>JAINUG010000063.1:3570000-5030386 GCA_029706075.1 Aldrovandia affinis | reverse complement strand
GGAGAGAGGAGATGTGGCAGGTGGTGGTCCCTAAGGCTCTGCGGGAGGTGGTGCTTGAGGCAACTCCTGGAACTGCAGGCTCTGGACATTTCAGGGTCATCAAAATGCTTCTGCCAGACCAGGAAGCAAAGATGATAACGGATGCCCTGGTAGAGGGGATGTTTAGCTGCTTTGTCATAGCAGCGTCCATTCACAGCGACTAAGGGAGTCATGTGTGTTTGGCTGGGCATGCACGAGACCCGCACCACTCCACTGCACCCTCAGAGTGATGGCCTCGGGGAAAGATTTAACCACAGCTGAACACTAGCAGGACCCCCAGTACCCCTGCCTTCATCCCTTGTGCCCTAGAGCAGCAGCCCTCTACCCCAGACCAAGACGTTTGTTCCCTTGGGGGCTAGGAACTTTGAGGTGGGAGCATTATAGCGAAGTTAATAGTCCATTGTTCATGTTTCCCTGTTGTCAAGTTACTATCTTGTGGTATTTCAGGTTTTGCAGTGTCCAGCCTGTCAATTACCCTGCTCGCTGCTGTTAGCTTATTCCGAAGAGATGACCAGGAGACTCAGCAGTCTGACTTGAAATGCAAGTTTATTACACACAGCGGTTCACAGCGAGTTGGTAAAGAGTCTAAAGTGAATGAGTCTCTCACCTGAATATATACATAGGGACATATGATCAGTTTATGAGCCTTTGTGTTGCTAACAAAGCACCAGTAAGGAAGTCAGGAAGTGATAGCGTCTGATTAGCTCATTCAATAAAAGAGGCACTGTTTGCTGACAAAGCATCGGTAATCAAAGACAGGAACTTACTGTCTAATCAACTCACTCATTCCTATCCAGATGACCTCGTCAAAATGGCACGGTTAATGTATTTTACAACAGACAGCATACACAATTCTTCACTGCCAACCACAGGAGTGTCTGGAATGTTTAATGCCAGGCAAGCTTGTGGTTGGGGGAGGAGCGGGGGGCCCTGGGCCCTGCAGATTCACATTTATTAGGATGTGTCACCTTTGTTCCCTCTCTGACATGTAAGCAACTGACTGCTGGTTGTTTTCCTCCTGAAAAAGGAGCGGGTTTTATTTGGCATGAGCTACGGTCTTACAGTAGCCTGTGTAGCAATAAACCACTCGATTTGAGAACTTATCCCAGTCTGGTGCCTGTTTTTATTTTGATCTCTAGCTAGATTGATGCAATATGTAGCTAGCTAGCAAAAGTTAGCTACCTACCTAATAGACATATAAAGTGTACTGCACACCTACATACCATTGTAGGGCTGTAGAGTACCCGGAAGTACATTTCTCCTTGCTTGCTTCAAAGTGCAATAATGGGCGTGTCACACACTGTGACAGAACCTGGAGTGGAAAAGAACAGCAGGGCACAGGGAACGGAGTTTGACAATCTGGGAACCAGATTTTTATTTATTTATCCCTCAGGAGGGAGAAATCGGGAGAATGCAGAGGGAGACTGCACCTTTAATACAAAAATAAACAAAAAACCTTTGACTGTCACCTTCACGGGTTCGGGACACAAGACAATGAACCAAAATAATAAACTTAAAATTGCCTTTTTGGCACAACACTTAGTGTAGTGTTTGATTGGTAAACTAAACTAATGTATCTTTTATTTATCTGTAGTGTATGATATCTTTAATATATCTTAATATATCTTTAGTTTTATTTAATTGATTATATAAACACAACCACCTCTTGGCTTGTTTTTTCTAGGGGTGATGGGTTTCTCTTTCAAAATGGGTCAATGCAATAATTTTTTGCCAGAAAGGTGAAGTTTTATGTAAGATACAAAATCCTTCACATATTAATCTGACATTGTATTTCAACAGAGTGACTTCTTAAAATGGCTTGGCAGTTTTTAATAAATCCAGGGGTCACATTGTGGTTATATGGTGTTGATTTTATTATTTTAGTTTCAATAGTCCTTTACCTTTAAACAACTTTTTTGAAGGTTTTGATCCAGAGGTGAGGCTCAAAGTCAAAGTCAAAGTAGTGAGTGATGGATGATGGACAAAAGAAGGGAGGGAGGGAATTAAGGAGAGGGGAGATACCCCTGGACCTGCTAAGGCTGCTGGACCTGACGGCGTCCCCGGGCGTGTGCTGAAGGACTGCGCGTACCAGCTGGCTGGAGTCTTCACAAGGATTTTCAACCAGTCCCTAGCCCAGTCCACTGTCCCACCCTGTCTGAAATCCTCCACCATAGTCCCCCTGCCCAAGAAACCCCACGTTTCTAGCCTCAACGACTACCGGCCAGTTGCACTCACACCAGTGGTGATGAAATGCTTTGAAAAACTGGTCCGTGGTCACATCACATCACTCCTTCCCCGAAGCTTTGACCCCCACCAGTTTGCTTATAGGAGGAACAGATCTACAGAGGACGCCGTAGCTACAGCCCTCCATGCTGCACTGTCCCACCTGGAGCAGCGGGGGAGCTATGTACGGATGCTCTTCGTAGACTACAGCTCTGCATTTAACACCATCCTCCCCCACAAACTGCTGGACAAACTGAGGGACCTGGGACTTCCACACTCCACCTGCATGTGGTTCAACAGCTTCCTCCCCACAGGGCTGCGTGCTGAGCCCTCTGCTGTACACCCTCTACACGCATGACTGCACCCCCGCCCACCACAGCAACACCATCGTCAAGTTTGCGGATGACACCACGGTGGTGGGTCTCATCTCTGGGGGGGACGAGTCAGCATACAGAGATGAAGTGGAGCAGCTGACAGCGTGGTGCAGAGAGAACAACCTGCTCCTCAACACCTCAAAGACCAAGGAGCTGGTAATTGATTACAGGAAGAAGAAGACAGACATCCCACCACTAACCATCAGCGGGGTCTGTGTGGAGGGCGGCGGACTTCCGCTTCCTGGGAGTCCACATGGAGGAGGGCCTGACCTGGGGCGTGAACACCGCTGAGCTGCTGAAAAGGCCCAGCAGAGACTGTACTTCCTGAGGGTGCTCAGGAGGAACAACATCACACAGAGACTGCTGGTGTCCTTCTATCGGTGCTCTATCGAGAGCATACTGACGTACTGCATATGTGTGTGGTACACCAGCTGCACAGCGGCTCAGAGGAAAGCGCTCCAGAGGGTCATCAACACGGCCCAGAAGATCGTCGGATCCCCTCTCCTCACACTGGAAGAACTACACAGTTCCCGCTCTCTCACAAGAGCTGTGAACATCACAAAGGACACTTCCCACCCTGGACACTCCCTGTTTGAACTGTTGCCGTCAGGCAGACGGTACAGATCCATAAAAGCACGAACAAACAGACTCAAAAACAGTTTCTACCCATCAACAATAACCACACTTAATGCAGCTACAAAATAACCTGTGATACATGTCTGAAGTGCAATACTTATATGTCTGAAGTGCAATACTTATCTTTAAGTGCAATAAGGGAATGTGCAATGACGGAAAATGTTTGAATGTGTGTTTGTGTGTTTCACTTAGTATTTATCCCAGATATATTACTCTGTAAATTCTGTAAATTACTTTTTTTTATTCGTACATGTCTATATAATGTTGTAATTTTGCACTGACTGGTTGGCATTTCAATTTCGTTGTACGTGTTACAATGACAAATAAAGGATCTATCTATCTATACTTTGTACCTTTGCTTTGTACCTCCGCTCCAGAACCAAGCACTTAGGTTTGAACTTCTGCCTTGGCATCTTGCTTTTATGTCTCTCTCTGTATCCATCAGCTGGACTGTTTTGACAGCCCCATCCTCCCTGTATACCCATCCAAATTAGGGAACCATTCTTGATGTCCAAGTCACATACTTATTAGCCTTTTGTCTTTTTTTCCACTTTTCATTTCAATTTCGACACTACACACAATGCATGTCACTATGAGAAAACCTCTATGGCAAAGCTAATGTAATGAAAGATATGAGGCCACCAGCTATTTCAATTTTACTACTATCGTTTAGCCCTTCAACGATCTCTGTGGAGTGACAATTCATCATAGCCCTTTTGTCAGGAAATCAGTTTTTGGACAGTAAATTGACTTTTTCCTCTCAGACTATACATTAAGGAGGTGTAACTTGTGACAAGGTTCAGCAAATCAACTAATCGTATTTGGTTATCTGCCGGAGCCGAGAGATACTCTCAGGTACCTTTTTATTGTGAGGATTAATGCAGGACAAATGCCTAAAAACTGCACTAATAAAAAAGTACCTCACAATTTCCTCCTTCAAGTCTATTTTAATGTAACCACGCGAGGAAATTAGATATAGAGTTTGGTGACGCTTTCTTACAAAATACCAAGATTGGAGGTAGCAGACCAGCAGACATGGGTACTCAAGATAACATGTGGAGGTTGTTGGCAGGGGGAGGAGGAGATATAATACCACAGAGCTCATGTGGATGTTGCATTTGAATATTTTACAAGTGAAGTACTTTTTGTGCTGTCTCACTGCATATAACTCATACACACAGAAACAAAGCTTTAAGAGGGGTATTTTTAGAGCTACTGGGTGGCTCATCCAGCTAATACATTGGGTTTCAGTGTAGTGACATGTCCCATGGTCTGATATTGAATCCTGAATCCTGACTAGGGTAGCAAAGGGGTGGAATTTCCAGTACATTTCCAGGGGAACTTTGGCTTGGGAATTTTGCCCATCAAGAAAAGCATGTAAAATCATATTTGTAAAAAAGATGTTTACAGGTCATCTTAAAATGACTAACAGAGCTGGAGTTTTAAATAATTTAACTATTTTGTATTCACAAAGTTTTGTGTCTGAAAGACCTTGTCCTCCTGACAAGGTGGATGAGTGGATGAGCAATTTTCTCTCCCTATTGGTGATGCAGCATCCTACATACACAGCTCATGCTTCCATCACATTATCATCAATGAAACATTTAGTCAGAGTATCCTACCTGCTACAATCTCGTTGATCAACTGCATTTCGACACAGCCGTTGTAATTTAGGTAAATTCTTTATGGTATAATAGCGTGATGATATAGTCAAAATTGCATTGAATAGATAGTTCACAATTCAATATATTAGCTATTCTTGTTGCTAATATTGTAGCTGAACTTAGAAAGCATTTATGCATTGTTCAAAAGTAACAATTGCAATTAATTGGATGTTACAGTTCAATAAAGTTAAAAATAATAATTTTCATAAAGTTTTAAAAGCCTGTTTTCATTTGTATGGAACAGTACATGTCCTAAGATACATTCCCATTCAATTCCCATAAATTACATTCCCCATTTAGCAAATTCCTGGAATTTTGCCACCCTAATCCTGACTATGACCGGCCGCAGGTCCACAGGACAGCTCATAATCAGTTGTAGTATTGCCCAGGAAAGGATTTGTATCAGTGGGCTGGATTGTTCCTGTTTCCTTGCTCAATAGTTATTCATCTGGTTGATCCCCTTCCGAGGGCAGGGCGAACAGTAATATTAATCCGATATTGATAGAACACATACATGTTGTCTTATATCCATGTCTGTCAGATGCCAAGCTGTGGCTGTGGCTCTTACTCCTTTCTGTAATTCACAGATACGATTAATGCCAAAGACAACTCAAAAATCTCTGCTCATTAGTGTAACACAGGCTTGAGGGTTGTAGCTTGTGTCTGAAGCTCTTTCTTATTTTTCATGCCTACTGGGGAATGTAACCCTGTTCAATGAAACAGGTGTGTTGTAGTAGATTCTGACAAGGTAATGTTTGAGAAGGGTACAGAGCTGGTAAAGCTCTATTCTTTGATCACAATGCTAAGACTATGTTCCCATTCAGGTCAGCTCATCTCTATCACATGCATATTTGTATCACATCACGCATGGTAGAGTGATTTGCATGCATGGAAATGAGAAATCAAGGTACTATAATTCTAATACATAATATGGTGGACCATACTGACCCAAGGAACTATAGGCCTGTCAGTAACCTGCATCTCATGTAAAATACTGGAATGTATTATTAGGGACAAATTATTCCTGAAAAATAATAGTATTTTAAGGGATAGCCGACATGGTTTTTTCAGGGGGAGGTCATGCCTAACAAACCTCCTAGACTTCTTTGAGGAAGCTATAAAGTGTTTTGACTTGAACCAAGCTTATTATATTATATATTTAGACATTCTAAAAGCATTTGACAAGGTACTACACAAGAGAATTCAGTAGGAATTACAGCAGTTATTTTAGAGTGGGTTTATAATTGACCGCAAGTTAGAATACAAACAGTAACAGTAGGAGACGTATCTGACCTAGATGCGGTGGGCAGTGGAGTTCGGCAATGATCGGTGCTAGAACCTCTACTCTGCTCTTCCTCATTTACATAATGATCTTGATAGGAATGTTAGTAGCAAAACAGTTACATTTGCAGATGGTACAAAACTTGTGGGTTTAGCAAACAGTATGGAATCGACTAAGGTAATCCAGATGATGTAAATAAAATCCATAAATGGGCAGAAACATGGCAGATGACATTCAATATTGCTAAATGTAAGGATATGCATGTGGGAAATAAGAATATAAGACAGGAGTATTTTATGGGAGAAGCAAAAATAGAATGTGTAATTGATTGAAGTCTATGCCCATCTAAGCAGTGTGCTGTAGCAGTAAAAAAGGCTTCAAAAGCATGCTGGGATATAGAACAAAAAGTATTGAGTATAAATTAAAAGAGGTTTGTCACAATCGCCGGGGAGGGGCGTGTGACGTTTAACCGTCTCCGAGACAAAGCCAGCCGAATAACAAACAATTTTTACAGAACGTAAATGGTTATGTGCTTCTTCCAGCACACCTTGGTTTTAACAACAAATACATTTTACAAAAATTTGCTTCTGCAGTTCGCTCCTTCCAGTTTTCCCAGTCCTGGCTGGTAAGGGAGGGGACACTGCTGTCTCAATCTGCAGGGAGAGAAAATACAGAGTAAGGGGGGAGAAGCCGCAGTGTAGTCCCTGCATCTTGTGCACGTCTCCTCTCCCTGCGGCTTGGTCGCTCTCTCCTTTTGTGCAGCTACTTCTGATTACGAGAGGAGATGGCTGTGCGATTGAAAGATTGGATGCAGCTGTCTCTTGGAAGAGCTGCCCCATTTCTCGGGAACAATTTCTTTCTTGTGACGCCGCTTCTTCTGGGGAGCTGTCCTTCATCCTGGAGCGCCACCTGCTCCCATGGTTATATTGATGTTATATAATGCCTTTGTCAGACCTCACTTAGAGTACTATGTGCAATTCTGGGCACCACACTACAAGAAAGATATAGAAGCTCTTGAAAAAGTACAAAGAAGGGCAACTAAATTGATACCTGGTATAAAAGGTAAAAGTTAGGAGGAAAGACTTAAGATGCTTAATGTACTCAAGCTTAGCAAACAGAGACTAAGGGTTTGTTTTATACATAAAAGGGATAAACAAAGTTAACTGCCAAATACTTTTTAGGATAATTGGTTAGAAGTACAGGAGGGCACAGGTGGAAATTAATTAAAGGCAAATTATCAGGAAGTTTCTTTACACAGAGAGTTGTCAATGCCTGGAACAGCTTGCAGCCAGCCAATATACTTGAGGCAGAAACACTTGGCGTATTCAAGTCATTACATTTACGTTGCATTACAATCATTTAGCAGATGTTTTTATCCAAAGTGACTTACAGAAAGTGCATTCAGTTTGAGTGGATAAACAACCACTTGACGCTACAACCTTCAAGCACATCATTCCTCAACAACAGCCATAAACAAGTGCTAAAGAAAATTGACAACAATAAGTGCAACAAGTTAAAATATATATATATTGTGGCAGCCCAAGTGGCTGCACAAGGACATGGCTGCCGGGTCCTTTGACACATGGGAGCCAAAACACTACATTTCCCAGCAGGTCACAGTCACACCTGAACGGTGTGAAGGCAATGGAGCTAACGACCAGCTGAGGGCCATTTCAAGGCCTATTTAAAGGGCTGATTCCCATCACACTGCGAGAGGAGTAGGGACATGTTTGGGAAGGACTTGCTGAGTGTGTTTGTCAGTAGAGAACCTGTGAAGTCTTGACTAGCCAGGATTTGGAAAGAGAGTGTTGGAGTGTGTTTTTGTGTATGGAATTGGATTGCTTTGGATATCGACTACGGACTGGATTACGGAACTGAACTGGATTTGTGGACTGGATTTTGGACATTGACAATGAGCTAAGGATTGCAGACTTTGTGTTTGTATTCCCCTGAAGACCCCACCCTTTGTTTTGTGTTTGTCAGTATTAGTTTAATAAATCATTGTTTTGTGTTTGAATACTGCCTCCTCTGTGTTCTTGAACTTGCCTACGCCCTCTGCAAGGTCCGTGAGTGTCGCCCAACCCTTGGGGACACAACATATGGTGGAGAATGTGGGCAGAGGGCATCACTTACAGGCAAGAGGAGGTAGTACAACAGATCTTTTTTTAAATATGGAGCTTTTGAACCCAGAGTGGATGTTGGACCCGAAAATCTTCTCCTGGCTAGAGAGTGATGGGAGAAGACACCTGTCACTCAATCAACGCAAGGTGATTGCAGATTTCTTAAAGATGTCAGAGCACACCCAAAGACGGACACTGGAACGGTGCCCTCTTTTCTTGATGACGAGCCTGGCTGCCATGTCCGAAGTCCTGAGGGTGATGCACCAGGAGACTTGGGACAAGGAGCAGGCCCAGCTGGCACAAAGTGAAACCCACCAATGCCTATGCTGCCTGGGATATGGGCATCAACCCAGTGAGTGCTTCTGGAAGGGAGAAGTTGGCTGGGAAGACCGAAAGAAGATAGCCCAGGACTATGCCTGCTCAGTGGCGCCCCCTAGAGAAAACAGGAAATTGCGAGAGGAGCACATTGACTCCCTGAGAGCGGGTAGAGGCCCACAACCTGGCGCTGGAAGAAAAGGTGAGAACCCTATCCAAGATGTTTGTTGCGGAGGCTCAAAATTTGCTAACTGGCTACGCTCAGTTATAATCGCGGAGTGGGCATCTATCAGAATGTCCTCTTTATGTTCCCCCAAGGCTTGCTGTAAACAAGACAGTTCATCCACTTATTGCCCTTTAATGCAGAACTTGTGTGGGTGTGTGTGTGTGGTTCTGCAAATTAAGCAAGGCAAGGTAACCATTAATAACAGTTCACTCATAACAGATAATAATAATATAATAATACTACAGCTCACTGCATCTAACTTACAGCTCAGCTGTAACACACAAGATACCAACAAACAATATCCCCGTCAGTGGGCTAATTACGTAGGAATTCGCTAGAACGTACATAATAATCCGGTTGATATATATATGGCAACATTATATACACGATTACAATGGTAAGAAACTATTACCAGTATAAACAAACATAAAGTGACCGTTCGGTACAATTCGCGGAGATAAATCACGCATTTCAATATTCCACGTGCGCGCTGTAATTACAAAATAATAATAACCGGGACATGGGAACGTATTTAACACAATGTATCCAGTAAGTAAACATCGCGACTTACGTATCTCTGGACGCATACACGGGAATGCAAGCAGTGGATTACTGTACGATGGAGTGGCAAGTTTAACAACACAACAATAACGGGCCGAATCTAGGAAAATGCCGTGTCATGCTGCTCCTAAACTGGTAGGACTATAATTGGCCAAGCCTACGGCAGCGCCCCCTTGTGGCTGGGCCCCCAAACCTTTCCTGCCCTATGGTCTTCAGAACAATGTTGGAAGGAAATAATCGTGTCTGGACATCCAGGAGTCCCAGGACCAGGCCAAAGAGGAGCATGCCAGGGCCTTGGGGGATGTACAAACCAGGCTTGCCCAGAAGGAGGCGGAGTTAAGGAAAGCAGCGGAGAACCATGCGTCCGAGGCGGAGCAACTCCGGAGCCAAGTGGAGCAAGAGCGTGAGGGAAGGCGGGAGCTAGAGGCACAGTTGGAGCAGGTGAAGACCCTTGCTGTAAAGCAAGAAGAGAAGATGTTTGCTTTGCAAGAACTTCACCGAACCACCTCTACAGCCCTCCTGACCGAACGAAAGAAAAATGAAGAGCTCCCTCTACTGCGAGAGGAAATACAGGTCTTGAGCAAGAGACTGGACCAGAAAGAAGCCCAGCAGCAGGCCATAGAGAAATCTTTTCGCAAGGTTTTGAAAATCCAAACGGTAATGCTACTTGACCTACAGAATCAACTGGAAGAGGTGAGTGAAGAGCTGGAATGTGCAAAGTGTGTTCCTGTCACCAAAGACGCTAGCACGCAGGTGGAGGTCTCGCAGCCAGCGGAGCTGGGAGGAGATGATGACCAGACGTTGGAGTCGGAGCGGGATAGATGGTCCTCAGTCCCACTCAGCCTGCAGGACCTTGGAGGGGAACTGGAGGAGCAGTTTGCAGAGGAGGAGCTATGGTGGGACCATGGCAGGGAGGAAAGCCTCTTGGCAATGGCTGAGGCCTGGTGGACCACCCAACCCTCTCCTGAAGTGGTGAGTACATCTCCTTCCCTAAAGTTAAGAAGACAGAGAAGAGGAATGGAGATTCAAAGCTCTCACCTGAAGGGAAACCAGGAAAAGAACGGGCGTAAATTTAAAGGGAAGAAATATAGGAAACGTTTATGGGAAAGAAATTCAAATGTGGAAAAGAAATTCAAGGATGAAGCTAACTCTGTTAAGATCATGTTTTCCCTGGTTACCACACCTGACCACCTGGAAGCAAAGTGGCAGTGGTGGAAAAGGCCAAAGAGAGGACACCAGATGACAAAACGGCACAAAGTGTACCGGAGGAGCCATGGAGGGCTGGTGAAGACCAGAGCAGGAGCGGTGACTGCTCAGTCCGTGGAGCCCAGAGCTGGTACACCCATATGGCCACTTGGTGGCAGACACGGTGAGGAACTTTCGCCATTTCCTAATGGCTTGCAGACCTTATTTCAGACGGTGAATGGAGATGGAATCTGGACATTTGATCCCGGCGGAGCACTGCCTGAATGGACCTGGAGAGGGCGACCCTCCTGGTGACCGTTGGACATAGGCTGCTCAGCCCTCCCGAGGTCAGAGCTGAGGAGGAGAGTGTGTGGCAGCCCAAGGGGCTGCACAAGGAAATGGCTGCCGGGTCCTTCAACACATGGGAGCCAAAACACTACATTTCCCAATAGGCCACAGTCACACCTGAACGGAGTGAAGGCAATGGAGCTAACAACCAGCTGAGGGCCATTTCAAGGCCTATTTAAAGGGCTGATTCCCATCACACTGCGAGAGGAGTAGGAACGTGTTTGGGAAGGAGTTGGTACTAAATGTCAGGCATCACCCTTATAATTTATGAATGGCTCATAGTTGTCTCACATAGCATCTTACTTTGCACAAAATAATCCCCACATATTTATGCATGACAACATATGGCCGCATGTAGCATTCATCTGTCAGACTTTCCTGGTAAGACACAATATGCATGCGATTGAGCTGGCTGTTCACCTGACACAAACCCAAAAGGGCACCATTGGGATGCTCTGGACTGATATGTGCATCAGTGGGAACCAAGACCACATACACTTACTGCACTGTATGCACCACTCATTGCTCAGTGGAATATGATTTTTCAGAGAGGAATGATAACTTGTCATATTGATGCCAAGACAGTTTCAATCACTGGAAACAGGAAATGGAGGACTCACAAGACATTGAAACGGTTTCTTAGAAAAATGGAACCCCTCATTACTGAATGTCCTTTGATTTGATAATGGGTTTACTTATTAATGTATCATAAGTACCCAAATATTATGTGCAGTTCTGTATTTTGCCTAACAATAGAATAAACCGGTGGTGTTGATCATTTGCTGCGAATTTGCTACCAATCATTTGTCAGGCAATTCAATTACTAAAGTATTATCAGGCTGAGTGAGACCCAAACCTGTTTCTATTCCCGTTTTTGCAAACATGCATCTTAAAGTTTTGGTGCCATGGGGATTATTCTGCACAAGAAACATTTAAATCTCAGACGTGACTGTCAAATCGGTTATTTCAAAAGCAGTCAATTAACCTCTATATAAGACAAAGGTTAATTTAGACCTGGTGTGTTTGAATGTGTGAGAATACTGGAACACAGATTAGAACAGAATGGTGCTTCAGACAGAATGTATAATGCTCCAGCTGGCTCCCCCCCTACTCACTGATGCTCTAACAACCAATGTGCCTCTGGGAAAAAAGGTATTGGAAAACACATTAAAATTGAGTAATTGGAAAAGCAAAACGAAAAAAACTTAGGAATAGGATTTTGATAACATGAAAGGTTTTAGCCTCAGAAACAACATCAACAAGCACAACAACTGCAGCAACCAATAAACATGAACAAAACGTTATTGTTTATGCAATCTTTCTCCATGAGCAATGAAATCTCACTTCATTGGTTTGTTTGCATGCAAGAGCTCATAGGCATAAATTTTATTTGCCAGTGAGAGAGGTGATCACTCTCCACCTGTGAATAAGGTCCTGTGTGTATCACCCCAGAACCACTCCTGAAACTGAGGTTCCAGTCATATCTGCAAGCACATCATTATCAGAAAAGAGCAAAAAGCCATTTTCTGGGTTATGGCTTTTGTTATACTACTGTCCATTTTGCAGCCCCCATCTCCAAGTCATTGTTATTTAATAATGTCAGATGAAACCAACACCAGGGATGTCTCTGAGAAAATCAAATCAAATGAAAATGTATGGTTAGATACATTTGGTTAGAAGCTACAAGCATACAATTTGTAAGATGGTAGTGGTATAGCAGCCTCTTGAAGCTGGCACCATGTTTTTCGCTTTGTTACATACATTTCGTATGTTTATCGCTGTGATACACACATTTGTTTATATCATGCTTTTAATTTTAAAAACAACCTTTTAACATTTGTTTTAAAAAAAATTCCTCACTCACGGGACTGCTGAAAATATCATATTGTTGTTTGATTGCTCTGGCTGAGATGTGGGAATTTTGCCGTTGTGGATTTCAAACAAAGACCGCTAATTGGGTCTGTGATCCTGGACACTTCTAATGTGGTATGCACATTACAAGTTTTTTCTGATTCTGGGTGAACCTGAACTTCTGCAGACTATGAGCAGCGAGTGCACCTCTGTGGCTACATAGCACTTCCCCCATCTCTCCCCACAGCCTTTGTTTGTGGATCTATACTTCTGTCCAGTGGTCACACGGTGTGCTTCTGAGAACACGGCTCCATGGCCAAGTGCGGTTTCTACACCACAGGAAACCTAATCTGCTTGGGCTGCCACCGTGGCCGGTCCACTGCGCATGCTGCCTGAGTTTTCCCCTCTCTGCTGCAAAACACATTCCGATTGGTGCCGCAGGGCTGAAATCAACCTGCTGCGGTGTGCTGCTTGCAACCTCCATATGATAACGGCCGTGATTACTGTGCTGATGGCGTCGGACCGCATTTGCTTTGAACTGACTGTTGGCTTGAGTTTGCCTGAGACTGCTGTGTACTGATGACACCGGGTTGATTTTATTTATTTTTCTCCCAATTTAGTAGCCAATTACACCCTCTATTTTTCATGTCAATCCCCCCTCGTAGTGGGGTGGGGGGTAGTGGGCCCTCACCGCCTCCTCTGAGCTGGCACCCATAAAGCCGAAGCCATCACCGTAACACTCAGGACCACTCATATATGCAGTGAGCTCTTATCGGCTTCTCTCCCCTCTCTCTGGGGTGGACAGCCAATTGCCGCCCTCTAGTGACACTCCCAGCCAGAACCAAGCTGCCTGGTAGAATCGAACCCCGGTCGCAGTGGGCAACGTAAGATGTTCTTACCGCTACCCCACCTGAGAGGCATTCAGATGGCTCTCTTAAACATTAGGTCTCTTTCTAATAAGTCTCTTCTGATAAATGATCTAATTGCTGAGCCAAAGATTGATACATGGTCGCTATTGCCCCATTAGTCAACAATTGCTGAGCTTCCCCCGATGATGCTGTCACTCTATAACAGCACCCTCACTGAAATAATTCATTCTGAAGCCCCACTCAGAACTCGCTCTGTCCAAATCCGGCCTCTTTCTCCTTGGTTTACAGATGCCCTAAAATATATAAAATAGTATCAGGACTGAAACACACTACATGCAGCCTCAATCCCTGGCCCACCAGGCTTCTGAAAGAATGTCTCCCCGCCCTCGGCCCAATCATAACAAACATAGTAAATCTCATTATCTTCTGCTATAGTGCTTGTAGAATTGAAAATAGCAGAAGTCAAACCTCTCCTGAAAAAAAACAATCTTACCCTGGATGTACTGGATAACTACCACTGACCTCTCCTTTCTTAGCAAGATTGTTGTTGCTAAACAATTCTCTGGCCACTTGCTTAGCAATGATCTTCTGGAGAAATTTCAATCTGGTTTCAATTCGTCCAGGCCATAGTACAGAGACCACCTCTGTTGCAATGACCTCCACCTAGCTACAGATGCTGGCCTGCTAACTATCCTTGTCACTTTGGATCTCTCTGCAGCTTTTGATACCATAGATCATGACATCTTGCTGCAGCGACTCCAGTCACATGTTGGTATGTGTGGGAAAGCCCTTGAGTGACTACCATCATATCTATCCCAGTGTTCCCATTTAATCTCCTTAAGTGATGCTACATCAACACCAAAAGCTCTTTGGTATGGTGTTCCTCAGGGTTCCATCTTGGGGCCAATGCTGTTCAGTGTGCATATATTACCACTGGGTGACATCATTAGAAAACACAAATTTGGTGTCCATTTCTATGCAGATGACATGCAGATTTATGCATAATTTCCTGTCAAATCTGACAGGGCAGTATCTGCACTCACTGGAATGCCTTCCTGAAATCAAAACATGGATGGCAACTAATTGGCTGAAACTAAACCCTGGGAAAACCGAAATACTCCTGATTGGTTCCCAAAGTCTTCTATCAAAATTTGAAGGGCCCAAAATATCTATTGAATGTAACCAGATCTAATTTGCCCTACAGGTAAAGAATCTGGGTGTGGTTGTTGACTCTGAGCTCTCACTTGACATCCATCTCAAATACATAACTAGAACTACCTTTTATTATTTGAGAAATATTGAGAAGCTCATCCCTTGTTTGAGAAGGAAAGGGAATCCAGCAGGGCACACACACCATTCACTCACACACTCATACCTACGGGAATTTAGACTCTCCAATTAGCCTACATTTTGGGGGGAAACAGGGGCTCAAGAAAAAAATGGCACTCACCCTTGCTGTGACCAACACTCACTATTCCCACCCCTTTTATGTTGCCACACCTTGTTTGAGAAGGAAAGGGATGAGCAGGGCTGCCATTTTGGGGGGCAGGGGCCATAATCACACACTATGTTCATAACATGGGACCTGTTTATATTCTACTGAAACACATTATTCCATGAAGAAACCACAGATTTGATGTAGTGATGCAAGTCAGTCAGTGTAAGTAATGCAGTCAGTCACAAACAGTGTTCAGTTGTTTAGACCAATTCAGTCACATTAGATCAGTGGTTCCTTTGAGAAAGAAAGTTAGGAAGGATGAAATTTAATGGCAAAAAACTTATTTTAACAAGGAAACACACATGCTACATGCCCAAACAATAATACACTTTTAAACATCATGTTTTTAGAAAACTGGCTATAAAGAAAAGGGGGTGACTACACTAAACTAGCAAAACTATGCAAAACGTAACTGCCTGCTTCAGAAATTAATTGCATATTTGTAAGTTGTCCTGCATGACGGAGATAACATTGTTTTAATGATAACTAGACTAGCTTACTTGCTCGCGAGTACTGAGGCTAGTAATGACGAAATTACAGCGTAAAGGTGGCAAGTCCTACTGACCTACTTCATCGGTTTTTTTACGGATATAAAACATAAAAAGTAAGTAGCCTAAGTGTTGTTTAATCATGGTTTCATAATTAAAACAGTGCCTACCTGAGTGATATCATTCACCGTAACCGAACTCGGCCTGGGGGCTTTCCCTCTTTATATTTGATAGAATTTCAATAACAAATAAATAAAAAATAAAATACAATTAACACCAGCCAAAAAAGGGCACTTTTTGATTCTGAGGGCAAAAGGGCAGGGGCTTAAGCCCCCCTTGGGCCCTATCTGTGCACGTGCCTGGGAATGAGAGGTGTAGAGATGCTGGTCCACTCTTTTAAATAATTATAAACGACTACTGTAATTCTTTGTTCACTGGACTACCAGACAGTAAACTTAATAGGTTGCGGCTTGTCCAAAATGCAGCTGCCAGGCTACTGACCCATACCTGCAGGTCTGAACACATCACGCCTGTCCTAAGGTCACTGCCTTGGCTGCCGGTTAAACAGCGCATTGATTTCAAGGTAGCAATTACAACATACAAGGCCTTAAATGGGAAAGGGCTCTCCTACCTAATAGAACTACTAACACCTTATGTGCCTGTTTGTTCCCTGCACTCAGAAGGTGAGGGACTACTGGTAGTACTCAGTTATCGCTTTAAGAAAGCTGGACTAAGATCTTTTTCCTGCTATGCTCCCTGATTGTGGAACTCTCACAGCCCAGATAAGAAATGCTGAAACAATGGCTATTTTTATATAATGTGTATGAAATTGACAATTTCTGTATGTGTATGTAACTGACTGAAAGATGCCCTGCTCTGGCTGTACTTCTACAATATGTTTTAATTGTTCAAAAATAAAATGGATTGATTTAATTGATGTGCATTACCAGCCTTGAAATGGTCATTAACTTGAGCTGTGCTTAGTATGTCCAACTAAAAACCTTTTCCAGGGTTTGTTTCAAATACTTATTTATGTTTTCTATTTACATTCATGTAAAACGAATTTCAAGGACCAGTGAATTGTGCACTTTAACGCTACTTTCAGCTCTTGATCATCTTCCAAAGAGCACCCCTTTGACCTTTTAATGCTTTTATAAACAGTCCCTCATCCATCATTGCAATTAGGTATTGGTATTCTGAGGCTTACCAGACCTTTAAACAATGTGGACACAAAGTCCCCTTCAGTTAATGATGGAAGCAGAAAGCCACAATCCTTTCTGAACATTGATTGAGATTTCAACGGAGCTCACGCTGGCAAGATTCCCCCATTTTAAATGCACTTCTCATGCAATGATAAAAGACTGGCAATGACCAATATGCAGTCACAGACCTGACAGCAAGCATGCCAGAAACCTCAGGATAAATACAGATCCTAGTGCATCTCAGCAGTCCTTTATCAAGGGCCACAACAAACAGGAGCTCCTGTAGTGTGTTATGCTGCATCGCCTGTATCCAAAGAAGAATTCATTTAATTTGCATTTATTGTGAAGTGATCTTTTTCTGGAGAACATTTATGTAACCGTGATGTAGGCTTTAATGTTTCACATATGTTCATGCAGCACATTACTAATGCATTTCCTTACAGGTAATGGAAACAATGTATGGCTGCTCTTTTGTGCAGATTATGTAGCACAAGTGTGCTGGTGACCATCAATTAACCCCCATTCGGGTCTGGTATGGGTGCAGATGGAAAAAGTCCTGCATTCTCTGCCTGGAAGCCATGATTCATGGGTGAGAGTCAGGCTGGCCTTGGATACAGTATTTGCATCTAAATTCACAAGCACTAACAGCAACAGTAGCCACTGGGGAAGGTGCCATAACATTTTTCATTTCCTTTGAATTCCTTTTCCTTTCCTAGGTGTAATTTGCAGTGCCTCTTTGATCCTAGTTGCACACAACACACTGAAAGATTTCAACAACTACCCAAATTAACTCATTGCATGAATTAAAGTTGCCCTTAATTACCAATTAATTTTTTATCATTTGAAGTAATAGTTCAAGGAGTTCCAGCATACAACTGTGGGTAGATTAGTCGGCACAACAGGTAAATACAGGGCTATGAGTAACTGTGCAGTAAATAGTTAACTGAATTTGTAAGCCTTGCAAAACATACATTTAAGACATATAACTGCATAGAGGCAGGAGTGACAATCACTGATCATTGCTGTGTATTGAAACTCACAGAGTAAAATGCTAATTGAAAACTGTTAATTGAACTCTTAACAGTGCATATATGAATAGGTAACTACATTGATAACATGTATTCTATCTAGGAATGTTAATGGTTAATCGATGATCGATTAATAATATTGCCAAGTTAAAACCTTTTGATTTGATCAAATACATATCAAATTAAATTTCAAAAGAATATTGTTTCACAGCACTGGTGCAGTGGAGTTATCCAAGAAGGTCACAACTCTAGTGAGTGTAATAATATTGCTTTGAAACAAGTTAAAACCTTGTTGATTTGATAAAATACTGTATATCTATATATCTGCCCTTTTAATTTCAAAAGGAATATTGTTTTCATTGGCAGGCCTACTGAATGGTGTTTCATTTCCTTCATAATTCTTATTGTTTTATGCTGTTAAAATAGGCCCGTGTCTCAAAAGTTTGAGTGAAGCTTTGATTGAGGGAAAAAACGTGCATTTTGTATTCTCTGTCATACCCTACATTTTTAGTTTTTTAGTTTTTTTAAGATTAATCGATTAATTGTTCGTTAATGTGGGCGATGATTGATCAAGGGAATTTCTTAAAATTAGCATCCCTAATTCTATCACAGTAAAATGTACTATATCAGAGTTTATTCAAATATTATTGTGCATTGAGAAATCACATAAGAGACACATGGCTATTGTATTTTACACAGGATATATTTTGTCAGTCATTTCACAGCAATGTTCTTATTAAATTAAGCTATATGGCCTCACATACATTTTATACAGCTGGCAACTGATACAAACCTGCAGCCTTCCAGTTAAAACAAGTATTCACACAAGTAGGCCAAATTTCCAGCCCATAATCATGGTTTTACTGTTACAACAATTCACGTATGAACAGAGTTATTTTTAAGCATTTGGTTATGATGCCTCATGTTGCTTGTATCAGTGTGTAGTTGGAAGGGAGAGGTTCAATTTCTGGTAGAAACGCGGGTTTCGAACCGCGTCCCTGACAGGCAGCGCACACCACACCAGACCAGCCAAAGTGTGGTGGGTTAGACCGCTACGCTATCCGCCAGCCTATGGAGGTTATTTTAATTGAAAACTACAACAGGAGGTAGGAGGTGGTGTATGCAGTTATGTACACAATTGCACTTAAATGTTCCTGCTTTTTCATTGAAGTGCTAATTAACCAGCTTTTCATTTCTAGTCAAACACATGATGGGAAATTGAAAAAAATATTATTAAAAAAGGAACAATTTCACTGTGGGGATGCCCAAAATTGATTTTCCCTCAAAGCTATAATTTACATCAAGATAGTTTATTACAGAATATTGTTATGAAAAAAAGTCCTTTAGTAATGCAACGAGGCCAGAAAATAGTTGCTAGCACAAAGACCTTGCGTACCTAAATGAACCATCCCAATGGATCAGCTAAAGATTTTTGTTGGAGTTTTTGGATGGAAATCAGTGGACATTAATGGGAGAGTAAGGTTTCATGAACTTCATAATAGCTGGAGCTATAATGAGCCACCAATCATTGACTTATTTAAACCAATCAACGATTCTGTTCTTGAATAGCAAAACAGAAGTATTGGTTCAAATCAGGGAGTCACCGATAGTAAATGATAGCTACGCCCATTATTTGTTTAATGAAGACTCATTCTCCCACACTAGCTCCAGATACCTTTGGATCATGTCCCTCTATGTTCCATCCTTATTCCATACCTGTAAGTCTTGCAGTGGTATTTGGGTAAACAACACCATGTCAATTTAAATCCACAGAAACAAATTAAACAATCTGGCAATATAGCTTGACGGCATGCAACTTCTCATGCATGAGTGTATATTATCTCTCAGGAGGCAACCAGGTAGAAACCAATTTCATTTTTTCTCAAAAAGGGTAAGCGATAAAAATAAATTGTTCTGACCTTTTTATGCATTCATAAAGAGGAAAGGCTCACAGAATAAATATTTTATACCGGATATATGGACATGCATTGTATGTCACTTGACAAAAATGTGTGGCTTTGGCTTAATGTTTATTTGTATTATAGACTTGGTGGGATAGACTTGCTGCAAGGCAATATAAAATGGAAAAATAGCCATTTTACAAAACTGTAAATGACAGAATCTCAACAATGTACATTCATTGCAGGCTTCTGCGTAACCTGCAAACCAATTTAAAACTGAAATGATGAATCTCAACAATGATTATGGAACCTTGATGATGATGATTAAATTGTGATATATGCCCATACACATTTCATTGTTTTGTGTCCCGAACCTGTGAACTTGTTTATTTTTACCTGTGCATGCTCACTCTCTCTCTCCTGCTATCACACTGAGGGATAGGAAATAAAACTATGACAACAACAATCCCTGTGTCCTGCTGTTTTGTTCCACTCTCGAGTTGTGTCACACGGTGTGTGACATTTTGGTGCCACGCCCAACAGCTCCTTGACTACTGCAGGCAATGGCTGCAGCCAGAGATCAGCCAGGCTGCAGTGGATGAAATTGTGCAGTTGGTGGCGCTGGAGCAATTTTGGCTCCACTGCTCCACCGTCCACCCTGGCTGCAGCCGTCCAGCTAGCTGAGAACCACCTGGCGGTCAGTGAGGACACAGGGAGACTACCTCAGAAACCAGGAGGGCTGAAAAGCCTCTCCCCCCTCCCTCCCAGGGGCTGTTGGACAAGGGGTGCTACCACACCCTTGTGCATCAGCCCGACTCAGCTCCTTCCCTGAGGATGGCACTCCCGTCTTACTCCTCGGTGACTTCAACCTGCTGCTGGACACCTCTCAGTCCTCCACATTTCTCCCCCTGCTTCAGTCCTTCAACTTCACCATGGCTGAATCCCCATCCACCCACAAGGCTGGCAACCAACTGGACCTGGTCTTCAGTAGGAACTGCACCTCACCCAACATTGTGATATCTCCTCTGCATGTGTCTGACCACTGCTTTCTGTCTTTTCCTTCCCCCTCCCCTCTGTGCCTAAACCATCTTCACCTGCCCCCACTGTCTCTGTCCGTCGCAACCTCCACTCTCTCTCCCCCGCAGCCCTGTCAGCTACTGTTCTATCATCCCTTTCCCCTACTGATGCCTTCTCTCAGCTACCTGCTGAGGAAGCCTCATCCACCCTACTGTCCTCTCTCTCCTCCTTTGATTCACTCTGTCCTCTCTCCACTAAACCTGCTCGTCTCTGGCGCCCCACCCCCTGGCTAACTGACTCACAGTGATCACCCGGACCTGCCGATTCTCCCTCCACAACATCCGGAGGATCTGACCGTTCCTCACCCAAGAGGCCACACAACTCCTGGTCCAGGCCCTGGTGATCTCATGTCTGGACTACTACAATTCCATGCTGGCAGGTCTACCAGCTTGTGCCATCAAGCCACTGCAACTAGTCCAGAATGCTGCCGCATGTCTGGTGTTCAATCAACCTAAGTTCACCTATGTCACCCCTCTACTTTCCTCTCTACACTGGCTCCCCATCGCAGCACGCATCAGATTCAAATCACTGGTGCTAGCTTATCAAGCGGCTAGAGGAACTTCTCCCCGTCACCTCCAGACACTCATCACACCCTACACCCAGACCCCTCCACTCCTGTCCCATCCCTCTGGGCGCCCGGCAGTCACTCCTCGCAGTCTCGCCTCTTCTCTGTCCTGACCCCTTGGTGGTGGAATGACCTTCCACAATCGGTCAGGACTGCGAAATCACTTGCAATTGTTCCTACCATGTATTAATGCACATCTTGTAAGTTGCTCTGGATAAGAGCCTCTGCTAAATGCTTAAAATGTAAAATGTCAGTGTCTGGTTCGACCCGAGGCTTTGGACAGGCTCACAGAGGTGGGGATATGGTGTGTGCATGGAGATGAACATTAGGCTAGGGACGAACTTGTGGAAGGGGCCCAGAGACTCAAAACCCACCTCTTCAGACTCCACTACCACTGAACACTGTCCTTCTAGCCAATCTGTTGTCACCACTGTTTACTTGTGAGAGAGAAAAAAAACACAAAAAAAAAACACTAACCTTTTCTTTCCCAATGTTACAGGTATGATACGCAGACGCCTGCAATGATGTATTTTGCTGTTTTACTGCACTGATCTTGTACGCTAACTTTGATTGTTCTTACCTTGTATTAATGCACATCTTGTAAGTCGCTCTGGATAAGAGCGTCTGCTAAATGCTTAAAATGTAAATGTAAAATGTAGCGACTGGGAGAGATGGCATCACATATGACGATAATCCAGGGGAGGGACCGTCAGCTCTCACTTCACCGCGACCCGAGGCCGCTGAAATGCAACAGAAATGCCACTTCGGGATAACAAGGGCGGGGCTGGTGAGAACAAAAACCAGCATACACAGGGGTCCCCCAGGACCAGGTTTGAGAACCACTCCTTTAGTATAGAAAACATATGTCAAGCTAGCTGTGAATGCTCTGGTGGCATTAAATAAGTTCTGGCAAATTGTGACACTGGGAGAGGTGGAGGGAGGAGTGGTGAGGGCCGCGCCTCCCTTTTGGCCACTGTCAGGTGCTCCTGTTCCCTCCTGCAGCCTGGAGAGTACTACAGGACCTTGGACAACAGTGGCCTCATTTACAGGCAGGTCCCCCCCCCACAGGCTAATGAGCAATCAACTCAACAAGCCATTGCCTTTGTTAGGCCATTATAAAAGCACAGCCTACAATGCCTGAGTGGAGAGTTTTTGGGGCATGGATTAAGAGGTGCTGGGTTTTGTTAGTGTTTTACCCTCTAAATGAATAGTTTTTGATTTAACTTTGTTTTTGTTTTTGTTTTATTTTTTTGTAAAAGGATTCATTTACCTAGTTAGCTAGCTTACCAGATATTTTGTATACTAAATTACGAACCAGACATGTTCGTAACTTATGTAATACATAAAGGTAATTGCCAAAACAAAGGAAACAGAAACATAAAGTGTCTTAATAGGGCGTTGGGCCACTGCAAGCTGCCAGAAAAACTTCAATACGCCTTGGCATAGATTCTACAAGTGTCTGGAACTCTATTGGAGGGATGCAACACCACTCTTCTACAAGAAATTCAGGCATGGTAGAGAAGCCTTAGAAGAAGGTCCATCCAGCCACGTGGTCATACACACTGGAGAATGGAAGCTACTCAAGCAGCAGGCCAGCCTCACCCCACCCTCAGTAGACTTCAGCAACCAACCAGAAAGATTGAGTATAACAACATCAAATAAGAAAAGATTTGAGAGTATAAGATAAACATTGTGTTTGAGCATAATATATTTTTCTAATATGTCTTTTGTCTGTTTCTTTTGGAAATTATTTGTGAGTATTTTTTGTGTAACAAATTCTGTTGTCTCTTTATTCTATTAAGTGGTCCCTGTTGATTAAAACAAACTTATATTAAAGGTAAAGTTATTAGTCATTTCCTCCTAAATTAGTAATAATTAATGTTTATTCATTAGCTGGTCCCATGTGATTGGAAACCTTTGGTTCACCTCTGAGGTTTAGGTGTATCCTAGTTGGCCAATACTCATGGCTGAATATTTTAAAATAAATCAGGTTGAACACATAGGACAGATGAAAATACCTCTTTTACATAGAGCTACTTACATAACTTGCATAACAACATAATTGTTTATACATGATGTACATACAGTATATATCAATAATTAATTCAAACAATGCTGGTTAAGTAACTTACAATAGCACTGCTGGGAATCAACCCTACAACCTTCTGGGATTCAGACTTAAACATCACAATACACTGCTACGCCACAGCTGTAATATAGCCTGGAGATATAATATAATACTATAGTACAAATGCTGTGGTGATGCCAGAGGGACACTTTCAGAGGCCAGAACCACATCAGTATCTCCCATTGTAGAGAACAGAGAACATGAGGCTGTAGAAAGGGTCAGTAAATTACCCTTTGCGGCCTCATACTGTGTCTTGCTGCACACTGTACAAACCTCCCTCTGTTTGCCTACCTGTAGGCTGGGGACCATAAATTACATGGAGGGCCTGTATTGATTTTTGCACGTTAAGAATTAAAATCCACATTATGAGGAATCCAATAGTGTAAACATCCTGAGGGTAGGGCAGATAGGTGAAGAATTGAAGGAAAAGGGGGAAGGGGTCTGAAGTGATTCAGATAAATACACTCTTTCCCATAAATCTTGTCTTGCATAAAAACAGCTCAGGTTGCATTTTTCCATAGTGACGTGTATTGTGATTCAACCATCCTTTTTTCACATGCTCCACACTGGGAGGTTATTAGGAATATCAGATGTTTGCAGTCATTAAGGAGTGGCTCTGACACAGCACTATATAGCGAGTTGGAAAAGTTAATGCCATTATTCCTATTGCCATTGTGATGTGTTTATCGCTCAGTTTAAATGTATTTCAATGTGCTGCTGATTGCTGTCTCTTCCAGTTTCCGAGCATGATCATTTGTGATGGAGGTCTGACAGGAAATCTTTTTGTTTACGTTGCATGAGCATGTTTAGGCCACTTCATCAAAATACAGCAAATCCATGCAATATGTACCCCAGAGTCTCAAGATTTATTTTCAAGAAATGTAATCCATGTAAAGAATGGTTTGCAGCAACAGTTTACTTTGTATGAAATGTCCTGATTTGAACTAGAATTCAAATTGATATTTCTGACAACACTGTGTTATTTACCGGCAGCGTTCACTGCTAATAGATGGGGCCGCATACAGAAAGAGTGATGGACTTTTATTTGCATTGGGTGGCGGAAATGCTCTGATGTTGCGTAAGCAAGCAGACATGTCTATTTATTACAAATGGGGTGTTTACGGTTTGCTCTTGAGGCTTGATGCTTTGGGGTGTGGTGAATCAATCTCTGTTAACAAAAAAAGCATATAGTAGCTAGCAACCGTGGGAGAAATGCTTAAGCAGTAGGCTATGTCAAGGATACGTGCATACCATAAGCCTACTAACCCTAACCATTATGTGTTCATGTCTTAGCTAAGACACATTTTAATTTAGTCGGTATAGCATTATAATACATAACATTGTAAGTTATCATTGTTTATTTTTTGAGGGAAACAGATGGCCGGACGGCTGGTGCGTGCATGTTTATCAGCATAATCGCGCCTTTCTCCCTAACCGGGGAGCAATTGCACTTGCACTCGGTTTTAAGTTTCAATTAAGTTTACTGTCAGGGTATTGTTATGCAATATAAGTGCATAATGGCGTGAATGTTAAAAAAGAAGGTAAGAGAATGGTGAAAAACATTTGTTATGGTTATATGTGGGAGGTGAGGTAAAATGTGTTCCCCCTGTATATTCTGGATTGGTTTAGGCTACGGGTATACCTTATATAAGCCAGCTTCTATGGGAGTAAATGGAGAGAAGGCTTTAAGCACTTCATGAGTGTGTAGCACTGTTTGCCTTCCGGTGGCAGCACATTAGGCCATTAAGTCTAGTATGCAATAGTTTGTTTTGTATATGCCCATAATTTTTTTGTATCCAGTGGGACACATGGGGATTGTGATTTATTATTGCTACATTGCAGCGATCACTCGGACCTGCCAATTCTCCCTCCACAACATCTGGGGGATCCGACCGTTCCTCACCCAAGAGGTCACAAAACTCCTGGTCAAGGCCCTGGTGATCTCACATCTGGACTACTGCAATTCCTTGCTGGCAGGCCTACCGGCCTGTGCCATCAAACCACTGTAACTAGTCCAGAATGATGCTGCACGTCTGGTGTTCAACCAACCAAGGTTCGCCGAGGTCACCCCTCTACTCTCCGCTCTGCACTGGCTCCCCATCGCAGCACGCATCAGATTCAAATCACTGGTGCTTGCTTTTCAAGCGGATAGAGGTACTGCTCCCCCATACAGTCACTCATAACTCCCTACACCCCAGCCAGACCTCTCCGCTCCGCCTCCTTTGGCAAACTGACTGTCCCATCCCTCTGGGTGCCTGGCAGTCGCTCCTCGCGGTCTCGCCTCTTCTCTGTCCTGACCCCTCGGTGGTGGAACAACCTTCCGCAAATGGTCAGTACTGCGGAATCACTTGCGATCTTCCGCAAGAGACTCAGAACCCACCTTTTCAGACTCTACTACCACTGAATTCTATACATCTAGCTAATTGTCATCACCACTGCCTACTTGCTCAACACTTTGTATCCCTGCTTACTCAATTAAAAATAATAGTAATAATAATAATTACTAACCTTTTCCTTCCCAGTGTTACAGGTATGGTACGCAGCTGCCTACAATGATGTCTATCGCTGTATTACTGCACTGATGTCTTGCGCGAACTATGATTGTTCCTACCATTTATTTATGCACATCTTGTAAGTCGCTCTGGATAAGAGTATCTGTTAAATGCTTAAAATGTAAAATGTACAAGGAAAATAAACATCAACATTTTGGGGGAAATTTTGACTCCTGTGATTTCCTGGTTCACACTAAAGACCACTACCCCACACTACATTTTGACACTGACACATCCATAGTATATAACTGATTCTTTTGATTTTGAACCAGCACAAAGGCTCTGTGTTGGTTCCAAATAACTGCAGAAATAAGGTCAATGCTACCCTCGAGTAGATTGGTCTGGTCTGGTGTGAGCAGTGTTTTCTCTTGAAATATAAACATAAAGCAACCACATTGTTGCTATGTACTCTCAATGAAATGCTACTGTGTAATGTTTAAAAAACCTAATAATCTGTGCTAAGTAGGGGCATGATATGTTTGTAATGTGTATTGTGATGTGTCCATCAGAATTCTGATTGTTAATCAATAGTCCAAACTCCATCTTCTAAACTCAAGCTATTTAGTTAATATACAGGACAGGATGTGTACAGAACACATAATTACTGATCTAATACATTGCTACAAGATGAGATTCACCCTATTGGGAAGCCAATGAGTCTTTATTGTAAACAGTGAAGTTGGGTCTAAATCATGTCTCCAATAAATGCTATAGTTTGCATAACAAATTATTTTTATAGATGTTTATTAAGAAATGAACACATTTAAAATGTACAAAACTTTTTATTGATCCTATTAATGTGACCCGCAAATAAATAAAGCAAAGAGCGGGAAAACAATTGCAATAAGGATAGATAGTTGATGATAGCATATTCTCATCGTACTTACGGGCTACGTCTACTAGTGTCACGCTTCCACAAAAGTGATTCTCATTTAACGCAGACCGCGTATAAGTAGACCAGTGTTTCAAAGATAACGTTAATTGGGACGAATACAGGTAGCTGAATGTGGAAGGTAGGCTATAGGTATACAATCTAACGAAAATGTCACAACAAAATCGTACAGGGTTGCACGCAGTGTATCGTAAGGACTGGGGTTGAGGTTCCCTTTAAATTGATAATATTCAGTGGGTGATGGTGCCGTGAGGTTTCGTCTAAGGTTGTGGGAAAGGCTCTTTGAGGGCGGAACAGAGCGCCAGCGGCTCTTCTCAGTTGTACCTCGCGTGAGGAGGGACGTAGTTGCAGCTTGAGACCCATATGATGGATATAAATCGCGTTCAAACCCAAGGATGGCAAATGAAACAAATCCGAGGATTTTGTATTTAGCAGTATAAAGATTTTGCAGACACCAGTTAACTCACCGGTAAAAATAAGGTAAGCGATAACCTGTTGTGAATTTTATAGTTATCGCGATTGAAGATGTGTGAAAACGTTCCTGCGTGTGAAAAGGCTGGCATAGGATACTACATAATGCACGTTAGATTGTTTTTTTAAGGACATATCTGTCAATTGGTGCTTAACTATTAATGTACAATTTACTAACCAAAGACATCGTGAAAACACAATAACAAAAACAAAGAAAATAATACAATAGAATATCTTATTTTCAAAATGATTTGTGTGCGGTTAGGGTTCCAACACGTTATATTCAATAGGCTACACAAACAAAGCTATATTTATACAAAAATGTGTTTACTCGTATCAATTAATAGGAGATTTTTTTGTTAATTTTAATGTGTTAATTTGTATATGTAAAACAATATTTTGATGATTAAACGATAATTTAGTACTCTTCTTTTCAAATAATATTTCATCATTTAAATCCAGTTCGAGGGACCTTTTTATGTGAGTGACTTGATCAGCGCCACCCTCTGTTGGGAGCACTGAAAATTCAGACAAAGCTTTCCATCAAATCTAATTTAGCGAGGTTATTGTTCACATATCTGAATTTAAAATATTCAGTACCATGAAATTGAACTCTCTGTATATCAAATAATTGATTTAGTACAATCATGGGTATTATCTCTCTCTTTCTCTCTCTCTCTCTCTCTCTCTCTCTCTCTCTTTCACACACACACACACACACACACACACACACACACACACACACACACACACACACACACACACACACACACACACACACACACACAGCATATAGAGAGAAATACAATGGAATAGATTATGACTGCTTTTATTGCATCTGTTTAATCAATTTTGTAAGCATTTAATCTGAAAGGATGTAGTACAATATCAAGACTTCTGGAGAAGTTCACCGATTCAAGTTTATTTATTTATTTATTGCCATTGCATGCATTCGACTGTGTCCCCGAATTTGGTTGGCAGTTGTGGTTGTG
Organism: Aldrovandia affinis; assembly: GCA_029706075.1. Lineage (NCBI taxonomy): Eukaryota > Metazoa > Chordata > Actinopteri > Notacanthiformes > Halosauridae > Aldrovandia > Aldrovandia affinis. The sequence continues at coordinate 5,001,899 of JAINUG010000063.1, read as the reverse complement.
CAGTACATCCATGATTAAACAAATGTCCTAACATACAATGATACAGAACAGGATGCCCTCTATAGACCAGCGTTTTCTTTTCTTCTGGACAGGCCTGAGCTGGCACAGACCTCTGCCAGGTGACTGTGCGGCTGTTATCTTATTTGTTCTTCACAGTGGTGTTGACGCTCCAAAGCTTAGGCAAACAAAGTATGACAGCCCTGAAGATGAATATGAGGGATTGCTGCTGGTTGGGTTGAACTAGGGGTGAATATATCATCACTATCTTGCAGGGCCAGTGCTCATGGTGGTAACATTTACAGACTGCAGGAAACATCTTGTATTTCTGTTTGCCGCTCAGGATCCATGGTTACACATTGAAGACAATACAATTAATTCAATTGCAAATGACACTCACACACCACGAGGTGTACAGATCAACAAAATGATTGCCATAGGCATAGTTGTTTGATGTTGTTGCATGATGTTTTTTATTATTATTTATGACTATATTATGTTGCATCTTCCTCAAATCTGATGCCACAGTTAACATTTTGAAATTTCCTCACATACAGTATAACTCATTTGTAAAATAAAATGTGTGTATGTGTATGACTCAAAACATGATTCAGAATTAAAATATGTATCAATGAAAAATTCTTCCATATGTGGTCAGAGCTGCATGGAATATGACACAGCAAGGAAATATGCATCATGCATATGCAATATGCACAAGCTCTTGTTTCCACCCTCTGTTTCACTGAGCCTGAATCCCCATACCCACTTCTCTATTTGTCTCCCCTGTAAAAAGGTGTATTATGTTAATGTGAAGTCAGGGCATGATAAATAAAGCAGTCAGGATGCTCTCATCTTCATTCCCCATGTTGCATCCAAAATTGCTGCAATGCTCTGCCAATACCTGCATCAGAATCTTTCCTGTTGGGGGCTGCTGTTTTTGTCATCTTGCCAAATTTATTTGCAATGAAAAAAATAATAATTCCCTGAAGTGTTTTTTTTTTTGCTTGCAAGGCCTGGTGGCGCTGTCTGGTGAAAAACGTATTGAAACATTTCTACTCCTTCAAAGGTTGCATCAGACTCAGCTGGCAGCAAGTTTGGAATGCCAGCCTGTGGTTTAAAATGAATTAATTCATCAATTAAAATGTAATACATAAATGTTCTTTCCCCTTCTTATCCACTTTCTCATTTTGTCCCATCTGTTTACGTGATGATACTGTACATTTTAACAAGTAAGGCATTAGGAAACATCCAGGAAATATCTTGTATGTTTATGTACTGTAAAAGAGCTGTAAATGCATATAATTTTATTGGATATCTTTCTATGTGCACTGTAAGCTGAAATCAATGCACAGCCCTCAAGATCACAAGGATGTGCGTATAGTCGAAGACAAGATGTCAGCAGAATGAATATCTATTTAATATGCAAAGTTAAATGGAGAACTGAAATGAAGAGCAACATGATTGGAGTCCATTAGTCATTTCTTACAATTATGAAAGTGTTGATATGGTACAGTTTAAGGTTGATTCTTTGAAATGAGACAGGTTTATTTGACAGACTCCTCATCTTATCATTGTGACCTTTCACTTTCAGAAATGTCTTCTTCCTCAATTGACAGTTTAAACAGTTTAGTCGACAGCTAGGTGAGTTCTGTCTGTGAGTTCGGCACCATTGTCAGTGCTGGTCCTGCAGTTGCAGGTGGCAGGCTCATGGGGGAGGGGGTTATTGAATCAATAGAGGGTACCAATTGGCCACCAAATTGGGAGAAAAATGGGGAAGGGAAATCTGAAATAGATTGAATGACAATTGACATGATGAACTAAGTAGAAATCTGCTGGAGGCAATCCTTGAAAAGGTCCCTAGCTTTTCAGTTACTGGGGATTGGTCTGACGTCAGAAACATCAGCTGCCTGCCTTATCTCCTTCCTGGCAGGAAGCTGGGAATTTAATATCAGATGTGAGTGTGAAAGTGCGCCAGTACCAAGTGGTTTAGGTAACAAATGCAGTGGCCTGGATTCAATCAACATTTGTCCTTATGCTTGACTCCCAATTACATGCAAGTTTTTTTCTACGATCAACAAAATGACCCTGCCAGACTGTGTTTATGAAAGAAAAACAAGCACTTGTATTTATTTGTCAAAGGTAAGGACAAATGTTGATTGAATCCAAGCCTCTATGTAGCTAACAGACTTCAGACATTAGATCTGTAACACAGCATAAGGGGGCAGAAATGGCCAGGAGTCCTATTCGAGGGCAGCGAGCAGGGGGAAGGGAAGCCGGCAGGAGCTTGCTGTGTATAAGAGTGGCACTGTGTGTACCGGAGTTATGGTTGATGGCTTTGCGGGGTTCTGTCTCAGAGGAGGCGGTTAATTTGCATTTGTCACTGCCAGTCCTGGGGGGGGAGGCATTTGAAGCAGAAGGAGGGGACAATTGGCTACTAAATTGGGAGGAAAACATCAAACATTTTTGTTTTGTTTTTAAATTTTATAAATTTTCCATCAATTTATATTAAAAATATATTTATTAAAATGAAATGGAACATTAAATGACTGGATTTTGATAAAATATTAATTTAAATTATTTAACATTATAACAAATAATGCATCATTTATCATGTATCAAACATATCACAATTACACATTACAGGCAAAATGATTTATTAATATAAATGCTTAATGATTGCATTTTGATAAAATATTAATTTAAATGATTTAACATTAAACAAATTGCAGATTTATCAGTGCAAACTGATAGTACACTTATAGTGCATGAATAGTGCTTCATCACTTCACAGATTGAAACATTTAAATGCACATTTCATTTACAAATCAAACATTAAAACAAACAATTTCCTTTTTGTAGAAAAATATGCATATTTAATTAATTGAATAAATGTTCATGAGTCTATGATAGGCAATGTAAATGTAGAAATAATGAAAAAAAATTGAAAAATGCACATAAATATGATTAAAAAATGGACATAAGGATGTTTACAGTCATTTGGAATTCTACACACAGTGTTTCCTCTATCCAGAGTTGTCCTGACGTGACCTCGCCCGCGCCGCTTGCAGACAGAGAGAGACAGACGGGTCGCCTTTTGACTGAGGATGTGCTCGATGGGGGCAGAGAGGCGGAGGCAGGGGACGCCCTCCCAGACCCCCGAGGGGAACGTGGTGATGAGCTTCAGCTTCGAGAGCTACCAGCTGGAGGACGAGGAGTGCCAGGCCAGGGAAGTTCCTGATAAGGGCATCCTGACCTTCACAGAGCCCGGTGAGTAGCCGGCATGGGGGTGTCTCTCTCAAGGAACCAGTACCAGAGCTGGTGGTTCCCAACAGACAGATGTATGAGGAAAATGGTGTTATATAGGACAGTGTCCTGAAGACATTTTCTGAACATTTTCTGTTTTTGGTTTGAAATGGCTGCAAATTGTAACCTTATAACATTGTCATAATATTTTGGAGTAATCAACAGTAAATTATATAAAACATTGACATAACTCCATAGTGTATTGGGCTACTCAGGAATCACGGGACAAATTAAAGAAAATCTTACATAATTGTAAGTTTAAGTTCTCTGTAAAAAGACTAAAAGCATTTGAAACCCTACTTAAAACAGTAACCCATGCAAAGGTTTTTCAAAAATGCTTCGTAGTGTATGGCCAACCAATCACCTTTCCTGGGTTTGTTGTTAAGAAAATCATCAAACTTAAGTTACAAATGCATGTCCTGGATTTTCTGACTTTTCACAAATTGGCTGAAGGATGAAGAAGGTCTACTGGAACTGGAACAGATTTCAGTGGCGAAATGTCTTTGACTTTCACCTGTAACTCATTTTCATGTTTGGCTAAAAAGTAAACATCAGCATCCACTCATCTTAAAAGTGGTTTATTTTTGACAGCAACATTTCTTGCCTTAAGGCAATGCATTGTACTAAATGGGAGAATGTTTGCATACATGTGAAAATTGTGCTTTCTACAATTATCTTAAATGTGGTATATGTATTTTAACAGTGATCTAAATGTTTTGCCTTCAGGCAAGGCATTGCCCTTTTAGGAGAACATTTGGATATATGTGGAAAAAAAGCATAGTGTATTAAAAGTACAGTGTATGTCTTTTTTGCAATGCCCCAGTGTTTTTGCAATGCCCCAGTGTTTTTGCAATGCCCCAGATTTGTTTCCTTATGGAAATATTGTCCTTGTTGGTGGATATATAATATGCATAGTTCCTACAGAAGGCTTTAGAAGGTTGCATGTACTGAACCTGTCTTCTCTCCTCTCTGGTGTTTGTAATAGCCTTTGAAGAGCCCATGCCTGATGACCGCTATCATGGCATCTACTTTGCCATGCTTCTGGCGGGTGTGGGGTTCCTGCTGCCTTACAACAGCTTCATCACCGATGTAGACTATTTACATCATAAATTCCAAGGTACACATCCCAGAGCACTGCTCTGTTGGAGTAATCCACAGTTCTGTATGTATCTGTTGTCTAAACAAAGGCTACTTGGCCTGACAGAACTAGCTACATAGGTTATATTGACTTTCGTCTCTGTTCTGTGTCTAGTTGCTTTGGAGATTTATCTGTACTTTAGCTAAATTGGCAGAGCCTGAGAAAAGGTGGAAATGTGTGTATCCGCTGAAATATTTCATCCCCAGACTAACTGATATGACTGAAATGATGCTTTATTGATAAAAGGCTAAAATTAAAACAAAAAGGCTTTATTGTCCAAAGGTTAACATTTAAAGCAAGGGGAAAGCATTCAATAGCCATATAATGTAATTTATTGTAACAGAAACATGAACTTTAAAAAATCAGTTTTTATGTAAATTGGCATAAGCCAAAGATGGCTGGAAGTTTGGGCTACAGTCACTGATCACAGAGCTGGAGCTGTTTATCTCTGGTTGTGATTGGCTGGGTCGCCTGGCAGGAACGTCCATTGTGTTCGACATGAGCCTGACCTACATCCTGGTGGCCCTGGTGGCAGTGGTCCTGAATAATGCCCTGGTGGAGATGCTGAGCTTGCACACCCGAATCACTGCAGGTGAACATGCGTATCAATGCACACACACACGCACACATACATATCACACACACACAAACACATGGGCATAAACAAGCGCATGTACACACACACACACACACACACACACACACACACACACACACACACACACACAGACACACACAAAATACACAAACACACATGCATTTACATAAACACACACACATCACAGACACACACACACATAAGCATAAACATACACATGTACACACTAGGGGTGTGATGGTATACCGGTATGATGGTATACCACAATATTAAAATATGAAATAGTACTATCATAAACTTAACGTAATACCATGATAGTAAATCACGTGGCAAAAGCTATTTTCATGCAGGGATTTTTTTTTTTAACCATTACCCTACTAAAATGTCTAAATAACCCATATTAAATAATACTGGACGTGGGGTGTCTGCTAATGTAATTTAATTCCACCACCTCTTTGGCTGTTCTTGCATTTTGTCTTGTTTATAATGCGATTGCGCATGTGCAGACAGCTCCCTCTCATTAACCAACCCCAAAAAGCAAACTGGTTTATCTGTGTGGACTCACTTTAGATTCAGAAAAAAGATGGTGTTGTTGTTGAGAATGAGTCTCCCATCTGTAGAGAGAATGGGAGGAAACAAGTAATATCCAGAGGTGGGAACACGTCAAACCTTGCATTCCACCTGCATGAACATCATCCTTCACGTTATGCCAATAATGGAAAAAGCGATAGTACTATAGTACTAGATCCGATAAGCTGATAACGCGATAAAGCAAAATGTTTCTTAATTCGCAAAGTGAATTTAAATATACAATTATAAGGAGTAAACTATATTCAATTTAATGTTTTGTTTTATTTTTCAAATAAAATGGTATATAAATCTGCAAAGAGCCATACAATAAAAAGATGGAGTTTTAAACAAAAAAACAACAACATTTGCTTAAAAACTGATTCTGTGATAGACCGAAAACCGTGATATTGAGTAGTATGATTATCATAGCGTGAAAATGTCATACTGTCACAGCCCTAGTACACACACACACATCACAGACACACATGCACATGCACATGTACACATACACACACACCTACATACATGAAAGGCACACAAAATACACAAACACACATGCATTAACATAAACACACACAGACATGCACACACACAAGGTTGTTGATCAATCCCAGCTTAATTAACGAGTGTCTAAGAAAATGATAAAAAGCACAGCTTGCATGACCAGAGAACTTTGTGTCACGAATCACATCATTATGGTTATTAAGGAGCTGGATTGAGGCATGTGCCACTATAGAATGCTCTTTTTCCCCGTGAAAGGCTTTGTCACCAGGACGTCCCTCTCTGTCAGTTGAATTGAAGCCTTGCCCATTTCCTCTGGTGCACGTGCAACAGCAGCCCAGTGTCACATGTGCAGTCTGTGTAATTAAGCCTTCTTTGGCTGACGATCCCAGCGGCATCTCAAACACAGCTAGCCTTGATAAGAACATGCTAACATGAATATTCTCACCATGTGAATGAAGAGCATGCATGGAGTGTTAAATTACACTCATGCCAAAAACTAAAGTGAAGGGCCTCCTTGGAAGAGTAATGGCAGCTAAGCTCTATCTAAGATCAGAGTGCAGGCTTCTGAAAACATTCTTTCTCTGCATGTTGTCTGCAGCAATGGAGCTATCATGTTATAACGCTAGATAAAATGCAGAAGCTATTCCCAAGTATTTTCCAATCAAAAGGAATGTGTAGGATGAATATCTGTCAATCCCAAGGTGCACAATGTCAGATGATGAGTATATCAGATGAACAGTACATAATCCTGAAATCTGATGGATGTGAGCATGGCTTGTTTGCTGTTGTACCTGTGAGCATGAAGATTGCTTAGATACTGGCCTTTAGCCAATGAGTGAATGTGAATGAATGCACGTTGCACCTGCAGGTTACCTCTTCGCCCTGGGGCCGTTGCTATTTGTTGCCATCTGTGACGTCTGGCTTGAGCAGTTCACCACCAAGCAGTCCTATGTAATCAACCTGATGGCAGTGGGGGTTGTGGCATTTGGATGTACAGGTACCTTCCATATTTAAAGAGGCATGTATGAGAGAGCTTTTAAGGCATTCTAATTAAGAATAACTTTAGCCATGTTTGCAGTGATGTCATTTTTTAGTATCTTCTTGCATGTCTTTATTCTGTTTGGTACTGTTTGCAGGGTCACACTTCAGTGATATATGGTATAGTGCCTTGTATTATGTTGTCATTTATAATACATGGATGTAAATGTAAACCATATTGTTTAAATACTTATAGAAATACACTTAAAAAAAATATATATTACTTGTTAAATTTTCCTCTGAGCAATTGCATTACAAAATCATTTACCAATTTTTTTGAGCATACAATATAGCTCTGTCACATGCCGTGTGACACAAACCGGATTGGAACAGAACAGCAGGACACAGGGATCTGAGTTGCCGGTCTGCAGACCAGGTTTTTATTTGTCTCCCACAGGGAGAGATAGGGAGGGAGACATAGAACGAATCGGCACAACAAATAATAAATTAAATTAAATCTTCCACCGTTCCCCTCACGGGCTCAGGCTCAGTTAGACTTTTTAGTCTTTATTTCCGGTCGTCTCTCCGAGCATTTCGCTCCCAGTTCCAGCCACCTACTGAGAAAGCAGAGCAGATTTAAGGAATCTGGTATGTCAAGAAGATGTGAGACAGGTGTGTGTGCTGGCTGACCTGCTAGGTGTTGTCGTTAATTGCCCTGATTTCCCTGTCCAGACCAATGCCTTCTACAAGCTCATTAATGGTATTGTTTATTTTATACAGCCTTCTTTGCTCATCTTTATCAGGGGTGTGAATAATTTTGGAGGGTGCTGTAGATTAATTCCAAGGACTCTGGAGACGTGACCAACATTCACAATGCGTGAAGAGCTTAATGAAGCATATTAAATGAAGAAGTGGTCTGTCCTAAGTGGGCTGGTAAATGTGCAAAGTCTTCTTTAACACCATTTTCTCCTTTCTCCCAGTTCAGCAGTCCAGTTTCTATGGTTACATGGGGATGCTTCCAAAGAGGTACACACAAGGCGTGATGACTGGAGAGAGTAAGATAATTCTTAATTCTTGTGTGTCACTCATACCACGCCCTGGAGAGTCTGACATCATTAATATCAGAGTGTGCTGGAAAAACAACAGGACCGACTCTACAAACGAGAGGGAGGGAGGGAGTAGGGGACAGACAGATAGACAGTCAGAGAGAGAGAGAGAGAGAGAGAGAGAGAATAAAGCAACTTCAAACTGAACTGAAAAAACTGAACTGAGAAAGACATTTTAAAGCCCTGTATTTAAAACCAACTTACAAGACAAAGTTTACTAGGTGAATAGAGAGACATAGTAATGTTATATTTCAATTGTTTATATTGCATTGGTTTCTTCAAAATGCTTTGAATTGTAGGTACTGCATGTCCTGTTTAATCTGCCTTGTGTAAGATGCCTTGTGATTAATAATAAATAAGCATTGATAATAATCTCACAGTCAATAAAGCAGACGCGATCCCTCTAAATGTATTGCCACTGATTGACAGTGTTTATAAATGCAATTCAAACTGGTCATTTCCATATACAGTAGCAATGCCTTTTTATCTAGACCTTTGGATATTTATCATTGTCTATGGATGTGAGTACCAGCTGGGCAGACCCTGGAGAATATCCATGTGTCAGAGACGGTTGTAATGCATTGCAGTGTGTTTGAGGGTAGCTCACCCAAAGGTCATTGAGTAATTAACCGGTCAAACTAAACACAACCAGCCTGACTAGAGGAACTGAACATCACAATGAGTGATTATTGGATGCAGTCGATTGCTTCTCGTTGTGCTCAGAACATTTTCCATCATTCCCAATTATTATTGTTTCAATGAAAATGAGACAATATATGTTCCAAGGCAATGTATATTTGGTTTAGGCTGGATTTTTGGAATTACTGAGACACATTAGGAATCACATGAATCAATTTCAATTTTTTTCAATTCCCATTTTATTTTCTTACTTCATGGAATCAAAATGGATTTATTTGGGATTTCTTGCCACTGATCAACTCAAAATACGCTATAATGTCAATTGTTAATTGATTACGAATAAAAAAAAGACTAATTGATTGAGTAAATATTCATCTGTTTTTCTAAGACACACCTAAATCAACTCTGGTGCAATCAAGTGTCTTCTGAGATCACAAAATTATTTGATTGGAGTCCAACTGTGTACAATTAAGATGTTTCAAATGATTTCAAATTAAATACACCTGTCTGTGAGAGGTCCCACTAGGTTATTGCATTTTAAAACAAGAGCTTTATCATGAACATTCAAAGCAAATTTGAGAAAAGGGTTTTCAAAAGCACCAATCAGGGGAAAGAAATAAGAAGATTTCAAAGACATTGAATATCCCCTGGAGCACCATTAAGTCCATCGTAAAGAAATTGAGAAAATATGGTAGAACTGTGAATTTGCTTAGAACAGGCCGTCCTCCAAACCTGAGCATCCGTAAAAGAAGGACGCTTGTTAGGGAGGCCATCAAGAGGCCTATGGCAACTCTGACAGAGTTACAGTCTTCCATGGGTTCTTTAATATGCGCTTTATGGGAGATTTCATGTGAAAACTCACTTGAAATCTTGACTAGAGTTTGTCAAAAGGCATGTGGGAGACTCTGAAACCAAGTGGGGGAGATTGAACTTTTTGTCATCAACATTAGGTGCTATGTTTGGCGCAAGCAAGAACACTATCCCTACCATGAAACATGGTGGCAGGAGCCTAATTTACTATGGGGTTGCTTCTCTGCTTCAGGGACTGGAAAACTGGTCAAAATAGAGGGCGAAATGGATGACAAATCTTGACAAAGACAATGAAAAACGAATCTTGCTGTATGGCCTGCTGCACCACCGGTCCCCATCCAACCTGATGAAGCTCAAGCAATTTTGTAAAGAAGAATGGGTGAAAATTGCAATGTCCAGATGTGCAAAGCTGGTACCGACCTAGCTGTAATTGCAGGTAAAGGCGCTTCTACAAAGTGTTAAGTGTTAAGCAAGAAATCCCAATTAAATCCATTTTGATTCCATGAAATGCCAAAAGGGCGTGCATACTTTTTATACCCACTGTGTATGTATATATATATGTGTATTTATATGTTTGCTTTGAAGAATACTTATCTGGGGCTGCTTACATTTTGCTAATTATCCAACTATAATTTACTGAAGAGCTTAGTTGAAGGGAACAACATCAATTCCCCATCTGGGATTTAAACATGCATTACATTACATTACAGGCATTTGGCAGACGTTCTCATCCAAATTAAGGGTTGCAAATCAGGCTCCTTATCCACCTACACAACTGTACATGCAGAATGTTTAAATCCTCAAAGTGTACCCCATCTGCATGAGGATAATTCCATTTTCAGTTTAATTCAGTGTGATGTTACTTCCTGCCTGCACAGGCACGGCCGGTGTGATAATATCACTGAGCCGCATCTTTACCAAGCTGCTGATCAAGAATGAGAGGAAGAACACCATCATCTTCTTCCTCATCTCCATTGGCATCGAGCTCATGTGCTTTATGCTCCACCTGCTGGTGCGCCGGACGCCGTTTGTGCAGCACTATACTGGACTCGCACGCCGGAGTCTGACTGAGGTCAAAGGTCACACAGACACTGGCACCAGATACCAAGTACACCATGATGTCATCACAGAGGAAGTAAGATTTGTAAGTTTTATTCTTTTCGTAGCATAAAAGATACGACATTCAGTGTGCTTTAGCTTTACATCACCTGCCAGAATATACCAGTTTAAGACTTTTTGTTTTAAAGATCGCACACTTTTTGTGCATTCCTTAAAGGACACCTTTGCAATATGATAATTCCTTGAATCCTCTCATCATATCTATTTATGAATAGAGACTACCATGAATTTGATTGATTGTATTTACCAAGGACACACCAAGACAGTGGCTATCATAAGGGTGTTTTCCATATGCAACCAACGGCTTAATGTTGTTCTAAGAATATCTCTTGGTGCCCTTTAGATGAAAGTAAGATGGACGTATACAGCCAAAGCAATAATTTGCCGCCTGTGTAGGGCAGATCAGTGCCTCTGTTAAACAGATGCTTATAACAGTAGGTGGACAGCTGGAAATATTGTCCTTACCGCAGCCTTTATTGCATTGAAACCACAGCAGAATAGCTCCTCTGCATGACGGATGCTGCTTTACCGTAATAGGCACCCATTTATCATACATTTAATTCACAAAGGAGAGACCTCCCACCGGGAATGCCCAACATAATGTTTCCCCCTCCAGAGTGCTTAATCACACTAATGACTGAAGGGAATGGGGGTTTGCGATGGGCATAAGGGCTGTCCGTTGGCTGCCTCTGTCCTTATCGCTTGTCCGTAGGTTACAGCACATCCATTCTCATTCTAGGACCTCACAGTGGGACAGGCTGTGAGCACAATTCCAAAATGGATATCTCTTGTTGGGATGGATGTCTCCTATTCGTGTCTTGAAAGGGATCTATTTATTCACGTTATTTATGACAGATCACTTGACCTCTCAATTCAAGGTAGAAAGTTCATACAGGTGGATATGTATGAACTATATAGTTCCAATAGATTGCTCAGGGCCACAAAGGCAGGTCCCATCTGGGAATCCAACCTGTCATCTTCTAGTCACAAGCCAAGCTCCTCTAGTGAAAGCACATCTGAAAGCATGCACGTCTGAAATGATTGCTCACCAAGTGAGCCACTGACTGTAGCTGTATTGCTGCTAGTTTAGCTGGACTATATGCATGTCAACTAGCTAGTACTAAGCTCATAGTGATGTTCAGTATGGTCAAGAAAGGCATTTTTAGCTATTATTACCTCAAAAGAATTAACTTTAGTATAGCAAATTGCAATACCTAGCTAGCACGAAAATGTTCATGATGATGGTCAAGAAAGGCATTTTTTTGAGAAAGTTCAGCGTCATTATAGCCAGTATAATGTCAGGCGCATTTGGTTGCAATGTTATTTTGTGATTTCATTGATTGGCTTGTACTGTACAGTGTGAGTTTGAGAGGCGCTATTGACCTCCACCCCTCCCCCACTTCGGGCTTCTATCAGGTGAGGACTAGGAGACTCCATAGGCTGACAGACAGCAGAAGCAGTGGGACGAAAAAGTCACATCATGCCTGCCTGATGCTAGCATAGCGCTGTAGCGCAGCGCTGAGTGCAGATGAGCGAGACTGAAGTGAGCGCGCGTCTGTGTCTGTATGTGGAAAGCTGTGTGCGTGCGCCCCTTGCCGGCGTGCCACCCTAGGCAACTGCCTATGTCACCTATGCCAGGATCCACCACTGGCACAGTGAGGATTTGATACTAGACTGTGGTGTGAGTCACTGCATCAAGGGCGAGTGCTTAAGCTGTACTCATTACCTGGGAGGCCCAATTACTTCTATATGTCTTGTTCACATTTTAAATGAGAAAACAAGATTTGCAAGATAATAATAAAAACTACAATTCTCCATATACACCATATTAAAAATATAGCCTGTAACCAACATGGAACATGAAAGCAAATCACTCATCCAAAGAGATTCTTTAAATGCTTTTTCCTGTGAGAGGCTGGCTGAGTGTGGCTTGGACAGTGTGACTCATTTCCCCTGAGTTATTTAAGGGATTTCCCCCCCATTCCATATTGCCTTAGGACACTTAGTCCTCCCTTTACTCTCTCTAAATTAAAGTGAGTGCTTTTTCTTGCCTCCTGCAGACACTAAGTCAATTAATGGTCCTTTTCTCGCCAAGCACCACAGCGATGCCAACTCGGAGGAACAGTACTCTTAAAAGTGAGCATCTTTACTGATTGATGCCTCCATAACAGCCCTGTGCCTTCATCTCTGAGTCTCCTGTAAATTAAGGACTGGTGGTGGAATCTTGAACATGCTCTTATAAGGTTACACTAACCTGATTTATTTAGCCACTGTGTTTGATATTTATGTTTTCATACTGCCCAGTCACACAGCCAAGGAGGCCTTACTAAGAGAAAGGAAGCAGCCATGTTCATTGTCTGGTTAGTTGAGAGTATTTGGTGTTTGACCAAAGTTGGGTTCACAACATACAGCTGTTCTCTTTCTCTTTCCTCAAAGGATAATGGTGCTGTGGGAGTTTCCCCCACTGAAGGAGGGATAGAGGCTGAGCTGGCAGGCAGTGGCACGTATATGAGATTTGATGTCCCCAATCCAACAATAAAGAAGAGCTGGCCCAGCATAAAGGGTAAGGGAAAGGGGTGCTCTGGGTTTGGAAGTGGTGACTGTTGTTGGGTATATTAACATGTTCCAATGGCTAATTGTGCCTGGTAGGCCTCACCGTATGAACAAATCTTTATCCGTTTGAAGGATTGATCTTCTGTGACTGATCATGATGTGCTCGAGTTACATAAGCACCGTCAGCTGATTAGTCTGAAGGGTGATTGCTTACATGTGCTGAGATTATTTAACCTGTCATAAAACCAAAAGAAAATGACAGAAAGCAAAGAATATCCTCCTTTATCTGGAAACAAATGCCTTTATGACCTGGTCTAGTTCAACACACTGTCACTCACTATCTGTGGAGTATGGTCTTCCCTCTCTCCCTCTCAGTCTAAGTCAAAACTGATAGCCAGCTAAAGCAGACACAATAAATAAATAATTTCACAAAAAATCCAGATTTGCGGTTTTATATGTTGCCAAATTGAGAGACAGCACCCAGATTTAGTGGGAAACACTTCACCACATGTAAGAAAAGACTTAAGGGCTATTCTCACCAGAACAGCTAACAGACAGGCTTAACAATGAAATAATTGTGTGAAAAAAAGTGTGTGGCTCTAAACACAGTCACATAGATTGTGCACAGTTCATAAATAATAACCAGCCATGTAAGTTAACTACTTAGCGCTTCCACTAACTTCTCTATATCCTCAACATAAAATCCTGGCATAATGTATTGTTAGGTAACTAATCTAGCTATTTAGCTAGCTAGCTACAGTATATATTGGCCTTAGCTAGTTTGCTACCCAAGTTAGGTCATTAATATTAGCTACCTAGCTAATGCTAGCACTGTTAACTTACATTTTTTATCGTCCACTTCATTGATATTTTTAGCTATCTTCACCTAAACATTATATAACAGATACAAAATTCCAGGGCTGATCATTCTCCCTGCCTGTTACCAGTAGTACACGTACCATAGCTTAGTTTAGCTTAACAGTCGCAAGTGGCTATGCAGGTTGTTGTCACATTTTTCAGTATATTATTAAATAAACTGGTAACAATTGGGGTACTGGCTAAAATTGCAACTGACATACAACATCAGGTTTCCACTTCCTATCCACATTTTCCAACAAAAGATGTTGTTCCACAGTCACATTTTCCACAAAAGTCCAATGTCTTGCCACCGGTCTTAAGTTGGCTGCGACCAAAATACAACCAAACAACCAAAAAATTATGTTAATAGAAGGTCAGATGCGTGCTGGAACAGGGGAGATTTCACTAAATCAAGGGAATGCAATAGTAAACTGAGGGAACAAAACAATTATTTTCAGTGCATGATGACCACTGTGGGAGTTCTTTTCATAAACACACACACACATACACATTTCCACTGGGGAAGGAATTATTCATTTCAGAGAATGAAATGGTAAACTGAAGAAACAAATGATTAATTTGAGGGAGAAAGATAGTATTTAGTGTGAACAGATTAGTTTGGAAAATTGTATTTCTCTACCATAACCTCTAAAGATGGGCTCTGTAAGTTAACATAAAGTTATGCAAGCAATCATGTCAAAATGCAAACTATTAACAATCATTTTCATCATTATGAATTATATTAACAGTTTTTTGATGCATGCATTGCAAGTTTTCATCACCCTAAGAACCCCTGTTTATAGCATGGTTATACCCTTGACGCACATAATATTATACAGTGGGTATAAAACGTATTCACCCCTTTGGAATTTTTCACATTTTATTTTCTCACTTCATGGAATCAACATGGATTTAATTGGAAATTCTTGCCACTGATATACAACACAAAATATTATATAAAAAATGGTTTGCCTAGTGCAGTCTATCCATTTAATCCAGCCCTGCACCTGTGTATAATTAAGGTGTTTCAAATGATTTCAAATTAAATACACTTGTCTGTGAGATGTCTCACAGTTGTTTAGTGCATTTCCAAATAATTTTCATCATGAAGACCAAAGAACATCTAAAGCAAATCCAAGAAAAGGTTATTCAAAAGCACCAATCAGAGGAAGGATATAAGAAGATTTCAAAGACTATATTCAATATCCCCGGAGCACCATTAAGTCCATCATGAAGAAATAGAAAGAATATGGCACAACTGTGAATTTGCGTAAAACAGGCCGTTTTCCAAAACTGAACATCCATGTGAGAGGAGCACTTGTTAGGGAGGCCACCAAGAAGCCTATGGCAACTCTGATGGTGTTACAGTTTTCCATGGCAGAGATTGGAGAAACTGTCCATGGGATAGCAATAGCCCGGGTGCTTCACAAATCTGTGCTTTATGGGAGGGTGGAAAATAGAAAGCCATTGTTGAAGAAAACTCACATGAACTCTCACCTACAGTTTGCCAGAAGGCATGTGGGAGACTCAAACTAAGTGGAGGAACTTTCTATGGTCTGATGAGACCAAGATTGAACTTTTTGGCCTCAACGTTAGGCACTATGTTTGGCACAAGCCTAACACTGCGCATCATCCCATGAACACTATCCCTAACATAAAACATGGTGGCTAATGCTATGGGGATGCTTCTCTGCCTCAGAGACTGGAAAACTGGTCAAAATAGAGGGTGAAATGGATGGAGCAAGATATAGACAAATCTTGGAGGAAAACCTGTTGCAGTCTGCAAAAGACCTGGGACTTGGGAGAAGATTTATATTCCAGCAAGACAATGATCCAAAGCATACAGCAAAACATTTGAAAATGGCTGTTCACCAACTAAGTGTCCAGATGTGCAAAGCTGATAGAGACTTACCCAAATATACTCACAGCTAAAGGTGCTATTAAGTATTAATCAAGTATTAAGTATTAATTGAATACTTATGGAATCAATTACTGTCTGTTTCTTATTTGTTTGAATTCTTTGTAGAATTCTTTTTTATTTGACATTCTAGAGTATTTTGTGGCGGCACGGTGGTGCAGTGGATAGCACTGTCGCCTCACAGCAAGAAGGTCTCGGGTTCAAATCCAGGCCGGGGGCCTTTCTGTGTGGAGTTTGCATGTTCTCCCCGTGTCCGCGTGGGTTTCCTCCGGGTACTCCGGTTTCTTCCCACAGTCCAAAGACATGCACGTTAGGCTAATTGGAGAGTCTAAATTGCCCGTAGGTATGAGTGTGTGAGTGAATGGTGTATGTAGTGCCCTGCGATGGATTGGCGACCTGTCCAGGGTGTATTCCTGCCTCTCGCCCCAATGCATGCTGGGATAGGCTCCAGCCCCCCCGCGACCCTAACTAGGAATAAGCGGCTGAAGATGAGATGAGATGAGATGAATATTTTGTGTTGATAAATGGCAAGAAATCCCAGTTAAATCCATTTTGATTCCATGAAGTAAGAAAATAAAATGTGAAAAATGCCAAAGGGGGGGAATAGTTTGTTTACCCACTTGTGTTCTTGCAGCTCTTGTCCTCTTGTGCCATTACACACTATAACTGGCAATGAAAGGCATTAGCTACATTATTGTTATCTGTAAACAATCTGCACCTGCATCTACAGTCTACACTCAGTGGCCACTTTATTAGGTACACCTTTCTAGTACTGGGCAGGTCCCCCCTTTGCCCCCAGAAAAGCCTGAATTCTTTGTGGCATGGATTAAACAAGGTGCTGGAAACATTCCTCAGAGATTCTGGTCCATGTTGACATGATAGCATCATGCAGTTGCTGAAGATTTGTCAGCTGCACATTCATGTTGCGAATCTCCCATTCCACCACATCCCAAAGGTGCTCTATTGGAGATCTGGTGACTGTGGAGGCCATTGGAGTACACTTAACTCATTGTCATGTTCAGGGCTGGACTGGGACAAAAAATAGGCCCTGCCATTTGGCTCAGACCGGCCCATCCAGTGGGGGGGAGGGTGCTACGCGAAAAAATAATTGCGCCCCTGGTATAATGGTATAATGTGGTATAATATATATTTATCTTTTTTTTAACTTAAAAATATATATATATAAAATAATTATACCGGCCCTACCGGCCCTACCGGCCCCAAACTAGACCGGCCCACCGGGAATCTGCCCGGTAGACTATATAGCCAGTCCAGCCCTGGTCATGTTCGTGGAACCAGCTTGAGATGACGTGTGCTTTGTGACATGGCACATTATCCTGCTGGAAGTAGCCATTAGAAGATGGTAGACTGTGGCCATAAAGGGATGCATATGGTCAACAAGACTCTGCTCAGTTGGTATTAAGGGGCCTAATGTGTGCCACGAAAACATTCCCCGCACCATTACACCACCACCACTAGCCTGAACCATTGACACAAGGCAGGATGGATGCATGGATTCATGTTGTTTACGCCAAATTCTGACCCTACCATCTGCATGTTGTAGCAGAAATTGAGATTCGTCAGACCAGGCGACATTTTTACAATCTTCAACTGTACATTTTTGGTGAGCCTGTGCCCACTGTAGCCTGTTCTTAGCTGACAGGAGTGGAACCCAGTGTGGTCTTCTGCTGCTGTAGCCCATCCACTTCAAGGTTTGACATGTTGTGCGTTAAGAGATGCTCTTCTGCATACCACTGTTGTAACACGTGGTATTACTAGGCGTGAGTTACTATCGCCTTCCTGTCAGCTCGAATCAGTCTGGTCATTTTCCTCTGACCTCTCTCATTAACAAGGTGTTTTTGCCCACAGATCTCATGAGATCAGCAGTTTCTGAGATACTCACACCACTCTGTCTGGCACCAACAATCATTCCACGGTCAAAGTCACTTAGATCACATTTCTTTTGGTCTGAACAACAACTGAACCTCTTGACCATGTGTGCATTCTTTTATGCATTGAGTTGCTGCCACATGATTGGCTGATTAGATAATTGTATTAATGAGTAGGTATACAGGTGTACCTAATAAAGTGGCCACTCCATGTATATCTGATGTAAATGTCAGCATAGGTTTAGCTAGGGCTGCTTTTAGAGTAAACATGGTAGATGAAATGGTACAGATTTTGACTGGCCCATTACCATTTGATTCTATCATTTTATCATATTGGTTGGTAGTCAAAATACGTCACTACAACGCAGTCATTATGTTATGTCATTGCCTGGTCCATCACAGACTGCTGCATTCTGGGAAGTGGAGTTCCAGCTCATTTCACGATGTGACAAGAATATTGCCAGCCACCACAGAATCAGTGATTTCGATGAATTAGTCATTTCTCAAAAACAACACCAATTAGGAAATTGAGATATTCTCTGCCTTTTTTCAGAAATGATTCTGCACCGCTATATAGTCTCCCGGGTGATATGGACCTACATGATGTCAATTGCAGTCACCTACTTCATAACGCTCTGCCTGTTCCCTGGACTGGAATCTGAAATCCACAATGACATGCTGGGCGACTGGCTACCAATTCTGGTCATGGCCATCTTCAACATGTCTGACTTTGTGGGAAAAGTGAGTCCAAGAGCTGTGATGGAACATTGTTTTTGGACATATTTTGATTGTACCAGTCCTTCCCTTATGGAAATAGATTATACTGCAATATATTTTAAATATATGGACTGTCACAGACTTTTTTAAAAATTACATATTGTGGTATCTGAAAACTGCAATAAATGTTTTCTTTGCACATGTATTATGAAATGTTGCAGTATCTATTCTGATCTTGATAATATATTTCATTTAATTATTCATTATTATATTCATTTATATTATATTATTATATTCATTTTTATACATTTTCATTTAATTATTAATTATTTAATATCCGTAAGGGTTAGGAGGAGCAATAGGTCCATGCACATGGATCCAAATCCAAAGTATGAGGAGGTAACCATTTTCATATACTGTACAATAATACCTCCCATATCTGACCCACTCAGTCATCCCCCTCTGTTAGTTTGGAATGTTATTAATGTCAACATAATTAAACAAAAGTAAAAATGTTAGAAAAAATTTAAATGAGTTCTGATCTCTTCTGATCTTTTGCTTCTGGAAAAAGGAATGGCAAGTCTACCTGTTATGATTTAGGTATAGGAAAGACCAACAGACTATATAATATTGTACTACCACAACAGTGTTGCCAGTTTGCAGTTTTCCTAATGTAATTGGGTATTTTTGTGTTGCCTCGGGTTGTATGGACCTGGCAACCATGTACCACAGTTAAGTTAGCCTCATGCTGAAGCTGTTGGTTTTCTCGCAATCTCTTCTGAGGACGTGCTCAACAACCCATAAGGTGAGCAATACTTTGTATGTTCAGTTCGATGAACTGTAACATACAATAACTGTGTTGTCTTTTGACATCTATATACAATACCTACAGGTAACTACCAAAGTAAAGGAAACACTTCAGTAAATGACGGATACTAGCGGCTCTAAATACAAACAAACAAAAATAAATACAAAGCATTTATTTGCTGATGAGTGTGATCTCTTCCAGGAAGACAATGCCCCCATCCACAGGACATGAGTGGTCACCGAATGGTTTGCTGAGCATGAAAACGATGTAAACCATATTCCGTAAATATTGGCACCCTTGTATTTTTTTGAAATTAAATTGTTAAATTAAATTGTTGAAATTAAAACATGTTTTGGTATCCACATACTGTACGTAATCCTAAAATGGCCTGGACAATATTATTGACACCTTTTAGAAGTTGTAAGATCTAATAATAATTCAACCAGTTTGAATGTACTCATTCTGCTGCTATGTTTCACTGCGTGTACCACACTGAGCATGGAGAAAAGAAAGAAAAGCAGAGAATTGTCTGAGAAGTTCAGACGGAAGATAGTAGCCAAGAATGGACAATCACAAGGCTACAAGTCAATCTTCAGAGACCTTCATGTTCCTGTGTCCACCGTGCGCAATGTTATCAATAAGTTTAAGGCCCATGGCACTGTAGCCAACCTCCCTGGATGTGGCTGCAAGAGAAAAGTTGGCCAAAGATTTCAGCGAAGGATTGTTCGAATGGTGGAGAAAGAACCTCGGACAACTGCACCAACTCACACCATCCATTGCCAACTCAATGAAAGGGGGTTTTATGGTAGGAGACCCAGGAGGACCCTACTGCTGAGAGAGACACAAGAAAGCCTGGCTGGAGTTTGCCAAAACACACCTGAACAAGCAAAAATTCTCCCGGGAGAATATCCTGTGGACAGATGAGAACAAATTAGAGCTTTTTGGTAAGTCACATCAATCTATGTTTACAGAAAACAAAATTAAGCCTTCAAAGAAAAGAACACTGTCTCAACAGTCAAACCTGGATGAGGTTCACTGATATTTTGGGTTTGCTTTGCTGCCTCTGGCACTGGGTGCCTTGAATCTGTGCATGGTATCATGAAATCAGGAGATTACCAAGCCATTGTGGAGCGCCATGTTCAACCCAGTGTCAGAAAGTTGTGTCTCAATCAAAGGTCATGGGTCTTCAGGCAGGACAATGACCCGAAATACACTTCAAAAAGCACCCAGGAATGGTTCAAAACAAAACTCTGGACTGTTCTGAAGTGGTCAGCAATGGGTCAAGATCTAATTCCCATTTAACACCTGTGGAGAGATCTGAAAACAGCAGTTGGGAGAAGGCACCCTTCAAATCTGAGAGAACTAGAGCAGTTTGCCAAAGAAGTGCGGCCAAACTGCCAGTAGAGAGGTGTAGGAATCTCATGAATGGCTGTAGGAAGTGCTTGATTGCAGTTATTGTTTCCAAAGGCTGTGCTACCAAATATTAAATCTAGGGTGTCAATGATTTTGTCAGTGCCATTTCTGTTTATTTTATTATTTAAAATGGTATGTAAGTTCTGAATCGAAAGTTTCTGTACTATTAACAGTGAAATAAAGAATTGTGGAGACCAAATACTTCTGTCAATTTCAACTTATTTTAGAGAAAATTGTGAGTTTCTTTAAAAACGTGCACGGGTGCCAATATTTTTGGCCACTGCTGTATTTATGTTTAACAATTATAATTATAACACTGATGATATTATTGTTATTATATTATTTATATCTTTAAGAAAAAAAGTATATATTTTCTGATATATTTTCTTAAAGGTGTAGTATATATTTACATATATAAATAGTATGCTCCTGAAATTTCGATTTTGCATTTTGACTTATACACTCCTCACAACTGCACATACCTGACACTTAACTGGAGTATGCACATATGGGTAAGTAAAGTCGTTGGGGTTAGAATGGGATCAGTGGCATGCTATGTAATAAAAAGGATGAACTTTGACTGACTGGATCCTCCCTGTGTCTGTAGATCCTGGCGGCCCTGCCATATGACTGGAAGGGCGGGCGGCTGCTCCTGCTGTCCTGTGTGCGGATAGTGTTCATCCCTCTCTTCATCATGTGTGTCTACCCCGTCCAGAGGCCAGCCCTCAGCCACCCTGCCTGGCCCTGCATCTTCTCCCTCCTCATGGGAATCAGTAATGGCTACTTCGGCAGCGTGCCCATGATATTGGCAGCCGGGAAGGTGCCTCCAGAGCAGAGGGAACTTGCTGGTGTGTATGCCTCTGTATGTGTGTAGGCATGTATTATGTTTGTGCTATACAAACGCTGTCATGCACTGGTACAGGGTGGGTTTGTAACAGTATACACATGCATGTTATGGGGTTGTATTGGTATTTTTGTATGTGCGTATGTTGTATGAGCCCACATGTCGGTGTGCATGTGTTGCATTTGTGTGTGTACGGGTGTGTGCGTATGTGTGTATGTGTTGCCTACATGTATGTGCACGTGTGTGCGTCTGTACATGTGTGAATACATGGACAAAATATTGAGATGGTTTTCTGTATTTTGTTTTGCTGTTTTCTTCCACAGGGAACACAATGACTGTATCCTACATGACAGGATTAATGCTGGGTTCTGCAGTCGCATATTTTGCCTACAGCTTCACTGCCCAGGGCTCCAGCCACCGTGCAGCGTCTCACAACTTCACTACCTCTGGGTACTGAATGCCACAGTCAGCCCATCGGTGCCCTCCAGGGCCAGGCTGATGACATGAATATTGAATGGCCGTGCATCTGACAAAAAGTCCAGAAAATATTTCCCACAATGCTCAGCCCAGCGACAGCCTGACTGCTGCAGACCTGAAGCCACCTGTAATCCACGTAAAGAAATAAAGCCTTTGCTCCTCTGTGCTGCTTGGCTGTGACTGTGCTGCCATCTGCTGTAGCAAGCCTTTCCTTCCATCTTCATAACGCACTGCCTGTCAGGGCTTCACGCTGACCATGTTTTCCATCTCTCGTGACATCACCACTTTTGTCTTCTTGTCCTCGGTGTCCTTTTTATAAACACTGTCCTCTTCTCGTTCTGCGCTGTTATCTGGACATTGCCAAGGCATTTAACAAACTGCACTAATACTAACAAGTCAGACTCCCCCTGGACTCTCCTGCTTTAGCAATTTCTCTTTCCTTGAAAGACTTTCTTGCAGCTTCGGTGAGAGGAGTTAATGCTAATGCCAACATAATTCAGATAAGAAAGAGATCTCTTTGCTGATGCAAACTTGATGTTGTCCACTTCTGTGAATAATAAATACAATTTTCTTTTCTATCCTTTTGCAGCATGATTGGTATCAGTTTAAATGTCATTGACTCAATGTGCTACATTTTGTGCTATATTTTAATAGTGGCATAGAGGTTACCTTCATCTGTGAAAATTTGAAAAATGCTACAAACTTGCATCACATCAAAATCATAATGAATTGATTTATTTGTGCAGAATCACATGCAACATGCAATATTGTGTATAATCTCCCATCCTTACAGCATGAAAATGCTTGGTTTTTAATGCTAGTTTATCCTGTGATGAAGGTTCACTGCCTGCCTATCCAGTTGTGTGTTGCACTACAATATAATTTCCCCCCACAGATGAAACCTTCTTGCTAGGCTATTAGGCCCAGCTCAGAGGCTAGACTAGATTAGCTCTATTGTGAAGGTACACACAGTTTGGAAATATTCTACAAATCTCCTCTCCAATTAGAAAGGTTTTTCTGAAACCTTGCCAGGGCGAACCAACTCATGCCACCTACTATGCTAACCAAACCAGCATATTTCAGTTCTAATCCTTCAGGGGGTTTCTGATACTCATATGGATGTTGGTTGGAAACTGCTATTGTCTTATTTTAAAACTTTCAAAAGTGGCCTGACTCAAACGGATAAATCACAAGGCCCAGCTGCGTCCATGAGAGATTTAGAACAATAACTTTTACGGCATATAACATTCTTACTGCCATGCTGGCAGGGGGTGTAGGGGGTGAGGGAGGGGAGGGGGTTGCAGGAAATAGAACTGTAAACATTGCCAAAATACTCAAAATCACAACTGTGTGAACTTTTCCATCAGAACAGTTTGGCTCATTCCTATTAGTGATTTATTGAGTGAGTGAGGTTGGGTGAGGGGGAGGGCAGGTATTCGACAGGTAATCCATCTATTCCCAAACTGGGACGGTTGGTGTGTTGTTGCCATCTCTAGCCCTTTTTCTTACGTATGTCGTCCTGGCTGGATCCCAAAAGCTGCTGATGCAGGCTGCTTTCAGAATCACTCTTCAAATCTGTGTTTAAGGGCAACTGAAGGACAGGGGTAGGAGACATCAGCATAGTGAAGCAATGTGTCAGCCCCTGTGCACTGTCCCAGTCCAGTGATGCTTGATGATGCTGCCTGGGGTATATTTCATAGCTCCTGATGGCCAAACCACAGTACCGTAATTACTATAGCACTTTTTATAGCTATATCATCAATTGGCTAATGAAAATGCTCCAGTAAAAATCCAGACGCACTAATGTATTCTAGAATGTACAAGATGTACTTATTGATTTTTCAGTTATGTAGAGTAAAACTGTAAGAATTATATTTTGACCTGGAAAAGGGCACTGGCTAAGAAAATGAACATTTTAACATTTTAAATACCACCGGGAGCAACTGGAGGAACATTTTGATGTTTAATGTTCAAAAAACATTTATGATGGCACAGTAGTACAGTGGCGTTTGTTTTCACAGCCCCATTGATACAGCAGAGGGAGCTGTTGTATTGTATGCAAGTATTGCATATGCAAACATACACACACCCACACACTCACATATACAGGGGGTAGACAAAATAATGGACAATAATAAACACCAAACAAGATATGAATATTTATTAACTAAAAAGGAATTGGCCCAGCCTTTGCCTTCAGAGCAGCTTCAATCATTCTTGGACACGCTGTTATACAATTTTGAACTGTTTTTAGTGGGATATTGGACCATTCTTCAAGAAGGAAAGCCTCCAGTTCTTTGAGAGATAAAGGCAGTAGAACTCTAATCCACATTCTTCATTCCAGAACTTCCCCTCAAGGTTCAATCATAAGAACATAAGAATATAAGAATACATAATGATGAGAACGGGCCGCTCAGCCCCTCTAGGCTTGTCATGTCCTAATCTAAAGAATATCTAGTATCTAGTATGATGTTTAGATCTGGTGATTGGGGAGGCCATGGAAGGTGTTTAACTTCAACCTGGTGTTCATGAAACCACTCTTGAATCTGTTTAGCAGTTTGTATGGTGGTAGTATCTTGGAATATGGGAGCATCTTGAGGAAACAATGATTGCACCATAGGGTGCACCTGGTCACTTAAAATGGTTTTGTTTTCCTTGGCCATAATTCTACCAGTATTAATCATAACCAATAACTCCAACGAGATGGCTGCCCATACCATTACAGATCCACCACCATTTTTAACAGTTGGGAACAGGCAATGTGGGTTGTAGGCCTCCTTTGGCTTTCTCCAACCCATACAAATGTAGGAAAAACCATATTACTTTCTTCCATTTCTCAGAACTCCAGGTTTTGTGCTCATTACACCAGGTAATGTACGAGAGTTTTTGTTGAGACTGGGTCACGGAGATGTAGATTCAGTTATGTGGTCATTTTTGAGGCCATTGTTTTGTGGGGTTTTTTGCAATTATCCTGTGAAGTATCCATCTATCCCTGTCAGTCAGCTTAGAATTTTGACCACTGTTCCTGTTTCCTGATGAAATGGTTCCTTGTTTGGAATATGCCATCATGATTTTCAACACTGTTCTTCATGACACATTAAATAACTTTTGCCATTTCTGTGACTGACGCACCTGCAATTTGGGCACCAACTATTTGACTTCTTTCAAAATCTGTTATCTTATATTGCTTTAGAAAGTTTTACATACATATTTTATAGGAGAAACATATTGGTAATTAGTATTATCATTAATTTGAAACATGTGTAGAATACTTTTTAATTGCGATTTAGTTGCTGTATGGGGTAGATACACGTTAAACAACGAACTCAACGTAAACCATCAAACTACTAACACAATTTGAGCCCTATGTGGCCGTCCTTCAAAAAAGCCTATCACTGTCAGAAATGAGACATAGGGGAAAATAACATTTGTCAGTGCATAGTTCCAATGCCCGGTGGCTTTCTTTTGTATAATCCTACATTTACAATGATAGTAAATAGCAAAAAGAAACTCATGGGTGGGGACCTGAGAAAAAACGTGTGACAGGAGATGAGGAGGCGCTGAGCGCAGGGAGGAGGGGTCTGTTTTAGCTCATGGGCTGCAATATTGGATATGCTGTGCTTTGACTGCCTCCTAATGAGCAGCTTGAATAATTCATGTTCTTTTTTTATTGTGTTTTTAAGATATGAAATTATTCTGATGACCATTTCAAATTACTCTGCTACGAGAACAGTACTCCACATCAGAATTCACCTGATGAGGTCTGCAAAAGAATAATGTTACTTTGGTAGTCCACCAAAAACATCTGCATCTTAGCTTTGCTGTTGAAATATATAGGCCACACATGCTGCATGTGGTGTCGTATTATAACTGCTAATGTTCTTTAGTGTAACAGTTGTGTAAGGAAAAAATGTTCGATATATGTTTATAGCATATGGCTGCAAATGCATTTATAATATGTTTTACACTTGTATTTATTATATTTATTTTTGGCACTTAAAACAGTGTTGTTATTCATATTTCATTTAAAAATAAGGAAGATGGCACTGATGCTGGAGACTACATAAATAGATGGTATAAGCTGCTGTCAGCAATGATGACAGAAGGTTCCATTATCTCCAAGGAGATGCACAAGACAGGATTGAAACACATGAATATGTTTAAGAATTCAGCTGAATGTCCAACAGACTCTTAATGTGGGAGCAGCCTACATCAGCTACTATGTCAGCTACTGTGAGTTTGGAAATTAGAGTGCAGGCAACACACAAAATCTGTAATGGACCAGAAGATTGAAAAATTGAATGCAAGATATTAGAGAGAGTGGCTGCAAATAACTGGAAAGATTGCTTATTAATATTTCAGATGCTCGTGAGGCTGTGTATGACACATGCCCATGACTCCTGTTTGCCCATGGGGGGTTCTCTCTGAGTTGTCCTCTCCTGCATCTGAAGGCAGATTTATTCTTACATAAATCAAGGGACTCGGCACAAGCTCCTATTCAAATTAATTATTCCCTTGAAAGGCTGACCCATGTGCCCCTGCACAATGACTGCAGATGTGTGGTTGCTTGAGAGCACTGATATCATAGCAGGATTCATTAAAATGCTTTCTTCCAAGAACCATGGACTGCTGCTCTATAGGTCTGACTAAGGAATGATGTGATTGGGTCCTGTCCTACAGTCCTGTGAGGTACAGTATGATTCAGGAATATTTAGAGCCCTCCATAAACCCACACATATGCACACACACAAACCCACACATATGCATGCACACAAACCCACACATATGCGCCCCCACAAACCCACACAGAAAAAAGCAGGCCAAGTTTATGTTAGATTGTGCTTGTTTCAAATAAGAAAGACAAGCACAACAAACGAAATAACATAATAAATCTAGATTTTGGGGGGTTTACTTGACTGTTTTGGTGAACTACCCCTGAATACAATCAACATTTGTGTTTAAATTTGACTTGAAATTGTTACTTTCTTCTTCCCAGACACAGTTCAATATAATAATTTTACCGCGTTTTAAACTATAATAATAAAACAAATCATTTTTAAGTTCAAGGAGATTGGATATTTTTATCTTGTATGATGAAACAGCTGTGCCAAAGTTGACAAAAAATAGTGTTCACATTTATTTTCATTTGCCATTTCTCACACCACAGTGTGGCAGCATGGATCGAGTGATCTACCGCTCTGTGGGTCAACACTGAGGCAAGAGAGGGCAGGACAGAAGAAAATCTCCCTGGAACCTTCAAACTAACTAATCATCCCGGTTCGCTGTCCACATGCTACGATTGTCCTAAAGAAAGTGTTGGTCAGCTTTAAATATCGTTAACATGCGCACGTACACCGCTTACACAGGGCTGGCATTGCTGTCAAAACAACGGCTATGTATTTTGACAGTACACTTGATAGGACTGTTTGCTCAGACATAATGGCATCGCCATTCTTCAGATAACGAGAAAGCTGACAGTGACTCCCCTGATGGCGCGGAGGTCCTCGGCAAGGGAGAGAGCTTTTTTCTGTCTCCATTACTCTCAGGTCTTCTGACAGCAACGACATCTGAGGACCGTCTGTTTCATATGCATGGCACTGTCTTCTACTCATAGCGTGTTTGTTTTTGTGTGTCTGAGTGCTCCCAGTGAAACAAAATCTTAAGAGGCTGTGTATCCACTCACGCTGTCTATAGCACGATAGCGCTTCCCTAAAGTCGGAGTGGCTAATCTGAAATCTTCAATTGTTTTCCGAAGAAGTGGCAGGCTGTCAATGTCCCGTCTCGTGAGTTCTCTCTCTGCACAGCAGGGGATGTGTTTATAGAGGACGGACTTTACAGAATTTAGTTCTAGGCTGGGATGTGACGCCACTGTTCACCAAATCAATCAATCAATCAATCAAACTTTATTTGTACAGCGCATTTTACAAAACATTTGTCACAATACGCTTTACAGAAGACCCCAGCCACAAAGGGCTAAGGCAACAGTGGCAAGGAACACTCCCTAGGTGCAACAAATTGGAAGAAACCTTAGGAAGAACCAGAACCAAGAGAGGGAGCCCATCCTCCTCTGGCCAGTCCAGGGTTTGAGTTTGTAATGACCAACAGTGGTCAATGGGTCCATGTGTAAGACAACTCAATATGAAACTTCATTTATTTCTAGGCAACTGGAACCAGTGGTCGTGGGGTGGGGCAGCGGGCTGGGGCAAGTGGCTGGTGGGTAGATGGCGGGTTCTGAGGATTGAGTAGGGTCAGGACTCGGGGCAGATACCCCAGCGGTGAGAGGCAGACACAAACAGTACTGGGACTTAGATAAAAACAATGCATGTGTATAGCAAGAGATTGAATATGGGAGCAACAAGTGACCCCACCAAAAGTCAACTGTGGCAGCATAGCTACTAGGACAGAGATGGAGAACCTAAGCAGTAATAAGAGGGGCAAGAAATAGAGCCACCCCATCAATACTGCACCTGAGAAAAGTGGGGTCACAGCTGTTGACCAAACAAGCATAACTGTATATTCTCCTATATGTTAGTACAGTCACAATGGTGCCTGGACATGGAGGCCTTTAACAGGGACATATACTCACTTTACACCTGCTTGCACTGTTTTAAGTAGATTTGCATCATGGTTTAGAAACTATTTTAAAGTTGCAGTGAAAATGGGTTTGTAGGAGGTGTAAAGAGACAGAAACAGTTGTATACTAGATACAATTGTTTCCCAAGCCATCTTTGGAGTTGATGTACCAGATATCCAAAAAAGAAATCTCTGGTCCCACATGAACTATAACTTGCTTCCTGCACATATATAGGAGGAAATATGCGTATGAGCATATGTGCGCTACATGTGCAGTGTAAAGATATGGAAACATAGTTAACATGGATGGAAAACTGTTTAGCAAGCAGTCCTGGTGAACATTTAAATGCAATGGGTTTTTAAAATTATGTTGAAACCAGTGCCGTAAATTGCTCATGTAAAGAGGGCCTCTGTGCAAAAACATATTGAAGCGTATTCCATGTGACCACTCATCCATTTCAAAAAGGCAAAGTGAAAGGAATTCCTTTGTTCCCTGTGATGAAAGCTTTTTCTTTGCCCTATGCTCTGTATATTAGACTGCCTCACAACAAACAACCCACATCTGCTCGCCACTGCAGAACAAATTCATTATGATGAAAGACCATGGGTAACAGGCCAAGCTACTACATAATTACAGAAAAACATGGTGCAGGATTAAAGACTTTGAGTGCTATACTTTTTTTTCATTGTTCAGGGATAATTATGCTTCAGTCCATCTTTAAGCAATAGCCAGCTAGTGGGGAAGGCGAGGGATGGGGAGGGTAGGGGAAGGGAGAAGGGAGGGAACTATACAAATGTTTACTAGGCAAGTTTTTTATCACTGTATGATGAATATCCTTATCCTCCACAGGGATGATAATAGCCTTGTTTCCATCAGCTTTGGTTTTCTGTCATTAACTGGCACCAGGTTATGTGCCCCAGTATTTTATTGTGGCAGCATATGTAATAATATAATATAATATATGCCATTTAGCAGACGCTTTTATCCAAAGCGACTTACAGTATTGAATGCATACATTTTTCAGTATATGTGGTCCCAGTGGGAATTGAACCCGCAACCTAAGTGTTGCCAACACCATGCTCTACCTACTGAGCCACACAGAACCACCAGTAATGTATGGGTGGGAGGTAAGATCAGAACCAATCAGCAGAGGTGGTGGCCAGAGGAGAGGAAATGTAGGTTAATTGTGAGCGAATGTTTGTTATTTGTTTGTTAGGTGCTGATGCAGCAGGGTGTGGATCATAGCTGTGATGAATGTGATGGTACTCCCCTGACATGTCCCCAATGCTCTTGGCCCGCTCCAAGCAGACACGCCGCTCTCACCAGTCACCACAGGCAGTGCTGCTGACCGCATGATCCAAGTCAGCCGCATCGCACAGACACTGGACTTCGGACCTGTGACCCAGACCCTCTCCATAGCCAAAGGATGTTCAATTAAGGCCTCCGGCGTTAAATGTAAAACATTTAAGCAAGTGTTTATTTATGCGCTGAATGGCTGATGAAAATAAATATGTTATATGAAATTTAGGAGGAAAAAAAAGAAAGGTTTTACATTTGAGACTGAAACTTAAGGACAAAGTGGGTTGTGGTAAGGTTGAATAGAGGCCTGCGTTTCAAGAAGAAAATAAAATAACATTTTACATTGAAAAAAAAGGCATGTCTTTGCACCTTTATGGAATTCAGCTTTGTTAAAAAAAGGAACATGTTTTGATCTTATGACATGACACACATTTAATAATCTAAAATAACACAAATTATGTTTCTGTAAAAAAAAAAGCAATTGGAGCTGAAATGCAGCTTTATAACAAAGAAATTATATGATAAAATTGGCAAATACGGCAGACAGGGCATGTGTCCAGCAGGGTCAATAAAGAAGGCCAGAATTAGAAACCAGCTTTAACACATGAAACCCCTATATGTGTCTGAACATTAAATAGAATGAGGAATACTTTAATTGATGGGTTTTTGTCTTCCCCATCACATGGTAAATTAAAGTCAAAGCCATGGGTCCATTGTCATACAGCCCATAGGGGTATGCATCCAGCTCACCAATCATTCTGCTGGAGAGAGCATCAAAGCTGCTACCTAATACAATGACTGAGAATGCATGCCTTGTGTCTGAAGCCATTGAACAATTTAGCCTAAAAAATGGTCTGTTCATTTGCTGTATCGTGTTTGCTTTGAGCAATACCTTGATTGGCCAGCAGGTGGAGACCCCTATTTGCGGTACAAAATGTGTAGTTGTGTGCGACAAGTGTGCTATTAATCAGTGTGACCCCACCCTAGTGTGAGTGGTGACAAAAGCACAAGTGAGGCAGCCCATGGGTACTGAGAGTGCAATTTCTAAGTATTTATAAATGCTCCGTTTTCACGTGCTGCACACATTTTCCTGTGTACCATGGAAAGTTGAGTGGGATGTAGGTCGACAGTGATTGTTGGAAGGGAATATGCTGATAAGGGAGGAATTGACGTGATCTCTTTGTGAAGCAGGGCAAAATGTGACTGAGATTCTACACCTCGGCATAGGTGTGAATGATGAATCTGACAGCCATTAGGAAAACAATGTTCCTGGATAGGATATGATCCAAGAGCACTGTTAAGGTCAAGCATGGAGAAGGTCGGGTCACAGGCTCAGGGTCTCTTGTGCAGCATGCTTATTGACCAGTGTCTGTGGGATGGGGCTGACTCAGATCATGCCGTCGGCGGTATTGCCTGCAGTGACTGGTGACTGGAGGGCGGTCACATTGCCCTGAGCTGTCATTATGTTCCATGCACTGAACATGTAGGAGGCTGAGGGCTGGCAGGAGGTGGGAGGCTGAAGTACGGACCCATTCATGTGATCTGCATCTGAAATATTCCCAGCAGTCTTTGGGGGTGGCGTGGGGGTAGTGGTTGGGGAAAATGGCCCCCTGAACAGGAGGCTGCAGGTCTGAAACACTGGCAGGATGGTAAGGTCATACCCACAAGCAAAGCACTTAATGAGGGGCTGCAATTAATATCAATGAATAACGG
This sequence comes from Aldrovandia affinis, assembly GCA_029706075.1. NCBI lineage: Eukaryota > Metazoa > Chordata > Actinopteri > Notacanthiformes > Halosauridae > Aldrovandia > Aldrovandia affinis. The sequence continues at coordinate 4,970,074 of JAINUG010000063.1, read as the reverse complement.
GATGATATTTAAGATTTCACCTATGTGCCTATCCTTAGATACTGTATGGCTACTGAATGATTTAACACAAAAGTTTTTATTGAAATGTATATAGGGCAAAAGCGGTTGCAGGTTTTTTAAGGATTACAATTTCACATAAATATATTTTATTTCTTAGGTTGGTCCTCCTCCTCAGCTGTATGAAACTAGCCTGCTGTCCCAGGAGATGGGGGAGCCAATTGCTGTGGTGACAGCATCCCTGCTCTGTGATTGACAGCTGTCTGAGTGATAGGCTACTGAGAAAGATTGCTAGAATGAGGAGAGGAACTGCATAATTTCCCCTCCCCTCTGTGTCCTCAGAGAGTATGCAAAATCTAGTGTGTGTTTTTGCAATTTCCTCTTAAACATTAATGTTACAGGTATGTCACGTATCAATTTTGTATTGCTTTCATTTACGGTGACAAATTAAATTTTGTAGTATCAGACTATCAACAAGCTATTCAATATCATATTTGCTTTTTTATCTTCAAAACTATCATCATTTCGGTTTATTTGTATTCAGTGAAAGAAGATAAGTATCTGCAGAAAAATGATATGTTGATCTGAGAATTCAATCAGTGGGATATACATTTCCAGATTGTTTTCAGCTGAAATACGAATAAAAGCTTCTTGTAAGGCAGTCAAAATAATGGTCCCAAATTCTGAAAGCAAATCTCATTACACAGACAATATAAATGCATATATTAGATCCTTTTTTAAAGCTTTTCGGTTTATTGAAAAGCTCTCGTTTCAACACTTGTGGCTTTAGCTGTAGGATATGGGCTTTAGTGAAGAATTAGGCTCATGGCGATGGCAAAGGTAGGCTAAGGATTTTGGATTATGATCGGACCGTGGCAGACACGGGCAGGGATTAATGTGACCTTGATTTTCACCCAAAATGTGCTCTCTTAGTATTCAATTTCTGATCACTGTGAGAGTGTCTTCTGTTCCAGCCTGTCCTGACCCTCTTTCTGTAAACTAGGCCAAGGGGAAGTGTGGAGGTGTTGAAGAGAAAAAAAAGAGGAGGTGATCAGGTCCCACTGTAGACATCTCTAATTCTGCTTTTTGAGATTAGTGGGTCTGCAGTCTCAGGGCTAACTGCTTCACAGGGTTTTTTTAATCTGCTTGCTAAATTAATGCTGCCCTTCTCACTGATCTATCTGTGCAGGCTCAGAGTGCCAGTGAAGGAGAATGTGATCATGTGCTCTGTTGGGTCTTTTTTTGGCTGATTAGAGGTCTTTACTTACTTTACTTAGGGGTAACACTTTACTTGAACTATGGCATAAAGCCTACAAAACATTGTCATAAGTATGACATAACACCTGTCATAATCAGCTATGACAGCATAGAGCAGCTTATAATATTAATGTCATAACACTCATAATGTATGCAGCGATCATTTAGAATGTGATATTTGTTTGATATTTATTTTGTATATTCGCTGCATAGATTTTGACAGTGCTATGCCATTTGATTATGACAGTGTTATGTAGCTTGTTAATGTCAGTCTCTGTGGATGTTTCCAAACACAATTAATCTGTTGTTGTAAGGGTTATTTGTGAAAAGTGTACATTTCCCCCAAAAAAGGTTTGGCCAACAAAGCTGGCTTTCTGGCGTGGTGCCTCGTTTCTGGAACTGCCTCTTTCAAAATGTCAAAGGTTCAGCCTTCACAAGCATTGCTTGAGAGGGACAGCCATCTCCACACTTTCCCATCAAGTGATTTAAGATTGTGAAAGGTGCTATATAAACAAAATCCATCATCCCTTCTGAAACCTTGTACACGTACACTGGTCTGTGTGAATCCCTCTTTCACAGGCTCCATGTCCACATGCTCCAGATCAGATGGCATGCAGTGAAGGGAGACAAATTTGAAAAAAAATGACCCTGTTCCACAGAACTCATAAACCCGGTGACGTCTCTTCTTCTAAGCTGGGTCTCAATGGAAAACTTTCATGAATCACAGCAGTTCTGTAATTCTCCTTCGGTCAGGCTACACAGTATAGCCCATGTGAATTTTATGATCCCGTAAAGCAGTTTCATCTTTCCTCGCTACCTCCCGTTCCACTGTTAACTAACCCTCTGTCAGCTCATCACACAAACGCTTATGTGCTTTTTCCCCTCAGTAATACTGCTTGAAATGGTTAACATGTTTTCATATGACACTACAATGTATTAAGGCCAGATTTACTAAGATAGTCGCAGTGCTAAGACGGTTGCGGTTATTTTGCAGTCTCAAATAGCGACACATTAACGACCAATTTACTAAGACTGGTTTCTTATCAAAGAAATTAAACGCCCTCTTTCACAATTTCACTTGAGTCACTGGTATATTTTCATGTATAAGGCCCTACCGAAACTGTCCCCTTCTGACTTATGTACGTACATTGTCCAGCTTTGCTCACAAAACTGTTTTACTGTCTATGCCAAAGGCTCATACAGTTTATTTTTATTTTTTTTAAGCGTTCCAGTTCTCAGCTCCTTCGGGGTGGAATGAGCTCCAGAAAGAGTTTAACCTACAGGAGCTTGTCTCACTAAATGATTTTAAAGCAAGGATTAAAGCTATGGAGGAAAGTGAAAATTGTAAATGCTTTGACCCTTAGTTGCACCACATAGACTGCTCTTGTGTAACCAGATGTGAAACTGAACATTGTTGCTTGTCTGCTTTTATGTTAAATGTTGTAGGAAATAGAGGTATTGGTCAACGAGGTACAGCATTGCAACGCTGTATTACAGCATAGGAAAACAACACCAATGGAGAAGAAAGACTGGCGTGACATCTGTTAGTAGGGGGACTGAGTGAACCCAAGTGCAGAGAACGAGAGGGAGGCAAAGATGGTTTGGTAAACAAAGGTAGATATTTACTGGATGAATGAGAACAAAACACAATAACAAAAAACACTGAAGTACAAAAGACACAGAGAAAATAACTGGGAGACGAGGCTCCAAAAGCTAACTAAAGAAACGAACTACACAGAACAAACTAGAAAATGTAGCACAAACAAAACTGGGAACAAGGAGACTCAAGGAAAAATACAATCATAGCACAGCGAAGACTAGGTGAGAACAATCTCAAGAAAACGCACTGCTTAAGTAGGGGGAAACTAAACTAGACACAGGTGACATTACTGAAACTAATGACCAAAAACAATCGGGGAAAACGAGGCACAGATGGAAACACTAAAACAATGAATCAATAAACAATTAACAAATCACGGGACAATAAACTCAATAAAACAATTAACTAAAAACAAGAGACTAAAACAGAGCAAAGCAACTAATAAAAAGGTAACAAATAATGATATCTAGTGGCGGACCCTTACAACATCACAACATGTATTAATTGTGCATAACAAAACAAACAGTAGATGATGTAAATGAAACAAACCCATGATGTAAAGAAATTATTAAATGACGTTAGGCGGCATCCAAAAGAAGAACTTTCCTACAACATAATGCGGGACAAATATTTGGTCCAACCGAGGAAAGAAACCGAGGTCCAACCAAGAAAAAAAAATTAGAATAAGAATAAAGAATATAAACATTTAACTTGTGATGGGAGAAGGTCACAGAGCGTCTGCAGGCAAAACTGTATTCACGATTAATTCTATACCCTCCTGACCAAATACGCACAATAAGATAATTATTCAAATTCAGAACTGCGTTTTATTCTATTTGTTTTGCGCCGCTGGGACAGCGACTAGCACCTTGGAAAGCACAATACAAAACAGCAATTGTGAAATACCTAGGCGATATCAGCGCTCATAGAATAGAGTTCTTAATTAAGGCATGCTTTAGTAAATCAAACGGAATACTTAATCGACCCAATTTACAAAATCTCCAACCTGTTTTAGCGCCGTCACCCTAACTATACATGTGCATGAACAGATTTAACTGTTATTCTAAAGGAAAGTCGCATCCTAATAGCGATTTGGCTCATTTAGTAAGTAACTTTACTCGTTTAGTAAATCCGACGTAGATGTGGCAAACTTGTAGCGACTGCTTTTGCGTTGGAAAAGCAGTCGCAATCCTTTAGTAAATCTGGCCCTAAGTGTTATGTTTATCTCATATTGAATTGCATGAGACGAACTTGAGTAGGCTACTTGAATTGATTATATAACAATAGATTTGTCTTGTTATGCCCTACCCCTCAAAATGCCTGGGTGTGGTGAAAAATAAGAAATATATGAAAATCTTAGTCCATCTCATATGGTGCCCTCACTCCCTATTTCTCTCATATGCAACTCCACAGAATTAGTCACATTTAGCAGTTTAATGCTTCACTGCTTTTTAAAGGTGTTCTGAAGATAATTTGTCTTTTAGCTCCTTTGTGACCTCCTCATGGAATACTAGAATACTTTGTTCTACTTATATAGGAATGGCACCCAGTAGGATAGAATTCATACAAAGCACTTGCCCCTGGTCACATTTCAAGTGACAGTGAGACTGGCTCTTCATTGACCTCATCAAGCTCTGAGGGAGGGTCTTGTGTGCTCTGATTTCATTGGAGAAACAAAGCCAATCTTCTTTTAGGTAGCCCCTGTGCAGAGACATGTTGCCCTAAACAGTGCTTCAAAAAAAGGGCCAATTGCTCAGCCTGTCATTCCTTTACAGTAGCTCTCTTGAAAGTCCAAACAGCAGGTAATCATTAGATCTGAGCCAGACTGTCATGTTTGTCCTTCAAGCCATCTCACTCAGTGGCTGTGGAGAGACCTGGGGCCTCATTTATAAAAAGTTGCGTAGAAACCATCCTATATTTGATCTAAGATCATTTCTGAAATGTGCGTAAGTGTGATTCAGAGAAACTGAACGTACGCCCAAAAAAAACGTCGTACGCCAGTCCCCAGATGTGAAATCTATAAATCGCAAATGATCTTGAAATTGTGCGTAGCTGAATGGTTTTAGATCTCCGCCTTGTAAACGCCCCCTAATTAATATCATTAGCATATAAAGGAGCACGAATCAAAACAGAAATGTTCTACTTGATAATGGCGAGCTGCAAGAAAAAGAATTTTAGCGAGGCGGAAATCGAGGTCTTGTTTTCGGAGGTGCAGCTGTGTGCAGGGCTGTTTGGGGAGCCTTTCCAATGGCTTTACCAGTACAACCAAGTACGTGGCCTGGCAGTCTGTAGCCCAGGCTGTGAACGGGGGGCAGCAAAGGTCCCTGAAGGATGTAAATAATTTTAAAACTGAGGTCAAAATCTCTAATAACTCGTTCCCTTCTTATTGCGCGGTTGGCGATATCTTCGAGAAGCGAAGCCATTCTATTTTATAGCCTACAGATTGACCGAAGTGTTTTACACGCGTGGAACCATAATATGTATTAAATACATTTCAAGGATGTGTCAATTGTTCTAATTGGGGTAGTTTTGGAAAACCAATGTGTGTTTTTGTTTTGTTTTCCACAAGTAGCTTAGCTTATGTTGTTTTAATTTATTAATAAATGTATTGTGCAAACCATTACGTATAGCCTAAGCAATGTGTTCAATCTGGTAATACTACTACTACTACTACTAATAATAATAATAGGCAGCAGACGACATGTTGGCGCTGTTAGATTTCCGAATACATTTTACATTACATTTACATTTTAAGCATTTAGCAGATGCTCTTATCCAGAGCGACTTACAATATGTACATTAATACATGGTAGGAACAATCATAGTACGCGCAAGAGATCAGTGCAGTAATACAGCAATAAACCATTGCAGGCAGCTGCGTACCATACCTGTAACACTGGGAAGGAAAAGGTTAGTCAATTATTATTTTTTAATGGAGTAAGCAGGGGTATATAGTGTTGAGCAAGTAGGCAGTGGTGATGACAATTAGCTAGATGTACAGAATTCAGTGGTAGTGGAGTCTGAAAAGGTGGGTTTTGAGTCTCTCGCGGAAGATCGCAGGTGATTCCGCGGTCCTGACCGATTGCGAAAGATAGTTCCACCAGCGAGGGGTCAGGACAGAAGAGACGAGACCGCGAATACCTGCAGTACTCAAACATTGCCACAAGGAAAAGTGCGTACGCCAGGTTGAAACCTGACGTGGAGGTAAGTACTTTTCCACGTCAAAGACCGTTTTTATAAATCTGAACTTTGACGTGGATTTGAGCGTACGCACGTTCTAAGATCAAATTTGTGCGTAAGTACGTTTTATAAATGAGGCCCCTGCTGTCACTCAGCTGTAGTGGGTCAGGTCAGATGAACCCAGCATACCCGAAGGTCGTATTTCCAAATGGGAGCCAATAGACCAATTATCATTAGTAGACCCCAGGGGCCTCATTTATAAAAAGTTGCGTAGAAACCATCCTATATTTGATCTAAGATCATTTCTGAAATGTGCGTAAGTGTGATTCAGAGAAACTGAACGTACGCCCAAAAAAAAACGTGCGTACGCCAGTCCCCAGATGTGAAATCTATAAATCGCAAATGATCTTGAAATTGTGCGTAGCTGAATGGTTTTAGATCTCCGCCTTGTAAACGCCCCTAATTAATATCATTAGCATATAAAGGAGCACGAATCAAAACAGAAATGTTCTACTTGATAATGGCGAGCTGCAAGAAAAAGAATTTTAGCGAGGCGGAAATCGAGGTCTTGTTGGCGGAGGTGCAGCTGCGTGCAGGGACGCTGTTTGGGAGCCTTTCCAATGGCTTTACCAGTACAACCAAGTACGTGGCCTGGCAGTCTGTAGCCCAGGCTGTGAACGGGGGCAGCAAAGGTCCCTGAAGGACGTAAATCATTTTAAAACTGATTTAAAACTGAGGTCAAAATCTCTAATAACTCGTTCCCTTCTTATTGCGCGGTTGGCGATATCTTGAGAAGCCGAAGCCATTCTATTTTATAGCCTACAGATTGACCGAAGTGTTTTACACGCGTGGAACCATAATATGTATTAAATACATTTCAAGGATGTGTCAATTATTCTAATTGGGGTAGTTTTGGAAAACCAATGTGTGTTTTTGTTTTGTTTTCCACAAGTAGCTTAGCTTATGTTGTTTTAATTTATTAATAAATGTATTGTGCAAACCATTACGTATAGCCTAAGCAATGTGTTCAATCTGGTAATACTACTACTACTACTACTACTACTAATACTAATAATAATAATAATAATAATAATAATAATAATAATAGGCAGACGACATGTTGGCGCTGTTAGATTTCCGAATACATTTTACATTACATTTACATTTTAAGCATTTAGCAGATGCTCTTATCCAGAGCGACTTACAATATGTACATTAATACATGGTAGGAACAATCATAGTTCGCGCAAGAGATCAGTGCAGTAATACAGCAATAAACCATTGCAGGCAGCCGCGTACCTGTAACACTGGGAAGGAAAAGGTTAGTCAATTATTATTTTTTAATGGAGTAAGCAGGGGTATATAGTGTTGAGCAAGTAGGCAGTGGTGATGACAATTAGCTAGATGTACAGAATTCAGTGGTAGTGGAGTCTGAAAAGGTGGGTTTTGAGTCTCTCGCGGAAGATCGCAGGTGATTCCGCGGTCCTGACCGATTGCGAAAGATAATTCCACCAGCGAGGGTCAGGACAGAAAGAGACGAGACCGCGAATACCTGCAGTACTCAAACATTGCCACAAGGAAAGTGCGTACGCCAGGTTGAAACCTGACGTGGAGGTAAGTACTTTTCCACGTCAAAGACCGTTTTTATAAATCTGAACTTTGACGTGGATTTGAGCGTACGCACGTTCTAAGATCAAATTTGTGCGTAAGTACGTTTTATAAATGAGGCCCCTGCTGTCACTCAGCTGTAGTGGGTCAGGTCAGATGAACCCAGCATACCCGAAGGTCGTATTTCCAAATGGGAGCCAATAGACCAATTATCAAAAAAGTTGCGTAGAAACCATCCTATATTTGATCTAAGATCATTTCTGAAATGTGCGTAAGTGTGATTCAGAGAAACTGAACGTACGCCCAAAAAAAATGCGTACGCCAGTCCCCAGATGTGAAATCTATAAATCGCAAATGATCTTGAAATTGTGCGTAGCTGAATGGTTTTAGATCTCCGCCTTGTAAACGCCCCCTATTAATATCATTAGCATATAAAGGAGCACGAATCAAAACAGAAATGTTCTACTTGATAATGGCGAGCTGCAAGAAAAAGAATTTTAGCGAGGCGGAAATCGAGGTCTTGTTGGCGGAGGTGCAGCTGCGTGCAGGGACGCTGTTTGGGAGCCTTTCCAATGGCTTTACCAGTACAACCAAGCACGTGGCCTGGCAGTCTGTAGCCCAGGCTGTGAACGGGGCAGCAAAGGTCCCTGAAGGACGTAAATCATTTTAAAACTGATTTAAAACTGAGGTCAAAATCTCTAATAACTCGTTCCCTTCTTATTGCGGTTGGCGATATCTTCGAGAAGCGAAGCCATTCTATTTTATAGCCTACAGATTGACCAAGTGTTTTACACGCGTGGAACCATAATATGTATTAAATACATTTCAAGGATGTGTCAATTATGCTAATTGGGGTAGTTTTGGAAAACCAATGTGTGTTTTTGTTTTGTTTTCCACAAGTAGCTTAGCTTATGTTGTTTTAATTTATTAATAAATGTATTGTGCAAACCATTACGTATAGCCTAAGCAATGTGTTCAATCTGGTAATACTACTACTACTACTACTACTACTACTACTACTAATAATAATAATAATAATAATAATAATAATAATAATAGGCAGCAGACGACATGTTGGCGCTGTTAGATTTCCGAATACATTTTACATTACATTTACATTTTAAGCATTTAGCAGATGCTCTTATCCAGAGCGACTTACAATATGTACATTAATACATGGTAGGAACAATCATAGTTCGCGCAAGAGATCAGTGCAGTAATACAGCAATAAACCATTGCAGGCAGCCGCGTACCTGTAACACTGGGAAGGAAAAGGTTAGTCAATTATTATTTTTTTAATGGAGTAAGCAGGGGTATATAGTGTTGAGCAAGTAGGCAGTGGTGATGACAATTAGCTAGATGTACAGAATTCAGTGGTAGTGGAGTCTGAAAAGGTGGGTTTTGAGTCTCTCGCGGAAGATCGCAGGTGATTCCGCGGTCCTGGCCGATTGCGGAAGATAATTTCACCAGCGAGGGTCAGGACAGAGAAGAGACGAGACCGCGAATACCTGCAGTACTCAAACATTGCCACAAGGAAAGTGCGTACGCCAGGTTGAAACCTGACGGGAGGTAAGTACTTTCCACGTCAAAGACCGTTTTTATAAATCTGAACTTTGACGTGGATTTGAGCGTACGCACGTTCTAAGATCAAATTTGTGCGTAAGTACGTTTTATAAATGAGGCCCCAGGACTTGCACACACACGTGCATACACATTCCTAGGGACTACTAATGAAAAGTGATCTATTGGCTAATTTGGGTACATTGCATCACATGATCGTCATGAATGTTTTTAACTGTACACGTTAACTGCTGTTAACATTTAAATGTTTTACATTTTAGGCATTTAGCAGACATTTAGCATAGACTTTGAATGGTGCGGTTGCAAAAGGTTGAATTTTTTAAAAATGCTAGCAAACATTGGCACCCACATCCAACGTTCTAAATAAAAAGAACAGAGCCAGAACACCATCAAAAGGAGTTGTCCCAGGGCTGGTGGATAGCGTAGCAGTCTAATGCACCTGTATTTGGCTGGTCCTGTACGAGTGCAAGCTGCCTATTAGGGACGTGGTTAGAAACCCGTCTCTGCCAGACTGGCCCTGGCCATTAGCCCCAATCAGGAGCGGCATTTGGCTGTCCGCTCCTGAGGGAGGGGGGAGGGTGGTCGGTACGAACTTGCTGTGAAGCACATAAAGGTGTCTCCAGAAAGGGGGTCGGTAAGTTTAGTCTCAAAGGAGGCAGATCATCAGGAAAAACAGGGAAAAATCTGAAACAAAACAGAAAAGAAAAAGGAGTTGTCCCTAGACATCTACTATGGTGAAGGGGACGGACAGACAGACAAACAGCTGCGCTATTACTCTAGTAGTTTGTAGACCAACATAGCTACAGTACTGTAGCAGGTATCAAAGCTGTGTGCAGGAAAACCTTATTAGTGCAGATGTGAAATTAAAGGTTTTGATGCAAATTAGAAGATTTTTCAGCTTTTGATCAAAACCTTTAACTTTTCACTTAAAACATAGTTTTTTGGATTTAATACCAAATAAAATCAAATAAAACAAATATACCAGTTTCTCTGGCATCTTGTGCTCCCTATCTCACTGTTCCATTCTTCTTCATCCCCTTTACTGGATATATCTGTGAGCCACAGAATCTGCAAGCCTAAGATCCATCAAAGCCTTACAGAGGCTCAGATCCTTATACTGGGCTGTGTTTACCGTCACCATAGAAGCAGCCTCAAAGACCGCTGGGAAAATGTTCATTATATAAATATCATTTTCTCACTGTCAGTCACATGTAGATGATTTCTCACAGAACAGTAGGCAAAGTGCCACATCACTTTTTTTGGTCTTTGGCTCTGCTGTGTTACTGATATAGCTTTCCATTTAAAAAAAGCAATCAATGATAAAGAAGTGCCTGCCCCCCTGCTAATTTCTTGTTTTTGGCAAATGTTGGGATATTTAACCATCGCATTATTCTTAATATAGATAAAAGGTGATGTGATATAGCAAATAACATAAAACATTACAACCTTTCCATTATCTACTAAACAAAAAGTCATCAAACGTGTGCTCTGGTACAGGATCGAATACATGGTTGACTTATTGATTAACTCAATATCCAGGTCTTGAACTATCAAAGCAGCCAAAATCCCAACCCCTTTGACAACCTTTTTCACGTTTTATTGAGGTACTTAAGCAGTGGGGTTCATTCATGCTAATTTCCCTATTGAGTTCAATGGGAGAATTAGCTTGGAGGAACCCCACCACTAAAGTAACCCTTTACAGTGTGAAAAAGGTTGTCAATAGGGTTGTGATTTTGCAACATATTTGGACATTGACAAAGTTATTGTTATTTTATCTGTCTACCACATTATATTGGAGTTGAAATAAAATGTCCAAATTGGGTGAACGGTGTAGGAATTACAGCACTTTTTATATGTGGCCCCCTTTTAAGGGATCAAAAGTACAATTGGACAATTGGCTGCTCAGCTATTCCATGGCCAGGTGTGTGTTATTCCCTCATCATTTCATTTACAAGTAAGCAGATAAAAGGTCTAGAGTTGATTAGAGTTGATTTCAAGTGTGGCATTTGCATTTGGAATCTGTTGCTGTTAACTCTCAATATGAAGTACAAAGAGCTGTCACTGCCAGTGAAGCAAGCCATCATTAGGCTAAAAAATCTAAACAAACCCATCAGAAAGATGGTAAAAACATTAGGTGTGGCCAAATCTACTATTTGGTACATTCTTAAAAAGAAAGAACGCACTGGTGAGCTCAGGAACACCAAAAGGCCCAGAAGAGCATGGAAAACAACTGTGGTGGATGACAGAAGAATTATTTCCCTGGTGAAGAAAAACCCCTTCACAACAGTTGGCTAGATCAAGAACACCCTCCAGGAGGTAGGCGTATCTGTGTCAAAGTCAACAATCAAGAGAAGACTTCACCAGAGTAAATACAGAGCATTTACCACAAGATGTAAACCATTGGTAAGCCTCAAAAACAGGAAGACCAGATTAGAGTTTGCCAAAAAAACATTTTAAAAAGCCTGTGCAGTTCTGGAACAACATCCTATGGACAGATGAGACAAAGATAAACTTGTACCAGAATGATGGGAAGAGAAGAGTATGGAAAAGGGAAGTAACTGCTCTTGATCCAAAGCATACCACCTCATCTGTGAAGCATGTTGGAGGTAGTGTTATGGCGTGGGCATGTATGGCTGCCAATGGAACTGGTTCCCTTGTATGTATTGATGAGGTGACTGCTGACAAAAGCAGCAGGATGAATTCTGAAGTGTATAGGGCTATATTATCTGCTCAAATTCAGCCAAATGATTCAAAACTCATTGGACGGTGCTTCACAGTGCAGATGGACAATGACCCGAAGCATACTGCGAAAGTAACCCAAGACTTTTTTAAGGCAAAGAAGTGGAATGTTCTACAATGGCCAAGTCAATCACCTGACCTGAATCCAATTGAGCATGCATTTCACTTGCTGAAGGTAAAACTGAAGGCAAAACGCCCCAAGAACAAGCAGGAACTGAAGACAGCAGCAGTAAAGGCCTAACAGAGCATCACTAGGGAAGAAACCCAGCGTCTGGTATCTATGGGTTCCAGACTTCAGGCAGTCATTGACTGCAAAGGATTTGCAACCAAGTATTAAAAATGACAATTTAATTTATGATTATGTTAGTTTGTTCAATTACTTTTGAGCCCCTAAAATTGGGGGGGCTATGGGTAAAAATGGTTCTAATTCCTACACGGTTCATACAATATTTTTGACAAAGCTCTTAAATTAAAGCTGAAAGTCTACACTTGAAGCACATCTTGATTGTTTCATTTCAAATCCATTGTGCTGGCGTACAGAGCCAAAATGATGAAAATTGTGTCACTGTCCAAATACCTATGGACCTGACTGTATATATATATATATATATATTCATATCTATAAATGATCTTTTCTCTTGCTCTGGCCTGTTTTAGTGAACGAGAGAGGAGGAGGGAAGTGGCCCAGATTTAAGGCTTCAAATGGCTGAAGACTGAAGACTGAGCAAATTCACACCTGGAAGGACGAAATGAGAAAAAAAGGAGATTACTGAAAATCCAGCAATGCAAACTATGCCAAGGTTACAAAAACACAGAGGGAACTTAGTGCCCAGAAGCAGCTTTAGCCTGTTCCCTACATCAGGGGCCTCCAACCAGCCCTCCTGGGGCCCTGCAAAGGACAATCTGGAAAAAAATAACAGTAATGTAAATTAAGTGTGTCAGTGAAACCTTGAATACCACACATACATTATGGTGACCTCAAATTCGCAAGCTGTATCTGATGCTACAGCTAACTGATTGTCAAATTAAAATCTTTTCAAATCTAAAAACTTCAGCAGCATATAGCATAGAATGCAGATACTGTGGTATATTTTGCCCAGAGGTGGTCCCTGCCCTTGCTGTGTGTTTGTGCTGAGGTCTGAAATTCCCCAGTGCTGCATGTTTGAGAAAGAGAGCGAGAAAGCTGTCATGTCCTTTTAGCACATTAGAGGAGAAAACGGTAAATGTGACTGCATGAAAAAGCTAGAAATAGGTGTAAACTCTCAAAAGGGTAAGAATTATAATTTGCTCTGCACAGGAAGCTGCTGCACTATAACAACATGATTAATGAAGACTTCCAATTGCACATTGCAACTGTTAACATTCATGGACCTGGTCCTGAGAGTACAATGCTCAGAGTTGACAAGCCCAGGTATGGTATTATGCACAACAGTCAATCAACAGTGTTGCTCTCATTAAGGGGAGAGCGAGGCTAAAAATGGGGGGGGGGGGTCTTATGTTGTATCTCATATAGGACTCAATGTCAGGCCTTTTTTTCCTGAAGTGAATTGTAAACAAACAAGGACTTGGAACGTCTGAATGATTTACGTGGGCGAAATGTGTTGATGAGTCATTCAGGGAAAGTGATTGATGTGCCTTGAAAGCTGTCAAGCACATTTTTATTTCTTTGCATATCGCTTTTCATCAAATAATGGCAGGAGGAACAAGGAGAAGGACAATGGACATTAAATATGGGAAATGAGGACAATGGACAAGGAGTCAAATATAATTAAAAGTAGGGAATTACTCATGATGAATAACCTCTGGTGGTGAATAGATTTTTTGGGTGAAATCTCTTATTAATGAATTTAATCTTTTGCAAAAAGGGAAAGGAAGGTGGGGGGGGTAACCTAAACTGAAACCACAACACAGTGCCGCACTTTATTTCCACTCAACGTCCATCATCACAGATTCATTTATAAATCTCAAAGTTTCTGGATAATTTTTCAAACAAGTGCCCTCTGTCCCTTTTATTCTTTCAAGTACGAGAACAAGAGAAGCAAAGATTTACTCTTTATTTTTTATTTAGGTGCCCTTTTTTGGAGATTGACAATAGTGAAGAAAGAAGAAGTCACAGACAATGAGCTGAACTGGGCCAGACAATGCAGCTGAACCCCAGTGCCTTTGGGAGAGGAAGCTGACACCTATGATGTAATCAGTAAAAGAACCATGGAAACAAAACGTCAGGTGACAGGCGTTTTCTGCCATTGTTTAAGTCGGCAGTGTTGTGGTCTCTGTGCGTGCGTTGTTGGGTTACTCAGAAGTGTGTCCTGGACGAAAGGGGGTTTTGTGGGGGTGCAGGTGGATAAGACAAGCCTGCTCTTGGGGAGGTGGAGACGGGGTGGAGACATTTACTCCCCTCCACCCTTCTAATATTACAAAATGGACCTGAGGTATTGCTATTATCCGCTATTATCAGCCTACAGGATGTTATCTAACTCTGGATCTGTCTAACTCTGGATTAAATATAGGCAGTGGTTATTAGCCCCCTCTTTACCAACTGCCATGTGGGTTTTTAGAAAAGCAACAGCATGACATACCTTCACACCATGGATAAATTGTATGGAGGGCTGATGTAACACACTGAAATACTTTATCCAGCATCCTACTACATTAGACAGCAGTGTGGTCAGAGAACAGAACACTTGCATGCTAAAATCCCAGTTATTGAGTGAGGCATGACGCCTGAAGCACTTCATTCGCCTGTTTAAATGTTTATATGTGAACTGTAAGCTAAGTCATCCTGATTTGGGGTGGCGCAGTAGGGGGTTCTGTAAATAGATGCAGAATGACAAGTTCTGGTGGTAAATCGGAAGAACTCTGTGACCCGCAGAAACTCACAAATGAAATTGAGACGCAGCATTACTCTTTAAAATCATAAATCACAGCCTCAATGATTAAATCATCCTTTCCCTCTTTCCCCCGTTGTTTTTATTTCAGATTTTATTTTTTCACACATCTTGTTGATGTGGGTACAGTGGGGAATGATGCAACAGGGCTTGTAACTAAAAGATGCCAGTTTGATTCCCAGGTGGAACACTGCCATTGTAGCCTTGACAAAGGACCTTAACCTAAATTGTCACAGTACATTTCTAGATATGGAAGATAATATAAAATAAAAAGTAATGGCATCTGGGTTACAAATAAATGTAAAACAGAAAAAAACTCAAACTATCACACACTACACATGATGATTGGAATTGGACAGGTGAGGCGTAATTGCTGCAGGTTTACAGTGAGAACTGGGCATCAAGCTGTTCCCTGGCGGTTAGCCTCTCTCTCTCTCTCTCTCTATCTCTCTCTCTCTCTCTCTCTCTCTCTCTCTCTCTCTCTCTCTCTCTCTCTCTCTCTCTCTCTCTCTCTCTCTCTCTCTCTCTCTTTCTCTACCTCCCTCTCTCCCTCCCCCTCTTTCTCTCCAGCAGCTCTGCTCTTCCCTCCTCTCCTTGTTGCCTCCATCAGAACCTGATGCGCCCAGCTGTGGGTAGCATTTTCACAGAGGCAAGATTACAGCCGCTCCTCAGGAGCAGCGTCAGAATGCGATTCAAAGAGTGAACTCTCTGCTACTTCTGTCACCTTTATACAGTGTGCATGTAGAGACACACGTGATATGTAGTTCCTAATAAATTAACCTTGGCTATGACATGTGGTAATATGTCTACATACAGTAGATCAGTGTGAAGCATGCAGCAATACAATAAGGGAAAATAGAACAATGATATCCCTGTCTGCAGCATCATTATATACTGCACACAGAATTATGCCTGATAGTTTGATTTGCAGCAGTCATGAACAATGCCAACTGTGTTTGTGTTTGAACAATGCCAATTGCATAAATATATACAGTACATCTTCATCTTCTCATGTCAGAACATTGCATGATAGCCGCCCAGTATTAAAGCATCTTTTGATCTGCAGAAGAGTTATGCCTTCAAAATATTATAGACTATACCATCTTTCAACATTGCTGATGTTTCAATCTGTGCAATAGAATCCAACAATGTCCACAACAATTATTTTATTCCTGCTTATATTTGCCTTTGAGGAAGAAGAGAACTTTCAAGAAATCAGGGGGGTCAGCAAATTTGATGACGAATGCCTTTCAATGGATTACTCCACAGTTTTCGAGTTGCAGGATAATTCTATGTAAGCGATAAATCAAACAGTGTACAGGAGGATCAAGTTCAGGCACACTGGGGAATTCAAATGCTGTGTGCACTCTGGTAATCTACTCAACTGTAGTGCACATGTATTTAAAAAACTCTGGTTGAAGAGGATCAATTCTCTGCCTTTGGAATACATGGGCCTCTTCCCAGCAGATGAATTACAATTCAATGGGAACATTGATTGTGTCGTTTGAGGCTACAGAAGAACCAGAGAGCGGCCAGATGTAAACTGCCAGTTGATATATGGACAGAGGAGGGCGTTACTCTAGGCTGGTTCCACCTCATGGGCAACACTTTTACTTCTGTTCAGACTTAAAGACTTTGTGGATTGTGCATTATATTAATTTCAAGGCGTTAAAGACGAATTAGTCCATTTTCTAGGGGGGTTTTCTGCTGTATTGTGCAGAACTTCTTTAAAAAATATATATTTATAAAAGATTTGTATCTATCTTTTATCCCTCTTTTAATATGAACTTCATAGCACAGTTCATAGCACAGTTAAGCAGCCATAGGATAGTGAGTATCTTCTGGTGCTAGGCTAGTGTGTGCTATAGGAGAAGAGTAACTCTCTTTGCAGTTCTGTGACATTCCTCTCTCTGTGCAAAGTAAATACCAATCTAGGGGAGGAGAGAACTCACGCATGATGTAGTTTACACTGCGACCTGCAGGGGGGGCTGCTCTCCACTCACAGCGGAGGAGCAGTTGAAGGGCTACAGAGAGCAGATGAGTCCTCTAACGTGTCAAGGGAAGGGAAAGGGAAACTGACCATCCAATGCAGATCAGAGCTCCTGGTCTGAACACCTGGAGGGGGCAATCGTGTTGTGTTCCTGAAGGGGGCGGGGCTGCTCCAGTTACACGTCAGAACACCAGCATCAATGGACATCAGCAATAAAGTGTTATCCCCTTCCCATTACTGGTATGTGGCTTTGAGTGAAGTGATATGATCAGGTACTGGGCAGGGCCCTGTGAATGATTGGAGGCCATGCTATAACATTACATTATTTGCCTATATTTGGCATCGTTTTAAAGGCCTGTTTGGCCTGGGGGTGTGGGGAGCTGGTGTTAAACTTTAACCTCCTGTAGTGACAGCGTATCTGCCCAGGCGGGGCTTGCACACTCTGACCCCCGAGCATTGGGTGATGTCATCTCCCACTCACATGGCAGTCATTCTGCAGTCACTCCTGAGGTCCCTGACAAAGGGCTCCCTGTACAGGGATCACTCTTTTTAAAAGTCACTGTTGATTTTTCAAGCTCACTTATCTCTGAAACCTGGACTGTGACCATTTGACCTAAAAGCCTCACGGTGGCCAATGGAGACTGGCGGGAGTGAAATGCAAAGACCAGAAGCATATAATGCAGCAAAACATCCCTTTTGTGGGAAGGGAAGGTCTCTGCCTAAGCTAAGAGGGTAATTTGATGAGAACACCGCACTGTGACTTGGGCCTGTTTTGTGTTGTGCAGAATAGAGGAGCTGAGGTTACACAACTTTTTGCATAAACTTGTTTTTCCAAGCAGTTTTTAAAACATATTTGATTTGACAACATTATTTAAAAGGCAATTTATATTTATCAGTAAATAAGCCATTACACAAGCATCTGCCACAGATGCATAGAATTGGATGTGACCTATTGAAAAATCACAGCATTTTTCAATCCTTTATTTATGCATTAAAATACACAAGGGGGTAATCTTGGGGGTTAAATAGAGTGTATAATTAACTTTCCCAGAGGAAACGATGTTTAGTTCAAAACTCCAATGGTATTTTCCATTTTAATTTTTTTTCTGCTTTACAGTGCATGTGTACCAACAATTTTGGAAGAACTGAGTCTCAATTAACTGCTCTTTTCAAGCATTGCAAGTGCACACTAAACTCTCCTTGTTAGAGAGTGGAGGACATATGTTACCCAACTTCAAAAGCTACACTGTACTGGCATATAATAAAAATGCAAGTCCAAGTTCAAACATAAATGTATTTTTCATGTTTTTCCTCTGCACTCTCAACCTCTGAACATCATGTGTCCGCAGTATTCCATTTCTGTCATTTTATTGCAATCTTGTTTATTCTTATTCTTGTTTTGCTCAGTAAACCCTCTTAATTAGAACTTGAATGTTCCTATTTGCCTACTCTTCAGATGTCTTTAAATGTAGTACTCTTTTACCCTTTTCCTAGCAACTGTGATTACCATTTTAACCATTTAATTACAAAACCATTTTAGATTTGACTAACAGACTCAGTAATTTTCTCCAATGTATCTTCAAAGTATTTTTTTACATTTCATTTGTGCTTGAAAAGGCCAGAGACAAATATGACAAAGTCAATATTTCTTATTTTGTAAGTGGTGATGTTTAAGCTTGGTGTGAATGTGTATAGTTTGCAAGGGTGTGTGTGTGCATATATACTGTACATACAGTACGTACATGTGTGTTTTTGTGTGCGTGTGTGTGTATGCATACATACTTACATTACATATATGTGTTTGTGTGTGTGTGTGTGTGTATGTGTCTATGTCTACATACTAACAGCACGTACATGTGTGTTTGTGCGTGTGCATGTGTGTGTCTGCATACATACTTACAGTACATATATGTATGTTTGTATGTGTGTTTATGCGTGCATACTTACTTGTGTCTATCAAATCAATATTTCTTATTTTTAAGTGGTGATGTTTAAGCTTTGTGTGAATGTGTATAGTTTTGCAAGGGTGTGTGTGTGCATATATACTGAACTTACAGTATGTACATGTGTGTTTGTGCATGTGTGTGTGTGTATGTTTATGCATACATACTTACAATACGTACATATGCTTGTGCATGTGCGTGTGAGTATGCGTACATACTTACAGTAAGTACATGTATTTTTTTGTGTGTGTGCACGCAAAAGCATGTATGTGTACACACATATGTGCCTGAATAAGCATTTAGGAGCAGTCTGATTTGATGTTCCAATGGAAAAACATTGTCAATATTGGGCTCATGTGGAGCCAGTGTGGCACAATAAGTCAAACAAAGATTTAGTGCTATAGAGAAAAATAACAAAGTGAAATGGAGGCAAAAAGCCAAGGGAAAAATCTCAGTGACGTCTTCTACAGCTGGGGTAGGCTATGTAACTGCGGTGGTGTGGAGCATCATGCTATTTCAAACACCATCCCATAAAGTCTCAAAGAAGAATGTTCCACCTTTAGACTTCTGAGGCATCCATGTGTTGGCAATTCCTGCTCCCAGCACCCTATTTCCTAAGTGCTGTCTGGCCAGGGGCAACCTTTGACATTTTTCTGGGCGTTTCCTGGGCGGTGAGCATGCCCGTACCAAGCCCCACCCACAGAGGTGTTGGGTTTCCACGTGGCTGTGGAAGCAGGCGAGTGTGTGGCTGATTCACACCTCTTAGTGCATGGGCCAGGCAAAGGAAGTCCATAAGCTATAACTCATGGGGGCCGGGGATGCGGATTCCACTGAGGTCACAGAATGCTGCGCTGCCTGCAATTAGACAAGGAGCCAACAGCCCACAATTGGACTCGGACTGTGGGCAACAGAGTACAGAGACTGCCTACATGGATGTTTATGGGTAACCCAACTCTGCGCTCCTGTTCCACAGCTGCTGTAAGAATTTGACAATGTTTTCCCCAATAACGGTGGGGTAGAACTCACTGACAAATTCACTGGCAAATAATCGATTTAACATGTATCTTTAATTGGAATTTAAGATTAATTTAATGATTCCCAAGAAAAGAACATGCTAGTATATGAACCTCAGGGCACATGTTTAATTGGATGTGCTATATTCACACACTAAGTTTTGGTGTTTACAAGGTTATTTTTATAAATGTTTTATATTTCCAACCAAACACTTTCCCTGAGTTTCCCTTCCAAAGAGCCACCCTAGTTGCATTTAAATCCTTTACCCTGACAAATAATAAAAATAAAATATAAAGGTTAAATGTAAACCAAATGAGTCTGTTCCAAATGTCCCTCTGTCTTCTCTGTGTTAAAGCCCTTGTTTAACAGGGAACACGGACACCCACTGAGATGGACAGATCTCTTTCAGCAAATTTGGTAGACCGCTGCTGGTGGACTAAATAAGATTGTGTTTTTAATTCAGGCAGCTCTCTGCTTGTCTGGAGTCGCTGTTTAGGCAGGGTTCTTTCCCCCTGAGCATGGCATATGAAACACTACACTTTAAACAATCGCAAAGCCTACCATTTCCCATCAATCCCTGTGTTGTTTTGGAGCCCTTAGCACAAGATGGCTGCGAACACAAGATTATTGCAAAGCCTTGCTTAATTGAAAATGTTAGATGTCTTCCAACTTCTTTTTTTTCAATTGAGCGGTATTTAATTTTTAATTGAAATTGTGTTTTTCCTGAAAAACACTCCTCCTTCTCAGTCCACACTGGCCATTGTATTTGCCTCTGTTATTGTGTTCCACTGTCAATGTTAAGACCTCACAAAGATACATTTTTTTTTTGATTTTCATTTCAAACTAGCTTCTGGCTTTTGTGGTAATTAAGCTATAGTGTTAAAATGAATTACAATACATTTGAACAGAAAACTATAAGTTAAATAAGCCTATATCATTCATTTGAAGTGCTGCGCATGCAGTGATGCTTGTGTGATTACAATAGGCTTTTTAAACTTGATATAAACACATGATTTAAGATGAATGTGAGATGCTGCTATAATGCATTCGATATGTTGTAATATATCTAGAAAAAATATGTGTTTTGTGAAGGAATCATACAATTTGTCATTCCCTGTCCCTCTCTGTTTTTCTACACCAGCCGGTGTTTTCAGTTTCTGCTGCTCAAACTCAGTTAGGTTTACTGCAGCTCTGTGGTTCAGTTTATCATTTGAATTAGAAATCATTTTCTTTGTTAATAAAGGTGATTTATTTATTTATGGTATTCGGTCATATCAACAAAATGAATACATTATTGTAGCCTATTAGTATGTGGTTAGATGTGAACACAACATTTAATTTAAAAAATTCAGCACAGGTCTGTCAGTAAATATAGTAGTCAATAGTTCATCCTACCTCTCCTGTCTTCTGAATAAATAGGATAATGGTCATTTAGCTTGTTAGCCCTCTAAAAACAAACTGTCAGAGGGTCTTCTGCGCATCGGTTGCCAATAGCAACAGCAAGGAGCAGAAAGCTGGACCAAAACCAAAACAATTCAAGGGGGAAAAAAGGCGATGAATAAATCGTATGATGTAAAGTGGGCTGGATCAATTTGACGAGGACGTGAATATCACTGGTGTGTTTCATTAAATGCCGGGGCCTACAATGAATGATGAATTGTATCAACAATAATTTGAGTCTGTTGTTAAACCGGGCCTCCACACGGAGATGAAACTCTCAGTCCAGCGTCTCCCTGGAGGGCCTCAGGGCAGCGTGGCGGCCTGTCGACCCCGCCCATCAAAAGCAGAGCTGTCAGAAGCTAAAAGACTGAATGCCAAGTGGGCGCCGTGTCACAACCCTCCGGGGCTTCAACCTAAGACCTGCTGGTGACGGAGGGCAAAAAGTTCAATCAATTTTATCCCACCACTGTTACTTCACTTAAGTGGTTCACATAAAAAAGAGGAACATCACTCAGATGAAAGGATTTTTTTTCTAAAATGCGCTGTTAAAATAGGCTATGTAATATGGCTCAGATGAAGACTACAGTTTTGGGGGTTTTTAACTAAAAAATGGCTGTTGTATCTCCATAAACCACAGAATGAGTTGTAAAAGAGATTATATCTGACCCCGGGGATTGCTTTAAAGCTTTTATGTAATTGAAATAACAGGAAAAGGAGAAAGGCTTTTAAATAAATTTCTATAAAATTTAAAGGGATATTTTTTTAATTCCCTATGGATGGACGCTGGACTTATGAGCTGTGCTCAGTCAGAAAAGACAGGCCAAAAACATAAATAAACAACTCATTTATGCGATTGTCATATTGCCTGAGAGCTGCTCCTTATGCTTCAACAACAATCTGTTTTGAGTCACCCACGAATATGCGCGGCATATAGCTATTCATCCTACTTCATTGTATTTCAATGAATGGAAGACCGCGACCAGTCCTAAAAATTATTATTAGTATTGAAAATATACTCCACGCACAAGCATTATTGCTGGGCATTTTTGCTGAGAGGGCCTTTTCCCCTAATATTGTTTTACTGTCTAGCCAGCAAAAACTACCACTGTAGAGACGAGCAACCCATTTGATTTGAAAAAGGCATGAGCATTATACATGTACATGCACGGGTAGGAGAAACATAAGAGCATATTTCCTTATCACACGGTCAAACAGGTCCTAGTCTGGTAACAGGCTTGTTTGGCAGTTAAACAAATACACAAAAAAAGTACATATAGATGTACAAATTGGTCATGTCTTAACTATCCAGTTGAGAAATTGAGTCGTGTAAATAGACTGGGGCATTTCTTTCATTTCAAAGAAAATACATGTAAAAAAACTCCATTAATGTTCATGAATGGCAGCTGTTTAGGAAAGCCTCAATGTTTAAGCATATCATAATAAAAATATATTTTTAAAGAAATGTAAAAAAGAGTTGTATTTATGATGTACTGTAATTACATCATAAGGTCATTACCTTTTTGCATGGATTATATTTGTGCATTTCTATAAAAGCAGCACATTTAGATTAATCAGATTCATTTTCTTTATTGTTGTTACAAAACAGTTCATATTGCAATAGCCAAATTAAACATGTAAATAGCAACATATATTTTTGTGACTAGCTTAACTCTTGTCATTCTAAGTAAATAAGCCCAGAAATCAATGGTTGTGAAAATATATGTACTGATGTCCAAGATGCTGTACAGCAGGTGTAAAACAGACAGTGAATGATACTCAGTGGACCGCAGGTGTGTATATGTGTGTGTTTTGATCTCATATTTGCTTCAGGGGTTTTCCTACATACCAGCCCAGATAGAATCGTTTTTCTTTGTGCCGACTGGGAAAACAGCCAACTGCTGACTTGACCCGATAATTTGGTAATTATTTTGTATTTATAAATTATTACTTGACAAGATTTTATTTATGCAGTATTTTTGTCTGAAAAAAGAGGGTGGTGTGTGAGCCTGACTCACTGAATGACCCAATTCATTACAGATCTCAATATAGTGGATGGACATATGCAAGTGTCTTAGCCTTCTTTTTCATTCAGGGGTGCAATGTAGTATAATATATGGACTGATGAGGTCACAGTTCAACAGGGAAAACCTAACAAGAACCAGCTGGACCAATCTTTCCCCAGCTCAACAGTTGTCTTCTCAATGCTGAATCTGTTGTATGCCACACTTTTGAAGGAATTAAATAATTGTATTGACCATCACCTATCAATTCCAATTGTGCTTCTTTAGTTTCCTGTGTTCCCTTTTGTTTCCTCAAGCTATATCTGGACCATCTGCCAGTGGTCCGAAATTCCTCGTGTGAGATTCTCCTCTTAACTCAGTACCTGGGTGGGGGAGGGGAGGGGACGGGGGGACGGGGGGAGCAAGGGTCTAATATGCAAATAATTAATTTTACCATTGTAAAGCTACCCACAGTATTCACAGTTCTGGGAAAGGACTACTTTTCTCACTGATCAGTTCTGTCATTTTTGCTCGCAGTGGGGTCTGGGCTCATTGTGTGGACTTGAAACCCACCATCAGAGAGTGCCCCCTCCTGATAGTCATTAGACACAAACGGCCCTCAATCACCGTGGCTCAGCGCTCCGCCAGCCAGCCCTGAGCTCCGTATATTCTTTTAATAGCCGCAGATGACGAAGACGAACTGTCAGAACGGGCGGCCTGCTTTTCCTCCGAGCCCCTTTGTGCCTAATAGCACAAGACCCATGTATAAAAGAATCCTGACCATGACAAGCTTTCCATGGAAATCTGTTGAGCAGCCAATTACTGGGGCCGAGAGCGTGGCAGGGCCGTGGCTGTGAAGGAAGATTTAGACCCTGCTGCATTTCTCCTCACGGTTTTCCACGGCCTCGACTCATTGCTCCGTTTTCATCACACATACACATACTTGAGGAGCATCTGTGGATGCTTGTCTTTCCTCGGTCTCCCCTGGCCTCGTGTATTTTTTTCCGCTCTCTGTCTTTCGTGTCCATGTGAAACCATCCGGAGCTGCTTTTCCCCATTAGGGTGGCTCTGCTCTCTCTAGATAAGCCTTTATGCAAATGTTTGGGAAGAGCAAAATATTCAAACAGTCCCATTCATCAACCCAAGGGAGAAGTTGCTGTGATGACAATTATGTTCTTGCAAAATGATGGCAAGGTATGGATATAGATTCAACTTTATGTCATTTTTTGCTTCCACAGAGATAAATGTATTTTCTGTGGTATTTTCATTGAAGAAGGAATTTAAAGCAGTCATTTCCTTTACTACTTTTCAGTGTGCTACATTATTTTGTTCCCTAAAATTATTATTATTAAAAAGGTTCAGAAACATACTACACATTGATAATCCAACACATGCCAATATTGCCTCATTCTCACAGACCACTTTCAAATGTTGGTGAACTGAAAGTCTTGGCTGGTCAAACACTTCTATGTTGATGACATTTCCACAGGTTTACCTGACACCAAATACACTGCAGCATCATTCTAGGTCATCTGTACAACATGCCACCCCTACAGACTTGCTGTCTATGCAAAGTGACAGAGACGTTCTTGAAAAATTCCATGTTATTGACATGTTTTCTCTAGAGAAAAAAAATTCAATAGCAGGAATAATTGTATTTAAAATAATTGTATACCAGAAAAAATGTGTTGGTTGCCATATGTATCACAGACAGGACCAAGAAATATTGTTTGAAACAATTTTGCCAGAAAGTTTCTCAGAATGAATATTTTAATTTAAAAAAATAATAATTTAAAAATATATATATATATATATGTTGGGCTACCAGGTTCCTCATCCTGCTAATACACCTGGTTATATTTCAGTCTAATGATGTGCCCAGGAAGGTGGGCCACTGGTTCCTTGTCCTTCTCTTATTGTGCAAGAGTGACTCTAGTCGATCAGGCATCAATAGTCTTTCAGTGCCAACTGCACATGAATTACACTCCTCCAGTATAATGGCTGCACAGCTGAGCGGGTGGCTGGTGCAGTCATCAACATCCCGTCAGTGCAGTGACAAGACTTAGGACTACACATGGGAATTCCAAAGGAACAAATCAAGAGTAAACACTTTTTGTAACTACTGTAAATACAATGAATCTGTTTTTTATCTACACTAAATCTGACATCCTGTGATATCTGAAACAAATGTAAGTCATATGAATAGCTCACATTGTCAGTTGCTGTAATTTCCCACAAACAAAAATCATAAATGGAAAATATTACTATCACAGCGTATCTTACAGTGTGTTCTGGTGCAATCATTTGGCCTTACTCACATGAATATTGTCAAAAATATGTATTTTTCCCCATATACGTAACAGAAATATACATTATTTTGATTGCACAGGTGAAGTCTGAATGAAATTGCCAGTGATTGCAGAAAGATAGGCTTTCCAAGTGAAGACACTATAATATGAAAATTGTGCTAAATGTAAATAGCTTTTTGATAGTTGAGCTTTTGCTTTAACTATGTGTCTACATATTTGGTTACAGTGTGTAAATAATTAAGAAAAACTGTAGGTGGTTTTTGCATTCTCACATGATGTAAGAAATGCCATTAATAAGTCTCAGGGTTAATTAAAATAGTTGTGTCAAGAATATTTATTATACCTTTACCCTCAGTAATGCAACTAATTACAGGAGGCATGTACACATGAAAACATGCTGATTGCTTTTCTGTGTTACAATAAACACACATTAGTTGGCAGTTGTTTGCTATGTCGTGTACCACCGTCATGTGCCAAACAGCAAAATAAGCCGAGAGAGACCAGCCCAAGCCTGGGATGAGGTTGGTGTACCTGGAGTTATTTCAAAAGTTGCAACTTTTAGCCATTGCCATATTTAGGGATAGTGTAAAGACCCTGTCATATCACCTCTTCTTCAAATGGATTCCCTATTTGCATGGAAACAGAACACAAACAACAGGTGACATATTGGTGAATTGAGGATGTGAACCTTTTAACTTGCATGTCATGTGTTTCAGTGACTCTGAGCAGCTCTCCCATAGGAAGGTAGTATCCATAAAGTTCAGCACAGACAATGTTTTTTCCACACAGTTACTAGTTTTCCAGTGTATTCACTCATTCCTTGTTTTGCAGATATAGTAACCTAAATTATATAATTTATATCTAATTTGATCAAACACACAACCCCTGCATGTTGAATTGCATATTCCCCCATGGCACGTTCCATGGTGTTCCATGATTCAGAAACCCAGGTGATGGCATGTTTAATAAGTATATTCAGCTATAATTACTGACACGAGGCAAAATTAAACAACATCAAATAATTTAAATTGAGGCCTCTTGCTGTTGAGTTTCAATTCTTAAGTGTCACATTAAACACATCAGGTCGGGTAATGAATCGTCATGTTTTTAAACATTCATGTCTTTATCATTTATTCTCCCGAACCAAGCTTTCCATATTGAAGAACATCATCTCCAGGTTTGACAATTCTGATTAAGCTGGTCATTTTTTATGTTTGATTAAAAAACTAAGAATTCTCTCTATGCCGTTCTTCAGGCCAAATGCACATCACCTCAGGGTCAGGGCTTGACATGGGGGTGGGGGCATTTCAGACAGTGTTTCAGAGGTGAAAAGCATCCACTCAGAAATCACATCTCTGCAGTCATGGTGGGTGAGATTTGTCCATTGCCCCCATGGGGCTAGCCAAAGTCTCCTGCAATGATGACAGAGAATCATGATGACAGAGAATGATGGAGCATGTTTACCCTGCAGTTCTTGTAAACTCACCTGTATGCAAGGCCTTAGATGCTGTCTCCATGGGTTACTGTGGCTATCTATGACATCACAAACCTCCAGGCTTTCCTCCATGCTGCAGAATACTGTACAAACTGGTGTTATGCAGTCCTATGTTTGCCTTCTTTTAACTCTGGCACCTCTCCTCTGGGTTATAGTGTTATTCCATAAACCATAAATTGTGTCTGTTTTTTATGTAATCTGATAAATTGCTTTGTATGAATTAAGTAACAGTTAAGTGTTATGTACTTAGCTAATATAACCATACAGTGAATGGGTAATACATTTCAAATGCAGAAATAACTGTGACATCATTTAGAAATTCTTGTTTAAGCATGTACTTTGTGTATGTTATGATTTGTGGTGAATTAATGTCAGGTCATTTACAATGTATTAAAACACAGTCACTTCCTGACTAAAGTGGTAGGCTATATCAAGGCCGTAACCATGGAGTCAACATTGGGGGGGACCAAATATTTTTTATATCAGCTAGGCTATATATTGGGCATTTTGAGCATATCTATATAGCATATATACCCTAAATAGCATCAGCCAAAATTGAAATATTACTACCTGTTTACTTCTTGCTCACAGACTATTTATTAACCTTAAACATGTTCCAAATGTTTAAAAACTGTTAAAATATATAGATAGATAGATATAGATATGTTGAAGCATTCCACCATGTTGCCTTATCTCTCTTCTTATTTCCAGTAACGTTTCCATTTCAGACACACATATCCATTTCAGACAATCCAGTCGCTGCAAGCAATGCTGCTTTAACGTGGAAAGTGGTATCAAGTGAAGCCTTGGATTGTATGTCAGCGACAACTTAATAATTGTCTCGTGGAAATGGTTGATTTTATTTAATGCAAACAATGAGAGGGGTAGGCTTTGTGCTAATTGAGTATTTTTTCATAAGCCTTAATAGGCATTTAGAACAGTTACTAAGTATTTTCACAAACTTTCAACGAAGTAAAACTTCGAATAACATTAATTTTTATGCGCACACTGATCGTTTCCACCAGGAAAATCACACCAGGGGAATCAATATTCTACTATCTTATACACCCATAATCTTAATGTAACAATTCATAGCTACACTATTACTGAGCAGATACCAGTATTCCGCTCAAGCCAATGTTTTTAAGCTATATTAATACTGTTGCCAATTATGCCTTCTCATACTACTCTCACGCTAGCTTTTCAATCGTTCATTTTTAGTGTAAATCGTATCCATTGTCTTGCACTTTCATGCTGGCTCTACAGTCCTGTGATAAATATAGTTTCAAATATTATTTGTAAAAAGTATTCTTTAAAAAAACTAGTTAATAAATATATCAGAAAATAACTATTACTTGAAAATAATTAAATACAATTTGTATATAATTGAAAACATTTGAATACTTTTTAAACTATTTGATTGCAAATTATACAAATATTTAAACATAAAGTAGTTGTAATACATTGGACTACTATAAACAAATGTTTAGCATACAGCTGCTTAATTATTTGAAATCATACACACGTTTACACGTGTCCTTGTTAACCTTTCTACTCCTAATTTGGAATCCAGTATGCAGTAATTGCACTCACTGTTTGGGAACCATTGAATATATTATAGAATAAAAAAATATTTTTTTCAACTTGTTAATATTTAATTACTTTCAAATATTTGTTTTGTTATATTAGCTCGAAATAATTTCAAATATTTGCTTTTGTGGAATCAATATTTTAATATGAAAACAAATATTTGCTCTTAGTTGAGCATATTTATCTCAATACTTCAACTATTTGGAAGAGATGGTATGGACAGATACAATTTCCTAAGTCTGGTCCCTTAAAATGCCCACAGACCTTTGCGCCTTGTTTTGATAGTGGATGTTTGATTGATTTTATTGAAGGGCCACAAAAATAATGCTGCTATCTACAGAGTGCACACACTCTGACCCAGATAGCACTTAATGCAGAACTTGTCTGCAAATCCACCTCCATAGTAAACAGCTGGCAATCACATTCCTCTAGTCCACATAGGTTTCACATTAGCCCTAAGTATTCATTGACTGAACACAAATGGAGGCACAATAAATGTCTGTGATAATATGCGAGGGTCCTTTTACATTTGGCAGTCGATTTCTAGCCTATCACCTTCCTATGTGTCACTTGGGTGCAAAATGAGGTGTGAGAAATTTGTCTGGCTTGCCGTTTGCGGCCCTTGAGGCATGTGACGTATTTTCTGTATTGAGCTACAGTTCTCAAAATGCAAATAATGCTGCTCAGAATCATGTTACTCACATGTGTTATAAATTCACTTTCTGATAGAAGCAGTCAGCTCATTAAAGCCTAACAGTACCAGAAGAAGAAAAAAAAAAGAAAAAAAATGGGGGAAATGCAACCAAAATCATGCTTTGGACACGCTCTGCTGCTTGTGTTTGGAACATGTGTCTGGACAAGAATGTTACAACCCCATGCTGCAGTGCAACAAATGCTTTATATAACTTCTACTGAAGCAGGGAGATAAGTCAGTCTATCACAGCTTTACAAGAAAAATCCTTTAATTGTCATATACAATACAGCCTTGACATTTCTTAACCCTACACTGTGTAAGATATGCATACTCCTCAAATGCATCTGATTATACTTGAATATGAAGATAGTTATTAAAAAGTTGAACAATAGCTTTTACCCCATCCACATTGGCCCAAAACAGGTTTCATGATGCAAGTTTAGGAGTTTGACTGAAGTATTGAAGATGGGTCATTTCCAGCAGCAGAAAGACACAAATCCTATAACTACTCTATGTATAATCTTCCTATTTTTATGCCTGCTTTGTGGATACCAGCTTCCCTGGTGATTTTCTTGCTGTCTCCATGGTCCACTCGTGTCCCACACAGTGATGCCATCATAGGCGTTTCCAGGGATTGAAGGAATTGCCAGCTCAAACAGTAACACAACTGACCACCAACTTGGTTGTTATGAAAACAAACAGCCCATGAAAGGGGCGCACTGGTCTTAACACTTACTTACCTTCCATACCGTAAATGGTCGCAGATTAAACATGAGTAGAATAATAAGAATTGAATGCAACTGTGCCGCAAATGTTGAAATAGGGCCACAATCATACATGCTGTATCTTTATATTTTACCTTACTAATATGCTATTTGCTTTCCTGTAATTAGTTGAATGTTAGTCAGCAACCATAGCTAAATTAAAATTTGTGATCATTCAGAACATAATCCTACACGTTTAAAAAGCAATCTTGTTTTAGAATGTACTGTTCCCATGTCTTATGCATTTTATGTAATAATAATTTGACATAATTTTGAGTCTAGACTTTTATTTGGAAATGTAGACATTCAGCAACCCTTAAGAGGAAAGATGTGGCCTATTTTCTGAGTTTGAATTTAAACATGATACATGCTCAGCACGCTAATATGTGAATGAGATGGTTTTAAATTATAAATAGCAAAATGGCCAGATAGCCAAAACAAGACCCACAATTATGTGCAGCATGTCTGTGGTGGGAGGTCTTTTTCATTTTGTATCTGACAGCTGAAATTCCAAAAGATTACTGTGTTACTGCTACATACAGTCAATTCTGATTTTTATAGGTAATGATGTAAATGTATTGTACATTATAATTACTGTTATATTTATACAAAATAAGAGTGAATATGTTCATCACATACTACTATTTTGAGATAAATTGAATAAGGAAACATAAATAATTGCACGTTATTGACATTATTTGAGGAAAGAGATAGTTTTTCCAGGCTGTGCAATCATGTGTAGATGCATGCCATTAAAGTAATGTTCCTACAATCAGTGCTAAAGAATGTCATGTTTTTATTGAGCTGGATACTATTCAGTAACTCATATGAATGCACTAGCCTTGAAACGTATGGAGACATTGCCAGTACAGAAAAGCTTTTGTACTAAAAAACATAAATAAATAAATGATATATATCGCATTGGCATGTAAAAAGATGTAAGCAGTTAAATATATGTCAATAAATCACTCCACATCACATCTGATAGCAAAGCTTGTCATATTGCACGCTTTTCAAAATCTTTCCAGAAAGGGATTACAAGTGTGTAGTGGTATATAGAGGACTGTAGTGTACATTATCTCAATATAGACCTTTTGGCCTAGATTTAAAAAAATAAAAAAAATAAAAAAAAATGATTTCAAGTTTAGTTTCCATCTACACAGGTTGTGTGCCACCTTGAAACATTGCTGGTCTGATAGTTTTATGAGATGGACCACTCAAGTTAATAGTCCTTGAACTACAACAAACCAGGGAAAAATATCACTCAGCAGAGATTTAAATTAATAACAGAGCTTTCCAAACAGTAATCTAAATCTGCATAACCTCTCTCACAGCTGTGCCCAACACTGCCATCTGGTTTTACAGTGGTTTGATTTGTAAGAGATGCTGACAGATGTAATGCTGTTGTAGAGGTAAGCCATTTCTCCCCAGTTTGTTCCATATATATATATATATATATATATATAAAATAAAATATATACACCAATCAGCCACAACATTAAAACCACTGACAGGTGAAGTGAATAACATTGATCATCTCGTTACAATGGCACCTGTCAAGGGGTGGGATATATTAGGCAGCAAGTGTACAGTCAGTTCTTGAAGTTGATGTGTTGGAAGCAGGAAAAATGGGCAAGTGTAGGGATCTGAGCGACTTTGACAAGGGCCAAATTGTGATGGCTAGACGACTGGGTCAGAGCATCTCCAAAACGGCAGGTCTTGTGGGGTGTTCCCAGTATGCAGTGGTTAGTACCTACCAAAAGTGGTCCAAGGAAGGACAACCGGTGAACCGGTGACAGGGTCATGGGCGCCCAAGGCTCATTGATGCACGTGGGGAGCAAAGGCTAGCCTGTCTGGTCTGGTCCCACAGAAGAGCTACTGTAGCACAAATTGCTGAAAAGGTTAATGCTGTCTATGATAGAAAGGTGTCAGAACACACAGTGCATTGCAGCTTGCTGCGTATGGGGCTGCGTAGCCACAGACTGGTCAGAGTGCCCATGCTGACCCCTGTCCACCGCCGAAAGTGCCTACAATGGGCACGTGAGCGTCAGAACTGGACCATGGAGCAATGGAAGAAGGTGGTCTGGTCTGATGAATCACGTTTTCTTTTACATCATGTGGATGGC
This sequence comes from Aldrovandia affinis, assembly GCA_029706075.1. Taxonomy (NCBI): domain Eukaryota; kingdom Metazoa; phylum Chordata; class Actinopteri; order Notacanthiformes; family Halosauridae; genus Aldrovandia; species Aldrovandia affinis. The sequence continues at coordinate 4,937,859 of JAINUG010000063.1, read as the reverse complement.
CGGGTGCATGTGCATTGTTTATCTGGGGAAGAGATGGCACCAGAATGCACTATGGGAAGAAGGCAAGCCAGCGGAGGCAGTGTGATGCTCTGGGCAATGTTCTGCTGGAAAGCCTTGGGTCCTGGCATTCATGTGGATGTTACTTTGACACGTACCACCTACCTAAACATTGTTACAGACCAAGTACACCACTTCATGGTAACGGTATTCCCTGATGGCAGTGGCCTCTTTCAGCAGGATAATGCACCCTGCCACACTGCAAAAATTGTTCAGGAATGGTTTGAGGAACATGACAAAGAGTTCAAGGTGTTGACTTGGCCTCCAAATTCCCCATATCTCAAATCCGATCGAGCATCTGTGGGATGTGCTGGACCAACAAGTCCAAGATCCATGGAGGCATCACCTCGCAACTTACAGAATTTAAAGGATCTGCTGCTAACGTCTTGGTGCCAGATACCACAGGACACCTTCGGAGGTCTTGTGGAGTCCATGCCTCGATGGGTCAGAGCTGTTTTGGTGGCACGAGGGGGACCTACACAATATTAGGCAGGTGGTTTTAATGTTGTGGCTGATCGGTGTGTATATATATATATATATGAATGTATGCACAATATTGCTGTAGAATAACAAGGCAGATTTTCTCATTTACTTTGGGATATTCAAGTATTTTTTCATCATGTCCACTTGGAAATTATATATGAAGATTGAGAATTTCACAACTTATTTTCTCACTTTAATAGAATGATATACATAACAAGAAATGACATGCACCCTGTGTTCATTGTGAATAATTTTTCATTTTCATGATCAAATGTGCTGCTGCAGCATAATAGATGCCCGTATTTAATTGGATAGTGTACAAAAATAATGAAAAAATCTTCTCTCCTTGTTTAATGGATCAAAAAACCTATGCAAATTGAAATACAGGCTTCATCTGAAGTTCTTTAGCAATTTTGACAGTATGGACAAAACCCAAGACATAGCAAAATAAGCAAAGCGTTTATAGGTTAAAAAATGTAGGGGTAATCTTTATTGTGTCCGAAGCGATCCATTCTTGACTTTTGGAACTCTATAGTATAGCTGGAGCAGCTCCTTTTACCCCTCTTGTTACGACTGAATTAAAGTAAAGCTTTAAGGAGTCCTCATCATGTGGGCGGCACAGCATGGGTGGTGGTTTTGTGTAGTGGTTAGGATACTGGATGTGTAAACAGCAGGGTGCGGGTTTGAATACTGCTGTATACAGGTTTGAACACTGTTGTTAGTGCTGAAAAAGTACTTTGCCCGAATTGCTTCACTAGACATTCGGCTGTGTAAAAAGATAATGTATCAAATGTATGCTATGTATGTTCCCCTGGACTAGAGTTAACTGGTTAGAATAACAAGTAATGGACTGATGTGGTGATGGGCATTTTTCACAACAAAGCATTTCTGCTGCTACTTGGAAAAATAAGCTAGTTGTGCTGTTGTATCTGTTCTCCATGAGATATATAGTTGCTGAATGTTTTCCTTGCCCTAGAGAAAGTCAGAGGTATTTTGAGAAGCAAAGAAGTATACTTTATACTGTTCAGATTACCTGCAACACTTACGCTTTAAAAGCTGAATTCTGGATATCAGAAAAGCCATTATTTTATTCAGAGTAAAACAGTTTACATAAATCCTATGCATTTACTACCTTCCCAGGCCATGAAACTTTAAGATTTCTCTTTTATAGTTTAGGTTTATAATAGGTGTTTAATAGTGATAAGTGTGCTGGGAAATGTAGCTTTATAGAAGCTTGGCACAGGAACAACATTCTAATATGATTTCTTTCAAGTTATGGGCCCCTAAAGGCCAGAGAAGACAATGTTTCTAATCTTGCCAACAGACCTTGACATCTGCTTCCCAGGAGAAACCTGTTACATGATGGTGTAACAGGACATCATTCTACTGGGACAGTTTTGATACTTTCTCAAGGATTTGCCTTCCGTACTCCTGAAAATGTAAAGAATGACCATATTTAACAAAATGTGTGAAAATAGAGGCCTAGCCCTGCTTTCTCATCTCTTATTAGGGGGACACCCTTTTTAAGAAACTTTGGCTACATGCATCTCTGACACATCTTAATTTCAGACCTATGAGAGATATTTGAACTGACCACAACTATTGAGAATAGATTAGATTTCCCCTTCACCCATCACTAAGTTTACAGTTACTGGGGAGTTGCATAATGTCCTGGTAGCTTAATTTCCATGGTGACATATTTGATGATGTGTGCAACACGCTGTCCTAACAGCAAAATCAGCTACAGCGGAACATGCTATAAATATGAGGCAGTGTCTTTATATATATACATACATGTATATATATACATATAGATATATGTATATATATATATATATAATATTTTACCACGTTGTAGATATTCGGATTCCTGGATTATTCTGATAATTATAGGGGAGTTGTTTGGGGGGGCAAAGAAAAACTTTATGAATGTGCTGACATAATGTGAGTAATTTGAGGCTTTGACTGACATACATGAGGTCGTTGATTTACTTTAGAATTAAATCATAAATTAAGAATGAACACAAACAGGGATCATCATAAACTGAGAGGCATTTTGCACAGAGAAGCACTAAAACAAAATGCAGCCTACTGACAACTTAAAGATGACAAAATCCATAGCAAAAAAGGGGCATGCAATAATCAACGGGAAGACAATATTCTTATTTTAAAACGTTAAGAAACGAGGTAATTTTCCTTTGTGTGATTCAGTTTTGACCAATTTTTACCCGACAACAATATATGTTAAGACCAAATGCTTTACAGATCTGGTACAACACATATCCATGCAAATTGGCCTACACTTATGACAAATTAAATCGATATTAACTGAAGTCAAAACTCCATTGTGAAGCACTATGTGACAACCCATGTGTAAATGATGCTATACTTGTGCAATTAATCAGGTAAATTCAAATGAATCTGATAGTATAAAATGTGCCTAGCAAATTCTAATTTAAGCATTTACTGTGTTAATGGCTGGTCACAGATTCCTACATAAGTCCAGCACTCTTGTGAGATAATTCATTAGATACAAATTAATATTTACAGACACACTACTAAAATTGCAGTCAATTTTATCTGTTATGCTGAAGAGATGTTTTTGCGCACTTCAAGCATGAAAATGTCTAAAAGTTGTCTGTGAAACAAGTCACCTTCAAGCATGCGTAAACTGTATAGATTTTGCAATGTCATTAGTTTGTGGTTAATGGTGACTTGTGTTGCGTAATTATTTGCTGCGTTTATGAAAATAATAAAATACCCTGCGCTATGATATGGTGGACGCTGTTAGTTGGTAGCGTGACATAGATGTTCTGATAGCCACTCTCAGTGTAGATTGTCGATGATTAAAAAAAAGTGATACAAAACGAACCGCAAAGAATACTGTAGGCGACTAGTCTCTCTGCAAGTATGGGAGCAAACCAACCCAAGTGAATAGATAGATACAAAAATTATTGCTTCTAGTAGCAAATGTGCGTTATTGATTTGGCTAGTGTAGTACCCGGACAGAATCGTGATTTATTAAGAGATGATGGCAGCTTGGTTTTGTAAAAATAAAGGCGACAAAGTAGAAGTTAAAAAATAACCCCCTAATTTCGCATACACGGGAAGCTAATATCTATCACGGGGTATTTAATAGTAGTAGTAGTAATATTAATAGTAAGACAAACGGCGTCATGCGTTTCTGTTAAATCGTTATATTTTGCGAATCAATTGCAGAAATTCAGAGGACAGTATTTTATGTAATATTCTTGCCGTGGGAATATTTGCAGTATCTGAATACCAATCGACTTTGTGACAAAGAGGCTTCTCGCCCATTTGATTTTTACATCATATCCCCATCAATGCGTGCGTGTCTCAATTAGTTAGATTTACTAATTCAATAGCATATACAATATGTTTTAAGTACTTAGGCATTCTTACAGACACACGTGACAGATGTTAGAAATATTATTGGAGATATTTACATTTCTATTTTAGTTTGGGTAGCCTACTTAAGTTCCTTAAATTCTAAAATTGTTTTTCCCCTCTCGTTAACGTTATACTCTTTGTTTGAATACCTCCCACTGAATTATACTCAAAAACATTTAACACCAGAATGCTTTTTCAGGCATCCCCCCCAGTATAACAGTAAATACATTTTCCTGCACGAACTGTTTTGCAATGAGTGTTAGAAGTTTTTAATCCACCACGGATAAGTGGGTGTGCGTCGAAAAACGCTATATGGAAAAGGGGTTTACTTTGACGCTAAATGCAGTATATTTGAACTGATGCTAGTCGTTTGTTTTATATGTAGCCTACAAAACAAATAGCCCCTGTATTTTTAATCAGAAGATGTGTTCGCGGATATTGTTTTAGCACGTTTTTATTCAAGAACCATCAGAGCGTAGGTGCACAGCTGTTATCTACCGAACTGATAAATATAGTAGTCTATTCATTAATACGTTGCTGTTTAAGGTACCAAGGAGGTTTCATTTGACTAGACTGAGACTAACTATAAATGAAAAACTGCAATGTGGACACAAACAATAACTGAGAAGTTAAGAAGATTGGTCGACATAGGTGGTTATCTCGGCCTTAAATGTATTATTTAACTCCAGCAGTAGAAACCTAAATCAGATAAACCTTCTATCACAATCAAAAGGAAAGTCGTCTACCCATTTACGCTGTATAGGCCATTATACAAGCCTTTTGAGAATTTAGACGGGGGTTATCATTAATGCTTAATGTTCGGAATAATACGTTAATTTATACGTAAAGTATGAAGTGTCAAACATGCAAAACATACATTTTATTTTATTAAGAAATACCATTGTCACAATAAGTAGCCTAGTTCAAATGCAGCATGTGATAGGCTACTACGCGTCTTACAATATGCTGTACAATAAGTAGGTTATAACTGATTGTAAACCGTATTTCAGGTAGGCATTCTAGCACCAACATATCTGACCATGACTGGAGGCAGAATTAATTTGCTACGTTTTGATGATTGCTAGGCATTTGTTGCCTATGAGAACGCAAATATGTTTTAAATCAGAATTTGACATATCAATTTCCAGCAATCAGATGTAGATATTTTGGCAGATTCTTCAATAAATAAAGTGGGAAAAGAAACATCCCTTTGCTACATTGACTATATCAATGTTTTCCGACATGGACAACAGAATAGTAAACTAATATTGTGAGGAATTATTTCCGTGATGATACGGCGTATTTACTAAAAACTACTTTTAAAATTCAAATTAATGTACCCTTCAACAACGAAGTCAATTGTCAAAATATTTTATTGGGAAATAATTTTAGGTGTGTGTAAAATCATACTGATGACAACTGTTTCATTAACATAGTAATCGATGCGGCTTCTTTTAGGTAACCCATTATGCCCCATAATCGAATTCAAACTTAAATTGTCCCCAACACAGGCTCATTCTGTACCATAAAGCGCAAGCTGTTACGGACTGTCGGGTTCTTTGACACATTGAACAGTATAGCTATAGGGAGTGCATTACATGACTCAACGCTCAGACTTTCTAGTTTTAAATCATATTTAGACTCGTAGAAGTTTAAGAACACAGAAAAGCCGTACAATATTTTCAATCAATATCTGGTAACCGGACGAAGGTAACTCAAGACACCTTGAATGTTTCCCGTATGGATGTAGGTCACTGGCAACTGCGCTATTCATTTTAGCAACAACAAATAATGTTCTGTGTATACTCTCATTCATGCAATAAACAATATTTAGTTAGGCCTTATGTCCAGCTACACGGTTACATAAATGACAAAAGCATTCGTGTATAAGGAAAAATAGGCTAGACGAGTAATAGGCCTAAGCATTAAAAAGCGAGGGCACGGCCACACCAAAATTGCACATTTTACCATCTCCACAATCGCATAGGACCCCGTAACTGACCCCTCTGACTTAAGCAATTTTGGAACCATTTTATGTAACTTGAATTGTTCCCCATTTCGAGGATCTGAAATGCGAATTTCCCCTTTATTTCATCTGACGTCAAGAATGATGGGCGTTCGATAAGCCAATACATTAAAAATGCATTTGGTAAAATGACAATACGCGTGTGTAATGTTACACCGATAGCCTGTTATAAAAACAAGCCGTCTACCCCATGGTGTTACAAATGAGCATTTTGGCCTTCAAGAAAAAACGCGTAGCCTACTCGCATTGGTTGTTTCGTTGTTTATTAAGCGTTAAATTGTTTTGAATACATACCCAGTATAAAATAAAAGTGCCTGGCTTCTGTAAAATCTTTAAGACGGGAATACGTGGCGAAACCAACAAAAATTTGAATCCAAAGTCTGGCGTCCCCTCGATCTGGACGAATTTTGAAGAATGGCGTTGAATCACCACATTGCTTTTGTTATCGATAGCACGAAAGGACAACTTCATCTGCAGTGTTCGCTTAAAGATTCGAAAGAGGTGGGTCGTAAAGTTAACTTTGAGCGAGGTCTTCATTAATTGTAGCTCCTGTAGATCATTCGCATTTGTCCGCATTCTGTTCAGGCAACAACAAGCCTCCATGTTGCTATAATTTCCCTCGTCACAACAACCCACCCCCATTCTCAGCCCTTTCCCCTTTCCTACTGATCCTTTGGCAAGGCAAACAAAACAACAATAATCCAGTGTCAAAGGTCTTCAAAAAAGTACGCTTCGTCCATTGAGGGTTAAAATGGAGACTTGGTCATATTCAAAGGAGACTCATTTTTCCTAAACATTCAGACATTGCCTTTTCCTTGACTCATTACTATTTTCGTCCTTTTTCCTTATGCCTCACAAGGGGAGGCTTGAAACCGCCATGTAAGAACTGAACAAAGGGGAATTTGAAACCGCACCAGAGTTAAACAATATTAAAATTAAAATCAACTATTTTTGTAACATCGGTACTTTAGAGTAGAAGTAAAATGGTAAAATAGTCAGTTTCATAGTTGTAATACGAAGGAGGCCCGCAATTAATTTTAAATATACGTTTTTGCTTTTTGATAAATGTCTGTCCAACCTGACTTTTCTCCTCGTGCGCCTTTGTTGTAGGCTGCGTAGGCCAATAGGCTACATGTTGACAAATTATAACAGCGCCGTCAAACATGTGCCATTAAATTATCAATCATGAATATTTTTCTACCTTTACCACGTCTACAATTGTGTATCTTGTTGTAGGTTGACGCCCATTGTGGTATGGAAAGGACACTTCGACGGGACAAGCTTGAAAGCGGTGTACGGGAAAGGGGCGTCTGCCCCATTCTGTCGGCCGTATTTTAATTAAGGCGGTCTTATATAAACACATAGCCTACTTGTGCTTTTGGAAATAGGTCCGCGAAGAAAATAGTCTTCTTAAATAACCCTAAACTGTATCTCAATACGAGGGATAGAATAGTTGAATAAAATATGAATCTATCCTAGGTAAGACCATCAATTTCCCCAACTCAACAACACATCGTAACACCGAGGTTGCATAGAAATGTATTCATGTTGAAGTATTCCTCTGACGATATTAATACTTTGCTAGTCATTGCTACGATAATATAGCTACATATATCCCCAAAAGAGCCTACTTAAAAATGTTTACAATATTCGAAAGGAAACATGTGAATTAAAAGACGTGCGTTTCTCATTTTTACCTTTAGTAAATTGTTAGCATGGCTATTTATTTGGTCTTCTCGCAATTCAGCAAATAACTCCGGAGGGTAGCTACGAGGTTAGCAAGTAATAAAATGCTAACTCGGTGCTCGGAATTCGGTGGCGCAACACAAAGCTTAAAATATATACGCCTATTACAAAAATAAAGAAAAATTGCAGATCGGGAAATAGCCTAAGATACATTTCGATTAGTTTATCTAAGTGAACTGAGCCATCCACAAGTGAATTTAACGGAGAGAGGTTCCTTGAAACCGCCTTCCTAAAACTTCTCACTGCTTGTTTTGATCATTCAATCTAGAAGGAAGGGGGGGGCTTGAAACAGCACAATCCTCTTGGTCCATAATTGGTTTTATAGAGCTGGCGAATAGCCAACGTGTTTACATTGAAGTGATTGACACCTAGAGTAACCAATCACAGGCTTTGCTGCAGAATTGTCTCGTTGGGTTTAAAGAGGCGGGTTTCTAAAACAATGCTTGTTTCATTGCCGAAGAGTTTACTGAAATCTACAGTGAGGGACCTACAAGGGGCTTTTCTCCCCCCAATGATAGCCTACAGTTTATCCTACGGCTGGTGTGTAAATGGAGTGTTGGAAGTTTTTCTGCAAACGTTTGGATTTAACAGAAGCGTTGGATTTTTTTGTAGCGTGATTCACAATGGCAAGTAAGAACTCGATGTTTTGCAAAGTAGGCTATGCACTGTCGACATCTAAAACAAAAAGTAGCCTATGGATTACGCATTGTCGGCATTTGGAAATATTTAAAAGTTAGTAAAAAGGCGGGTAAATTAAAAATGGAATGTAATTTCTAAAAAGGATTTAAAACATAAATATTCTTACGCACGCAGAAACATTGACGATGTTTCTTTTTAAGAAGTTTGATGCAACTAAAATAAGTTTGATTCATGTCGTGATGGCCTATCCTATTTTGAAGAATGTCCAATAATAACTTTAATTTTCGTCAGGAAGCCTTCAGACTTATTTTATTATCATACGTTTTAACATTGGCGAAAAATAATAGCCTATAATTAAATCTATCGAAGGGTTTTCATTTAATATGATTCCGATATGAAATCGGCTCATTCTAAATGGTTGTAATCAGTAGGTCAGCCACTGTTAGACTATAGTTTGCGTTGTAGGGGGGTGTATTGACACTAGCAAGTCTTATGAACGCATCAATAAGTATTTAAGTGTAATACAGAGATGCAGCATGCACAATACAACCCATCAATCTTTCTGACGAATGATACCGACAAGTGAAATATCAATTAGGTTTTGTAATTTAACCATGTAGCCTATTTAGGGATTTGTGTAGGCTATAAGTAGCTATATGAAATACATTTTCTATTGTGATCTGAAAATACTTTTCAAGACATCGGAAGTCTATTTACATGCTATTTTATACACTTTAAAACATTACAATAGTAGCCTAGACTGATCGGATAGTTATTATTAAAATGTCGGAAACGTCCAGACATTGTAATACACGTCCGTCTGTGGTGTTACTAGCTACATAACATTAACGTTCCTTTTAGGTAAACATTGACATCAGTTACGTGTATAAGGCTCGGTCTTCCACGGAACTGGCTTACAGTCCAGCATGTTGAAAACAAGACTGGGAACGATTATAGTCATATCGCATTTAAAATGTTTTAGATATCTGTGATTTCCATTGCAGTTCAAGCTATATCTAGGCCTAAATATAATGATGGGTTTATGCGTTTCATTTCGCTCACAAGGTAAGGCAGTTGGCTTACTGGTAAAACCAAATAAAACGTTGTAAATTACTGTTTAGAATGTTGTGCCGATTAATGAAACATGGCTAGCCATTTCAAACGTATGATAGGCTACCCCTAAAATATGTATAGCGTCGCGTGTTTGAATAGAAAGCGTCCGTATGCCATAAATTAGTTCGCTAAAGGTTCACTACCCGTCTTTCTTGCACATTAAAATGAAGCTCCATCGTAAATGTTTTCGTCCACACGTTTGTAGCCGAATCAGTGTATTTTCTTGAACAAACAGTGAGTTTTTGGATGAATTGGGCTCATCGCAGACCAACAGCGCATCGCAGAATATTTGTAGCTGCGCTGAGAACGCTGTAAATTGAGATCAACATTGCATAGCCTACGTTGGACATTGTAAAAACATTTACAATATTTAAAATAATTATTTGAATGTACATATGTTGTTTACAAGACATGGAAGGTCGTCGTTATCATACGCAGGTATATGGAAGTGAATTACATATTTGATTAATTTTGGCAAATGCGTCATTAGCAACGTTTGAATTGGCTCAGATCACTTTCCTCGTAATTTTTAAAATGGTTTTATTCTTTGTCTGAAAAGTGTTCTCAAGGATTTTTCTGTTGGTTTTGTTTTTGTTTTTAGGTCAGCACAATGCCTGATATAGACACTGATTTGCCCGGAAATATTGGGACTGTTTAACAGTCTGGCTTTCTCGGAATTCCTGATTGGGCTGTTCCTGACACCAAGTTTATCTGTTTTGGATAATGGATGGCCGAGATTGCGGACCCTCCAGATCTGTTCATATACCCCCCCCTTTGCTCACGGGGCTGGCCATGGAGTCACACCGCCTTGCAACAGCCGCTGCAGCCGGCAGAATACCTCCTTCCCCCGGCCACTTGGGCGCGGGACACTCGGCATCCCTCCATACTGGAAAATACTTGTCATCGGCCATTAACCTCCATTCTCATCACGGTGAGTGTCTCTCTGTTTTTGAATAGCAAATGCATTATGAATAGTGTTTTAAATCTACGGGTGACTAGCCTACCAATTAGGATGTGGGCAGGAAATTAATGTGAATTTAAAGTGAATCGTAAACCTTTCAATGTCCATAGTCTGAACACGAAAGTGTTTGAAGAAGTAGCTTACATTTTAGGTTTGTATATAGGGACGAATTAAATTTTTGACATTTTTAGTCATGCTTAACTAGTGTTTACAAATTGTGTAAATTATAAGCGACATATTTTATTTTCCCAATAAGCCTGTGTATGCCACAGAATTAATCGCTTATAGCTACCTACCTACCTACCTAGTAACCACCAAATGGAGTTATGTTTTTTATATAGCCTACCCAATGTAATGGAGCAATGTGAAGACAGGTTTTCCACGGTTAATCGTGTTCAGTATTAGCTCGTTTAATAATGTGTAATATAAATAGGGTGTTTCATGTACAAGAGCGCTAAACTTTGACATTAATAGGCAGAATTAATGCACAAAATGTATCTCAACCATGGTGATACAAACCCCGGTGACCAAATTTGATAAATAAGAATGTCAAATAGAGAAAATATCTATAAAATAATGGTGTACCTTGTTTATGTATTAGCGGCTGCTACAATGCTATATTTACCTACAGTTTTTCATCTGTTCATCTATTTATGGGAATCTTCCAGCATAAACGCAGACACAGAGGGCTGGGCGTTGATTGCTATCGAAATGTGTAAAGAGATGCCCCCCCATCCAAAAAATATTTTTTCCAAAAATCATTATGCTACTGTTCAGGCTATTGCATTGTTAATATAGACACTCTTACTATGCAGATTACGCCAACTAATCATATTTTACACACATGCAGATACAGTTTCATTGAAGTTGAATGAGAGTCGAGTAATGAGATGTACAGTTAGAAGAGCTGGGTCTCTTTTACTGGTTAGTCTCGAGTATCTGTGTGAAATGGATTTCAATAAACTGAAAATGTCTGCACACTATATCTGTCAGCCTTAGTGTGTTATGTTTGTGGGCTTACAATGGGAAATGATTTTGGTATTCTGAATCTGCTCTGAATGATCAACACAAAAACACTGTAATGCTACCTTTTCCTTTTTTGAATTATATATTTTACATGTTTAATTTCCATGGTAAGCTGGTTGGAATTCTCATTAATGTACAACTGGTTTTTCATCTCTGTAAGATAATTTGACTAAACTTGAAGAGAGGGGAGAAAATGTCATTTTAAAACAGTTATGTTATTCTAAATGCACTAAAAGTTCCCACATACAGGTTTTCTGAACCTCATATGCTATGATGACCTAATGGCATTTTCATTAAAATGTCTTAAATTTAATATGTGATTCTTAAAAATGTAGAATTGTCCTTAAAGGACGTGCTAAATTCTGTAACACTTGAATTTAATCTGGAATTAGGTTTGATATAAAATTTACTCCATGGCATTGTTATGTTACGATGTGCGTATTATCCAGTATGCAAATACATACATTATGCCCCTGTAACATTTAAATGTGTTGGCTTTTTGCATAAATTAACTGTTCAACTGGCCTTTCATGTTTTGTTTAATATTTTAATTTGACCGTATCATATTCATTTTCCTTTAGCCACGGAGGTACAACAACACTGTCCTGCAGTTCTATTGTGTAGCAGTGTCTGTGCCCAAGAATTATGATTTAGAAAAACGTGTTTATAAGTAGATTAGATATGCAGACAGGGGTAAGGAAGCTAATCCTATGGAATAAAGACTCACAAACGTAATGTGTTTTTGTATAACAAGGGGAGTGTGGGAGAGTCGGGGGGGATCCTTATAATGAAGTAGCACTCCAGAACTGACAGACAGCAGCATGGCTTCTATGGAATAAAAAGGTTCGCTTCAGGTTGGGGTTGCCCGGTTATGTCAAGGAAATGGTTTGTTATCTCAGGTCGCCAGCAAAGCTGATATTTTAGAGTGCCTGCCGCTTCCATTGCTGCTTAGAGCCACCTGAAAACAGTTTTGTGAAACCGCTGTGTTAGAAATGTCAAAAATGATTGTAGCTGGCTGTTGTGGGTCGCTGTAAATTTGAAATGCTACATTTTATTCCCGACACAATCAAGACATTGTCAGCCAACCCTCACTCAGGGTAATGCAGGATTTGTACCATAGTCATATTTTTGCACTTGTGTGTTGTCTTGTTGTTGCCTCTGGATTTATGATTGTTGCTTTGTTATGTCTTTATAAACACAGTATTTTTGTTCCTTAGAACTCACATTTAACACTCCCAGAGTACTCCCAGTGTGTTCTCTCACCGTGTCTTATTGTAGGCTTGTACTTATACTGTTTGCATGTCTGATAATGTGGTTGGATGTCAGAGAAGCCAGATTGATCCCAGAGAAGGGGAGCCATTTCACAAAATAGGGCTGTCAAATGGTAAAAGAGATCTGATAGCCTGATTGGCTGTGCTGCACAGTTTATCTAAAATGGTGAGGCACTGTAGAGACAGTCTGCCACAGTGGAAGAGGCCTGCCAGTGGCCCTGCTGTGGCCAAGCAGAAGTGCCCTTACACAGAGGTGCCTTCCTCTCTGTCCATTTTTGTCACTGGGTCAGAAACATCATTGAGTCACAATGTGTAATTCTGGAATGTTCTGTAGCCCACAAGGAGAAGGAGAAGCGCCAGATTAATGCATTTGGTTTGTTTTGGGGGATATTTCTGATGAAGTAAGCCATGCCCACTTTAGCCCTTTAACATGCATTTACCTGTAACACTTTTTCTTTATTGGGTTGAAAAAATATAGGATGCAAGATTCACTGCAGTACCAATGACTGCAGTACCAATTGAATTGTCTAGATCTGGAAAAAAACAAGACCATTTTTAATGGTGATGCAACAACAACAAACAACAGTAATATGTAAGCATTTGGTTAGAGCGGTGCTGATTTCCAGATGTCTGTGCTGGGAATACCATGAATGTTGCATCTTCTTCCCACATTTTTAGTTTGAAAAACATGCTCAAAGCAGAGTGTAACTGGGGCCTTCAGAGTAACCACAATCAGAGGGACCACTCATTCCTTGCAGCCCAGACTACCAGAGGCTAACTGCACTTATATATAAGGAATGTAATTAATAGGCAAGATATGACTTGAAGTTGTTTGGAAGAAAATCTGTGTGCGAATGGCTCTGTATGTGATCTCTGTAAGGCCCCAGTGTGGGATAGCAGATTATCAGACCATTACAATGTTCAGCATTGATTTAGCAGCATAAAAATGGGTAGAACAAGTCCTCCCATCCAGACTGAGTGCTTTAAATAAAAAAAACTTGAACGCCTCTGAGACAGTGGAGTCTGTAGGGGTAGAAGTGGCCCATGACAACCTCCCCCCTCTCCTCCTCTTATACCCCCTGGTTGAATTTCTTAGAACTCTTTATCCACATTTTTCCATTTCTCTTATTAGTGACTGTGGGGGGCAGCAGCAAAGGTTTTGCTTATCTTGGTACATCAGGAGACCACCTGCTTGTGAAGAGTGCCACTTTTGAGTGTCTTGAGAGAGCAGCAACTCTTTTTGTAGAACAGGGAGGAAATGGGGTGGGGGTGGAATGGGTGTAGGACCAAACAGGATTTATTCTATCTCAGTCTGTGACCTAGCCCCATCAGAAGAGGTGGGACAGGAGGAGTAACTGTGGTGATTTCAAATGGCCTAGTAATGGTCCAGGTGTTTGTTGTTTGGAGGAGTGTGTGCGCTCACTGACTGACATGAAAAAGTGCCCCCATTTCATGCACAGAGTATACTGTGAACAAGTATGTCCTTGTTCAAAACTTTTTTGTCTTGTGGAATATGGTGGCAAGTGGATGGAGACACAAAAAATAACTAGTTTTTGCATTATATTTAAATATAGAAACATTTCCATATGGTCTACTCTACAGTGTTCTAATCTAAACATATGTCTTGGTATACATTTTGTAAAAATAAGCTGTGTTCTACGTTTTTTTGGGCCACCTGCATAGCATTATCCGTACACAATCCATCTAAATGATAGTAATAGCATTATAATTGCGTGTGGTCTTTGTTGGCTTATTTGTCTATTTATGGCAGAAAGTCCAGGTTTCCTTTTCTGACATTGTCGGATGCAGTTACAAATTTTCCATCCATGTTAGGTCCAGGAAATGCGAATGGAGTGCCAGCATTGCAGCAATGCTTTTAATTCTCCTCACAGCTTCAGTTCAAACCAATTTGGATCCTGAGAGTGTTTGTGCTGAGAGGGGCCAGGATGAGACGCAGGCTTTCTCTTCTGTTACTTTAATGAAACCTCACTTGGGGCAACAGCTGTTGAACAGGCCTGCGCTGTGAAATAGAAATACAGCCACTTGTGAAAACGCATACCAGAAATGTGTAACTGATTACAATCTGAGGGAGAGGATCTGGTTGGAAAGGATGTATTACTTCTGACGATGAGGTCATTTGATAGTAGTGTCATTTGGTGAGAGGACCCAAATTAGTGCACTGTGTCTTAACTTGTGCAGTGTCTGTCTGAGATTTGGACTTGGGACACCCTTTGAGTTTGAAGTTGTTTTGGACTGAGGTTTTTTTTTGTACAGTTCATTTTACTGTATGCTACTGTATTTAGGGCTGTTGCAGAAATAACATTTTGATTTGCAGTAAACTGTCAATCATAGCTGTGGTTGATATAAAAACTATTGTCTATTTATTTATTGTGTGTTCTTTGCCCAATTCTCACGGTTTAAAAAAATGCTATTGCAAAAGTCACCACTAGGGTGCCTACACTGAGTCTTAGCTTTTAGTAACCATATTACAGTATAAATGTATTGTCATCCTGTCTGGGACAAGCAATGATTAGTTAATGGTGTAAATTGCTTGGAATCCTAGGAAATGTCTGGCGCAATGGGCGCATAGATTGTTTTAATGCACAATGAAGAGGCCACAACATTCTGGAACCAGCTTTTGCACCAACTACGGGAGTCAATATTTAGAAGACACCGGAATATGGTCAAAATGAGCTGGCTTAATTATGAAAAACAACAGGAAACTACTGATAAGTTGAATATATTCATATGTTTAACATAGCCAGCAGAAATGCTAACATATTTGTGTATCGTGTGTCATTAATTACTTGAAAATTAATATGGATAAAAAGAAGTGAAAGCAATGGTCATGACGGTCATTTGATTTTGACCACGGTCAGTGTCCATGGTTACCGTGACAGCTCTAACTCTTATTGTGTTTGACTATAGAATGTTGCTTTACCCTGATTTTTGTATTGTGGGGCAGCTGCTTTGGCATGCAAGCTGTTGCATGAAACATATAGAATCTTCCATGTCTCTTGATTTGTTATTGAATTGCTTGTGTCTGGACTCCAGAATGCTGGCTAGCAAAGTATAAATGAAGGGGGGAGCAATCTTTTCTGCCTGGAATGTCCACTTCTGCAGCGAGTGTTTATGGAATGACTCAATTTCCTCTGAAATGGTTGAAAATAGCGTACATCCTAACAAACATCACTCACTAGCTGTAATGGATGCTTTTTCTTTTTTTTTTAAGAGAAGCAAGCATGGGCAGGGTTGTTCCTGTTTATTTTGTTGTTTTGGGGGCATGTATTTTACTTAACTATGGGTGTGCTACAAGAAAACTGCTGTAAATGTTACAATATAGTGTACATTTATTACGATATCCTGTAATAAAAGATTGCTTTTTTGTTGGATGTACTTGCATATTTAAACAGTTGGATCTGTTACTCTTATCTGTACTTTCCTAAAGGCCAACCCTGATAAAACCTCCTTATGTTTTAAAAACTTATGGTGAATAATGAAGTTGGTAATTTGTTTTGCCCTGTCGAGGTGAAAAGGCCTGACTTAAAACGCATCTATTTATTGGTTGTAAATGTGCTTCTTTAAGCGTATTCATGTTATAAGTAATGGAAATTCTAGCTTGGTGGTGGCATTTAGTGTTCAGATTTTATCAGTCTCCAATTTATGCCATGTTTTTTGAACATTATGTCCTCCTGCTTAAATTGATGGCAGTTGACTTTTTCCATTTTTTTACCTGTATCGATTTATGATAATTAAATGCAGGAATTCATTGCCCTTTTACATTAAGACCTATACAGTGTTGATTAGTGATTTGAACTGCAGGACAGTGTGAAGAGTTATGGAAACAAGGGAGTAGATTTTTCTAAATGTACTAAATGGCGACAGCTGCGCCCATGTTTGGGTTACCAGGGTTGGCTGCTGGACTTGAATGCTGGCACATATATTGCAAAACAAAACATTGGAGCATAACTAAGCTGTGCCTCTGTCACCCACATTGCAGTGTTCTGAGTGTAGGCTATGTTTAATGTTCTTACCATCATGACATGATTACATTAGCACATCTTGATTTAACAGATGTCATTGTCCAGGGTGACTGGGATAGATTAGGCCTACATTTCTTTTTACATGTGACCCAGCTCTGTACAAATGTGTATTTATTGATAGAATTCAGGTTACGGGTACCAAAGATTCACATGTATAACCTTTTGGTCATAGGATCATAGAACACCACTCTGCAGCACTCCTTTTCATCAGATGTAACATTATGAACCATACTCCTGTCTAGAATGTGAAAGGAGATTAAAGACACACCTTCTGTGTCATACAAAGCTCCTGTTCTCCCTTAATTAAATGCTCATACATTTGAAAGGTTTGTTGTGCTTACATGTTGAGCACTATGCAGGCTTTAAGGGAGCGAAATGACAACAATTATGATGCAGACTGTGGCCCGCGAACATAAAATAAATATACCAGAGGGCAATTATTTTGCTTGACAGGCTCTAATTAGATGCTATGAAATGGTCATTCATAAAAATCTTGATGGTGTAGTCAGAGATTTTAAATAATATTAAAGATAATAGTAGAGGTCATCCACTCCCTTGTTCTAACATTGAAAGTTTGTGTCCTATTGTTTCGAACATTGCATGTTTATAGAGAGTGCTCCAGCTCATTCTGTCCTGTTATTTAAATATCTGGAGTAGTTTTGCAGTGTCGCTCTTAGCAACAGGCTTTTTTTCAGTCTTGTAGGAAGCACCATTCTTTTTTTAGTGCCTTTACTATTGCTCCCTTGAGTGTGGCGCTGGTTTTTTGTGTAACTGAATTCATAACTGATATAAAATGGACGGAGATAAAATGCATTACTGCGGCTTATTTCAAGGCAAGGCATGTAGAACGGGCTGTCAGAGACAGAAACCTCACTTTACTGAGTTACAAGGTTGTTACATCTAACTGCCTTAGATTGATAGGCAACTGACAGTGCTTTTATTTGGCTCACAGTAGCTCAAACCCTATTCGTAATATTGCTGTAAACTCTACCGATTTCACTCCTCAGACCATTGATGATGCTCCCATCAATTAACGTTGGGCCCTCTTAAAATATTGTTTATTAATATTACTTTCTCTTCCACCTATTTCTTTGTATGTATATGGTTGTGTATACCATAAACACCTATACATACACACAGAATGTGGCTTTGAGGGTCTCTCTTGTTGGAGACCCAACCGTGGTGTAAAATGATACCAGTCATAATAATCATAATAGAAAGCGTCCATTAATTTGCCCTCCAGGTTAAGGTCATGATGTCTTTTGCATTTGAATTCAGCAAGCATTCCATGCCCCCTTGTATGTTTTACATTTTATTTCACAGTGCAGGATTGCCCAGTGTTTCCGAGCCTTTCTAGGACTAATGCAGGCCAGGATTGTGACAGGCAGTCCAATAGACGTTACTGCTTATTTTTCTGGTTGAAGATACTCAGGACGGAGTAGAGACAAGAGGAGTACTTGGGGGGGATGGAGGAGGGTGGGCGATTTAGGTATCAAAATGTCCATTCATTTGGAAGTGGCATTTATAGAATGGCTGTTGTGGTGTGTCCCATTTATGGAAGTTCAAGGGTGTGTGTGTCTGGGTGGCAGGTGCAGTATTGTGTAACCTGCTGCAATTCTGGTGTAATAGCTTGTGCTTTCAACATTCTGTTGAACTACATTAATCTGCTGGAAGATTATATGGTTTTTCTGCTCCTTAGAAAATGATTCACTGAAATCAATTGGCCTGAATGCCAGTTAATGCTTTTCAGAATTCCAGTCAAGGTTTGTACAATCCATGTTTTGTTTTGTAGATTCTGTTTTCAGATGCGTGCAAAAATGAACGGGAGTTAATGATTGGCAAATGTGTTGTCTGGTAATGCTCTGTTGAGAAGCATTTCCCCCCTGAAAAGTGGTAAAGAGGAGATGGACACAATAACACTATGGCATCACTGAACTGCAGTTTCAATCAAACATGGGCTATCTAAATGTGAAAATAGACTTCCAATGTCTATTGGAAAAGAGAACCTACGTGTGGGATACATTTACTGTTTTACTTGAAATAAAGCAAAAGTGCTCTGTACTCTCACCCATATCAGTGGTTAAACGGTTACTTAGACCATGTCCATACTAATGCGGATACATTTGAAAATACATATTTTTTCTCGGCTTTGTCCTTCCAGCCACACTAACACAGCATTTTCGTTACCGAAAACGGACTTTTTCGAAGACGCTCTCCCAAGTAGATAAATTTGAAAACGCCGGTCTTGTGTTGTAGTATAGACGGAGAAGACGGAAGTTTTTCGAAAATGCTGACGTATGATTGTCATGTGATCCAGGTTGTAGCCATCTAATTTGATTGCTTTATTGGAGTTAAACACAGCTTTGTATAATGTACAAGCAGAATTCCTACGTAAGAGACAACGCGCTTTATATTCCCACCTGCTGTGCAACGGATCTCCACGAGGACAATGGCGTTACAAACTAGAGAAGCCTAAATGTACTCACAAAATGTCTTTATCCATGAAATATGATCAAATTAATGTCTAAACATCGTAGCAGATTTTGTTTTTAACCTCTGGGCAGGACGCTTACACTGTCTATTTCCTAGCCTGGACAACTACAGTGTTACACTAAATGTGAATGTGTAAAAAAAAAAAAAAAAATCAATTTTAAAAATGACAAGACAACGACATATTTTCTTAGGTTGTCATTTATTTACAATCATTAGATTTATAGTTATGTTAAAGAGGTAGTTTTATTTTCGAACTTGAATGACGACAAAGTTAAGTCCACAAATACAGAACGTTGGAACTAAAATACCTTCTAATATTCACGTTCAATTCACGTTTCAATATATATTTCCAGGGACACTTTTTGTGCAAACTGTTGTTGAACAAGAATGACGTGACATTTTAACATCTGTCGTTATGTTGTGATGTATATTTACTCAATGAATTTTCACAAAAAAGTTTGTTCAAATTGTACTCATTACAAACATGAATGACCTTAAACTCCAGTCCACAAATAAACACTGGTATGAGAAACAGGCATAAGAATACCTTTTGCATTTATGGCGTAACCTGCTCCGTTGCTGCCTCAGGTTTCCTGCGCATGCCCGTGAAATAAATTAGGGATGCACCGATATGAAAATTCTGGACCGATACCTATAATTTTAATAACACAATCAGCCGATACCGATAATTTGTTATTTCTTGTCCTATTTGTGCCCTGGCAAAACAATTATAATTACTGTATACCCTTCATTATACTTTTCAATGAGCACAAATTCAATCATACAAATGTATGGAACGACTTTTATTGTAACATTCTTTCACATACTAGTTGTACTGTGCTACATGTCTTGTAAATGGCTGATCAAATTTGAGGCATTAAAATCCTTGCCTGAGTTGCCTCTTGAAATCTCACTGGAGCATTTGTTACAAATAGCAAATCGGTTGTCTTTCTCCTACACCTTGTAATGCGCCCACACATCCGTCATTTTATTCGCTTGACAGTGTCAACGGCACGTCTTAAAGCAAGGAGAACAGTGTGCATTAGAGATGGGCGATAACCAAAGTTGACACCGTTGTCGTAATTTCAATGATCAACCGCGGAAAATTGACAAATGCCGATTATTGTGGCTAGGCTATAACATTGTTGCGTGAAGGAGAATAATTCCTGTATTCGTTTTGGCCTTTTTCCATCCGCAACACAACCAACGCACAACACAAACAATCGCAGCCAGCCTTGATATGAAGCGCAACTTCACTGCAGTGAAGCCAGAGGAAAGCGTCATGAACGCGACAAACTTGAAGCTAGTGAAGCATGGAGTGAATTTGTTCAGTCAGTAAACCCACTAACTAGTGTAGGCCTAGACAAAACGTGGATTGAAGACAAACCGAGTTTAGTCCCTAATAAAGGCTGCACGTCAGTTGTGTGGGGGTTCCTTAAAGAAAGGAGGCGTGTTCTGCAAGTACTACAAAGCGGTCGCAGTGGTAGACGGGAATATGTGTAATCTGTTCCACCATTTGAGAAATTATCATGAAAAGGAATATGAAGAATGTTTGGCGAAAAAAAAAGAGAGGCAGAGGCAATAAAAAAATCACATGCAGACGCGAAAACGCAGGGCATATATGTATATATGCATGTATATACATTTTTGTCTTTTTTTATGCAAGTTATGCAAACTTTATACTTGAAAATATGCTTGAAAACTTACCGCACACACAAACATTGAATGTTAAATAAAGTTGTGTTTGAATATCTGTATATACTCATTATATAAATATTTGGTCAACATCATGTTAATTATTTTTGCCCACATCGCCCAGCTCTAGTATGCATTTTGTGCCAGAGTACTCATCACACCCTACACCCCAGCCAGACCCCTCCGTTCCGCCTCTGGCAATGTGGCCAGTATTGGTGCTTTTGTTTATCATCTGTTGTGGCTGCATGCTCCCTTAAATAAGATTTGTGAAGGGCTGTGAAATGACAAATCCTGGACCCAATTGGGAATAACCATTGGTGATGCTTGCCCTTCTTTGTGCAGCTTAAAATCTTGCCTATCACCTTTTTGATTTGTCACATGTTTGGGGTGGGGTGGGGGGCAGGCATTTAATTTGGCTTCACATGTTTTTTTGACTGTTGCCTCCAGACACATGACATCATTTCTGAATTGAATTTACAAGCAAATAAGCTCCTCAGGACCCCCCAAAACCGGAAGCTGGGTGCTTTGTGTGTAGGTCAGTGCCATGACTTTAGGTTATGTTATAACCTGCAGAGCCAATGCTAAATGTAATTTAAGCTAGCTAGTTGGTGCACAGTTACAAATACCCTTGTACTTTTAAATCAATCCATTTTAACAGTTGCTGAACCCCTGAAGTGTGTTCCACAGTTAGCTAGCCTCTGCCTTTTCCCCTGATGGGCTTATTTGAGTGCCTTTGTACTGCCCATAATTCAAGTGAAATCCACACACTTACAATGCTAGGGAAATCTGTTACCAGGTGTCTAGTGGCCAGGTAACTTTGTTTAGCATAGGTCTACTGATGTGCGGTGGTTCTGAGGGTAGACAAATATTGATCTGAAGAGCAGGGAAGTGGGTAGGTATTTAATTATCTGTTTTTATTTCCAGCGAAGGCCCTGGCTATGTGGATGCCACACCAGTGACTGTATGTCTCAGTGATTTCTCCCCCCCAATGGGTATGATCTGAAGTGGCGGTGGATCTGTGGTGAGATAGGTTGAGGGTTTGGCGGTGGGGGATGGGGGTTGGATGTTCATAAAGAAGCTGGTGCAGTCTTGAACTTTCCCCTCAGTATGAGGCATTTCAATGTCTTGCCACACAGGCATTATTCTCGTATCCGTTCACAGATCACTTGCTGTGGTTTCTTCCATTGAATACCCAGAAAGCCAGTCATTTCCCATCCTACTATAAATTTGTTGTTTGCCTGTGGAGGTTGCAATTTATTTAAATTCCTTTTCTCTTCAAAGTGGTGGGAGTGCTGTCCTCCCAATTTGCAATGAGGAGCTGTTTAAAAAAATAATCATCCTATCGCTTTGTTTTCACATGCATGGACTAATGTTAGATACTTTATCTTGATTGGGCTCCTGCTCCTGGGCAGGATGGGCCAGAGTGTCACAACTCACCCCCCCCCCCCCACCCCTGTGCTATTTTTCAACAAGGACCTCCACCCACCCCCACCCTATGCTGTTTTTCAACAAGGACCCCCCCCACACACACACACACCCCACCCGTGTGCTGTTTTTCAACAAGGACCCCCACCTCAAGTGCTGTTGATGCTTACCGTGATATTTTTGTTCAATGTGATGTTATTTCTGTTGCCCTCTCATGTCATTTTGCTCAAAGTGGAGGCCATAACAATTAAATGTAATAACGTGGCACAGCTCACTCCTTTGCTGTTTTCCGGGAAGTGATCATGCTCTATGGGTGACGGGATGGTCCTGCATTTGAGAAATGCGTATTTTACCATTTGCAAAGAAATTGCACCAGAGGAGGCTGAATTCAATTGCGATAAGTGATTTGAAAGCTGATGAGCTAGAGTTTTTGAGTTGCGCAGCCCTGTGACCTAGAAAACCTACACCCAAGCTGACACCAGGCTGCTGCTAAAGTCTGAACCAGCAAATTCAGAAAGGAAGCTGGCTGTGTATCGTTTGATTTGGTCCATTTTTAAAGGACCTTGTACTCAAAGTTGAATGCGTGAGCTCGGTTTTATTTGTCCTTGGTACATGTTACTCATCATAAAGCTGTTACACTATGGTGGTTTTGACATTTTGAGGATATATTTGTCAGTAGTTGTTTCACTACAAATGTGAACATTTATGTGAAGCATATTCTGGTTGTATTCATTTTTGTTTGGTGTTTAAAAGCTTTTATAAAACATTTACAGGTAAACTGGTTATCTGGATTAGAGAAACGAGTAATCCATGTCGATGGAGGCTGTCAATTTGGGCTACTCCCCTCTGCTGCCCTTCATTCCTGTTTAAAAGGCCAAAGTGTGAGACTGCTGGTGCCCAAACCCCCCATACACACACACCTGAACCTCAGGTAAAAGGGCTGCAGAGTAATCAGAGCAATTTCCTGTGATAACAGCAGGGGTGTGGGGTCAGTCAGGTCAGTCAGTCTTCACTAACATGTGTGTGTGTGTGTGTGTGAAAAATAAATGATTGCACGTTCAATCTACCTTTTTCAGGTAAACACATCAGATGGTTTTTTAATATAACATTTTACATTATATTAAATAAAAACAAGCTTTGGTGTGTCTGTTTCATGTTGTATTCTGGAGTTAAATTCAGCTCAGGTGAAATTTGGGGATAAATGAGTTGGCAATAAGAAGCATCATTTGGTGTGTTCCTGTAAATATCTGTGTTCCTAATTCAACGTTTTTGGAATAATGAATGTCATGTTGACATTATCAATCCCTTTTGTACAAATTATGCTGTAAGGACCACAATTAAAAGCTGAGTTTATAAAGTAGAATGTGCAGAATTCCCATGAGTGATAATGAATTGCTAATAGCGTTTTAGGAACAGCTGTCTATGCAGATATGCATAAGACATGGCACACAACTAGAGAAGACATTTTACATGAAATGAATGGCATTATATTTCCACGTTATGGTCATGGTCACGATCAAGATTGAAAAGTATTTTGGAAAACAAATGTATCATTCCCAACAACATGCTGTCATTGCTTAGAACTTGGCATCCATCATAAGATGGATTTCTTTATCTTTTGTGATTTCCTTTTTTTAAACCAGATTTATTCCTCCATGGTTTTGAAGTGGGGAGGATGATTGTTAAAAGACCTGCAGCTGTGTCTGCTAGCTCATGTACAAAAGTAATAAGTAAGCCTAGCCCTGCAGAAAGCTACACATACCACTGTAACCGTGATTCGACAACAATAAGCACAACACAACGGGGTTGGGGGTAAAGTACACATTATGGATTGACATTATCCACACACAGAAATGTCACCTGAATCACCTCTTGAGGTTCTGTCCGATGAGGGCGATAGTTTTTTCTTCTTGCTAAATATTGTCTTATGATTTATGATGGTGTGTTTTGCTTAAGAAAAGGGTAATAAAAGCTGTTAAGATTTCCATCTGTAAAAATTTGATTCAGAGTTAATGTGCTCCTGTGTGTGCACATTTTCAACCTCGTGGGTGTCAGATTCCTGCCAGTTCTTGCACTATGGCAGACTCATAAAGAGGAAATGAAACTGCACTGCTGCTGCTCCTTATCAAAGGACAGTGCGTATTTGAGGCCTGTGGTTTCATTCGCTTTCCCCTTTTCAAAGAGGACACACACCACGGGATGTGGAAGAGCCCCTCGCTGAAGTGGGTGTGTGCTACTTTTGCCTGTTAAGCACAACTGGAGGGTAATTTGCTGCAGTTGTACTTGAAAGACAGTTTGACTTCTGAATTAAAATTCATCAGCCTTCATGTAGTTGCACCACGACTGATAAAACAAATACGATAATTGATAGAATAGGACACAGTGACTGAGGCAATTTTTTTCAAACCGAATTGGATCAAGAAAGGAATGGCATTGGTAACAATGCTGAACTTGGTCCTAAATTCACACGCTCAAGGAATTGACATAGAGAGGTTTGTTTCCATTGTGTGTGCTGTTTGAAAGCATGAAGCGGTTAGACCATTAACCTGTCTGAGGGATTAGTGCCCTCTGTTTGTCAGAAACGCTTATGAATGATTCATTTTTGTTAAGCCTCGTTGAAAACCTTTTGTATATCTGAATACATATGGCACGTTTGTCAATGAGTCACATGATGTGAATCCAGTACAGGCGATATCTTGTGACATGGTCATTTATTCCTTTCTCTCAAACCTGCAGTATAGGCCCTTGCTGTATTTTGTTTCACACTACCTTTCCATGCGATTATTTTAAACAATGAAGAGATGGAACGCAGGTTGTTGTGTAGGACCTCACTTGTTGTCAGGCAGGACACTAATGGCATTAACCCCTGTTCTGAGGCAGGAGAAAACCTTCCCCAGCATTGTTCTGTAAAGTGGGGGTTTGCTAATACACATCTGATGATATGAAGGCGTTTATAAACCACTTCAGGTGGTGCTGTCCTGTGTGCCCCCACACCCCCTTGCTTTTGGAATAAATTCTCTGTAGAGCTGAGGGCCAATATAAAATTAAACCTATAATGTTCTAAAGCACCCCCCCCCCATTGAGTGTGTTTTTCTTTCTGTAAGTGTGTGTGTGGGTGGTTGGCAGATCTCCCTCTTTCTCTCTCGGACTCTCTCTGTTTCTCTCTGTGTGGGTGTGTCTGTGAGTGTGTATGTGTGGTTGAAGCTCCGTGCAGCACATCATTGGGCCTTGTCATGTAATTACAGCCCAGTGCACAAAATTGCAGTGCCACCACCATCACTTGGGTCACTTGGCGGACCATAAAAGCCGCAGTTCCACTAAGTGCATGAGACTGAATCCAAAAAGGCATCCACCAAATGTTAGTGGTTCAGTGTGCATGGCGGCAGTGTGCCTTCATGGGAGAGGCTTATGCTGATGTCCACAGATTCATTTGACCTTCTCTCTCTCTGTCTTTGTGGAACTCTGTGTAACTAACAAGCTAAAAGTAGTAGTGCTAAAAGACCAATGCCCAAAATAAAACCACAAAAGCCCTTGCGAACAGGAAGTTAATTATCCTAACAAAAGGTTAGGAAACCAAATGAATAGATTCCCCCTCCCAATGCAAAATGAAGCACAAACATTTGGTTATACCGTCGTCTCCCCCTCTCAGATCTATTGATGATAAGTTTGTTTGTGAATGTATGTGTGTATGTATATCAAATCAATTCAAATTGTCATGGTCAGTCCATATCAATAGATGTGTTATCAGAAGCAATGGCTGTGTTATCCAGTAGTTCTGCCCTGGGATTGCTTCTGATGGTATTGCAGGACCCAGGTCCTGGAGCGCCTCCAGTATTACAACTTCTTTGGCTTGTACACAATGTTCTCACCTTTT
The DNA here is from genome assembly GCA_029706075.1 of Aldrovandia affinis. Lineage (NCBI taxonomy): Eukaryota > Metazoa > Chordata > Actinopteri > Notacanthiformes > Halosauridae > Aldrovandia > Aldrovandia affinis. The sequence continues at coordinate 4,911,596 of JAINUG010000063.1, read as the reverse complement.
TGTTCCTTAAAACAGGGCTGAGACATTTTGAGTTGTTCTGGATTTAAGCAATTCTTAAGACTAACCGTCTCAGAACTGGGTGGAGTAGTTCAATCGGTTTAGTATGGGCTTTATTTTTCAGCAACAATTACTCAGTGACCACGTAGAAAATAAACCCACCTGGACTGCAGCCTGTTAAGATCAAGCATTGGCATTGGCCCATGGCAACAAATCACAATCCACTTTTTAACACATTTAGGCTAAAACCAAGTCCCACAAATCTGAACACCTAGAATATTAGAACTTGCCAGTTGTCATTGCACACTGCTGCTGTAACACTTCCCACATTTAAAAGAAAAAGGGCACAACACTACTTTAAAAGAATTATATTAGTTGAGCAAAGTTTTGATCAACTGTTGATTGAAACGTTGCAGGTAGTTTTTCTCAAATAAATAATTTTATACTAGCCCTTGCTTTTTGTTTAACACTTTGAATTTTAGAACACTATAAGGGCAGATTAACACTTGCTTTTGGATGTCACCACCAATCAATTCAATCTAGCAGCAAATCCATGGCAGCTGACATAGGACTTACTGGTATGTACTTGAATGATCTTGTTACTCCCACCTGTCAAAGTAGCCAAACAGAATAAAAGTTATTTGTGTGGTATTCGTTTCTGTTTGGGCCCTGCAGTGCTGGCTGTACCAAGGAATTTTGGTGCTCTTTATCTTCTCCAGATTGACTTGTCAGAACAGGTTAAATAAACTGTGCACACCTCAGACTATTTTAAAATGGCTGATATAGAAAAAAGCAAATTCCATATAACTTGTTTTATAATGAATCTAGGGAACCACAGATCGAGAACCTTTTATCGGGAAACGATCTGCACCGGGACGTGGAGGTAAATTTGGAGAATGTCACCTGAGGGACAATCCGATAAATGCTCATGCTAGTTTCGCCAGCTGTCAGACAAGTGCGGTTTCCTTCTATGAGGTCATTGTGCATGGAGCGGTAGATTTTATGCTCCATGGTGCTGGTGACAAAGCAATGCAACGGCAAAAAATCTGCTTTGTTTAAAAAAAAAGTATATGCATGTGACCATTCTTACACAAGCCATTACACAAGCCATTTCTTCCTATTGTCATGTGGTCAAACCCCAAGGAGCAGAATGGGATAAAGCTTTGGTGAACATATTGTAATAACCCCCCAAAAATTATTATTATTGTTAATCAACCAGTGCTACACAATTGAATAGCTTTACTGGGGGTATTTATGTAATGGTATAATGGACAATGGTGTAGTTTAGTGATCAGTGCTGTTCTACCCTTGGCCAAGACTGATTCCTTCCAGGACTTCTCCAGCTGTATATAAATGGGTAATTTGTTAAATGTTAGCTGTGTCAGCTGTCCCTTGATGTGGGTGTTTGCAGAGCAAATATATGGTGTGAGGAAGAAGGCAAATTGCCAGGGGATGCAGTTATGTATCCAGGGGATGCAGTTAACCTGGTCCACATGAAATTGCTCGCAATTCATGGTCTTGTCTCATTATCAAATTAAAGATTTTAATTGGGTACATCGTTTGTTCACATCCTAATATCAAGGAAAAGCAAGCTAATCATATAGGATCTACCCCGGCATGTAAGACCAGCCTTTGGGTTGGCCTAGCAAGCAGTTCACATAATCCTTGTTTTTGCAGAGCCTTGTCTGGACAGAAGGTTTGGTTACCATGGTGATCACTGAACATTTTGTGAGCAACTGTGGCAAACTAGGATTTTTAAAAAGATTTTGTTTCAGATTTTATCCCATTTAGTACCCGGTATTTTTATGTCAATCCCCCCCTAGTAATGTGAGTTCGCTGCCGTAGTCCTGCGACTGGTAGTGACGAAGACGAAGTAATGTCTCCTCCGAGACGGCACTCACCAGGCTGTCGACCGTAACCCGGTACTACAGGGCCACTCTTATGTGCAGCAAACGTCCTGTTGGCTTCCCTCCCCCCTCCCTGGGGAGGACAGCCAATCGCCGCCCCCTGGTGGCACTCCCGGCCAGAGCCGACTCTGGCGGGACGGGGAATCGAACCCCGGTCTCCGTGGCCAGTGTCGAACGTTGTAACCACTGGACCACGCGGGAGGCCCGACAAACTAGAATTTTAATTCTATTTGGTGAGTTTGAGTGTTTAACGGGTGGTGTGTGCTTGAATAATAGTTTCACGCCATGTTGTAGTGTCTCTTCTCTTGTCTAATGCGAGGTATAGGACTCTTTGTTTGAGGCTGGCAGAAGTGGATAGATAAATAGTGGGTCTGAGTGCTTTAATGGCCCCATTTATCTTTGGTTTAGTTGAAGGTCCTATTTTAATTGGCATCTCTTTTCACTAATACACATCCCTTTGTTTCTCAGTCACACTTTGTAGTGCGCTGTGTTTAATTATGTGGTCATTGGGTGTACTGGGAAAGCTCAGCTTTTGGCCTCTAGAATGGCCGTTGGGTTGAGTATTGGTAGCAATTATGACCCCCCCACCACCACCCCCACCACCACCACCACCACCACCACCACCACCACCACCTTCCCATTTGGTTAATATTTGGTCGTGCCCTGTGGCCAGTGCAGAAAGGGGCGCTGCCCCCAAAGACTCTGTGGTCTGGTCTAATCTATACCTGACCTTCTTACCTCCATGTTTTTAAGATCACCAATAGTCTGTGTTAAATTAGAATGATTTGAAACCGCAATGGTATTCAGTTCACTTTGAGTTTATGTAGACTATCATGTTGCGTGGGTGCTGTAAACGTTTGCAGACTGTTTGCTGGTATTTAAGGTGAAAATGCGAAATGAGCAGCTCTTTGTTTGGGATGCTGCTTTCGGTAATTCACCTCAAAACTCCTGTAAAAATTCAGTTGTGTGGATGGGCTATGGAACCGTTGTGAGAATATAATATCTTATATTGTGGCCGCAATCAACATTATTTGCTCACTGTTAATATCGTAGCCCTGCTAAGATATTATATTCTTAAAATGTTCCACAGCCCATCCACACCACTACATTTTTACAGAGGTTTTGAGGTGAATTACCAAGAGCACCACTGCCAACCTACCACTAGCCATCTAGTTCTCCAACTGCAACTCTGCTCTGTTGCCCAGTCTTGTCAAATACATAAATGTGTGGATGGGTTATGGAACCGTTGTGAGCATATAATATTTTAGCAGGGCTAGCATAAAGTCCATTACATTGTTCTTGTCTGACCTTAAACAATGCTTGTTAAAGTTAAAAAAATACGACTCCTTGTTTAAAGATTAGACACAATAGAATTTCAGAGTTTGTTGACTTTTCATAGATTTGTTTGAAAGGCAAGGTGAATTGGTCAAAATTGCAGCCGGTGTAATTTATGGACTTAATTGAATGTTTGCTGATCTGCAGAGACCTGAATGGAGAGCACCATCATGCTCAATAAATGGCTTTTCAGACATGGCACAAATCTATTTAGACTCACAGCTTTTTAAAATGGTGTTTACATTGCATTGTTTAATTTGCTTAGGAGATGCCCTCATCAGGGCGATCTGCATAGTTTACATTAAACATTTGATAAATTTATTCAGCCAGATATTTACTGCGGCAGGTCAGGGTAAGAGCCTTGCTGAAAAACTGCATAGGGCTTCCTCTAATTCACTGAAAATGTATTAATGCTGTTCTTGAATAAAATAAGGACATGTATAGAGATAAAGAGATGTCAATAAATCTATGATTTGTAAATGGTTTGGTCTGACTGTCCAATGGAGTGTGTGTGTGTGTGTGTGTGTGTGTGTGTGTGTGTGTGTGTGTGTGTGTGTGTGTGTGTGTGTGTGTGTGTGTGTGTGTGTGTGTGTGTGTGTTGTGTGTGTGTGTGTGTGTGGGCAGGCAGTGTAGTGTGGTGTGGGCTTGTAATGTTAAGGTTGCAGGTTCAATTCCCAGGTGGGACACTGCCGTTGTACCCTTGAGCAAGGTACTTAACCTGAGTTGCTTCAAATATCCAGCTGTGTAAATGGATTGTATAGATAGGGGTAAGAAAGAGTATAGATCTCTGTTTCTGGACCTACAGCACTGGGCTTGGTCAGTCTACTCTGCCTGCTCATGTGGAGGTGTAATTGTAGACCTGCCTTGGTGTTGTTTCCTGTCCTGCATACAGACCAGGCCCAACTCTCCTAGAAAAAGGCTTTAAATGGCTAGTTCGCCTTTCCTTCTCCTCTTTGTGGTTCTGCACACTATGAATTGCGGCCAGTCCGTAATATGAATTTCAGTTCCAGGCTATTGGGCACTGTAAGATGTCCTTTTTATACAGTGCATATTCATTTTGACTGATCCTCTCACCTCCATATTTTCAGGCTTAACCAACCCCTGGGTTAATGTTTAGATGCAATCTAAAAACTCCCAAGCTGTTGCCACCCATAAGTTCAACCTCAGTCGACCCGGTCGTCTCTGCTCAGAGACGCTCCCTCCAAGTTAATTGTCTGTTGACCTCTGAGACAAAGGCCCCAGTTGCTATTCATGGCTTGCTATTCCCTCTTCCCCTTGTTGTGCTAATGCAGTGTTTACATATGCAAACAATTTCATTGAGAAGGCCCAGCCACAGCTCCTCAGGAAGTGCGTGTGTAGATCAAAATCATAACTATATTTGGGTTAAAGCATGTGAAAGACCCCTGTGTGCTGAACTGGGGTGGCCATCCTGATCACCTTATTAGGACTGTGTTGTCCATCATTCTGACCAATGGAAACCTTCCATTTCATGTGGACAAATTAGCATTCCATCTGGACATATTGCATCAAACTTCACAGTCCCAATGGGTTGTCCCACTGAGTGCATAAGGAAAACAATCCAGAACAATAGAATTGAGTTGGTTCATGGTTGCTTCTTTTCATGTTTGAATAGCAGACAACCTCAAATGTAAAACCAAATGTAGTTACAACTAATTCCAAGATGATGTTCAGTATTCTTATCAAGCATTGCACATTGCTATTCTGTTTCAGTAGCTCTTTTTTGCATCGTTTTTTGCACTGGGGTTCACATGGGGGAAGGGTCAAGGTTTCAATGAGATCCACCTACTCCTTTTCCTGTGGAGTACCCCCAACATACACAGTACACCCTTGGTACTTCACGTGTCCTTCACATTTCCGATTGGCTTAGGGATCCCTGACTGGTGTTCATGATTCTGAATGTAAACCCTTGCCTGCCATTCACTTACAACTGCTCCATTGCAACGGCCAGTCAGGTCCAGATGACCTTGACATCAGGAGTTGTCAGCTTGATGCACTAGAGCGTTTCCTCGTCCCCCAAATCAAAGTTTTCCTGTGACAGTTTGTTTATGATCGCCATAATTGTCACATTGAGAGTCCATATGAGAATTGCAATGCTCAAAGCGACCTCAGGGCAAATCCATCACTACTGACTACTGGATATCTACCATATATAACCTTATACCATACCATATCCAAGCAGGGTTTAAATCAGTAGTTGTCATGACAGAAACTGAACCAAGCCGGGGGGGATTATGTAGTAAGGAGAAAGTCGTGTGGCGACAGCAGTAGGGGCGGTCTGAAAGCCCCATTAACTATAGTGGAATGGCAATTTATTTACTTAAACCCTGCAAAAATTGCCCATTGATGTGGAAGGTGTGCTTGGAGAAGCAAGACTAAGGGGGTAAGTAGGGCTGTGTGCCTGTGTGTAGGGGAGAGTAGCATTCATTTTAGGATTCAACTGCTATAGAAGGGGCTTAGTAATGGTAGACTGGGTTGCCTGGTTGATGGATCTGACAGTTTAATTTATTGTACCAAATTAAAGGAGACTTCCTAAGAGCCCGCAGATGTACACTTTCAGAGGGTGAATGCACGTGGCTATTTTTGGGAGAAGTTTATAGTAAAAGGAAAAATGGTCATCAAAGGGTTCCTACCTCTACCCGTACACCTTTTGTTCTGGAGCTTACACATATTTTGAATGGTCTGCTATTTTTTTATGGCATAACATGGCTATTACAATAGGGACTGTTTTATGAGGGCTCTTTGGCCTGTGAGCTGAAAGCCATGCATTTGCCTCCCTCGGCTGTGTGAATGTGAAGGTTGATGAATGAAAGACTGTTTTATTTAGACGTTTGTTATTGAAACTGCACATCTGGTGGCCATTGTAATGACTCTTAACATAACATTGAGGGTGAGCAATAATTACTCCTGACATTTGTTTACAAGTGGGAGCAATTTATGCATGTGGTCTTTTTTTTTTTTTTTGGTCTTTAAACATTCCTCCACTTTGAAGAAAATAAAAGGTGTTTGTCATAGCTCATACTGGTTTGAGGCTTGGGCTGAAACTCCAAACAAACCACAAGAATGCTTTAGATTCATCACAATATTCTTACTCAATGGCAATATCAGTGAACCAATGTGACATTTGCTGTTTGCAGTTGTTTGCGCAGCTGTTATGTAATACCGTTGACTAATCTGACTTCTCTTGTTATCCTCAGGCGATGCCTTCCCAGTTGGCTCCTCCCCTTTCCTCAGTGGTTACTCCTCCAATCCACATGGAGGCCACACTCCCTTGACCTCTGACCCATCCTTCAGAGCCCCCAACCCCACTAACCTACAGATGGCACAGCTTTGGGCCTCCCATCTCCATGAGGGTAATGACTAGTACCCCCCCTCATGCGTCTGTCTGCATATCAAACAAGCTAAAATGGTTGGAACGTGCATCCCAGTTCAAGACAAAGCAAGAGGTTTCCACAGATATGTGCTTTTGAGCGTATTGCATTTAACGATCTGGTTTATTGTTCGTAGAGCACTGGGGCTCTGAGACCAGGGAAGGATATGGTGCTTGGTAAAACGGCAGGCTGCTTTGGATTTGCACACCGTAATGAAAAACCGTCTCTAATGGCGGGATGGATGGATGGAGTCGTGAAATCTCTTCTATAGTTGAAATTAGTTGGAATTAATGTGAATTCAGACATTCAGGTCTGACGAGGGCTTCTGCCAGATGAAGAGATCATTTACTTTTGAAAAATTGAGAGAAGTGGTGGTACTGTAGTACTGTAACAGCCGAGGCACTGTACTTTAACGGCATTAAAAGTAGCTGGAGGAGTAGTACAATAGCTGGAGCAGCAGTGGTAGTAGCTTCAGCAGTGGTAGTACTGGAGCAGCAGTAATGGCAGCTGTAGTACTGTTTTAATACCAGTCACAGCTTGATGGCAGTAACAGCAGTAGGCTTAGATTATCCATCCCAGGGATTTACTGCCTGAGCAGTACCCCAGACAATACTCCACGGTATGCCCTGAACAGGGCAATCTGCAAAAATATCACTATTCTCCCAAAAATGGTCAGTGTTTAATATTGCCACCCTTATAAAAAGTATTGTTATGGCTAACTGAGCTCCCCTTTTTGTCTCAGAACCGTGTCTTATGCGATGAGCGCTTTTAACAGGTCCTTCCACGGGGAGTTGCAAATTTGAGTTCAAGCAGTTTCATATTTTGTATTATTTATTATCCATGGTATTGACTCAGAGTACGGTTCCTGGGCCCTGTTTCTCTGGCTTAGCGTCTATCCCCTCTAGCTTACAGCGCTGCTATCTCCAAGAGGTCTTGTGGTGGGTTCTAGCGAAGAGATTGGTGGTGCGGTCGGTGGGCGGGTGACCTGGAGGCCGATGAAGGCTGCAGGGTCTGCGGCTTTGTTAGGGTGGGGCACCAGCACGGGGCAGCTCCACAAAGTTTTCAATCTGTCCCAGAACCACATTGCTCACAGATGCCTAATAACACACAGGGCCCCTCAGAAAAATGTCCTGTCAGTTCGTTCGCATGCTTCACACGGCATCAAATTCAGAGCCCTGAAAATCTAGTGCAGTGCGTTATACAAAAGAAATAAGAGGGAGCGAGTGAGATGAGGTACGAGTAGCTATAGATGCATTATTCATTAGGAGTGCTTTTGGGAGTGGCCGGTACACACTGGGCCTTTGTTGCAGTTGCTATAGTGTGAGCTGGATAAATCCTTGTCATGGTTTTCAAAGTGGTTTCCCAGCTCGACAGGCATAGAAATGTGATGAATAGCTGACATTGAGGTGTGCTGTTTCTTCTGTCTGTGAAAATATTTGAACATGCATGTTTATTTTGAAGGGCACACCTGGCTTTTGTGAAACAAGAAGACAAGATGTGTATGGGGGTGGGATTTTTTCTGTTCTTTCTTTAGCCAAAAAAGAATTTGATTAAAATGGTCTTCAGTGTATGGTGTATATCACTCGGTTGCACAACCTTTGGATAATGGTTGCACGCTGTTTATATTCAAAGTCCGAAAATCACCAGTCTCCGTCATTCTTGCAACAATGTATATAATTTGTTTTGGCAAAGGACAAATACTATTTAAAATAATCCTTCAAATTTCATGAAAATCTGTTTGCAAGTTATTATTAAGATTAGTGAAAATCATTACAATTTCTTAAGACGTATTTTTGGGCTCTTCGACCATCTTTTTACAGCATTATACAGTTTCTCAACAAATTAAAACGTGTCAGACATTTAAATCGACCTGACGGACCTGTGCACTGATAGAAAATGCAGTTTCATGTCCCACGGTTTTTATTCATTCAAAATGAATGGTGAAAAGTTAGCAAGGTACACTTCTGTACAACAATGCTGGAAACTGGATGCCATTGCAACACAAAGCAATTGTTAAAATTCATTATTGGGATCCAAAATGGCAGTGACCAACAGCACACTAAAGCGCTATTATGGCAACCGCGTTACTTCTTAATGACCTTAACAGTCCTACACAGTCCTACCTATGTTAGGTTAGTCAGTCAACCAGCTTAGGTTAGTTGTTGTAAAGGATATAACAATACTTTGTACTCTTTATACTCTTTATAATTGTTTTCTGTGTTTTGATGGAGATCAGGCAGTAATACCCATTGCTTGGCTAACAATAGCTAGCTAATTTTTTAATGATTTGGCATGCCACAGCAGTGAGTGGCAAAGGAGGAGCAGTTCTTTTAAATGGAGGGGAAAACATTTGTCGGCGGCATTCAAACCGTCAACAGGAAAACATGGCAGAACCAGTGTGTTGGCCATTTGCTGATCCCATTAGAAGTGTTGATAAAATGGCAAAATAATGAATAAACATTGTCATATTCAAAATAGTAACATACCTAATTTAGGAGTATATTTCTCCACCTTGTGGAACAAGTATTTCACCATGATATGAAACCTTGTTGTGACTAAGAAAATTCAGCATAATAGCTGTATCACTCAATTTCTACCTGGGAGATATCTCCCACCCCTAAATTTCAATAAAGTGATGTGTGAAATAAGAGCCCTGTGTATTTCTCAGAGAAGTGAGAATAGACAATACGTTAACTGGGAGCAGACAGCACTTCCTGCTCTGAACTACTTGAGCAGTGCTTGTATACCACATTAATAAATTAAGTGTAACACACTATATTCACTAGTTAGTTGATTTTTCCTCTGCATTTAATACCATTAAGCCTGTTACAAAAACTGTTTTGGGGGGGTTAACAGCACCATCATACATTAGGCAGACAGTTTCCTGAATGACCACAGCCAAAGAGTTTGGGTTTAGGCTACAATTAAAATGCACATTCGTGTGCCTAAAACAAGAAGGATACAATATAGGCTACATGAAAGGGAGTGTTACTCATGTTAGTTATAAATATATACACCATAAATGCAAAATCAGCAAAATGTCTGCAGCAAAAAAAAAACTGCAGCAAAATGTCCATATTGACAGCTTTTGACACATGGCATTATTTGTTTTGGGTAATGCAAAATCCTGATCATTTAAAATTTTCCTGTGAGCTCAATCCTGTATGAATCCATAATGTATACTGTATCTATACTAAAGCAAAGGTTAATTAACTATGTGAAAAGCCATGGAGGCTGTTCAGTCAATACAGTCAATCATTGTCTGTATTCAGCTTACCCCACCGCCACCCTGCGCCATAACTTATTTTTAAATGAATGGGGGTCAGTTTGGAGAGATTCCCTTTCTTTAATACACTGTTGCAGACTAAACCAATGTCCAGACATTCCTGCTCTTCTAATACTCTGACAATGGCCCCATGTTCCACATGGTGCAGAATCCTGCACTGTATCTACTGGTAACCTTACCCTGTCCTTATTAATGCCTCCTTTGAGAATTCATAGCTTAGGCCTAAATGTTTCCATGCCCTGTATATCTTCACAATTCACAATCACACTGGCTTAAACATTTAATCTACTGGGTGGCTTAATCCTTTTTCCTCCCTTGGTTTTGTGTCCCTGTTTTTGTCTTATGCTGATCTTTATTGGGTGTTTGGCACAGAGTCCCCCGCAGCAAGTCTATCTGTCTCTCTGTGCTACAAAATGCTAGTGTCCTGTAAAGGGCAATGAGTATCTAAAGCTAATTATCTGGCCTGTAATGGCCAGAGCTGAGATCTGCTCACTTTATTGTGTGAAAAGAAACAAGATTAGAGGAGATTTTGATGTACCCTCCCCCAAATTTAGAGACAATCCTCTGCATGCTTGCATATATTCCTTGTGCCATTTTCTGTGTGCAAGAGCGTAATTGAACCACTTCCTAACCATCGCTCGATAAGGGGAAAATGATCATGGCTCCTGGCATGGAGCTTCCCTTTCAAGTGGAATGTGCCTCCAAAGGGTGCAACACAAAGATTTAGCTGCTGGAGACTGGACAGTACTTGGCATCTCTCTAGTCTACATGCTGCAGGGTCATTCTGTTTGAGATACTTTTCATCCCCTCCTTTTGATGTTAACGGACATTTCCACAGCTGGAAATAATGGTTAAAAGTGTGTATTTTGCCCTTAAATGCCATTCAGTGGAAGGAGATGCAGGTCTTGAGACATCCAATCCAGCATTAATATATTTTTATGTATTTGAATTGGAATAGAAAGTGTATAGATTTCAAATAACCAAGGCTTTTTTTTTTTTTTTTGTCCTCCAGAAAGCTCAACACTGGTAACCCCAAAGTTTCATCCAGTGGTTAATTTACTGCATTTCATCCAGTTGTAGTCCTGACTTGTTGTTTTTCTCTTGTAAATTTCATGCTGTGGTTGGCAGCGTTCACTTTAATTCAGACTGATAGATTAATCCCTGTACAATTGCCTGCTATTCTGGAATGCTTACATTGATTTCAAAATCAAACCTAAAATGTCAGCAGTCTCAGGAGTACATCAGTTACAGATATTCTGTAATTAATGCTTGCAAGGTAAGGCTTACCTTGGTAAATATACAATATACAAATAACTTTCATGGGTCTGAATTGAACTGAACTCCTCCACAATGCCCACATGTGGTTCTGAATGTGCAGCTCAGTGGAACCTGCTGAAGATTCTTATTTGCCTTCATAAGCATTCCAGATGTTTTTGGTAGCTACCAGCCTGTCTGTTGGATACACATATACAAGAAAAGCTTAATCTAAGGATCTTAGCATGTGTTCCCTACCAGTGTTTTCTGTTACTTGGTGGACCCCCATCTGTGGTAACACTCATTAAGGTGACCTGACCTCTGAACTTTTGCCCTCCCAGATCTTAGCTGCTATTATCTGCAAACTGCAGCAAAATGTCCATATTGACAGCTTTTGACACATGGCATTATTTGTTTTGGGTGAAATTACTGGACAGTAATGACATATGACATATGACATTTAGGAGCATTGGACATCAATTGCAGTTCTGGGGAATTTGCTCAATTGAGTCTAGCTATGTAGAGTTTATGTTAATTGATGTGTTAAATTATTAATTTCCTGAACTGTGTGGTGAAATTGATCAGATTTCTTGTTTAATTTCAGTTTTAGACATAATATATGTTTTATTTTACATGTTTTAAATTGCCTGTGTTGCCTTGATATGCACATGTACTTTTATGGTCATCTCGCTGTATTTGACAGCGGGCTGAATTCATAATGTTCCTATTCTCTTTTAGTTTCCAGAGAATCAGGGGTGATGGGTGCTTGACCTTCTCCCCAACTTGTGATTGCAGTGTAGTTCCAAGCCACCGGCCATTACTGCCGAGCCCTCAGAGTCATTTGTCACATCATACTGCCACAAGGACAGTCCTGTCACTGAACCAAACAACATAAAACAGAGCAGAGAATCTGGCTGATCCATCTATTGACGTACACAACAGGTCTCTTTACTTTTACATTGAAGCCTCCCGTGTGTCTGTGTTGATTCCTCTCTGATTCCTTTTTAAGGGCCTTCTTATTTAGTTATTGGAATGACCCCCATACCCCTCTCCAAACCACTAAGCCCCTCTGACGCACCCAACGAGTGTTCATTCCAAACAGGCAGTGCTTTATACGGCGGCTCCCAGATAAGCCATTTGGCAGGCTTTGCTGCACCAAGTCACTCCAGGTTCACCCCATGCCTGTGGCTAGGGCGTCTCACAACTTTTGAAGCATTTAAGCAATTTAAGCAAGCGTTACCATTATTATGAAATTATTATTGTTCTTATTATACAAGTTGAGTGCTCACTGAAATTAATGAAAAACATTGTGTCAGAGTGGAAAATGTGCAATGCTTTGAGTAACAAGTGAAGTGTACAAAGTGCTACAGGGGTTAGCTTGAACCCCAGACCAACCCATATTGAATTCCTGTTCCTACATTGTACATAGGAATAAGAGTTTAAGAGGCCATGTACTTCCCTTTCTTAAGTGCTTGATACATCAATGCAAACATTTGTCTGGCTTAGATTTTCTCATAGAACAACGTAATTTGCCATGTAATGGCAGGGATTTTTCTAAGGCAATAGGACAAGAGCATGTGCCCTTGAAGATTTGGCCGTCTCCGTTGCAGTGCAGATTCAGATTGCAGATTTGACATATTTAGCTGCATTTCGATGAAAGGGGAGATTGAGTGCTCTCTCTGTCTATTTTAGTTTGTCATATCCCATCCCCAGCGAAACTTGGGATGAAATTCATGTCCACGTGCATGTGAGTGTAGATCACCTTGAGGGATCGCCGTCAGGGACAAGAAATCTTCTCAGCCCACTGCTTCCGCATTTCCATAATTCAGTTTTATGATTCCACAAATCGGTGCGTGCCTCCAGGTATGAAGTGGGTTCATTACTTGATCGATCTGGGCCTATAAGTAAAAAAAATGAGTGGTGGTGAGTGGTAATAAAAAAATGAGTGGTAATAAAACAATAACTGAAAGATAGTCGTACACTTTTTTTGTACACAGCTTTTTGTCATTTACTGGCCATCTAGGCTGGTCAATGTGCCTACTGTCTAGAGTACCTAATCCCTTTTAAATATTTTTAAAAGGTTGTAATGCTATCTTTGTTCAGAGTTGGGTTGTTAACTGGTAGATTCTGCATGATGTAGTGAATGCAGTTAAACCTCATTGCTGTTGTTTCAGAAGCTGTACGTCTTGGTGTTAATGGATGCGTTTTGGTCTCTTTTGGTGTTAATAGATGTGTTTTGGTCTCTTTTGGTGTTAATGGATGTGTTTGGGTCTCTCTGTTCCCAGGTTTCTCCCACTTGCCCGGCAGCTTGTACCCCAGCTTGTACCTGGAGCACTCCAGTAGCAGCAGCCCGCTCCACGCTCAGCTGGGCCAGCAGTCCCTCTATGACCCCTCAAAAGGTCAGTGTCTTGCCTCCAGTGTCACATCTTACACAAACCCCTCCCCCTGTTGATGTCAGCAGGGCAGGGCCTTGTCATTGGCCACTTCCCTCCACTTCCCTGCTCATGTCACAATGGGTAAAATGGTGATGGGCAAATGGAGCATTTAATGGGTGTAACTATGTGCTATCCATAACTGACCGACTTGTGTTTTGCTTTGGAAATATTTGTTTTTTTATGTATTCAGGTTTTGCTCCACACCTCCAACTGCAATGTTCTTTCACGTGTGGATGCATTGTTTGATGACTGCAGAATTGGACTATGCTTGGCAGGATTTTATTACAGTGTGCAATTTTTCAATAACTTGATAGGGAGTGCTGCTATTCGCTGAATGTTTATAACTGTGAGTTATCAATGTTGTTTTCACTCCAGTTGAGCTGAATGAAAAATCGGGCATTGGTATGGGGCAGTCGACTGTTTGACGATTCCATACAGTGGCACATCAAGCAGATAGTCTTCACAGGCAGAACCTGCAAAGAGGGGAATGATGAGGTTGGAAGTAACCTTGTAGAAGAATAGTAAAGAGCTCATGTATTTTCTCTTGGCATTTGGAAGCAGAATAGCATTTTGCTTGGGGAGATTTCTGGTCTCTTGTTGTATTTGACAGGGTGTACTTGTGTTTAAAAAAAATTTCTTATTTTTTTTTACAGAGGGTTTTTACCTGCCAGGCCACGGTGGACCACCTGCCCTGCACTCCCAGTCCGCACTCTCCAGGACCCCAGCTGCCCACATGCCCAGCTCCCTGCCCAGGCAGAGGGAGGTCCTGCCTCACCACAGGGCAGCCAAGGACTCTGCCCGGGACAAGGAGAGGCCCTGCAAGGCCGACCTGGGCGAGCCTCGCCCCCGCTGCCAGAGGGACCGGGAAGGGCCAAGGGAAGAGCCCAGGCCCTGCAGTGTGGTGGATCTCACAGAAGACGAGAGGAGACCGGGTGGCCTGGACAGGCCTCTCAAAAAGGCCTCGCCCTTCTTCCGTGAGCAGTCGCCCAGCCCAGGCGGTGGGGAGACTAAGCCTGGTGGCCCACTACAGATTTCCTCACTTAACAACTGCAGGCCCTCGTTGAGGCCCCTGGGGCCCGAGCAGGAGCGGTGGGGTTGGGACCCGAGCATCGACGACGAGAACACCAGGCTCGGGGCACCACCCCACGGGGACAAGCAGAAAAAATGTGACTTGTCAGTTGGGAGCCTGCATGTCTCCTGTGGCAGCCCCTCCCCTCACGGTAACTCCACCCACCTGCCGCATAGACTGGTGTCCGCTGGCACGTACCCCCCTCCCCTTCCCCCTCACCACCTCCCGCCCAGCCTCTACCCTCTGTACCCCACAATGAAAGATCCTGGGAGGGAACACAGGGTGATCGCGCCTACATTTGTGCCTTCTGTTGAGGTGTACGAGGAGAGGCTCGGGCCCATCCAAATTGCCTCACAGGCCCGGGACAATAAGAACGACAGGAAAGGGGAAAGGGAGTTGAATCGACATTCTGGTGGAGACAGGACTAACGTGGACTCCGCTCGGCCTCCGCCCACCCATAAGTCCCCTTCATACGAAAGTAAAAGAACGGACATGCTACGGGAGGAGGGCTCCATCATACATTCAAACTGCTTTGCCACAAGGAGGCTGCCCCCCCCGGAAATGTACTTGAGCAGGTCAGGGCACAGCCCAGACGCCGCAGATTTGGTCTTAACCAGTGCCTCATCCAAAGAATTGAGCAAAATGGCTCTTGAGGTGGAGTCTCATAGCCAAGACCGCGACAGGATTCAGAGGGTATCCACGAGAGAAGCCGGTTTAAAGTACGGCGGGATGGACCTGGAACCGCACCCGCCCAAGAGCTTCATCTCCGTGGACCACAAGTGGAAGCCCTTTGAAATGGCCGACTACGCCACTGCCCAGATGACCTCCCTCATAGCCCAGCACGGACAGGGCCACAGGGGTGAGGAGGACAGAAAGAAGGTCTACCTGGACTGCTCAGGGGTCCACAGGCCGGCTTTGAGCGGGACCCCCAGGTGCATCCCTGAGGGGCCCCACCCGGAACCCCATGGGGAAGTGTCAGCCATGCAGAGCCTTATCAAGTACAGCGGCAGCTTCACCAAGAGCCCTGGCTCCAGGCCCGGGTCCGACCCCAGGAGCCCCTTTGGGGGCCTGGGCAGCATGAAGCTGGAGGCCGGTCAGCCCGGGGGGCCCAAGGCCCAGCACTTTCCTCCACAGCACCTGGGGAAGCAGCTGAAGAGGGACCCGGAGAGGCCTGAGAGTGCCAAGTCCTTCGGCCGGGAGAGCATCGGCTCCCAAGGCGAGGTGGAGGTCAGGCACCCCCCGGTGGGGATTGCCGTTGCTGTGGCGCGACAGAGGGACAACGGCAGCAAGCCTGGCTCAGTAGACCGAGAACGCCCCCTGCTGGTGGGCAGCATTAAAGGTGAGAGAACTCTTTCCCTACTTGGGGAACATGTAATCCTCCACGCAGGATGAAACATTATGCTATATATTTGCACTTGCAGAGGGCGACTACCACAGCTGACGTGTTACATGCGTATTCGCTGGAGCAAGTCTAGTTGCTCAAGCTTGAGGGTACAGTAGCAGTGCTGCAACAGGGTGAACTTACAACCTTCTGGATACACAGCCAGTTTTTCCCAAACCACAATGCACACTCTGCCACCCCTCTCTGACATGATGTTAATGTGCTATTTTGTTTCTGAGCTACTTGCTGATGAATTTGATGATGACACTGCCCTCTTTTTAAGTTTTTTTCCCCCCAAAGGGCCGCTGCACCCCAATTTGCCTTTGCATCAAAACACAAAAGCAACAAAGCACAAAGCCATGCAAGGCTCATTGAAGAGAATTCTGCTTCTCCTCTCTCAAGCGGTGGCACAGACTCTTGTTGGCTCTGACCTTGTGGAGCATGTGGGCTTCCCCTGGCCCTCAACAGTGCCCCACCAGGTGAAGAGAAGGGTTTAAGCCTTTCACCAAGACACTGCCTGCTTGCATTAAATGTAATTTACTGAGCAGAACTAAGCGCTGCAAACAAGTCCTGAATTTTAATACGCCTTTGGGTTTGTTGCTAAGCAATAGAATCAGCCTAAGCAGAGTTTGGGGGGGGTCATTAATTCATTTCCTCCTGTGTATTGGGGGGATTGGAGAAAAAACATTAGCCCAATTGCACTGAGAGGACAAATGTTTAAATTTACAGAGCATTTAAAATATAGAAAGCAGGCTATTGTCGACTAATCTGCTAAGTTTGCACAGCAAAAGTCTGCTATTTAGCACTGGATTTCGGTAACCTTAGAAACCGACAGAGACATTTACTCTAAGCATGATTGAGATTTGCTGGCTCTCTCGTCTCCCTCGAAGGTATACAGAAATAAAATCTCTCCTCATGGCGGAAAAGACAGATTGCAGCCTGTTAATGCTGAAAGCTTCAATTCACTTTCTCTAAATACCCTGTTAACTGTGGTTATTTTGAGGGCATTCAAGGCATTTGCATCCCTAGTAATCAAGTATTGGAATTATGGACTTGCATATGCTATGATATTTGACCACAAAAATAATGGCATGGTGTATCGTGGAACAGATTATGTATACAGTATTTATTGTTATTGGTGTTCCAAAAACAGGGATCTTCCTTGTTGGCTGGTGCTTGAGTTTCATGAGGTTGTGAATTGTGTTGGTATCATGTTCTGTTATTTAAAAAAGGATTAAACATATTTATTCAGTTAATGAAAGGAGGGGCACTTTGTCCCATGGGTCTTCCTTCTGTTGGTAACCTGCACCTTGTTTTAACGCTTTGCCCTTGACTTGTTTGAGGGTTAGTGCTATGTAAGAGAAAGGGGCTATGGACAAGTGCAGCGGCTATATACAGACTATTGTGGTCTCTGAGCCATCATAAGGCATACAGAAAGAAAGAACACAAGGAAGCGTAATGAGGAAAACGGGTCATCCAACCCATCTCGGCTTGTCGGTCGCCTATGACCTAGAGCAAGGTCTGTCACTGTGTCCATGCAGCCACTGGGGAAGTGCTTCTCTGGCTGTTAAGGATGTGTTTCGATATAAATGTGATTTATTTTTTTTCCAAATGGAGGTGAAAGTGAATGAAATCCACGGGAAGTCGTGTTGAGTGAGAGAGCACTGGAGTGTTTGGAGGAGGTTACAGTCAGGCAGTGCCTCTCTAGTGAGTCTCTTTTGGCCGTCCCGTTGCGTTGGAGCATGACAGCTGGACGGGGCGGAGGGCAGCGACGTCTCCCAGCCTTGTTTGGAATTGTCTCCCGGATTCCTCCAGGCAATGCTCTTCCTGTCAGTGACACTTTCCAGATTAATATGATCTTTTCCTCCATGACGTAATGGAAATAATGATGCCGTAGCCCGATTCCAACAGGCGGGAAAGGATATGCCTGCCTGTAACAACTGATCCCTCAAATAAGTCCATAAATGTGTTTTACACAAGTGTCCTTTAAAGTAGGCTCGCTCCCCCCTCCAACTCTAGGTTTCTGACATCGAGTCGACATCTGCCCCCCGCCCCGTCCCATGTTCACCCCCACTGCTCTTCCTTTCTGGTTCAGGGCGTCCAGAGGATCGAGGGGATGAAGGTGTCCGTCACCGTGACGACCGTCTCCTGCCGGGCCGACTGGAGCGCGAGGGCAGTGTGTGTGTGTGTGTGTGTGTGTGTGTGTGGGCAGTGTGTGTGTGTGTGTGTGTGTGTGTGTGTGTGTGTGTGTGTGTGTGTGTGTGTGTGTGTGTGTGTGTGTGTGTGTGTGTGTGTGTGTACAAATAAACAAACACAAATATTATATAATTATGGGGTTCACTATGTATAAATTTAAAGTTTTGCCAAATTTTGCCAAATACAACGCCAGCCCCAGGCACTGATCATTCTATTCATTTGGTATGTTTACACATCCACACTATAAAAGACCAAACTATTTTCTTTGGGGACATCCCACCTTAAAAACCAATGGTTTTATGTGTCAGAACCCATATATTTAAGAATCTGTTGCAATATGTGATGTTCTTTTGAGAGAGACCGAGGCTTGTGCAACAAGATTTTATGCATCAATCTTCAGGACCAAACACAGCCTACACAGGGTAGGACTGAAATGGGTAGGGGAGAAAATAAATTGAATTCTTCTTGGCTTTTCCCATTTTTATAAAGTAACAATGGATTTGATCATAATCTCCTTGTGAGGCTTGGTTCCTTACAATACCAGGTAAAGAATCAAGAGCACAGACTTGAAAAGCAAGGTCATATTTTTTTGTTTTTACTCCAGCATTGCTCTCTATGTATTGCTGTACTGTCAAGGTGTGTGTGAGTGCCTGTGTGTGTGTGTGTGTGTGTGTGTGTGTGTGTGTGTGTGTGTGTGATTGGCAGTTGCAGTCCTGGAGGAAGGCCGCAAGGTTTTTGCTCTGCCTCACCACATAATGTTTAATTAAAGCCATTATTTGTATAGGAAGTCAACTAAATCATTGTTCCAGTGTAAAACCGTTGCTAATTTAAAGGGAACTTAAAATCCTGCTGGACTGGTATTGCCTGTACTCTGTATAGACCCTACACAATGAGGTCTGGTGGCTCTGGGGCTGTGCGTTTTGGCTCCGCCGTCAGGTGCTGTGTTTTGGCTCACACGTACAGGAAGAACAATGAAACGGGAACTAAACTCAATTCTCAATTCTCCCCAGAATGTGTTAGGGAAACCGCTCTGCCGTTTTAATATATATTTCACACCTCCATAGCTGTGTGGAGGCTTCTGATAAGGACCAATAAAGGCCTGGATGTTAGTCCTTTTCAAGGTTACTCTTCAAAAGGAACTCACAGTTCCCATAATTAATCCAGGGCTCTTCCCAGGAAGGCCTTCAAAGCGCGTACACAAGCCCACAAACGCCCACCCAGAGGCACAGCTCACAAAGCACTGCCTATTGTGTGAAGCAGGGAGGGGAGCCGTCAGGGCCAGCAAGAAAGAGGAAATGGATCTCCCATTTCAGCTGGACCAAGGGCTGCCCAAACACGCAACCCTGACACTTTATGATAAACTGGATCTCCATTGTGAGAATGGTTCAGTTTAAAGTAGAGGCCTGTGATGGTTTTTTCCCCTCCCTATCCAATAATGTTGAACTGATGGTTGGAGAAAATACCAGGCCCCCCGACTGGAAATTGGCACCTAATAAAATGGCCATCTCTTTCTCAGTGGGACCCTGCTTTTAGTGTTGCCGATCCTGTATGGCACAGAGCTCGCCGCGAGGCAGTTTACGCAGTGCGTTTACACACCACAGTCGCAAAAGTCTTTTTGTAATGATGCATAGGTGTGGCATTACTGTTCAACTCTGCCCAACTGTTTCCCTTCACCACAGAGAGTAATTGTGGAGCACTTGCCACCTACAGAAGCTTCTGAAGGATGCAGCTTTCTTCAGGCATTAACTAGTCTCTCTTGAGCTCTCCCTCGCTCCCACAAGCCCTCTCTCCCTCGCTTCCTTTGTCCCTCACTCCTGTAATAAGTCTTGCTAGAGCCTTATCATAAGATCATAACCGTGTGCTGTTTTGAATCAGATTCCCTGGCCAGAAATTGATCGTGAAACCTTTAATTTACAAATACAATGCAATGCAACAGTTTGTTAACTGTAGTACAGTTCTGTTCACTTGTGTTGCTATGTCTTAGCTGTTTTACATTGCCTGATATAACCTGATATTTTACAGATGGTCTGGCTTCCTGCCTGATAAGTGCTGTGTTATTACCAAGGTCCCTACCTGGGCCTGAGAATAAGACTATGTGGACTGGAGCATTTTGTGTTTGCCAGTTTGAAAGACCCTGGTGTTTGAAGGTACCACTATTCACAGCACTTTGATGAGCTCGGAATATATATTTTTTGTGCATTTACAGGGAGAATAAAGAGTTGGCAGAGTACACACAAATGCACCCCCCGGAGGGGACCACCAATGGGCTGAACCCCAATCTGATGGTGACGGGAGGCCCGTCCCTGGCCAACTCTGGGCGATGGCCCCCAGATCCTGCTTCTCACCTGGTGTCCCACCCTGGATGCCCCGCCCAAGCGGCCCCTCCATGTGGCTCTCAGGCTCTCCCTACGGTAAGTGCTAGTAGGAGTCTCCGTTCACTGTTAAAATGCCCCTTCAGAGAATGAAAGAGCCATGAAATACTACAGCAACACATGCAGTATAGACACAACTTTCATCATCCTTTCTCTTTGACCTGTTAGGTTATAATTCTTTGTGGAGTCTGCTGATTTTTGACACTTTTTTTTTACATTCAACTCGTAGGGACATGACATGGAAGAGATGAGCAGTTCCATCTACATAATAATAATTACAACAAATTAATAATAATAATAACTAATGATAACATTAATAATGACTTATCTGAACATGGATTAATGGGGGAGTGAAACTGCATACAAGGTGTCTCATTTGTTTGATTGGATTGAACATTTATCTAACATAATACAGAAATCACAGAAACCAGTGCAGTGGTAATTTATGGAACTTTTGACTGCAGGTTTATTTTCAGATAACTGAATGGTAAACATTTCCTTGTAGAGATGATTTAATAAGGATGCCTGGTGATAGGGCAGCATTAATGGCCTTACTTGGCAGATGGATTACTTGGGTTTCATTTCTCCGTGTTGGCGGATCTGTGATCGGTATCATCTGGGAGAGCGGCTTTGGGACACATTCATGTTTTTGCAGTCTTCACAGTGCTGATGCAATTCCCCATCCAGATATAACCACAAACTGAATGTTCAGACCAGAATTCCCTCATTCAAATTTCTGTCTAGACGGAACACAAAACAAAACACACAATGAGAAAATGGGTAAAACCCCACCAGATCAAAGTGCATGGATTCTTGTTACGAAATGAAGAGACTCTCGGGAGCCGGCCTGCTGCTTGCCCGGACCAGCTGCAGAAACAGGATGCACCTCTAGAGGGTGCTGTGCAAGCCATGTGTTGTTTGGGGGTGGGAAGAGCTTTCAATGTCTGCTCTGTCCGCTGATTATGAACAGGGCTGGGCCACCCCTCTCTCCACCAAGGCCTGCCCCCGGGTTACCCCCACCCTCCCCGGCTCCATCCCCCCTGCGTACCAGTTTGCACGGGACCCTCAGTCGGGACAGCTGGTGGTCATCCCCACAGAGCACATTCCTCACTACGGTAGGACATGGTCTCTCCCTGGTAAACCCCTCTGCACTGTCATAATCCAGCCACAAATATACTCCGATCCTTAACCACTCAACTAACTGAAAACATTCCCCTTTAAAATAATAAAGATCTTTTAACTATTATTGTAAATTCTGTATAACCTTCATGACAACAATGTTGTTTCTTAAGCATCTGAAACAGTAGGCACTACAGAGACTATAATATTGAACATTGCACAATTGCTGGTACGATTCATCTTCCTGTATGAAGTGCAGTGGGGCATTATGTATTCTTTTGTGTGATTATCTTGTTAGGCAACGTTTTTGTGAAAATCGAATTCCCTTCAATGGCAATGAAGGATGTATCTAGTGGTGCTGTAACTGGGGTCTGTTGAGTCTGTGGTGCTGATGTTTTGTTTCCCTCTCCCCCCTCCAGCAACTGAGCTGATGGAGAGGAGCCCTCCACTGTGGTCGGCGATGTACCCGCCGGGGGGCAGCTCCCTCCAGCACGCCCATCAGCTTCAGCTCCTCTCCCAGCAGCAGCTGCTGCGGCAACAGGAGCTCCTCATGATCCAGCAGCAGGCCGCCCAGGTCATGGAGCTGCAGAGGAGTGCACAGTTCGTGGTGAGGCCCCGTCCGCAAACGCGGGTGCCGGAATGCCTACGTGGTTCATTTTGATAGGCTTTTGTTTAAGGGGTCGTTCTTCAAAAAAAAAATCCCCTGGAATACTGAGAGCTAGCTTATACGGTGCATCTAAAGAGGTCTGTCTCTGTTTCCCCCGTCTGTCCACAGGAGAGGCTAAAAGCGAGCGAACAGAGAGCCGAAATGGAGGAGAAAGCAGCCAAAAGGGGCAACGACGGCAGCAAGCACAGCCTCTCGGCTCCGCCTGCCCCGGCTTTGCATTCCCGAAAGATGCCCCCTCGATCCCCAATGGCCACCACCTCCTACAGCAAGGTCCTGACGCCCCTACCCTCCCCCAGTGCCACCCTCAAATCGGAAGGCGGGACAATGACTGAGAAGTCCCTGCCCCAGCAGTCATACTCCCACCCCTCTCCCCCGGCCCCCCACCCACCAAGCCCTGCCTCTGCCCAACCCCCACTTCCTCCCCCAATTCCACCCAAAGAAGAGTATGTGGAAGTGTGTGAGAAAAAAGAACTGGACCTTCAGAAGCATGTTTCGGCACCCCTCCAGTCCTTGTACCCTGGTGAGAACCTTGTTCAATGTATATTGTGCATATTTAAGACTTCATAAATTGATCAGTGGAACTGTGGAAACAATGTGTAATGATGCAGTGGGAATGATCCGTTCTTATTAATATTGCATATAAGGGGTTATATAACCCATCGACTTGTTAAAAGATTGCAATTAGCCGTTATGTGCTAAAGTTTAGGTTGAAAAACGAAATATTACTACATGGCAGCAAGTGGCTATCTAATTATTCGGACATTCATTTAATTTAATAATGAACATTTAACATTTGCATTTAAATTTATGGTGAGTAATGAGAAGATGACATTTAAAATGGCAACCTATAATCAAAGTTAATGCCTGTTTATAATTATACATCAATGCTCTATGTTTAACTTGTTGCTCTATCTTGAAAAGAGCTGTAAAAGCTGAGCTACCTATACATTTCTACTACCTTTTTCAGCATGGTGACATTTTTAACAGATATGTTTAAAGTTTGGGGCTGAAGAACCAGGACAGCTTAATGTCAGGTTGTACTCCCATCATAATGGATTTCCAGCTGCCACTCAAAAGGAATATAGATTTCTGACACCTGGGTACCCTGATGTAAAATATTTTATATATATTATTTTATATAATAGTAATTATTTTTCATATCTTGGGGGTTTGGGTACAAACAGGATTTTGTACAATTTGGGAATACTGGAAATCCTTGCTTTCAAAGTCCCAGACACATTAAACCATTTAGTCATACTTGCACTGGGATCTGTAGCCCATTGGAGCCCCTGCATTTTGGTGTAAGCCTTTTCTTCTTTTGTCAGAAATTCCTCCTGGTTATCCGTACCAATCGCTAACCGCTCCGTTCGGCGGCCACTACCCCTACCTCCTCCAGCCGGCCGCCGCAGCCGATGCCGATGGGCTGGCGCCTGACGTGCCGTTGTCGGCGGAGACCTCGGAGTGCTCGGCCGCCTCGGCCGATGTCAAGCCCTGCCGTCTGCGCTCTCCGCCCGCGATGGAGCCTCTGCTGGCGTCCCGGCAAGAGCGGCTGATGTCGGATGGTGCCACGTTGAAGGAGGAGCCAGGCCTGGAGGAGGGACGGCACGACCCAGAGAGGCTGTCTATTCACCGCGCCGAGACGGTGGCACCCTCCGTCAGCAGCCAGGACCTGTGCACAGCAGCAGAGCCAGAAGGCTGCTCCGTGGCCACGATCACGTGGGGGAAGAAGGAGGCAGCCGTGGACGAGGATGAGGGAGGGAAGGTGAAACTAGAAGAAGCGTCCGTCCAAAGCTGCCAAGACTCCTACCAAGTGCCTGCTGTGTGCCCTGTGATCTCTGAGACTGATTCCCAGGTCCAGGAGGGTGCGGCTAGCCTCGCAGGCTTGACCCATGACCCCTCCGCATGCTCGGTGAACCCCAAGTGCAGGACGGCATGGACCATGCCCCATCCCCACCTGAGGAAGCAGACCTGGGGCGGGAGCTGGAACAGCCCACCGATGTAATTTCGGAGATCACCGAGCCCACCAGTGAGATGCTGTTTTTCACCCCAAATGTTCCTTCGCCCCAGCCACACCTGTCCATCATGGACATCGCCCTTGAGGACCCCATGGCCGGGATGATTGCCCTGGTGGCCGCCAGCGAGCTGCCCCAGGCCTGCCCCCTGCCGGCCCTCACTACCGTGGGGTTGCCCTCGGGCCTCACCCCCCTGGAGTGCGCTGGTCTGGAGGGAATGGCCCTGCTGGGAGAGATTGCTGAGCTGGAGCTGGAGAGGCAACGCTGTGACTTTCAGTGTAAGTGGCGCCACGGTTTAAAAACAGTCATTTGAGCGGGGCCGGGGAACAACTTAAAAAGCAACAGTCACCCAAAAATAGGGCTCACATTCTCAGAACAGGACAAAGTGATGTAATCTGTCTGCCAGAGAAGCCAAAAGCATGACGTTGCTTCGGCCAAAGCCGATGCCCTCCAATGTTCTGTAAAGGGAAAAAAAGACCAAATTACCTACTGGTTTCTGAAAACAACTTAGTCCCTGAGGAAATGCACACATGGTTATTTCTGGTCAGGAACAAGTGCATTTTGCTATGTTAATGCAAACTTATTTTTATTAAGTTGATACGATTTTATGAAAAAAGGCAAAAAATTCAGTACGAAATCAGTGATGATTCAGTCAATTTGGATAAAATGGCCAAAGCTGACAACACTGCTGCAGAAGTTGTATCTTCAACAAAATCGGGCAAGGCGTTTCAGCCTGAGTGAGTTCTCATCAGTGCTTGCTGGAAAGGAGGCCACTTGTTTTATAGCTGTACCTTTCGCCCCAATTTAAGAGTCAGGTGGCTGTAATCAAATTGTATGGCCAATCAAAACAAGGCAAGAGCAATTGACATCTAGGCTAAATTTCAGACGAGTTAATAATTCAGGAGGAGGTCATGATACATCTGCTTATTATGAACATTGGGTCTTGGATAATATACGCCATTTAGCAGACGCTTTTATCCAAAGCGACTTACAGTAGTGAATGCATACATTTTCAGTATATGTGGCCCCAGTGGGGATTGAACCCACAACCTAAGCGTTGCCAACGCTGTGCTCTACCAACTGAGCCACAGAGAACCAGTTCACTTACCGATTGGATCACTTGCCCATTGTCGGCAAACATGGAATTCCATCCTCCTACTCTTGTGATTTGGAGCTTACTCTTGAAACAAACGTTAATGTTTTATTGTGTACCACTTTTGGACATCGCTTTCAGCTGTGTAAGTAATGGTCATCTTTCATGTTGAATGATGTACCTTCCACACCAATTTTCGTGAATCGGTTATTTCCTTGAATGAATGAATTAAATATAAGGACAACAAGAGGTTTTACAAGCCAATTAAAAGGAATACAATGCAAATGGCCCCCATATCGACACAACTGCTTGCTTTAATTCACACAAAAAAACGTTCATTCATATAACAAGACAAACCAGTTAAAGAAACTTCCCCCAGACAAGACCTTGGTGGTGGTGTATGACGTCTTTGACGTGTTTGTGTGTGTGTGTGTGTGTAGGCCTGGGGCCCTGTGGGCTGGAGAACCTGCTTCTGGCAGGCAGACAGGTGCTGCTGGCGGAGCTGGACTCCAGACCGACCATTACCATCCGCCTCCCAAGGGAACTCAACCCCAACAGGAAGTACAGCTGGATGCAGAAAAAGGATGAGCCTGTGAGCATCACCCCACGACGTAGCTCTTTCAGTCCTTCCATAGAACTATGTATTTGTGTGTGTGTGTGTGTGTGTGTGTGTGTGTGTGTGTGTGTGTGTGTGTGTGTGTGTGTGTGTGTGTGGATCAAGGACTCTGTTCAGTTTGGCCTGAATGCCCTTTGTCCTTAACATTTTAGGAATAAATATTATGGTGGTGTCAAATTTATTTCAAAACTAAGGACAACACACATTGTATTTAGTTAAAATAGAAGCCCAAGATGGGGACCCAGGCTGCTAGCCGGCGCTGGCATCCAGCAGCTTGGTGTATTGTGTAGTAGTAGTGCATTTATGAAGTAAAGTCTGCTCCATTAAAATACTGTGGGTGTATGTGCTCTGGCGTCGGTACGTTTGCCTCAAAGCATTGCCAAAGGTAAACGTCTCTGCTGGACATGGTACCACTGTGCTCTATTTCAAATCAAAATGCTCACCTTCAAAAAGATAAAAGATCTTTATCAAGCCAAACCAAAATGACTGCCTGACTGTGGCAGATGATAGCCAGGGAGAGGCGGGCTGTAAGACACCACTTCCTCTACAGTGCAGGGGTCTGTTTGGATGTGACGAAAGGCCCTTTTCTCACTATCTCACCCAGCGCTTCTCCCTCCACAGCTGTTCTCAAAGTCAGCCCTGGAGGGGATGGACATCATGGAGGTGGATTACCGTATGAGGCTGGCTGAGCTGCAGAGAAGGTACAAGGACCGGCAGAGGGAGCTGATGAAGCTGCAGAGACGTAGAGAGTGCGAGTGAGTAGCCCCGTCCAGGGGTAGGCTGGCCATTCGCTATGCTCTCCCACTTTAGATTTTTTTCACATTTACTCACTCGCATGACAAACACCCAAATGTCCAGCCCCCAGAGTGCCTATGAAATAAATTGCCCTGAAAAAGGGTCTCTGACCACCCCAACAGCAAGGTTGAAAGCCAAGGCAAGGCAAGACAAGTGCACACACGCACATGCACACACACACACCCCTAGTACGCACACAAACACACACCACAGCCCAAAGGCCAGCACCCAAGATGGAGGCCACCCCCTTTCTGACCTCCCTTTGGCTCTTGGATCTGATTCCAAATACTGAAGAAATGCATCGGACCAGCCGAGTTATCTGATGATCTTATTTTTGGTTAACTCCTGGCTGTATCCAAGGTCAGCGGATGACAGTGTTGCACTGTAGGCTGTAATGACATGTTGAGTGCTGCGGCAGTGTGCGTAGGTGTTTAATCCCACAGTCTCAATGTGCTGTGCAGGGAGAGGCAGCAGCTGGAGGAGAAGAGCAGGACTTTGGCCCGGAGGGGCCCCGGGAGGCCCAGGAAGAGGAAACATGGCCTCTCTGCTCTCTCACCACCTGGCGGCAAACTGGACATCAGGAGTGGAAAGTCAGTAGCAGCACAAGCGTATACTGGTCATGCTAATTCAACCAAATGTATTTAATTGAGTTAACTGTTAGTGGGGGTGCAATTGCAGTCCTCCAAGGGGTGTGAGTAGTGATTGGACAGTGAGGCTTCATGCATTCACTGATTTTGAACATAGTGTTGTGCTTTGGAGAGCAAATACTTTTGTTTGGTTCATCAGTCAGTGATGGACAGCACCTGGTAGCACCATCTATTATGCTGTTCATGAAGCCTCCCTTCCCCATCGTTGGCTGTGAGGTCTGCAGCTTTAAGTTCATCTTCATTTTTGTTTGTATTATTTGGATAGAAATAATAAACTAGAAATATTAAGTCCGCTACGAACGAACACAGACCTGGAGGACTGGAGTTGATGGATATCCTATATGATGGAGCCCAAGGCTGATGGATATCCTGGGAAGAAACAGAAACCAAATCACAGCACATTTTATGTTATTTAAGTTACATGAGGTATTCCCCCATCATCTTAGGTTCAGCAGGAGTCTGCCCCTCTCTGAAGACTCTGAGGCTGGAGAGGTACTGAGGAAGCGATTTCGGGGACCCAGCCATGAGGAAGACGAGGAGATGGACGGAGTCCTGCAAATGAAGAGAAAAAACAAGCAGTGGACCGATCGAGAGCTCTCCTCAAGCTTCTCTCAGGAGGTGAGTCTACAACAGAGGTTGCTAATCCTGGTCCTTGAGAGCCATAGGGTCATTTTTTTTAACCTTAAAATCAGCAGCCAGTTTAGATCCAAGGAACCAGGTGAGGTGAGTTAACTCTGTAATCAACTGCTTTAATTGATCAAATAAGTGCTGAGGAACAATGAAAATCGGCACACCTTGTGGCTCTCCAGGACCAGGGTTGTCCACCCCTGGTCTATAATCTCCAGAGCCAGCACAGGTCCTCAGGTGACTGCTCTGATCTCAGCCCCTCCCCTCTCCACCTTTAGCTACTGCCACACAGCGGTAGCTGTTGACGTGAAAGTGCTCTGCCCTGACTGTTCTGCTGTGCTTGTTCTCCTGAACAGATGCAGATGAAGAGTAACAAAAAGAGGAGAGTGAGTGAGCAGGAGCAGCTGGCGACCAAGCTGGACAAGGCCCTGTCACTCACGAAACTGGGTAAACTCCATAAGTCTCCCTTTCAATTTACAGAAGGTCCCTCTGGGAAAACCACATCTGACTCTGGGAGCTGCAACAAGCACTCCATGTTCCGTGAAATGGAGCTCAAAGACAAGGGGGGAAACAGAGCCTCTCAAAGGGCCTTGGCCTCTTTCAGAAGTCTTCCAAAGGAGGTAAAAACAAAATGGCCACCAATGCAAAGAACATGGAACCCTGCTTGAATTTGAAAGGTCAGCGGAAAGTGCCCTACTCCCCTGTGACGTCAGAAGTCAGCAGCTACTCAAACAGTAAGTATGAGCTTAAAATGCTCAGTAGATGCTTCCAACCATTGTGATATGTGTAAATTTCAATGTTCAACATACTTGGTTAGAAAAATGGAACCTTCTGTTCTTTTTAAATTGCAAAAGGGTAAACCACCAAGTACAGTGATGAATTAAACCGTGCTGATGATCTTTGTGGAATGTCCTGCGTATTGAGGAATATTCTAATCAAAATGTCAATTTTTTTAATTTCCTTCTCAATTATGTTCTTTCAGTTTAGTGATGGGGAATGCTGGGCCATTCATTGTAAGACATCTTTGTATGAATTGACATGAGAGGGGCATATTCCTTCTTACAGGAGACTTGTAGAATTTAGACCTTTCCAGAGAGAATGAAGGGAAAACTCTGATCTGACCTGTCCCTTTGAATTTGAACACAGATACAGACACGGATGAGGAAGAGGAAGAGGAAGATGAATTGATGGAAAGGTGGCCACCCCGTTCCGCTTTGAGCAAGACAGGGGCTCGGCCTCGAGGGCCCCCGTTCTGCTACAAGGCGTCCAAGAAGAGCCTGCCATCATCAAAGAGGGGCGAGGCATCAGGAAGTCTACACTCCAAACAGGCACTCACCAAGACAAAACACAAGCACTTTGCTTTACTGCTGCAGGAGGCAGGGGTCAGCTCCTCAGAAGATTCGTTCGATCAAGGTTATTAGACCAAACCCTCACTACATACAGCTTAGAACAATATAGTGGCCATAGTTGATGGCGACCTCCTCATAAGGCAGCCATCTTTGATTCTGGCCGCATTGCTTACCATTTCTCTTCTTTTGTATATTTTTCGACAACATCACTGGTTCCCTTTGGAGTCCCCTTTTTATTTCTCCTTTTGATTTGCCTGGCATGTAGAGGCCTCAGTAGAATTGTAAATAGGAAAAGTGTTGTGTGGCTGTGTGCGAAATATGCTTCTTAATTGTATTGCAGTTTGGACCCAGGCTTTATTAAAGGTGCTGACTTCATTTTTGCTTAAAGAAAATGGTGTGCTTTGTCTCTATTGCTGTGTCCGCTGATCATTAGGTTTCTTCACCTCATTCCTAAACGCTTCTGTTTTTCAAATATCCCTTCCTTACACCATATCGTAATGCTTACAGTTCCTTGCTGAAATTCCAATGTTTCTATTGGGAAGATCCATAATGTTGTAGTTTTACTGTTAGATTTTTAAACTTGCACTCCTGGGTTGATTCTGAACACATACACACAGAAGTAACCCAAGTTTATGACAGTCATGTTTGGATATGCAAATCTATAGTCTGAGATGCAAGTAATTTCACCCAATTGTATTTTTATCTGGAAAGGGAAAATATCTCCAACACCATACAAATAAAATATATTATAAACTGGAACTATAGTACAAACTTCTCTGAATATGTATGGCCCATTTTAGACCATACCTGCTACTGTTGATAACCTAGCAAAGGTGAGCATAGATACTACAGACACTTCCAGCCAACATAAACCATTGAGGCAGATTATACAATCTTATTTTTCCTAGTTTAGGAAAACATACGCTTTTGTTATTAAATATGGTAATCATTTTTAGTAATTATTCTATAATTAATTCAAGTGAATTAGAAGCTCACCCAGGCAGTGTTTTAAAAATATATACTGTATGTAGTTATCAGTATGTATATTTTGTGTTCCCTCTTATCTGTTCAAGCAGTAATTCCCGGGTTGAGTTTAAGGGATATTTGGAAAATAGGGGTACTCCCTGTATACTAATACAGTATGCTCCCTATACGCTGAATAACCTAGCTGTTCTAGTTTGATAGCTCTTTCCCTGCAGCTGCTTGTCCGCACCCTCCAACTCTGCCACCACTTCCCCCACCTGCCTCATCCCCTACCCCTTCCCTTACCCATTATGCTTTTATGTCTATCAGTCTGTGCATTTGCTTGTCCTGCTGCATAAAAAAGGAGCAAAGTGATTGGCTGGGAGTAGGGCAAACAGTGGCACATCGCGAGGTCTCTGTCCGCGTCACCGAGTCATGAGCAATATTCTGTAAGTAGGACTGTCACCATTTTTTTGTTGTGATGTGACCCTTTTGAAACGTATCGACTAATCATTCGTCCAGTTTTTAAATCTGGAATGAACTCAAAACCAAGATGAAAATTTTGATATCTCACAGCTATTTAGGTTTTTGTTTTTGTGTTCTTTTTGTTGGGTGGGGGGGTTTTCCCTCTTAAAAATATAACCCTGCTAAAATTGTGCCTGTAAGCCCTGGTTATTTTTTCATTTAAACCAGCAGATGCATTTCTAAAGCAAAGACCATATCCTGCAAAGTTTAGGTGCATTTTTAGGTAGTGTTTTGCTGTTCCCATGCAAGTCCTTTCTATTTTCAAATTGAAGACTACATTTTTAGCTGTCATTATGTCTTACTGTATAATTATTATTAGTATTTCAATATCCAGGTAATTAAACAATCCTTTAATACATAAAACTGACATATTGGGTACAGCAGTTGTGTTTATATTGTTTGTTTAGGAAAGCATCTTGTGTTGTATTAGGGTTTAGGATTATATCCCTAAACTTATTGTTATTTACATTCAAGTCCTATGGTCTTCCAAACCAAAGTCTACACCTTTTATAGTGATATGGCTTTAAGACTTTGTTTTATCAGTGGTAAAAGATTAAAAATATATTTTGATGAGGGGGAAGCTAATCATATTACCATTATTTGTCTGATTGTTATACCAGGACAGAAGCACTTTTTGTGTAGAGCTCAGTATTTTTTGAGGAGAAGGCTTTAGAATAACTGCCCTTGGGGTGAGAATTTCTGCAACCGTGTGTATGTATAAAAGGTCTGAGTATGGCTTAATTTTGCGCTCAGATATATACAAGATATTCTTGTACAGAAGAATGATTCTTAAGCGTGTTACGTTGAAATGGAAGGGTTAGGGTGGTGTTAGTAGTCAGGTGCTGGATTAATGAGACCTAACCATAGCTGAACAGGCCAAATTTCTCCAAAGCCCCTCCAGACGGTGCTGTCCCTGTGCCTCTCTCCGGCAGCCCCCAGGGGACCCCAGTTTCGCCGTGGTTGCCCAGACACAGCCTGCTTTGTGTGCACTCGGCTTGCTCCTAGCTGTCACCATCATTTATGTGTGATATTAACATGCTCTGCTGTCAGCTGTGGTGTCTTAACCCAACGATGTGCACATTAAAGCTGCTTTTACACCCTGCGCTTCCTTCACGTTAACAAATGCAATGCACTTCCTACTTATGTAAACCTAACTGCCCTGCATTTTTCTGTGTCTGTCGGGGTATCTGAAATGTAATGTCTCTCATCTGCTGAGAAAGGCAAGTGTCTGTGTGGATGTGTGTATGTGTGTGAGCACAGGTGGGTCAAAAAGGAAGTTCTATTTGTGATCAGTGTTTCATCAACAGGCCAATCAACTTCTTGCTGAATGAAATATATGTAATCTTTTCTTTCCTCCCTCTGACAGAGTACTTCACAGAGAAGGAGGACTGCGAGGATGAAGAGGAGTACGATTACAATCTGGACAGGAGTGATGGGCTTTGCTCCCCCTCCCTGGAGGAGAGTGGGCTGGGCCTCCTTGCCCGATTTGCTGCCAGTGCCCTGCCCAGCCCCATCATCCCGCCCCATCAACCCGCCCCGCTCTCCGTCATCCAGCTGGAGGCCAAGCAGAAGGCCAGAAAGAAGGAGGAGAGGCAAAGCTTTCTGGGTAATTCATGGCAATCAGTACAGCTAATGTTTCACCAGAGCCGCTGACTTTTCTATGTTCAACAATGAGAAATGTGCAGTGCTTTTTCAATGATTACCCCAGACATTGATTGGAGGTACACAGGTGTGAATGAAGAGGATGGAAAAATGTGTTCTGGTGTGTGTGGGGACATACAGGGGGACGAGGACGCTAAATGGTGCCGGTCGATTTTTGGACAGGCTCCGGACAGTGTCAGCAGAGCATTATTGCTGTGGTAATTGTGCATGTATCGAGGGGGTGGGGGGAACACAACACCGTTATATCCCTGCAATATGGTTGCCAAAATGTTGCAGAGCCATACATGCTCTGTTTCATTATCAATTAACTAATTTTTTATTTTGCTGGAGACTACAGCCTGAATCAAATCACTTCTGTTGAAAATTCCTGAAAATAAATTGGACTGTTTTGTATGCTAGCCGTTGTCTGAACATTAGCCTGTCATGCTCAAGTTTCCCATCCACTGTACGCCACTCTAACCTGCAGTAGGAACAGAGGAGCATCACAGAACCCAATGATATCAACTTGTCCGCCAAGCCAGTGCAGTGAAATACACTACAACAAGAAAATAAAACCTAGGACCAGTGCTTGCATATGTGGGTGGTGTATTAAAACCTGCCTTTATCTGTGTGAGTGACGCACACAGCTTTTCCCCCCCATACTATCCATGTAAGTACCTTGCTTAAGGGTAAACCGGCAGTGTCCCACTTGGGATTTGGACCTGCAAGCTCTTAGTGGTTCTCTGTGGCTCAGTGGGTAGAGCACAGTGTTGGCAACCCTTAGGTTGTGGGTTCAATCCCCACTGGGACCACATATACTGAAAATGTATGCATTCACTACTGTAAGTCGCTTTGGATAAAAGTGTCTGCTAAATGGCGTATATTATTATATTATATTATATTAGTTGGTTCTTTAGTCACAGCACTACACTGTTGCCTTGTACGGGAAAGTGTGCTCAGGATGCCGGGCTCAACCCTGCCCTTGTGGCTCTTTTCTCAAAGGTACAGAGTTTGAGTACACTGACTCCGAGAACGACGTGAAGATCAGGAAGAAGTTCCCGTCCCTGCTGCATGGGAAGCGGGCCGCTCCAGAGCTCCCCCTGCTGGCACCGGCGAGTGCCGTGCGGGAGGACCCCGGCCCCAGCAGGCCCAGGGCGGCGGAGCGCGGCAGGAAGCCAAAGAAGGCGCGGCCCCCCCGGACATTCAGCCTGGACACAGCAATGGAGGCCAGTGACGAGGAGCGCTGGACGCGGCGAAGGAGCGAGCGTATCTTCCTGCATGACGCCGCCGCCACTGCTGCTGCCGCCGCGTCCACCCCGGAGTCCCCCTCTGCCCCCGCCCCCAAACCCGCCCGCTGTCCAAAGAAGGAAGTCGCCAAACCAAAGGAGTTGAAGGACGTGGGAAAGGTTTGATTGGTTCTGCTCAGTAAAATTAATTCAGCGTTGAATTATTTAATTTGAATTCATTTTTTATTTTATTTTTTAATTCAAAATGAGATAATTGTAACATGAGATTTATCTTTGTTGAGGACCCATTTATAGACTAACACCTCAGCACATGAGCTGACCCTTGTGCCGTTTGCTCCGCTTGTGAATTTTCTTTCAGAATAAAAAAGTTAAAGAGAGCCCAGTGTCCTTGTCCCTGACCCAGCTGCCTAGCCCCACCCCTGAGAGCCGCACAGCCCTGCCCTGCCTGCCCGTCAGCCCCGGGCGCAGAAGCAAGGGCAAAGCCAAGCCCAGAGAGGTTAAGAAAGAGGTAAAAGCCGCAGACATTCATGCACGCACACACCCACCCACACTCACACATGTTTACACACTCTCACACGTGGACACACACACACTCACATACACACTCGTACACACAAACCTTCATTCATATGTGTGCCTGCATGCACACTCGCACACTCACTCACACACACACACAAAGAGCAGCAGCATTAGAAGCCTTCAGAATTGATCATAATTCTAAGCTGTTCTGAGAAGGGTAGTAATACAGGCAATTTGTGTGGCGGTGTGGTCTGGGGCAGTGGAAGAAGAGCAAAATAGAGAGAGAATTATTCCAGCTGGCCTTCCCCATGGGCAAAAGCAATGCATTTAAATGACCTGTCTGCAAGAGGCCCCCAGTTCAGAGCACTGCAGCCCTACCCCTATTGTCAGCTGCCCTTTGACCTTAACGAGGAGCCGAGAGAGATCTGTAATTAGTCTGGAGACACAGCAGGAGTTGGGCTGAGTTAATCAAGAAGACTATTGTCTACATGTCAGCTGCCCTGACCGCTTTGTAAATATGCTGTAAATTCTAATATCATTTATTGCAATGTGAAACCGTTTGTATTGTTTTCTCCAGTCCTTGGAAAGGTGCATTGGGGATAAATCAGACCTTTTAGGAATAGAGATCTTAACTTTTCACTAAATCTTACTCTCAAGGCAATGGTTTAGCCCTGATGATTACGTGGCTGGTCATTGTATCTGTTGTGGGTCATTGTACTGTTCTTGCCTGCATTTTTTAATCCCCTATAAGACTCCAGATTTTGAGGTTATAAAATATTGACCTGTATTTTACATAATGAGGCGTGTGTTTATATATATATATTTATATATATATTTTGACGAAAAATCATTCACACCCAATCCAATGCTAAACTCTTATTGGAACTGGGTGTTATGGTCAGATGAGGCCAAAATTGAGCTTTTTGACCAGGCACACCAGCAGTGGGTTTGGTGTTGGAAGAAGGATGCTTATGTTGAAAAGACCGTCATATCTACAGTGAAATATGGTGGCGGATCTTTGATGTTATGGGGTTTTTGCCCCTGATGGCACCGAAAAGTACAATTAACTTTACAGTTTCTAAAGTTAACATACAGATTAATGTGTATTACACTAAAGCTAATGGATGTTAGCTAGTTAACCTCCTACCGGCTAGCCTTTTAGTGATTTCGATAAGTTCACGTAATAGGTACATGCACTCATCAGCTTGTTAAGAACAGGATTAAGGATGACTCATCTGACAATATGACATTTTTAACTGTTCAGTAGACAACTGCCTGTGTTCTTTGCACCACTTTACTTGCAAATGTGCATTGTTAGGTGTAATAAGGAGTTTATGTACTGCAACCCAACCATGGTATCCCTCTCTGTGAAGTTCTTGACAGACTGTTCTTGATGAAACTTTGTCTGTTTTGCCTGTCATCTTGAACCAATGCACGGAAATCACAATGGAAGAGTGCGCTTTTCGACCACAGTTGCCCCTAGTTGATTACGTCTTTCCCTCAGACTTTCATGCCAACATCATCTTCCTGATGCCATGCCACTGTTCTTCCTGAAACATCAGAAAATTAAGCAGTCTTCCTCACTGAAGCTCCTGCCAAACGTGCCCCAACAAACTCAGTCACTGACATCCACTGCGCATTGTGCCTAACAACGCCCTTTAGCCGTGACTATATTGAAGATATACCACGGTCTCTATATATTCTTGGGCCTATATATATATATTTTTTTATTTTTTTAAATTTTTTGTTTGTGTTTGTTTATAGCAGGCTAGGGGGAAGGGCGGGGCAGTCAGCAAGCTGATGGAGAGCATGGCTGCCGATGAGGACTTCGAACACAATCAGGACAGCAGCTTTTCTGAGGACGAGAACATCATGCACAGTGGGCCCTCGGACCGGCCAGGCACCCCCGGTGAGACACAAAACTAATTTCGGACTACAACTCACCCAGCTCCGTACCACTCATTCTCACGAAGCTCTATCTTTCCCTGCATTTCATTCATGCTGTTTGCTTTGGACATTAAAAAATAACCCTCATTAACCGCTGGTCTGCAGAACACCTGTTCCGCAGAGCCTCAGAAAATCAATGTGCCGCCACCTAATTAGTCAATGTCTTGTGCAGGCATACCATAAAAGAGACGTGTGGCTCAATGACGCAAAGGAGCCTTTCTTTTTTCCTTTTTTTGGAGCATATGCATAAATTACAGCCCACACCAATCTCCCGCCCGGCGATTGTTTCATGTTTTTAGCGTTTATAGCATGGTAGAAATGTAGTATAAAGGAACTGGTGGGCTTTTACATCCTGAACAATACAAAGCCATGATCAATCAGCACAAGCTTGGACATACGGGGGCCGGGGGGGATCTATGAGGGGTGGCAGAGTCTGCTTTGTGCTTTTGGGTCTGTCAAGTTTACAAGCGTGCTTCAGTTGCACACGTTGTCAAGTCGTGTTGACTGTGCCACCCTTTTTGGCAGCCCCGCGAAAATGCGTGATCGAGAAGGAGGAGCTGAAGGACGGACTCAAAGTCCTAATCCCCATGGACGACAAGCTGCTGTACGCCGGCCATGTCAACACCGTCCACTCGCCAGACATGTAAGAAACCACCATTTACCCTGACTCAATTACCTGAATAGCTGTACACACCAGTTTTAGTTCCCTCATAGATTGATCCCAAGAGAAAAATGTTCTTGTGGTCTAGTCTTTACCCATCATTCACCGGCTTGTCAAGAAATGTTCCTAAAATAATAGATCACATAAATGGGGCTAATTCAATAATTAATAGTAGAAATCTAGAAATCTAGAAACAGATAGGGCCCCCTTTCCCTACCCCTGTACTGGAATCTGACCCTTTTTGAATTTGAAACGGTAATGTGGAAAAGTGGCGGGGCCTGGTAATCAGGGGATCGCTGTAGTTTTCAATAAACAACTGGGAACTTTCTCAGCATCATCAATTTCTAATGCTCTAGCCTGTGTGCAGTCTCGTTTGGGGAGCATGGCCAGACTGTTGGAAGCATCTGGTCAGATTATCTGATCTCTGTGTGCTCATCAGCAAGCGCTCGTGTCCCCTGTAAAGCGCAGGCTCCTCCTGCTGAGGGGAATGTTTTCCATTAAGAAAAGAAACACAGAGTGGCTTCGGGCCTTTGCTGAAATTGCAGAAACTCCTGTTATAATGTGCGTGTGCAAGGGCCTGTCTTGGCTTCAGTAAAAGGACATAGAGAAGGAAATGTTAACGAGCTGAAATCTGAATTTGGGCTGGTTTTAATGTGCTGCAGCTTCTGAATCATGATTCATTTTTTAGAAGACATTGGAAAATACAACACAGTAGACACAATTAGGGAATTCTACTGAACAGACAACATACTGGTTTTAAGATAAGAGTACTATTTGCTTCTTTGCCAGGAGTTTTCAGGAATGGTTCACATGGTCATAGTAATTTTTCTAAAAGTGTTGTTTCTTTTATTTTGGCAGTTACCTGTAGTTATACAGTGTATTAGCTGGTTAGAGGCATGTGTCTAGTATTAAATATATATATTTTTTAAATAAACCCTTATGGATGTGACATTTATTAAAATATATTGAAATTAAATATACAGTCAAAATCAGAATAAATATTACAACACATCACAGTTTATGAGTAAATATATAAAGCACTGATTATCAGATATTGCAGTATATTTTGCAGTTGGAGTATACTGTGAAATATTTATCATTCTAATTTCCAAAAAGTCTATATATTTACAATCTATTGTAGTACAGGGTACTGTTATGTGAAGATTAACATAGGAGTTCTGTCTTCACGTGTGTGTGCGCGTGTGTGTGTGTGTGCGTGTGCATGTGCGTGCGTGTGTGCGTGTCTTCATTAACGCAACTACTAAAATAATTGCCCCCCTCACCCACCCATCTAGTGGAGGAGATTACTATATTTGCAATTGTAATCGATTAATACACATAAATATGTGTATTATTTTCCCCTTTGGAGTTCGTAATATGTTGGTTTTAAAGGGATCGATAGAGAATTAAAGCTCAGAACTCCTTTTGTTCTAAGATGTCTCCACTTTAATTCGCTGGTCGTTTGTACATGCGGTTCGTGAGGTGCATGCTAATAACGCCTTCCCATTAGTTATGAGTAATGGAAAAATAATTTGAGGCTTTTTGCCCTTCATTGAGTTTCCAGTTTTTATTAATACTCTATTAGTTTAATTTGGTTTCAGAGATAATTTCAAAATGTGTTTGGTATATTGTGGTGCAGTGTTTGGATCTCTAAGCTCTGGATCAGAGGCAGGCGGGTTTGAATGCTGTAAAGACCTTATCTCAGTAGTTCCTGTATATATACACCTATTTCAATTGGTCACAGTACTCTATCGATACTGCTGTTTACCAAGAAAATAATATAATGCAGTACTGTTCTTACACATAGCACTCTGTGGTTAAACATCCACAAATACACCTACACACAGACATAAATTAAATTCCACAGCTACCTTATCTGAACTAGGAAAATGTTTGCCTGTGTGGACAATTGATTTCCCATGTTTGGGCTAATAGGGTGCCTTTTGAAGTCCTTTGAAGAGTTTTATAGATTGGGCTGTAAGTTCAATGAGAGTAAAGGTCAAACTCCACCCCTGATTTAAGAATAAACATTAAGCAGATCTGAGATTTTATGACAAGCTGCAACATTATGATTATCAGAATGATCCCTGCTTTTGTGCTTGTGGTTTATCTTGTGCCTTTTATAAGTGCCCTTGAACGGTTTGAGGATTGGTCTGTATTTGGAGGCATGGCCACCGCCATAGGTATGGCGAACGCCATACCGCTTTTCATGTAGGTATTACATGGCCATACCACTTTTAGTTAACAGGTAAACCACTTGTAGTTAACAGTTTTCTCATACAATAACTAGTATGAAATTGTATTAAACAAAGAGTGGAGTGTGTGTACGCAGAAGAGAGAGAGAGAGCGAGAGAGAGAGAGAGGGTTAACGAACAGATACTAGCACGCAACAAGACGGTTACCTACACAGTAAAATGCACACTGCTGGGAAAGCGGTGGTGGCATGCTTATATCCCACCAGATTACAATAGACAAAAATTAACTGGCTAACAGGCACCACCCACTACTCAGGGAACGCTCCACTACAGAGACGAACATTTACACCTGAAACAATTAGACAGATTCTAAGAAGCTAACTGCTAATCAACTTCTGACAGAAAAACTTCTAAGCAGCGATTACCACTAAGACAGGAACACCAAACAGCTTAATAATTATAATTATAATGTCTATGCAGTATTAACTAACACTAAACCCAGTGAAACGGGTACAGAGCACAACCACTAAACTGGAAATCTAACGCCGGGTTAACGAACAGATTCTAGCACGCAACGAGACGGTTACCTACACAGTAAAATGCACACTTTCACTTGAAATTTAAATAGATCTTTTTTGTTGTAATATCAAGGTCAGATAAAACATGTTATTAAAGCAACATTAGAGCTGTTATGCTACTTGATGTGTATTGGAATGTTTCCGTGTAGGCTTGGGGGGGTAACATGCTATTTTCTGCCATACCACTTTAAGACCTGTGATAGCACCTCTGTTTGGAGGCTTTTTTGTTTGATTTTTTCTTCTCTTTCTCTAACCTGAAGAGTCAGGACTGTTGGTGTGAGGATTTGATATATGCCTTGGGCAGGTCAGGGCACTGGGAAACAGTGCTTTAGCTGGATGCTCTACCCAGGGGGACCTGGTTTGCGTTTGATTTATGCAATTTCCAGCACAATACTAACTTTCACTGTTTCTGTTCTTGAAGGTTGTTAGATAGAAATGCAAACTCATTGGCCACTGAACAGCACTTGTTTTCTTGTTTTTTTAATTTCTTACTCTCATCCGAAATAGAAGGCTTTTGATTACATCAGCCACATCTGTTTGCCTGGAAGTAATCAGCATGATGTGCGTAAGGAAACTGCTGTGTTTCATCTCAGCTGTTTAGAGCTCAGAGACATTCCAGCCGCTCTTCAGGTCATACAAAAAAAGCTGTTAAACTCTCCAAATGGGTGGGCTGGACCAAAATCACAGGTCAAATGTGATGAGGGAAGTCTATTACCTTCACTGGGAAAATCCAAACTTAAATTTGGGAACTTAGAATCATAGGGTTCTATCTGAAATTTGAGTCAAAAATGAGTTATTAACATGGGGATGCTGCTCTTTGTTGTATGTTTTTGCTATAAAAACGGATTCAATTCCTTTTTTTTAATTATTATTATTTTATTTTTTTAAATAATTATTTCTGATTTCTCCCAATTTGGTGGCCAATTGTACCCTCTATTTCTTCAATTCACCTCCCCCACGAGCCTGCCGCCCGTCTCTATGACACAAGCTAATACCCCAATGCCGGCAATGATCCAACTCCTCCAAGACGGAACTTGTGCACCTGTCTTACAGGGATGCCCTCCACGCTTCTCGGCAACCTCGTGCCGGCTCTCTGTCCCCCTCCCCCTGGGGCGGACAGCCAATTGCTGGCACAGCCGTGGATCAAACCCTGGCTGCAGTGGGCAACCTGCATTCCAGATGAATGTTTTTACTATTACACCACCTAATTGAGAACTCTATACAAGCTCTCGATTTGTCTCCCCATACATCTACAGTATTTTCAAAGGTTGTGGCTAACTAAATCACAACACTTGAAGATCAAATCTCTAGCGGTAGACCCGTGGATACTTGTCTTGCTCAGAAAAGCGTCACTCAATCTAAAAATCCCTCTTTGATTCCAAGTAGGGATTTTGTAACGTGTAGAATTAAATATGGCAAAATAACACCATTCAGATTAATTTGTAGTTCACACATTCAAATTTCAGTCACTCTTAGAGGGCAATTGAATTAGAAAAATGTCTATTGTAAAAAAAAAAAAATAAATAAAAAAAAAAAAAAAAAAAATGCTTCCATTGCTCCCTAAGAGGGTCTGACTTTCTTATATCCAGTTATTTCTTGTTATTTCTTGTTCTACGCATTACCAAATAAAGCCTGACTGGCTTTTCAGACTCTAACAGACTCACACAATACTCCACTATCCACAGACTGATACTTCCATGCCCTGTGGCACAGTTCCATAGTTCGGCGGTTACAGAAGACGTGGACAATATCCTGGGCTGCAGATGTCATGAACTTGTATAAAATCTCCCATAGCCATGAATGGAGAGAAAAAAGATTGGCAGGACAGATGTAAACTCTGTTAGTCACTGGTTAAACCTTGTGATCATGACACGCTGTTTTGGAACACCTCACCGCCTTTTCTTGGAATTCCCCAGAAACATATGGAAGCCTTTCCTTGCTCTTATTGAACCGTGCGGCTAGCACAATGTTGTGACAATCTCCCCATCTGTGCTGTTGTTTTTCTTCTTTTAATTTTCCCGTCGTCCGATTTCTAATTAGAACTTCTAATATGATTGAGTCTAATACATTGCATCAATCTCGATGAAGCTACCTTTTCCTGTTTTCCCTTTTACGTATGCATTTTCTCCATGTCTGTGCTGTTAGCTGCTAGTTTGGTTTACACTGCTGACATTCTAGCTGTTCATTTGACAGTTCTGTTTGTACAAAGTGAC
This sequence comes from Aldrovandia affinis, assembly GCA_029706075.1. NCBI lineage: Eukaryota > Metazoa > Chordata > Actinopteri > Notacanthiformes > Halosauridae > Aldrovandia > Aldrovandia affinis. Next base: position 4,869,561 of record JAINUG010000063.1, on the reverse strand, counting down.
TCGTGTCACTTACAGAATTTACTGTACTATATTTTACATTACCAGTAATATTACATTAGGGTTGAATTAATGGTACATACCTACTGGTCACTGTTATAAACCCACCCAGTATAGCCCATGTCCCGTAATGTTCTTTTTTTCCATAAAAAGGCCTTCGCATAAAGAACTGCTTTACTGTGTATTAGGCAGTAGAATATGAATTTCTTTCAGCTTGACCTCTATTTTTCTTAAGAAAAATTGCAGCACACTTTAATGTAGAGCACTTCTGTTTTTAATGGGTGAAATGTACCAGGCTTCAATAAAAATATCCAGGAGATCTTAAAAAACGGTGCTCTAAGTATAGAATTCTCTCAGGGCAATGCAATGACTCAATCTGACAATTGCAGCTTAATTTCTTTCCCCAGACTAAAGCCTGATCCATTTTTACCAGAGCTCCTGGGCTTTAATTTGGGGTCGCCTTTGACATTCATTCATGGGAACAGGGTAAGAATAGGGAGCTTTTGACAATCTCTTGCAAAGTGCAACTGCTCCCGACTGCTGGACAACAAAGAAATTAAAATTATTATTCAAAGGGAGAAGCTCATCAGGCAACGTATTTTTCTCAGAGCTGCTTCCCCTAGTCCCCCAAGGATAAGAGCAGCATGCCCGTGCGGCTATTTTCTAGAGGGTGGTCTGCCTGACAGACTGTTCAAAGAGGTGCCTGGTCCTCAGAGGAGCCTTCACTTAACACTAAAGCTGCTTGAGCTCTCCACTTATTGGAATGCTCCCACATTGTCTCTTGCTCTCTGTCAGTCAGATTAAATGGATGGACCTGCTCCTTAATACGCAATATAACGTCTGTTACATTTGCTTTTATTTTTACTTACAGCATTTTCATTTTGAATATTGGACTCGGGGCCCTATTTTGGTGAATTGGGATGGTGTCGGTAACGCAGACGCAGAGCGAAGACAGTGGCGCTTTAGGGCGTGTCTAACGCAATTTCTGTAATTTCGTGATTTAGGACAATAGTGCACCTCCGGCACAGTTGTAAAAGAGGTTGGATTAACTTTTAAAAAATACACGTGGGTGTGGTGGGGGTTTGGTTTCATAATGGCCAATCAGAACACCTATTTTCTATCTTTAAATACCAGTGCGCTAACGCTATAGCAAATTGGCAATTTCCTGACATGACAGTTTTGCGCGGCTGCGCCAGGAGCGCTTCTCAAAAGAGGAGAGCGAGGGGGGAAACAAGGCGCACATTAATTTGTTATTTTCATGATTTGAGTTTATATTTTGAGACCTACATTGTTAAAAGAAAGTGTTTTATTTTACCATCTCTTTTTTTCCTTATTTGTAGGCTTTCCAAATAAAATAAAAACTATGTTTCTTTTCTTCTAACTTAATGTAATTGTTAAATGGAAAGCAATTAATAACAAACTCACAACTGCAACTAGGCCTGTTTCATTTATGTTCATCATGCAGTAGGCCTACATGTGTCACCCTGGAGTGTGCATCACAAACCACCTGGATATTAATGGAGTGGACTCCGTTCCGATTCACATAAATGATACCGTGATCAGATGGTGCGCGCAACTGCACATGTGTGCAGACCCCAGGGAATCCACATTGCGTATAAAAATCCTGTTTAGTTCTCTGCTGGCTGTTGGGTGTAGGAAAAGTAATAAACTAATTTGCATGTTGGACAAGACTGGAAGAAATTGCATCTACAGCCGAACTGATAGCCATCTGGCAAACACCGGCTACCAAACCCAGGGTATCGCTCACGGTATCACCTATCGCATTTTCTGTAGTGCAGATGGAAAGAATAAAACCCTTTCACATAAGAAAAACAATGTGCATACAAACATATATTTATTTAACAGGTGTATCTTACTGAATGGTAGCGATGGATGGCCTGCTGGCTTCAGTCTTTCATGTCCATGCATTGAATAACCACAAGCTGTGGTGAAATCGTTTTTACGCTTGTAAGTTACCCATGGATTGGACGATTTGCCTCAACGTGAGGGGAAATTCACAATATTCACAAAACATTCTCATGTGATTTCAGATAACCTTATGTTCATACGTGCGCATCAATAAAGTCACCAAATTGCACAGAGCGCCAGCGTTTGCGCTAAGAGGTGATCTAGTTGGACGTTAACGCAAACGCATTATTTGACACCAAACTGTTTTCATAGTCACAACCCCTATTGCGCTGCCCAGCCCATAGTCGTGCAAACGCCTTCATTGCGCACCACGAAATTGCCAAACTCGGCGGAGACGGGAAATATTACATTTTTGCCTGCGCTAGGGCATAACGGCGCTCAGCGGCGGCACGAAAATAGGGCCCTCGTAGTCTGTGTTTGTGTTCATGTGCACATGTGTTTGTGTGCGAGTTGTTTATTGTACCCTCCAAAATCGTTCACACCCTTGATAAAGATGAGTAAAGAAGGCTGTGGAAAGTAAACAATACCGGTGAAGAGCTATATTGCTCAAGCCAAAAAATGGGGAAACGATATTCTTTTTTTTACTAACCGAATTGCTCAGAGAAAAATATTTTGTTTAACAAGTAATATTGTTTTTCCCAAAAATATATTTCTCACAACTATTCACACCCCAGTTTTGTGTGCCCTCCCTTCACAATGATAACACTACTGTCATCTTCTATAGTGTTTTATGAGATTGGTGAACATGTTGGGGGTGATCTTTGACCATTCCTCCATAGAGAATCTTTCAAGATCCTTCAGATTCTTCAGTCTCTTCAAGTGAACTTCCCACTTCAATTCAAACCACAAATTGATTTATTTTCTGCCAACCCTTCAAAAAAATGCCTATTGGCATTTGATGGTAGATTTGATGGTAGATTTGGAGACCCCAAGATGCAAACCATACCACTTTCCAAACCATCTGCTCACTGTGCACTTGTACCACTGTTCTTAATTCTTGCTAAGTGGTATCTCTTGACTTGTGGAAGTCAACAACCCTTTGTCCTATTTCTTCTGAGAGTTCTTAGCTTTTCCCCTTGGTGATGTGTGAAAATGGATTTTACATGTATGCTACTCCATTTTTATGCCGCAGTGAAATAGGAAGCCATGGGAGGCCACAATACAGTTCCCTAAGATTTAGATTAACTTAACGTAGCATGTAAATTATTTGTTTTTATTGGATTTTATTTAAAATAATTATTAGCAGTGTGAATAATTTTGACGTCTTTTAGGGGAAAAATATAACTTATTAAACAAAATATTTTTCCCTGAGAAATTGTATTAGTACAATATAATTATGCCATTTTTAGGAGAATATAATATATCTCATTACCTGTATTGTTTATTTTATACTGCCTTCTCTGCTCGTCTGTATCAAGGGTGCAAATCATTTTGAAGGGTACTGTATATATTTCACTATGCTGGTGATGTGTGTGTGTGTGTGTGTGTGTGTGTGTGTGCACGCGCGCGCATACGTGTACTGTACGTGTGGTTAGCATGCGTGCGGTATGTGGTGTGCTTGTGCTGATGACTGTGGATGATGTTTTGCAGATACAAAGTGATGGTGGAGGGGGAGCGAGGAAACAGACCTCACATCTACTGCCTGGAGCAGCTGCTTCAGGAAGCGGTGAGGACCCCTCACTCTGATAGCGAAAGCGAGGGGCGCTTCCCCCTGCCAAAAACGACCTTGGCCACACCAGGCGCTCTCAGACAGATTTATGAAGTTGTTTTCATCAAAGCCAATGATTAATTGTGTTCTCTGGAAACAATAAAAAAGCGACTTAAACAGCCCTGCATTCCCCCATATGTGTTTTATGAAGATAAACACTACTTACGCGTACTGCTTATCTTGTTTTTCAATAGCTGCCCATGTCTGTATTTAATCTATTTAGCTCATTTCTCTGCCTCTGACTCAGGGGGTAAATTCACATGGTGCACATTCCCTCTCTCCCTCAGATCATTGATGTGAAACCTCCCTCTGTGAAGTATCTCCCAGAGGGCACCAGAATCGCGGCCTACTGGAGCCAGCAGTATCGCTGCCTGTATCCCGGGACGGTCGTCAGGGGTAATACTTAATTCTGCTTTGACCACTGGCAAGATCTGTGGGTTAGAAAAGGGGCCGGTTAAAAATCCTCATGAAAAAGAACATTTATTATTTTTCCGATTTCGTATCCCACTCCATACCTCCTTTCACTGTTGTTCCTAACCTTCTCGCTGACAGCTCGTTTTCCTAGCCTTCCCGACACTGACGGGCATTTGAGCTCCGATTCTGACACTATAGCTTCCACGTTCATAGACAGAAGCGCATTCAGTACACATGGAAATTCCAGAAGCTTCTACAAGCTGAAATGAGGTAGTAACCGCTGTAGTAGATTAAACCCTGCATATTACATGTACAATAAGAACTGTGTTAAATTCACTTTGGTGAAGGTGTACTGTGTTTCGGTATGACAGCGTTGAGGTTTCTATGCGCTGGCTGAACGTGTCATTTGATACATGAAAACATAAACTCACCTGGTGCAAACCCACCTGTAGTTGCTGTTTTGAGAAGAGCATGATGGTAATATCACTTTATGACTTACTGACTGAAGGCCCTTTAAGCGGAATGCACAGTGATGTGGGGGTTAAGGATGATGTGGTTGTGAGGAACGCTATGCGGGCCTTTCCCTCAAATGATTTAAACGTTCCCACGTAAGGAGGTAGGTTGCTGGAAAAGGGTCAAAAAACCTTTTAGGCTGTGGCAGCACATTAATCAGTGAGGCGGGCAAAAAACAGTGAAGCCCATTTAGTTGCTCTCCTGAAAGGACAGTCGCTGTGTTCCTGCTCTCTGACCACTGCACCACGCGGTACTAAGGAGAGCCTTGCTTCCCATTGGTGGTGTAACACATGGAAGCACAGCATGGAAAAACATATTTTGGGGGCCATTAAAGGCTCATTTTCCTAAAGAGCAAGACAAAAGTACATCAGGAAAAAACGAACATCTGACCAGGCTGTTTTGTTTACTCTTGTTTACACTGCGCTTGCTAAATAAGCCAAGCTGTTATACGTAGGAGTGTTTGTGACACGTGGGCAGGAGACAGGAGCCAGAAACCATGTGCTGCACCTGAAAATAAAACTGCAATTGAGACTTCTGAATAAAGCATAAACTCACCTCCCTGTGTCAACAGGCAACCCTGACATGGACGAGGATGACGACCTGATCACCGTGGAGTTTGATGACGGGGACACAGGGCGGATCCCACTGTCACACATTCGACTCCTCCCTCCCGACTACAAGATCCAGTGTAAGTATGTCATACGGCGGACAAAGACAAACACTCAAGGGGGAAAAACCTACAAACTTAAAGCCATTTCCTCCAAAGAAGTTAATTTAGCTTCCCTGGAAAGTTCAAATAATATTTTCAAATAAAGTAAGCTTAGCATATCCTCACTGTTTTCTTTGGATTCAGTTAAACAGCTGATTGTTTGATTTGGCTATTAACATTTAGCAATGAATACTGCAAACCAAATGTTTGTTTTTTTCCTAAAGCCGACAGTGAAGTGCTTTTGATTGCATTACTATAATTTATCAACCTGTCATATTTGTGATGCACATGGTTTTCGTTTATTTCCCTAAATACAGAACCAGCTTCTTTTTAATCAATGATTGGTTGTGCACAGGCTGTCTTCCCTGTAGGCCCAGTGTGCAAGTTAATGTAACATATTCTCAAATGGCAGGTTTGGTTAATCATTTTGACAGGAAAATATACTCAAATGGAAACCTCAGTGCAGGAAATGGGTTATGGGACTTTCAATTCCACTCAGAAGTTTTTTCTGTAACAAATTGCTTATTTGGTTTTTACCTTGTGAACTGTTTTAGGTGCAGGGGAACTGTGACTGACATTATGAAGGTTATGCTTTTAAGCACTTGTGGCTTTAGTTATTTCTTTCATTTATGTTTTTAATCTTTTTTTCCTCTAGTCACACCAAGCTCGAAACTGCTCATTTTAATCAGTTCATCAATGGACAATGTATCCCTTTCAGTGAGGAGGCACTGCTGTATTTAAGGTTCCTCCCAGATAGGGGGAGGCTTTCTGAACCCTCATTGGGTGTCGCTCCGTAGGTGCAGAGCCCTCGCCGGCCCTCTTGGTTCCCAGCACAAAGAGGCGTGGCAGGAAATCCAGTAAGGAGGCACCAGAGAGCAAGGAGGATGACTCCCAGACCGCAGAGGAGTCCGCTCCAAAGAGCAGAGGACGAGGACGGAAACCAAAACCAAAGCCAGGTAATTTCAAACAGCTGATGCTTCTAACTGTGAAGGGTAGCGAGAGTTTCTTGGATTTTTCCCCCCGCCATGTTAAAACCTAATCCAAGACTGGAGAAATCAGGATTGTCTTCAATTATGTCTATATAACATGTTTTGCTGGTAAGAGTCAAATCAAATCATGACAGCGGAAAAAATATATAGCCAGATAGAAGTGTGGACATTTTTGGAATCGAACCATGTCTGGGCTTGGCTTGATTATTTATAATTCCTTTCTGTGTGCTTGGAAAATTAAAGGAGTTGCCTGAACAGGTACAGCGATTGAGCGCTGGCTTACAGCAGTTTAATGTCAGCCAGTAGTTCATGTTAAAGCCCTCCTGTTTCTGCTCCTTTGCAGATCCTGAGGTAATTCCAGAGGAACGGGAAAAATCGGAAATGTCTGCAGCCGCTGAGGCCCATGAGACTCTTTCCCCTTCCAGAGGGTCGGCCCCCCGGTCGGGTAGAAAGCTCCAGCAGGGGAACGTGGCCAGCTCCTCCACCGCTGCACCTGATGAAATCCAGAAGAAATCTGCGCCGGTCAAGGCCACGGCCAAAGTCAACCCCCAGCTCCAGACTGCCTACGCCTCCCCCGTCTACGGAAAAGTCCTCTCAGTCAACCTCTACACCGAGCCATCTTGCTCGCAGGGCTCTTTCTTGTCCGGCGGAAGTGGCGCCCTGGGAAAAGCCAAACCCACCAAGAAAGGAAGGAAGAGCGATGAGCTCCACGAGGTCGGGCCCGGGGCAAAGGCACAGAGGAAGCCTCCGCAGGCCGAGATCCTGATCAAGCTAGACCACGAGGGGGTGACGTCTCCCAAGACCAAGAAGACCAAGGCCCTAATGATGATGGAGGACCAGGGCCTCTCCAAACGGGAGAACAAGGCGGTCATGGGTGTGGCTTACACCACTGTCCCCTCCGGGGAGGCAAGTCAGAAGTCCACCAAGGCCAAAGCTCCAGAGAAGGAGAGCCCGAAGGCTGGTGTCGTGTCGAACTACAGCATCAGGGCAGGGCATAAGCTGGGCACGGGCAGGAAGGGTGTGGCCAAGGTCAAGAATCCAGGGGTCGACAAGGAGGAGTCAGACCACAGCAGCGCTGGCTCCGAGTCCAGAAGGGGAGGGAGAGGAGCCGGCAAAGGAGGAGGCGGCAGAAGGAGATACCGCATCCGGTATCTCCTGGGCTTCCAGCCCAGCCTCCAGTAACTCCTCCAGCTCCTCCACGAACAGCTCCTCATCATCCTCCAACTCCAATTCCAACTCCCAACTCCAATTCCAACTCCAACTTCCAACTCCAACTCCAACTCCAACTCCAACTCCAACTCCATCTCCATCTCCAACTCCAACTCCAACTCCAACTCCAACTCCTCCAACTCCAACTCCATCTCCAACTCCATCTCCAACTCCATCTCCAACTCCATCTCCAACTCCATCTCCAACTCCATCTCCAACTCCAACTCCAACTCCAAACTCCTCATCGACCACAACCGATGAGGAATCCCCCTCCAGCTCTGATGAGGAGGCGCCAGGTTCGCCTCAGAACTCCACCACCCCACAGACCCCTGCGGAAGGCGAGGTCAAGCTGTCTGTCCCACCAGAAACCCCTTCCCCTGTGCCAACTAAAGGCCAGAGACAACGGCAGACCAAACTGAAGGAGCCGAAGCAGCAAGACAAGAGCCGGCCAAAGAGACGGGAGGGCATCCACCTCCCCACCACCAAGGAGCTGGCCAAGCGGCAGAGGCTGCCCTCGGTGGAGAACAGGCCCAAGATCTCTGCCTTTCTGCCAGCCAGACAGCTCTGGAAATGGTTTGGAAAACCCACCCAGGTGAGATTCATTGAATGAAACCTCTCTTAGTAATTGATCGCTCCCCTGCCTCCCCACAACTTTTATTTATATTTTTCCTAAATCAACAAAGGAAATAATTAAGAACTGGTCAGTTTTTATTGGTTCTTAAACTGAATATTTCAAAAGTCACTTTAATCATGTAAATAATAATCAAAAACCATCAATCATAAAAATAATAGTATTAAATAAATAATAAAAAGACTTAATAGCCTGTATCAATATTTTTTTAAACAGTCTGTTTAAAGATTTCTGTCTTATGCCTAGTTTGTACATGGAAACCATAACCAAAAATCATAAATCATAAATAACAAGCATTAATACTATTAGAGCTAATGGTAAGCTAGGGAGCTATTGAAAAATGTATTGTATCTATAGTAATGTTAGCTAGAATTGTCATTGGGACAGGGAACATTTAATATTCATTTAACATTTATTTAATTTGATCAGTTATGTCTATAGTATTGTGAGCATCTTGTTTTGGAAAGATGCTATCATTAGTGGGTGTGTAGCTAAATTGTCTAACGTCATGTAGCAAACAAAAAACAAAATAAATATTTTCTTGCTAGCTAACAATAGCTTGTAACCTCATCAAAGGTAGTTGTTAATAGTTACAACCAGCCAGCTAACTAGCTCACTAGATCTAATAACTAATACATTATTAGTTTTATAGTCCCTTTTTATTTCCTTGTGAGTTTCACTCACAAGTCACTGTCGCTGTTGCTCAGAATCACAGAAAATCACCACATTCCCTTCTAAGGTAAAAAAAACGAAACGTTCGTGCTACTACAAGCCAATGGCCAATCCGCCGAATTTGACTCATGGCCAATTGAGTCATGCACCCCTAGAACCAATCAAAAGACTTCTATAGAAACATACGTTCAATCATTGAGAGCACACAGTGGTATCCATATCAAAAATATTTATAGGTGCAATGTAAGACAATGTAAAAATTAAGGATAAATGGCACCCGCACACTGCTGTTGCTCCCAAATGCTTCCATCTACTTTTTGTTTCACAAAGCCTTGCTTTCCCATCACTTCTTCACAGTCAGCTGGTTACCACGGTCTCTGCTCTGAAATGTATTTGAATTAAAAATTATGTCACAAATAATTTTTTCTCACATTTTTAATCAGAAATAATGCTATGCTCATGTTACTGCTAAGCAATGCCCATATGCACTGGGGAGCCACTGAATTACACGTTTGTTTTTTGGTGAAGAAATTCCGATTTTTCTGAATCTCCCTTGCAGAGGCGAGGGATGAAGGGCAAGGCCAAGAAGCTGTTCTACAAGGCGATCATGCGCGGGAAGGAGATGATCCGCATCGGAGACTGTGCCGTGTTCCTGTCAGCTGGGCGACCCAACCTGCCCTACATTGGTCGTATCCAGAGCATGTGGGAGTCCTGGGGGAGCAACATGGTGGTCCGGGTCAAGTGGTTCTACCATCCAGAGGAAACCAACCCCGGGAAGAAACTGCATGATAGAAAGGTTTGTCATGGGCTTATTGTCACACATAAATTTGATTGGGAAAAAAATCCTTGAGAGAGGTGGGTATGTGGGAGAGAAATTGGATACAGTTGGAGTGGTGTGCACTTTCAATGTTGATATTTATGAAATTGATTAAATTTTTATGTGGGATGTTGATAGCTGTTGCGGTCTCCTGTCCCACCAACTAAGGGTTAAATCGACCCTTTGTCCTGACAGGTCTGGGATCCGAAATCTGCAAAGGGGCTTCACGCAGCTTTGCAGGCCTCCAACCAAAGGAAGGACTTTATGGAGGTGGGGAATAGTAAAAAAAAAAAAAAAAAAAAAAAAAAAAAAAACAAATTTAAAAGAACAAAAAAGTGTGAATTAAGGATAAGAGTATGGAGTATGTTTTTGATCCTGTTTTTCTTACAGCGTGCCCTGTACCAGTCATCCCACATTGATGAGAACGACGTGCAGACTGTTTCTCACAAGTGCCTGGTGGTCAGCCTCGAGCAGTACGAGCCGATGATAAAAACCAAGAAATACCAGGACAGTGAGGACCTGTACTACCTGGCTGGCACCTACGAGCCCACCACAGGGATGATCTTCAATACGGACGGTGTTCCCATCATCTGCTGAACCCCCTTCCAACCGCCAATCAACCATCACTGATCACCACCACCCACCACCCCTGCCCCAAATCCCACCCTTGTTCTTCATTGTATGCCACAGGTGAAGAACAAACACGGCTCTCGAGAGCCTACCCCGCCACAAGAACAAAATATCTACGATGTGGAGATGATTCAGACCATCGGTGATGATGAATGTGACCTGACAATGAGCTTCGTAGTTGAGCGGTCTAAAGTCTAGAGAACAGGCAGGATGGTGATGAAACAGAATTGGACTCCGAGAAGCACCAGCTTCTGTGGACAGGAAGACAGGGATGCCGCCACACTCTGTTTTGTCCTCTATTTTGGTATCGAAACAAATCACTAGAGACACCAGATGTGTTTGACTGGTCTGAAACTGAGTCAGTGGCAGTACACCATACGCAAGTTGAAATGCCCTTGGAGGTATAAAGATGTTCAGGGTAATGACTGCCTTTATGAATGGTTTTATTTTTTACTTGTTCAGGGAGCGATGCGGGGATATGATCAGCTGTATTGATCTGACAGTATGAAATAGGGGAAGGAAGGTACAGCGACAGTAGGCACTTGTCTTTAGTGATCGGTGACATCTGCGCCTCGGTGAAAGTTGACGACGTGGAGTGTCACAAACCATTCCATGGGGCCAAGCTCATTCATCTAAGCCACTGAGCCTGAGGGCCCACTCGGAATGTCTGCAGCCTGTTCCCATCTTATAATTAGAGGCCACAATGTGCAGCAAACGGAAAATCACACCCACCAGCAAAGATGACATCATCGTCAATGTTGCTTGGCAACCTTCTGGGGAGAAACGGGGGGGAAAATAAACTAAAACCCATCACAGTACTTTAAGGAAGAAAAATGTTGAACTGGCGTTGACAGATAGAGCCTTGTCCTTTCTCACAGGAATGTTCTGCCACCAGCTGTACTACTGTTGCAGCTGGATCATGCAGCATCGGCCCAGAGGCAGTAATGCAAGATTTGGGGACGATGGAGGAGAATTGATAAGATTGCTTCTCTTTCTCGCAGGAACCCCAGTGGAGACACAGGCTTCCCCCGGGGTAGAGCTTGGTCTGTTCCTTATTGTCTGCGGTCTGTTTTTCCACATGAAAGCAAGCATCAGGTTTTCAATAACAAACCTGGGAAAGTGGATGACACCAAATTTCTCAGAATATTTAATTTTCTTAATTGAACTCCCTGAAAACTGGGAGACATAACAGCCCTTTGGAAGACTCAAGTTGCACTGGAGTGGAAGAGGATCCCAATGTTTTATGTATATTACATATAAATATATATACAGTATATGTATAGACACACATTTTTGTTTTATTTTCATGTACTATATCTATGTAAAAGTTTTATTTTTAAAGATAAAGAAAAGCTTTATACAACTGTGAATAAAATTGGGGGAAACAATCAGGAAACCTGACATTGAGGATATAGTTTAATCTTGTTGCTGAATCTTAACTCGGCTGCACACTAAGCTTAATGAATTGTTGTACTACACAACGGAATACAGGGAAAATGGATTCTGGAATCAGTGTTCTGTGGCCATGGTTGTAGAACGCCGCTGTACACCAGACGCCACTTAAACACTGCCCATGGACGAGTGTTGAAAATAAATAATTCCTTAGACAATCTGGAGTAGCGGCTGAACTAGATGGGTTCTTTTAATACTGTGTATATTTTTATCTTTTCCTTTTTAATCTGGCTCAGAGTCTGAGTCACACCAGGTTCTGTCTTTACAGCCTTGCTGTTCTCAGCTTGTGGCAATGCTGACACTCTGAAAGACATGCTTTTGCTTCATTTGTGAATGTGTTACTATTTTTTTTAAATTCCAGCCCAAATCCTAAATTTCACCATGTAATTTCATCTCTTGCATTAAAAAAAGCACTTTGATAAAACAGCCCAAGAACTGACCAGCAGTGGAAAAACCCTCAACCTTGAAAATGGAGGGAAAAAAGGATCAATAAATTCTCATGGGGGAACTTGGTTTCATTTTATTATTTCTTACGGTTTAATCTTTAACCTTACTGCTAGTTATGTACATAATGGAGTACTTTGATGTTTGTCGCAAAAGTCTCCCTCGTGTTAATGCACACATGATATATGTATGTGATAGCTGTAGTCTTGGTCCAAGAGAGCCTTCTCTAGATTGAGAGACTCATCTTTCTTTTCAAGCCTTATAAATATGGCCCATTGACACACTGAATGGTAATCCAAAGAAACCACAGGTTAGTCACCGTAAACTCTCATCTTTGTGTTTGACTGTGAGGACCAGGGTCTTTAATTGCTGCTCTTCCAATCAAATATGTTTGACTCCAAATACAAATATTTTGCTTCATTGTTTTGTTTATTGTTTTGTTGTTTCCCCATTTCCTTTGAGCATGTGCCTGACCCCAACTTTGCCATGATTGGTGGTGTGACCGTAACATTTCCGTGTGGTTGAATACAGGCAGGTAAACCATTCTGATAAATATCTGCAGTAGCCATTAAGATGCCGAAAAGACTGTGGACTTTAAAATAGCCCACTTCGTTATGAAAATGCACACAAATGTAAAATTGCCTTCCCACTAATCTTGAACTCAAACTGGCTGGCTGGTCAGTACTCCCAAATGGGAGTGTGAGGTGATTAAAATGACAGAATATTAGGGCTATAAGGCAATTGTTACCAGCCTGAGTAAATGTAATTTGTTTTTGGTTAAATATAATATTATTACTGCGATGGATTGGCGACCTGTCCAGGGTGTATTCCTGCCTCTCGCCCGGAACGCATGCTGGGATAGGCTCCAGCCCCCCCCACGACCCTGACCAGGAATAAGCGGCTTAGATAATGGATGGATGGATGGATGGATGGATAATATTATTATATGTTTTATTAAGCTACATTTCTCAAATGTCACGTTCTCTAAAGGAATTCCCTCCAAAAATGTAATACGAGTCAATTAATGAGTCCACGTCACCCTGCTGTTTGAAAGCCGCCATACCTATGGCATGAAATCCCAAAGGGGCTTAACTGAATGTTTACTTTCGCAGACTGATATGTACTCCTTATCTATATTTGGCCTATTGTATTGATTTTATCGGTATCCTTGAATTTGAGGCCATATTCCATTAAAATCCCACTAAAGTACTATGCTATACCATGCAGGGGAATTTTTTTTTCTCAATCTCAGTCTACTTTTTTGGTAGTCTTTGGTGGGATGTTTCAGCATTTCTGAACCTCTTAACTTGGACATCAAAAATATTTATCTGAAAACCCTTTGTGTCTAATATATTTCTCGTAGAAGTATTGTTCTTTGAGATGTAGGTATTCATTGGGAATAAATGCTGTATTTCTTAGAATATTAACCATTTATATATTCTTTATTAAAATAAAAATATCATATTTTGTCAAACGCTACGTAGTTTTAGGTATTCTGTGTTACCCAGAGAAAATATGTAAACAGACACAGGTGCCAAAGTATTATTAATTACAGTTCAAAACACAAGTAGAGACATTGTAAAGGCAATTGTGGTTATTTTGCCATTCATCTTCTCCTTTCTGTGATACATTTAGTCAACTTCTGTTTTTTGTTTTGTTTTTTTAGCTCTACAGGTGCCACAACAGTTTTTGTTGAGGCAAGCGCTTAATGCACTTTTTACATTTTCCATAAATACTTAATATGTGAATTAACAATGCCACCAAAAAAACATGCATATAGTCAGAAGAAAGCAGAGCAATCAAACAAGGTCACACTTCATCTTCTAGGTGAGCATGGCCTCTTTAACACGGTGGTAAAAAGCAATGGGCCACCACATGGTTGTGAATTGTGTGTTGTTCCCCCGCCCTGTTGATATTTGGAGCACTACTCAGTTAGGTTTGGTTTTCCTGTGACTGTGGTGGAGAGTCTGATTAGCAGGCCTGTGGGGTGGATCATCCGTTCCGTCACACTAGGTACAGACAGTCCTTCAGCTTTGACAATGGAAAACCAGTGTAGGCCAGTGTTCATCCATGCCATTGGCTTTAAGCTTCTAATCACTGACAGCCACGCAGTGACCACTGCATTGGTACGTTGCATTTCTAGTGTGTGTGTGTGTGTGTGTGTGTGTGTGTGTGTGTGTGTGTGTGTGTGTGTGTGTGTGTGTGTGTGTGTGTGTGTGTGTGTGTGTGTGTGTGTGTGTGTGTGTGTGTGTGTGTGTGTGTGTGTGTGTGTGTACATAACAATGCTAAACTGTATGGATGGATTAGTGTAGGGACTCTTCCAGCATGCTCATTTCAGTTCTGATGTAGTGTAGGAGTTAAACCACATGCATACAGGGAAATTCATAACTACAGCGTAATATAAATGGGAAGTCATTTTTTTCTTTCTTCAGGTGATGGGAATTGGATTTTAATTACATTTAATGCGATTTTATTTTTTTATGTTTTTTTGTACACATTTTTTCTTGCATATTTTCCTCTTTTTCCATTCCCTGTAATGTATTCTCCATGCTTAATGTGCAATACTGCTGACTGGGCTCCCTGAGGTAGCTGCTAGGTGGAGAAAGGAATGGGGTTTGTGAATGGAGGGGATGAGGTTGGAGGCTGGTCCTTCACTGGTCTTTGTCTGTCATTCTTTTGCCATTGGAAAGGTCCTGTTTTATATATATATATATATAAATGTAAGCGATATAAATGTAAGCGATATAAAAATTTAAAAAAGATTATTTTAAAAATAGGTTTTGTAAATTATCCTTTTTGAGAACGGTCATAAACTATGAATCTGTTACTTTGTGTATACATTTAATCATGTAATAAGTATACATTTAAAAAAACACAAAAAGCCTGAACAAACATGAAACTTGCCTGTGTGACCGTGTATAAAAATTTACGTAAGTGGAGCCTTTTATTTTTTACTGATACTACAGACTTTTAAAGCTTTTTAGTGTCTTGAGATTTTTTTATAGTTTATTCATCAATAAACCACGATGATATGAAACCATTGCTGCAGTGTGCTTTTTCTTCCCTCTAGAAGAAGTTAGAACTGCACTGTGTTCAAACTGAAGGTATAAACATGGCATGGATACAGTCTATTTGAAACTGCTTATTAACTTACTAAATTGGGTGTTTGATTCATCCAACTGGGGGTAATTTTCAAATACATTCTGGACATTTTTTTTGTCTTTAACTTTTTTAAAGCCTGATTTAGATGCACATGTTAAGTTATAACTGTACACTGCTACACACCATCCTCTGCCATATTGGCCCTCCCACAGAGAGATCTTTGTTACGCACACATGTATGCATATATTCACATACACACACACCCCATCATCATGTATTCTTGTGCCGGTGTTCGGTGCTACAGAACACACAGTCTCTCTCTCCTCTCACCTCTCTCTCGGAGACCCTCACAATATACGGGTTTAAGGCAGAGCTCCCTTTTATTAGCCCATCAATGCATAAACATATTAATCACTTGTCTATTGCATTATTCTATTGTTTTATTAATACTGAAAATGTGGTCATCTATTACAGATCCCCATGTGTGCACAAGATTTTAGCATCGGTGCCGGAATTTGCATAATATACATTTTGTACACAATGATGGGCAAGGGCCTCCCATGCAGTTTAAGAGTGATGCTCTTGCAGTCACATCAATAAATGTTTAAAATGCCCTCCAACTGGGAAATGGTGGACATTGTGTTGTTTTTTCCTTGTACATGTCTGACATAGCTGAAGTGAACATAGAGAAAATACCCTATTATTACTCTTCTCTGACTGCTTTTTGGTCCACTGATTAAAAGCATTTCAGCTGCCCTGCAAAAGATGGGAGAATTAGTTTTTACAATTAGTGCTGACATTTCTCAATTCCTTATGAAAAGATGCTCCTTATGCCACAATTTGCCACATGCTCCAGCTGATTATTGGCAAAATAAAATTGAACGACGACTTTTAAACTGCTAATAAATATGATCATCTCTTGTGTCCCTTTCAGGCAATATCATAACTTGGTCAGGTTTAGGTTACTGGGTAAAATTCATAAGCATCTAAAGATAAATATGTCCATTGCCATGGTCCATTACAATGCAGAAAGCTGTCAAAATACTCCCTTGTTTCCTAAGGATTACGTTAAGTAAAATAAATTTGCTCCCAAGTCTATGTCCTCCATATTGACAATAGTTTTTAGGGGTTCCAATCGTTAGCATATTGAATAGCTCCTTTATTTGCAGTCTCTTAAACAGAGTGTGAAAAGGTTACACAGAATATTCCAAACACCTTGTTGAAAAATTGAAAAGACTACATATCTCCCATGGTGAAAGAGTCATATTTTTAACCAAATAGGTGTGGAAATCATACAAATGACATACAAGTTTGAGTGGCTTACTTTGAGGTCACTTTTTAGCTACAGTAGAGTCTGCATTTCTTCCTACAACACAGTACAATTCTGAGCTTTCATATAAACACACAGGTCTAATACTGAGACAGCACAGTCACAGAATGTCCAGAAAGCTCTGTTTGATTCCTCTGTTCCCTGCATGAGCCCCAAATCACAAAAGACGGTGTAAAATACATTTGTCAAAACACCAGCTCACCGAAGCTGCTGTCTCAAATATTCAGTGCCATTATTAAAGAAACATTATAGTGTGAGCAGCAGACACAATCTTTAATAATGGTCTCAGTCTTGAAATGCTGTTGAAAAAAAAAAAATATGTGTATATACAGTCATGTACACCCTACCCCTTTGCTGCCTGATTTCTGAGTCTGAATAAAGTAAGAAAATCAGGTAGGAATAAGGACATTGAGTAGTATTTTAAAATGGTACAGAGCAACAAATCTAATTAACCCTTTGATACATAACCCATGTCAAAAATGACCCGGTGGAGAGTTTATTTTCTATATCTTTGCAAAAATGAATTTCATCATTGGTTTTCACAAAGTTTGCTGCTTCAGTGTTTTTGGATCTTTTTGTCAGATGTTACTATGGTATACTGAAGTATAATTACAAGCATTTCACAAGTGTCAAAGGCTTTTATTGACAATTACATTAAGTTTATGCAAAGAGTCAATATTTGACCTCATGCAGTACCATTCTTTATTCATGGCTGTGTTCTTAGGCAAAATTGTGAGCGAGCCCACTCCCTTGGCTGAGAAGCAACCCCAGACATGAATGGTCTCAAGATGCTTTACTGTTGGCATGACACAGGACTGATGGTAGCGCTCACCTTTTCTTCTCCGGACAAGCTTTTTTCCGGATGCCCCAAATAATCGGAAAGGGGATTCATCAGAGGAAATGACTTTACCCCAGTCCTCAGCAGTCCAATCCCTGTACCTTTTGCAGAATATCAGTCTGTCCCTGATGTTTTTCCTGGAGAGAAGTGGCTTCTTTGCTGCCCTTCTTGACACCAGGCCATCCTCCAAAAGTCTTCGCCTCACTGTGCGTGCAGATGCACCCACACCTGCCTGCTGCCATTCCTGAGCAAGCTCTGCACTGGTGGTGCCCGATCCCGCAGCTGAATCAACTTTAGGAGACGGTCCTGGCGCTTGCTGGACTTTCTTGGGCGCCCTGAAGCCTTCTTCACAACAATTGAACCTCTCTCCTTGAAGTTCTTGATGATCCGATAAATGGTTGATTTAGGTGCAATCTTACTAGCAGCAATATCCTTGCCTGTGAAGCCCTTTTGGTGCAAAGCAATGATGACTGCACGTGTTTCCTTGCAGGTAACCATGGTTAACAGAGGAAGAACAATGATTTCAAGCACCACCCTCCTTTTAAAGCTTCCAGTCTGTTATTCTAACTCAATCAGCATGACAGAGTGATCTCCAGCCTTGTCCTCATCAACACTCTCACCTGTGTTAACGAGAGAATCATTGACATGATGTCAGCTATTCCTTTTGTGGCAGGGCTGAAATGCAGTGTAAATGTTTTTTTTGGGATTAAGTTCATTTTCATGCCAAAGAGGGACTTTGCAATTAATTGCAATTCATCTGATCACTCTTCATAACATTCTGGAGTATATGCAAATTGCCATCATAAAAACTGAGACAGCAGACTTTGTGAAAATTAATATTTGTGTCATTCAAAACTTTTGGCCATGGGTGTATATGTGCTGAAAAGTAACAAAAAGAACATATTTCAAATATCAATGGATTCTTGTGTAGACCAAATCACTGCTAAAATCATTATTTTAACAAAATTATTATTAAATTATTATTATAGTATGTCTTTATTGATGACGGGTCATTTTTGACCCATGTTATGCATTAGAGGGGGTGTGGAGGGCTTATGTATCAAAGGGTTAAGATTTCTGCTTCAAAGGTAAAAATTAGCAACACAAATCGCTACCCATGTTTCTTGTATCCAAATCAGGACGACCTCCAACTTGCCCTTCCCTGCAGAACCCATTTCTGCACAGAGAGATGAAGCCAGGTTGCCTTTTCTTCCTCAATCCAACTAATAAAAATGTCATTTTTCTACAGACTTGTGGACACAGACTATGTAATGGCCATGGATTGACAGCTAGAGGTCCATAAAACTTTTCAACCAGCAGCTGAATTGACTCCTGGAACAAAGATGACTAAAAGTTCCCGTCCAATCATTTGGTCTATTTAGGTAATTAAGACTTGACTGGGAACAAAGATCATAATATATGGTTGTACAGACATTACTAATGTTATGTCATGGTGACATGTGACATTATGAATTACGCCCCTTGTTGCAAGCCCCATCTCCTCCTTTTACCTAACCTTATATGAACACAGCTCCCAGTACAAGCGGTGATCCTCCAGGCAGAATTAGATGCACACAGGTCACGTTATAGCTTGTTGCCTTAAGAGGTTTTTCTCCATTTTTATACTGTTGATACTTGAAATTACATGACATAAAATAGATCTCTCATCACATTTTTTTGGTTTGTAAATAAATCCAATGAAAGGGAATACTGCTGGGGAAACACTCAATGCATCAGGACCAGCTCTGAAGTAGTAATTTTTCCCAAAAAAGTTGTGGCTGTGCTGGTGACAGTGAGCTGTGTCACTTCAGTGATCAGAGGAAGACAAATTAACTTGCCTTTTGGAGCTCAATTTAATCAGAGGCTCTTTGCCTATTGTTTGCTTTGCTGCTGACAGTATAAGAACTTTGCTGGCCCATTCTAAGTGGACTCCATGAGTAGGAACCTGTGTTTTCGGCAGCTGGTTTGTAATTCAGTACTCCAGTAGCAAGGTACAGATTCAGCCTCCTCATGAAGTAATGATTAACAATTGTGTTACCTGAATCACCTCAATTAGTTATTTAAGAACTACTAATGACACACAATTGCATATCAGTTTAGAGTGTTCCTCAAGGCTACTGACATATATGCATTTTATTTAGTAGTGTTCCCGATAATGTTTACCAGTACAATTGATTAACTGCTGATTATTTGTTTTTGAGAGCAAATAAATTGTGAATTAGAAATGTCAATTGACAGTGCAACAAGATGCAATAAAAGAGTATCTCTTTCTATGGAATAGCTATAGAATAATGATGAGATTGAATTTTAAACACTATAATGTCAAGAAAGACTACTTTTAATAACTGGAAAACTAGAGAATCTAATACTGTTTTCAACTGCATTACAGGTTACAGTAGGAATTTGAGGCAATAGTGCACTATGTCTGGACTGCAGAATAATCAACTGAAGCAAAGCAACTTGTATGGTATGGAAACAAAAGGCTTTAAGCCCATAAACATCACTGATATTGATAAATTGGGTCAAACAATCTCAAATACAGTACATGATCTACAAAAAGGATAAACCATCCCTAACAACGTACACAGCAAAATACTTTGGATTAAATTAACTCTTACGGAGTACAGTTTAGACTGTTTTATTTGTATAAATTCTGTTACAGTTTATGTAACGCCTTTCCCAGAGAGATAGATCTGAAGAACACAGAAAAGGTCATATTTTCCATTACACATTATCTTCCATTACATAAAATGAAGAGTCTGAAGCAAAGTGACATCAGGTTCTCTTGGTTTCCCAGAATATGAATGAAGTGATGACAGTGGGGCTCTGCACTTTTCCGTCTGTTTCTGATGAGTTCAGCATAAGGCACAGCAGATTTATCAGCCTTACATAGGTTGCGCTGGTTCCCACACTTTCATTTCCATTGCAAAAACAGAAGGATCACCCTTCCGTCAAGGGGATTCTGAAAAGCAGGAGATCACACCAAGTGTCTGGAGGGGCATTGTGACCGCAGCGGTCCAATCAGGCACTATCGTGCCCTTTGAAATGTGTCTGTTCTCTCCGACAATTGCAAAAAGTGTACTGGCAGAGGGAAGGCATAAAGTGAGAAAAAGGAATTCATGCAAAGCACGTCACTTTTTACCTCTGTCCCATCAAGTTGCTTTTTTGATGAAAAATACTGCCAACCCTCTCAGATTTTAGGCCGGCTCGCAGTATTTCAGCCACTGAGGTGTGACGGACAGCAGTGCCAATAGAGATTCTATTGCCTGGCCATTCTCAGAGGGAGACAGAGGCAGCAGTGCCTGAGGTGGGGAAAAACTGACAATAATAAGCCTCCAGTACAGAGACCCAACTGGCAGCACAAACTCGGTATCGGCTGGATTTATACAGGGCCTATGCCAGCGAGACCCACTCCTGGATGTGAGTCATAAAAGTGTGACTATCTGGTTCTGTGGGGCAGGGAATGCTTTGACAGCTACCTATTGCAAATCTGAAGGTAGCAGGCCCTCAGAGAACATTCAGAGAGAAACTGTGGAAAGAGAATATGATAATAAAAACAAAGAGTGCCTAACGCTGCTTCTTGTTCTGCACGCGTTTCCTCTGGAACAGGTTTACACTGTTTTATACTGGACCAGCAGACTGGAAGTACTGCTCTCTTTAAAAGGGGAGATTAACAATGAGCCCCTCTTAGTTTTTAACAGTTTTTGAACAGGGACACCCATAAAACCCAAAGAAAGGCTAGGTCTTATCAGACTCTTAAAAGGCCTTGCACTGTGGACACCAGCCTGCCCATGGTGATAAATGGGCTGATCTAGCACAGAATGGCAAAAGAGAGCAGCTGTTACAGTGTCTGCCCTCCTACAGAGAAGAAATAACAAGGACTTAAGTCTCCATCCCTGATATCTTGAAAAAGCAATGACTTAACCAAAGTTCAGAAAGAAATAAGTTCAATCTGTTCTTAAGTCTCCATCCGTCATATCTTGAAAAAATATGTATTAACGGGCAATATTTTTTATATCAAGGCATTTGTACATTTTGAGCATATCTGAATAGTTCATTATCTGTTCATTGTACATAGGTCATTGGGCCAGATACAAGAACCACTTTTACGCACAAATTCGTTCGTAAGTCACTCTGTGAGTGATTTACGAGACTTTGCCGCATTCAACAATTTTCTCGTATTTAGAATTTTCTCTTAGGTACGAACAAGATTTACGAGTTGTCCAGAGCTGTCGTACGAGTCAGACGTACAATTTGCCTGTCGTTCTCCAAAGCAAAACAACTTTGTTTTTGACTAATGGATTGTGTCCATTTCGTTACTTAGAATAACTTTTGAGTTTGAATATATAACTTACACGATAACTGATAGAATTCATAATGTATAATCATTTTGAGAGTATCCTGTTTGACAATTGTAGGCCTATATTTGACTGTTTTCTTTTCAAATTGTAGGATAATATCATTCATAATTCATTAATATAATTATATAATTATCATTCGTTTCAATTGTGGCTATTGAGGCTATGGTATAATACTACAATATCTTGGAAGAGAGCGCATCTTTAGAGAGGGCGCTGATCTATTTGCAGGGACAGACGAATGGCTAGTGTCGTTTTCGGTTACCACGGGCTGTGCTATCCAGGGGGACATCCGTTGCAACACCTGACAAGGCAACCTCGCCAATTATGGCACGTATTCGCTCGTCGGTGTGCGTAACGGAGACTTCCTCCTGACCCCCTCCTGTTGCAGTCATGGATCACCTTGCTTTCGCGAGATGTTTCTTTGACTCCAATTTCATATCACACCATTTTTCAAATTTATTTCTGTGATGCTACGGGCAACAGATGATACTGCGTTAACTGCACAAGTAATTTTTTCCCACTCCTTGGTTTTAACAGGTCCCTTAATTCCACTGTTGACGCTCTTAAATACAGTCCCGGCCAAAAGTTTTGTCGCATGAGTGAACAAAAGTGACAATTGCTAATTACCCAACTCTTAATTAGCTAATAAAGTTAGGAAACAACACAAATTAATCATAAGTGTCTAAAGTTTATTTAGATACCATCAAAACAAAAATGTCATAGATGCTTATAAGGTTTATAGCTTGATAATGATCAACAGGCCAGTTTTGGCCAGACAAAAGTCTTGTCGCAATGGCCAACTCAAATTTCTAGACCACAGTGAATAAGGAAGAAACAAACAAAGGGCTTGATTAGTCAGATGTAGGTAACTTTGAGCTATAAAAGCAGAAATTTGACACTTTAAGCCATCAGTTCATGCTCAACATTGCTTCTGTCAACATGCCCAAGATCAAACCAGAAACCAAAGTGCTGATCATCAAGAATCTCAAGTCCAAGTCTCCTGCTGAAGTTGCAGACATCTTCAATGTGTCTAAACGACCCCACGGTTCACCCAGAAGACAGTCAAATTTGAGGTGGAAAGATTATGGTTTGGGGTTACATCCAATACGAAGGTGCCAGGGAGATCTGTAAGGTGGATGGTAACATTGACAGTGCCAAATATCAACAGATTCTTGCCTCCCAGTACATTCCCAACTACAAAAGGGGTCAGATTTTTCAACAGGATGGAGCTCCTTGCCATACCTCAGGTTCCACTATGAAGTTTCTCAGGGGGAAGAAGATCAAGGTCCTTCAGGGATGGCCAGCACAGTCTCCAGATATGAATATTATTGAGCATATCTTGGGAAGAATGAAGGAGGAAGCTTGGAGGACCAAGCCGAAGAACTTGGAGGAGCTTTGAGATGCCTGCAAGGTGGCCTTCCATGCCATCCCCGACGACTTCATCAACAAGCTCTACGACTCTCTGCCAAACCGGATGGCAACTGTTCTGCAAGCCAAAGGAACACATACAAGATATTAATTTCTTAACTTATAGTCCATGATGAAATACTAGACTGATTTTTCATTTGTTATTTTATTTACCTTTTGAGAAAGATACAATTTCTTGATTATAATTTGATTTGCGACAAGACTTTTGTCCAGGTAGAAACTGGCTTGTTCATCATTATCAAGCAATAAACCTTATAAGCATCTATGAAATTTTTGTTTTGATGGTATCTAAATAAACTTATGACACTTATGATTAATTTGTGTTGTTTCCTAACTTTATTAGCTAATTAAGAGTTGGGTAATTAGCAATTGTCACTTTTGTCCACTCATGCGACAAAACTTTTGGCCGGGACTGTAGTACGTGCTTTCGGTTACTTATTTCAGATAGTAGTACTTCAATCTCCGAGCTCGTAAAGTTTTTCTTCTTGCTTTTGTTCGGTGCCATTATTATGAATGACTTTCCTATGAAAATGGGGCGGGAACCTTTTATAGCATTATTGGGGCATTAATTACGCTAATTCACAAATCACAAGAACGCGCACTCATTTAAGAAGACGTGGCATTCAGCATGTTTACGTTGTCATTTACGACAGTTTTCTGAAGTTACGAGCGTTTGCTGAATCTGACATGGAACACTCGTAGAAGTCACCTCACGAAAGAAATACAAGAAAGATACGATAAAAATATGAAAATGTTCTTGCATGAGGCCCATTGTCCCTATTTTGAAAAAACAATCACAAAAAAGGTAAATGTTTTTGGTTCTGAAATGTAGAGTAACTTATTAGCACTTGGGGTGTGTCATGTCTTCAGTCTCTGATTAAAGGCAAGGCACGTGACCCCATGTGGAGGGCAGTACATCACCTCATTCACTGGATACTCCACGGAAAAGCCGACTGCTTGCAGAGAGCATTGGAGGAAGTGGGCTGGGCTATAGGAGATGGTCAAATGAGCCTTGACAACAGCAGTAGGTCACCCATATGAAGGGAACATGAGAAAATGGTCTAGAGGTTTTCAGGACATTTATAATATCACCTCTCTGCCTCTGAGTTTCAAAAAAAAACTTTGAGAAATTGTAGCCCTCTCTCCCTGGCATCCAACTACTTATAAGTCTCAACCGTGTTCTTCTTAAAGAATGAAGTAATATTCTATAAAAGACATATATATGAGTAATATACACAATAATAATACAAAAATAGATATAACATCCATACAAATGAATGTGACAATCTTTCAAAAGATCATAGGAATATGGATTATTTCACATTGAGAGGTGGATGACAAATCTATTAAGAAGACTGAGATGAGTGGGCAGTAACATAATATAGTAAGTAAAAATATAAGACAGAGAACTTCACTAAGTATAAATCTCAGGAGTCTGCCTGTGTGTTGTACCAGCATATGTCAACATTCAGAACAATGTAAAGACTTAAATGCTAAATAAGAATGTGAAGGCTTAAATAGTCACTGGTACAGAGAGTATCCAGAATACCATTCTGCTTTACAATAAAATAAATGTGGAAAATAAAACATTTCAGTGCAGATACATCTCACCCAGAAACATTCTCAATGGTCTTAACTTAACATTAACATTAACATTTTTATCAACTTTGAGAATCATGTCCTGAGGAGCAAATGGTGAAAAGGCTGTAAAAAGCGTTTCAGTGAGTTACTACTGCAAGGCTTCCATCTTCAGTCGGTGAACACTGTATGTATGCAAATTAAAGAGCAGGGACTGGCACCTGAAGTCATCTGCTGCACCGATCAGAAACTCATAAGTAAGAGCCTTGTGCTTGAAACTAATTCCACACACTGAAAGCTGTTAACACATGATACACTTTTCAATTCAGAGGCATGTGGTGAAGCCTTTGATCACGGCCAGCTTTGAAGGCTTCTGCTCTCCACAAACACACACACACACACACACACACACACACACACACACACACACACACACACACACACACACACCTGGAGAAGTGGGTTCAACTCAAAGCAACTGACAGATGGGATGAAGGCATTGCTACCCACTCTGAACACCGTGCTAGCAGGAACTCCAGCTGCTGTGGAAGTCCTACTCTTTCTAATAACAGCACTGCTGGTGACAGAACTGTCAGCAGCCAGAATATTCTATTCAGAGTGCCTGAAAGAGTACAGCTCACTGCAAACACACCTGAATGGATGTCAAGTTAAGAAAAAAAATGCCCTGTGAATAAAAAGTGCAGTGCTTGATACAATAGATAAATTATGTTACATACTGTTTCAGGCCTCTGAGAAAAAACGGCAAGTCCATTGTTTTTATCAGATCTTAATCTATTAAATGCAAAATGACAAATCTGCAACAATATATTTTTTAAGGATTGAAAACAATGGGCAGTGTGTTTATCTAAAAATACAGTAGGTACCAATGGTAACATTCAAGGCTTCAATCCAAATTTTGTGGTTGTTCATTTCTCAGGATTATTACTACTAATAGCTTTCCATTTCCACTTTAGGATTTCTGAAGTACTGTTAGAGCAATCACCTCTACGAAATCTTGGTTTGTCATATTAAACCATTGACAATATGGGATTTTGATGAAAAATACTGCTGACATTCACAGATTTTGGGCCCGTTCACAGTATCCCTGCAATATGGGGGGCCTTATCGGTCAGATTTACTAAGATAGTCGCAGTGCAATTGTGCCTATTTTGCGGTCGCAAATAGTGATGCATTAACTATCAATTTACTACCGTTCTCATTACACAATCAAAGAAATTAAACACCCTGTCACACGCCACGTGACAAACCCTGGACGGGAACAGCAGCCAGGAGACACGGAGTGGAGTTTGTCGGTCTACGGACTGGATTTTATTAATTTTTTCCTGTCTCTCCCCCAGACATGGGGAAGAGACAGTGGGAGTAGCAGGTTAACATATAACAAAGACCAACACAAACACAGACACAAAATCTTCACCCTACTTGCCATGAAGCTTTTGGGTAAAAACAACAAACTAAAATAACAAGTTAAAATAATCATAACTTACAGGACACCGCGTCTCTCCATCCGGAGTTCCCTTGGAACCTCCCCAGGCACACACATATCCAGTGACCTTTCAAGTGCTTCCCCAAACCATTCATACTGAGTGGTGACCATTCCCCAAACTACTTTGCAGTTCGAGTTCTCTTACCCATTCATACACAGACACTCGCCACTCCCCACAGTGAGAGTTTTCTGGCAACCAGCGCCGAGACACCCTCCACTCTTCCAGTGAGAGTTCTCGGGCTGTTGCCGAGTGCGAGCTCTCTTTCACTAAAACCGAGAGCGAGAGGCCCTCTTCCAGGGCACCCTCTCGCTCTCCTTCACACTCACAAGAAGCACTCTACTCAGTCACTTTCGACAACCGCACACAAAACTCAACAAACATCAAACATTCCACAATCCACAATCCACAATCCAACATTCCACATCCAACATTCCACGACATACGTGCGCGCGCATAAACCAATTATGGCCTTTGGAGCAACCTTCCGGGCCACGGTTTACTCTCATACCCTGTGAGAGTGCCAAACCTGCCCCCGGAAAGTCTACCTGCTCCAAAGGCCTCCACAACATGTAAAACACAGGCAACCCTGCCACTCCCACGTGGCCGAGACCGACGTCCTCCACACACCCTCTTTTGCAATTGGATACACCCATAAAAAGTGCCAAGAAATGGATATGCAGCAACCAGACACAAGTGGAGAGGGAATAAATAGAAAAAACAACTTAAATTTACAGATCAGGAAATAGAGGTATTGGTCAATGAGCATAGGAAAACAACACCAATAGAGAAGAAGAAAAATTTGGAGTGACATCACAAAATAAATTAACTCATTTGGCATAACAAAACTAACAGTAGATGAGGTGGCGGATAGCGTAGCAGTCTAACACACCAAACCATCCGATATGGTTTGCGGTGCCTGGCCGACCCATGTGGGGAGGGTAAATCAAAATAAATAGATGGTGTAACTGGCTACTAAATTGAGAGAAAAATGGGAAAAAATCTGAAAACAAACAACCAAAGAAAATATGACATGAGAAAACCTTCCTACAACAAAAGCGGTTGGTGGTCTAACCAAGGAAAGAATATTAGAATAAGAATTGAAAAAAAGAATAAAAAAATTAAAAATAAAGAATAGAGTCAATTATGTGATGTGAGAAGACCACAGAGCTTCTGAAAGTAAAACTGTATTCACAATTCATTCTATACCCTCCTGACCGCATACGCACCATAAGATTATTGTTCAAATTCAGGGCCCGTATTCACAAAGAATTTTAAGGGTAAAAGTTGGTCGTAACTCCGGAATTTAGGAGCAAGTCCCAAAAATAATGGGCGTGTCACTCATAAATTTAGGAGTCCTACATTTTTGGGATAAGAGTATTTCACAAAGGGTTTGAGAGCTAAAAACAGCTCCTAAGTCCAGGAGAAGTTAGAAGCAGGCAAGAGGACTTCTAAATCGCTAAAGACCTACTCACGGCAATCCGAAAATCTGCTGCTGGCGGCAATCGTTGTCGCAATCGCGTCAACACTGGAGATATTGAATGATACAGAGCTCATAAAAGGTACCGCCTCAATCGAGGTATTATATATATAATATTATATATATTATATATAGATACCCGGTGATTGTTTACGAGATGCAGACATGTAACCAATTGACTAGTCGGTATTCTTGATTTCATGTTAAATCAGTGACACGTAGCGTACATTTGTATTTTAGAATCTTTATTAGAATATAATAGGGGTGCATCGGATAATTTTTCGGATCAGCAAAAAAAAAAAAAACGGGACCAAAGGCGCGTTTCCACCAAAAATTGCCAGGAAATATTCTCAAGGAATTTAATGAATGATAATTTCAGTTTTTCAATTTAAGTTATTTCACTAAATCTTTATTCGAAAATTTCACAAAATACATTTTTAGATTCAGTACGCCTTAGGCGATGTAACTAGGGTGGTCTTATGCCTGAATTAATTTAATAAAAAAATAAAAGATCTCTAATGTTTAAATTCTATTTAATTCGGTCGTGTTTCTAAAAACATGCCTCCCAGAAAGGCATTTAGTATGAAAAACAAAGCAAACCAAAACATATATGGTTTATATAACAGCGGCTGTATTTGTATTTTTCTATGATGGTTCAATTTAGCTATTAATCCGCGGATCATATGCGTGCCGAACCGTGGGGGTTGATCCGTACGCGGGGAGAGACCCATCCCCTATATCAGCCAATCACTGTGGGCATTCTGAGTAAGCTCGTTCATGAGAAACAACGTCATCCTTAGCAACGACGTCAACCCCGCCCTCACTCTTAGTTTCACAATTCTAGGAATTTGACTTAGGAGCTTTGTGAATAGGTTTTAAGGTGGGACTCCTAACTAAAAGGTTTTAGTGCGATTTAGAAGTACTCCTAGTGGTAAGATAAAATTCTTTGTGAATACGAGCCCAGATCTGCGTTTTTATACTGACTGCTAGATAATGACAAATTGGTCAATAGAAATCCTGTGTCCTTTCATATAATTTGTATTTCATGTTCTAGTAAATAATATGTATGCTATTGTTAGCTTCTTCCGAAGAGACGACCAGGAGACTCAGCAATCTGACTTGAAATGCAAGTTTATTACACACAGCGGTCCACAGCGAGTTGGTAAAGAGTCTAAAATGAATGAGTCTCTCACCTGAATATATACATAGGGACAGATGATCAGTTTATGAGCCTTTGTGTTGCTAACAAAGCACCAGTAAGGAAGTCAGGAAGTGATAGCGTCTGATTAGCTTATTCAATAAAAGAGGCACTGTTTGCTGACAAAGCATTGGTAATCAAAGACAGGTACTTACTGTCTAATCAACTCACTCATTCCTATACAGATGACCTCGTCAAAATGGCACGGTTAATGTATTTTACAACAGACAGCATACACAATTCTTCACTATATAGAATATATATTGTAGCGAGCGTGCGTGAGGTGATGTATCAAGAAATACTGCTGCATTGCAAAAATGGCTACGCGAATAGCCAATTTATTCAAAGGCAATAAATATCCGTGTTCCATACACCGCACAACTACAGATAATATCTGGCGATAATTATCCATGTTCCATACACCGCACAACTCCGGATAATATCTGGCGAACTTTTGCTGGTATAGATGCGTCCTGAAAAGGACACGCCAGACCATTGAACTTATTCACTAGTCAGCACAACAACCAAGAATGTTCTTTTATTGGTTTTTAAAATTATTTTCATATTTAAAATTCTTTACATTAAAAGTTGGCATACCAACTAAAGGGGAAAAAAACTATATTTGGGTAACAATAGGTTAATACATTTTACAAAGACAGGGGAACAACGTAACAGACTAAACTATACAAAAGACAGGACTGGATATACATATAATCTTAAATCAAAACAAAAAAACTAAAGGAGTTTGTGCTTGGGGGTTTGTTGCCCAAAGCGCACCTCCTCTGGTGGGTGAGCTATATAATGAGTTATTTCCAGTGGCTCACCCCCCATTTCCTCCTTGCCCCTCTCTCGTCCTTCAAAAAATCCACCAAAATTCCGTCCTGGAGGAGGTTTTGAAGCCTCCTCCGGAGAGTGAACAGGTCCACTGTTTGTTCTTGGAAGACCTTGATGTTCCTTGCCTCCCACAGGACCTGCTTAACAGTGTTGATGATCCTCCACTGGCACTGCAGCTCCGGGGTCCAACATCCCTCACGGAGGCCATACAGGACCCTCTCAGTCGTCAGGGAGGATCTCGGCAAGAGCCTGTTCTGGGAGACAGAGGACACAACAAGGCCCCAGACCCGTCTGGCCACGGAACACTCCCAGAACAGATGGTGTACATGTTCCGAGTCAGTGCATCCGTGGGGGCAGTTCTCGGTCAGGGCTAAGTGCCGTCTAAACATGAATGGCCTGGTGGGGAGACAGCCATGAGCAGACATCACTGTTATGTCCTTTTGTTTGTTATTTAAAGTTTTATGATTAGCATTTTTCCATATAATTTCTGGGTTTAGGGCTGGGTCATGGTCTCTCCTGATCTCAAAAAGGACATGATATTTTTGTATGTCCATGAGGGCAACCCAGCCCCGACCAATCCCATCCTGAAGGCAAAATCCCTCAGGGCCCTGTATACATATGGGGGGTCCCAGCTGTATGGCACAGTGTGGTCCAACCCACACAGACCCATAGATCTGAGGAAGGGAGTGGCATAGTACTTAGCAAATTTACCAGAGGCCGACTCCCCCCAGGGTGTTCTGGACAAGTGCGGTCAGACCCTGTGCCAAGATGTTATATCTGGGACCCCCCTGCCCCCTTTCTCCTCCTCCTTCATCAGGGTTGTCCTCCCCAGCCTCTCCATTTTGCTCCCCCAGACAAAGTGAAAGGCCATTCTAGCTACCAGTTTGCTAGTGGCTCTGTCCGGGGGAAACACTCAACCAATATAGAGAAGGCTGGGAAGGACTATTGCCTTCAGGACCAGGATCTTACCCGTCATTGTCAGGGGCCGTGTGCTCCAGCTCCCAATTTTTTTCTGGACGTGGCGGAGGGCCCCCTTCCAGCTCCGGTTCCCTCCCCCATTGTTCTGGAAGGTGACCCCCAGAAGCTTTATGCCTTCTGTGCATACAGGGAATGAACAGGTTAGCGACTCACTCCATGACGGCGACAGGTGCAGTTCACTCTTGCCCCAGTTGAACAGGGCGCCTGTGGCCACACAGAAATCATCCACCACCTTTGTAGCGGTGGTGATGGAATGACTATCTGTGTCAACGATGGTGATGTCGTCCATGTACGCCATCACCCCGAGCCGCTCCCCACTGCCACCCGGCAGTAAGTATCGCACTGGTAACAGGTCTTGGAACCTCCTCATCAGTGACTTGGCCATGATCTTATAGTCCACTGAGAGGAGGTTGATCGGCCGCTAGTTCCGGAGGTCCTTCAGGTCCCCCTTCTTTGGGACAAGGGCCACTGAACTCTGTCGCAGTTAGTCGCCCAGCTGCCCCTCCCTGAAAGCCGCTCTGAAAACATCAGGAGATTCTAGAAGGCCTGATAAAACTCAGCTGGGATTCCGTCAGGACCAGGAACTTTATGTAAGTTAAGGGAGCACATGGCCCGGGTGAGCTCCTCAGCGCTCAGCTCCCCCTCCATGCTCTGTCCCTCCAGGCATCTGTCCAGGCCATCCAGGAAAGTGTCCATGAGAGCC
This sequence comes from Aldrovandia affinis, assembly GCA_029706075.1. Lineage (NCBI taxonomy): Eukaryota > Metazoa > Chordata > Actinopteri > Notacanthiformes > Halosauridae > Aldrovandia > Aldrovandia affinis. The sequence goes on along the minus strand of JAINUG010000063.1, from coordinate 4,838,115 downwards.
CTGTCCATGGGCCTATTGGCATATAGACCCAGGTAGAACTCCCTGGCCACCTCCTGGACCTCTGCCTCTTCAGACACCACCACCCCTGCGTTGTTATACAGGGAGAGAATGTCAGTTTTCCTTGACCGTGCCTTGCGGAAGAAGTGGCGAGTGCATCTCTCGTCCTCCTCCCGACAGAGGGCGGAGAGATGCTGTTTAGTCTGGGCCACTTCTGTACTAACCTGTCCAGGCCTTGGCCCTGCACCCAATCCTTCACCATCTCCCACCACTCTATCGGGGAGTCAAAAAGGTGTTTTAGAGTGACCCACTCCAGGTATCGTCTCGAGAAAGAGAGGCGCACTTTGGGGTCCTGGAGATGGCTGGTGTTCATCCTCCACGGACCCCTACCCACCGTGATGGTCTTCTCGGGCAGCGGCTTGGGGAGGTAGTTTACCAGATTCGCATGCCTGGCCAGGGCCGGGAGGTGGTTCTGCATCAGGACCGATTGGCCCCATACCACCCCCTGGCGCAGGCTGCAGCTGAGGCGGCAGTTGAGTCGCCCAGACCCCTTTCCCCCAGAGACTCTCCTAGTGCGCCTGGGGGAGACCGGAGGTGAACATCGTGGCGGCGACGAGCGCCCCCACATTTAAGAAACTTTGTATTGGACAATGGGGTCGCCGGGGACGACTGACACCCTTGCAAGGGAGCTATGTGGCGATCCGGCGGGGTCACCTGTGAATAAATGTGTGCACGGTGCATTCTGGGGGAGGCGCTGCTGTAACCTTAAGCGTCTCCCCTGGTTAAACTGTTAAATTGTTCTGTTCGATGTTTGCATGTATTGTATAGTTAACTGTGTTGTGTTAGCTAACTGGTGTTGTTCCGTTGGGTTACCAGAACTGTGTAAATAATGCCGTCTCCCAAGTTCCAGAGGGAGAGTGTCAATGTGGCCTGTGTGGAATGGACTGTACCTTCCTGACTGGCTGTGTTTTCTCCTTCCTTCCTTTTACACTCACCAGGCAAGAACCTCCATTTGCCTCAATATTTTAGGGAACATTGTAATAGCAGATATTACCCATGAGCGATGTACACCCCTAATATCCAAGAAAAGATTTATCTATTTTGCATCTAAAGGAAAGTCTCCTTCCTTGATACACCATTAACACCTGCAAATTATATACTGTGATATAACATCATTTTCACACCCTAATATGCAAGAACAGATTTATCTATTCATCTAAAGGAAAGTCGCAAAGTGAATTAACACCTGCAAATTATATACTAATAGCGATTTTACCCCTTGCGACCGCTTAGTAAATCTGACATACATATTGTGACATTTTAGCGACTGCTTTTGTGTTCAAAAAACAGTCACACTCCTTTAGTAAATCTTGCCCTCAGTGTTTTTACAGCCAGGCATAGGATATGAAATAGCCTGGCTCACAAGGCTAGATTCTTCCTAGTTATTTAGAAGAATTAAGGTGATGAGGATGAGGAACAGAACTGAAACTGGGTGAAGGAGAACAGTAGCAGAGTGAAGGGGGAAGAACAGAATAGAAACTCAATGAAGGGAGGTGCCTCTAAGCTCATTAGCCACAGCCCCCACCACATTTCCATTTCCCATAAGTCTCTGCAGATTGATTTGGCAAGAAAAAACCTAGGAAAAACAAATTGCTTCCTTTGAACCTGCAAATTCATTGGCCTTCCCCACCTCCCATTAGGTAAGTGCCAAATGCCTTTCGGGGTTATTTCCTTTTTAATGAAAAACCAATTAATAGCAAATGATTGTGCCTGCCTCAAGGCATCGGGCCATGAGGAATGACGCTAAAAAGACAAAATAGCATTTGTGACATGTTGTTGTGGTGTAGTTTTGAAATGTATGGGTGAGCTGCAAGAGTGGGAACATCAGGGAAAAGTAGGCATCCATGTCAACTAACCAACTCACAGAATATCTGCATTCACCTGGAGGGCTTGGGGTGAAATTTTCATGCCAATCCAAGACAATCCTTACATCATATCCATCATTTCATTTCTCTTAAAAAGGCTCTGCAGAGGCTACAAAAAAACTCTCCATTTCCTCACAGAACATGTACACCCCTCTACATCCCGCATCCTACTGCGGATAACAAGTGAAAATCACTAGAAGACCTCACATAGCGGGAAATGACATCATGTGAAGCAATGAATATGGAATTGATTAACTGATGTTCAGCTCATCAGTTCAGCTGTTGTGTGTTGCAAACTCTGCATCCCACCTCCTCCTTCTCTCTAGTTCACTTTAGTGCATCTTGTGGGGGGGTTAACATCTCCGCAGATCACCAACCCAGCAGGACTCCAAGTCAAAGTCACAGATTTCTACAACAATGCTACAGGTGTCAGCTAATTATTCCTTTGCAGTGAATTGCTTTTAACATAGAAATAAATGCTTAAACTTACATCTTTGGTGGGGTTTGTCCTTCATGAATGTAGAGGTGGAGTCAGAGGATATGCCATGGATACACATTTATTTATTTTTCATTGAATGGCTTTGGTGGCCTTTTTGGCAACTCTTTATGCCTGTAAACAAACACAACACATTTGTGTCAGTCGCTTTGGATAAAAGCGTCTGCTAAATGGCGTATATTATATTATATTATTGTGAAAAAGGCCAGCTTCAGACAGCTCTACAGAACCCCCTACTGGGCATTTTAGTCAGGCAACCTTTGGTGAAGGACCCAAACATTTAGTCAGGTGATCTGCAGAGCTCATTCGCTTTGAGCTTATAGTGTGTGTGCCGCTCTATCCTGTCGGACACTTATTTTTACGCTATTGAACACCCTCCTGTGGACTGGACTGCCATACAGCATTATTTGTGCGTGCAGCTAACTGTAAGTGACTATAGTTGTTTCCTGCCTGTCTTGCCTGTCTGTAAGTTGTCTATTTCTTACTCATAGTTGTTTGTATGCTAGCTCCAGTATTAGCATTAGCATCCGCTAGCTAATCGGTATATTTTATCATATAATTTGTAACTGTTATATATCTTTTTCTATTGGTGTATTTTGCAATTGGCTTCTATTGTTACTTTATGTAGATGCATATTGGATCACATTCCTAGCTTTTCTATGTTCATATGCATGTTAGCTTGCTAGTCCATTGCAACAGTGAAATGGCATTTTCCCCTCTGCTGTTGTGTTAGTCTGTATTGTTCATACTTACCGTATATAGCATGCATGTAAATACAGATGTATTATAGCAGTGCTATATTTTCCCCCCTTTTCCACATATAATACTGGATACTCAGTTCTAGAGTGGTGTAAAAGTGTGTGATGTGTGTATATGGAATTCTACATTAAACCAACTTAAACTGGACATTCTTCTCCTGCCTGTTCAGATCAAACATCCTGTAGCGGTTGCCACTGGTCCATAACCAGCATTAAGGTTTTTCATTCAACATTTCATTGTCCTTCAAGTTTTTTATCTTCACACTATTTTTCATGGTCCTTCGAGCCGGCTGCTCTGCAATTACTACAGCCAAGGATGTCCAGCAACAAAAAGATCCTCAGACAAGTGTGGTTTGCCCATACCACACTATTCACAGACGTCATTTGGAAGATTATGAGGTTGGCTATGAATCAAGACGCAGACCACACACATCACCACACCACTCCCACGAGGGAGAGGAGACAGCAGTATCAGTCACCCCCCTGAGTATGACATGGAGCAGTTAATGGAGATGATGCCTTCCCTCTCTTCAGCTCACACACAGCTCAAGCCACCACCTAGGCTGACCCGCAGTATTGAGGATAGAGCCTCATCCTCTCATCCGGTTGCTAAATCACTGGTCCCCCATAGCAGACCGACCTTGATTAAGGATCACCAGGATCTACATCGACCTGAACGGACACCGCCTGTGACAACCAGAGAGGACTTACTTCATATACACAGCCAGCGTAACCAGTTGGATGAGCTCATTGGAGAACTAGGCTAATAGGGCCCTCCAGAACAGCTAAGTCATTGTCATCTTCATCATCATCAGATGGGTCATCTCACTATCAAAATCGAAGCCCTATGCCAAGGGCAGCACTGTCATCGCCATCAAAGTTATACTCACCAGAGTGCCATCGCCAGTACTTACCAGAGCGCTGCCGCCAGTAACCCCAGAGCGTCACTGCCAGTACTCACCTGTCCACCATTGCCGCCGTACTCCTTCGCTGCCAAGACAGGAGAGCTGATGTGGCTCACACGTCTCCCACCTCTTAGCTATGCTGCCACATGACTTGAGAGCCAGCTTCAAGCGGTTTGTGAACCCCCTCAAGACGCCCATTCCAACTCAATTCCATCTAGCAGACTGGCTTGAGTATGAGGTGAGAGTACAAGAGAACAGAACACAGTTCAGTGGCGGTCAAGGCAGGGAGTACCCAAGCTCACGTAAAGAGCAGCACAAGGGCACCAAGTCTTTCCCCAAGATGGCTGCTGTCCTCTATGGAGGCAAGCAGAGACAAAGCAAGGCCAAAGCCTCTGCACAGACCCAGCCTCCAGAGAACAAGTCACAGGAGAAACCGAGCAAGTACTGCCCATACTGCAACACTACCCAGCACTATACGAATCAGTGCACCAACTTCCAGCTTCTGAACAGAAGGAGGCCTGGATAAAGACCAACCAGAGGTTGCTGGAAGTGTGGGCAAGAACACCTGGCAGCACAGTGCACGCTCAAGGCTAAGTGCAAAAATTGTGAGAGGAAGCACCTTGAGATCCTCCACAAAGTCAATGCCAGCTCAAAAGCAACTGCCAGCACGAAGCCAGCAGTCAGCACTGCCCAGACCCTCTATGTTCACCGGCCTGCTGGCAGTAGCAAGGTGCTTCTGAAGATGAGCAGGGTCATCTTGAGAAGTGGCACCAAGTCACTCAACACATACACCCTGCTGGATGATGGATCAGAGCATACCATCCTTCTTCATGAAGCAGCCCAGCCTTCAAGGAAAGCCTGAAGAAGCCTTTTCTAAATTCATATGCATGTTAGCTTGCTAGCCCATTGCAACAGTGAAGTGGCATTTTCTGCTGTTGTGTTAGTCTGTATTGTTCATACTTACCATATATAGCATGCATGTAAATCCAGATGTATTATACTGTAGCAATGCTATATTTTTCCCCCTTTTCTTTAGAACCACATATAATACTGGATACTCAGTTCTACAGTAGTGTAAAGTATGTGATGTGTGTATATGGACTTGCATATTAAAGCAACTTAAACTGGACATTCTTCTCCTGCCTGTTCTGACCGAACATCCTGTAGCGGTTGCCATTGTTCCATAACCAGCATTAAGGTTTTTCATTCAACATTTCATGGTCCTTTGAGTTATTTATCTTCACCCTATTTTTCACATGTGGCCTTGAAATTCATACAAAACACACATTAGAATTTCAATATGGAAATAAATTATCATGGACACACGCTGGGACTCCATTTGTCTTTGCCATAATAATAACAACAATGTTGAAGCAGGAGTCACGCACTCGAACGTACAATAAGCTAAACACACAGCAAAAACGAATGGCGAGGAAGGTTGAGTGGATATGACACATTAAAGAGAGCTCTGTTCTGTTTTCTTCTGTGCCTCACACAGGCTCTCCCTTGGCTTCGCCTCGCTGCAGACCCCTTTTTAAAAAGGCATAACGGCAAGCAGGGGGGTAAATCCATAATTGACTGTCATGTCAGGGGAGCAGTGTATTTCTTTGGAACTGGAGCACGGAAAACAGTTCCCTTGACAGACGGTGTGAACCGATGGTGGCGGTGAGTCATTCGTGCGCACATTGCTGCCTCTGCTGAGAATGTCTTTACCAGCTTCACAGAAACACGTTCGGGAAACACCGCCTGGATGGGTCACAGCTGAAAAGGAGATGCAAGGGGAAAGGGAAATGGAAAGAATTTCCAAACGATGGCATGCAAAACTAAGACACTAGTGTTACTTGATATATTCGCTGATGTAGGCTACCAAAGGAGCCTACACCATCAACATCTTTTTTTGTTATTTTTGGTTTGCCTCAGTGACTTTGAGGGGTTACCTTATAGAGACATCGACATACACACCATAAGCTCATATGGCAGTAAGCCACAGACACGTTGAGCTATGGAATTCACACAGTGACACAGACAGTGTGATTTTATCCTTGCAGGATACAGACAGAGTAATTTTAGAAAACTGTTTCATGTGTGGCCTCAAAGCTTTCAGGATATGAGACACATCAGACGGTATCTGTTGAGAACATGCCATTCCACCCACATTAGGTAGAATGTTGAGCAAATTAATCAATGTATGGCTTTCTCATTCATTCCCACTTTAGATGACTCTGAGGAAAATGCATAAATCCAGCTGAGAGGCCACCAGCATCTCGTTTCACACTGTACTTAAACCACTCTTTCATCACTTTTGAGGATAATGAGAATGCCATTACATCCAGTGACCTGGAAAGCAACCCTTGAATAAGGAAGAAAACAGAAGTTTGCTCCGCTGTCAACTTGTGGTTAGAAACAGCATGGATGCCCACGCAAATTCAAGGCTTTATAGACAAATAAGAAGGAAGGTCTCTTGATTAGAGCCAGGCATTGATGCTTTGTTGTCCCACAATACGAGAGCAAACAAATGCTGCACCCAACAGGCAAAGGAAGTTCTCTTTTGTGGGTCATGAAAGTTCCATCAAGCATTTCGAGAGTTGACTGTCAGGCCACAAGACATGACCTGTTCCAGCCATCCAGGAAGGATCTGGAAGAGATGAGGATATGCCAATCACTTCTGTAACTTACCACTGTCCCATAGTGGACTGCTCATCGCTCAGTTTGTGAGTGTGAAAGGAGTAAGAATCTCTTATTACACTATAATTCACAGCATGTTATTATAACTCTGTGTGAGGTGAAGTTCTTTATACTTCTCCCAAGTGTCAGCATTAAATTTACATTCACAAAGTAATTCACTTGGATATTGCATTACTAATGCTGTTCCTCTTGAAAATATCCATGATTGCAGTTAATATTTCAGACTGAATTACTAAATACTTAAAAATAAAGACAGATGGAGGAACACAACTGATATTTTCCAGGAAGGACAGGCACACCAGACTAGCTATGACCCAGTCCTGATATAGTCCAAACAGTTTACGCAGCATCTGGCACACAATCAAGGTGAAAAGGAAAGTTTTAGTCACGCTTTAAGTCAGTTCACATTTACACATGAATATAATGCACGGACCATATCGCAAACCTGATTTAGCTATCAGTACAGGCAGAGAGCTCCTGCATACCATCTGATTATCAACTGTGAATCGGCGCCTTTTTAAAAGGGGTGGCCAGTGATTTTCATTCATTTAAAACATTTTATATGAATTTATTTTCAAATTTTGATTGAGTTCTGAAATATAGAGAGGTATGCCATTTCTGGAATAACTGCAGATGAGCGATTCGGCAGAACCTGATTTCCCCAGGATCACAAAATCACTCGCAGTGGGTTCATGGCAAACACTTCCTGGATGTATGGAGTAGCTGTCAGAGAACTGGACTTTTAGCCTGAGGGGATACTTCTGTTTTAACAAAAAGAAGAAAACTTACACACACACACACACACACACACACACACACACACACACACAAATCTGCACTTGCATGAAAAAAAAACTGAGATCAAAAGAAGTAGAGTAGCCTACACGCTGCTCTAAGGCTCCATTTGCACATAAAAAACTAAAATATTTTGATTTAAGTTAAGAATATTTCTCAGTACGTTTAGACTACAGCAGTAGATTGTACAATTCAGCCAGTTTTTTTTACAGCACGTCATGCTGGCTTCTGCAGCCCATTTTAAAGACAGATTGAAACATGGTTATTTGTGATGAACGAGAGCATCATGACGGCTGTTGCAAAGTGTGGATGTGGGGGGGCATCAACATACTTCATCCAAGGGCGAACGGGTTATCCGCAGCGATCAGTGAAGGATGATAAATGGGATGTGTAATGGAAGCTGAGCTTGAAAAGAATTCCTGTAATGGGTGTGAAAACCTTAGATCCTCAAACATATTGCAAAACACACTGCAAAAGGCATCTGCTTGCTGGTATCATTCATAATTTATTATTATGCATTATGCATGTGTGTACATGCACTGTACATGATCTTAACTATATATTGAATACCTACATGCAAAATGTGGAGGGATAGCTTTTGCATGTAGAAAAGCAGCAGCACTATGACATGATTGAATACAGGTCTAATATTAGAGAGGGAGGTTTCCATCTTCTCTCTCTCACACGCATGCATACACACATTCCTACACATACACACATTCACGCAGACATACATTCATTCACTCACACACATACACACAGGTATACTCAAACATGCACACAAACACACAAACATGCAAACAGGAAAAATAAGTATTTGTGGAGGGTGAGTGACACAGCACTACCTTGGCACCAGGTGCAGGAAACAGCTCAGTTAAATTCTGCAGCTCAAGAAAACTCTCACCCCCAACACAACCAGCAGCAAATTTTGGAGGAAAATAAGAGGGACAGCTCTGCTAAATCAAACGTTGATATTTTAGCTGTGGCTAATATCCTTTTTTAACAAAGAAGTGTTAAAAACAGGTCTTCTGCATGGCTTCCCCCACCAAACCTCTTATTCGCAGGCCAGCAGCCACTCTGGCCAAAGTGCTGTTTCACCTTCATTCACTCCTACACTGTAATGTTCTTTGGCATTAAATAAATAGGTTTACTTTTGGTGATGGGTTTAGCTAAGAGCTTCTGCTCAGTGTAAATCCTAGAATGACGGGAAAGCTGCAACAGCAATGCTGAAAGGAAGGTCTCGGTGAGATCACCACTATCTTCCTGTGTGTAATGCATTAAAGTACCCAGATCCTTTCAAAGCTTGCATCCCCCCATGTGGAAAGGGGTTTTGGCATTGCTAGTGACAGATCCCAGCTTCATGCTTCAGTCAGCCCCGGGAGTGCATCTCCTCAATGTTCCCACTGACGAACAGCAAGAGACCTTTTAAATATCACAAAAGATAAAGCTCTGCTTCAGATCCGTTTCGAATGGCAAAGCAGACTCCTCCCTTCCCCAGGGTTCTGACAAGTGTGAGAGAGTGGCTGGGCGCCAATGGGTTAAGACTGGGAGGCAGGACTGGCAAGAAAAGGCAGTGGCCAATCAGAGACGGGAGGAGGGGACACGCCCTCACTGCCTCCAATCGCTGCAAGGCCTAACAAAATTGTTCAGAGACCTCCAGATCTCATTTTGTCAAGTCCCAGAAGGACTTCTTTGATACAATGGACTTAATGGCACAGAGGCCCAGGCTGTCCTTCAGGTTTTAATAAAATTACAACATCCATCCTTCTACATCCCTGCCTCCATCTCTTTTACATTCACTAAGAGCGTAGTTGTGGAGTCCTTCACTTAATACTGCTGTGTGCACCATTATTATTTCAATGATAGTAAGCAAAGGGTATAGTAATAGACAGTATTAGAACTATGAGAGGACTCCAGAGAATTCACAGAGCATTAAAGGAACACATACACACACATGTGCTTTTCAGCAGCAAAAAAGGGATCTGACTCAAATCAACCGCAATCAAGCCAAACCAGCCTGGACGCTGGCTGAGCAGACTAAATTGAATAAGGCTGACTCAAAATTGGAAACCTACGAGCAGTAAATAGGCTACCGCTAACTATAACAGGGCTTTCATTTGGCATTTCTTGCATGTTAAAACTGCACACCGGTGGCACCGTCTACATTTTTTTGCAATGGAGCTTTAGCATGCCGCTCCACACTCTAAGAACAGAAACATTTGCTTAAGGAGGCCTCTCTGGAGGGAAGGGGGTGGTGATTGTGAGAGATGACTGCAGACCCAATGCATTTCAATGACCAGGCATACATTATGCATCCGACAGTTTAATGAACAGGACACTTGAATCTCTCCTTTCTTTTGCTGGCTAGGTTAATCAGCTAAAATGTTTTGGGAGGTGCATATGACACTCACTTGCAGGGATTACATAGTCAATGGAAAATAAACACTACAATGAGAGAAGAAAGGGAATCATTTGCATTTAAGGTATTTCTGTCATTGTTTGAGTGATTAGTACAAATGTTACAGAAGAAGGACTGTTACCAATATAAGCTGCGTTTTTCCTTTCACTGAACACTCACTGCCTGAAGCAGGGGAGGAGAGAAACAGCACACCCGAGCAGTCCCTCCACCCGGGAGATAGTGCCGCAGTAATAGTGCCGCAGTAACTATCTCTTGATCATATTTCATCAAGGAGCGTCAGCGAACACCACGCGCCACGCAGAAAATCATATGCAACTAGGGCACCCATCTCCATTCCGATATTGTCAGAATCGCGAACGTTTTTACCCTCTATTTTTCCTCTGTTTACACAGGCGAAAATAAACAAGGCTTCTGATTAGCGAAGAACGCAAGCCTGGCTTCACATTTACGCTGTTATTCTCTTTGTAATTCTCACTACAGTAGTAATGCAGAATCGAAGGGCTTGTTAACAGAGGTGAATTTCGCGGTTCTGACTTATTTGGCAGGCAATCCTCCATTTACGGAGGTAGTCGAGTTGAAGGGATATGCCAAATAAAGAACAACAGCGCCATCTTCTGTATTTTATAACAAACTACAACAATATGTGCAGGAAACCTCACAAATGTCATTGCAAGACAAGTGCAAGGGGCTAAACCACGCGGAGAGGGTCCAGATCCAGGAACTGGGGTTGGCATGGGGGTGAGGGTTGATGGGGGCAGTCAGAGGCCAGGGCAGAGAAGAGAACATGCAGTCAGAAAAAAAGCAGTGCTATAGCCAGTAGCATTATGTAAGAGCAGGGGAGCACAAGCATAGGAAATATACAGATAGCCCCGACAGGTGTAAGCTATGGCAGCATACCTATTAGGAGAGGGACAGAGAAAACACGCAGCCATGAGAGAGTTCCAAACCATCCACACCTGATCAAGGATAACCAGCATAACAGTGGTGGTAACACATTGAGGAGGTGACAGTATGGAAAATGTCTCACTCCATAAGACACTAAGGGCACGGCCTTCTCCATCTCTCCACCTAGTCTGTGTTTGGCAGTAGGCTAGGCTGAAAATATATGTTTTTAATCTACACTTAAAAATTGAAACTGTGTCCGAATCCCTAACATGCCTTGGTAAACCGTTTCACAACAGAGGAGCTCTAAAAGAGAAGGCTCTACCACCAGCTGTGCTTTTCAAAATTCTAGGGAGTAATAGATGGCCGGCTTCTTGTGAACGAAGCAGTCGTGTCGGCTTATAGGGGGCAATCATTTCGGTGAGATATAAAGGTGCAAGTCCGTTCACTGCTTTAAAAGTTAGCAACAGTACTTTATAATCAGCCCGATATTTAATAGGAAGCCAATGTAGTGATGCTAACACAGGAGTAATGTGCTCATAGTTCTTGGATCTAGTCAAAATACATGCCGCTGTATTCTGTACTAGTTGAAGAGCTACTAGAGGAGCCGGATAATAAGGCATTACAATAGTCTAGCCTCGATGTGACAAAAGCATGCATCAAGGTTTTTGCATCCTCTAATGACAGAATGTGCCGAATTTTAGCTATGTTTCTTAGGTGAAAGAAAGCTACTCTGGAAGTGTTTTTAATATGAGTGTCAAATGTTAGGTCCTGATCAATAATAAAACCAAGGTTCTTGACCATTAGACTTGATGTAACTATGCAATCACCTGCATTTAACTGCAGATCCAACTTGTTCCTTAATCATCTCTGTTTTATCTGAATTTAAAAGCAGGACATTTTCTGTCATCCAATTCTTTATAAGCCTCTAATTGAGTGAGTTTAAGTATTTCACCTGGTTTCATTGATATGTACAGCTGTGTATCATCTGCATAGCAATGGAAATTCACACCATGTTTACAAATAACATTACCCAGTGGTAGCAAGTATAATGAGAACAGTAATGGTCCCAGCACTGAGCCTTGTGGAATACCATATTTAACCTGAGAGTAGTCAGAGAACTCTTGATCTAATTGCACAAATTGAAACCTGTCTGATAAGTATGATTTAAACCATGAGAGTGCCCGTCCACGCAAACCAACCAGGTTTTCTAGCCTATGAAGGAGAATCTGGTGGTCAATAGTGTCAAAAGCAGCACTTATTGAAACAATTACAATGTAAAAAGTTCAACATGCAAGTTAAACTAAGACAATGCAATGCCTTTTAATAACATGATTGTGTGGAAAGAGGTAGCATGGGGAGATAACATGCTTAGTGAAGGCTGAATGAAGAGGGATCACACACACATATTTAGCAACATCCACAAATCAGTGTCCCCTGTCACGGTCTCATACAATAGAACCAGGAAAGCCTTGTCCTCTGATCCTCCGTTTTAACTGTAATCTACAATGTACATGTATTCATTATGGAAACCCCTCCAGATGTCTACAATGCAAGGCTTGGCTGAGCCATGGTCAATAGCTGAGCTATAATTCAATTAACTGTGATAATGACCAGCAAGCAGCCGAGACTAGACCTTTGACAGCTTCTGTGATGTGAGAGAAAGATTTCATGAACCTTGACTTTTTTGAACCAATGAAAACATTTGTCTCTCTAAAACAAAACACAATCATTCGTTCAAAGCAATGATTCTCTGATAGCGTATTGGAGCTCTGCCCATTTTTGGTTTCATGAAGCCTCATTCTCCCACCACTACTGACCCGCCTTATTTCCTGGTCACTGTGAAGGATGCTGAGGGTGGAGATCATCTGTGCAATTAATCACTTTGGATCAGCTTTACATGCTGCTGTAAGATGTGACACCCACTGGTAGAATAAATAGGAATAGTGCAAAGTCGAAAGACAAAGTGATGGGGGCATGATTTGTGAGCAAATGAATGAAGGAAATACAGACTGGTTGATAGGGTTTCAAAGAGTTTAAAACTGGCTATTACTTTGGTTGTGCAGCAGCAGAAAATAAACCAACAACACTGCCTCCAGTACATCTAAGTATTTTAAAATTCTATATCCTAGGAGAAAAGTATTTTCCTGTCCAATCAATGGCTAAGTACTGTGTTGGAATAAACCATTTAGAGGCACAATGTCAAATGGACTGATTGTGGTTCACCTGTGATGAAATTGAATACATTTGTGAAAAGCCTTCAGGCTCCACCAGAATTCACTGTTGCTAGGAAATGAAGCAGCTCAATCACGAGGTACGGGGGGCTGGCTGCGACCCAGTTGCTTCGAGTGACAAATCGGGCGTGTCTCTGGAGCAAAGTGATGGTTATAAACACACTGACGCGGCCACCACCAAAACTATGCCGCTGCTCCACCTCAATCTGTCTGCTCTGCGGCCCAATAGGAAAGAAATTAGTAATCGAACCGCGCAGATGTTCATGCACACATTACCATTGCCAACTAGTATTTCACAGACTACAGAGCATCATGACTGAGCAACAGAGAGACATCTTGAGAGATGAGATGAAGGCCCAGACCACACTCAGGGCCGTCCGTCAAAATACAATCAGATTAGTCCTCCTTTACATCAACATCAAGCCTACTTTAACAAAGAAACAAGAGAGAAATTACTTAATAGAGTTCGCTCAAGATTACTGCTCTTATACATGCTTGTGAGTTTATTGAAATGCTATGATACCTATGACATAACATCAAGGTTGTTACAGTTCGAGTTCATGACCCCATGGATGGATTACTACATTTTTACATTTACATTTTAGGCATTTAGCAGACGCTCTTATCCAGAGCGACTTACACAGTATACATTTTTTACATACAATCCATTTATACAGCTGGATATTTTACTGAAGCAATTCAGGTTAAGTACCTTGGTCAAGGGTACAGCAGCAGTGCTCCACCTGGAAATTGAACATGCTCCCTAACCATTACACTACATTACAGTACCCCCCCACCCCCTCCCAACACACACACCTTACACAGTCTTTATAGGGAGATGTGACACAGGTTGTTATATGGAGAAGTAGGTCATGTTATGTGGGAAGGTACACAGGGAAGTATGTATATATGATAATGATTCAGCTGCAAATCTAACAGCTTAAGTTGAAACTAGTACTTCTCTGTCAAGAGAAGCATGGGACATGTGGATGGAACTGCTTATTAAGTATACCTTTTCTTTGAAAATATGCTGTGAATGCAATCTGAATGTAACATAGCTTTGTGGTGCACACCGTGCTGACGTGTGATATAAAGGGAAAGTTAAGCACTGATCCTTGTTTTTGTACGATTTTGTGTTTATTTGTGTTTTTCTGGCATTTTTGGCACTCTCCCCATTGACTACAATTCACTAAATGCCATCTCCGCTCTCCCCACATCCCATAATAATCACTATTGGCATTAGCAACATGGCAACTGATTGGACTGACTTCCCTATTTAAACTGTCTCTGCTGGCAGTCAGAGTGTGCTGTGGGGCTAGGGCTCCATGCTGTGGAGAGACAGAGGCGACACATGACAGCCTGCAATGGAAGCCCAGAGCATGCTGTTCCATTGATTCACTGAAACTGAATCAATGTGGAACAGATTCCCCTATGCATGTTGTGGAGACAGAAACACTGAGATCCCTCTAAGCACGCCTTCCTGCTTCTGTAGTCACTCAACAAACATGGAAATAAACTTGGATTTGGAGTGCACCAATTAATAATGCCACTCAAGTTCTCATACAAAACAACAAGCAGAAATAAATTGGAACAGACCAAGAGGGGAAAGAAGAATGCCCTCTAGTGGAATACTCTCAACAAGCACCTAGTGTAGTATCTACTATACTTGGCATTCGGCTAAATAATTGGAGATGTTTGTTGAACAAACTAAGCTGTCTTATACTTGGAAAAACTTGTAATACTGGTTAAAGTTTTACTAGTGTTACTAATCAGTTTTGTGTTTAACATTTATTAAACTATAGTAAAATGCAATCAAAGACCATAACGAGTATGATGAGTTGTCAGTCCATGATTTCCCTACAGCAGTAGCTCTCAAACACGGTCCTGTAGACCCACTATGTATGCTGGTTTTCGTACCAACCATAATTGCAACCTCTGAATCGTAACTAGGTGTTAATTAAACACTTTTAATTT
Organism: Aldrovandia affinis; assembly: GCA_029706075.1. Classification (NCBI taxonomy): domain Eukaryota; kingdom Metazoa; phylum Chordata; class Actinopteri; order Notacanthiformes; family Halosauridae; genus Aldrovandia; species Aldrovandia affinis. Next base: position 4,823,045 of record JAINUG010000063.1, on the reverse strand, counting down.
CTATTAAAGCATGATTTAATCTGTTAAGGCCACTTTGTTGGGAATAGTTTTGTTGGGTTTTCATTGGTTAAAATCATAATAGGGCCAAGAAGCCTGGGCCGGTATGTATCAAGTATCTTAACAGTTACACTTATGACACCTCCGAAGAGCTTACTTAGGAGTGAAATCACTCTTCGGTTAAAGTGGTTGGTAAAACCTAGTTATCAAGCAGTTTACACTTTCTCTTAGCGAAGTCTTCAAATATTCTCAAGAGTAACTCGTAAGTGTGTTTTTGCGACAATCACGGGTGCTGCAAATTAAAAGATTAAGATGAGGCCATCAATTGGCGAAATTGCAGAGGAAGAAGTTGGGTTGCCAACCATAACTTTGTGGTTTAACTGACATGACTAAGTTGGACTATTTTTTTACTGACACCCATATTTCGGTCTTAAAAAGTGTCAAAATAAAGAAAATTATACTCACGCTATGGTGCAGAGCTGCCGTGATGGTTTTTGTAGTCGTACATTGTAGTATTTGCAGCATTTATCATTTCTTTGGTGGGTCGGAAGCTTTTGCTGTCTTTGACTGTTTTAACAGTCAATATTCCATTCAGGTACATTGACCATCTATACTCTTCATCAAACTTTAGTTGAACAAAATGTTCGTAACTAGGAGGACAAGTTTGACGACAGTCATAAATTTAGCAACGAAGGAAGTATAGGGTGATCGAAAAGTCTCTATGCAGCAGTTATACTGCGGATACTTTTTGATCATTCTGTAGCCTAGTATGATTGGGACATTTTTGCAGACAAACTTTTTTACGGCTTTACGGACAAGGTGCAATTAAGATATTTTTTACAGACTGTCAGTAAATTTACGGACAGTTGGTAATCCTGGGAAGAACCAATGTGCTTTTGGAAAATATGTATTCTTTGATGGTCATCACAAGTTTCCAATGAAGTTAAACACTCATAAAAGATGCTTTGTTGGCTAGTGTTAGGCTAAGCAAAATAGATTTACCTCTAAAGTCCGAGTTGGACTGTAGAGGTAGATTCAAAAAAGTAAATAATTAAAGGAAAATTTAGCCACACACAACACGACACAGGTCATAAAAAAAGAGGCATGCAGGCTTTGCCTTCGCCATTCGGAGCCCGGAGGAAAGCAAAAAAAATGCTAATGTTCTATCCAAATCGCGTCAGGAAAATCTCCGGTTTCAAGAAGGCAACATCTGGCACTGGCTCGTAGTCTTTATGAGACACATTAGTTTTATATTGAAATATTACTGATTTACAATAACGGTTATTACAATTATTTTGACCTTTAAGCAGTGTTAAAATAACTTTAACACTGCGCTTAACTGCACTACTTCTCAAAGTTGCTAGCGATATTACATTCTACACAAGATCAGCGACAAAGATGATTCCCTGACGATCTAGGCAATAAAGTTTGATGAACTATATCAAACATTTCTAAAACATTCTTCCTGTCTTGGAATGTGCAAACATGTGTCCGTCTCCACAACTGTGCCATCTTGCCTACTCCTAGCAGAGTTGAGAGCTCCTGAGGTCTCTTAAATACCTGACAGTTTAAGACCAAATAAATTTGATACTCAAATTTAAGAATGAGTGACTTGAGCAAAAGTCACCAATTCTTACACTGGAGACCAATTTTTTTTTATTTTACTGAGGCTTGATACATACAGCCCCAGATCTTGAACCAGTTAAGGGAAGAATAATCACAGCAGTGTGGAACATGCTTACCGTATTGGTCTTCGGGCAAGCTGGAAACCCCAACATTTTCAGCATTTTGTCAGTAGAGGGGACACCTTTGGCTAAACCCAGGGCTACTGGTCTCCCTAGCAGTCATATGGAACACAAGGCTTCAGTGAAATTTGTTTTGAGTAGTCTAGCAAGCTAGCTACCATGACTGGTGACCACTGAACTGTATTTGGAGGGGGGATATTTGTCATAACAAAAACTTGTGCTTACAACTGAACACTACTGCTCAGTCATAGAATTACAAGATTACACACACAGCACAAGTGCCTCAACATCTTGCGAGCACATGTTGACTTTTGAGAGCCCTTCATCCAAGGATGCATCCTCCCTTACCATCAGACATAGACACACTATACAGAGTCAATGAGTTAAGAGGCAATATGAGACAGATTTTAGCATGTCTTTCACATGTGCACTTTATTGGATTTGAATTAGTCAGTGTACAGATTGGCCCCACCATTGCGTCTGGCACCGCCACTTTCCATACGGCTTTTACATATGCCCAGGGGGATGTAAACCTTTATGTTTTTGTATAAAGGTAAAGCTCTTTTGCATAACAAAAAAAAAAAAAAAAAAAAGAATTTAAGGCTGAAAGTACAAAAACCCAGACATTGTTTCTGTTACATAATTTACATAAGCAATACTACAACAAAGTTAAGTATCTGCTCCCAAACACTGGGCAGCCTTCATAGAGGCAAATAAGTTTCTGAACAATGCATTTAACATTTAACATTTGGAATGACTAAAAAGGAAAAAAAAAAATGTACATTTTAAAGTCCTCAGATGCATTGTAGAACTTCGGGGATGCTTATTTGCCAAAAACATTGCCGTCACCTTCACCGTTCCAGTTTTTAGATCCTGAGTCAAGCGCCAAAAATAAGGAAAGCCATGCCAATGTTGTCGTTTCTGGTTTTTCTCTGCGCAGTTTAAGTCGGCGTGTGAAGTGGTAACAGTCTGTTTAGAAGCATTTGCGGTGGACGATGGAAGGTCCGGACTCATCATACTCCTGCTTGCTGATCCACATCTGCTGGAAGGTGGACAGGGAGGCCAGGATGGAGCCTCCGATCCAGACAGAGTATTTACGCTCAGGTGGGGCAATGATCTGTAAAGACAAGGGCCAGTAAGTCTTGAGTGCATACCATGGTGGGACTTGTGATATACAGACCCACACATATATACATGCCATGACAGTGTGCAACAGCGACAACACCCACCTTGATTTTCATTGTGCTAGGGGCCAGGGCTGTGATCTCCTTCTGCATTCTGTCAGCGATGCCAGGGTACATGGTGGTGCCTCCGGACAGGACAGTGTTAGCGTACAGGTCCTTACGGATGTCGACATCACACTTCATGATTGAGTTGAAGGTGGTCTCGTGGATGCCGCAGGACTCCATACCTGTGAATGGGGATACAAGGTTAGCCCTGAAGCAAACACTCAAGGTGCAAATCTGACAGCCTAGTCCAAGTGTGTTTTCAGAGGTCTCAGCTTACCCAGGAAAGAGGGCTGGAACAGGGCCTCGGGACAGCGGAACCTCTCATTGCCGATGGTGATGACCTGCCCGTCGGGAAGCTCGTAGCTCTTCTCCAAGGAGGAGGAGGAGGCGGCGGTGCCCATCTCCTGCTCAAAGTCGAGGGCGACATAGCACAGCTTCTCTTTGATGTCGCGGACGATTTCCCTTTCGGCCGTGGTGGTGAAGCTGTAGCCTCTCTCGGTCAGGATCTTCATGAGGTAGTCGGTCAGGTCACGGCCGGCCAGGTCAAGACGGAGGATGGCGTGGGGCAGAGCATAACCTTCGTAGATGGGCACAGTGTGGGTCACGCCATCACCAGAGTCCATCACAATACCAGTGGTACGACCGGAGGCGTACAGAGACAGCACGGCCTGGATGGCAACGTACATGGCTGGGGTGTTGAAAGTCTCAAACATGATCTGCAGGAACAAACAAATCCATTAGCCTCAAACAAAAGTCACACCACCAAAACATGCAGTCACCCATTAGTGCATGCATCCAACCAAAAAGGCAAGTTATGTTCAGTGCAAGAGGGGGAAAACCAAACATCCATTAAACTAATAGTGTAGCAAAAAGGAACTGCAAACAGGACACAGGAAAGGAAATGAACCTGCAGCTTCCAGAACAATGGGAAATTCAGGTCTGAAGAGAGAATTCCTAAAAAGCAAGGTTGTAAGGAAGAAAATGAATGGAAAGGGAAGAGGAAATAAGGACAGTTTGAAAGTTCAAGGTGTGTCTTCTCAGTAGGCTGACCTGAGTCATCTTTTCTCTGTTGGCTTTGGGGTTCAGGGGGGCCTCTGTGAGCAGGACGGGGTGCTCCTCTGGGGCCACACGCAGCTCGTTGTAGAAGGTGTGATGCCAGATCTTCTCCATGTCATCCCAGTTAGTGACGATGCCATGCTCAATGGGGTACTTCAGGGTCAGGATACCCCTCTTGCTCTGAGCCTCGTCACCAACGTAGCTGTCCTTCTGTCCCATGCCAACCATCACACCCTGGGAAGACATGAAATGCCTAGTTAAGCTTCCGCAAAATAATTATCAGAAACCATTTATCACAAGGGACACCATTTCACACATCTCCCAGGCCCAATAAGTTATAATCTTAACATTCAAAACAAGGAGTTATGGGCATCATTTAAAATGTTGAACATTAGCTTCATGACCTTTGGTACTATACACAATTATTAGCGTTATGTTCACACCATTGACCATTTTGCATTGTTCAGCCACATCAGCTCAAACTATACAGCAGTCAAAACATACCTGATGTCTGGGGCGACCCACAATGGATGGGAAGACAGCACGGGGAGCATCATCTCCAGCGAATCCAGCTTTGCACATACCAGATCCGTTATCAACAACCAGTGCGGCAATTTCATCTTCCATGGCTGAACTGAAAGGGAAAAAAACAAGCGTTAGTAAGTACCCTTGTACCTTGCTCAAAGGTGCTGCCCATAAAATACACCATGTGACCAGCTTGGTCTCATTTCCTGCCTACGACGACGGCATATGGCCACTAGGGGGAGCTGCTGCTATACAATTCAAATAGAGACAAAGGAAGTCCCGTTTCATTCTCTCATTATTACCATAAAAGGCAATGGTCTGAGCAGCTTTGCAGTTGCCGGCAGCGTGGCACTGAGCCAAACTGCAAGGGTTCAGGAAAGGGAACTCATTTCGACATTCAGCATGGCCACTCCCTAAACCATTCATTTCACATTTTGTAACCCACCCCCCGCGTTTAAACGACTTGACTAACAGCTTACACAAATCCCAAGACTTTCCCTTACTGCGTCACATTTAACCAGCGAACGTAGTTGGGCAGCTACAACCCTTGGCAAATTAGGCAGCCATTGCATTACGAAGCACCGGTGATAAACTGTATCCATCCTCTCGTTCAGTTAATACAACTCGTTCAACTGCATGCTGCATCGTAGCGAGTCCTTAATCCATGTTATACCGCGGGCTACCTAGCAACCACTGTGCTTCAAGTCAATGTTGCAGAGCTGTAAATTACAGCGAACAAAATGTGGGATTGGTGAAATGGGCGAGCTAACATTATACACCACACTCACTGTACAGAGAAAGTAGTCAATTAGTTAGCATCTAGCTAACAAATATACCCAGCTATATACCATTACTAGTTACAATTTACAGCAACGACAGCTAGCCAACGTCTGTAGGCTCGCTAGCCTGAATTCAGAATTCACATTAGAACCACGCCTTGATGCCACTTGCAAGCTAGCCAGCCAGCGTTCGGTAGGAAGCTCAATACTGCTTAACCACACCTCGATTCAAATACTGATGCGTAGCCAACGTTACTTTAGACAATATACAATAGTTAACCAACAATACGGCAGAATTAGAACAACCGAATTCAATGTCCCGGACTGAGGTTTCCGTCAAACCATGCTAGATAGCTGCAAATTATTAACTTCCAATTTAGTTTGAGAAAATGGGCAATTAAAGCCGGCTGGACATTCACACCGAATCCATCAGAACGAACGCTAGTCAGATAGCGAGAACTAGGTCACACCCAATCTCATCCAGGAGTAATAACGTTACACGAGAGAAAAATCCCCTTATCGACCTGGCTTGGCATGAAACACTGCAAATTACCCATTAAAAATCGAACGTTACATACCGTTTGCTACAAGAGAACTTGGAGACAAAAATTAAATATAATTGAACACATTCTGCCTCACCATTATGCCCACCAACTGACGGCACCTATTCATCCAACCCCTACTCCAAGTCTCACAGGCACCTGCCCCAACTAACGTGCAGCGTCCTATCCAACATGCAACCAATAACGTATACACTTTTCAAAATAACTTACAACGAATAGCAATTTCTATTATGTGGCTATAATAACTTAAGCCAACAAAGAACCTCGTGCCCCAGTAACGTCACATCGCTTGCCCGTTGGCTACCTCGACTCATTCAAATTAAACATGACTTAAATCATTTTAACTGCTTTACTATTATTGAATCCAGTTTTACTATAAGCAGCATTTTCCTTACCTTGGGTGTGGGGTTTTTAGCGGCTTAAGAGAAACTGTTACAGGCTGTCGTTTTCCCGCACTAGCTGCGTGTGGAGGAGCTCAGAGTGAATCAGTAGATATTGGGTGCACTATTTTATCCTCAGTCAGACACCCGGCTCGAGCCATAAAAGGTAAACTTTCGGAACTAGGCAATCTGATTGGTCGAGCGTCACGCACTCGCTGTGTCGCGTGCACATTGCTGCACTCACTTGCAACTTGAGAGTCAGAAAAGAGGAAAAAGGGGAGAATAAAATTATTTGTTTATCTGTGGACCAATACAATTATAGAGGCACAATAATATTTTATGAAACTTTATTAGTAGGCGGTCATGCTTCTGAAATTATTTCATAATGTAAATGCTTTTTCTCAACTGCTATAAAACAGTAACTGCCTAGCTTGCACACCGGTAACTATACACTAGCAGTGAATTTGTGACATGCATAAAATAACCTAGAAAACGAAAATACGTAGAATACACACAAGCTTACCCTGCAATATAATGAAGTACATAACTAAAAATGTTAGATAAAGTGTTGCTGTGGCGAACTCAGAATGTGTTGCTGGTTCATTGTTGTTAGCTTGATAGCTAGCTAGTCAGCTAGATAACAAACTCTTACGAAAGGCACAGTGTTTCGGGATTTTAACCTTGAATCTGAACATGCCATACAAAATAGTTACGATCTATCTGACAAATAGCAGGCATCCAGGCAACATTTGGAGGGCCTGTGACAGGTACAATGTGTATGCCACCTATATTCTGCAGCAGAGAGAAGGGGAATTTAGGGCACTAGAAAGACCCCCGCCCCATTTCATTGAATTTGTAGCGTTAGTATTTCAAATGACCATAGTACAAAATACATACAGTATAAAACAACATGAGATGTCCCATATTCTAATGACGAACAGTGTTACGGAGGATGTAGTGCACCAGGCCAGACCACTTCATTTTATTTAGTAACAAAAAACTTAGTTGTACTAGTATGGTCTAGACAGCCTTTCTTAAAAATACGTGAGTGACAGTCCAGTTACCCCAAACGTATAGTTTTCAATTCTACTGCAGTGCTTGTTACAATCTCTTGGTTTGGCCTTCTTGCTCAACAGCTCTCCGTGAAATTGTTTCCAAGTTGTGTTCCTATGGCAACATGCATCATACTGTATCTTGCTTTAGAAATGGAAGGAAGACTTTTTGCCTTCTGACATGTTCGCATATGAGAGGGATTAGAAAAAGCCAAATTGAATCGGGAGGACCTGACAGTTGTGACGTCACGACACACCCCACCCTTGCTGGAGGTAAGTGAAAGAGGCCTAAAACGGGAACTTTGAGGTGAGCATAATATTCAGATTTTTATTTATTTAGCAGACGTTCTTATTACTTACAAGTTACATGGTCACCATGGCAGGATGCTCTTGGGTCCACCAAGAGACAAAGTGTATGTTACACTATTTTGTGGAAGTGTAGGGATTCCACGTTAAAATAGATGTACTTAGGCAACATCATCAATAGTTATTCCACTCAAAAGTTGCGACTTTGTGCTAGGCCAGCCATGGTCTTTGGAATATCATTTTTTGTCTCCTTATGTTTTTCTCTTAAAATGGAAAGTTGTAGTTGTGCTTTTGGAAAGATGGTTGTGGAAGTCCGACAGGCTCAGAAATAGATATTTGAGCTCAAAAGCTGTTCAAAATTATTCTCAGGTACCTTTAACACCTTTATGAAAATTAAATTGTGGTTCTGCATTGGCATTTAATCACACTATTTCAGTTTAGCTATACACTTGCCTAACTTTTAAGACAGAAAATAGGTCTGACAGAGTACAAAAAGTACTATTTGAAAATGATCTCACATTACATAACAGAAGTTTGCCATTGGCCTTTCTGTTTTTCTGTTTCAATGTATATGTTATTTTTTACCAATGTAATTATGTAAGAATGATGTCTTTAATTCTGGCTGTCCTAATTTACCAAAGTAATTACAAAAGTAAGAATGATGTCTTTAATTATGTGAATGTTATCCATATATATATATATTAGGTACATAATAACATACAGATTTGTGCCATTCATATTGTTGTAATGCTCATTAATATGCCTGATTAAGGGCAATTTTCAGTTGTTTGTATGGGAGCGGTGCAGATGATTCATCTTTTTGGAAGAACATCCTTCTTCTGATGTGTGTACTGCTTATTTGGCATTCAGGAGATATAATCTAGGTTTGAAACTCCACAGCCTCGTTCATATTATACACAACATGAGCAGCAGGTGTGTGAAATGTAAATACGCTTAGCACCTTGCAACAGGAATGGTAATTCTGGTTAATCGGAGCACCTCCCCTACATGTAAGTCGCTCTGGATAAGAGCGTCTGCTAAATGCTTAAAATGTAAATGTAAAATGTACATGTGACTCCTTTAATAAGTAATCTATGCTGAAAGTCCACGAGGAGCTGAGTTTTTTTGCACACACATTATCATTTATAATCCTGTTTTTATAAACAAAACCAAAGTGCCCCTCCTCAGCATGTACAAAAAACAGCTGATCCTGTTGAATCATTATCTCAAACCCAGTGACAGCATAATAAAAGCAACCTTGGCTCCTACATGAGCACAGTACACAGAATACATTCCCTGACATCACACAGTTAACCCCCGCCCCCCAATCCACCAAGCCCCGCAATTCTCCACCATCACTGAACTTATTCATATTCATTATAGCTTTGTGAAGGCGTTTCTTTGTTCCTTTCTTTCTTTTTTAGAATGTTGACAGAACTAATTTTTATGGAGCACTGCTGTTGCACCCTTGAGCATTAGTTACTACCTAGCCCTATAATTGGATAGTGTGTGAAATGTAAGCTATGTAAGTCTAACTGGATGAATGTGTTTGCTTAGCAACTGCTTAAATACATTACAAAGTGGTCAGAATTGGAGGAGAAAACTGCTGAAATAGGGATATACAGATAACTGCCAAAATAAAGGAAACACTTGAGGGTTCTGACGGCTCTGTAATGATGTGGGGTGCATTTTCCTGGCATGGTTTAGGCTTACTCAACACCTTAGAGGGCAAGGTAAATGGTAATAAATGCAAAGCCATTCTGAGTGATTGCAATATCCCCATCCACAGGGCATGAGTGGTCACTGAATGGTTTGATGAGCATGAAAATGATGTAAACCACATGCCATGGGTGTCTCAGTCACCAGATCTCAACCCAATTGAAGACTTATGCAAGATGTTGGAGTGGTGCCTGAGACAACGTTTTCCATCACCATCAACAACACACCAAATGATGGCATTTTTCTGTGGAAGAATGGTATTGCAGCCCTCCAATAGAGTTCCAGACACTAGAATCTATGCCAAGGCGCATTGAAGATATTCTGGCAGCTCGTGGTGTTTCCTTTTCCCCTTTCCTTCCTGGTTTTACAAAAGATGCCCCCACCCTACTCCCTGAGCAATGTACAACAGTTTTAACATCCAACATCAATTTCATAAAAGCACTGCTATAGACATCAGTCATTCTGTCATTAGTGATGTAAAAAATGTGTTAATATAGATTAACATTGTTCCTTAACAGGTTTTTTATTTGTACATATTAGCCAGGATAGATTAAGGTCCAGCAGCAGCGGATGGGTCATCAGTGGTCAGGGGGTCCCCAGGGAGCAAACTCTTCTTTGTATTGGTTTTGTTAGAGTCTGTGCTGTTTTTCTAACTCCTCAGGATATGTACCAAGCCTACACTTTTGACAAGTAAAATGTACAACTTGTTATTTCTGGACTTTACTCTCTAGTTCAATTTCTTACCTTGACAATTCCCCTCCTACACATAAAAACACATTTGAGTGCAAAGTAATTTTATTAGATTGACTTGATGACAAAAATGTCTGTTCGTGAACACGGAGTGATATACCGTTGCCTGGGAATGCTCCCTCTATTTTGTATTAGTTCAGGGAGTCTTCAAAGTTTACTATTGATTTATATGAAAAACATTTTTTTAAATAAGTGTTTTACAAATACTGGAGTTTAGCTTACAATAAATTAAATATAACAGACCAGGGAAGTCCCTGAGTTCCATCTACTCCTGTTCCATCAGGAACGCTGGAGGGGTTGTCGTTGTGGCGATGCCCATGACATCACCCCAGGTTGCAAGGGGTTAATGCTCTGCTGCTGATCTGCCCGTTTCTATTCATCTAGCAACTGGTGAAAACCATATGTTTTTGCTTTAAAAAATGTTTAGGAGATCTAAATGTCCATCTAATGGCTAATTAGGCTTGTGAAGAGCTGGTTTGGATTCAATAGAGAGGTTTTCAGAGTGGAGTCTCTGGCCTCTGTAGAAAGTCGGGTGTGTGCAGCCAGCTTAGTTGATAGACTCCATCCGAGTAGAGGCTGGGCTACGTGGGTGAGGGGGGGTCAGCTTCTCTGGAGCATCATTTTGAATTATAATTTTCTGTAAAGCTAGAGCAAAATTGCTGGTGCAAACCCAGTTCTGCACCCAGCATATTCACAAGCAACCAAAAGGTGAGCAGGACAGAAGTCAGGAAAGTGTTCCAGTCAGTATCCAGCCTGTCTTCTGTTTGTCCTTTGTAACAGAGATACTGCACTGGCAACTCATCCCCCAACCCTTTGTTGAGTGCTTTTCAGTGTCCGGAAAGATTTCCACACTCACTGATGTGCACTATAATGGCTGTGAAGGGGTCACTGTCAGTTGGCTGCAGCCAAAGATGGAGCAGGGTGTTAGCTCTGCGTTTGTCCTAGGAGAGCTCCCCCTGTACTCTCCAGGAAGGCCAGAGTCACAGAGAGCCACACTAAAGCCACCAGCTGGCTTCTTAGCTAGCAGATTGGATTAGCCAACAATTTACTGCCTAAATAGGTCCATATCCTTTTCCCCTCCCCCTGTGTGCATTCCCCTTTCTCAACCCCCTGCCCCCCTGAAGTATGTTTGAATAGCTTCTCAACCATGTTGTCCAATGACGTCATCATTTGAAAAAGTCATGGACCTCCCCCCCGACTCTTCCGTTGTGAATGCAGGCTCAGTTTCCAAGAACTTTAAAACATTTCAGGGACATTTTCTATAGAGTGTATTCTATTTGCTTGCTTAAAATTCTGAAAATTTCCAGAGGAAAGTTCTGCTGTGCATCAGGGTACATTACGATAGCAAAACATTATTCAACGAGCAACCTGAAAATCAAGTTCTCAGCTATAATGGCAAGAATAAAACGGCTTGCTTTTGTGGAAGAGTAGGTAGGAAAATGATATTTTCAGCAGGATCTGTACTGTAGCTTGCATGAATATATGGCATTCAGAAGATTTGGATGACCTTTGAGTCATGAATTACTCCATTTAGGAACACTACCTCATCTGTGCGTGGCCCAGTTTATAAATATAAATATAAGCTTATATAAATAAGCTTTTAAAGTAATAAGGTTAAACTGCCTAATTTGATGTCTTCGAGATGGTGGTAGTTGCACAGCAATGGGGATATTATGCACCTTCTGTCATTTAATGAAAAACCTTTCTTGAATTAGACTGGTATAACTTACCTCATTTAAGCTTATAGGCATTACTGTTACATCTGATATTTTAGTGATATGGTGATATTGTCTTGTGTGCTTTGCAGCCTGAACTTCTTCTAAATATGGCTAAATGACTAAATATTCACCACTCCTTTTTTAATGCCTGCAGATGCAGCTGAGGGGTCTGATAAAAAAAGTAAAGAGATGCATTTTTAATATTGAATGTGCAGTTATATTTCTGTAGTTATAAAGCTGTGGCTGTGATATTCTACAGATAACTGCCAAAATAAAGGAAACACTTGCGTAAATAAAGGGCTCTGGCGGCCCTGTTATGGTGTGGGGTGCTTTTTCCTGGCATGGTTTTGGTCTACTCAACCCCTGAGAGGGAAAGATAAATGACAAAAATACAAAGCCATTCTGAGTGATTAACTTCATCTATGGTGAAGCATTTCTATCCTAATGGCAGTGGTCTAATCCAGCATGACAATGCTCGCCTCCACAGGGCACGAGTGGTTATTTGATGAGAATGAAGATCGTGTAAACCATATGCCATGGCCGTCTTAGTCACAAGATCTCAATCCAATTGAACGCTTAAGGGAGATTCTGGAGCAGCACCAGAGAGAGCATTTTCCACCACTATCAACAAAACACCAAATTATGGAATTTCCCTTGCAAGGATGGTGTTGCATCCCTCCAATAGAGTTCCAGACACTTGGAGAATCTATACCAAAGTGCATTGAAGCTATTCTGGCAGCTCGTGGTGGCCCAATGCCCTATTAAGACTTTATGTTTGTGTTGACTTTATTTTGGCAGTTACCTATACATTACCAGTTTTTTTTAACCTGTAAAGGGTGAAAGAATCACACATTTTAAATGGATGCACCAGTCAAAGGCTTCTACAAAACTACAGATGAATTCTGATACCAGGGGAAAGTTCCTCATTTCAACCAGCGGCAGTACTGCAGTAATCCCCTCCTTGGGGATTCTGCTATCACAGCTTCACTCCCTTAGCGAAAACCCACTTCCTCTTTATAACACCATCCAATGGGTGACAAGAGCAGTGAGGTGATGTGTGCAGTCGTGTAGAGTTACAGAGTGCTGGGTGGCTGCTGTCACCACCCTGTCCTTTGCTGAACCCCCTCCAAAATCCTTCGTGGCATGTGTCACCCCGGACGACACCTCTGAATTTGGATGTATCACCCTTGCCATTCGAGTGTTAGGCTTTCAGCACCCGCGTTCCTCTCAGCAGTATCTGCGGCTTCATTGAGAGCAGTGGCCGTGCCACTTTGTCTATTAATTGGAGATCAATAGAGATCAGTAGCTTATGAATGCTCAGTTTGGTCTCCAGCCCCTGTGATCCCACCACCTTAGAAATCCTTTCAAAGCATCGGGACCCCCAGGCCTCTCTATAAGTAGTTAATTTGTTTCATACTATTCACAGTTTTTAAAATTTCAGTAAAACATTATCAAATTGTAGTTGTAGTGGTCTAGGTTGCAGTTCCCCTTTTTATTTCTGCTTAATTTTAGTTTTATCTGCCACAATGGACTGGCATGTCACTTTGGTCAAAAGCGTCTGCTAAATGGATAAATGTAAATGTAGGTTGACAAAGGTTTCAGAACTATCAGCGGTTTAAAAATAATATAGGTCAGGGTCTTTCTATAGATCCTCAAATCCTGTGCATCGTCTGTGTTATTGATTTTCTCAGCCTACTCTTCTGTAGCCCCTGGGAGGGTTTCAGATATGTCTGCATATTCCTGAATTAAGATAACACCATGAGAGGGCTCCCGAATTACAGCCTTATTGAAGGGCCTGCCCACTTTTTTTCTGACAACATCTACATTTGAAAAGGAACTGCACTTGCTCTTGTCACAAGTGGGTTTTTCTCAACGAGGTACTGCGGCAGTTCCCAGCAGCGCACGCTTTCACATTGTGAACCTCCGACAAGAGTGCTAATCCACAAACCCCCATCTGTCTGGTTGTAAGGGGAAGGGAAGGAGGGGTGAGGGGGGGAGGGGAGTGCAGAGTAGAGGATTGCTGCTTGCGCGAATCAGAAAAAAAGCCTGCGCTTTGGCTCATATGCTCACTCAACCTCGAAACCAGCATGAGGAGGGATTACTGTGCCAAGCGGTGGCCTATGAGTTGTGTTAGAGGAAGTTGAGTAACAGAATAGGAGGCTGAGCATTGCTCCAGTAATGCAGAAGTTAAAGGGCAACTGCTCTCCTCCAGAAAAAGGACCACTGGTTTACCTTGTGGTTATGTTTTAAACATGGCTTTCCAATTAGAGTTTGAAATTCATTTGAGGAGAAAAGTCTGTAAATATTTGATATTGAACCTCAGTAGGATGCACCAAGAAAACGCTACTGTAAGTCAATGGGCCCTACACCGATTAGCACATCCAAGTGAACACTTTCCTTGGGTTTCATTTTATCATAGTAGCACCCTAGGTGACTTTTGTAGCTCATTAATCTCTGTGTGCCATCGGCAGCACCTTCACCTCTGTTATCCCACACCAGCTGTATCCTTTGCCCTGATTCTGTAGGTTTTACCCGAACCCCAGAGGCAAACTATCAATAGTTTACTGTGGGGTACTATAAAAACACGCCTGATCATTTTCATTTCAAATTCAGTTATGCAATTGTGTTGTTACTCTGTCTTAGAAATCAACTATGACTGATCTAACTGGAAGGATTCAGCTCAGGAAAGGGCTGGTCAGACAGCACAGTCCATCTGATCCAGATAAGAGCGGTGGCATGCCGTCTGGATCAACCCGTATTGCCTGTAGTGCGCGAAGAAGCCCCAGTGTGTGAGTGTCCTGTTCTGCAGGGATAAACAAGGCCCTGAATGTTGCCTGATACCACATGGTCACAGCCGTGTAGACCTGCAATAACAGGAGGGTTCAGGGTTGTGTCTTTCCCTCCGCCCACACACTGTCTGACTCAGCCTGGCAGCACTGCCATCCAAGCGTTGGGCCCGCCGTGCCTATGTCAAACAGGACTATATTTGGCTTTCCCTCAGCCTCTCCTTATGAAACAGTCACCGATCCAGTTGTAAACACGATGTCAGCCTGATCAGAATCTTCACCTGGGGGGGTCAGGATTTTAACGACAGTCATTTTCCAATCTGCTAGCATGGCAGTTTCTGATATGTGCTACTTGCGCCTTCTGCATCTTTTCCTTCCCAAAACCAATGTTTCCCTCCTTTATTTAAACAAAAAGAAATGATGAACTGAGGTTAAGATTGTCCAACCTAATTGTTGGTGACTATTTTATTACAAGTCACCATTACCAAGTATAGCAAAGACAGGGCCTATCTCTCTCTCTCTCTCTCACACACACACACACACACACACACACACACACACACACACACACACACACACACACACACACACACACACACACACACACACACACACACACACACACACACACACACACACACACACACACACACACACACACACACACACACACACAATAAGGTTTTCTAAGTCTCCAAATATGGCCTTTCTTCAGTAAGACCCAGGCTTTTGAAAGGAACCGCATGTCTCAGGGCAGACACTTCAGCAGGGTCGCAAGTCCACACAGGAGGCTACACGTCGACATTTGAGCTCTGGAGAAAGCCAAAGATGTAGCAGGAATGCACACGTCCCCTGCTCCACACCTCTCTGCCACAGCAGCGCTGACACAGTGAGCTGCTCCACAGGTCCAGATGCTGTAAATAATGCTGCCTACACTGTGGGGCTCTCGTCACAACTGGATTGCTTTACAGTGCCTACGCTTCCTCACTGCGCAGATCTAAAAATGGATAATCTGTGTGTCACGGATGTGTGATTACTTCTCTCTCTCTTAGTGAAACACGTTTGGCCATTGCAGGTGCCTCTCTTCACGTAACCACGCCACCGTTCACCGTTTTAATACAAACCCTGAGATCCCCCCCAAAAACATTAGTTTGTCCAGTTGACCCCAATGAAAAATCACCTGTGTTAGTCGCTGGCCCCTGCATGCAATTTATCAGGCCCAAATCTCAATTGCTTGTGTGCACTAGCCAGCAGGGATGTCACTCACAGTATCCATTTTTGAGAGTGAGTTGGGCCCTGTTCTGGAGCTGGGCTGTATGTATAACAGTACATACTAGCTAAATGTTTCCCCTGCATCTTTAAGAATGCATGGTCTTTTGATGTGGGTAGGTAGGGAAACTCAGGACTATCCGGTATCACCTCTTTTTGGGACATTTGTCTCCCAGGAATGAAAATTGCATCTCACATTCTTGTCATGATCTTGCGCAGCTGTCAACACAGGAAATTAGGCCAGCTCGTTTCTACAATTGCAAGAGGAATGCGGAGAAAGCAAGCAGGCTTTTCTAGGTGCTTTATGCTGATCCAGGATCAGTTCGCACAACCCTAACCCTAACTACAACTACAACCACTATTGAGAACAAAGCTGAAACTTGTCCAGGGTTTGTGCTCGGGGTCAGACTCTACACCCAAGTGGTCAACTTTAAGAAAAACCTCATATATAGTATTACATAATGTATTTTACAATTACAGAAACAATCACCACAATCATGTACATGCATGAATGATGATTTTTTTAAAGGATGGCTTGTCAGAGTGGAAAACAGATAGAGTGGTTCATGGGGATGAGATGATCTGGTCAGGAGCATTCTTACAGTGCTTTTCAATTATCACCTCCGCAGCACTAATTCACAAGCCCAGGCACAGTGACATCCCCCAGGCAGCATGGGCTTGCAGATGGTAGGGATGGTATTAATGCCTGTTGTTCTGAGGCACAACCCAAAAGCGAGTTCCTGCCTGCCGAGAAATTCCTTGTGTTAGCTTCTACTTGCAGATAGAATTCCGGATGTCATTGCATCATTGGAGGGGAGCTATTCCAGCCCATATTTTCTGTACGTTTATCTTACGAATTGCGATGCGCTGAGTGGACGTAATACAGAAACTGTGTTGGCCTCTGCGTTGTTCCTGCTTACAGACATCCATTGTCCTTCCTGTCAAAGATGCGTTCATGACATAACATTGGTATGAAAAAGCCAGTGCAAGTCTCTGGACCGGCAGCATTCATAACAACCTCAAACAAATGGCTTGGAGCACTGCGTCATGCTTTGGATGACCAAATAAATGTGAAGATTTAAATACAGAGGACGACTAGCATCAAACTGAAACTGATCTCTCAGATATCTTCAGTCAGTCAGGTTACTTTTCAGGCCTTGGCTTGGCACGGATGATATAATAGTTTTTTTCTCTCTCTGTTTTACTGTTATACATACAGCCCAGCTCCATAAATTCATTTCCTGTGGTGTTTCAGCTCTGAAGCACTTGTTCACTTTTGGCCGCAGGAGGCCTCGCCCTCACGGAGATGTAACAGTCACCACCATAAAAGGAAGTCTTTAAATGTGTCACATGATAACAATGTCAAGAATGCAAGGCCTCTGTCACATGGGGCTTTCTCAAGGAAATCAGATTGAAACTGATTGGGCAAAATGAATGAAATAGCTCTTCATGAGAAATTCTGTTGAATTTACCGCAAAGACAATATTCATCTCTGTTGTTTTTTTGTTTGTTTGTTTTTTTGCACAGAGAGCTGCCGTGTGCTAGCTTGATTCCTGCTTAAAGGGCATCCTCTGTTACTGTACATATAATTGATTGTTTTCTGCTCTTCCCTGAGTGATTTGTGTCCCTATAGTACACCACCTCTTGTTTTGAAAAAGGGTGTTTCTTGTATGTCTGTCCTCTTCAATATCTTGCACAAGAGCACTAAGTAGTTGATCTGATTCATCGGCTCCTCTCTGTACCAGCCTCATAGTATACTTTTAGATAACCTCCCCCCACCACCACCACCACCACCTGAGCACTACCACACCCACCTGCACAGGCACGCACATACATACAGTTTTAACAGTGGAAAAAACATCAGACAATTTAGTTGACCAAATGAATGAACATGCGAGTCACCTGTGTATCGTTGTGTAGGTTTGTGGTCTGCCACTGCATTAAAAATGTTGACACTAATTACACTGCATTTGCACATTTTATTTGTTTATTTGATTTGCCTTAAATAGTAGGCCTAGACTGAGGAAAACCTGATGAGAGATCCTATGTCTCAGCCCCGGATGGCTTTTTGTTAGTCTGTGTTTGTGTTGCAGATCCTTGTGTGACTACCCATGCCAACAGATCCCCCCCTCTCTCTCTCTCTGGCTCTCTCTCTCTATTCCTCGCGCTGCCTCCCTCCCTCTCTCTCACACTCCCTACTCCCAGATTCCTCAACATTCCCTTTCAGCGCCCTGCCAGAGTCCCTCCTCCCACACACACGTAATCGCAATATTACTCCGACGCTCTCCTCCTAGTACTGTTTAGACAGCAAACAGTCATTAGAGCAAGGTCTTTTGGGGCGGAGCTCTGCCTCATTTCTTCTCTTGCAGCCTCCATATATGGCAAGAAGTAGCAGGTAGTGATTGCCAAACTTAGTCATCAAACTTTGCAGCCTATTCACTGCGCAGTCAGCTTATGAGTTCCTTTAACTCTAGTAGCATACTCCACCCCCCCATACACTTCACACACTCCTCCCTGTTTACTGTGGCCATTAACTGTTTGAGTTCTGTCTCTTGATGTTTAAGCAGATTTAAAAACAAAACACATTCAGACAGCTCCTGTTTTTCTGGTTGTAAGCTGGTTTCATGAAATGAGACTCGTGAGAGGACCTAGAGTTTCTATACAGACTCTGCGGGACGTAGTAGCATTAGGTTCGGGAGATAAGTGCGACTCTTATCTTGTCAAATGTTTGACAATGCTGCTATAGAGATGCATTACCTCACTCCTTACATTCAGTGTAAATAGGCCTTTCCCGTGCTTTTCAACAGCCTGGCATTTTGACTGTGACTGGAGGTGGCAGCCCTGCTAATGGCAGTGCCCATCATTCACACATAACAAACTCATTAACCTGCTCACTGACTGATTGACTGACTGACTCCCGCAGTAACAAGTGTTACCACTAGGAGCACTATTGGGTAGAAAGGCCAGCAAAGAAGTCACAGCCAGTATGAGTTGTGTCTATTCAGTTCTTTATGTTTACAGTCATGTCGACTGATCTGCTCTGTACTGGAGATATATTAATGTCAGGGTCACATGCCTAGAAACAGTCCCAGCCCTCGCCTTGAGAAAATACAAGCTTTTCCACCCCAGAGTCTTTGCTGGTCAATGTCTTTCCTGTTCAAAGATGGAAGACTGGGGCTCTTGTCTGTACATGTTTGCGTTTCTCAGGAATGTTAATTGTCCTGCTCCATCAGTGTGTGCTCACAGAGAAAGGAGAGACGAATTTGAAAAGCTTTCACGAGGCATGAAAAATGACAGAGTGAGTCCACTTTTCCACTCTGCAGAGACAGTGTGCCTGACACAGAGGACAGCAGAGACCATGTGCCTGTCTGACACAGTACAGCACAGCCAGAGTGTGTCTGACACAGGACAGCATGGAGCCAGAGTGTGTCTGACACAGGACAGCATGGAGACAGAGTGTGTCTGACACAGTCTGTTACACAGATCATTATTCTCTGCTTTATTATCTTGTTGAAATGATAAGTTGCAACTAGGACACAAGTACACTGACCTTTTTCTTTCCCATGAGCACTTAAAAATGTGTGGACAGCCATTCTGATGGCATGCTTTCTGTGTAACTTAAAATAATAATCTGTGAGTGTGAAGTAATACAGTATTGTAATAGTACTATGCAGAACGGTGCTACAGCACATCGAAAAAGTGGAGCTTTTGTGTGCTGTTCTTTTAAGAGAGATAGAGGATGTCACTTGTTTCCGCTGCCAGTAAGCTTGGAGATTTCTGCCTCAAAGCTTCCTTTTTTCTAGTACCTGTCAAGAAGGATATCTTTACATGAATGAATTGCAAACTTTTTCACTCACTTTCTGTTCTACATGTCAAAAAACTATTTTTGCACATTTTGTTATGTGAGTTGCATTGTCAAAGTAAAATATAATTTGGTATGTTGTGTTTAAAAAGGATTTGGGTCCTTTCGCTCATGGTGCGAATTGCTCCCAGTAACTCTATAACAGACTACATGAGGAAATTGTACATGTAGGTTGTTAACTAATGATGTAAGACTTGGCTTTTTCCCCTTTACGAAAAGCAAAAACAAATCGCTACAATATCCAGTGTGCAGTGCAAATGCCCCCCACCATTTATTGTGTAGTCTGGAATACTGGATAGTGTAGTTTACTAATGGCAACAGTTAATTCTTAATTAACAGAAAAGGACTGCATCCTGTAATAACCCAAGGCAGTGGCAAGTGAAAACATTCAGAAAGCCATATCTCATATGTTACAAAACATTTTAGGTTTGGGACATTTTGCCATTTTGTTATTTTCAGGGGATGGAGGATTAATCTGCAACATTTTTTAATTTGTTTTCTTTATAATATTTTTTACAGGTAAAGAGCATAAAATATTTTATAGGTAAGAAACAGCATGAAAAATAAGGCTAAATCTGTTCCTGGTTGAACGCTTCATTGGGTTGACGTTAAGCTAAAATTAAATGCCTGCCAATGGCAACCCCTAATATGGTTTAATAGCTCTCACTCAGCTGTTCCTTGTCATTTTAAAACAATGTTTCTCACTGTTTTCTATGTAATGAAGAAGAAATGAGAACTGAAATCAATTCCCACACAGAAGACAAGGATACTGTGAAAACCCCAGTACCTTTGGATATGCATATTACATGTTACGCTCACGTCAGTGTTGCACAGGGGGAATATCTCACTCGCTCTGGCAAAGCATTCAACAGAGAAACAGATTGTGAAGGCATTGGCTGGCTCTCTGCAGTTTCACAAGGCAATGAATGAGAGCCACTTGGTATTCTAGCCCTCTCCTGCCCGGGCCCCCTGTCTTCCTGTCGTTCTCAACGCCCCTCCTCCATCCTGGGAGACTTCCTTGCCTGACTGGCCACTCTTTCAGCATTTGAAAATCCCCCCCTCCATCTTACCCACCCCGCTTCTCAAACACTGAACTGCCAGATTCCTTGCAAGGTCAGTCAGAGGCCTTCAAGGGTAACCAGAGGGTTTGGCAATGTTTCTGAAGCACAGAGCGGCATGGCTTGCCTCCCTTACAGACACACAGGGACAGCACAGACACAGCTCAGTACAGCACAGACACAAACATAGCACATCAATGCATGCGCCTTTCTCTCCTCACAGATAAGCTCCAGGGAAAGCTTTCTCATCCTTTCCAATATTCATCCAACCAATTTTTTTTTTTTTCCTCTAAAATCTTGTAGATTTCTGGTTCAAACCGAGGCTACAGCCAGTGGAAGATTCCAGACTGATCTTGTGATTCTGGCCTGGCTTTCTCTCTCAGGGTGGAGAGCAGTGACTCACAACAGAGCACAGACATAATAATGTAGACGGACTGTGTCTGACAGACACGATAATGCAGATGAACGTTGTCCTACAGATACAACAGCACAGAGTGTGTCTGACACAGAACAGCAGAGGCAGAGTATGTCTGACACATGACAGCACAGACAGAGTATGTCTGATACAGAACAGGATGGAGACAGAGTGTGTCTGACACAGAAGACAGCACAGGGGTTGAGTTGATCTGACTCTGAGGACAGCACAGAAAGAGTGTGTCTGACACAGAAGACAGCACAGAGACAGAATGTGTCTGACACCAAGGACAGCACAGACAGAGTATGTCTGACACAGAAGACAGCACAGAGATTGAGTGTGTCTGACACAGGGGACAGCACCCAGGCAGAGTGTGTCTGACATGCAGAGACCGACTGCATCTGAAGTTTCCTATGTGGAAGAAAGGACATTTCATTTTGCCGCTCATTCAGACAAACCCATTTACAGTCCTGTGGAATCAGGAACCTGTCACGTCTCAGCTGTTTCATCCATTTTCTAGTTTGCAGGTACACAGTTTGTGTGCAACTCAAAATGTGACTGTTCACCAAAAAACAGCCATATCACAAACTCTCTGCGCTTGGAATATGTATTTGATTAAACTAATTTTAATTCATTACTGCAAATACAATGAGTCACCAAGATGAAGGTGGGGTAGGGTCAATCAGGTAAATGATCCAATAAGTCAACATTACACGTTTCACAAAAGACCGGCACAGTAATACAACATGCAAACATGCCTATGTGTCAGGGTTCCAGTTTTTGCATATGTTCCACATTATGTTTTTACGTAATCGTTATGCATGTAATATTGCTGAAGAGCCACAATCTCTGTGGCAGCAGCTTCTATTGGGCTGAAAATCATGGGCTAGCACAGTAAATCAGTAGGAGAGACACGTCTTCATCACCAGAAGAAGAAAAAAGGAGGAGAATTATGCTGAAGGTCTGTGACACCTATGCCCTAAAAAGGCAATCCAGTCTCCCTGCGCGCGATTGGAGGAGCCTCCTCAGGAATGAGGAGATCTGGGCCAGGTGACACCGCAGGTAACCGCAGGATCAGCGGCACACCCCATGTGGCCGTGCCCAGAGTCAGTTTCATTGCCCCAATTAGAAGTGAGGGGTGCCGCGTTATCCAATCCTCCGACTGTCCACGTTGCAGCGCACAATGTTTACTACAGGTAAGCCCTGCTCTCACCTTCTTTGCCCTCCTTGGCTGATCCCAGCGCAGGCATTGCCTAAAAAAGGTAAAGTTGAAGGGCCTCACGTTTGCAATCTCAGGAATGCCAATGTGTCAGAGCATGAGTTTTACTGAAAATGTTCCCCTGTTTTCTCCACCCCAATACACGCACATACACACATGCAAATACACACATGCAAAAACACACACATGAGAGCACGATTGCACACACATGCATGCAAAAACACCCACGGTCATACACACAGATATTAAAATACTCTCATACACACACACAAGCTCACATACACACAGACACAGGCACGCACGTGGTCACATGCATGCATGGACACGGACACACACACGCACACACATTCAAACGCACTCATACACACACACCCCATGCACATTTCACACACATGCTCACATACACGCGTGCCCACGTTCACACACAGACACATGGTCCCACACACAGGAAGACGAGAGTAAGAGGCAGCACAAAGTGCAGTTACTCAGACTGCTAACCCACCCCGCTCTCTGATCAACATGATGTTACTGCTGCTAAAAAAAAACATTCATCACAAAATTAGATTATCCTAAATAATTTCCAGTGGGGAGGGGGAGTGGTGCTGTTACATAACTGAAACCTGTCAATGAACACCCTGTGCACCACATTCCACACCAGGGAGACACGGGGCAGTAGTTGCCCTCCCACTACATGGTGCGCAGTGTTAACCTTCCTCTCCATAGTGCATCATGGCTTTGTTTGTTGCGGTGCTGTTGATTTACACATTTAAAAGAGCACTGCAGGGGTATAACCAATGCGCATACCTGAGATGGGGAGTCTCTAATATGCTGCAGAACCATTCCCTTTTAAAGAGTGTAAGCTAGGCACGGTAGTGATGCATGGAGTGCAAGCAAGGCATGGAGCATGACGTTTGGGTGGGAGAATCAGAAGCAGCGCTCGCTGAATTTCTGCTTTCACTGGAGTGGCAGTGCGGCCATCACTGTGCTGTAGAAAGGGGGGCTCGGATTGGGAGACAGAAACACGCCTTTTTTCCCTCAGATGAAAAACTCAGAGGTGGGGGTGGTTTCTTTTTCTGAGTAGCAGGGCCATTGCTGGCAGGAAGTGACCCACAGTGTAGTTGAGGTGTGCCTCTTGAGGGGGCCCCATGCCGGTGGTCTGATTGGTCCTCGTGTTCTCTGATCCGCTGCTGGGTTACGAGGAGAGCGGTGGGGTGGGGGGAGAAGGAAACACATTTATGGACCGTGACTCTGGACATGAATAAATCAGTTAACAACACTGACCTTACTCCACTCCATCTTGCAGGCAACAGGACCTGATGCTCAGTGCTCACATTATTCAGATTCCTTTGTAATTTTGTGCAAGATTTCCTTTCGCGCAAGAGAACTAGAGTGCCTGTTTTGCCCCCAGTCTTCAGACACGAGTGGTGCAGTTCTATTGCAATGCACAGCTGCAGTGGCACCAATTCCACAGACAGGGGGCAGAATGGAGCTTACAAGCTAGTTGCCATCACTGTTTGCCTTAAAGCACAAATAACTGACTGCTAAAGATCAAGACGCAAAACTGCTCCTGTGGGCTGAAGTGTGAAAATTACACATGATGAGGAGATTGCCGTTTCTCCTCACCCCCTGTCCATCTGCTGTTAGTCCAGTATGACTGGCAGTGTGGTATGGTGGTTCAGTAATCTGACTCCTAACCATGAATCCCATGTTGGGCACTGCTCGTGTGCCCTCGAGCAAGGCACTTCGCTTTCAGTAATTATGTCCTGCTATGTTAATGGCTAATGCTTCAAAGATGCAAGCACTGTAATTTCCCTGGATCAGAGCATCTGCCAAGGGAATGTGTAAATCAATATGAAATCAAAAGAATCCATTTGAATATGCAAAAATACAGCTAATGCATTCTTTCTCCCATTAATTATTTCTCCCATTATTATTGAAACTAATAAGTTGCCCCAGTGGATTTGGTGATTTGGTGCGTATATGTGTGCAGGCCTGAAGCCCTCAGAGGGCCCCCCTGAACCCTCCAGAGGATTAGTAAATGGGAGCTGTGGGCCACCTGTGCCAGATGTTAATGACCCATTATCCTCAACAGATGGGGTTTGCCCCCAGATATGGATACATCTACAGCTCAGAGTCCCATTGTATGGAGTAATTATCTAAGTTATCAATTATCACTTACTTATTCCAACCAATTCATGTTTTTACCAAAAAAACCTCAGGCTATACATCACAGTGATTAATTACATTTCAGTGAGAATTTCACTGCTGAAAATGGCATTCACGTAAGACTTCAGCAAGATTTTCATCACCTTTTTAAAAAGATTCTGTACATAATCCTCTTACATCATTAGTGTTGACAAAATGTATTGAAAAACATATTACTGTTCTTATTCCCCTAGTAAAATAATATGGAAATTAAATTGTTTCTTGGTTTTTAAAATGCTACAGATGTACAAATATCAAGAGTCTGAAGCCTTTAATGAACTTTTCCCCCTAAACAAATATGTGTCCATAGTGTCTAAAATTCATTAGTGTCCAAAACTGACCACTTGACAGGTGGAGCTGGGCAGAGAGAAGGCAGCCTGGACATACAGATGGCCATGTTGTCACGTGACACCAACTACTGGGTCTTGAAGATAGATTGCCTGTCAATCAAGCCTCACTCTGGATGTACATGTTCATTCATGCACACACACTGACACAGATAAAACTCTTGCCTTGCATAGACACACCCGTGTGTTACACCTTACACTAAGTTGTTTGTTTATGCACAGGCAAACAATGGCATTAGATATTAACAGGTGAAATCAAAACACATTTCAGCCTCAGAAGTGCTGTAGGTGCAACCAAAAACCTAATGCAATGTCATATTTTATTCATGCTAGGGCAGTGCTCAGAATATATTGATCATTTAGGCCTCCGGTTGACACTGTTGTTGACTCTTTAAATATCATTCTGCTGCTGCTCTGAAAATGCAGATGCAGAAAGCCATTGAGGAGGGGAGGTTAGGCAAATTAAAAATGAGGCCTATTTATGCCATTCATTTAATCTATAATTGCCATCATCTGGGAAGACTGAAACATGTTTGAAACAAGATGCAAAGAGAGCGGTGGCGGTGCCATGGCTGCTTTTTGAATATGCACGGTAACACGGTATGAGTGGAAACAATAAGGGCTCGGATGCAGCCAGTGAGGTGAATGCTGGGAAAGGGGGGGTAGGGGTGGCACCAGACCTGGGCGTATGAGTCACAGCGATATATGACTTTCACTTTCACACATGTCAGGCTCTCAGCATTTCACTCAAAATGGTGGAAATAACAGATGGTGAATAATGAAGTGGTTCATTTTCATTTAAAAAAACAATCTTTTACACTCACCTCATATATTGGGATGCCATGCATACATAAAAAAACATGTATCTGGAACATTACGTTTGTTGCTTTTGCAACATAATTGTTGATTATAACATGTCTATAGTCTATACCAGCCTGATTATGTCTTGCTGCATGGATATGAGCCCTGCCACTGATAAGACTGAGACAAATGTAAGGTTTAGGCTTAATGATGCAGTTTCATCTTAAAATCAGTAGGTGGAGCTATAAAGCTCTTTGAAATGTCATGCAGGACAAACAGTGTCTCATGATGTAGAGGCAGAGTGTAGCATTGTCTACAACATGCTAGCTACTAATTGCAGCCTATCTATGGGTTTTCATGCAAACAAGAAGACCTACATATCATATCATTGGACATATCATATCGTATCAAAAGTTCCCATCATATAGCCCAGCAGCTATAGAGATATTGCAGACACGCCCCTGAAGAAGAGTACACTAATATGATTTTTTGTCATTTAAAATATGTTATATAACTTGAAATGACCAATGACAGTGTTGAATATGTGAGCCACAAAAATGTATAGACAGTCAGGGCAACAGTCTATTACAGCTATTGTGTTTACTCACTTGCAAATTGTTTAATTGGAAATATCGCATTACATTTGTTATCAACAGAATCAAAATGGCAACTCTTTCAGCTACAGTCATCATACACACAAGGCCTGTGTAAATTATATCATTGTGGGTGTCAACCGCCTACATATTCTTTGGCATTCCCATCATCCCATGCACTGCCCCTGGCTCAAGTGCTTTTGTTCAATGGCCTGTCATTGTGCTGTGGAGCCTTGTCTCGGACAGGCGATTTTACCCACGCATTCCTCCTCTCTCCCCTGGGATTGCTTCTGTCTTAATGCACTGCTGCTCACACTCATATGTAAAGTGCTTGTTTAGAACCAATCTTCTTTCAGCTGTGCCTCTGGAAAAGCATATTAATAAATTATTGTGAGAGTCGCAGCATAGCGTGTGCATATGCAGACACACAGTTGTAGGACAGCATGTGCGTATCATGCATGCACACACACACACCCCTCTGTTTGATAAAGGGATGTGCCAGAACCTGGTTGTGTGTTTGCCATGTGCACATGGTCCAGACAGAGCAGAACCTGGTTGTGTGTTTGCCATGTGCACATGGTCCAGACAGAGCAGAACCTGGTTGTGTGTTTGTTATGTGCACATGGTTCAGACAGAGCAGAACCTGGTTGTGTGTTTGTTATGTGCACATGGTCCAGACAGAGCAGAACCTGGTTGTGTGTTTGTTATGTGCACATGGTCCAGACAGTGCAGAGCCAGCGAGGGCTGTTGCAGCGTAGGTCCTCCCAGGTATCACTGTGTGGAAGGTGTCGGTCTTAACAGGGAAATTGGGGTGATTACCGGCCACGCCTACTGGCAGGGCAGCCAGCGCACACCTGTGGAACATTTGCTAGTGTACCTGTTTGCTTAAAACTGCTCTCTTAGTAGGTGCCCGGGAGATGGGAGGTGAATGGATACAGAGAGAGGACACCCAGAGACCTGACACTGAGAGAAAGAAAGTAGAAAGATACTCAATGTTTATAGTAGTGGTTTTGCCGAAAGGTG
This sequence comes from Aldrovandia affinis, assembly GCA_029706075.1. Classification (NCBI taxonomy): domain Eukaryota; kingdom Metazoa; phylum Chordata; class Actinopteri; order Notacanthiformes; family Halosauridae; genus Aldrovandia; species Aldrovandia affinis. The sequence goes on along the minus strand of JAINUG010000063.1, from coordinate 4,795,648 downwards.
GTGTTTATTTTCGTTTTTTATTTTTGTTAATTGTTTTTGGCTGGAACCCGTGAGGGGAAGGCTGAAGGTGTTTTGTTTATTTTTGTTACTGTCAGCATAAATAAATAAAATACGGTTTGCGTATCTTCAAATCCCTTCTGTGTGTCCTGCTGTTCTGTTCTGATCCAGCTTGTGCTGCATGGCGTGTGACACCCTGGTGTCTTCCTGCCGCTCAATTGGTGGGTCACGGATCATCTGTGATTGGTATGTTACATGAGATCAGGACAGAAAACATCAATCCAGCTGCCCTAAGGCCATGCACAGATAGACCAGCCTAATATCTGTATACTTCCCCCCCAAAGAGCAAGTTCGACATGTCAGGTATGGAGAGGACACCAAAATGGGGCAGACAAGAGTCAGACCTTTATTTTTAATCCACTCCCTTATTCAATTTACCTCCGTCAGCAGAAAAACGACGGTCCGCTTTCAAAATCAATATCCTGTCCTGTCCTATCCAAGAAGGCTGCTTGATGGGGGCGGGTCTCACATTAACACGACCTCTGAACACACAGGCCACCTCCTGTTCTTCATCCATAGGGATTTCTTGGCACTCTGAGTTATATTTCCTGTTGAGAAACACTTGGCTGTTAATTTCTCGACATACTGGACATTCTGGAATGTTCTGCATGCTAATCCATAGAGGGAAGACTGCATGTATCCATTAAGAGGATGCAAGCACCATTCCCAGTGGAAATGGACCTTTAGCCATAGAGTGAGGAGACATCAGTCAATACTTTCTTTGAATCAGTAATTTAATACACTACCGGTCAAAAGTTTTAGAACACCCCCATTTTCCAGTTTTTACTGACATTTAAGCAGTTCAAGTCCAGTGAATAACCTGAAATGGTACAAAGGTAAGAGGTAAACTGAAAATAATAATAATTAAAAAAATAATAATAATTAAAAAAGTTTAGGTTACCAAAAACAGAATTAAAAAAGTGATTAAAAAAAGGCCCTTTTCAGGGAACAAGTAATGGGTTAACGTGGGTTAACAGTCACTCTGTGCAAGTCGCCGACTCTCGATCCAGCAAAAGAGCCCCAGACCATCATGCTTCCTCCATGTTTGACAGTTGGTTTCACACACTGAGGAACCATCCATTCGCCTACTTGACGGCATACAAAAACCTTTCAAAATTTCAAGATTTCAAATTTTGATTAATTGGTTCATACGACCTTCTTCCAGTCTTCAGTAGTCCACTGGTGGTGCTTCATGGCCCAGGCAAGCCTCTTTTTCTTATTTTGCCATCTTAGCAATGGCTTTCATACTGCCACTCGACCTGTCAAACCTACAGCTCAAAGTCTTCTCTTCACAGTTGAAACTGACACTTCCTTACTTTGACCAGTGTTAAGCTGTGCTTGAAGCTGTTGTCCTGTGAGCCGCCTATCACGCAAGCTGTTGACTCTCATAAACTTGTCTCCTGATTTTGTTGTCTGCCAGACCTCTTCCTGTCAGAGTTTCCTCCAGTTTCCAAGTGCCTTTTGATAGTGTAGGAAACTACTCACTGCCAAAAGATTTACATAATTTTTCAGTTTTTGGTAACCTAAATTCTTTTTTTGAACCTCTAGGAGTTTACCGCTTACCTTTGTACCATTTCAGGTTATTCACTAGACTTTAACTGCTTAAATTTCAGTAAAAACTGGAAAATGGGGGTGTTCTAAAACATTTGACTGGTATATCAAATCTGGGGATAATTCACTGTATGTTTGTCCAGAGGTTTGAAGATGTTATTCAAGTGACGTTTTTTCATTGCTTTGTTCATTGCTTCCACAGTATTTCAAGCTTGGCCATAGAAAAAGGGATACAAATTATGGAGTGAATAGAAGTTTGACCTTTTCAGGTCCAGAGTTTCTCTGTGTGATTGGTCGTATTCTGACATTTCCGGAGGGAGACAAACTATTTTGTAGGAACGCAAGACATCCTCACACACTGCAGCATCTCCCCAATATGCCTCTGTTATTAATTATGCATTTATCAAATTTCAGGAAGCCTGAGAAACAGCATAATGAGAGGTTGTATAAAAAAATCAGGAACTTAAAAGTGTCCACTGAAAAATTAGAACAATGATCTTTAGGGGGAGAAGTAAATAGCAGAATTTAAGGAAATTATAGCTCTTCAATGATAGGCAACACCTTCAACAAGCACACAGACCAGGGAGAGAGAAAGATGACAGAATGTGTGACCTGTCATTGACCCACAAGCAGACTGGGAGCTCACAGGGTCTGTTTGAAGCCTGTCCAACCATAACAGACCCAGAAGAATGCGGTCACGGGAACACTGCTGACGACCATGTGAGTGGCGTACTGACAATTGTCCACACTCTTCATGTGGTACATAAATAGATCTGTTTTGTTCTGAAAGCTTGCAGGTTAAATATGCCCACCATCAGAGAAAGCACTGACATCTACAGATTCATCAGTCCTGACCAAAAAAGAGAGACAAAATGTTAACATACAAAGGCAAAAAAAAAATATTAAGTATAAATATTGTATATTTAATAAGAAATTGCTGCTGCAATAATCTACTCATGGGATGCAAATCATGCAGTCAAAAGGACAGAGTTGTCTATTTCCTGAAATAGATTCTCTTTTTATTGTATTGTACAGTAATGAAAGATGAGGCTGTCTGGAAGACAAATAGATAAAAACGTGTTGATAAGCAAAGTATGTGAATATAGATAGGCTCATTATTGTCTATGGGAACATATCTGTTATAATATTGGACTGAGTGGTCCAATTCTGGGCTTCCAAGAAACACCACAAAGAATGTTAATTTCAATGGCACGTGTACAGCTGGAGATATTACTAGAGCTCATGTATCTGGCCTGTGGAAATACTGAAAACATACTGAGGAAATGATTGGCAAGCATAGAAGCATTTCCCCTCACACTGTAGACTGAACAGAGAGCTTCAGTTGCTTCTGGCAGATTATTTTAAGTCTTTGTAAGGACAATCTACTGCCACCGTGTACTGGGTTATCATAGACTTTGAAAGGAGGTTTATAGACTACCACTTATAGCCTGCAATCATTTTGCTTATTGAACATAATTCGTTGCTAGCCTCATGTTCAGCAATCTTTAAATGGCCTCTAGTAATAATCTGAACTGTTAAGGTACTGCGTGGTGTCAAAGAGGCTTCACATATACAATGTGCAGGATAAGTCAGACAACCAGGCTTTGAAATCTATTGAAAATGTCTAGTAGATAACAGACAGTGTGACCTTTTATGGGAACATTTTTTTAAATAGCTGAGCTGCATGGGAAAGTCAAATGTCTGCTTTAAATGTGAAATGTCTTTTTTACAATACTGATTTTAGATTTGCTGAAATCACATCTCTGTTTCTGAGGAAAACCCATGTAAATATTTAAACACAATTATATATAATTCATTAAAAACTTACATGCAACTTGAATGGCTGTGTGGATATCTGCTAAGAAAATGGGCAGGTTCCAGGCCCGACTTTTATGAAAAGGCACTAAACCTGAATGACCTGAATGACACATTAAAAAGTGGTGACCCCTGAGCAAGAAATGCAATAGGGCAACTGTGTTGGGTTATAATGTTCTTGGGGTATAAGGTATATTACAATTAATTCATTAAAATGTTAATTAATTTTCTGAATTCAATTAATTGACATGGAATTTCCATAAACCATGTAGAGCAGTATAAGAACTTACCTTTGAACTGAAAACTGTACACTTACTTAAGGGCCACCAATGATAATGAACACAAAAGTGCTCCAGGAAAAGCAATTGGTTATAGTTTACTTGTTTACCACTTATATCTTTGGCTGTACATGGAAATATTCTTAATTACCACCATCTTATGTGACATAACCTAAATATGATTTTGACCTTCAGAAATATGAGCCTTATCAAACAGTTTTTCTTTTTAACCAGTTTATATTCTGGATTTTGTGTTTGTCAAATATGCAATGCTCAGCCGAGTCAGTTCGAGACAGGACAGACAAGCATCTGCTCTACTCTGAAGTGCATGCTGTCAGCCGCTAGTTACTTTTGCTCTGTAGTCCAACAGCTGAGCTGTGCAGTCATTGCATTGGAGGACTACACATATCAATGTGTAGGAGTCAAGGACACAATGGGTCACTTCACTCAGACCCAAATTACAGAACTTAGGACCCTTCACTTGGGGGTCAAGCAAACCCATCTCTGCCATCCTTGGTCCTCCACAGGGTTCTCTGCCAATTGTCAGGGTCTTCTGTTGAACTCAAATATATAACACTTAAATACTTTGACTAGAGAAACCAACCAAAACGTTCAGGAATAAAATCATATATATGTTTATTTGCAAAGTTTGCAGTTGAGAGTTGCATGGACATTCAGAGTGACCTGCACACAAGGCATATCATGTAAGTCTCACACACATCCCTATTTCTGTCTAATATTTATACATTTCGTAAAGGCGGGGCTGCTGCTCCTTCTCCTGCCGTCCAATTACCTTCATGCATTTTCCCATCCGTACCTTGTGCAAAGATGTTGCAACACATCTGACCATTACTCTCCTACGGAGTGGTCACTTTCTTTCAACATGCTAAAACCTCCATCTTGTGACATTTGTCTTGTGGCTAACTACGGAGTGGTCACTTTCTTTCAACATGCTAAGACCTCCATCTTGTGACTTTTGTCTTGTGGCTAACTGTTTTGCACACTTGAGCAATTGTCTTAGCTCTGTTCGATAAAAGAAGATGTTTCAACCTTTAAAGGTTTGTCAATCCTTCTACATTTTCTAACACAATGTATCATAATATCACACATTATTTAATACGTATTAATACAGTTGATTAAATTAAATATGTTTATGCAAATGCAAAGCCACACTTCCACACACATCATGTGCAGCTGATGTAGGTAGGCAGCAGAAAAGTTGTTCATGTACAATGAGGCAGAGACAATACTGCTGACCAAAACCTTCCCTCCTTTGGTGACACAGTGGCCAATTATGTGCCACCCTGCAGGGCTGCAAGCCGGACCATTGAATGGCACTGGAATGGTCAGGATCCAATACCAGATAGCAGGGCATGATGCTACAATGAAAGCACTCAGTGCTTTAGCAGGGCATGTCACTAGGCAGCTTCAAGTTTTTCCACATTAACACAATAATGAGAGACATTTCATTCAACATAAGGAATTAATTTGTTTCCATGGATTTTTGGCTTTTTGCTTTGAGATACAGCAAATTATAGGAAGTGGTCTGTCAAGATTGTTAAGAGAGAAATATGGAAACAAAAACAATTGCACATCTGAAAAACAGATAACTGAAATAGTTTCAGCATCTGTGGATAATTTTGCAACAATTATTCTGGAACACAAGAATGCAATATCCTGTAGAACATACTGACCTTTATTTTCTTGGAGATTATAGTCAAGAATTTGGACATGTCATGAAGTTGATTATTGCACAAATGTGTTTCATTCTATACCATTTCCTCTTTTGTGTCTATGTCGGGGATACACATGAATTACTATGAACTATGATTCATGCACATTATGTAGATATTGCTCAATAACTATAAAACACAAAGCAATTAAACAGTGTAGTAGCACTGCAGCGATGGGAGAACCTGGCAGAAAGATAATCATCTCTGCAGCACTCCATCAATCAGGCCTTTGTGGTAGCGCTTAGCATTCAGGCCAAAGGGTTCAATTTTTGTCTCATCAGACCAGAGAATCTTTTTCCTCATGCTCTTAGAGTCCTTTAAGTGTCATTTGGCAAACTCCAGGCAGGCTGTCATATGCCTTTGACTCAGGAGTGGCTTCCGTCTAGCCACTACCATAAAGGCCTGATTGATGGAGTGCTGCAGAGTTGGTTGTTGCTATGCCAGGTTCTCCCATCATTGCAGAGAAACTCTGAAGCTCTCTTAGAGTGGCCATTGGGTTCTTGGTCACCTCCTGACCAAGGCTCTTCTTGCCCGGTTACTGAGTTTGGCTAGACAGCCAGCTCTAAGAAGAGTCGTGGCTGTCTTCCATTTCACAATGATGGAGCCCACTGTGCTCCTGGGAACTTACTTAGCAATGTTTTCATACCCTTTCCCAGATCTATGCTTGACACAATTCTCGGAGGTCTATGGCGAGTTCCTTGGACTTCATGGCTTGGTTTTTGCTCTGACATGCACTGTGAACTGTGGGACCTTATATAGACAGGTGGGTGCCTTTCTAAATAATGCCCATTCAATTGAATTTGCCACAGGTGGACTACAATACATTTCTAGAGACATCTCAAGGATGTGTGGAAAAAGTGAAGGGGCATGAATATTTTCCGAAGCCACTGTAGCCATCATGAGGGTGAGAGTCACTAAAATTGGTAAGAACATTGTATGCAACAAAATCAAATATGTATCTTTTTCATTTGTGACTCAAAGTTAACGATAAACTTCAGTTTCAGTTTCATCAATTGTGATGTGATGTGAAAAAAGTGGCTAAAATAAGTTTACAGCCACATAATATTGTTAGATTGAATTTGGCCCCAAGGCAGATGTCCTCTAGCAGTAGTTCCCAAACTTGGTCCTGGGGACCCACTGTGTATGCTGGTTTTCGTTCCAACCTCTGAATTGTAACAAGCTGTAAACAGTTTTAATGTCTATTGAATATGATTTACCCTCATAAGGCCATATTCACATCCCAGGACTTTTAAATCAGTAGATAAACATATGCTTTCATTTTCTGTAATGTGCTATATTACAAATTATTCCTTTTTAAAGTGGCTCAATTATAGACTAACAGATGAAACCAGTGTTGTTCCAATTGGTTAAAGGTCCTGGACAGTCAAAATCTAGTTTTTCATCAAATTATGTTTGGGTGAAACCATATAAAAGTGTGATGTTGAGAGCTTGAAAACTGACCATTGCTGGTATGCCGATAAAGCTGGGACAGGCTCCTCCTTTGTGTAAAAAAATAAATAAAATCCTTGTTTACAGTCCTATTGGCTGATATGGGAGTATTTATGACATCATAGAACCCAGCTAATTTTAATACACCAATGACAGCTTACCAAAAATACTGCCTGTAAGCGTGATTACTTTGTAGGTGAGGAGCATTAATTACTTTCCAGCAAACGTAGCTAGCTACAAAAAATGTGAACACGACAGACAGCAATAGGTGTTAGCTAACATGGTAAAACCTTGCTTTGTTGTGCCTGGATGTCAAAAAACGAATATGCCCATACATATTTGACCAAAAAAAGAAAAGTAGCGTGAAAAATGGTCACAGATTATTAAGGTTTCAAAAACACAGGACTCATTTGGACGTAGGTCAATAGGTTTGTCAAATAAGGCGTGAATATAACTCGTGAATATTATCTCCCCGCCCACTCATCCTGCCATGCAGTCTTACTCATAATCAGAGATGAGTGATAAAGGCATATATCCCCAATTATGAGCACCTGGTCACTGATACTAAACCATTTGTAGAAAATGAATTCAATGAGCAAATGGCAAGGAGCCAAACCTGCATTATGTTGAAATACGTTTAAGGAAAATATGAAGTTCAAACTTTAACAAACATTTTGAACATGTTTCAACAACATTAATTGATCAAGAGATTAGCTGTAACAAAAAACAGCATTCACCATGGAGTTGGGAACCACTGATTCATACAACAGTGGTGAATGTCTCACAAAGGATACATTGTTTTGAGCACTGAGCATTTAGCACAAAAAAATACAATAAGTAAAGTCAGAGATGGATCAACATTAATCACAAAATGTGGGAAGCAAAATAAAAACATGAAAACAGAGGTAGGGGGCAAATTATTTTGAATGATTTGGTTTCAACAAATGTTGCTATTTTTAGTCTTAGGCTTAGATTCATCCTGAAACTAAAGTCATGATATGCAGGTAAGAACACAGCAACAAGGGCTCCTGCAGGCAGAAGGCTTGTGGGGGGATGGGAATAGTTGAATTAATAGAGAGTACAATTGGTCACCAAATTCTGAGAAAACAGGGGAAAAATTGTAAACAAATTTGAAAAACAAATGGCACATTCTGGCATTGACTGAAAGCTGAGCCTTTAGCATTGTCCTGTGAGAGATGTGGCAGATATATAATTACTTGAATCCTCCCTTTTTGTAATTAACCTCACTGCGTCTCCTGGCGTGTGCCTAATTACCTGCCATGCTCGGTATGGGATCATACTTAATTTAATCTGGGAGATCCTGCTTTTTAAGCCTTTAATCTCAGAGAGGGGGTAAGTCTGGTGGGGATGTGCTGGTAGAATAAGAGATGGCTGGTCTTTGGGGGGTTGAAAGAACAGAGGAATAAGCTGGTGATGGATGGGCAATTTGGCCCATCTCTCACCATGAACACAAGACTGCACTCCAGACGTAAACTTCAGGGAGGGGAGGAGAGAAAAAGAGGAGAATGGGAGAAAAGAGAGAGAGAGAGAGAGAAAGAGAGAGAGAAAGAGAGAGAGAGATGCACCAAGTCATTACAAGGCAAGATTTATAAATGCCTGGACACATCCACCAACCATTACATTCTATGGGTTTTACTTAGTCATAGTAGGAGCTGCAGGCTCCTGTGAGTTTACCCCCCCATGGAGGGACTCCCCTCCCTCTCCATCACAGCTGAGGCTGTGCATCACAGGGGCTCAGAAACAGGGCCTCAAAGCCACCATCGATTTTCCTTCCCTTTTTATTATCAATAATTCAGTTAACCTCAGACGTCGTGGGGGTTCTCTCCCCCTGCACTAAAGCGCTCGGTGATCCGGGCAGCGATTTACGGTGCAATAAAACCGCACCTCCCACTCTGTGGCCGTGAGAAAAGAAGGTCCCGGCACGGCAGTCCCGGTTTGTGCAGTACAAACGCACGGAGGCGCACCTCGCCCGTGGCATGCGAGGCGAATCCAGGACCCAGGCCACCAATGATCAGTCCCTGCTGGGTTTACCCCGTTTACTTAATCAGTTCCACCCCATGATGCACCGAATTCAAACAGCCAGCTTAAATCCCTCAGCATCACCTCATTTCAAATTATCAGCTGATTAAAAGATGACAAATATGACTTGGGAATGTTAAATAACCTGACCTTTGAGGCTAGCATGCCTCTTGCAAACTTCAGATGCTCATAGCGGCTCTTTATAGAAGGGGTGAGAAAGGCTTTTGCCAGAGAGAATTCTATGCTGCACCAAGCAACAATACATTTTCCCTGAGCTTGACTGTGAGCTGAGTTATAAGCGCAACACACAAAGGAGAAAACGCACAGTTTTACTGAGTTATAGGATATGCACTGCATGCACACTGACCTGCAGGGGAGTGTGTGTGTGTGTGGAGGGGTTAAAGGAAATGCTGAGCGGGACTGTGCATTTCTGAGGCCTGGCTAATGCTAACGCTGGTTTACTCGGCCAGTCGAGCACACTTAATCCCCACCCCCCCCCCCCCACTCCTCTCCACCATGCTTCATTTATTTCTGCTGTCCAGTCTGACCTATATCTGCCTGGCCGGCACATGATCTCCGCCGTCAGTGCTCTAAGCACATTCCCACACACGCACACGACTCGTCCGTGACATGCCTCATAACCGCGGTAGCCAGCTGGAGAATGCCTGCAGTGTGTTTCAGAGGCCTCTACCTCTGAGAGCTACTTTTCATTAATTAAGATCTTTTAATAATTAAGGACCTGCCCCCACTGGCTGAAAGTGTTGTGGTGGAATTATCTAGAAGGTTGGTTTGCAAAGAGATAAAGTGGGTAGGGCTGTGAAGAGGATGGGTGGCATTTGACGTTTTTGTCTGTTCCTGTTTGGTAGAGCCTTCATCCTCTTGGTTGTTGGTCTTGGCTAGGGAGGAGCAAGCTGTTTTCCTGTTGGTGTGACAATGGCTGGGAGGGAGGGTGCCTTAAACAGACGTGGGTCCAGCAAAGCAAGCCAGTGACCTGTGACCTCACAGGCAGGCGGGGGAGGTGCTTCCACTGCTCTGTGGAACAGAATACAGGCTTTTGTTGGGCAGAGGCTCTAATAGAATTAAATTAAAGCAGGAATGTAGACCTCACTGCTTTTCCCTGCAATTGTCCCAGCATTAAGGGATGAGCTGCACCTTGTTGTTATGTCGCAACAGAAAGAGTGAGAGAAAGAGTGATGCACCAAGTCGTTAGAGAGCGAGAGATTACATGCAGAGATAATTTATTGCAGCAGAAGAAAGAATTCATCACCTGTGGTGAAAGTAATGAGAGAGAGGCAGAGTTTAACTTGAGCATAAGTTAATGTCTGCTCCACTGAATCAGCTTTTCCACTCAGAGTTCTGCCCCATACCTTTTAACCTGGCCTTTATGGGTTCAACAGCAATATGATTAGAGCCTCTGTCCTGACTAACCAATAGGTTATGAGTTCAATCCTAATCTAAGTTGAACAAAATACTTTCAATATGGTACCACATAGGTATTGGGCTCTGGGGATTTGGAGTATGAGCCATACAGGTTAAGAAACACATGTTTATTAATCCAGTCCCTTTCAACTGCCCATTTTAAATATTCATTAGTTACTACAATAGAGGAAATATAACAGGATTGCCATTCTCCAATCCATTCTCCAGTCATTCAATATAACTGCAATGTGATTTGCTAGTGCTTAACTTTGAATTATATAATTGACAAAAAAGTATGGGTTTAGTGGTTGCTCAGGCAAGAAAGCAAATATTACACTTTTTTACATTTCTTTATTTGTTTCAGATTTTATCCAGTTTTTTTCCAATTTAGTGGCCAATTATACCCTCCATTTATTTTGATTTGCCCTCCCCACATGAATGTGCCGCTTGTCTCTATGAGGCAAGCTAATTCTCAGAGGGATCTCCGCTTCCTTCGAGACGGAATTCGCCCACCCATGTTCTGGTGTCACCCTTACACGCTTCTCAGCAAACTCGTGCCGGCTCGCCCTTCCCCTTCCCCCTGGGGCGGACAGCCAAGCACCACCTCCCAACGGGGCTCCCCACCAGGGCCGGTCTGGTACAGTTGGGTTTCGAACCATGACCGTGATAGACAGCTCACACTCGTAAAGGTGCTTGTCTGCATATGTGTATCCATCCAATACAGGTGCGTTAGACCGCTACACTATCGGGGGCCCCACACGTAAAAAAAACATATTTGCTTTCTTGCATGATTTAAAGTAAAATATTAGAGCATGGCTCACATTCAATCCAACCACAATTCAGTTTTCTTGTGCTTTGATTTGAAAAATAGAATTTACAAAACAGCATTGGTTTAGGGGTTTTTGCCGAAATGAAAACAAATAATATGTGCTGTATTGCTTGATTCAAAGGTAAAAACAAAGTGCATTGGGATTATATTTAATTTAGGCCTGTGTTTCATTGCAGAGTGAAAAGACTCCCTTATCCTAACTCAATTTTATGGGTTCTCATTTTAACACTGATCATGTATGAAGGTCAGGAGCTTTGCAGAGCATTTCCATCCCTCTTCAGTGGTTACAGAAATACAGTCTCTTTTTTATTATAGTGAGTTATTCATAAATATTTGATTTTGTTTGGAAAATATTTCATATTGGGAATTGTATTGTCTTTCATTCAGCGCTGGATTTCTCCGAGTGTGCCTTGAGGGGCTGATTGCTGTAGACTTACAAATGATGATGTCTATGGAGCTACAAGGTCCTGCTCTGAATATCAGACAAGCAGAGGTGTTACAACTAAATCTGAGGAGCTTGTTTTCAGTTAAAAATCAAATTGGACTGTGCTTCACTATCTGTGTCTCTTGGTGATCTACAAGGACAAACAGTTTTCAGTTACATTGATATTCCAGCTATTTTTCTGTGGTCGAGAAACATTGCTTCAGCTGCAGATATAGTCAATAACAGGCCTGGAATTAGCTGTTGCTAAATCCAGCTTTCCAAAGAGGCATGTGTCAATATTTACCTAGATACAAAAATAGTAATGAACAACATGTTTTGTTTTATTACAACAAAGCATGTTGGTTTCAATGCTGTCTGGCCTGGACTTCATCATGTCTATAAAAATGCATACATTTGCTATTGCCATTTAAGAAGAAAAAGATTGATATGCATGATACTTCCATCCATGTGTTTTAGATGATTTGGTGGAAGGTATTAGTTCCTGGGGATTAAGTATCCCTTTAAACATTACCATTAATATCTGTGGCTGGTGAAGGGATATGAACCAGAATTTGGTCAAATATGTATTTGAAATACCAGTCAAATTTGAAACCGCTCCTGAAGATCCAAGACCATTTTTAATGAAATATGTTACTAACCAAACATACAGTCATGTGAGAGAGAAATTTTGTTCTGAATATTGGTGACAACATATGTTTCTATAAAAATTGTCCGTAAATCTGTAAATCTGCAGGAGGTTTACCGGTGACTAATGGGCAATATTTCAAATAATTATTTGACCTAGGTTTGCTATGGACATGGTCCTCTCCTAGCTTATCTGGAGCAGTAAAGGTCAAACCTCAGAAAAATCACGGAAAATCATATTTCACACCAAGCCCCAGAAAATAAGTGACACCACTGATAATTTTTTAAATGATGTGCTAATCCAATAGATTGCTCAGGTGGGTAGCTGCTGGAAGCGGTGCCTGATGCAAAGAGCTGTGGAAATGTAGGTCAGTCATGCAATGTTCTGGGGGCAACCAGCTCTCATCAGAGCCATTCTATAGGAAAGCTTCACAGGCAGGATGTTCATTCAATTTACATGATGCTGCTGTAGAAAGCAGATGACATGGCACACAGCTGCTTTTAAAGGGAGGCTTTTGGGTCAGAAAGCCTGAAAGATGTCTGCACTGTGCAGACATGGTGCTGCCCTAAATGGGATGTGAACTGAAAAACCATTAGGCAAGGCCACAGATTTTGACAAGGAAGACTGAAATAGCTCTTGTCCACTCGTCACCATCCACAATATTTATATTCAGGCATATAGCTCTCTTATCCACAGCAAATTACACAGTTCATATATCATAAGTAATTAAACATTTCAGGTTATGTACCTTGCTCAAGGGTACAATGGCAGTGCCCCACCTGGGAATCGACAATGCAACCTCAGCATTACCTCAGAGTTCTCTCTAATACACTGTCTGCCTGCCACAGGAGGCTGATTCTGCACATCAGAAAGGCATGTGACGCATGGGAAACATGACCTGGGAGCTTGCCATGTTCACTGCACTGCATATTACAGTTGGGAAAGTGGACAGGAAGCAGGATATGTGTCAGACAGGCCCAGGGCTGTGACAAGGCCCATGAACTTTCACCATGGATGACGTTTTTTCAAAAATACCTATTGTGCAAAGACAGGAACAGTGAAAAGACAGGAACAATCTCTATTATGCAAGCATGAGGACTCAAGAGCAAATGTTGCTTCAGGGGCCTTGGCTTGGCCTGCATGTCTGGGCAATGCTGGTGGTGACATTCACTGGTGATGTTAGTCACAGTCACACCCTCTCCACGCAAAGATGAGTCAGTATAAATATATCAAATACAATCCCTCTATTTAAATGTTTCCATAAGTGAATTAAAAGGGCATCAATGGATTTCTGTGTGGCATACCAGGCTGGGGTGCTGCAGTGGTGTGTCCTACAGCCTGGATGAACTTCAGAGAACTTTCAGAGATCATGCATGCTTGGGTGCGGCCCTCTGGACACAAAAGAGGCTGTTGCCGCATGGAGATCGGCACACAGTTGTCATTTAGCATTCCCCGATCAGGGTTAAAAAGGTACCAATGAGGACATTCTACCTAGATCATGGGTAGACAGCTCTCGTCTGGGAATTCTGGAGATTGAGACTGGTGTTTGTTCCAAATTTGAATCCATAGAAACTTTATTGGATCAATGAATACATGAGATTATGTGCTTCTGGAGACCAGTACATTGAAAGAGAAACAGAACAGAAAGCCCTTTAAGGTGTCCTGTGTTACTATGCATGTGGCAGGCAACAGAATGAAACACCTTTACCAGGAGGCAGGGCTCTCACTGTGCCATCTTCCATTGGCTCCCTCACCTGTTTCACTACAAAGCTGATTGGCCCTCTCCAAGTGTGGGCCATGTGACTGTGGCGGGGCCTGCATCTGCTTGGCTTGCAGCCTTGCATGCATTATGGCGCAGTGCTGCAGTGGGCCGTCAGTAACTGTGTGGCCTGACACTGCATCGCTTGCCTCGACCAAACAGCAGCACTGCCTCGACTGTCTCGGAGAGAGGGGGGAGAAGAAAGAAAAGGAGGGAAGAAAGCGAGAGGGGGAAGAGAGAAAGAGGGAAGAGAGTGGAAAGAAGAGAGGGGAAGGAGAAAGTGGAGAGAAGATAAAGAGAGAGGGGGGAGGAGAGAGAGAGGAAGAGAGACAGAGACAGGGCGAGAGGAGAGAGGAGAAAGATAAGAGACAGACAGAGACAGTAGAATTGAGAGAGGAGGGAAATGAAAAGGTTTGATGCTTGAGATGTGTTAAAAAGGTTGTTTTCTTCCCTGACTCTGAGGATCTTACTGTAGTGGGGAGGGTCCGGCCAGCTCTCGGGGGATGGGGCAGACATGCTGCAGTCTGACACCATGTCTGCAGGCATCCGCAGTGCCAGTCGCGTGGGTCACGTGATCAGGCTACCCAGCTCCTTTTGCACCCGCCCCTCAATAACAGAGCATCACAGGGGCCCCAACACAATTGGGACAGAATGGCAGGCTAAATGAATGAAGACACAGGACCGTGTTTTCCATTCATAGCCATCCGCCAGGGCTTAACAGCAGCACCTTTACAGCTTTACATGTATCTTTATATGACTATTCCCATACACAACATGCTATCTGTCTGTTCCTGTCTTTTGTGGCACCCACAGTAGCAGAGAGACCCCAACATATCATGTTTCAAGTTTACATAGGAATTAACAGGGTTAATTAATATACCAGGGGCCAATACAGTAAATGGATTGAAAGGTCACTGTTATTGAAACTTTATCCCAAATCTTTTAGTATCCAGTTTAGAATGGAAGGATTTCTAGGTAAGAAAGGTATGAAAGCAATTATAGGGCTACATGTACATTCATTCATTAATTCATTATCAAACCCGCTTATTCCTGGTCAGGGTCATGGTGGGGCTGGAGCCTATCCCAGCATATATTGGGCGAGAGGCAGGATTACATCCTGGACAGGTAGCCAATCCATCGCAGGGCACATACACCATTCACTCACACACTCATACCTACAGGCAATTTAGACTCTTCAATTAGCCTAACATGCATGTCTTTGGACTGTGGGAGGAAACCGGAGTACCCGGAGAAAACCCACGCAGACACGGGGAGAACATGCAAACTCCACACAGAAAGGCCCCAGCCAGGATTCGAACCCGGGACCTTCTTGCTGTGCAGCGACAGTGCTATCCACTGCACCACCCTGCTACATGTACAATGAATATGGAAAACTATTACCGCCACTCTCATGTAGAACTAGTAGTGAGATTAGTAGTAGCAGCGTCACATGCTCGTATAGAGCAGAGACATCTTGGGATGTGAAAAGATAAAATACTCTTTTTCACCTTCTCTTTACGCCGCAGCAGACTCCCTTTTTACGGACAGCTGATTGGGGCGCTGTTTCCATGGCAACCACCACAGCTTCGCCTCCTGGACAAAGACAGCAGGTCCATCTTTCAAATCCAGGCCGTCTGAACATGGTGTCAGGACTAAAATCAGAGAAAGGATTAAGCTGCAACCTTATCCTACAAAATGTATATGCCAATGTTTGTGACCAGTTACAAAAATCTCTGTAAATATTACATTATCTAGATCATATCCATCCATTTTACAAAAATCCCCATTGAATTTTCAATAAGTGGTTGCACTACTGTACACACTATTGATAATTAAAAAGGCAGAACAGTCTGGTATTAGAAGCCCTCTCTCTCCAACAAACACATGGGTTTCTTTCATCAGCAACAATAAAGGTAACCATCTGGAATAGGAGATAGCCCCATGCAGGACAAAGGGGGCTGAATTATAATAAATTGGGATATTTATGTTATTGGAAAACCCCTACCATACACACATGCAGACAAACATGCGTGTATGCACACATGCTCACATGCACCCTGTAGGTAGGCTCCTTCTATATTAGTGCTGATTGGCCAATTATGATTGCTTTGATAAAGAAAGTTAAACCTGCATATTATAGTTTGGATCTATATATATAATCTGCTTTATTAGTACAACAAACATGAGATATTGTATCATCATCATCATCAACAACAACATCATAATCACCATCATCATAATCCTTATAATAAAAAATCTAACCTACCATATGTACATATATACATATATACAGTATATATATATATAGAGTATATGAATAGAGAGAGAGAAGAATGAAGAACATAACAAATATTTAAGAAAACATTCTCCAGACACCAAAGTCATTTTAGCAATCCTCTTCAGAACTTGAATGCGTAACTTTGAATAACAAAATTACTTTGGAAAAAAAAATAGGCAAGTGCCGCATACACAATAAAGTTGCTTACACAATAAAATTTGTTTTATGGGCTCTAAAATTCAAGAATATCATAGTGAGACTAAATAAAGAAACGTAACACTCGCCTGACTTAGTTATTCAAAATGGATTCCAGATCACATTACAGTCTGATTGAATCTGGCACAGAGATTTGCTGGTGGGGTGATTCTACACAATAGGTCATAAATGACGGGGACCACACAGACATGGGCTGACACATTTCTCTTGGGAGATACACCACTCCTGAGTGGTCTGCTGGGGTCCAGAGTGACACGCTGCCACGAGACAGCATTGAATCCATTCATACCTTCATCATAGTGTCTGTGTTCACCCTGACTCAAGTTTCAGTCAGTGCCTGAATGTTTGCCACTCAGCTACTTTAATAGCTCTGCTATATGCACTACCTCCTGTTGATGGGATAATGTGACATCATGTGCTATCTAAGCAGTACTGATTACTTGGATGGGATCTGCTGCTGAATCATTCTGAGGACTCTCTAATATAATCTAAACGACTCCTCTGATGAATGTTCGCTATTAAAAAACAGGCCCTTTTCTCAACAAAGAAAAGTCTTACCCATTTGTGAATGGCCTGTGATAAAGTGACCCAAACTTACAATGATTAGTCTTTGATTACTTTCAATCCCCTCATGAAGTTTTTATGTATTTAGCATCCTGCTCCTCAACTTTGCACTTTCACATTCCAGTACATCAAATGCTACTGTTGCTACTCATTTACTGCTTCAAAGTAGTTTGTACACATATTTCTTATACTTTAAAAGGATAAAATAACATACATAGTGCCTTAATAAATCAGAACAAATACATAAACCCT
This sequence comes from Aldrovandia affinis, assembly GCA_029706075.1. Taxonomy (NCBI): domain Eukaryota; kingdom Metazoa; phylum Chordata; class Actinopteri; order Notacanthiformes; family Halosauridae; genus Aldrovandia; species Aldrovandia affinis. The sequence goes on along the minus strand of JAINUG010000063.1, from coordinate 4,778,338 downwards.
CTTTTAAATACACACTTGATACTAAAAATGAGATGAATGTAGTGACAATTAAAATATTGAAGTTGACCTCTCAAAGGTCTTCATTCTAACGTGGGAGATGAAATTATGCCAATATTTTGCAGATGGTCCCATTGTTTACTTGGCTCCATCTCTTTGGTCTCTCTGAACGGTTCATCATGGTTATGAATAGATAATTGTATGAACAGAGAAACTGTGTTCTGTCTCCCCGTTTTCTCTCTCTCACCACTGTGATAGAATTTAGCTCAAGCGACACGTCCCAATTATATCTCGATTTAACTACAGTTTTTTTCACACTATGCAATGAAACCGCGCAAAAGAACATGGTTAGTGAAAATAACCATAACACTTTTCTAGTTTATTGAATTACGCTGCAATTAATTTCTTTACCCGCGTTTCTTTAAAGTATGGCATGTGCTTTTAAAACCAATAAATGTGTAGCACTCCAACTATTCATTTTTTTCAACTGGGCATCGCTTTCTGTAATTGGCTACTGTACCTACCGTTAATTTACAGGAAATTACATTCATTAAATTTGCCTATAGACAGTTCTTCTCTAATTCAATTTTGTGGTCGGCGCCCCTACCACTGACAAAAATATATATACTGCAAACTCTCTGTTTTGAACCGGAGGCGGGGCCGCCAAACTGACATCACTCATCTGTATAAAAGCGGCAGCTGTGACTTGAGATTCGGGCTGTCTGAGGCTGCAGTACAGGGCGCGCTCCTGCTCCAAACAAAGAAACCGTGTAGTAGCATCACATCCACTCTGCTTTAAGATCATCTTACTCCCAACACCGACCTCACCTCTCACTGAACTTACAGCAACCATGACGGCAAACGGAACCAGCGACATGCTCAAGATTCAATTTGGGCTCATCAATTGCGGGAACAAGTATCTCACCGCTGAAACGTTTGGATTCAAGATCAATGCCTCCGCTACTACCATGAAGAAGAAGCAGATCTGGACCCTGGAGCAAAATGGGGATGACTCTAACATGGTCTTGCTGAAGAGTCACCTGGGCAGATACATCGCGGCCGACAAAGATGGCAATATCACAGGTGACAGCGAAACTCCCGGCGTGGACTGCAGGTTTATAATCACGGCTCACGACGATGGGCGGTGGTCCCTGCAGTCTGAGCCTCACAAGCGCTATCTAGGTGGTACAGAGGACAGGATCACCTGCTTTGCCCAGACCATCTCCATCGCCGAAAAATGGAGCGTCCACATCGCTATGCATCCCCAGGTCAACATCTTCAGCCTCACGAGGAAAAGATACGCTCACCTGAGCACAAAGCACGACGAGATTGCGATCGACAGGGATGTCCCTTGGGGGGTCGACTCCCTGGTCACGCTGGTCTTTCAAGACCAGAGGTACCACCTGCAGACGTCAGACTATCGGTTCCTAAAGAACGACGGCTCGCTGGCCCAGAAGCCCGACAAGACCACCGGGTACACGCTGGAGTTCAGGTCTGGAAAGGTGGCATTCAGGGACTGTGTGGGAAAATACCTAGCTCCTTCTGGCCCAAGTGGAACTATGAAGTCTGGCAAGAGCTCCAAGGTCGGAAAAGACGAGCTATTTGTCATGGAGCAGAGCCACCCTCAGGTGGTGCTGACCGCTGGCAACGACAGGAATGTGTCCACTAGACAAGGTAGGTTATCTCCCATGCGTGTGTCCGTTCACATGGCGGTGCAGGGAACGTCAAAAAGCTGAGATGCAAGATACTCAATTAGGTGTGTCATATTCGTTTATTGGTCCTAAAAATAACGTTTACACCACTAGTGCATCTATAACATTGCTGTAAAACAAATGTGAAGGCAATACATTTGGTTATATTTATTGTAACAAGAGGTCAGCAATGAAATGGTTAATACATCAATGAACGCATGCAGGGATTTATCACTATCCTCTTTCGTCGAAGATTATAAACCCGATATTAATTTTAAACTAAATATATGTATACATAACGTATTTGAAGAACAATTGTTCATTTAGCCACAGTTTAGCGATGTTATCCCTTCCTCCCCGGGTACAAAAATGCAAATGGTTAATTAAATTCCACAGTCCACGAAGATGGAACATTTCCTTACTTCTGTTGCAGACTTTGTATCTATGAAGTATCTATGAAAATTAATATTACGTTTTGGGGGTATGAACCCATTTCCATAACGTCAATAGTACTTGTGTTAAAAATGTTAATGAACAATGTTAATGAATAAACCATCTTGCTTCAGAGGTATAGTCAGTTTTAGACAATAACACAGAATAAGACTGTTTGAGGAGGGGTAGCCATCTTGATGAGATTAAGAGTTCCATCCAATGGGCGTCACATAGCATGCTGGCTTATAATAACAAATAATTTGCTCTAAACTGTACCTCATGGAAATATAAATAATAAAATATTAGATATTTAAATATATAAATATATTTAAAGGGCAAAGTGTTGTATAATACAGTTCTTTCTGAGATATCAATATTGTTACTAATATTACTAATATTCCATAATTGCAATACCATTTAATTATTCTGAAGTATTACTATTACTACAGTGGGGATTGGCTTAAGGGTACCTTGCCACAATAATGATAGAAACAATATGATTATCATTATTCGATTTGACTGTCAAGCATACCTTCTTCCCTAACAGATCATCAAAAAATGTAACATTTTACTCTGCAGAATAGTATTGCACACACAGTAGCTTATCTCTCCTTGCAACAAAATGGTTTATTTTCCACTCTGAATGGCCTCCCAGGCAGTTCTTGTTCTTTTAACAAGCTACCGTGTGCCTGACTCAGGACAATGATGTACAAATTCAATGCTGCTTCACACAAGCTTGGCATGCAGGACATGAAGGCCCGTGCCGGACTGTTGATTGGGTGCCAGGAGCTTGGTGGGTGCACGTGGTTTCTGTAGAGCGAGCTTTGATGAGGAACCGGGGCTCTGGTTTTACCACCTCTATGGCTCAATAGGATCTTTGTGTAACGAATGCGAAAGGCCACAGTTCTGGAGCTTTGATCGCTATTCTGGGCTTCCCTCAAAGAGAAATGTGTGAGATGAGGAGGCTAAGAACAGCATCTGTATTGGATGCTGTTGCTGCATTCCATATTCCATGGAAGACCCGGCTTCTCGAGCCCACATGTTAAGCTGAATGGCTTCCAGTGACATGATTAAAACACTCATCACATCGGTTACCAGACTGCATTTCCAGCATGCTTATGAAAATCGAATGAATTAATCTAGTCTTCAAGTGTATTCTTGAAAATGTCATATTTTGACAAATTTTACATGTCATGTGTTCAGTTGCTGTTTGTTCCTTTCAGGATACATCATGCAGCACGTGTCTACAGGTTTTGAACATAGACTGCAAGTAAATATTACATATTGGTGTGAAAGTTAAAGCTCAGGTGTTCATGTCTATGCGTGCTTGTGTGTGTGTGTGTGTGTGTGTGTCTGTGAAGCTGAATTCTTGAAAAAATGAAGACTACCCCAAATGAAGCAACCTGGTTTTATTAATTAAAAATGTTAGATTTTTAATTCAGGCCGCAAAGTTATGGAAACAGGTTTATGGACCTCCCAAAACATAATATTAAGGTTCTAGATGGATACATCATAAAGTCTGCAACTGAAGTGTGTGTGCGCTTGTGTGAGTGAGGAGAGTGGTGTGGTTGGAGGAGAACAAAGGCGGCATGATCTCTCCAGGGCTCTCCGCACTCCTGCTGAGCAGCTTCGCTCTGCAGCCCGGCACACTGAACAATGGGGGCCTCTTTGGTACATTAGTCCCTGAGAACAGACCGCAGACACACAAAAAACTCCTGCATTCTCTAGTATAATGTGTTTGAACAATCTCAGGCCATTTCAGTCATTATTCGAGGTATGTCTACTATAGGACCATATAGCATCCACTACAAACAGCCCTGTCTGCCTGTTGTGCCTTTTGTGGTTTGCATTGACTGGGGGATGGGCTTTCAGACTGGCAAATAATACAGAAATACTCAGACCTGACTGTGCTCACACCAGTGATCTTTCAGAGTTCTGATTTCTGGAAGGTTAATTATGGGAAAATACACTAGATTGTGATAAAAATGGTTAAATGACCTGCTTAATAATGATTTGGTCATCCATGTACAAACTGGCCAACATAAATACCTGCCCGTCCTGTTTTCAAAGTGACACAGTGGCGAGGCATGATAGCACAGTCCTGCCTGTCCTCGTCTTCATATTTTTTCCAAAGATGATGCATTCCTCCTTCCCCCTATGTGCGAGTCACATGCAACTGTCAATGGTGGTGAGAACTAGAGCCCGTGTCATGCTTGTCAGCGAAAAACTGACCTCATGTAACGCTCACTCTCCAAGACCCCCACCCCCCCTTTGTCACAGACCTTATTCTGACTCCAACCCCCTGCATAAGTTTTCACTTTCCACCAGCCTCACTTCAATGCCGTCTCTTTGAAATGCATCTTCCCGTGACAGGGAGGGGAGTCCTATAGAGCAGTGGTTCCCAAACTGAGGGTTGGGGTCAGTCATGAGATAATAAATATGATTGCTGTTGCACACCAGTGAAATTAAACCAAGAAATTAAACCCCCCAATTCAGATAGGTCCATGCACTACTGATTTTTTTTTTTATGTCCCCCATGCAGTTGTTTTAACAATTTTCATTTAAATCCCATATTTGAATGTATGCTATTCTACATTTTAATAAGGGATGGGTCACAGAAGATCCAGTTTTGCTCATTAAGTGGGGCCTGGGCTCAGAACACATGGGAACCACTGCTTTAGACAGTACAGCTGATATTTGCAACTATTTGCACTGAGCTGATGGATGTGTGCCTCGTGTATATATATATACAGGATGAGTTGTAAAGAGCAGCGCTCTGCAGATGAGGATGTCTTTGAAAGCCTCCATGGAAGCAGGAGAAGGCATGCTGAAAGGGGAGCGGGGGAGGGGTGGGGATTTGCTGGTGTTTCCTGGTTAATTGTGCTGGTGGTGCAAGGATGCTTCATGCAAATGAGACCACACAAGGTGAGTTGTTCGATTTTGTTTAGGATCGCTTACAAGCATGTATGCTGGCACTTGGTTTCTGAAGATGTTCCCAGGATACTTACGACAAAATGTAATTCCTTATTTTTGCTTGTATTATTTATACAGGCCCCTTGAATAATCCCCAAACAGCGCATTTCTTAACCATATAATTAGTTGTGAGATCATGGACTGTGATTCAAACAGAGCTATAAAAGTGTTGAATTAAGATGCTCCATTCAGATTTGGATTTTGTGCTTGCCCAGAAACTGATTGAAACCTAATTTGGACTCCGCTGTGGCATCCTCCCCCACGGAGTCGTTTAATGATCAATCTGGACCATGTGTCTTTCATTTTTGCCAGTTTTTTCTTCCCTCATTCACTCTCATAGTTCTGTAGAAATTCTGCCTGGCTCAAGAGGCCAAGTTATGTGCAATGAATAGTGTGAAAAGTACAGAGAAAGAAATCATAGGGGTTTCGACAAGAGACATAAGGTGTAGTGTAGGGTATGTTTTCATAATGTAAACATGAACCTTGTTCAAAATCTATATTGTGCCAGAAGAGACTGCCATCAGAAGTTCTTTCCTCTTTTTCCAAAGGATTGATACTTACAAAATTGATTTATTACTTATATTCAGTACTTCAGCAAGATAATTGTGAGGAAATGTGAAACATCACCCAGAGGATAAATGAGTTGTCTTATCACGACTTGTCAATGAGCAGGTAAAATAGTCAATGAGTGGTGTTAAGTGCACATTAGAACAGATGATTGGCCAATGTTATTGGAGGTTGCCATTTGAATGTTATCTCTCCAAAGCGTTCCAAAGCATGGAAGATTTAAATGCGTATAAACCAGCATTCGTAGAGATCCAATCTTCTTTTTATCGTCCCTGGAAACCCCTTTTTTTTCCCCGTAACAGGGCATGATGTCATTGAACTCTAAGGTAAATTTGAGTGCAAAGGTGTGAATCAGTTTGAAGGGGAAGAGGATGCCGGTCACAGAGGATGTGGTCTACAGCCTGGGTCAGGACTCTTCCACGCTGTTAATGTAGTCTGACTCAGGATTCTCGGTATGCGTGAAGAGCCTAGAATTCCAGAGGAGATTAACTCTGTGTGGTGCAGTAGTGTGTGGAGACTGTGAATGAAAGGAGGGGGGCAGGGAGGTCAGCCCACGGGTCCGTAGGTCCAGCACAATCCATTTGTGTCTCCTGCAAAGCTGTGGAAACGGCAAAGGGCGTTGGCTGAGCAGGAAGCGGCAGGGGCGGTGACCATTGCATGGCCGTGGTGGCAGCCGCCGGCAGAAAAGGCACACTGTATGTGACCAGTCAGTCGAGAGAGAAGAGATAATCTCCTCAAATCTCTAAGCTCGCCTCTCCAATCGTCTTTAAGGGTGATTTTTGCCCAGTCGGCTGGCTCAGATTAGTGCTGTCCTTTTTTATCCATGTGATTTTGTTGTGCGTTGCTTCTAATGGCCCGGATTAATCATTAATAATTAATAATCCCAATCCCATACGGACTCTGATGATGTTCCTCCCCTGACATTCCAGGCATGGACCTGTCTGCTAATCAGGATGAGGAAAGTGACCAGGAGACATTCCAGGTGGAGATCAGCAAGGACACCAAGAAGTGCGCATTTAGGACCTGTACTGGGAAATACTGGACCCTCACTGCCAATGGAGGACTGCAATGCACTGCCTCCACCAAGTGAGTGGGACCCTGCTGAATCATACCACATTCCCCACATCACATCCCCCACTCAGCATCTGGGCTCTGTGGGAATGGGAGTAACATCCTTACTTGCTAGCTCCAGTCAGCTTTACCCGCCCACTTGGTCCTGAAAATGAGGTTAAAACCCCCATGTCATTACAGCATCAGTAGCCCTTTGACATGCTGAGATCAGATTAGCATGACTGCCATAAATTCCATCTATACAACCCCTGGCACAGAGGCAGCGCTGTAAATGTAATTTTCATTTTTGTTGTAACTGCATTTTGGAAAGCTCCAAAAATAAATATAGAAAGATGGTATGTGTTTATGTACCCTCACATGGCCTACTCAGCACCACTCTTTAGTGCAGTGGTTCCCAAACTGTGGGTTGTGAGAGGACTCCAGGTTGGTTGCAAGATACAGTACAATACATGTACAGTACAACTCACTGTATATTATACACTGCCATAGAAAATCACACCAAAAAAAAATCCATAACACTTTAGGTGATGTTTTAATAAGGGGTTGCTCATAGAATCATGGCTCATAGAATGTATCATTAAGTGGATTGTGGGCTGGAAATGTTTGGGAACCATTGCTTTCACGGATTGCTGTGTTGCCTGGATGCCAAAAGCATGGCAGTTGTAGAGAACCAGGCAATACTACTAACCAGGTGAGGTCAAACCAGGTTTGTTGATGTATAAACTCCTTTCTTGTCTCTCCCTTGCTGAGTGACCTGAAAGAGATATTTGTACCATTATGTTCTTCCAAAGGCTTCATTTCATTAAACTGCTTGCGATGGCAAAAGGCTTGATTTGAGGTTCAGGTTATTTGTCCTTGGCTATAATTTATTGCCATTTATTTTTATTTATTGTTTTTTTTCAAGGCATAAAAAGGAAGTGCTGCCTAATTCTGTCTGTAAATTACTATGAACTGTTTAAAAAAACAACAGTTTTTTGTCTCCGGGTATGGTAGTGCAATACACCGAAAAGAGAAGTTGTCTATTTTATGTTCATGAGTGAATTCAAAATTGAGCATATGATTGGCTTTCTTGCAGTGTGTTAGAATTCATTCCTTCCTTCCTTTTGTGTATACAGGACTGCAAACTGCTACTTTGACATCGAGTGGCGTGAGAAGAAAATCACTCTGAGAGCTGCCAATGGGAAATACGTGGCGGCTAAAAAGAATGGCCAGCTTGCGGCCACTATTGAATCAGCGGGTGGGTATCAAAGCGTGGATCAGCTGCTTCTGTGCACACAGCTATAGGGCAAGAGGCTGGTTGATACAATGCAGTGCGGTTTCAAAGAATCAGTCGCGACGAAGAGATAGCACTTTTTTGTGTTTCTTTGATGTGAGATGGAAGGCTACCAACTGTTCCTTCTGCACAACCCAGATTGATGAGTGTGTTTATGTTTTAAATTGATTTTTGGTTTTGTCCTTTTTACCAGACTACAAATGTAATATATTTGACAAATAAACCTAGCTAACTTACTGAATTAGCGGGTAGCGTTTCACGAGACCGCTTCCCCATGCACTCTTTCAGGTGAGACCGAGGAGTTCCTGATGAAGCTTATCAACAGGCCCATCATCGTCCTGCGTGGTGAGCATGGCTTCATTGGCTGCAGGAGAGTGACCGGGACCCTGGACTCCAACCGCTCCTCCTACGACCTCTTTCAGCTGGATTTCCACGACGGAGCCTATAGCCTCAGAGGTCAGTCACTGGATGGGGTGGGAGCATGGGAGAGGTTGTCCAAATTAGGTCTACCTGTATTCGCTGTCTCCACTTTCCTCATTAGTCTGTACATTTCTTTACTGCACACCCTGGCATAACCCTGCTGTCATCAGTGGTCACCTCCAATTTATTTCCATGGGAACTTCTCTCTATATGATGAAAGATAAATAGTCTGGTTCATGATAATGGTAATGTATAGAAGATATAATCTTTTGCTTCACCATGCACCATTGCTGAAATAGTCAGTGGTGATGGCTTGCATAAACTTTGTGCCATCAGTAGGTTTGATCACTTTGGCATTAGTTTTCACTGTCCCACATATGTGCACACCTGTCTCCTTTTTTAAAAGGATCTTGTTCGAGGGCAGTCAGACCTGCAGTTTTATGTGCGCAGCTCATAAAAGCCACACCACTGCCTCTGCTGGTTTTTCGTCCTCAGTCCTGATGCCTGAGCCCTCTCTTCTCCCCTTCTAAGATTCTACTGGGAAATACTGGATGGTGGGGAACGAGTCCTCGGTGGTCAGCAGCAGCGACACACCTGTAGAGTTCCTGCTGGAGTTCTGTGACTACAACAAGGTGGCCATCAAGTCCTCTGAGGGCAAGTACCTGCGAGGAGATCATGCCGGCGTCCTAAGGGCCAACACTGATGCTATCGAAAGCTCCACCATGTGGGAGTACTAGAAGCACTTTAGTTACCGCTGTGGCTTTTTACTTTATTTTACTTTCTCTTTTTTTTTTTATCCGTGATTTTTTTAATGTGCATGCATGCGTGGGGTTTGGATGGCTGAAAAGGATGCAGACTTGTGGGGGGTCTTAAAAGGATGGTAAGGCCCAAAAGCTGAGGCCAGCATCTCCGACCAGCCCTCTCAGAATGACCCCAGGGGTTCTGTTCCCTCCATATTTTGTTGTTGCAATGAAATTTCTCAGGCAGGGTCACTAAATGTTGGTTTGAAACTAGCTGTCATGTCTTTCAGCTTTTCGCCAGCCTCTCTTTGACAAGCACATTTTCACAATGTGTGAGACCTACACACTCATTGAATCTATCAATGTGAGTGCTATACTCTACCTGAAAAATCCAGCACATCATATTTTACATTAATGTTAAGTATTTAGATTGTACAGACCAACAATTAATGGCAGTATTCAACAGTATGTTTGCTGTTTACATTTCTAGTATGACTGTCATTACCATACCACATAACTTATCCAGTGCTAAGGAAACTTCCCAAACTTTGGATATTGCATACAACACGGCTTTTGCATCCTTACCTGTTCATTTAAGGGATATTTGTAATGTAGCGCCAACGTGTGTAATCTTGACTGGAGTCTTTGTCTATGGTATAAAAATGTATTTCAGCTGCTCAGATGGAGAAAATCTAAACTGGAACTTAATTCTGTTGTTTTTGACTTAAGTTGAAATAGAAACAGTTGCTCATCTCAGTTGTATTACAAAGAAACTGCTAAAGAGCCAATTCACATCCTAACAATAATGTAAATATCAAGTAATTTAAAGATATGCGACTATGTAATATACTTTCAATTAAAACTGCCCTCTGCAACTGACAAGTGATTTCATTGATATGACGTGTGCCATGTGGTTGTATGTCTAAAGTTAATATTAATTGCAGGCTAGATGTTATTGTTACAGGTTGAACATGTTAAACTGGTACATTTTAAAAAGCCTAGTTTTCACATTCATGACCACTTAGGGGTTATTGCTGCTGATATACATGCCACAAGCTTCAAAGACATGAGTTTAGCAAAAATCCTTCTACTGGAAAAATAACAACTCAATTTTTAAGGATGTGTATTGTGTCTGTGAGAGGGAAAATGATTTTTAAAATTCTGCTAGTTATGAATAAAGAGGCTCTCTGGAATTGCACTGTAACCACCTCTGCACAGTGGCTTCTTTCAGAGGGAGAAGATGTTTTATATTCGTGAGTAAAAACGCCATCATGTTGTGTGATTGTGTTTTCAGTCAGTGTGTTGTTAACAGGTAAATTGTCAATTAGTAAACAGTGAAATATCAAATGGGACAAAGTAGGAATGATTGTGTATATTTGTTATCATGAAAAATAATGAGATGTGCAGCACAGCAAACTGGGAGCTTACCACCAAACAGAATAACTTGGATTAGTGCTGTTGGAATGGCGGTGTTATGTAGTTCGCAGCCATATTCTGTAAATGGTATACAAACCATTATATTGTGGTGCTAGGCAGAAAGCTTGAATTCATATGTAGAAAAGATCTCTGAAGGAACTTGGAAACAGGTGCTAATTTTTCATCATGTTCAAAAGCACATACCTGAATCAATACAATCTCGGAAGGAATAACACACTCTTTACACACAACATGTATATGTTTATGATTGGTCCAGCAGTATCACACAGGATATCTAGAGCAATAAGAGCCATGTGCCGATTGTGTACCAAGAAAAATATAAAACGCCCAACGTTATCATGAAAGGAACTATAAGCGCTTGTTCTCCACTGTCATCAAATACATGCATGGTGCAGATTACTACTGTGCCAAGTGTGGCTTTTGGCCACTACATACAAGGGATCCATGAAAGTTACATTTAGGATTTGTGCCTGCTTTTCAAGTTCCTCAATAACAATGTAATTGTTTTAGTTCCAGTGGGAAAGGACAGAACATAGTTATTGGTGGGAAGCAGTTTGGGAATACATGAGGAAAAATGAATGATAATGGTGGTGCCTTGCTCAGAGTAGTGGTCATCAAAAAAATCATTCCATTTGTTTATTTCAGAAAGGAAAATCTTCCTTTTTATTTTTTATCATTTTGATAATATTGTTTATTTTTTTCTTATGTGCCATTTGTATAACTTAAAGCCAACTACAAATAAAGTTTGCATATGAAACCGCATTTGTCTTTGTGTGTAAAACATTTTTGAAGATGAAAACATGATTTGTTCGTATAAGAGGAAAACAATCACAGATCACTGTGCCCATGTGGTGTTGTTTCAGCAGTTTATAATTAAAAAAACATATGAAGCCCACACAGATGCTCCACTGGGGTTATGATGTGATCCATAGAAATCATATAACTGAGATTCAGGCTTCTAGTAAAAGTAACATCATTTTGCTATACCTACCCCCAATCCATTGTGTAATTACATCTGCCAGAACATTAGTAGTCTGTCTCCTTCACAGTGGCTCAGTTTGGCTGTGTCAAATAGTCAGTACTGAAAGAATTGTGGCTCCATAGGTCCTCTGAATGTTTATCTTGGAACTCAAACCTCTCATTGTATAGCACATGAGCACATTGGTTTTTCCTCAGAACTGAAATTGCTTGTGAACACCAATCATGCCATGCTAAGAGCATTGGCCCTTCCATCAAGGAGGCTTTTGTGCTGCTTCAGGTTATTACAGGGCACTAGATTACACTATGGTCTTTTGACTGCAGATTTATTTCAGAGAGGGAATGTGCATGTTTATCATTACTGAAGTAAAAATAAACATTACTGAGGAAAAATAAATCATACCGCTATAAAAAATGTGAAAAAAACTGATTTCAGTATTGCAAATTCATCATATTAAAAGGAAATATTTGAAAGTGCATCTAAAGCCGCCCTGGATTTTAAATTACACTTAACATTTCTGATTCGTCATGTCATATTTTACAAAAGATGCCTGGAATATTTCAAGAGTAGCAGCACACATAGTTACAGTCGATAATATTGTGGGCACTTGATGTCGTATGACTAAAGCCAGTGCTTTGATGCTGAACGATGTGACATGGGACAAGGTAGCCCTGTATGGTTCCTCCGATCCTCTATTCCAGTGTCTCTCAGTTAGGGAGTATAAGCAGTCCAACTGTGGCAAAACAATTTGCCGGTTGTCAGTCTACGTGTTGCCATAATCCATAACTAGTCCATGCGAAAAGCGCAGTTCTAAAATTTCACAATAGTTTTAAATCAACTTTTTCCAACTGTATGTTAAAAAACTCAAAGATGGCTTCCACTCTTGTGCTATCTTCTTCTACGATTCTGTGGTTTACTGAAGACCAGCAGACCGAGCACACTGCTGCCACCTATGGTCGTCATAAGAAGGCACTGAAAACAATGTGTACCAGTCTCTCTGTGGAGAAGCCATCTTTGAGCTTGAAAAAAGCTGATTAAAACTTTAATGAAGAATGAGCACGTTGCAATGTGCTCAGCTACAAGGCCCCACATAAAGTGTACCAATGCAAGCATCCAGTATAGGGCTCTGTCCAGTGACTGCCTCTTGACAGGCAGTCACCAACACCTGGCAGTGTTCCCCATGCTCACTAGACCTTATTCGTCCCACTTCCCCCTGAGAAACTGCACCTTCATTCCTCCTTGAGAGGGACGCAATGCAATAAGAGACTACCTGAGAGGCTCTGTAATCCACTTTGTACTGTTTACCAAAAACAGGCAGAGAAAATGTCAGCCGGGTTCATTGAAGCTCAGTCCCAGTGGTCAACAATCTGCTGGAATCCAGCTGTTTGAGGTTCACAACATGCGGCAGAAACGTGTGCCAGCTGGTGAACCAATGAATGCATCAGACAACTATATGCTCTCGTAGACCATGTGTGATATTTTTAGGATGTCTCATGTAGTTCAGCCAAATGCAAAATGTTGGTTAAGTAATGCAAGGCAAGCAAATACATTTTGTAACAAACACTACTTCCAAGACCTGGACACATATATACTATTGACATTTAGATGGGAGTGTTGTCTAATGTTGTTTAAAAAATACTTAAACTGGTATCAATACGAGTAATGATAACAAAGGCCAGGATTGTATTCATGTTTACCTCTATTTCTGATATTTCCTTTAGCTGTATTTCCCATAATAACCATTACACACCATTTTAAAGTTGTTGAATCAAAAGACATGTTTGTGTTTTTTGTTGAGAGCATTTATCAGAATGAAGGCAAGCAACACGACAAGACTATTATGTTTGGATTTAAAAAAAATAATGTACCAATTCTCAGTACTGGTTGCTGTTTATTGGCTGATTAGGATGCATTTTTGACTTGAAAGGTTTGGGAAGACTTGGTTTTTTATTTCAGGACTGCTGCCTAAGGCAGCCTTGCCTGAGGTTTCTAGAAAAATGTATGTGAGGTTTTTGCAAAGCATTACAAACATCTGAGAGTGTGGTTGCCACAGAAACCAGATCTGGATGATGAGTGGGTTTCGCTGTGGCGGGAAGGGGGTGGGGTGGGAATGAAGAAGGAGGAAAGGGAAGGAGAGGGGTTCTTGAGGCTTTACAAAGAGCAGAGAGTAAAATCAAATGCGTGGTAGTTGCAGGGTGGTTTTGGGGTGCCGGGGGGTGTTGGTTAGGGCAGTGGCTGGGTAGAGGCCTGCTATTTTGATCTGTTGCTCCTGGTTATGTACAGGTGTTCACATCAAGTGCAGAATTGTGTGCCTGTGAGGATTGGCATTGTGCTCGCAGCTCCATGGACTGCAATATGGCTTACGTAATCACAGGAGTGATTGTTATTACACTGGTGGAGGAAATTAGAGGATCATGATCATGCAGATCAGATATTCTTTATGTAATAAAACAGAGAAAAGCCTTGTGAGTTTAATTTTACCCACCCAACCTCTGAGACATTTCCAGAATGCAGATTCCATGGTCAACATCAGAAACCCATATATATACTGTACATATATATATATATATAATAGAGAGAGAAAGAGAGGAAGAGGTATATCCAAATATTTATTTTATGCCATGTCCACCCCTAGATTTCTGCTTTTGCATGCACTCTGGTAATTACTCTGCAGTCATGCAGTTCAAGGAGAAAGCTGGCAGCGCTCAAGTCAAAATATCAAAGTCAACAAAGCACATGAGGAGAAGAAATAGACTGCAAGACTGCTTCCAAATGTTTTGGGCTTTTAGGGACGCTGTGCATTTGATGCTTGGTATCCATCACTGTGTGCTTTTTGGAGCAAATTTGCACAGAGCAAATAAACTATTGATTCTAGAGTATGAAAGAGCAAAAGTAAATATAGAGAATTATGGCAATATGCAGACCGGTGAGGAAGCTGTTCAAACCAATGGTAATACTGGAAATGGAGGAATATTGGTTTAACCTACTGAACAAAATTAGATAGCATTTTATTACTGCAAAAAAGCAGGTCATGCACAGACAATAACTCTGAATTACATTTTATAATCTTGTTTTGTGGAATTTGAAGGTCAAAGCATGAATGTTACAAAAATTTAGAACAGTTCCAGTATATAAAAAATGTGATTATTTAGTTACTGTTGGGAAATTCAAAACGGCAGAGATCAAGGAAGCCAGACAGCTCTGTTCGTGAAACTAAAAGCTGATATTCAAGCCAAGCATCCTGTATGTTAGTTTTCAGACAGTCTAAACATAGAGCTTTTGGTCTGTTAAAATGCAAGCACACAAAGGCCATTATGACCAATCTGATTGCTTCATAGACCTACTGTGTGAATGAATTAATTAATATCTACATCTGAAATTGAAACAACTAATCAGTGATGCTTGTGCATATAGCATATTATTTAAATATGTTCATAAAAGTGTGGTGATGGACAAACCAAGAGATTAATGTTTTCCTCTGAGTAGCCAAAGGGAAAATAACTTATGAAGGGGAACAACTACCATTAGATTCTTAAAATTAATTCAGATTATTCATCAAACAATGATACTGACATTGGCATTGGGAAACGTGTTCATTTAAAATCAATCTAAAACAACAACAACAAAAAGATGTAACTCTAGTAAAAATGTAGTGTTGTGCCCATTTTCTTTGTTTGTATATAATGTTGTGAAGAATATTGAAAGAATATTGAATTGAATTAAAATGAAGTGGTTTGCAAGTTGAACAATTTAAATTAAAAAAATATATCAATATATAAAAAATATAAAGACACTGGGATGCGCTCTCTTCTGTGATGTGCATCTTCTATCAAGCACTGCAGGAAGATTCTTCATTGTGTCTTCATTGTGTATGAGTTGTTCATAATAAGCCCAATGTTCCTTCTTGATTCAGCAGCACATTGTTTGCTGCAGCTGTCACAGGTTGACCTCTGAACCTTTGAGATTTGACTGAGGAATGAGGATTCACACTTTAGAGGGATGGACACAGCTCAAATTACAGAGAACTCAGAGAACAGAAGAACCAGAACAACAAAGGGTCTGAGTGAGTCACATGACCAGGGGCGGGTCATTGTTAATGTGCTACCACACTCCCCCTGAACATTGCCTCTTTATCCTAGAAGAGGAAGAAGATGCTGGGATGTTGAAAATTCAGGAGAGATTATATTCTATTCTTCAATGCAGGTCTACCATGATGAAGAGATGAACATTTCAGAGACCCTTGGAAACTATAAACAGAACTATTAAAATACTTTGTGAATCATTTAAGATAGGTCTTTTTTAAAGTTATTTCAGCCTTAACAATAACTTTTTTCAAAGCTTCCATTATGCCTTCAAGGGTTACTGAAATGTTTCTGACCAGTATAGTTAAAATAGAGCAAACAAGAATACATTGAGGACAGGGCAATGTGAGGGTGAGAGTGACTTCAGTGTACCACAGAGAAGATAAATAGCTGTGAGAAGAACAGGGACACATACAGCAGACCTCAGCTTCACCATCAAGGCCGGAGGGAGTCATGGGAGTCTCCTTCTCTACTCTGCAAGGAAATGTCCCAGAATCTAACTTTGTCCAGAGTCAGCACCTGAAACAGGTTTGGCCCAGATAAGGCCCTTGAGACATTGCTAAATGCTTAACCTCATTGAAGTACTCCCTCTATTTCTCTCCTGTTCAGAAACTGACCTTTAATGTGAGATCTAGCAGCACTCAGCCTCTCACAAACAGGTTGGAAAAAAGCTTGACAAGCTTGATGTTAACTTGTTAATAATTAATTGGAGCAATCCTTGTGTTTTTTTCCTTAAAATGTCCTCTCATATTCTCCAAAAAATATTTGTCATTAATGATCAAAAAAACAATATAGGCAAACAGGGACCAGTTTTTATTGCTTTGTTTATAATAAATGAACTGAACAGAGCCTGAACAAATCAAAGAAAACCAAAGAAAACATCCCCCCCCCTTGCCATCCAGAAGCACATTGGGATATTTTTTTGCCTGCAGTTAACATATTTTTCTTTCTCCATATAATCAGCCTTTTAGACAAAGATATAGCTTTAAAAAACTGTAGCATTAAGAGAAGATAGTCAGCTTTTTGTATCACATTGTAAAAAAAACCCTTCCTTCCTCTTTGAGAGCTGTCTGCTGGAGTTCCCCCTGTCTTTCCAGGGACACAGAGAGCTTGTTGTTCAGTAGGGGATAGTTGATGATACAGTCTAGTGTGGGCTTTCAGAACACGTCTTACTCATAGCCTCTTGAACTGCAGCACACTATGTTAGAACACTGACAATGCACACCTGGTCACAAGTCTATGACGGTCTGAGCCTGAGCTCACAGAAATTACCGCCAGCCCATTTCAATACCGTCCAGCACAGGGCTGTAAATCCCTCTCGCATTATCAAAATTGTCAGGCAAGAATTTAATAAAAAATGTTTATACCCTGAATCAAGTAGCCTTAACAGTCAAATGCCCTTGTTTAATGTTAGGCTCTCTGAATACTGAACACCAGTGATATTACATGTTAAAACCCCTACATGTAAAATATATTTATTCGATTCATTTAAAAATTACTACACAGGATACCAATTCATATGCTACGTTGATAGGCAGAGCAATCTGGTGGATCAACCTTCATCAAAATATACATCTCACACTAAGACAAAGACAAAATATTCAACGTCAAAATATTCAAATCTACAGAGGCTTGCTACCTTAAACAACATGACACAATACAATCATGAGAGATGAGATGGAAGAAAATGTACCAAACCATGTTTGTCTCTTTCCAAAAAGCACACACAATCCAGCCAGAAACAAAGCAGATGAGTGCCAAAGTGTGAGCTGGGACCAGATCTCCCAAGAATGTAGGAATGTGTCAAATCAAACCTTAAAATGGCTAAACTGAACTGAGCCATCAACATCTCACACTTTAGAGAAGCCTCTCTCTCCTTAGCCCATGCATAATAAATTTACGACTTGGGGGGACGAGCAACTCAAGCCTGGTTTAGACCTCTTTGTATTTTTACATTTTTGGGTCACTTATACATAGTAGTATATGTTCTGTATCTGTTTCTTATTATTGTGACTTTGAGTAATAAACTTGATTAAAAATAAATGTAATAGGGAAAGAAGTGAAAAATGACATGACATATTCTCTATAATGTTATAGGGGGAAACATCAATAATACACCAATATGCTCTTTGTAGCACTGCATCTTCCAGCTCGTGGACTTATCTAAAAGGAAATGACAGTCCATGACTGCTGTGGTCATCTAGCTCCCGGCACCCCGTTATTCTGGCGAAGTCCACAGCCAGCACATGGCCTCAGATTGAGTTACGGGATCCGCTCCAACAGGAGCCAGACTGTGGGCAAGCTGCCGAGGTCAATGCTTCACATCGATAGGGCGAAATTGCTCTTCCGCCCTGGTTTCACGGGTGATCAATTCTCCAGCAGTAACACAGTCAAAATGGTCTGGGTTCAATCAACACTTCTCTTACCATTCATTGCATTTATTGTTTTCATTCACGGGCAGCACAATTTATTTCTAAATCAAGGACAAATGACGAATTGTTCGTTAAATTTCGATTGGCATAGTCTTAGAATTATGTCCAGGAAAGGGATATCTCTTTGCATCTGTGTGAATATTAGAAATGGCCATTGTTTCATATGATTTATTATAAAGGGACAGCAGCACGAGTAAGATCTGACTAAGCTCCTGATATTGTCTCGTGTTGTAGTCTTTTTGGTTGCTATCGTGATTAGAGGTAGGCTATGCTTCCACTTTGGTAAATTAGCTACATGATAAACCACAGAATACACTCTAAAACCACAAGTGTCGCTGTTGACATGTGTATCGTCACAATACAGCTGGTTTAGATAACCTAGACCTAGGTAAATCTATGTGGCTAGGTGTCAAATTTGTGTTAATAAAGAGAGCATGGTCAGTCAAAGCACAGTACTGAGTTGAAACTGGCAACACGTACATGTTAACTTTTCAAGTTGCTTTTATCTTATGTTATATAGCCTATGTTATATCATATAAGTTATGTTTTATCTATTAACAAGCTAGCTAGCTAATTTTCGCTGATGTCTTTCTGCTATCGGGGATGGGACATTACAATGGTTGGCTGCTGTAGCTAGAATGTATACTTGTATAGACTGTGTTTTGTAGGCTATACAACACACATTAGACAAGTATTCATTCTAAGTATTCATCCACAAAATTAGGCAGTCTAGTTTATTTAATTAACTACAAATGCAGTATTAATTCTTAGCTTGCTACAAAGTTATAGGCTAATTCATATGAAAAGAAACAGGTAAACAACCCTACAAATGTAAAATGCTCAAGATCTAGATCAAATCCAATGAATTGCACAGTAACCATGCATGCTGCAATATACTGAACATATGCACCTTGAATAATTTAGAGATAGGCAGTCCTGCATGCAGTATATGTTATCTTGTGCATTATTCCGGTTCTGTCTCAAGTGCAGGAAATAACATTTACACACACACAAAATGTAATTTCAGGGGCTCCATACAATGTTGATTGAATCACTGTCACTGTTTTAGTCACTTGGTTACATGGGCCCATGACCCATTATAGAGAGAGAGGTACCAGGGCCTTTCTCAGGCCTGCAATTAGCAGTGTCGAGTAGTGGGCCACAGAACGGCACAAGAAAAGTCAATCTGAGATCAAATGCTTTAAGGTGTGATGCTGTTGCTGTACCTTTATGTAAGGTATTTCATCTGAATTTCCTCAGTAAATATCCAGCAATATATACAAATAACATGCAATACAGTAAGCCACCCTAGGCCCTATCACCTGTCCTGTTGTTCCCATTCTCTTTCCCCTTTCCAGTCCATCTCTGAGGACATTCTCAGACATTATATTATCTCCACTCTAATTAATGGTTCTGTGTGGCTTAGTAGGTAGAGTATGGCGTTGGGAAGGCTTAGGTTGTGGGTTCAATTCCCGCTGGGACCACATATGCTTAAAAATGTATGCATTCACTACTGTAAGTCGCTTTGGATAAAAGCATCTGCTAAATGGCATATATATAATGCCTCTGTCATCAGGCGCAGTCCTCTACGCTCTCAAGAGGTCACATGTCCTTCCCCTCCTCAATAAACCCTCTCTGAATCCTGCTGATATTCAAAACTCATATACCAACCTGTCTTAATTCTCAAGTTCCTATCTAAACCTGTTGAATGCGCTGTCTATAACTAACTGTCTCTCTACCTCCTATAGAATTAACTTTTTGATCCCAACCAGTCAGGAATCAAGGCGGTCACTCCACCGAGACTGCTCTGCTTGCAGTCACAGAGGCTCTCCACTCAGCGAGAGGAAGGTCACTCAGCTCCTCCTTCTCCTACAGACACTATCTGTTTCATGGATCTGCACTGGCATGGCGTGGTTCTGTGTGGCTCAGTTGGTAGAGCACAGTGTTGGCAACGCTTAGGTTGTGGGTTCAATTCCCACTGGGACCACATACTGTATACTGAAAAAAAAAAAAGTATGCGCTCACTACTGTAAGTCGCTTTGGATAAAAGCGTCTGCTAAATGGCATATATAGGCGGCAGTGTTAGCATAATGGTTAGGGAACTGGGCTTGTAACGCAAAGGTTGCAGGTTCGATCCCAGTTGGGGGCACTGCCGTTGTACCCTTGAGCAAGGTACTTAACCTGGAATGCTTCAGTAAAAATATCCAGCTGTATAAATGGATTGTATGTAAAGAAATGTGAAACTGTGTAAGTCGCTCTGGATAAGAGCGTCTGCGAAATGCTTGTAATGTAATGTAATGTAATGCATGGTTTGCATCATACCTAGCTGACCGGTCGTACCAGGTGGCCTGGAGGGGATCCCTCTCCTCTACTCACACCCTCTTATCGCTGTTATCTCTGCTCAAAGCTTTTCTTATCATTATTATGCTGATGACACCCAAGTCTTCCTCTCCTTCTCTTCCTCTGACACTCTCTGGCGCATATCTCTGCATGCCTGGCTGACATCTCAGCTTGGATGGTGCTTTCTCCCAGCAAAGGCTACCCGATGAATGATGCCTCAATCATTCTGATTCAATTAAATCATTTGACTGCTCTTGTGTAACCAATTGTGAAACTTTGAACATTGTTGCTTGTCTGATTTTATGTTAAATGTTGTCATTTTTGTAGTGTCTGTAATCTATTGCTGCTTTCTTGGCCAGGTCTCTCTTGAAAAAGAGATTTCTAATCTCAGTGAGACTAACCTGGTTAAATAAAGATTAAATTAAAAATTTAAAATCACCATAGCGTTTCCGTCCTGGTCTGCCAAAAACCTTGGAGTGACTTTGGATGACCAGCTGAGCTTCTCAGCGCACATTGCAGCAATCACCCAGACCTACTGAATTCACCCATTCCTCACCCAAGAGGCTACACATCTACTGGTACAGGCTTTGGTAAGTTCATATCTTGACTATTTTAACACCTTTCTGGCTGTCTTACCTGCCTGTGTCATCAAGCCACTGCAACTAGTCCAGAATGCCACTGTACTTCTGGTTTTCAACCTACTGACATTGTCACTCCACTATTCACCACACTTCCCTGGCTCTCAATAGCAGCCTGAATTCAATACAAAACACTGGCATTCCAGGTTATGAAGGGTACTGATCCCTCCAACCTCCAGACACAGATCAAACCACTCCAATCTCCGCTCAGCCTTTTCAGGCCGACTGGCTGTCCCGTTCCTTTTGGCACCCGGCAGCTGCTCCTTTGGGCACCTTCCACACTCAGTCAGGACTGTAGAATCACTAGCCATCTTCCAAAAGCCCACCTCTTCAGACTATACTTCCGCTGAGTATATTAAAAAAATTAATAACCTGTGAAAGGCGTCAGTCTAGGCAGGGGAATCAGGATGATTAATGGCCATGCCTACTGGCAGGGCGGCTAGGGCACACAGCTGTGTGGGATTATCTAATTGTACCTGTGTGCTTAAAACTGCTCTGCTCTCTTAGTAGGTGGCTGGAAATGGGAGCAGAAAGCCAGGAGAGAGAAGAGAGCTAAAAGAAAACGGACTGAAAGGTTTAAAAAGTGTATGCCTGTGACTAGTGTTTTGCGAAAAGGCTGTATTACTTAGTTTATCATTTTGGTTTATTGTTTTGGATCCTCAACATGAGGGGAATGATTGAAGGCATTTTATTTTATTTCGTTATTGTCGTGCCTGCTTGCTCTCTCACTCTCCCTATCTATCCCTGTGGGAGGCATAAATAAAATCTGGTTCCCAGACTGTCAACTCCATTCCGTGTCCTGCTGTTCTGTTCCAATCCGGGTTGTGTCACATTGCCTTTCTCTCCCTGTTTTGTAGGTGTTGTTGTGCACATCTCTATGATGGCATTGATTTTATTGTAGCTTACTGATCTCTAGCTCTAGCTGTGATATTCCTGCCATTTTAACTGCACTTATCATAAGCCACTTTGGATATGAGTGTCTGTTAAATGTCTAAAATATCAAATGTAATGTATGAGTTTGTGTAAAAACAAATAAACAAATAATAATAACAAATTTTATCATTCTAGAACTGCGGATTGATTATTCATTCAATAAAACCTCTTCCTAAACACAAACATCAACATGTTTCATACGCGTTTCATTGTTTCTAACAAACCATGATCATTTGAGTGCATAGACAGAACCTGCAGCACTGAGTACTATGTTATTAATCTTAGCAACCTATTTTCACAGGGATAATTATGGCTTTTCATATTGAGCCATGAGATATATGCACAACCTAATTTTTGAGTGCACTTCTTGAGATTTTAACAGATTTATAAATGGAAAAAAGGAACATCATAAAACAGAAGATCATTTCAATGTTGTGACCAGACATTCACTCTGGGGCCTCCTAATAATCCAAATTGTGAGCAAATTATTTCCAGTCAGTCTGATTTCACACCCCCTAGCTCGCTGTCTACCTCAATTTTTCACACGTGTGTGCAGCCAGGAGAGATAGTCGATAGCCAGCTACATCATGGTGGCATCGTCTGCTAGCATAGCTGCCAGAGAGGCCAGTGACCTTGTCCTGCCCTTGTCAATCAACACGTGACACTGCCCGACCCCTCTGCCAGCTGCTGTGCACTCTATAGTGCTGACCAGGCCTGTACTGCACAGTTACCATAGTAACAAAAACCCTGAATCAGGTAGCTTCACAGAATTGACCTTATTCACCTATTTATCAAACCTTTACATATATATCAATAATTAAACATTTCCAATGCAGCATAACAGTGTTGGGTCAGTATGCAACCAACATCTTGATGACATCACATGCCAAGTAAGGATGGTTGTGAATTATCCATGCATGGGAAAAAATAAAAAGTAATGGGCTCTTTCCCACATTTGAGAAAACCCATGATTTTTCCTTATTATTTTGAAAATGATTATAATTTATAGTCTTTCTTGAGTGTAGTAATTTCATTGTGTAGTGGTCTCATGCTGTATATATTTATGGCTGCACCTTAATTAGCTACACTGAGTGTCACAGTTCTTTTTTACAATGAATTCTGTAAAAACTGATGTCTGGTTTGATCTGCTCCTATAACAGAGACCCATATGCACTGTTTCCTCTGAGCAGCTGAATCAGGTTCCCTGTGCCTCTGACCGAAAAGCAGCTGTGTCAGCCCACTGGGGTAGCCCAGGGATTTACCCCATTTGTGTGTGTGTGTGCGTGTGTGTGTGTGTGTGTGTGTGTGTGTGTGTGTGTTCACATACACACAGATTTAGGAGTCACTAGTTGGCCACACTTCCATACCAATTATCCGCAGTGCCTTGGGCCCTGGTTAGAGTCCAGGTTACGCTCTGTCACTCTGGCCCCTGGAACAAAGGTCCGGCCTGAGGGCCTGCTGACAGCCATGGGGACTGGTTGAAGGTGCTGGCAGGCATGGCGGCTATCATCAAGGCTGCTGTCTGTGGGAGAGAGGGCATGGACTCGCAGACAGAAGCCAGGTTGCACACAATGCCCCCTACAGCAGCGCTGAGGGATGGCCCAAATTGCACACAACACATATAGAAAGCTGTCACACATTTACTAACTCCTAAAATGTATACGATTAGGACTGGAGTCTAAAGCAGATACTGCTGATAATTTTGGGCCTGATTATACTAGTAACTAAATGTATGGGTGGTGTTCGAAGAGTGATCTCAATATGTATGAGGGAATGGGAAAAAACCCATTCTTTGGCCAGTGATATTTGTTCCAAACAACAAAGAGCTGCCTGTCAGCCAGGGGGGCTGTCTCTCTCTT
This sequence comes from Aldrovandia affinis, assembly GCA_029706075.1. NCBI lineage: Eukaryota > Metazoa > Chordata > Actinopteri > Notacanthiformes > Halosauridae > Aldrovandia > Aldrovandia affinis. The sequence goes on along the minus strand of JAINUG010000063.1, from coordinate 4,754,474 downwards.
CACTGGTGGTCTAATGCAGAGCCCCCACATCTGTGACATCATTATATTAGACACACCAATCAGTGACTGACATCACAAGCAGGGGGAGGGGTGGAGGAGCATACAGGAGCAAGCCAATGTGAGTCAGCCATTTTTATGTCCAGCACCTCATTTGTCCAGAGCACATACAAACACATTATTATATAATTAATACAATTATAAAGGGATGTGCAGGATTTTAATGGGAAAAAAGTAAATACAATATATCCTGCACCATACAAGTGGTTTGGGCTGGTCTGGCACCAAGAACCATATTAACCAATTAACACAAATCCCTAAGTGACTACAGTATAACTCATAAGATGCCATTTTGTTTAATTTTGCTTAAATAAGGAGAGGTGGGTCAGAAAAATGCCACCTCACACATTTTAATTTTTCTTAATAAATTTATTTGAACCAGTGGGAAAGAGCTGATTTTGTCATTGCCTTGCTGAAAAATACAAGTAGCACAACAAAAGTTAAACCAAAGGAGTCTGAAAATGAGCTGAGAGGATGTTATCCAAGTTTTAGTCTTTCTTTAAAAAAAATAGGTGATTCATATCCCTATCTTCATCTTAGAATAGAAGAACAGGAACCTTCACAGGAACTGCATCCTGGCAAAGTCATCTGGGCAAACCATGCAAAAACAAGCAACAGCAAAATTCTGATGGTTTTATCTGCTTTGTTAAGATTGAAACGGAATGTACTATGCAAGGACAGCTATAATGGCTGTCAGATACCTGGGCCCTGGGCTTGGACTGTCATACCTGCCTTTGGTTGAGAGACCCAGCCTGATGTTGTGGTGAAGATTACAGAATATATGGGAAAGCAGGCTAATTGGGATGGCAACTAGAACCAACAATAAATAAACTCAGGAGTCTGGTCTCTATACACTATGTCATATGAGGTTACTCGTGGACTGAATTTGCTGTGAAATATCAAGTCTACTCCACTGGCACGAACACAGCAAAATGTATCCAATAGCAAACATATTGGCATACACATCATTACTGTTGGTATTGATTACAATAATAGCTTTCAGAGTGTATTAATTGAGGTAATTGTGTGTGTGTCTGTGTGTGTATATATGTATGTGGCAAGAGTAATTTTGTTCCAGTAGATTATGTTCAGCAGGACCTTTATCTTGGTACAACTGAGGTGTGTTATTGTGATACAGCAGAGTGTACTGGGAATGAAATGGGTCTATGAGGTAAAATTAGGGGTTAAATTATGATACATTAAATTATTTTCAATTTAAGAATGTATTATACCATGACATTGCTATTATATTGTGTTATAAAGCCATACAAAATGGTTTATACTATCAGCGTAGATAATGGTTTGGGCCATTCTTTTCTTTCATGCCATTGCTCTTCGTGGAGAACCTTCTGCTCTGTGTATCCCACTGATCTGCTGATTGTAGCTAAAATGTGCAAAAATATTGCTGTACCCACACAAAAGAGCTGTAACATGTTTGTTTTTTTAGGTACTTTGTGTTCATGCATTTAATTGCAATACTGTTCATTTTGATGTGATGTTGGATGCACAAACTAAAGTTTGAAATTCATTGTAGACTGCTCTTTTTTTACAAATACACTGATACATTCATGTTCATGAATGTTAACGTTCTGCATTCTAATGCAAATTGATTAACGTTAGCCTAAATGTTCATCTGCAGCCTGACAGAGCCTCCCAGTTCCGGTTCAAAGTCACGAGGGCTTGTTCGGGAGAACCTCGAGCCAGCGAAACGCCAGGTCTCAGAATGGGTGTATTCGTGTGGTCACGCTATTCAATGTTAAGACAAAATGCATAAAATACAATTTTACTAAATTGTATAATAAATAAGAGTTCAGGAGGGCCTCCCGCATGGTCTAGTGGTTTCAATGTCCAATGCTGGCCACGGCGACCAGGGTTCGATTCCCCGTCGCGCCAGAGTCGGCTCTAGCCGGGAGTGCCACTGGGGGCGGCAATTCTGTCCGCCCCAGGGAGGGAGGAGGGAAGCCGTTGCGCACAGGAGTGGTTCTGGGGTGCCGGAGTTACAGTCGACAGCATGACGAGTGCCGTCTCGGAGGAGATGATGCTTCACCTTTGTCACTGCCGGTCACAGGGCTACGGCATCGAACTACGAGGGAGGGGATTGACCTAAGAATAGGGGGAGTAATTGGCTACTAAATTGGGAGAAAAACAGGATAAAATCTGAAAATAAAGGATAAAATTCTGAAAATAAATGTTGTTGTGGGCTTTTTTTGTAATATTTGAAAACATTTTGTTTAAAGAGTGACACTGCCCCCCTCATTTGGCACGCCCCCTATGGATGGACAGCGCCCCTAGCATTCGCCTATATCACGGGCGGGCTCTGGCTGGAAGAGTTTGTAGCCCTTTAGTCATTTAATAGGTGTGGATGCTGTTTGATTCTATAACTCTATGCTCAATGGTTTTTCTTAGCATTTTTTAAAATTATTATTACTAAATGTAAAATCATATACATTGGCACTCATTGTGCACTTTGTATTGTAGCTCTGTTATTGTATATCACCATAAATTGTAATGTATATTGTAATCACAATAAATTCTCACACTGAGGGAATCTCCTTTAATACACAAAAAGGACAGATTTCCTGGATTAGCAGCCAGTGCTGAAATCCAAGATGATACATTTTGTACCAACACACAGGAAGGACAGAAGTGTCAACTGCTGCTACTTAAAGTTTTCCATGTCAATGACAGAAAGTTTTTAGCTTTAAAATGAGTTCCGCCGTGAAAGGAAACAACAACATGGCAAACTCACCACAGTAGGGGTGGGCGATATGAGCTAAAATTCATATCACGATATTTTCCACTGTCCAGACGATATCGATATGATATCACGATATATGAGAAAAAAATCTGAATCACATTTTAATAGCCCTTCTTAGTTAAATGACATTAGTTAAGGCAAAATATGTATTTTAACCCTATATAACCAGAAAGAGTTATAGCGAGTACCGGCAGCGAATGATGACTTGATTGATTGCTGAGTGGGAGTCTGGCTTGTCTTCGGGCGAGCTCCTGGACTAACTGTTTCACGCATTCGGGTACATTCCTCATATTCACGGACATGCATGGTTTTCAGGTGGGTAAACAGGTTGCTGGTGTTTCCACCTTTGGCTAAAACAACACGGCGACACACGGAGATTTTGAACCCAAACCAGTTCCAAACGACAGAGGAGCCCCTTTTCTTTTTAACCAATTCGTCATCATCCTGCTCTTGAGCAACATCACTTTCTGCGTGTTCGCTCATTTTCGATTCTTCATTTTTGCACTTGTAATAGGCTATAAATATTAGTACGTAGTCTGCCTGCTAACTGCAGCTGCCTGCACGCTTGTTTGTTGCTACATGCGCGCAACAAATGCATAAAACGTCCGTTCCAAAAAATAGGAAGTAGGAAAAATAGAAATTTTCGTAGGAACCTGGAGGTTAGATTAAAATAAAAAATAGATGTAGCTACTAACTACTATCACTCAATTGAAATTTTGAACAAAACAATATGAATGCCAAATTATAATTTATGAATATATAACGGTATCCACGGTATAGCAAAATCCATATCGTGGTGCAGCATAATACCGGTAGTCACTTTCATACCGGTATAGCGCCCACTCCTACACCACAGCATAATCAAATGATTTTCTCTGTGTGGTCCCAGGCATCCCTCAGTAACCTGAGTGGAGTTCAGAGGCAGATGCCAGCATCTCTTCTTCGACCTTTCACCTCTACTATTTGATAGAACAAGGATGTCACTGGTTCACACATAGTCCCCTCTGGACTTCTTAAGAGCACAGTGCACTTTATTGTTCCGCTAAATTCATCACGCAGGTACATGGGATCGGGATCCACACTGTGGATCACACCAATTTAGCACAGTCCCGAAAGTAGTACTGTGGAGCACTCTAGAATAGGCATCTTAACAAGTGCCTTGTCTCCAGTTGACTGTGAGACTTGTGTTGTTATTGTCAGTGAGGACAGGAAGGAAATAAGGATCTTATGATTGCTTGAGTTTATGGTGCTCTGGGGCTGCTGTACTAAACTATAACAAGGGCAAGGTCCAACAACGAGGGGGATTCTAAACAAATGGTGGAATTTGTAACAGTACTGGCAGCAAACAATAAAGCATTGAAACCGGGGGCTTAACATACTGAAGAACTGTCAAAAGTAACTTTAGTAGCTTACCCATGCTAGCTAAAAACAATGATATGGTCAGGAGACATCAAGGTCTAGTGAAACACACGACCTAGAGCACTCTTCAGCTAGAGAGTTCAGCTGTTATGAACACATACATCTGGTTGGCGTTTCTTGTAAGTGCTAGCAGTATACAGTATGTGAAAGCTTTGAGGAGTTAAGAATGTGGCACTGAAGTCCAAGGGGACCAAGCAGATGTCAACATTGTTATTGTTTACATAATAAAACCATGTAGATCATATCTTTTACATGGGGAGAGTGTTTACACAAAATCATTTCAACCAGAACCCAGAACCTACATCGAAGCAGCAAAAATTATAACAATGTGTATACTATGACAGTATAATTAGTGCACTGAGGATGACGTTCATTCAATCCCTAAGAGCTGACAGATCATAAAACTTCTGCTTTGTGCTGTTACTGACCAATTATGCTATCAAATCTATCACACAAAATGTTCCCTATTTCAACTCAAATATTTTGGCATGTATTTAAAAGGTTGCTCTCCCTGCCAGACAGCAGCAACCTCAGCCTAGGTAACAACGTTATTGTTGGGAATTACGCAATTAATTATGATGCAGATATGCTTTTTTTTGTTTTAATAAATGCCTATTTGTAAATGTAATAGGCCAATGTAAATGCCTATTTACTGTAACTTCAGTTCCTGTGATATTGTTGGTTGCTCTAATGATATGTATTGAATTCATATGAAGTCATTCTGAAAAAGATTGTCTACCCAGTAAACACATAAATATATATGAAGTGCTTAAAGTGCATGACAGATGAAGATTTGGGCCTTCACTATTCTCATTAGCTTCACCAAAGCATTCATGTGTTGGGAGACAGTCTGAAGATTAGAGAAGATTAGGGAGTGGGAAATGCAATGTGGTGCTTAAAGGAAAAGGGCAGAGCAATGAAAGGTAACAGTCCCTGGTGAAAAGGTAAACCCATTTGACAAGAGAAAAATCCAATACTAATGCAGTCACAGAGCAATTTACCCTCCTCCCTCTGTTGGCAACAACTGTCCACATTTCAGGAGAATCACTATTGACAAAATATTTCAATTCACAATGTCAAACATGGCCAGTCTCTTGTTCAGGGCCAGAATGAAGAAATAACAAACTCACCACTGCCTCTCTCAGGCCAACAGCCGAGATGCCATCTACAATAATCTCTTGATTGATCTCTCCTGCTTCTCTGAAAGTCACAGTAGTCTCTGCTTAAACCATTTGATATCTTTTGTTTGTTTTGTTATTTTTAAATCCAGAAATGTAGAACAATTAATACTACTCATGTGTATATGCAGTGGCATAGCATTCTTCTCTCATAAAGCCCTTGCATGTGCCATCTCTTCACTAGATAAAACATACACACATGGGCGGCGGATAACGTAGCGGTCTAACGCACCATATTTTGGTCCGATACGATGTGCGCTGCCTGTCAGGGACGCGGTTCTACCAGACTACCAGTTCTGCCAGACCAGCCTTGGACATCAGTCCAAATCGGGGACAGCATTTGGTTGTCCGCTCCAGGGGGAGGGGAAAGGGTGAGCCGGCTCGGGTACGCCATGAAGCACATAAGGGAGTCTCCAGAACGCGGGCGGGGTAGAAAATTAGAGGGTGTAATTGGCTACCAAATTGGGAGAAAAACGTGGAAACAAACAAAAAAAATCTGAAACAAATTAAAAACAAATACACACACACACACACAGATATCTCCTCACTGGATAAAACATATACACACACATACAGACATGTCTCTTTCCTTGATGAAACAAGTGCATGCACGTGTGTGCACAAACACACACATGCACACAGCTTGTTTTCACAGTTGAGAAAGTGCTTGTCATTTGTAGAGGTATGTTTTATAGAGTAATGTGCAAGTGCTGCAGTTTGTTTCCAGAATAATACGCTCTGTATTGTGCCTTCAACTATGATGGCTGCATTACGGACTTCCCTGCCTGTGTTTGAGAGGATGAATAAACGTTGTGTTATAACTAGGACCACCAGTTTGATTCCGGGATCCGCACGAATTTAAACTTGTACTTCTCCTTCAATCGTTATCTTTAAGGTGTCCCTGAAGGCACTTCATTGGCACAGTCACATAACTAATTATACAATTATTGACCATTAGAAAAGCAAGCAAGAATAAAAGCTTGACCCCAAGCAAGTTTCCAGCCTCGATGTAACAACATTTACACTAGACTCGATTCCAGGCTTTGATTAGAATTGTAAATCAGAGTTTGGCAATTGCACATTATTTGCACAATAAAACGGCACTGCAATGTTAATGGGGGAATTCTGGGATAGAGCTGAAAAACATTTTCAACTTACAACATTTCAAAATACTACTGCATGTCACCATTCAATGTCGATTCAACACGTGACAGTGTGGAATGTAAACATCGCAGCCAATTATCCTCTGTGTTTAATTAGTGGACAACGTGTTTAAACTTAGATGTTCAGGAATTCTTTGACACATTGCTTGAAAAAAGGGAGCTATCAACCTTTTATGATGGATGGCTGAACTACCTGCGAGAAAAGAAGTCCAGCCATGTCACAGAATGGTGGTCCTAGTTATAATCAGATAACTATATAATAATATAAGATAATATAATCAATATTTGATGCATCCTCTTTGTTATAACCAAAGAAAACAGGAAGTGAGGCCTCTGTAACTTCCTCCAACATGGGCTGTCCTAGCAGCAAGGAGATATGAAGCCCATTTCCGGTTCAGATTGGGAACTCACCCGAGCAATAAACTGAACTGAACTGTAGGATCATTGTTAATGGTTTACCTCATTATAATAAATTGTATGGTTATTTATTTTCAGAGCATCTCATTTATGGTAATACATTTTTATTAATGACAGACGTTAATGAGAGATGAGAGAGAACAGGGGACTTGCAACATCATCTGCATTTTAACTACAGATGGGACAGATGGTCTGTTATATATAAGGGCACTTAAGTGTTTATGATCCACACCACCATTATGGGAGAAAGGTCTAAGTAATGTAAGGACACACCTCTGAAAGGCTTTCTGCTCATTACTGAAGTGCGTGCTCACCAGGCGACCCGCAGACAGGTCTTTTTCCGCTTCGGGCAGCACCGACGGGTGTCCTCCACATGATCCCTTCACACCACGTGACACCCATGGATATTCTTTGGTGGGGGGGCAATGAGGGTTTTAGGCATGGACACTGGAATCAGGAAATTCATTGAAATGTAATTAATTAATTGTTCATCATCAATAATCATCATCATGAATTGAATTACTGATGGACATGGATATGTGGCCAACAACTACAAACCAGCGATGTTAATTTAAAAAAGGGCCAATGATGTTATTCATGAAACACCAGTTACAGAATATATCTTGCCTGCTAGCCACTGCAGTAACATCGTCAGTCATTTTGTAGTGAGAGCTGAATTCAGTCTTTCAGCAAGAATCGGTGACTGCCTGGTTGCCAAGAAACAGAATTTTCCGTGCTCCATTTCAGCCACATCAGCCTGCACATATAGTTATCTGTCATTCGTTTGAGTGCTAATGTCTGTGCATGTTACATGCTTGGCCAACATTGTTTGCTTAGCAGAAAACTAAGCATTCTTTTCGAAATTTAGTATTTGGCTACTACTTTCAAAGATTTTGGCCTACTGAATATGAAAGCAGATTCTGTCTAATTCAAACTAATTCAAACTATTTGAAAAACTGAAACTGGAGCTGCCACCATGCAGGGATGACAGAAAACATGCTGTATTTGTATGGCCAAAGCAAGGTCCGAAGAGTTCAGCTTTAAGTGGAAATTAACACTTAATATATGGAGAACGCACAAAAACTGCCATCAAATTTTCTATCACATTATACGACATATGCCCAAAATGTCCATTTGTATCCACCACAGGTTAGCAGGTAGGCTAGTTAGAGGTATAAAACCCATAAAGCCTGAAAAGGCAGTCCCCATTTCATGGTCCCTTTTGGAGATACCCTCCCCCCTTCCAACCCCGCTTAGACCTGAGACCATAAGTGTTCATTGTGACCACTCAGGGCCCTTTAATCCCACTACTGGGAGTTGCCTGGTAACAACTTCTGGCTAAATGGTGTTTAGATAAATATTTAAAGGATCTTGTGAATATTTATAAGATCGACATATGACAAGTGGCAAGCAGGAGCAGATGTGGGTTGTCGAGAGCACCTGGTCTCAGATGCATTGCCCCCGTAGCAGCTATACTGTGTATATTCCTTTAAGTATTCACATTTAAGTATCTTAAGTCTGAGCTGGCCTTTTGCTTAAAAACAAATACAACACTAATTTAGCATTCATTCTTCCTTTAATAATACAATTTAAAATATATTATTTTATATACAAAGCAGGCCTCAAGTATAACTCATAGATCAGGATACAATTGAGGGTGGGTGTCAAGAGATCAAGATTTATGCATTTCATCCTCATATAAAGGGTTCAAATATGAAATGGTGCTGAAAGTATATTTGCCGTATGTGTTGAGCAACCATCACAATTGCACGTGGACTGAATTGCTAAAGTCTAAAAGAGGTTAGACAATGACTCTGGAGTAAGGGGACTGAATGATAGATGGGTGGATACAGGAACACTGAACAGCTGAGACAATGGTGGAAGATTGCCCCCTAGTGGTGATACAGGAACCGACCTGAGGGGCAGACTTCAACCCACAAGCACTTCTCGTCCAAACATTGTTAAATCAAACACAACTTGGCTTACGAACCATGGGGTTTGGAAATGTCAGATCTATAAAACAGGAACGCAGAATCAAACTTGTCTGAGATATGTAACCCAAGTGAAACACACAGTGTAAGCAAAAAAGCAGCCTTTCTCCTTCAGCGTTTAGAGGAATGGCCACCGTTGTCCAGTTGCATCCCCTGAGTAGATGTAACATCACCAGCCACATCCCTCCGGCTGTCTGTGACATTTACTGCACAGAGAGGAAAAGCAGGCTTCATGGTGACTGTTTCAGGAAGCATAGCAGAGCACCCCTGCTTCTCTGTCCATGCGCTGACCTTGACAACAAATTTCTGTACTGGGAAGGAATTACTCAGTTTTCCTGTAGACTTCCCTATTAGCCCCCCTTGCCTTAATGGATATTCACATTATAAATAGTTGCAAGTGACCCATAAACTGTTATTAATGTGTTGGAGTCTAAGATGAGCAGTAGTCACTCTAATTCACTCTCACAGCTCAAGTAACTGCCACTTCAATCAGTGATGGAGGATACGACATGAAGCCCAGCCTATCCCTATCCTCGCCCGTCCACTCATAGCATAGGGCTGTGCTGAGAAATGTGAGCTAGCTTCTCAGAAGAAACAAAGCAACACAGTGTAACAATCTGTGGAAATAACGGACCAAAGAGAGCTCAACCCGTCAGGCTCAACCCTGATCCAGAATGGAATGAAATTGTTTTGAGCCACTTCCATCCTCTGACAATCCTCCTTCAAATTTGGACAATTCCTAATTCAACCTTTCAGGTGGCAAAGACAGATTATGTACGGTGCACTGTCAGCTGTAAAAACATTTCTGCTATGAGAAAGTGGGTCAGATTCCTCAACGTATACGTATGTGTATGGCTCTATTCTCCATATGGGCAGAGAAGGGGTACATTTAGTGGACACTAGTGACCAAACAAATGGCCCTGATTAGACTGGGATAGACTGTGACATCATAGCCTGGGTGATAAGGGTGTGGACCTGCAGGAGGCAGGTCTGACACACATGGGAGTCACATCAATACCCACACTCACACCTTTGTCATGAGAAGTGCCAAGATCCTAGACCCCCACTTCATAAATGAACAGAATTGTATGCACCATCACACGGACAACTAATGTTGATAATGAGCTACACTCACAAACATGTATTCCCTACAGTATCACTTTAATTTCCTGATTTCTATACACGGTTCTGTTATTTTTTGTTTTTCTTCACATTTTATTGCAATGTATGGGGGGACTCAAAAAAAGTAAACTGGGTTGGTTTTGTCAGGGCTTTGTACAATCTTGTTAGTCTGAAGTATAGGGGTAGAGCAGAAACAGAAGTGTTGTTTTTATAATACATACCATTCTCACTAGTTATTTTTTTCTCTTTGTTTCAACACCCAAGAATGTGGGTGGGTAGATGCCTGACATCTAAAAAGATGTCTAATCAGATTGCACAGGCAGTCACTTTGGCGTTTTGACATTTCAAAGCTTATCTGAAGTGGAAAGTTACAAGTCAGTTGGTGGGAGTAACCCAGAGGAAGACGACTGCAAGCGGTATCTTGAACAGGAAATAAATGTGTCACGGCCGCTCCACGGATTTAAAGGTGACAGGTCTGACTGTGAGATCGCCGCTGTACCCTGAGCTTTATATACGGCTGCTAAAAATAAGCTCAGTGATGTCACAGTGATGTAACGCCAGTCAGGTCACGTGGATAACCCCGCCCTGGGGTCAGGCTCCATTACCCGGGACAGCAGATTTGGCCAGCACTTCCTGGAGACGCACCCGAGCGTGAACGAGACCTACAGGAGGAACCTGTTGTGGGTGGAGCCAGCACCACAATGCTCTCCCTCTGTAATGCAACACTTCCCATTTACATATGTTTTAAGAAATTCATAAGAACCTTTGTAAGGTTCCACGATCTCCATAGGTGGGAATGCAACTGAAAAACTGGCTTTTTTCTTGTGTGTTGATAGCTTGTGAACAGTTTTCAAGAACTCAACCCCTTTCACATACTCCCTCTTTGAAAACATACGTTAACAAAAGGTATGGTGCTACTTCGCAATATACAGTACACTCAGTGGCCACTTTATTAGGTCCACCTGTATACCTGCTTGTTAATGCAATTATCATGTGGCAGCAACTCAATGCATAAAAGCATGCAGACATGGTCAAGAGGTTCAGTTGTTCAGATCAAAAATCTGAATGGGGAAGAAATGTGATCTAAGTGACTTTGACCGTGGAATGATTGTTGGTGCCAGATGGGGTGATGTGAGTATCTCAGAAACTGCTGATCTCATGGAGTTTCACGCACAACAGTCTCTAGAGTTTACAGAGAATGGTGCGACAAACAAAAAACATCCAGTGAGCGGCAGTTCTGTGGGCGAAAATGCTTTGCTAATGAAAGAGGTCAGCGGAGAATGGCCAGACTGGTTCAAGCTGACAGGAATGCGACAGTAACACAAATAACCACGTGCTAAACCACGCGCACAACACGTTGAACCTTCAAGTGGATGGGCTACAGCAGCAGAAGACCACACCAAATTCCACTCCTGTCAACTAAGAACAGGAAAGTGAGGCTACAGTGGGCTCACCAAAACTGGACAGTTGAAGATTGGAAAAACGTTGCCTGGTCTGACAAATTTCGATTTCTGTTGCAACATGCAGATGGTAGGTTCAGGCTGGTGGTGGTGGTGTAATGGTGTGGGGAATGTTTTTTTGACACACATTAGGCTCCTTAATACCAATTTAGCATTGTTTAAATGCCACAGTCTACCTGAGTCTTGTTGCTGACCATGTGCATTCCTTTATGGCCACAGTCTACCCATCTTCTAATGGCTACTTCCAGCAGGATAATGCGCCATATCACAAAGCACACGTCATCTCAAGCTAGTTCCACGAACATGACAATGAATTCAGTGTACTCCAATGGACTCCACAGTCACCAGATCTCAGTCCAATAAAGAACCTTTGGGATGTGGTGGAACAGGAGATTTGCAACATGAACGTGCAGCTGACAAATCTGCAGCAACTGCGTGACGCTATCATGTCAACATGGACCAGAATCTCTGAGGAATGTTTCCAGCACCTTGTTGAATCCATGCCACAAAGAATTCAGGCTGTTCTGAGGGCAGTACTAGAAAGGTGTACCTGAAAAAGTGGCCACTGAGTGTATACAGTAACTCTGAAAACTTTGTATGAAAAATTACAGGGACCAAAGCTTCAACCATCTTGTGGAGGAACATTTAAGACAGGCTTGAATGGCAGTGCACAAGCCACTTAACCACTTATTACCCACTTCCTGGAGCAGAAAATGCCATTCCTGGCAGCCCGGAAACTTCACTCGCAAGGTGACTTATTTCACAGAAAGAGGCCCACAGTTCAAATAGTCAGGCGAATTACAGTGTACAGAAAATGACACTCATGACATTATTTACCATATATATATATACAACATTTCCAGTTGTACATTTTTGTATAAATGAACAAGGACTACTTTCCTGCTACCATAACTTTTGCCAATGTTGACTTATATGTAACCTACGTAACTCAGAACACCATTCTATTAGAAGCATAGAGTTTACAGGGAAGTAGCACTCAAGGCATCAGTTGAGGTGTCTTTCATCGCCTTTCCACTGTTATAATTAAACACAGAAGGAGGGTGTGGGTGAGGGCTAGAGCCAGCGCTGCTGCTTAAGAAATTCCGATTAATTTAGACGAGATCAGCTGCTCTGAGGAATATTTTTTGTCACATTAGCTGTAAGATAATGTGCACCAGTCTTAGCATACCTTGGTTCTTTCAACGGATTGTTCTGTAACGTGGCACAGAGACAAGCAGCCCTTTATGCAAAAACTCGTTTGAATCCCCCTCATTTTTTACATGTAAAAACAGATCCCCATGTTTTTATATTTATATTCTTGCCCTCCCCAGAGCAGAAAGTACATTTATTTTTCTCTCATCTCCTTTCCAATCCTCTCCCTCCTGCCTGACCGACACAGGAGCCGTAGTTGTCCTTATAAGGGAGAAGACATCTGATTGGCTCCCGTGTCTGCTCAGAGGCTGGCAGCCAGCTCTGGGCTGGTGGGTGTGGCCTCTTTGCAGCTCTCCCTGCAGTCTGCTATTGAGGGAGGAACATTGAGGCCCAGTCTGCAGCAGCCGTCTGCCTTGCCTTCTGGCTGGGTTTGGGGTGGGGGGGGGGGCACATGCTCACCCCCCCTCCCCCAGTGTGACAAGACTGGACATGGAGGAGAAAATCACACCCTGTTCCACAGAAATTACAACATCTTCATTTAAAGATGGCCATAAAAGGACCCAAGTTGGGTTTGCTCCCCTTCCCCTCCTTCACACAATCTTTCGTTCTTATTTAAAGGAAGATGATTTTTGAAGCAGGGTTAATTCAGCTGGTATTGCTTATGTGCTGTCGCTTGTTACGTTTTTAATGTTCTGTGTTTGTCTAACATCATATTTCTTAGTATTGTGGTCTACTTCAATGTTTTATGACCTTGTCTGTCTGTTATGGCTGTGTTGATTTTTTAAGACATTGCAGCATGACAGATTTCCCCTCTGGGAATTTATCTATCCATTTGCAAACTGAATTGAACAGCATTTCTATACAATGGGAGATTTGTGTTATGGTGAATGCTTTCAGGATCTCACTATCTTTAGTGGTATGAAACTACAATGTAGCATCTAGAAGAAAGGCAAGATCTGTGTACAGTAACTTGTTCTTGCTGTATTGTTTTTGCGTGTGCCCTTGAACTTGAAAAATGTGACTGAGAAATATTCCTAGCATGCCGATATGTTCAGTATGAACACATAAAAGAGACAAAAAAGCAGTCCAGGCTACTAGTGTAACAAGTAGAAAGCTGTCACTGAACTGAAGCACCGTAACAGGCAGGCGAGAGCAATGTCTTCATTTCATCACAGCAGGAGTGTTCTGCATTCAGGCACACTACTGTAGACGAAAGCACGGCACATCTGTATCCTGCCAAATTCCTTCCCCAAGTTCCTCTCCTTCGGCCAGCTGGATGGGCACAAGCGGTGCCTGCTGCCGTCTGCCCTCCTTGAGCCATTTCCTGCATCCGCCACAGAAGTGACAGAGAGGGAAATCAGAAGATTAGGGTTTAAGGCCGGCAGTTACTAGTGTCTGTCTGAAAATTGGCCAGCATGTCCGCACAGTGCACAGAGAATGGCTCTACCCACACACACACATGAAAAAAAACACTTGACACTGATAAACACTGTTCAGAGGTCATGTAGACAACTAAAATGCTTTCAAACTATATAAACTATTCAAAATTGGGTGTACATATATAGCAATATGAATGCATGCTTAGTCAGCGCTTCCTTTTGGAATGAAAAACCCCCAAAACAAACTAAATTAAAACATTATTTTGAATGTGATATATGTGGAAACATTTAATGCCCAATGCACACAGAACTAGAAAACGACACACGAAAAAATAACACACAAAAATAAACAATGCAACATTTCAAAACATGCAACAGTGCAAGTGAGAAGGTTTTCAACAGCAAATGGATTTAAAAGAAGTATGTCAGTTATATAACATTAATCTACATTTCAGGGACCAACAAAGAGAGAAGGGGGTGGGGTCTGGTTCTATCGTTCTGGTTTTAAGGAAATCTTCCAGTGTGTTGTGTAAGGAATGAGAGCAGGACACATCCCTAATTATAAGAGAATAATCTGGGTCAGTTGGAGAGCCAGAACTTGGGGCAAAAACAGCAGGCCCAGGCTGGAGGAAGTTGAGAGTTTCAGGGTCTCAAACTGCTTTCACTCTCTCTTTTTCTCTCTCTCTTGCACACACTTTATCTCTCTCTTTGTAAAATATTCAGGAGAAACTATTTTGAGGTTCTGCTGTTGGCGCTGATGAGACAGGCAGATGGATTGTATTTCTCAATTATAGGGGGAAGGGATCTTCCTGTTTGCATCTGCACATTACCAAAACCTCAACATAGATAATAACTGACAGTTGGTGGACAATGCAGACACAGAGGAAGATGACAAAATTTACATTACACACCAGCACGCACACACACCATTTATACTCTAGTGTGTGCTATGTTAAGTGACATTTTTAGACAGTCAAGGCATATCTGTGGTTTGTGTATTATTGATGATTATATTGCAGATTGGAACACTGACATTATTGTCTTAGAAGTTCACAAAAGGCCCCCAGATGCTGGCCAGTCTTGAGTGATATTGCTTGATGCAGTTGAACTGCTGAACTGACCACATTGTGAATAGTTTATCGAAAAGGAAGCAGAAAGGATGAGAATGTGAAAGTGGGTCACATTACGAAATCCTGCCACACTGCTCTAGAAATCTTTCCATCCTGTCCAACAACACGAAAAGCAGTGGAGCCTACTAAGAAGGAAGTGATCTCTGTAACTGCAAAGTACATCTTTCTAACTTATTGAATTTAAAGCCAAAGAAAACGTTCTCTGAGATCACTTTTTCCCAGACGTTTTCTCTTAATTTCCTCTCTGCCTGATGTGGAAGATGTGTAATTAATGGCAGCTGCAGCTGTGGGGAGAGGCCTGGACTCTGCTAAGCTCCATGGCAGATCAATACTGCCACCTTGAGGACAAATGGGTGCAGCACAGAAGAGGATAGACATTCATACATTTTGAGTTTCTTAGTGATTGTCTCAATTTTCCTTCCTTTAAGACCCCAAATTCTCACAAGCGTACACACGTTCACACACAGACATACACGCACACGCACAGGTGGTTCCCTGTGGCTCAGTTGGTAGAGCGTGGCGTTGGTAATGGTTAGATTGTGGGTTCGATTCCCATTGGGACCACATATACTGAGAAATGCATGCATTTGGATAAAAGCGTCTGCTAAATGGCATTTATTATATTGCAAACCCATGCACACAAGCACACACACACACATGCACCATACATACACACACACACAAACATGACCGGTGGTCTGAATTTCATGCCCATGTAACACAGTCTGCCATTGTTGACTGTGGCATTCTGCTGATTGACCAATGATGGTAGAATGCGCCCAGCTGTGTCACAGGACACAACAAAATTTCATTCAGTGACCATAGACCTAATATACACCTTTTCTAATAAAAATGGGCCAATCCACTTGATGCATTAGCTTTATTTCCTTTCTTTTTTTTGGACAGCACATGACACATGAAATTGAGGTTTCATTAGGGCCCCAAAATGATGAAACCCCGCCCCTGATCCCAGTCTCTGCAGAGCAAGGGGTGAATGGGGTTGTGGCTGGTGAAAGTATGGGCATGGGGTTGGCAGGGGGGGTAGCTCCACAGCACAAGGATAAAAGGCTGCAAGGTCAGGGTGGGGCCAAACAGCTGCAAGTACCTACACAAAGCAAAGATGGGTCTAAACACGCTGCAGGCCTATATCCCCACCAAAGACAGACACTCTTTGTGCAGCTACTGGGAATAATTATACAGAGAAAACCAGTAGTATGCATATTCAACATATCTATTTTATGTGAATTTATAAAGCAAAATGTAATGCACAAATTTTTTATTTTACGTCCAATGGCGATCATTATGGCAAACTTCACAAGCAACTGATCAACATGGCCACCAAAGTCAGAAAGCAAACAAACAACTCTCCGTCTGTTTGTGGGAGCAGCAGAGACACCCTTATCACTTCTCTCATCATCTTATTGAATTGGACATGAGGCCCTCAGCTGTGTGTGGGCAGAGCCTGCCAGGACACCAACCTCAGCCATTATCCAACCCAGGCTCTATCCACCAAAATCCAATTGCAATAATGTGCCTGATTCCTGCTGCCTACAGCTCTGATTACACCCCATCCATAAAATATTTTAACATTTGGCAACCAATTACCATGAGCCATTCTTTATAAGGAGAATGATAACACCCAAGGACTGTGTGTGTGTGTGTGCATGTACTATATGTAGTATAGTATAGTGTGTATGTGGGTCTGCATACAGTATGTGTTTATGAGTGTGTGTGTGCGCTTGTGAAAATGTTATGCATGCCTGTGTGTGTATGTGTGCGTGTGTGTGTGTGTGTGTGTGTGTGAAAAACAATACACTGGGACATTTGAGTCTTGAGCCTGGTGAGAAACAATGGTATTATTAACAATGATATTAATTGCCAACAACTTCTCTGTTGGGCAAAAACATCTTATTGAAAGTGAATTTTTGGTCACAGGATGTCTAAAACCTCAAGTTATAGATTGTTGTTTCACCAGACGGCCTGATTTGCCTCCCTACACAGACATTTTTGCCCTCAATTCAATTAGGAGAAAGCATGGGACATGGTTCTATTTAAGGCCTGGCTTCAGGGCTTCATTTTATGCCCATTAATCTTTCTCAAGAGCTTTCATTTATACTGTCTTTGTGTATCCTGGCTGACATTTAAATTCTCACAATAAAATCTGCCACGTTCACGAATACTCACTGTAAAATTGGTCTAGAAGGATTGAAAGTGTTGTAAAAAGATGAATTTGAGAATACAATGAGAAAAATAGGGACAATGCTCTGATTGGGGGACAATGTTCTGATCATGAAAGAGGATAAAAAACCTTCTCCAGTGAAATGCTCATTCTGATTCAGGTACCTACAATCTGTCTCAACAGTACATGCATTATGATAATGGTAATAGCAACAAACACCAGTGGTAACACAATACCCTAAGATAAAACAAATCCCCCATCCACACACAAACCCACCCACATAACCATTTTTACATTGATATCAGAATATCCACTTGAAATATTACACGATGCCTTTTCAATGCATTTCAACCTTTCTTATTTGAGGTACAAATTGTTAACCAAAGCAAACACCTGACAGAGACTAGGAGTATTCTAGGAAAAGATGAATTAGCTTATATATCACTGAATTGCTTATTGCACAAAGGCTGATTTCAGTAAATCCTTGGACCACGTTCACTTTCTTAACATGCTTAAGTCAGAAATTTGGGGAAATAGAAGTACTGTATGCACTGTACATTATGTCTCAGGTACATAATATATATATGATTTACAAGATAAAAATATGAATGACTGCGCAAAACAAACACCAGACACTATGAAAAATATGTAAACAAAAAGTAGATTTGTCTTCTAAAGGATGTTATCGAAGAACACCCAAGGCGAGAAAAATGTAGAGAGTGGCTTTATGCTTTCATTTCCTCAGTACGTCTGAGGCATTACTTCAGGAATGGAAATAGCATTCCCAGCGCATGGCATTTGGGTGTTAGTTGAGTCATTATAGGCCTTACTAGATGCAGATGAACATCCTGAATGGAAGCCACTTCCTGGGATTCCAGTCAGTGGACTAACCTGCTTCAAGTCAGACCTGGACTGGTCCAAAATGCTATGCATTGGGAGTACTACTGTATTTTCATCCCTGGCTATGTAATGCCACAAAATATAGTGAATAAAGATGAACAAATCTGACCTAACATGAAGTATTTGTCTCAACACTTACTTACTTATGAAAACTAATCATGAAGCCTTTGATGGCGGATGACAGCCTGAACAAGGGGACAGTGGCTCATAGTGCTGGGACTGCATTAGCATATTGAAGCAGAGCATAGAAGGGGCCCCAGAGAGGCACTCTCAACTGATTTAGGATAGCACTGCAGAGGCAAATGCAACTCTTCCATTCCAGCTCTGGTTTACCTGATGCAATACCACAAACCAGTGGCATGCTGGTGAGTAACAAATAGGGGAGGGGGTGAACTTCCTTACTTTTATTTGATAAATATCCTAAACCTGTTTCTGATCTTTCAACTATATTGGAATTCTAATGAATGAGAAAAAAGACAGATGCAAAAATAAAACAAAAAGGATACACTGGTTTCATTTCAGCTGAGGAACTGCAAGGATATTTCTGCATGCTCACAGGCAAAGAGCACAGACATTCTGAAGAAGGGATTGATGCCCTTGTCATTCCTTTACAAGGGACAATGTGTAGTTCCTCTGGCAATTATTACCCCATATCGCCATCTGGTGTTCAAACAAAAAATAGCCTTGAGATGTTTCCTGGATGTGTCAGGCATGATCCTATTGAAAGTTTCAACAGTGGCAGCCTGTGAGGAAGAATCAGGCAAAGACAAATTATGTTTAAATGGATATTCTTATGAACCAGTATTTAATGAACAAGATTGTGAGTTTGAGTTACAATCACCAATCAATCTTTTTGTTTTATCTAACTGTATCTAATAAACAGACAAACAAATTGAAAGACCAATGTAAAGTCACTAAATAGGGTGCTGGGCCACCACCTTATTGGGAATATGTCACCACTCTTCCACAAGAAAGTCAGTCAACGTTTAGTTGATAGAAGTGGAAAACACAGTCTCGGGTGTTGTTCCAGAATATCCCATAAATTATTGTTTGGGTTCAAATCTATAGTTGATAGTTCAGACTGAGAACACCATGACATATGGATAATGTCAGTGTTATGCTCCTCAAACCATTGTGCGTCTTCTAGTGCTATGCGGATGGGGGCATTATCATCTTGGAAGATAATCCTCTCTACAGGAAAGAAATGCTTTAACATGGGGTTAAGATGATCACTCAGTACCATGAAGTAATGATTGGCATCTACAGTATATTGACTTCTAAGGGTATGAGGGCACCCAACCCATGGCAAGAAAATGCACCATCATGGAATTAATACGGAACCACCATAACCTTTCCCAAATGGATTGATGCACGCATTCAAGCAAGTTCTTTAAAGCTCCAGTAGCCAAAACTGTAATGTAGCTTCAAGCAGTGCTTACATACTTCAGAGCAGAAAGTCAGTCCTGTCTGGTGTTGTGCTATAGCTTTGGATTCATGCACAGTTGGAATGAATTGTATGTTGTATATGCTGTCCCTTTGCCTGTAGGTGTAGTATGATCTTTTGCTGCTTCAACAAATTTTACTACCATAGCAGATAACAATAATTCAATAGAATCTATCATGATATTTTAGGAAGCTAATTTGATGTGTAACACATTACTGTAGAAAAATGTTAACATCAACTTTGTAGATGTAGAGTCACTCACTGGTAGCATTAACTGATGGGTGACAGGAAACGACAGTATATCTCATCCTTAATGTGTGATTGGATGCTGTCACAAAGGGCTTGGAGCTTGTGACAGGGTGGGCGCAAGGCAGTGGAGAACAGTAGGAGTCAGAGGCAGATGTAAAAGGATAATCACCCATAGTGAAATTTATTTTCCATTAAACATTAAGGAAGGCAGAGCTTTATACAAAACACAAAATAACCACTATAAAACAAAACACAGACTAAACAAACAAAAATACACATGGAAAATGTGATGTGACACTTTTCCCAGCAGTCAATAATTTTGCCCTTCATGCCAAACTAAGCATCAGAGCTCAATCATAGACACCTATCCATCTCCTCATGAGGGCTTTTATATACTAAGCCTGGATCATACATCTTACTTACTGACATTGAGTTCCCCATTTCCGACCACAAAGCTGTGCTCTTTGAAGTTTCTGCACCCATAACCAAACTAAAAGAGCAATGGACCATCTCCTTCAGAAACATTAAACACATCAACCCAATGTATTTTGTCAGCCTGATCAGCTCCCACCCCAGCTCTGCCCCATCCTCCTCCCCGGTTAACTTAGTTAAGTCATTACAATGACTGCCTCTCCTCTTCCCTGGACTCCTGACCCCCTGAAAACCCGCACAGTCTCCTTTGCCCACACTGCTCCTTGGTACACCCCAACCTCCGCCAGCTTAAAATCACAGCCGTCAACTCGAGCAGTTGGGTAAAAAGATGGACTCTCAGTGCACACCCAACTCTATTCTCAACACCTACTCCTACACCTTACAAAAATGACCTCTCTGCTGCCAAATCCTCCTACAACTCAAACATCATCAGTACTGGAAAAGGAAACACCCGAGCGCTCTTCTCAATAGTCAGCCACCTATTACAGCCCCCCCGACACCCTCCCTGCCAATATCTCCACTGAACACTGCACTGCTTTTTCGCACTTTTTTGAGAGCAAAATCAACACCATCCACCTACACCTGGCCATGTCTGGCACTACCACTGGGGATCTACCCTGGATGGTCACCTCGGGTCAGCCACTCACCAGCTCCCTCTCTGACTTCAACCCAGCATGAAAACCCAGCTGAAAATCCCATCTCTGAGCTGATCTACAAATCCAAAACTACCACCTGTCAGCTCAATCCCCTCCCCACAAGCCCAGTCAAAATCTGCTTGCCGTCCATCTGCCCCCTGATAACCAAACTCCTCCGTCACCTCTGGAACTGTACCTCCAACTCTCAAAATGGCCCCATCCTCAAAAAAACACCCATCCTCAAAAAACCTGGTGCTGATCCAGATTACTTGAACAACTACAGGCCCATTTACAATCTCCACTTTATCTCCAAAACACTTGAGTGGGCGGTAGCTGCCCATCTCCAGTCTCACCTTGACTCCAATAAACTCCATGAACCCTTTTTGGTTTCCACCTAAACACAGCAAAGAAACAGCCCTGGTTAAAATCACAAATGACCTCCTCCACACAGCTGACTCAGGGCTGCTGTCTATCCTCATCCTTCTTGACCTTAGTGCTGCTTTTGACATCATCTCCCACCCAGTACTCCTGGAATGCCTGGCTGGCATTGGGATCACTGGTACTGCACTCTCCTGGTTCTCATCATATCTCACCAACAGACAACAATTCGTTCATCTAAAAAAACACAGGTCAAAGGGTTTCTGTTTCACAGGGTGTCTCCCAGGGATCAGTACTGGGTCCACTCCTGTTCATCACCTACCTCCTTCCCCTGGACACAATCCTCCATCACCATGGTGTCCACTTCCACTGTCATGCTGATGATACCCAGCTCTACCTCTCCACTAAACCCTCCACTGCCTTCCCTCCCACCGCCCTCACCAACTGCCTCCAGGACATCAGGAGCTGGATGAGCAGGAATTTTCTGATGCTTAATGGCAGTAAAACTGAGTCCCTGCTCATTGGCTCCAAATCCACACTGTCCAAAGTCCATAACCCCAACATCACAATGATGGCTTCCCTGTGCCCCTCTCGTCTGTTTAAGCTGGCATATTCATTGTAATGTTCTGTTGTACTGTATATACTGTTGTTTCTCCCCTGTCCTTCATAATGTCCCTGCATGGTTCCCTGCCCTTTACATGTGTCAGTTCTATCTGTATGCTGTTGTCTGTAACCTGTTCTGTATGGTGATTTTAATTTATCTGATGGCTTTTATATACTGTATGATGCTTTTATTTCTTTGTAAGGTAACCTTGAGTGTCCTGAAAGGCATCCATAAATCAAATGTATTATTACTATTATTATTATTATGATTATGATTATGATTATGATTATGATTATGATTATGATTATGATGATGATGATGATTCTTATTATTATTAATAATAATAATAATAATCATAATAATAATGAACATACAGCTGCACATCTGTGACTGATAATATAGAAAATGTATTTGTGCATACAATCAATAGTAAGGAAGACATTTTTCCTGGCAGAACAGTTGATTGTTTGGGTTGATAGCTATGCCACTGGAAGAAAAATATATACATTTAATTTTCTTGATTAATCAGTTTAGCCTTTTAGCTGATAATGGATATGGTTAGGATATGGACAGGGGAAACCTGATCCTAGATCAGCACTCCAAGTCTTAGAATCTTTGTACATACGGCCCCTGGTCTTGTATTTAGACCAGGGGCAACTTCTGCCTCAAGCGTGACGCGAACACCCAAGTGTCCAGCAGATGTCCCTAGTGTTCTGATGTTTATGTTTTGGAGGAAAATAAAGCTTGTAGAAACAGAATTATTTATACAAAGCAGAGCAAAAAAGTAAAATGGTCTGAGCTCATTCATGCATTGATCCTTTCAGTTAGACATATGCATTTTAATGTTTTGCCTTTATTGGATTTGAATGCAATGTTTAACATAATTATATAAACTAAAATTAATATGAAGTGGTTCCTAGTTAATCACTTCCACGCATGCACATGTAACTGGCTACATTTGAATATTTGCTGATCCTGAATGGGAAGATGAAGAAAGTTGTCTATGGGGAAGCTGCAAAAAGAGAAACCCCAATTAATTGAAATGCTACTTATTATCTACTTAGTACATTATATCATCTCATCACCATCATTATAAATCACAGTAATCATTAGCTACACACAGTGAGACCTTTTAGATCTTCTAGTGCAGGGTCTCTGTACAGTCTAACTTGCATTCAGCCTTGAGCAACAAAAAAAGAAAGGATTAACATAAAATAAAATAAAAACTACTATAAAAAAGTTCAGCACTACTGCAAATTTAGGCAAGTGTTACATTTATATATGTAGACAGTATATATTTAAACAACATTAAATGTTATATTAATATCAGTGGCCTGCCAAGCTCATCATTTTGCATGATAAGTTTTTTTAAAGCAGAATTTATTCAAATTTAGGACATCATGCACTGGGGTTGTGTTGGACAAAAGCCTGGTGTATCATTGTGCTGTCACCACAGTGTTCTGAAAGAAAAGCTTTTCCAGATGTTGTTTTGTGTTTTCTTGACAATGTTCTTCTTTTTTATTTTTTCTGCTTTATGCTTTAATATTCTCACTCTCACTTCCAAAGCACAGAGAGACTACTACCCAGAAACCATACAAGCATTAGGATTTTTTAGAGGAAAGAGAATCCAGAACAGATTGGACAGAATCTTTTTGTCTTGTATTTTCTTGTCTTTTCAATCAGCATCTGGTCATTATTAGCAGATAGCTCCATCAGACAGAGAGAGATAGAAACAAAGGGGGAGCAGAGGAGAGAGAATGAAAAAATCTAGGTTGAGTCATTGCAATATGATGCATTACCTCGGCATCTCAGAAAAGGTGAAGACACGTAGCCAATAGAGACACTGATGGAGTGATAAAGAAGAGAACCTTGAGAGCACAACACCAAACAAACATGAATGAAAGAGAACTGGTATCTATGGAGACAAATAAGGTGGATAGATCTCATTTGCATATCGCCGTGACCCCGGCCTTTCAGGTCCAGAATAATATTTAAATTAATTTTCTAAATTAATAGAAAATATGTGGAGAGATGTAGATTTATTTTAATAATCAAAGATTATTACTCAAGTCGAGACCCTGGGATAAGGTGAGGGAGGATAAGGTCAAAGCTGTCCCGCCTGAACCCGCCCCCTGAGACACTGAGGACCAGAGGAGAGGTACATCACATCAGAGACAGCATGTTGACTTGCCATAGAGGCTGACAACTCTGGGCAGAACTATGTTGTATTAGTATCAGTATTTATTAGTCTGGCAGATGCTCTTAAACAGAGAAACTTTTCAAGGCACTCTGGATGTGATGTTCAAAGAGGATCCATTCCCCAGTTTGGCTGCCAAGTGCAATAGTATACTAGTGTGGGTGAGAGTATGTAAGAAGTACCAGAGAGAGGATTTCCTTTGAACCCTACTCAAATCCGCATTCCTCCATGTAGGAGCTCCAGGTATGAATGATCAAAGACCTGGTAGCAGGTAATTCAAAGAGGAATAAAGTGGCTTCAACAAAACAAAAGCCACTTAACAAAAATGTTCCCCGGTGTAGCCTATATATTGGTTGGTTAGAGAAATCTGTCAAGATAACAAAAACAAACATATTTTCAACAGATGGGTCTTTTTTGCTATGAGGTGGGATTTGACCACCATAGCCCACCATAGTCACGCTAGTTACATTTCTAGTATTCGCTTTTCAATGGGACAGATTTGTACACAAGACAACACATTAAAAACTAAATTAGAAAGTTTGAAAATGGCAGTATGGAGAGAGTGTTATGTTTTTTCAAAAGACAATTACATTTGACGGCGGGATGAAGGCATAGATGGATGGATAGATAGAGAGAGGGTGTAGTATGGTGTCCTAGTGGTTAAACTTGTGTATAGACATATATCATGTATGAGTATTTGGTTTGGTAAAGTCTTATGATAGCCATGCAGTAGTAAGCCTTTATGACATTATCAGCTGGATGGAAGGATGATGGGATGGATGGATCAATTGATGGAGGGAGTGATAGAGGAGGCACTGAGGTAGATTTTTGGTTATACATGTGAGGAGACTTACAGAATAGCTTGGTAAAGTATTGCAATTCAGACAATTATAATAGCCATGCAGTAGTATGGTTACTATCTTTAATGACATTAAATATCAGATAGAAGGTGGGGTGAAGGAATGGATGGACAGATAGAGAGAGGAAGGACTGAAGCAGCTTTTTGGTTATGTGTATAGAGATTCTGTATAGAAATGTACAGTATATGACTTGGTAACTGTCATGTATTAACAAGATGGACACACGTGCTTACTTTTTAGCCATTGCTTTACTGCACATGTTCACTAACATTCTCTTTCTGTTACAATGCATGCACATCCCAATATGCACTTGAACTACAGCAACCGTTATGGTTCAATACCATTATTACTGTGAGGAAATAAATACACTACTGTAACATGCTGTAATTCAAACTATTCTAAAAATGTTTTGCTTTATTGGCGTTGCATATAGTCATGATAGTTAAAAGAAAAGAAAAATAATAAGGTGCATCTCAGATCGTGTTCTGACTCTAGGTCGAATAGATTATCCAACTTGGAAATACTGTTATCGTGTGGCTAAAAAAGAATGTCAGCGAAGACTGGCACTTTGCAATGAAAATTATGTAGGCTAATGTATTGATTTTCTTTGATAATATCTGTATGTAACACATCTATGGGCTTAGTAATGGGTTTACACATAGCTGGTGAAGCAAACCACATGCAGAACCTTTACTATGATGGGGACACAAACAGGAAATGAGAAGTTTGCCTCTGACTAATTTCATGTCTGCAAAATATGAAGAGGGAGAAAATATATAACATTGGAGTTATTATCTTCATATTGTTCAAGAGAATAAAGCATAAAAATCATGCCAACAACTACTGATGTAATTTGTTCATTTTATCATTACCAACATTGTGGTTTTAAAAGGAAAAATATTATGAGCTTATTGATTACAGTTAGATAATGTAGTCGGGAGGTAGCTAGCCAGTACTCAAGATATGTACGTGCAGGTAAGGTTTGCTAGATAGCCAGTACTGGAGATATTGGTTGTGTTCTGAGCTGTGTACTATCCATACTGCCCATACTAAATTTGGCCTAAAGGTAGTATGTAGTTATGGAGGAAATAATGTGCCAATATTAATTAATTAAATAAAAAGTTAAATGTCAACATAAATAATGAAGTGCTAAATATTTATGTATTTATTTTGACATGTGGCGGCACGGTGGTGCAGTGGATAGCACTGTCGCCTCACAGCAAGAAGGTATCGGGTTCGAATCCAGGCCGGGGCCTTTCTGTGTGGAGTTTGCATGTTCTCCCGTGTCGCGTGGGTTTCCTCCGGGTACTCGGTTTCTTTCCACAGTCCAAAGACATGCACGTTAGGCTAATTGGAGAGTCTAAATTGCCCGTAGGTATGAGTGTGTGAGTGAATGGTGTATGTAGTGCCCTGTGATGGATTGGCGACCTGTCCAGGGTGTATTCCTGCCTCTTGCCCCAATGCATGCTGGGATAGGCTCCAGCCCCCCCGTGACCCTAACTAGGAATAAGCGGCTGAAGATGAGATGAGATGAGACTTTTAATATAGACTGTATATTGGAACTGTGGTGTCCCCAGGGGTTTGGGCGACACTCACGGACCTTGCAGAGGGCGTAGGCAAGTTCAAAAACACAGAGGAGGCAGTATTCAAAAACAAAATGATAATTTATTATCCTATTACTTGACAACACAAAACAAAGGGAGGGGTCTTCGGGGGAATACAAACACAAAGTTACTTTCACTCGGATCAGGTGTTACTGTGGCCTGCTGGGAAATGTAGTGTTTTTGGCTGCCATGTGTTGGAGGCCAGGCAGCCATTTTCTTGTGCAGCCCATTGGCCTGCCACAGAACATTTAATGGAAATAAACAATTAAATTGTTTACATTTAATTATTTATGTTGACATTTCACTTTTTATTTAATTAATATTTGCACATTATTTCTTCCTTTTAACTTGATGCCTAGCAAGCAAGCTAGCCAACAGCTATTGATTATACTCAGCGTAGGCTATCTTAGCTAGCTAACAAGCTAAATATTACCCATTAACTTATAATAATAATTAACTTATTAGCTAGCTAGCTTATGTATTTATTAGTTCAGAGGTTACTCTAAATACCTTTGCATATATTTTTCATTTATGTAGAAGCCTGGTGAGAAAACCCTTTTGGGCGTCCTCGCCGGGCACCTCTACACTCTCCTCTGGTCTCCGGGCCTGGGCGTTCTGCAGCAGTGGTCCAGATCCTGGATGGCGCCTGGTGTCCTCGGGCAGGTGTCTCCTGGGGTGCTGTCCTGGCTTCTGCGCTTTGAAGTTGCTTGCTAGCTTGGACGAGTATTGTGTGCTCATGAATCTGTACATAAGAATAAATAAGCTATTTTGGTGGGCTAACAATCTATTTTCAGCTTGCTAACATTAGCTAGCTAGCTAGCTTATATAGTCAGATCGGTAGATAACCAGTATTTAATTAGAATACAGGAGTTTATTATCATGTCAATTTTGTATTGTATTAAGCATAAAAGTTATACTGAAAACTGTCATTGTAAGTTAGTCATTTTATCATTACCAAATGTTTTTCTGTGAAATTGGGAACCAGAGCCAGCAAGGAAGATTGGGATCGGATCTATGTTCCCAGGGTCCTATGTTCCCAGGGTCCTATGTTCCCGAGGTCCTATGTTCCCAAGGTCCTGTTCCCAGGGTCCTATGTTCCCAAGGTCCTATGTTCCCCAGTTCAATATTTCGTTAACACACATTAATAGGTCTTGTGCAGTGACGTGATTCAGAAGAAATCGTCTCGTCAGCCGTCGTCTCGTTGGGCCTGGCTAGCCTACAGTCTATCCCTCAATGCTGATGAAGATGTGACAGTTTTAGAGATTATGCTGACTTAAATCCCGGCTGTAAGCAAATATCAAGGTTTGACAAAAAGCACAAGTACAACTTTACACAGTTTACAATCAAATCAAATGAATGTATGAATGATTGTTTCATATTTTGTACATTTATACTTTTTCAGGTTCCCATTATGTGCTAGAACTGGGGAACATAGGACTCTGGGAACATAGGACCCTGGGAACATAGGACCCTGGGAATGTGCTATATAGAGCTGGGGAACATAGGACCCTGGGAACGTGATATACAGAGCTGGGGAACATAGGACCCTGGGAACATAGGACCCTGGGAACATAGGACCCTGGGAACATAGGACCCTAGGAACACAGGAGCCTGGGAACATAGGACCCTGGGAATGTGATATATAGAGCTGGGGAACATAGGACCCTGGGAACACAGGAGCCTGGGAACATAGGACCCTGGGAATGTGATATATAGAGCTGGGGAACATAGGACCCTGGGAACATAGGACCCTAGGAACACAGGAGCCTGGGAACATAGGACCCTGGGTATGTGATATATAGAGCTGGGGAACATAGGACCCTGGGAACATAGGGTGGACCCCGGAAGATTTCTGTTTCAAAAGGAAAAGTATTGTGAGCTTATATGATTGCAGTTAGCTAACGTAGTAAGGGAGCTAGCTAGCCAGTACTGGAGATATATACACAACCGTTAGGTTTGCTAGCTGACATGGATGAGTGAAGTGTGCTCAGGAATCCATATAAGATAAGATATTTTTGTGAGTTAACAGTCCAATAGATAGATTACAAGTATTTAACATATTTAAGCTTTAAAATACAACAAATTATCATGGTTGGTTAAGGTCGTCTAACTAACTAAAGTTAGCTTGTTATATTAGTACTGTAAGCTGTTAGGAGTGGAGTTTGTGCATTATGATATCAGCCAGCAGTAGCTTGCCATCCTTGCTATGCCATGATAGTTAGCAAGGAAGCATAGGCTAATTGTTAAAACATTCAATATTTCAGAAAGTATTTTATAGATCAGAGATGTATAAAAGCACAAGCTGGATACACAAGCATAAACCATAGGTACTATATGTGTGAAGTCTGGTGGCTATACATTCAATTCCAGCCTTACAATCTTTGTAAATCGGGCCTTCGCTTTAGTTTGTTTAGGAAACAGGATAGGCCTACTGTTTATTTCAAGAGAAAATCATCTTCCAACTGAAATGTACATGTTACTCTCAGTTAGATATTGCCAGTTAGGCATTGAGATGAAGGACTTCTAGGCCTGACATATTGATAATGTGATTTATTCTGTAGAGATGATAATACAAATATATTTTGATTAATCATTTTGTAATATATTTCTTAATTTCCACAACACTAGAACTGTATTTCAAGTGTTTTACATAAAGAAAAGGGGTAAATTCGAGCAAATTCTGAAATAGTGATTAATAGTGATCAATACAGCCAATCGTGCAATTCACATTTTTTAACTGATTGTCAGCACTAATTCATGTATTAGCAAACTTTGAATGTATTTTCATTTATTGAAAAATCTTTCACAAAAAAAGATGAATGAATCCCTCTCCTGAATATCAGCATCTATCACTGACTGGATGTACCCACCTGCTATTCTCAAAGCTGCTATTGAGGAGGAGAAAAGCTTTGCATTCCACTTGTCACTCCCCCCACCCCCATGCAATCACTGAAAAATATAAGGGTACTGTGAACAACACACCATACATCTTACATGGGGTCACCGCTATGTCACTTTTGAGGTTTGAAAGGCACCTTGAATACATCCTGGACAGGTCGCCAATTCATCGCAGGACACATACACCATTCACTCACACATTCATACCCACAGGCAATTTAGACTCTCCAATTAGCCTAACGTGCATGTCTTCAGACTGTGGGAGGAAACCGGAGGAAACCCACACGGATACAAGGAGAACATGCATACTCCCACAGAAAGGCCAAGATCAAACCCAGGACTTTCTTGCTGTGCGGTGACAGTGCTATCCACTGCACCACCATGCCGCCCCAGTTGAATTGCATATCCAATTGGACCTTGAAAATTATTTGACAATTTCTGGAAAATGCTAATAATTATTTGAAAGTAAATACCTGTGAAAGTGTTATGTTGAGACACAAGCAAAGTCAAAGGCCTGCACTGTATAAGGTTTATGAATATTTGGTTCATGCACCTAAACCCCATATAGACTGCATTTTCTCTTGATGACCCCTGATGTGCCTTTTAACTGTTTATACTAAGAAAGAGATGGGGTGGAGCTCTGAGCAGGGTCTTAATACAGGGTCTGTTTAGGCTGTTACTAGGGAAGAATACTTCTGTGTGGCCCCCCATTTAAGGTTAGTTACTGGGTTGACATGTATGTGTGTTTGTGTTCCTTTTTAAATAATCTCCCTGTAATTAATTTCAAAAAGTCTGTTCTGCAGCTTTGCCAATGTTATACGTAACAGGAAACTTGGATATTTATGCAACACACTCATATATATATATATATCACTGATTCTTGCGAGTCAGGACAAAACATGTCCTACAGGGAAAAGTCGTCTTTATGTTAAAAACCAAGGAAATTTAAACAAAAGACATACCTAAAATGTTTAATCTGTGTATACCCACAACATTATTTTCATATCTCTTTGAATAATTTCAATTCAATTTGTCTATATGTCTGCTCTGTACCTGGAAACCACCTTGTCCTCGGCAGGAAATCACAATTTAAAACTGCCCAAAAATTTGTTAAAAATTCTTAAAATATGTAAATATAACCATCATTTAAAAGGTAACAATATGTATTATATGAAACAAGGCATACCATGAAGTTTAACGCATATTTTCTGTAATTTTTTGATTTGCCTATCAAAATCGTGTCCTCAATTTCTGTCACCTCCGTCAGATTTTTCTATAATCCTGAATAAATCAGGAAATTACATGGGCAGCTATATCCCTGAGGATCCCTTTTCTACTTCCTGCTCATGGTGAATGCAGCAATACCACATGTTCTGATAAGTTTTCCGTTTTTTGATATTTTAAATAAACAATATTGATATTACTGCGGTCACAGCTTTAACGTGTCAACACCGTCTCTCCATTATGGCAAGAATTATGTTCTTACCTTGTATTAATGCACATCTTGTAAGTCGCTCTGGATAAGAGCGTCTGCTAAATGCTTAAAATGTAAATGTAAAATGTGAATTGCTAAGAATTATGGAATAAATATGTCCATTTTAGTTAGAGTTTACAGACAGCTAGAAGCTGAGAAAAAACTGAATGGCTCAAGTGTAGAGCACATGGTTGAGATGGAAAAACATGGCATTTTGTCACCGCCGCCACTGACGGTGGTGATGTGCAAGCTGACGGAGTTGACAATTGATCCCATAATTCCTGTGTATACACACATACATGCACACACAGACACACACACACATGCACGCATGGACACACACACACACACACACACAAACACACACACACACACACCTTAAAGGGATAGTTTGTACATTTCAAACATTTTGATGTTGTGTTTCTACAATAGATTATTGTTCTCCTGCTGATCTATTTATCCCAAATATGATGTAGCCCAGTTAGAGTTAGTTTCAAATGCCCCCACCCCCATACACACACCTTAAAGGGATAGTTTACCCATTTTTGATGTTGTGTCTCTTAAAGGGTCAGTAGAGTTACCACTACTCTATACTCAGTTGATCAAATCAGTCTGCATGCCAGTGTTTTCTGGTTATTGATAAAACGACAGTAGCCTTTTGGTAGCATTAAGCATAGCCTATTAGCAATGCTTAGTGCAAGTCAATGGGATCCAAAAGCATTACAAAATCATATGCACATCCTTACAAATGGTTTCTTAAGTAATATAATAATCTATGTCTTCAGAAAGCATGGCTAGCAAGAAGCTATCAGTTGAGGAGTGAAGAAGAAGGAATAGGGAGTACCAGAGAAACAGAAGAGACAAAATTTGCAGTCAGATTTGCAGAGATGAAAGAAGATATGCTAGAGAAGGAAAGGCAAAGGTGGAAGAAAGGGGTTCTGGATGGCAAAATAAGACATATAGGAGAATTGAATGAAAAAGAGAAAAGGCATCAGAGAAAGACTTGAGAAGGAGAAAGGATAGTGCATTGGACCAGAGCATAGAGGAGCCAAGCAGCAGCAGACGATCTCTTGCAGTGAAAGGCAAAGGAAAAAAATAGGAAAAGGCATTCAAGAGAAGTGAAAGCTTTGAAAGAGAAACTTAAAAAAGTAAAACAAGTGCGGGACAAACTGAGAAAGCAAGTATGGCGAAGACAGCATGCTCAAAATAAAACCCAAATAGACTCTCCACATACAGAGACCAACAGAATGATACAAGGAAGCACAGCGGCAACAGTGGAGCAGCAGAGGAACAGCACAGATAACAGCTCTGATGTTCAATGCACTGCTTCAGAGGTCAGGAGGATAAGTCCTCTGGCCATATTAATGGAAGAGATGGAGCAGATGCCACTGAGAGGTCCTGAGGGCACCACCACTGAGATAACCATTGATACTATAGAAAATGGAGACTGGCTAGTGGTGGTGTATGATGAACACTGGTGGCTGGTGAAGGATATTGCTGTAACACTGAGCATCAAGATTTCAAAGTGGAGTTCCTGCACTCCCATGGTCCTACAGTCTATTTTCATCCAAAACCTGGCAGGAAGGATGTTTGCTTCTGACCAATTGCAGATATTCTTGTAAAGCTCCATGGAAAGGCATCCCCCCTACAATCAAGCCACACAAGGGAACTCTTCAACATGACCCCTGATGTTATGGACTTCATAGAGGGCAAGCATGTCCATCACCTCTTGCCCATTGTCTAAATTATGCAGGTCAGAGAGAGCACTAGACTTTTTATTGATCAAACTCACTTTTGATTAGATTAAACAAGGTATGATTTCAGGTTTGAAAATGTCATGCTAATTTTTCAAATGACATTCCTCTTTTTTAATAGAGAATCACATAAAAATGTAGGCTATTTTGTGATTTTTATTGTTATGAAACATCAAATGAAAGATTCCCCATGTGTTTTAAATGGTGTAATACAATTCTACATTTATTGTGAAAAGAACTGGGCTGTTTTCATCATTTTTGTCACCTCCGTCAGATTGTTGTCACCACCGGATGCCATGGAATGTGTTTCCCTTGTATTTGAACTGGTGTTCATGAAACCTCTCTTTAAATTAAAACATTTTTCAATCAGATATCCGGGGTCGTGCGGTGCATGGGGCACGGATATTGTCACCTTTCATTATTAAAGTGGCTATGGTTCATAGCCACATTCAAACTGCTGCCTGACTCCCTTCGTCTTCTTGTTGCACCCCACCATGCATGCTCGCTACAATATGCAACCTGGTCTATCATGATAATCAGTTGGATGTTGCAATGGCTCACTTGCTAATAATAGTCTTTTTGTCATTGATTTTCACTAAAACAATGCCTTGGCTATCATAATATGTATGTTATATTCAGGGGTGCACATAAGTGGTATGCCAGTACCAATTTGCATCTTCAAATGTTAATTGCGTCCTCAAACGTTCATTGCGTACCAAGCAAGATGACACACTTTTGAAACATACGTGACTTTAAGTTTGATCAGTCCATCAATGGTAAGTTAGTTAACTTAGTTAGTTAGTTGATTATGTATTTCAAACAGTTTGTTAATGATGAAATGCTACAGGAAATTGCAGAACAAACAAACTTGTACAGTGTACAGAAACAGGGAAAGTCAGTAAACACAACTGCCAAAGAAATTGAGCAGGTTCTGGGTGTGTACATGCACATGGGGTTAGTACAGATGCCCGATGTACGAGCCTATTGGGAGATGGAGACAAAGCACCCCACAGTTTGTGATGTTATGTCCTGAGATCGATTTCTAAAAACACTGATTCACTTTCAGGACAACCTCAATGTGTCTGATGATACGATAAATAGTGGAAACTCAGGCCATAGTTAAAAAAACTATGAGAACAATTTATTCGCATACCTCCTGAAGAATGTCATGCAGTTGTTGAAATGATGGTGCCATTAGGTAAAATCCCTGTCTAACCAGCAAAACCTCAAAATCTGTGGGGATCTGGACGTGTCTTTACATTTTGATGTTTATCAGCAAAACCTCACAAATCTGATGTTGGGTTCAAGATGTGAAAATGATATCAACCCTGCTCAGAAATCAAAGTGTATTTTTTTTGCCATTGAACCACAATGCGAAATCTAAAACACATAAAGGTTGTAAACAAATTTTCCTGTTTGAAAAAAACAACTATTTCAAACCAATTGAAATGCAATGAAAAATGTATGTTTTTGTTACTAATTTTTTTAAATTATTATATTTTAATTAAATTGCCATAAATGCCTGAAAAATGTATCAAATTTATTTATTTTTTTAAAATCATAAATGCAAATCATTTTTTTTTTTTTTTTTAACATTTTGTCAAAAGGTCCAATAAACACTTCAATTTAAAAAAATAGAATTTTAGGACTATTATTTAATGTATCAGGCTTTACAGGGCTAGGTAGTAATTATGCTCTAAACGTTTGGTACCATTCTGAGGTGAACCCATCTGTTCCCGGCAATTTGTTCACCTTAAGTCTAGTAATTGCTGTGTTAATTTCCTAGAGATTATCTCTGCTTTTAATATATTGTTTTGTTCCACGGTTAAAGAGGGTAATTTTAAAAGAATTAAGAAATGATTCTACCTTTTCACTACTCTTTGATTGTGGTTGAGCATATAGTTTCTTGTAAAAAGTTTTGAAATGTATTCCAGTTTGCAATTTGGTCTCTTATTTTATAAATAGTATTGTCTGCCTGCTACTTTTGCAATTTTCTTCCTAGAAGTTTCATAGATTTGGAACCAGTGTGGAAGGGAAAACAAATCCTGTTTGTGTAAAGTTGGAATGCTAGAGAAAGATCCACAGGGGGACACACAGATACTAATTAACTTGGTGTGACGCTGCAATTATGAATGGCTGGGCCACCAAAAGGTTATTCGTGCCAAAATTTAAAAGAAACATCTGTTACTTTATGGCGTTTACCCACTACAGAAAACTTCTCTCCCATTGTTTACTAACTTTTCCAGAGTTGCAGTACTTTTCCGGTCTGTTTTACTTTCACGTGACGTCAGGGCTCCTATTACCCCTAGGTTAATGCCCCGTTACTTCCCTTTTGTCTATGCTCCCTCCCTTTCCGTTGTGTTTGTTATAAATAAGCAGGATATTCGGTGTCCTGCGTGACAAGGGTCTCCGTGCAGCTGTGCATAATAAAAGTTTTGAATACTGTTTAAAAAGTCCTCTCCGAGTTTTTTTTCCACTAAACCAGATTCATAATATCTTTGTCTAATAAGTAATATTTTTTAAAATATTTCTTGTGTGTATATAATATTTATTTGATTCTTAATCCTTTTTACTTCTTGCAATATGCTTGGATCTTTCTTTATAGTCTTTTTCCAGGCACCAGTTGTGTTCTTAATTCTGTTAACCTTTTTGTTTTTACTTTTGAGACTGGTTATTACAATAATCTTCCCTCTTAATACTGCTTTTGCCGCATTCCATATATTTGTATTTCTTGCTTCATCTGTTCCTTGAATTGTGGATTATTATTATTTTTATGTGGAGCTTAAAAATATGTATAATCCCATCCCCTAGGGAAAAGGTTTCTCCAGATATCTATTATACCAATTTCTTTCATCAATATATTAATTTTCTTGTGCAGAGACCTTGTATTTTGACAACTTGAGGAATCCAATTTAGGATTCAGATGCACATTCAAATCACCATCACAAATCAAAATTCCCTGCGGTTTAGAGGCCATTAAATTAAACATTTTTTTGAAGAAATTACAATCACTTCCTGGAGGAGCATTGTTCCGAACTCATAGAAACCGCCCACACTCCAATAGCTGGGTGGTGAACCAAAACAGGACGCGACAAACAAATATTCCTTCGAGTCAACGAGCCATTAAAAAATATTTATTTATGACATACAACAGATAATGGACATACTCACATGACAGTCTGACTAAGCCCTAGCACCAGAGAGAATAGGTTCTAAACTCACTGCTTCCCCTACTTTACCCTTCCCTAGCTATCAAAAGGTACATAAGGAAAAATATATATGCACAGGGAAAAACAGACGAGCAAGTAAGGTCAAAATCTTTGCAAAAGTGTTTTCCAAAAAGGCACAGCTGAATGTCATGAGGTCAAAGAAAGGAAAAAGCCTCTTCTCTAAAAAAATGTCGCTCCACCCCTTATAAACTCCAAACAGGGGCGTGGCCAGATGAGGTTGAGGAAAATGCCACTGGAAATGGTCCAATCACAGGCAGCTGTTCACGCGTTCCCAGCATGGCTTCAATCAGCAATCAATCAGGCATTGACTCATTGACCATTTGACTCATTTGTTTTGGCACGATACGACTTTCGTGATGCTTAATGAATGTTTTACTTACTTGCTTTATTGTTTAGCCAGTTCGTGATATGCTTAACTTATCATACGATTATGTTTGGTTTAGAGCTGATTCCCTGGGTTGTGCCGGTAATGGTTTCTGTTTCTTTCCTGTGGACTTTGTCTTTTCAGTACACAATAGAGATAAGCGCTCCGATCGGCAAATATTTGGTCCTGTTAAATTGCTATTTTCGAGTGCAAGAATTAAAAAACGTGTAATGTGTTGCTAATGAGGCTACTCCCCAACTCCCCCTACTTAATCACTCTCTCTTTTTGGTTTTTGTTTGGAGGTGTCTACACACTGCAGCTGCTGCTGTTTTGCCCTGATCATTCATTCCCTGCTCACTGCATGAATATTTATTTAAATGATGACACATAACACTTTGCACTTTCTTTACAGTGTGTGTGTGAGTGTGGTACCTTTGAGCATGCGTGGCAGTGGTAAATAGTGGGTGGTTGTTAAGCATCCCCTTTAGTGTCCCCCTCCTTGCGGTCAACCTGCCTCACTCCTAGCTTCTAGTGGCTCCTGGAATCCCATTCTTTGTTCTCCTAGTTTCTTTTTGCCATTTTCTGGGTTTGAGCACCCTTTTTAATTGTAATAAAGATTTACCACGCATTGTTTGTTATTACAGCTCCAGGTTTCTTGAAACGGTGGTATTAACCTAACTTTGTATTAAATAAACATATTGTACTTGTGAGTACTGGAAATTGTCTTATTACACTTCCATGTTTCTTGCAATGGTTTTACCAATGGAAACTTCATACCAAATAAATGATTGTACTTGAGTCACGTCTCTGCTCCTCTTTACAATTAAACAAACCTGTGATAATTGAATATTCTGTGAATCAATCAATGGGTAATCTTTGGGTGGAATTCCCAAGGTGGCGTAGTCAGCATTAAAAAGTGTTTTCTACCAGACCGGCCCTTCTCTTCGGAGGCTGGTCACATAAGAAGGTTAATGGAGTTAAGATCTCCGTCTCGAAAGAAGGCGGAAATAGGTCCAGGAATTCTCGATTTTCCCTACTTTGGGAGAAAAACGGGGAAAAATCAAAAAAAAAAAAAAAAGTAAATTCTCTTCCTGGTCACATAAGTAAAGTTATTAAAGTACCTTCGATTTTCCCTTTTACCAAAATAAATCGTCCTTCTTTGTCTTTCAACTGTGAAAGATGCTCAAAAATCACCTTATGAGATATTAATATAGCTACTCCTCTTCTGTGACCAGCTTTATAAGATGAATGAAAGACATGCAGAAATTCCACTTTTTAATTGAATAAGTTCTGCCTCAGACATATGGGTTTCCTGTAAATAAACAATGTGTGCCCCTTCATTTTCAATGATTTTACTCAGTTTAATTGGATTGTTGAAGGAAACTATTTTAAGATCCCAATTAGATACATCTTGCATCTGTATTGTATTTGAATAGATCTTCCATCAGTACCTTAAGTTGAAGTTGCTTTGTAACCATCATCCCTTCTAACGTCTTAACTGACAACAAACTCTAATACAAACTGTAATACACAGCAAACATGACTTTGCCCATCGTCAAAAACACTGAACATAGTGGCTTCCAAAATTAGGGGCCATATTATATTAACTTTGAGTGAGCCTAAATGTAAACACAGCTCTAAAGGGTAAGCCTCACTCTCCATCCACGGCAGGAGGGCCCTTAGTGACAGCAAAATCAAACCCTACAACAAAAACATAAATATCAGGCCTAGCATATTAGCTAGTTGTTGTTCTGAAAAAAGTTTTTATCTCTTAATCCATTTTCATACTTTGATGAGCTAACCTATTTGTTATTAAGAACTTTGTTACTCACCATTTCCTATTTTAGTGGCATTTCCCAACATTACTCACTGCCACCTTTATTTGCAGTCCTTGTGGGGAGATCTTCGCTTGAAGGCTTGAAGTTTTTCTTTGTATTGGTGTTTCGTCTGCACAATTTCTCCTCTATGCTATTTGCCAGGTCAGCCGTTGTATCTGCTCATCCAGTGTGTCTGGCGCTGCCACTACCTTGACTGCGAATCCCTTGTCTGCCATGTCTTTCATGGCCTCCTCCGCTGTGTGGTATAGCTGGGTTCCACTGTCGTAAAAAACCTGCAACTTCACTGGGAATGGAGATTTGAATAGTATTTTATTTTTTGCCTCTGAATACTCCTTGCGTTTTCTAAATATCTATTGGTCTTCTGTAGCTCCTCTTTAATTTACCCCAATTGCCTGTTATTGTCCCATCTAAACTCCCTCAGTTCATCAAATATTCTCTCCAGGGTTATGTGAGATACAGCAACATTTGCTTCACATGAGCCGCTATTGCCATCTTGCTCAGACTGGGGAGAAATAACACGGCTGCAATGGTCTTGCGAGTTTTCAGCCATTTCTGTCGCTGTTACCTTTTTCCTACTCTTCCCTCTAGTTTCTCTATGTGCCTTGTCATTCAAATTTTGTAAAAAAAATTAATATGCTTGTTGTTATTCAATGTTTTAGGGGCTATTTTTTTATTCAAGTTGCCATTTTGGTGGTAACGTCACCGAAAGTCCAACAAAAATGTTACTCACATATACTGTACAAAACATACTCTGTGTGCATCTGTAAAATATAATTCCTAAATTCGGTCTGTGCCTAAGAGTTTAAATAGAGTATAACTTGAAAACATTTCTTTACATATCACAAGCACTCCAAACCTTCATCACAAACTTATTCTGACACATGGAAAGATTGCCCTACATTGATCACACACAAAAGACTAAATTTTCTTCAGTTGGAATAGACAACAAGATGAAGAAACACAGGGCCAAGTTCCTTGAACAAATGTAAGAAAATATGGGGAGCATTTTTTGGAACTGTGCCTGTTCATTTCTGAGAAATATATTGATGAAATTATAGTTATAACTTTTGATCATTTTGATATCAATAATTTGGTATGCAGACTGAATTTAGGAATTGTGTTTTACAGATGTACAGAGAGTATATGTTTTAAGATGTTAAGATCTTTTAAAATTGTAGCGTACATTAGGGGTGAGGATATTAATATTATGTGTATAAATTTATAAGTGAAAAGACAATTGAGTCATGGCATTTAATTTTTTTAAACTATTCAGGGTATGATGTATGGCTCACTGAATTAATAAAGTAATTGTGGAATACATTATAGATATCAGCAGTATTGCATTTACTAAATACTTTGAGAATCCACAGCATCAGAGTTGTGATTTGACCATGTGCAACAATAGGTTTTTCAACATAGGTTTTGATGTGAATTGTGAGCTAAAACTGAAATGTGAGTTAAAACTGGGCAGACAGCAACACAGACAAATAAATTATGATTCCATGTGGTTGGGGTTTATAATAGCATGTTTTTTTTGGGGGGTTTAAATACATTTTGTTCCTGATTTTATCCCAATTTAGTAGCCAATTATACCCTCTATTTTTCATATCAATCCCCCCCTCGTATAGTGAGTTTGCTGCCGTAGCCCTGTGACCAGTAGTGACAAAGGCAAAGTATCGTCTGTTCCAAGATGGCACTCGCCAGGCTGTCGACCGTAATTCCGGTACTACAGAGCCACTCCTGTGCAGAGCGAACTTCCTGTTGGCTTCCCTCCCTGCTACCTGGGGTGGACAGTCACAGTGGCCAGCGTCGAACATTGTACCACTAGATCACCCGGGAGGCGCATCTAGAAGCCAATAAAAAGGGACAACATCTAGAACCTTGAAAAATTATGTTCTGAAGTAGTCAGCTGAGGACGGAGGTACATGTGCTGCTGCATGACCAGCCAGGCGTTTGGGAGGGTTTCGGACATGAGGCATTTCAATTTATGACAGGTTGAGGGTTTCACACATTTGTGATGCTTTGTTGTAGACACCTTGACATTTATTTTGTGTTCTTTTCTCAGCTGCTGCTGCTGTCTTTTACACAAGTGACAGCAGCAAGCATACCATCAATGGTCTGTGTATGACTTTGAAGAATAATATTGAGGCACTTTAATTCCTCTGTAACCTCCAAGGCAAGCAGGAGACTACATTGCCCTTTTGAAATCTTTCAAGCAAGCCATTTGCCCTGCCTGCTGAATCTGACTTACCAGATGCCATTTCCTCTAAAGCAAGTAATACAGGCTGATACTGGTTTAGTAGTGAACGAATGTCACTTGTGCGCACTGTCCACCTTGTGGGACACAAGGGTCTGATAGACTGGACTGACCCGCTCTCTGATTTTGCAATAACCTGGAAAATGGACTTCATTTTCATTGACTGGCCAAACAAATGTCCCAATTCATGAACCCACTACAAAGAGTCATGGACAACAGGAGAAGCTGTGCAGGCCTGTTATGTAATTAGGGTCACACAATGGGGTCCACAATGGACATATGGGGCAAGAGGTTAGAATAGAATAGAATAGCCTTTATTAATCCCGGGGGAGGAAATTTGGTTTGTCACAGCAACACTGGTACAGGAGTGAAAGAACACACAAGACATACAGGACATAATAAATACAAGATAAATATATTTAAAAACCAGAGTAAAAACCTAGCAGCTATACAGACATACAGAACATCATAGTATATTGGAATACCAGATGCTAAATACAAGAATAAAAAAAATAAAAAAATAGCAAAAACAACCTAGCAGCGATCATACTGGAGGTAGTGCAAATCCACCAGATAGACAGCGCATACCAGTGTACTGAAGTACTAAGAAAAACAAATATGAGATATAAGGTTGATGCTGCTTGATAATGGCCTGTGCTCCTTATTATGTGTG
Source organism: Aldrovandia affinis (assembly GCA_029706075.1). Lineage (NCBI taxonomy): Eukaryota > Metazoa > Chordata > Actinopteri > Notacanthiformes > Halosauridae > Aldrovandia > Aldrovandia affinis. The sequence goes on along the minus strand of JAINUG010000063.1, from coordinate 4,713,278 downwards.
TGTGTGTGTGTGATAGAGTGTCCGCCTCTCTCCCTTGGTGTGCGTGGAAGAGAGTGTGGAGGGCGTCGGTCTCTGTGTGTTTGTGTTAAAAGAGAACTCGGACTGACAGGTTTGAGTGTCTGTGTGCATGGGTTTGGGAAGCACTTGAAAAGTCACTCAATATGTGTGTGCCTGGTGAGGTTATAGTGAAACCGCACTGAAGTAGAACCGGCGTGGTGTCCTGTTGAGTATGCGTAGGGACAGTGCATAGAGTTCTACCCTGTCCTGTTAAGTGTTAATACTTGTTAAATGTGGATCTATGAAGGTGGTGTGGAAAGCCGCTGATTGTCTGTTTGTTGTGAGTTTCCGAGGAAGGGGATTCCCCCCCTCGGAGGAGGCGGGCTTATATTTAGTTTTGTTTATTTTAGTTTGTTATTTTAGTTAATTATTTTTGCCCGAACGCTTTGTGTTTTGGTTTGTTTTATTTAACCTGCTCTCCCGCTGTTTCTCTCTCCCGCGTCTGGTAGAGACGGAAAAATAAAGATCCGGTCCGGAGAATGGCAAACCCCACTTACCATCAGCTGCTCTACTCACATCCAGGGATTTCTCATGTGGCATGTGACAGTACCCTGTTAATGTCATTCATTCATTATCTAACTTGCTTATTCCTGGTCAGGGTCACAGGAGCCTATCCCAGCATGCATTGGGCGAGAGGCAGGATGCCAATCCATCGTAGGGCAGACACACCATTCACTCACACACTCGTATCTACGGGCAATTTAGACTCTCTAATTAGCCTGACGTGCATGTCTTTGGACTGTGGGAGGAAACCGGAGTGCCCACAAGAACATGCAAACTCCTCACAGAAAGGCCCCGGCCGGGATTCAAACCCAGGACCTTCTCGCTGTGCGGCGACAGTGCTATCCACTGCACCACCACCACTGTTAATGTCACGACAGCCTTATTTGCAGGAATAGTTGTATCTACAGACAGCTAAGCAACACTGAAGTATTGTTTCAGAATTTTAAATATGTATTCTATATACCATATGTATTGTTTACTAGAACTCATTTATTTTCAGGTATAATATTAAAATTATATTTGTTTTATTGAAAGGACACAGGATTTATATTGACATTATTATATTATCAGTCAGTATAAAAACTAAGTTATGAATTTGAACAATTATCCTATTGTGCATATGCAGTCAGTAGGGTATAGCATGAATAGCGAATACAGTTTTGCCTTCAGATGCTCTATGGCCTTCTCCCATCACAAGTTCAGCCATGTCTTTCCTGCGGTTGGACCACCGCCTGTGTCTACTGTTTGTTTTATTATGCCTAATGAATTTTTTTTGTGGTGTCACTTTTTGTGACTGTACCTTGTTGACCATTACCTCTATAATTGATGTTATTTTTCTCATTGTTCCCTCGCTACTTGTGCCTGTTTTTTTATGGGTGTCTCCTACTGCAAAATTGCAAATGAGGGCACTTCAGTTTTTTGATTGCATAATTAGATTCAGTCTTAGTAAATTGGTCATTAATGTGTCTGTATCTGCAATATTAGACAGCAAGCAAGCTACTTCCCGCAGAAAAGCAATATGGCTCTTTCAGGTTTTTTTAACATGTTTTATGGACTGAAAAATATTACTCAAAATCCACAATCTTCAAATTACTCCCATATGTATGTTCTTTTAAAATCCCCATCCATTGACTACCATACATTTTTGCTTTGAAACTTCCCCCTTTTAATTCTTCAAAACCCTACTTTTGAATTTCCACAACTTTGGCAACCCTTATCCTTTTATGTAAAAAAAAAGATTTGTCTGCGTGTCCTGAAATTGGCCACTATGGCAAATGGTGTTATTGGTGGAAGTAGATCTGAGCAGATTATGTTATTGGTTGATAGAGTAGATATTGACCAATGGGAAGAATACATTATTTGGGCATGGAGCATTTTTGATGATGTCATCGGGAAGAAAAAGGGAGAAGCAGAAGATTAAGAAGAGGAAAAAGCAGAATCTAGAATATAAGGAAGAAAGACAAAATAACCCAGGTTTGGGGCTCTATTGTGTGACTGTGTGAAGCTGTATCTGAATTATGTGTGTTTACATGAGGTCAGAGGGTACAGAAGTTAATGTTTGTAAGGACTGAGAGTCTGAGGCCATTTTAGTTATTTCTGTGGGCGACCCTGAAATGTGTCAAGTTCCATGCTGTAGGTATGGGGTATGGCCCGCCAAGCTGCAATTTGCCAGATAGCGTAAGTGCCATCCTAATATATTATTTCCATCAACACTTGAATAGTCTGAATGTGTTAAGTTATGTGTTAAATGTTTAATAAATCCCCAATAAAAGTGATAAATACTGTATATATACTGTATACCAAAGTCTTAGCTTCTTTGAAAATAATATGGTTGGCCAATCACAGGCTATAAATGGGCTCCCATTGGACATCCCACAGGATGCCTCCAGCTAATAACAAGCATTGATGCATTGTAAATATTGAAGTATTTTAATTTGCAATGGATGGGCAAAGCGGTGTTCTGATCTGATGGGAGCCTAGACATTATTACGAACTTGAACTAAATAAGCTTCTCCATTGAGCCCATATGGGTTTGAATTTTGAATGATTTAGATTTTGAGCACAGAAGCAATAACATTAACATAACATGCTTTTCCTGTTTCACTCAAACAGCAGTAATATCTTAACATTGCTGCAAAGGAATTGGTTTCACACTTCACACATATTTTTAGCTGAACACATAAGGAGAAGGTCAATTTCTTATATATGGTAATGTAATATTCATACCAGGGCGGCACGGTGGTGCAGTGGATAGCACTGTCGCCTCACAGCAAGAAGGTCTCGGGTTCGAATCCAGGCCGGGGGCCTTTCTGTGCGGAGTTTGCATGTTCTCCCCGTGTCCGCGTGGGTTTCCTCCGGGTACTCCGGTTTCCTCCCACAGTCCAAAGACATGCACGTTAGCCTAATTGGAGAGTCTAAAATTGCCCGTAGGTATGAGTGTGTGAGTGAATGGTGTGTGTGCCCTGCGATGGATTGGCGACCTGTCCAGGGTTTATTCCTGCCTCTCGCCCCTATGCATGCTGGGATAGGCTCCAGCCCCCCCGCGACCCTGACCAGGAATAAGCGGCTTAGACAATGAGATGAGATGAGATGAGATATTCATACCACTCATTTCCTGGTAGCTTCAGTGAGACCCTCTTGGCAGCCCCTAGACATCTGAGGACATACTATTTATAGCAGAAGTGAGGATTTCAAGTACACAGTATTGTGAGTTTTCAGCCAGATTTGTGCATACACGAATAGCATTTCCACTCAATTTGGTGCAATAATATCGTGTGCTTGTGGAGAACAATATCAGAAGAATTTATTTTTTAATTGTGGGTTCCGGAAAACTGAAATGTAAAACATTGGGCTAATTTACACAGAAAAGATTACTTCATAAGCTTGAGAAATGTTGACGGTCAAGCAGTGAAGGACATAAACAGCCATAAAGAGAGATTACAGAGAGCCAACAGCTTAACATTTTTATCTGAATATGTATTATGTATTTATTTATTTATTATTTATTTATTATAATGAAGTTGGAATTCTCCTGGAACGTAATTAGTTAATTATGTTTGAGATGTGAGTTGTTGTCATCTAACCAGTTCTTTAAAACACCTCACCCATGAAGCAATACATCAAGCAGCAATCAAAGAAAATATTAATATGAATTACATGTATCATATTCTGCTTTCAAGTACCACTGCCAGCTTTCAAATATCAACAAATTAATTTGTTCATTTTGAGTATATTTAATTATGATATGAGATGGCAGGAAACATTTTTACCTCCCCCCCAAAAACAATCCTGTGTTTGATTGTATACATTGTTTTTGAAGGCACTTTGCTCTCATTCTCATTCACTCATTCCAGTGAGTTTGTCACTGGTCAATAATGACACTATAGTGCTTTGTATAGTGATGTTTTCCACACATATGTATGTACTGTATATATGCAATTGTATATGATTTACATCAGAATCGTCTAGCGAGATAATTCTACAAAGGCCTTTTTAACAAATTCTGTCTGTCTCGTCGAAAGACTATCAATAATTAATTTAACAAAAATAGAGCGACTTTCTCTATCACTGAAAAAATCTACTGCCGCGATGCATTACAATCAGGCTGAGCAGCATTGATCAATCTGAACTTGTACACCTACCTGTATGCTTGTTGCAAAGAAAGCCACTGAGATTAAATGAGAGCGAGGGAGGGGGGATTTGTAGACATACATTTTAATGAGAAGAAGGGGCTTGGAACAACACTAGCCTCATGCAATCCAAAAAGAGTCTTGTTCTTTTCTCCAACTCTTTCCTTCTTTTTATTTTTCTTTATATAACTTGCTGTATGCAATACATTGTCCACTGACATTCACACCAAACGTTGCATTGTTGTTACATGTAATGCAGTGTAGATGCAGTTGTTTTGAAATATGTTAAAAACATTTCAATTTCATATTTGAACATGTTAGGCTACATTTTAGAGGTAGGTCACAGGAAATGCATTCACTAATTAAGTGGGTCCTGGGCACTCATTCAGTTTGGGGATTATTGCTGTAGGAGAACACTGGGTAAGATGCCCCCTCGACATAAAACTATTTTGTTTTAAACCTAAAACAATTATTTCCCTGCTTTACATGAGCTTAATGTTCAAAATAATTTCAGATATATTTTTTGTCATACGGATGTGTAAATTAAAAGGAAATCGTTTTTAAATGGGGGGATCTTATTCCGTGTTCCTCTACTTCTTAAAAAAAGAGGTTGCACTTTACATGACGGCTCTAGATAAGGGTGATAAAAATTGTTTCAAAAACAATCTCAAACAGAGAAGAACAACATATGTCAAGATACTGTATAGTAGCATTTGTCAAGTTACTTTGTTGGTGGAAAACATTCTTGCACTCTTACCATTTATGTCGTGACAATGTTACCACTAAATAACGTAATGAAATAGCCGAATTATCAATTATGGCAGCGAAGTCATGAAGCATGATGTCAAATCATTTTGAAAGAATGTTTCATTAGTTCAAGATATTAGTACTATTTGCTAAATAGTACTAGGTATCCCGTAAAGGTTTGCGCGTAATTTTCAACAATATTAATAGGAACTATTACTTTTTTGGGACATATTGTCACTGGTACAAGCATTTGCTCATAAATCAGTCGATTCAGTTTGTCTCATTTCATTACAAAGGCAAAGCTAACACTTCCCCAGATTGAATAGATTTGACACTTACACACTGCAGCCATCCGTAACACCCTTTAAATGCACGACGGTCTGCATGTCCGTGAACTGATGGCTGTCAGAAGATACAGACCTTTCGGAGGAGTTCCTGAATTTCCTCTTAAATCCTATACAGCTCCTCTGTCGTCCTTTTAAGTACTCCTTGTAATTTTTTGTTAACAACGTGTAGAGAAACGGGTTGATGCAACTGTTACTGTACGCAAGACATGTCACTACTAAGTTTATGTACATCATCGTTCTATGAGACAGGTTCTCATGCCCTAAGTAGTGTATGCTAAGCAACTGCCATAACCAAAAGGGCAAGAAGCAAGCCCAGTAGATAAGAACGATACAGAAGATCATGTACAAAACTTTATGCTTGGGACACCGGTTCATGTCATTGGTTGTGAAAACCGCGGTTTGTGACAGCCAGTAAGTCCTGGCTAACCTGATGTACAAATAGCCGATGATGAGCCCCGGAGCCAAGATGCAGGTGTTGAACAGCACAGTCAGGTACACCTTGTAGGCCTGTATCTGCCATGTTGGGTGGCACATGCGTTTAACCTCTCCGTTTTTAACGTTTCTTTTCAAATCAATCATGATCATAGTCGGGAGTGCGAGCAAAAATGACGCGAGCCAAACTGCGCAGGTAACCACCCGCCTGTAGTGTCTGGATCTGCCGAAGCTGTCAAGCGGATTCACCACCGCAAGGTACCTCTCCGTACTCATTATGGTGAGGATGAAGATGCTGGCGTGCATGGTGAGGAAGTCCAGGCTGAAAAGAATCCGGCACCCGATATCCCCAAAGTACCAGTCCTTTAAAAAATAAGTACAAACTACAAAGGGGATAGTTGACAGGTATAATAAATCAGCCAGGGCTAAATTTGCAATGTAGACGTATATGGAGCCGGTCACGCTTACAGAAATATGAATGATCATCAGCGTGTAGACATTTCCGACCACACCAACGAAGCACATCACGGTTAAGATTGTCCCAAGTAAATAAGTGAAGAAAATCTCATTGAAGGAACCGGGGGGTTCTGCGAAAGGCGCAGATGACGATAAATTGCCAAAGGGGGACGCAGAAACATTCGTTTGACTCCAAGGAACCACCACCGCGTCTTCAAATGATCCCATTTCTCAAAAATAAAGAAAATAGGCTACCTATCGAAGAAAAAAAGTTGTTTCTCTACTCCTCAAATAGTACAACGTTTATACGTGTACAGTAGCCTACAATACCTTGCCATGTGGAGTTCCAGGCGCCTCCAGGTTGTCTTCGTAAACGATTTAAAAATTGTTTTCAGTTCGTTATTTTAAGTCGCTATATAAAACGATTTTACCCCAGTTATTAATCTCACGTGAGAACTGAAATGTCTGGCGAATGTGAAATCTTTCCTGGTCAGAGACCGAGACAAATTCATTTCTCGTTTGTTTATACAGCGTGCACATATCTGGTTATGTGTGCAATGATTTATATGCCTTATCAGCAGGTGGTATTTGGGTGGGATTAACATAAATAAAACATGAGGAATGATCACTTCACACCGCAAAAGGAAATCCAATCAAAGAGTCCACACAATGACCTTTCTAACCCTCATGCTGACGTAGGTGAGCGGTGTGCTTTGCAGCCTTATCGGCAACAAATTATTTGGACACGTTTTCAGGACCAAAACGTAATTTTTGGTACAAAACGCACATTTGGTAGTTTGTTAATCATACAAATTCAAAACTGCTTTAGAATATAAGGTATATAACACTGGAAATAAAGATGTGTTTTCAAAACGTCGCTTTGGTGTGCCAATCAGATTCGATTTGCAAAAGATTCTCTCCTAACCTTATTTTCCCTAAACGGCTAGCGCAGCGAATTAAAAACCTTTGCTTGAAACATAATTACTTTTGTAATATTGTATCCTGTGTTCTTCAGAACTTTTTCCGCTTCTCCTTTCTACTGCTGCGAACATTTCAGGAAGGAAATATGGGACATCTGTCAAAAGTGACATGCATGCCAGCTTGAACTTTACTGTAGCAGCGTCATAATCCAAATAAACAAGCACAAGTTTTAGGTTCATGCAACACTACTGAAGAACAACCGTAACCCTTCGTATAGTGCAGAGTATACATCTAACAGTAGATTCAATCATATTGAGAGGAGATTCAGCTTTATTCGGTTTGTGATTCGATTGTGAATATAGGAGACAGAATGAGTATTAAGTGAGTAACTGAATTAAGTTTAGAACGATGTCATGACGACTGCATGTAGCATTGAACATTTATCAATATAACAGATAAGAGGATAAAGAGGCGTTTCAATCTTTACAAAAACAGTCGCCTGATAAATTCCTAAAAATATATTGTGGTGAACCTGCAGTTCCACAGTCTCCTCCTCACTTCCAGTAGACTCCGTTTTTATCCACACCCTTGATAAAGATGAACAAAGGAGATCCTATAAAATAAACTATATAAGTAATGAGGTATATTTTATGCTCAAAATTCAGAACATTCCAAACCTACAATACTAATACAATTGTTCAGAAAAACATATTTTGTTTTGTGTTGGCTCACAATTACTCACACCCTAACTATTCTTTTAAATGTAATCCAATAAAAACAAATCTTCATAAATATACAACTTATTTGAAGTTCATTGGAAGCTATACAGTGGCTTATAATGATTTCCTGTTTCCCTAGGGCATAAAAAGGAGGTAACACATGTTTGAAATACTGTGGTCAGCCATCATCATGGTGAAAGGCAAATAACTCCCTGAAAGCATCAGACAAAATGTTATTGACCTCTACAGATCAGGAGATGGCTACAAAAATTCACCAAAAAGTTAAAGATACCGCTTTCCACTGTTGTGCCGATTATTTGGAAGTTTAAGGCCACTGGAACAGTGGCTAACATGCCAGGTAGAGGACACAAGTCTATCTTGCCCCTACATGTAGTGAGACGGATGGTTCGAGAGGCAAAAATAAGTCCAAGGGGCACAGTTCAGATCTCCAAAACAACCTGGCACCTTGGAGTTAAGTGGTGTCTAAAGCTACTATTCGATGATGCCTACATGACAATGGCCTTTATGGCAGAGTTGCAAGAAGGAAGCCTCTTTTGAAGACAATTCACCAAAAAATGTGCCCGTATTAAAAAAGATGGAACCATAAACTCCAGCATGTACCAAGACATTTTGTCCAAAAACCTTGTTCCCTTTGCCAGGAAGCTACACCTTGGCCGCAGATGTACCTTCCAACAAGACAATGATCCCAAACATATGTCCAAAGAAATGGTTGACAGAGCACGAGATCAATGTCCTGACGTGGCCATCTTCAGTCTCTAGACCTGAATCCATTGAACATTTGTGGTTTGAACTAAAAAAATCAGTCCACAAACGTGAACCCAAGAATCTGAAGGAACTAGAACAATTCTGCATGGAGGAATGATTGAGGATGGCCACCAAGATGTTCCATAACCTCGTACGACACTACAGAAGGTGACCACTTGCTGTTATAATGGCCAACGGAGGAACCACAAAGTACTAATAACAGGGGTGTGAATATTTGTGATCCTTGATTTTTCTGGGGGAAAAAGTATAATTTTTGAACCGTTCGATTGTGGTTCGTGTCAATGCATTAATATTAAAGAATATAATTTTTTGGCATTTTGTGAGCATAAAATAAAGCGTGTTACTTATATAGTTTATTTTATACGATCTCTGTTCATCTTTATCAAGGGTGTGAATAAACACAGTGTCGACTGTAATTATTGTGTCAAGTGATTCATTACATCCACCTGTGCCTGCTGGAGGACTTTATAAGTTTATAAAAAGACAGTCTGTGTTGTGCTGTAGAATGCACCCCTGTAGTGAATTGCACCCCCTGAGCGGGAGGACACATAATATTAGTAATCACTCTCTTTGAAAAGTGAAGTCATTCGCTTCAACATCATATTAAAAAGAAGGAAAGAAGAACTAGCTTACATTATAATGGAGAGGGGGTTCAATTTGTGGCAGTTGGCAGCAGGATGTGGCAGCTGTGGCAGCAGGAAGTGACAGCTGAAGCTTGAGGGGTTCCATTGGATCGGTACCAGGCAGAGATGACCCTTGCTACGGCCAGAATTATAGCATGAGGACAGCATAATCAGAGTGTGTCTACTGGTTGTTTATTGTGTTTGCTTTGTTTTCTTTGTATTTCATCCACATCACATCCACTATGTCACACCACAACCACCTTCAATTTTGTTTTCCAATTAGTTGTTAATATTGTTAAAATTGGGCTAATTTTTGCTTTATTTGTGACATATTATATCATCTTAGTTTGTGAAAAAAATGCTTTGGCCAAATTATATGCTAGTGTGGATGTGCCAAATCGCTACAAGGAGTCTGACTAGAACTCTTAACTTGAGTCAATCACTCCACCAAATAATTATTTACTAGATCTTTATTTAAGACATTGATGTGTATTGAGTGGTTCTGCAAGGTAGTGACTTGAGCTGACAAGGGATTCACTGGACTGGTGGATAGTGCTGGACACTTTCATGCTGCAAGCTTTTAACTATAGACAGTGGCAACTAGCATTTTCCCATCTAAATATGGATTATACAAAATTGTGCATGTTTTATCTTTGCGTTTCCAAACATCCATGTTTATGACATATGCACTCTTACGCTGCATTTTGGTTTTTATCAAACCCCTCCCCAGCCAGATAGGTTCCAGGGGCAAGCTCTGCTTCTTTGCACTCATTGGCTAAGCCTGTGCTGCAGGATTGGCTAGTCGGAAGAGGGAGGGACAGCAGGAACCCTGCCCAGAGCACAGAGATGTACAAGGACAGAATAGGTTGATTTGTGTGGAATGTTGAGATGGTTGTGGGTCCTTCCTCTGAAACTGAAATAAGACCGATAGTTTATTTTAATATTTGCAATAATATATTGCTCAGGCAGATAGACTGAATATGTTTCTCTCAAGAAGTGCTTATATGCTTTTTTTTAGCAATCCAAATAAGTAAAATAGTGCACGCACACACACACACACACACACACGCACACACACTCACACACATACACATGCATATACATAAACTTTAAGTACAGTTTTATATATTATATACTGTACATATACAGGTAACTGCGAAAATAAAGGAAACACCAACATAACGTGTCTTAATAGGGTGTTGGGCCACTACGAGCTGTCAGAAGAGCTTCAATTCACCTTTCCATAGATTATACAAGTGCGTGGAACTCTATTGGAGGGATACCATCATTTGGTGTTTTGTTGACAATGGTGGAAAATGCTGTTTCAGGCACTGCTCCAGAATCTCCCATAAGTGTTCAATTGAGTTGAGATCTGGTAACTGAGATGGCCATAGCATATGGTTTACAACATGTTCATGCTCATTCAGTGAAGGAGTGTGCCCTGTGGATGAAGCATTGTCATCCTGGAAGAGACCACTCCCATTAGAATAGAAATGTTTCACCATAGGATGAAGGTGTCACTCATCAGTGATCACTCAGAATTTGTATTTATTAGCATTTACCTTGCCCTCTAAGAGATTAAGTGGACCAAAGCCATGCCTGAACCTCCCCTCCCTAACAGAGCCTTAATTTACTCAAGTGTTTTCTTTTTTTGGCAGTTACTTGTATAGACAGGTAACTCACTCAATCAATCAAACTTCATTTGTATAGCGCATTTTACAGAACGTCACAACATCACAACACGCTTTACAGTAGACCCCGACCTGAACCCCCAAAAAGACAAGCCTAAGGCAACAGTGGCAACAAAAAACTCCCTAGGTGAAACAAATTGGAACCAGACTCAAGAGAGGGAGCCCATCCTCCTCTGGCCAGTCCAGTGTCTGAGTTTGTAATGACCAACAGTGGTCAATGGGTCCATGTGTAAGACAACTCAACTGGAACCAGTGATCCTGGGGTGAGGGGTATATGGTGGGTTCTGAGGATGGAGTAGGCTTGGGACTCAGGGCAGATGGCCCAGCGGTGAGATAGGGAGACAGAAACAGTAAGGGCAGTTAGAGAAAAGCAATGCATGTGTATAGCAAGAGATTAAATATGGGGGCAACAGGTGACCCCGTCAGAAGTCAACTATGGCAGCATAGCTACTACGACAGAGATACAGAATCTAAGCAGTCATGAGAGGGGCAAGAAATAGACCCACCCTACCAAGAGTTTGCCTGAGAAAAGTGGGGTTACAGCTGTTGAAAGGTGAAAGTAAGGCTCTTTCCCCCCCACTAAACTCTATGACTCCACGCTTCTCCAGCTCTGTATCTAGATTATAATTGATTGTAATCCAGACTGAAGAGGTGCGTTTTTAGCCTAGACTTTAATATTGAGACTGTGTCTGATTCCCTTATCAGTTTTGGTAGGTTGCTCCTCAGTAGTGGGGCTCTGTATGAGAAAGCTCTACCACCAGTAAAATTCTTGGAAGAACCAGATAGTCTGCATCTTTTTAAATAACATTTTAAATACGCTGGTGCAAGACCATTTAGGCTTTTAAAGCCAGGAGCAGAACCTTAAAATCAGCCCTGTAGGTAATTGGCAGCCAGTGCAGTGTTGCTAGCACTGGGGTGATATGCTGATGCTTCTTTGTTCTGGTCAAAATACAAGCAGCTGCATTCTGAATCAGCTGGAGGCTCTTTAGGGAAGGCAGCCAGATATATAGCTGCATATCATCAGCATAGCAGTGAAACTCTATGCCATGTTTGCAAATAATATCACCAAGAGGCAGCATCTACAAAGGGAAAAGTAGTGGCCCTAGCACTGACCCTTGCGGGACATCGTATTTCACCTTTGAATAATGAGAATATTCTTCATTTAATTGAACAAACTGGTTTATTTTTTATGTTTCCTCGCGTTTTCTCTTCCCTTTTCCTTGTGTTCCTGTCAGTTTTGTGTTTGTCCATGTGTGATGTGGGCACGGCTTTCCTCCTCAACATTCTCCGGCTCCCTCCTGATTTTATGGATCTGCAACACCTGCGCTGCCTACTCACCTGCCATCAATTATCATCAGCCCTGCAGTGTATATCATCCCCGGTTTCTCATTCATTCACTGTCAGATCGTTGTCTCCGCTTCAGTGGTAGCTACAAGACTCTAGACCTCTCTTTAAACTGCAATTTTGCCTCCGTGTTTATTTCCTTGTCAGTTATATGTGTTTTCATTTTTCCCCGTGTTCAGGTTCACCTCTCGCCTGCCTGTTTTGTTTGTTTACTCGCTTGCCATCCTGCCTGCCTGCCCGCAGACCAGCCAGCCCACTTCTCTGCTGCCCGCTTCCCTGCTTGTGCCGCCTGCCTCCTTCATCTGCCCTCATCATCGCCTACACCCCTGCCTGCATGCCCACGGACCAGCCAGCTTGCTTCTCTGCTACCCGCTGTCCTGCCCGCCTGCCCTCCCTGTTCCGCCTGCCTCCTTTGTCTGCCCTCATCATCGATTCCCTGCGCCAGTCCCTGTGTCTAATAAATACCCTACTTTACCTCATCCTCTGTGTCCGTGTCTGCGTTTGGGTCCAATCTGTATTACATACAAGTGTGATCTAAGCCAGGAGAGTGATCACAGAGTCCAATGCAGCCCTGTAGTCTGTCCAATTGCAGTCTGATGACAGTAACAGATAATTTACAACCTTAATCCATATCTGCCGATCTACGTGATTTCCTGTAGATGGTGCAAACGCTACATTGCTGTCCTATGGAAAATCCCTTAGCAGAAATTCAATCAAATTGAAATGCATGTTGAGGTGCAACGTCCAAATATTATATCATTATATGACAAACATATGGGGGGTGTAGATAATGGTTAGATAATGAATGAATGAATTCATAACACTCCAGCACTAACATTGACAAACAGATTAAAGATGATGTGACAGATTGATTGACACATTGATTCTAATGAATAACAGTGCAGGTATAGCAGTATTAGAAACAACAACCCTGTTACACATTGTGTGGCACACCTTGGAGGGGAACAGCAGGACACAGGGAATGGAGTTGACGGTCTAGGAAGCAGATTTTTATTATTCTCTCTCCCCCTTGTGGGTTCCGGCCACAAATAATAAACTAAAATAATAAACTAAATCAAAACCGCCTTTCAGCAAAACATTTAACACGAACACAGAAGACGTTTTGTGACTTTTCAATAGCTTTCTGCTGGTTCACCGTTCTCACTCTTGCCAGCATTTTCCTCCTGTGTTCCAGGTACCTACAATGGCGAGAAAAAGTTTGTGAACCCGTCAGAATTGTCTGCATTTCTGTTGACCTAAAATCCAATTAGATCTTCATGGAAGTCCTTTTAAAAGATAAAGAGAACCCGATTAATCAAATAACAAACAAAAAAATGCCTTTTTAAAATGTATTTACTGTGCAAAATGACACATCTAAATTCTTTGTTGGAAAAACCTCTAGCATTATCAGTTCAATTAAAGTTAAAGTCAGGTGTTTCAGGGATTCAAGTTTTGGGTGGCCAAAGTCAGGTGTTTCAATCAATGGGATGACCATCAGGAGTCAGTTTGGGTGGCCACAGTTTGTGATTATTCAATGCATGGACATGAAAGACTGAAGCCAGCTGGCCATCCATCGCTACCGTTCAGTAAGATACACCTGTTAAATAAATATATGTTTGTATGCACATTGTTTTTCTTATGTGAAAGGGTTTTATTCTTTCAATTTGTACTACAGAAAATGGAGTACATAATTGGATTTGGTGACTTGAGGCGATACTGTGAGCGATACCCTGGGTTTGGTAGCGGTGTTGGCCAGACGGCGATCAGTTCGGCTGTACATGCAGTTTCTTCCAGTCTTGTCCAACATGCAAATTAGTTTATGACTTTTCCTACACCAGACAGCCAGCAGAGAACTAAACAGGATTTTTATATGCAATGTGGATTCCCTTGGGTGCCATTGACTGCACACATCTGATCACGGTATCATTTATGTAAATGATAGGGGGAAGGGGGTCCACACCATTAATATCCAGGTGGTTGTGATGCACACTCCAGGGTGACGCATGTAGGCCTACTGCATGACGAACATAAATGAAACAGGCCTAGTTGCAGTTGTGAGTTTGTTACTTTTTGCTTTCCATTTAACAATTACATTAAGTTAGAAGAAAAGAAACGTTGTTTTTTAAGTTGGAAAGCCTACAAATAAGGAAAAAAAGAGATGGTAAAATAAAACACTTTCTTTTAACAATGTAGGTCTCAAAATATAAACTCAAATCATGAAAACAACAAATTAATGTGCGCCTTGTTTTCCCCCTCTGATTTGCATGCCAACTTTTCCGCACCTCCTCGCTCTCCTCTTTTGAGAAGCACTCCTGGCGCAGCCACGCAAAACTGTCATCCATGTCAGGAAATTGCCAATTTGCTATAGTGTAAGCGCACTGGTATTTAAAGGGATAGAAAGTAGGTGTTCTGATTGGCCATTATGAAACCAAACCCCCACCACACCCACATGTATTTTTTTAAAGTTAATCCAACCTCTTTTACTGCACCGGAGGTGCGTTATCGTCCTAAGTCACGAAATTACCGAAATTGTGTTAGACACGCCCTAAAGCGCCACCGTCTTCGCTTTGCGTCTGCGTTACCGACACCGTCCTAATTCACCAAAATAGGGCCCAAGGACATTATCTCCCGGTTGAAATATTTGTAATTGTGCCCCCCTGTCATATTGCCATCTCTGTCATTCCTGGGCCTGGAGCAAATGTTCTTGTGAAATTTGACCAAGTGAGGGTAGCTTTGCTCGCAGGTCCAGGATGTACTGTATCTCATTTCCCAAGTTTCCCTTAACAAATCCAAAATACCCCTGGGTCAGTGCCTGTACAACAATTCAAATGGGGAAAACCCTGTGGAGGCTTGGGTACCTCTCGGACGGCAAACAGCAGTTTGTCAATTAATTTATTGCAATTCCTTAAATCGGTGTGAATGAACCTCTGAATCATGGATTTCAATGTCTTGTTAGTAGGCACTGGTCCAAATAGATTTGATACCCAATAATTTGTACAGTTCACTTAGTGTACGTGACATAAATGATGTGCCTTGATCAGTGAAAATCTATTTCGGGATTCCTACCCAGGAGAAAAAGTGGAATAGCGCCTCCGCGATAGTCTTTGCAGATAATTGCTGAGGGGCACAGCCTCAGGGTATTGTGTTGCATAATCTACAATAACTAATACAAAGCGATATCCTTTGGCGCTCTGATCTAATGGGCCGACGAAGTCCATGGCAATTATTTTGAAGGGGATCTGTATTAGAGGCAAAGAGTGCAACAGAGCTTTTGAGATTGCCGCTGGATTTACTTTGGCAAAGCAGAGCTCCACCGCTTGCACCGCTGTGATGGCTTGCAGCGTCTGCTGCTGTTGCTCCTGTGTGCGGATCAAAGCCTGATGTTGGGACTCCTGCATTCCTGCCAGCTGGGTAACTAGTTGGGCAAGCGGGGAGCCCTCCATGGCGGTGAGCAGTGTGCTGCTCTATCCCTGGTTTCAGCACCAAACTGTCACACGCCATGCAACACAACCCAGATCAGAACAGAACAGAACATCAGGACATAGGGAATGGATTTATCGATCCACAGACCATATTTTATTACTTCCCCATGGGAAGAGAGAACACAGTTACTAACAAAATAAACAAAAGCTTTTCAGCCTTCTCCCTCATGGGTTCCAGTCAAAAACAATAAACTAAAATAAAAAACTACATTTTAAAAAACACCTTTCAGCAAAACTACTACTACAATTATAGACTACTCATTTTTAGTTGCTCTCTTCTCGGTGTTTAAATTAGCTCTGAAGGGCATCTCTTAGGTAAACAAATAAATATATAAACAAAGCAAAGAGGACAGAATGTCCTTTGACTGTTTGTCTGAGGACATTCTTTAGAAAGCCAGCCAATATCAAACGTGCATGCAAGAGTGAGGATTTGATTTTCCTTTTTGTCAGACGAATGTCCACATTCCTCATTGAAAAAGCATAGTCAATATATTTTAACACAAAGAATACTCTTTAAAATGGTTAGGACAGTGAAGTTGATGGCCACTATTTAAGCAAGGGCTGCATCAGTCTGGCAGTACAACCCCAATATTATATTTATTTCACAATTACTTAATATCAAAAGCATCCCAAGGATAAACCAATTGATTATTTTGCTGCCACTTCTTAAAATATTGTGAAAAATGTGCATACCTTAAAAGGTGCCAGATAAAAATGTGGGACGTGCTCCAGAAATCCATTAATGGAAATCTAATATATCTTCCCTCGTTGAGAGCAAATCAAACCAGGGTCATAAATGTCCCGTTTGCTCGCTGTCCTTGCTTTTGCAAAAAGGGGAGATCATTACGCACAACCAGACTTAATTAGCAAACTCAGCTGAAAGTCATGAAGGTAATGAAATTACAGTCATCTTCTGAATGGTCAAAAGTTTGTTCAAGTATTTGTTCTAGTATGTTCTCTTGTGAAAGGAATTGTAACCATACTATATTTTCCAGGCAAAACAATACAAAGTACTTGCTATTATATGTACAGTAGGCTCCATTTTTATTAATACCCTTGATAAAGATGAACAAAAGAGATCATATAAAATAAACTATAAGTAATGAGGTATATTTTAAACAAAAAACCTGAGAAAATTCCAAACCTACATTACAATTGTTCAGAAAAACCTTCTTTTTTCCAGAAAACATCTGGATCACAATTATTCATACCCCTAACTATTCTTTTAAATGTAATCCAACAAAAACAAATCTTCATAAATATACAACTTATTTGAAGTTCATTGGAAAGTTATGGAACTATAATGGCATACAATGGTATCCTGTTTCCCTGGGGTATAAAAAGGAGGGAACACACATTTGAAATACTGTGGTCAGCCATCATCATGATGAAAGGAAAATAACTCCCTTAAAGCATCAGCAAAAGGTTATTGACCTCAAAAGGTTATTACAGGTCAGGAGATGGCTACAAAAAACTAAAAGGTTGAAAGATACCGCCTTCCACTGCTGTGTCAATTATTAGGAAGTTTAAGGCCACTGGAACAGTGACTAACCTACCAGGTAGAGGACGCCTATCTATCTTGCAAGAAGTCTATCTTGCCCCCAAGTGTAGTGAGATGGATGGTTCGAGAGGCAAAAAAACTGGCCAAGGGGTTCAAGATCTCTAAAACAACTTACCATCTTGGAGTTACAAGGTGTCTAAAGCTACCATTCGATGATGCCTACATGACAATGGCAGAGTTGCAAGAAGGAAGCCTCTTTTGAAGACAATTCACTGAAAAAGGCGTCTTGAATTTGTCAACCTGCATCTGAACCGTGTCTTGTGGCCGAATCAAGCTTTTTGGACATAGCGTTTCGCATCCAAGAATGCAACACGAAACGCGGTTTTCCACTTGCTGCTATTATAGCCAAGGGAGGAACCACACAGGAAGTACTAATAACAGGGATGTTTATTCTGGGAAAATAAATATAATTTGTGAATTGCAGTTTGTGCCAATGCATTATTATTAAAGAATATAATTTTCAGAATTTTTTTGCATAAAATATACCTCAGTACTTTATTTTATTTTATACAATCTCTTTTTACATCTTTATCAAGGATATGAATAAAAACAGAGCCTACTGTACATCAAGTGGTTAATTTGAAAAATACATTATTTTGCAATACATTTGTAGCTATTAAATATACAACTGTCATCAATGTCATTGTTAATCTTGGCTTTGTGATCAAAGGAAGATTTGTATGCCATTTTAGATCACTGTAGTCTTACTCACTTGCTTACTGCCACATTCACCATACTTATTTTTGATCATATTACATATTACACACTGCATTCAGATTTCACCTGCATTTGATTGGCTGATGTGTTATTTAGTTATTAATTTGAGTGAGGGTGGTAGAATATAAAAAATGTTGAGCTTTGACTAGGGAACATTGACATCAGGGAAAGTATAATACAGGACGTTTTTCTCTGAAATTAATAATAAGGTAAAATACATTTTTACATAATCAGCTATACTTCCTTAAATGTAATGGATTACTTGCAGAACATATTTGACAGGAAACCATAAATAGCATGTGGTTTATGGCCTAAAATGCAGTGGATTTCTACATACTATACCACACCCCAGCAATAAACAATTTTCTCCATAAAATAGCTAAGTTTTCCATGTGGTCTATGAATAATTCTGAAGAGAAAGATGGCACATGCCAGTTTTGCAGGACTATGACCTTCCCATTCAATGAGCAGCTGCCCAGCTGGGTCTTTGAGGTGCCCACTAGCTATGCGGTCTTGTGAAAACAACAGGTGTCCACTCCGGTGCCAAAAGACTGGAGAAGATGTATTGTAACATTTTCACGATGACAAAGTGTCTGTTTCAAATTAAATAAGCTTTTATACTATCACCGTGAAGATGTAATGCAATCAGGTGCGTGCGAAGATACAGACCTCAGCGATCCCTCCTTGTTGCATTTCCAAAAATTCTCATATGCATTATACCATCCCAAGCCTCCCTTCAACATATGGATTTACATTTATATTTGCATTTGACATTTTTGGCATTTAGCAGATGCTTTTATCCAGAGCATTTAAAAAATATATTATTATACATGTATACAATGGTCATGGCAATGAGTTTAATTATATATAAAATCAGTGGTAGTGGAGTCTAAAGAGGTGGGTTTTCAGTCTCTTGCAGAGAATGGCAAGCGATTCTGCAGTCCTGACTGAGTGCGGAAGATCATTCCACCACCGGGGGGTCAGGACAGAGAAGAGACGAGACTGTGAGGAACGGCTTCCGGGCGCCCGAACGGACGGGACAGTCAGTTGGCCAGAGGAGGTAGAGTGAAGAGGTCTAGCTGGGGTGTAAGGTGTGATGGCGAGATAGGAGGGAGCACATGCTATTAGTATTGCCAACATCACCTGCTATTATGTCAAGTGGAAATACAAAGAATATTTCCAGGAGTTAATGATCTGCGCCATTCCTTTCCCTTTTTTTGTGTGGTGACATTCAAGGGGGGGAAAAAAAGAAAAAGCCAGTTGCATTAGCAAGATTGCACTGGCACACAGTACAAGGTGAATAAGAGAAGGGCGCTCTGAGAAAGAACTCTCTGGCACCTGTCCCAGGTCTCCATTACTCTGTCACCTTTGTGAAGCCACACCTCAGCTTTATTGACAGTGAGGGGCATTGCCCAACCCCAGGCCCCCTTCTGATGGTCCTGGTAACGGTGCTAGATAATTATGACACAAGTTAGGATAATCAACAAGGCCTAATGTGTTAATGGTGTGAGGGTCTGCCACTAGATGTCGTTATTTGTTACCTTTTTAGTTGCTTTGCTCTGTTTTAGTCTTGTGTATTGAGTTAATTGTTTCATTGAGTGTATTGTCCCGTGATTTGTTAATTGTTTATTGATTCATTGTTTTAGTGTTTCCATCTGTGCCTCGTTGTCTCTGATTGTTTTGGGCTATTCGTTTCAGTACTGTCACCTGTGTCTGGTTAGTTCCCCCCTACTTAAGTTGTATGTTTCCTTGTTTCAGTGCTCAGTCTTGAGATTGTTCTCACCTAGTTTTCTGAATTGTTATGCTCAAGTATTTCGCTAGTCTCATTGTTCCTCATTTTGTTTGGTTTCTTTGTGCTACATTTTCTAGTTTGTTTTTGAGTTTGTACTTGTGTAGTTTGTTTTATTAGTTAGTTTTTTGGAGCCTCGTCTCCCAGTTATTTTCTCTGTGTTCTATTTGTTCTTCAGTGTTTTATTGTTCTCATCACTAGTAAAGATCTATTATTGTTACCAAACCATCTTTGCCTCCGTTTCGTTCTCTGCACTTGGGTTCACTCAGTCCACCTCCTAACAAATGGGTCAAAACTGCAAAGACAAACTATCTATTAATCAATCATCTGAAAGCTAAGATGCTTATATGTACAGGCAAGGGACTGGGGACAATTATTTGAGCTTCCACAAGACAACTTGGGATTTTCCACCACCATCAAAACACTAAATGAGGAATTTCTCATGGAAGAATGGTGTTGCATCCCTCCAATGGAGTTGGAGCACCTGAGTTCATCACCCATTGACACTTTGTAGGTGTTCGCTTTATTTTAGGAGTTATCTGTATATCAGTTATGATGGGAAGTCCAACTTTTGACAGAGATATGGTATATTTTCAGGGGTTGTGAGCTCCCTCATTCTAACCCATGTACTTTTCCCTTTTTTTTTTTGCAGGTAACCCACCACTCTCCAAAGAGCACACCGGCATGCAAGTAAAAGGGTAGAATACAATGTCTTTATTTAACAATTCATTATTAAAGTCACACTGCACAAAAGGAATAATTCGTTTTTTTTTTTTTTCCTTCCTTGCCCTCCCGCTGAACAACCTCCCGGGACCTGCCAGGCAGTACAGAACCCCCCCCCCCCACAGGTAACGTGCCCATACACACCACACACTGTGATAATCACACACCTGAAAAGACTCATTTTCACATGCAAGGAGGCACTCATACATCATACTCATACATACATACTGTATACATTTCCACACCGCGCACACAATTAATAGCCTCCTGGGGTGGCCTACCGCCCGGCCCACCTCGTCACTCCAAGGGGAAGAGCTAAACCCTTATTGGGTACATTCACACCCTACACAACACTCATCAGACGCAACAGACACACAACATGGAACAACAAAAAAAGCTAAATAATCAGAATCAGAATCAGAATCAGAATCAGAAAAACTTTTATTGCCAAGTACACAAGTATACAAGGAATTTGCCTTGGTGAGGTTGGTGCATAAAAACACTGAACAAGACAATAAAGAACACCAACAAGACATTCACAGGATAAAAACACTACAAGGCACAGCAATAATAAATAAATATTTAAAGTATACATGGTAGTACACAATTAAAAACATGTGTTGGGTAAGAGCTATATGTGTGCATGTATGTATGAATGAATGAGTGCCTCCAGCATGATGAGGGAAAGGCCGAGGGGGTGAGTGATAGTCCCTGAGTCAGTGAGAGGCAGGGGGCATGTTTGTGAGCCCCACTGCCTTAGGGAAAAACTGTTCAGATGGCGCGAGGTTTTGGTTTTGATAGACCGTAGCCTTCTGCCGGATGGAAGACTTTGGAAGAGGTGGTGACCGGGATGAGAAGGATCAGCGATGATCTTTCCTGCTCTCTTCCTGGTCCTGGAGTGGTACAGGTCCAGGAGAGACGGCAGGTTGCAGCCGATGACCTTCTCGGCTGACCGGATGATCCGCTGCAGTCTGCCTCTGTCCTTGACAGTAGAAGCAGCGAACCAGACGGTGATCGATGAGGTGAGAATGGACTCGATGATGGACCTGTAGAACAGCACCATGGTTTTCTGCGGCATGTTGAGTTTCTTCAGCTGCCGCAGGAAGAATAGCCTCTGCTGGGCCTTCTTGGTGATGGCAGTGATGTTCTCTGCCCACTTGAGGTCCTGAGCGATTATTGTCCCCAAGAATCTGAATGACTCCACGATGTTAACTGGAGAGTCACTCATGATAAGGGGCAGTTGGGGCTGGGCTCCTCCTAAAATCTACAACCATCTCCACAGTTTTTAGAGCGTTCAACTCTAAGTTGTTCTGGCTGCACCAGGAAGCCAGGTGGGCCACTTCCTCCTGTAGGTGGACTCATCCCCTTGGTGATTAGGCCAATGAGGGTTGTGTCATCTGCAAACTTCAGGAGTTTGACAGAAGGGTGGCTGGAGGTGCAGCTGTTGGTGTAGAGGGAGAAGAGTAGAGGAGAGAGCACACAGCCTTGTGGGGCTCCAATAATGATGGTCCGGGGCTCGAAACTAGCTTTCCCAGCCTCACATACTGCTTCCTGTCTGTCAGGAAGTCAGTGATCCATCTGCATGTGGGCTCAGGCACGCTCAGCTGGGTCAGTTTGTCCTGGAGAAGCTCTGGAACGATGGTATTGAATGCAGAGCTAAAGTCCACAAACAGGATCCTAGCGTAGGTGCCGGGGAGTCTAGATGTTGAAGGATGAAGTTGAGTCCCATGTTGACTGCATCGTCTACAGACCTGTTGGCTCTGTAGGCAAACTGCAGTGGGTCTAGGATGGGGTTGGTGATAGCCTTGAGGTGGGCCAGCACGAGGCGCTCAAAGGTCTTCATGACCACAGAAGTCAGGGCTACTGGTCTGTAGTCGTTCAGACCCGTGATCCTCGGCTTCTTGGGGATAGGGATGATGGTTGATGTTTTGAAGCAGGCAGGTACCTTGCATTCATCCAGTGAGATGTTAAAGATGTTTGTGAACACTGGGGCCAGCTCGTCCGCACAGTGCCTCAGTGTAGAGGATGAGACACCATCTGGTCCAGCTGCCTTGCGGGGGTTCTGCCTCCTGAATAGCAGGTTGACTTCACTCTCCAAAATGGAGAGAGGTGTGATGGGGGGCGGGGGCTGTCTGGAGGTGTCGGGGTCTAGAATAGAAAGGGGGGTGTCGCTGTTCTGGCTGGATGAAAGAGATGAAAGAGATGTGATAGCTGTGATGTGTGAGATGTGATAAGGTTTGGCCCCAGCCACACCGCAATGCTGGTGGGGGACTGCCACAAAACAAAACAAAGGAAAACACACACAGGATCGCCACCACTTCAGGCTGGCCTGTGAAGAGGTATGGCGCCAGCTCCAATCAAGTTGACCCCAGCTTGCAGTCCCTTTACTGTTCCGCCACAGCTCTCGTCACGTTCGCTCCGGTCAGCTCTGCAAAACATAGTTTTTTGCATATTTGCTCCAATATGCTCCAACACCACCCTCGCACCCTCGCTTCCTGTATCTCGGGCGCGGTCTGCGCCTCCCCAGGTGCTTTACCAACCGATGCAGAGAATCTTTCATACCTAAGGCCATCTGCCTGGTAAACAAGGCACTAAAAGGCAATCCTAGGCTCTACCTGGAGCTTAGCATGTGAAATGCCTACCTTACAGGACTAACTGTTAATTTAAAAAAATATATTAATTGCACTTGCGCATCCAGCCTCAATGTAGCTTTATTGTATCTATCTGTGTCTGCTTCTTGTCTGTTTTTACCATGCCCAAATTTAAATTTCCTCTCGGGGATTAACAAAGTTGTATTGTATTGTATTCCCAGGTCCGCAGATTCCGCCACGAACTCACCATCTTCAGGTAGGTACCCTGCCATCACACAAACCACAGAGACATTCGCACATACCCACTAATAAAACTTTGGAACATGTTGGAACCAATGACATAGGTAAGGGTAAGTTTGAGGTTCTACAGAACAAATTTATAGTATTAGGATCAAAGTTAAAGAGCAGAACCTCCACGGTGGTCTTCTCTGGAATTCTACCAGTACCACGGTTTATATGGAGATTTAACACATGGCTACAAACCTGATGCAGGAAAGGGGGGTACAGGTTTATGGGGCACTGGGACTCATTTTGGAACAGGGGTGACCTGTACAAGTGGGACAGGCTACACTTGAACCAGAGGGGTATAGCTGCATTGGGCCAGCGTATGCTTAGGGTAGCGGAGGAATATTTAAACTAGGGACTGGGGGGGCAGGGAGGGAAATTGGTAGTAGTATTAAGGATAGGGAGGTACAGACTTCCCAGATGGAAGATACCAGGGCAGAGTATAATACATCTCAGGATGTAATCAATACAGTTTTTTTTAGATCATAATGTGAATAGAGGTGGTTTGGCACAGTTATGTGTGGAAGAGAAGGACAATGTAAGTGTGAGTAAGGCTCTGAAGTTCATGTGTTTAAATGCTAGAAGCATAAAAAAAATATTTTTGGAACTGGAGGCTGTCATGTTGAATGGGGGTTATGACATCGTTGGGATTACTGAAACATGGCTTGGTGCAGCGGATGGGGATGAATATAGGAATGTAACCTTCCCCTGTGTTGCTACCTTGTCGTGGTGGGAAGGCTTGTGTGCTTACGTGACTCTGAAGGCTATACTGGGCAGGTACAACCAAGCAGGTTTCAGGGTAGAGGCCAGACGGAAAGCAACACCTGGCCCTCCAGATTGGGGGTTGGGCGTGGGGCCAACAACCCCACCCCGTAAAAAGAAAGAAGTTACGGAAACTACGAGAAATGCAAAAATTGCCACGGGCTACGTAGTAGACTCGCGCCAACCCGTTGGCAGTATGACCACTCCTAGTGAAAGCCCTCAACGGGAAGCTAGGAGTGCGACAGACAGTCTACTTGGGCCCAAAACAAAGGTCCGCCTGGGAAAATGGAATGTCCACACCATGTATGAGACGTCAAAACTAGCCCAGGTCGCCAGAGAGATGGAAAGATACAGGCTGGATATTCTGGGAATCAGTGAATGTCGATGGACTGGTTCTGGACACCAAACAACCAGCGAGGGATTGGTTGTCCTCTACTCAGGGCATGAAGACAAGCACATACACGGCGTGGCTCTCATAGTCTCCAAAGAAAAGGCGAAAAACCTTGGTAGAATGGGAACCTGTGAGTGACAGAATGATCAAGGCTCACTTTAACTCCAAACATTGCAAACTGACCATCATACAATGTTATGCACCAACAAATGAAGCTGAGAGAGAGGACAAGGATGACTGGTATGAGGAGCTTTACCAAATAACAAAGGACGGGAAAGCTGCAGGCTCTGACTGCATCCATGCAGAGATGCTGAAAGCTGACCTCAACACCTCAGTTAAGGTGCTTACAGACCTGTTCAGAAACATCTGGGACAGAAATGTCATTCCTGTGGATTGGGCCCAAGGTTTGATTGCTAAAATCCCAAAGGAAGGCAATCTGCAGAACTGCAACAACTGGCGAGGCCTCACATTGCTATCCATACCATCCAAGGTCTTCTGCAGAATCCTGTTAGGCAATTGATACAGCAATTGACATCAAACTGAGGCAGGAACAGGCAGGCTTCAGGAAAGGAAGAGGGTGCACAGACCAGATCTTCACACTAAGGAACATCATTGAACAATGCCTGGAGTGGAACTACCCATTATACATCAATTTCATTGACTTCCAGAAAGCTTTTGACAGCTTACACCGTGACACTCTGTGGAAGATCATGCAATCCTATGGAGTCCCTCCAAAGATAATTGCACTGATAAAGATGTTTTACCACCGATTTGAGTGTAGTGTGATCACAAACGGCAACCTCACTGACTGGTTCCCTGTGAAATCTGGCGTACGCCAGGGATGTATCATCTCTCCCATTCTCTTCCTGATTGCCATTGACTGGTCCATGCGAAAAACCACCTCAGACAAACCTAGAGGCATCCAGTAGACTCTCTTCACCCAGCTGGAAGATCTCGACTATGCTGATGACCTAGCCATCCTCTCCACAAATCATACTCATCTGCAAGAGAAAACAGATAGGACTGACAGATTTGCCAAACAGATGGGTTTGAACATAAACATCTCTAAAACCCAAGTGATGTACATAAATTCAACACCACATGTACCAATCACCGTGGATGGCAACTCTCTCGATTATGTCGAAGAGTTTACATATCTGGGAAGTCTACTCAGTAAGGACAATGCATGCAGTAAAGACATCAGCATAAGGCTCGGGAAAGCCCGCAGTGCATTCGCAATGCTTCATACCATCTGGAAGTCAAAGCAGTACAGCCTAAGAACCAAGATCCAACTGTATAACAGCAATGTTAAGTCAGTTCTGCTGTACGACTCAGAATGCTGGCGAGTTGTCGAGAGTGACATACAGAAGATCAATGCATTCCACAATGGATGTCTCTGGAGGATATGTCGAATATTCTGTCCAGAAAGGATTTCAAATGAGGACCTGTACAAAAACACAAACTGCCGCAATGTGGTGTTGGAGATCAAACAACGCCGACTCCAATGGCTAGGACATGTCCTCAGAATGGACCAGAACTGTATCCCTAAAGTAGCCTTGAGATGGACTCCACCTGGAAAGAGGAAGCAAGGGAGGCCAAAAACAACCTGGTGGAGAACTGTGACCTCGGAACTGAAAACGGCGAACCTAAACTGGGGCGGGGCACAACATGCTGCACAGGATAGGACCAGATGGAAGCAGATCGTTGCAGCCTTATATTCCTCAAGGAATGAAGAGGGTTAAGTAAGTAAGTAAGTAAGTACAAATTGTTTAGGAAGGATAGAACTAATACAAGAGGAAGGGGAGTGGCCCTTTATGTGAAAGACGATCTTAATGTGCAGGAAATTCCAGGTATTAACTCATTCGTTCCTTGTGAGGACATCTGGATTAGATTACTGGGAGATCATGAGAAGGGCCTTAATATAGGAGTATGCTATAGACTTCAATAGACCCCTCTATTAATTGGGAAGTAGTGACAGGTCAGGGTAAATGTGAACAGGAATTTGTAGATGTGGTCAATGACTGCTTTTTGGTATAGTCTGTTACTCAGCCTACGAGAGGGAAATCAATACTGGATCTGGTTTTGTGTAACAATCCTGATAGAATTTGCAGCATAGAGGTAGGAGAACCAATAGGGGCAAGTGACCACAGTGCAGTTATTTTTGATATTTTTTGGCAAGTTAAGACAGCCTCCTCTAACTCTCGAATTTTAAATTTTAGACGAGCTGACTTTAATAAAATGAGGGAGAATTTAAGTAATATAGATTGGGTAAAACTTCTAGATTGCAGAACTGTGAATGAAAAATGGACTATATTTAAAAGGGTTATTGTAGATGTACAGTGTAAATTCATCCCCAAAGTAAGGAAAAATAGGATGAAAAAACTGTCTCCGCAGTGGATGACTAAAGCTTTACGGGAAAAGAAGCGACTGTACAAAATATATAAAAAGGATAACTCAAAGAGAAACAAGTTAGATTATTGTAATATGCGGCTAAAAAGGAAATAAGATCAGCTAAAAGGCGGTTTGAAATTAAAATTTCCCAAGATGCAAAAAGTAATCCTAAGAGGTTTTTTCAATATTGTAGTAGAAAAAGGAAAGTTAAGGATGAGGTTAAGTGCATTAAGAATAAGGAAGGAACTTTGGTTTATAATAATAAGGATATTGCTAATACACTAAACAGTTACTTTGTTGACAGCTTTACTAGAGAAGAGGTTATAGATATGCCTAAATGTATAGACAAGGTACAGAATGTTTTGGAGGACTTTGAGATAAGGGACGTAGAAGTACTACAAAAACTACAAAAACGTAAGACAAATAAGGCAGCAGGCCCGGATGGCATATATCCCAGAGCACTCAAAGAACTTGGGGAAATTATATATAAACCATTGACAGATATTTTCATTCAATCCATAATCACTGGAGAAATACCAGATAACTGGAAGCAGGGTAGTATAATTCCAATATATAAGAAGGGGGACCGTACTGACCCAGGGAACTATAGGCCTGTCAGTTTAACTTGCATCGCATGTAAAATGATGGAATGTATTATTAGGGATAAGTTGGAATCATTCTTGAAAAATAATAGTATTTTAAGGGAGAGCCAACATGGATTTCTCAAAGGGAGGTCATGCCTAACAAACCTCCTGGACCTCCCGAAGAGGCTACAAAGTGTGTTGACCTGAACCAGGCTTATGATATTATATATTTGGACTTTCAGAAAGCATTTGACAAGGTACCACATGAGAGGCTCATTGCTAAAATAAATTCAGTAGGAATTGCAGGAGTAGTTTCAGAGTGGGTTCATAATTGGCTGCAAGGGCGAATACAAAGAGTAACAGTAGGTGGGGCCGTATCTGACCTCGGTGCTGTGGGCAGTGGTGTCCTGCAGGGATGGGTGCTGGGACCTCTGCTCTTCCTTATTTACATAAATGATCTTGATATGGACGGTAGTAGCAAAATAGTTAAATTTGCAGATGATACTAAACTTGGGGGTTTGGCAAACAGTTTTGAATCGACTAAAGTAATCTAAGATGATTTAAACAAAATCCCAAAATGGGCTGATACATGGCAGATGACATTCAATATTGCTAAATGTAAAGTTATGCATGTGGGAAATAAAAACATTAGACAGGAGTATTTTATGGGAGGAGAAAAGTTAGTAGGTGTTCAATTTGAAAAGGACTTAGGAATTGTAGTTGATCAAAGCCTATCTGCATCAAAGCAGTGTGCTACAGCAGTGAAAAAAGCCAACAGGATGCTGGGATACATAGCAAAAAGTATTGAGTATAAATCAAAGGAGGTTATATTAATGTTATATAATGCCTTTGTCAGACCTCACTTAGCATATTGTGTGCAGTTCTGGGCACCGCACTACAAGAAAGATATAGAAGCTCTTGAAAAAGTCCAAAGAAGGGCAACTAAACTGATACCTGGTATGAAAGGTAAAAGTTATGATGATAGACTTAAGACACTCAATCTATTTAAACTTAGCAAACGGAGACTTAGGGGGGATTTGATTGAGTTTTTCTTTGCACAGAGAGTTGTCAATGCCTGGAACAGCTTGCCAGGTCAGGTAGTAGAGGCAGAAACGCTTGGGCTATTCAAGTCCAGGCTAGATGTAGTACTAGATACTCTTTAGATTAGGACATGATGAGCCTAGATGGGCCGAACGGCCCGTTCTCATCATGTATTCTTATGTTCTTACAATTCAGTTTGGTATTACGCCAACATAGTTTGTCCCAGAGCCCCATAAAATGTCACATAAATCGAACTGTTCCCTGTGTGCCACACCTCCTGGAGGTGGTGGCCGTGCAGGTGGTACCACTTCTAATTAGTCAATTAATCAGTGACGTGCAAAAACACGCTCACTACAATATAATATCATCAGCCTGGTTCAAGTCAAAACATTTTGTAACTTCCTCAAATAAGTCCTGGAGGTTTGTTAGGCATGATCTGTCCCTCAAAAAACATTTTGGATATCCCTTGAAATACTCTTATTTTTCAGAAATAATTGCACCTTGTCCCTGACAATACTGTACATTCCAGTATTTTACAAGAGATGCAAGTTAAACTGACAGGCCTATAGTTCCCTGGGTCAGAAGGGTCCCCCTTATTATATATTGGAATTATACTGCCTTGCTTCCAGTCATCTGGTATTTCTCAACAAAATAATCTGTCAGTGGTTTATAAATAATCTCCTGAAGTACCTTGAGTACTCCAGGATATATACCATTGGGGCCTGCTGCCTTATTTGTCTTCAGTTTCTGTAGCTTTTCTAGCACTTCTTCAATCTTATCTCAATGTTCTCTAAAACATTCTATACACTGACTGTACTTGTAGGCATATTTATAACCTCTTCTCTGGTAAAGCTCTCATCAAATCAATCGTTTAGTCTATCAGCAATATCATTATTATAAAAGCAAAGCTCCTTCCTTATTGTTAATGTACTTAACCTCTTCCTTAACTTTCCTTTTTCTACTGCAATATTGAAAAAACTGCTTAGGATTACTTTCTGCATCTTGGGATATTTTCATTTAAAAGTGTCGTTTAGCCATAGCCCACGTATTACAATAATCAACCTGGTTTCTCTCCAAATAGTCTTTTTTAATATTCTGTAGTGTCTACTATTGTCTAAACATTTCCTGTAAAGATTTATTTATCCACTGTGGAGACTGCTCTTTCACCCATTTATCTTAATTTTGGGATTCATTTATACTGTGTATCAACAATAGTGGCTTCCAACTTCCACCCTTCGCAGGGAACACATTCCTCATTTGGAACACAGCCTTAGATTAATGTGTACGAAAGTGAAGCTATCTGACGTTAGTCAGCCTACTAGCTGCTTTTTTGCTACACATTTAGCAGATTTTTTTGATTTTTTGAAAGCACATTTTATTTTCTTCATGCAATCAAAATAGATTTAATTTCTTGCCACTAGTCAACACAAAATACTCTACAATGTCAAATAAAAAATGTAAAACTCTAAAGATTTTTCTTCCCCCAGTATTCACCCCTTTTAAATAAACTGGTGCAATCAATTGTCTTCAGAGGTCACATAATTATTAGAAGGAAGTGCACCTGTGCACATTTAAAGTGTTTCAAAAAAATTTAAATTAAATAAATGTGTCTGCAAGAGGTCCTACAGTTGGTTAGTGCATTTCCAAACAAGAGTTTCATTCATGAAGAATAAAGAACAAATAAATCCAATAGTTTTTCAAATGCACCAATCAGGGGAAGGATATAAGATTTCAAATACTTTGAATATCCCCCGGAGCACCGTTATGTCCATCATAAAGAAATGGAGAGAATATGGCACAACTGTGAATTTGCCAAGAACAGCCCGTCCTCCATAACTGAGCATCCGAGCACAAGGAGCCACCAAGAGGTCTATGGGAACTCCATGGCATAGATGAGAGAAACTGTCCATAGGAAAATAGCCCGAGTGCTTCACAAATCTTTATGGGAGGGTGGCAAAAAGAAAATGATTGTTGAAGAAAACACACATGAAATCTCACCGAGAGTTAGCTAGAAGGCACGTGGGAGACTCTTAAACCAAATGGAGGAAGATTATATGGCCTGATGAGACCAAGATTATAAACGTTTTGGCCTCATCATTAGACGCTATGTTTGGTGCAAGCCTAATACTCCGCATCATCCCAAAAACACTATCCCTATCGTAAAACATGCTTCTCTGCTTCAGGGATGGGAAAACCTGTCAAAATATAGCGCAAAATGTAGACAATCTTAGAAGTAGAAAATCCACTGCAGTCTCCAAGAAAAGGCATGAGTCACCCCCTTTAAAATTGTAACAAAGTAGGTCTACCTTAATTTACTTGCAGAAACTTCTAAAATCCTGCACAGTGTATGCCAATCTTTGAATTACTTTTGTAATGGGGGTATTCGGTTTCACCTTAAAATCAGCTTCAAGTTTAAGTTTACTGTACATTCAAAGCCCTTTTATTTTCATGTTCCCTGGGTTTTAATAAGGGAACATCGAACTGGTCATCGAGCTATGCCAAATTATCTTCAGTAGATAATAGGATTTGGATACTTCCAGGCAAATGGGAAACAGGACACATGTGGTCCTCACTTTCCCTCTACTATGCTTTGCAACCATTGATGAATGATGCCTTCAACTAACAAGAACTGATCCAGCGCTGCTCACATTAGCCTGGCTTAGTTGAGTTTCAGGTCTTAACAAGCCAATCATATGTTGTAGCTAAATAAATGGAACAGATGCGAGGCATTCGTTTTGGCTGAACAATTTAGCTGGCCCTCGCCTCTTCATGTACAGAGCTAGGCAACCCATGGCCCAATGATATTCACAATATAACACAAATGAGAGCGGTGCACCAAAAATCTACAACTCAGTGTATATAGGCCATCAGTATAGCAGTGTGTGTGTGCGTGTGGGGGGCATGGTTTCAGTAGTTGTGTACATCAGGGTAATGTAGTGAACACACAAGTGGTAAACATATTATAGAAAATTGATAAATATGCTTGCCGTCAAACGAGAAGCCATTGCTACCTTCACAGCCTCTATTAGCATGAAAAAGATGGAGAACATTAAAGACAGTATACAGCAGGTTATGGTTTAAAAGCTTTATAACCGTAGCGTCTGACAAATAAGCACCTTAAGATTCTGTAACATTTTCAGATTCCATAAGCACGTGATTATCATATAAGAAATGAATTAAAAACAAAATGTAATGTAGTTTTCATTTTAATTTTTTCATATAATCTTATTTACATTGTACCTTTTTCATAAATGTTAAGGAAATAGGAAGTTACATACATTTTTGCATCCAACAAAGAGAGATACACAGCCTGTAACATGTACACTTGGAATGACACTGGTCATCGAGCTATGCCAAAATGTGCTCCCAGGAAACATTTCCCTATTACAATGACGGCCATCTTGCACAGTTCACAGGCAATGTCCGTGTTCTCAATTTCGAACCAACACTCCATCCATGCAGTTCAACACAAGAGTACATTTATTTCACCTTTGCATCTGAGGTCTGTGTACTGGTTTGGCTCCTGGTCAATAAAAAAATAAAAATACAAACAATAATAACAACTTTTAAAAAGTTCCCCAGACTTCACAGATTTCACACTGAACCAATACACTACAAGGATGTTGACCAATTTCCTCCAAGCAAAAAATAAAATGATTGACATGTTAACACAGAAACAAGCATATAAAGTGGTCAGTTTTTTTATTGCATATGTCAAACATGAACGTGACCCCCAGGGTCTAACCTCACTGCTAACTCCATCTGTCTTCAATGTCCTCTACATACCTACTACACTAATTTAATAATAGCAGCAGTTTTTTGTTTTTTTTAAATACTTTGATTCATACATAGAGATTAGAGTACAGTTTTCACAAATCAGATTTTTGAAGATTAGGGAAAATGGTGATAGCAGCAATACTTACAGGACATTACATAGTAATAAATTATTATTAAAAAAATAAAATAAGTGGTTGCGGAACACAAACGTTGGCTCATTTTTTCCCCAATATAAAAAGAAAACCAAGTGCCATGCAGTTCAAGCACTGAACACTTAAATCTTAGACCTCCTTTTGTACTTTTTGAGCCGACCAGTTTCAAACACTACCTGTCTGAAGATTATGTGGGACAATGAGCCATTTACTATAGTTTACCACTTGTACCAATATCTTGGATGCAAAAGTACAAGTTCTTATGTGCTTATATTTAGATTAGTGAACAGATTATTGATTTCCATTTGTCAAAACTGGAAGGTTGCGCATTCTATGAGGAATGCCAATTGAATGTACAAATACCTATGCTGTGCTGTTTGAGAGTGTATCTTGCGTGATTTCACTGAAACATGATAAAGGGTTCAAGTCAGTCAATGTGACAGCCTTGTTAGAAATGTCCCTTTCTATTATCTTTAAAAAAAAACATGCATTGTACCAACTTCACTACATTGAACACCAAATTTGAGAGCCTTCATATTAAAAAAAGCAATATATTACTTTAAAGATGTCATGCTTCCTTGAGCCTTTCCACACAATTTGGCCAAATTCCAAGGCCAAAAACAAATATATAAAATATTGTTCATATTCCTAACAAAGGTGGCAGATATGGAATAATACTGGGTTAACAATCCAGAACTAAAAATAGAATTTAAAAAAATGTTGAGGAACAGAAACAAAATGGGACATGAATGCCCCCAAAAAACTTCACAATCAATATAATCATTTCATATGAAGTTTTAGCTGGACTCAATTACTGGGTATATGGAAAACCTTTTGGTTCAGCCAAGTATAACATCACAAATTTAGGAGGTAATGAAAATGCAGTTTCTGAATGAGCAGGTACAGACCTGAGTAATTTTCCTGAAATGTGCAGAAGAATCTTAACAAGGAAAAGGACAAATGTAAATCAAAGAACAATCCAGATTAAACATTTAAAAAATGACAAGAAATTATATTTATAGGTACATTACATCACGCTACATTACATTACTCCCCACAACTGGTAAATTAAGTGTAGACCGCCCTTTTCATTTTATTTTTTCAGAGATAATAAAGTAGTATATCTGTAGGTCTATAAAAATTTGCTTTGACATGTTTTTAGTTCTAAAATTAATTTGGGTTATAACATAACTTGAACAGGAAAAATTGATTGGACATGCTCTTAAATAGATTTCTATAAGAAAGTAAACAACATAATGGAGAAGCAGAATACTCAAGAAAACATAACTACTGAATCCTTTATTTGTTCTAAGTGGTTTGGAACACAAGTAAGCACCTGGAACATTTCAGTTCCATTTGGAGCTGGACTGTATGGAATTTGAATTCAGAATCTATCCTTAAAACATTCCGAATTTTTACATTATTCCCCTTCCTCTTTGAAAGTGAGTTACAAAAATAAATTATTATTAACGGAATATTTACAGAAATGTGTGAATGTGGTATGATTAGAAGTATTGTTTTAGATGAACAAATACAGTTATTAGATACTGTTCCTATGTTTCACTATCAAATAGCTTTGAAAAAAACAGTACCTACCGATCAGTCATTCTAAAATGCAGTTTGGTGGGCCACATATATGGATTTCAGTCTCATTTGACATTCACAATTTTCTTAATGTGAACAAACACCCTCAGATTACATTTTCAGCATCTTTCCTTCCACTGACGATTGCATGCTTAGAAACAGTTTCCTTGCTCTGAAACACCAAGAAATTATTCAATAAAAAATAATAAATGAGGGGGATAGGATTATTCTAATGTGCAAATCATAGTAAAACGTTTCAAAGTAAAAACATGGCACAGAGCCATGAGTGTGAAAAATTCAGCCTTTCTCTGCTCGATTGCCCACAAGACTCCTGAAAAAGTGCCCCTGCTCTGACAAAAAGTGCCAGAATTTGAAATGATCTGTGATGTATGCATCTCCACTGGTTATTTTGTTGGCTAGCTGTTTTCTCAACAAAAAGAAGGCAAAGATCCTATCCTTGGACACATTTTGACAAAAGCAACTCTGTAAAATGATCTGATTTGAAAACACTCAGGGAATGCATGATACTGAAATCTACACAGCCATCCTATTATATCAAAACAGGATGAAAGAAAAAGACAGTTGGACAAAAAAATGGAAAATAAAATACATATACAAACATCATACAACCCCTAATTAATGTTATTGTTGTTACTGAGTCTTTGTGCCAATTCCTTCAGAACATTTTTGCTTTAGTAGATTGGCTTGGTTGCCAGATACGCTGTATGTTGCCAGATACGAACACACCTGGGAACATGCTTTCTGCTCTGCGTGGACCACTGGTCATGCGCAATTCTGCCCACCACAGCCAAGCAGCTCAAATCAGCAGCATCAAATCCAAGCTACAACTATAAATCAAACGAGATGCGGGAGTAGATTTCCAGACAGACTTTGGGAGATGGAGGCCTCTTTTTTTGTCTTTTTGTTCGTTAGTGAAACCTGTGGTGTTAATGAAGCTTCAAACCACACAAATTAAAAAATAAAAACTTCTAGAGGTGTTAGAACGTGTTTACGGTTCTGACTCTCGGCAGTTGGGTGACTCCCCATGATGCCTGCCCCCACCTGCTGTCGCCGCGGGATAGTGTTGGCTGGTTTTTTGCTCCCGCAGTTTGTCAGTTTCTGCCGTGTTCCAGGGGAGGATTCTGGCTTAACCCCTCCATACCCCACCCCCAACCCCACAGAGGGTGTGGTTTCCTGCTTGTCTCTAAGAGGCCAGTGTGGGCGGGGGCGGGGCATCACTCCACAGCGAAGCCGCAGGTCTCCTCCACTGCCGTCAGGAGCTTTTCATACAGCTTGTCGTACGTCTCGTATGGTGGGATGTCGATCCGGTTGAAGCTTGGGGAAATTTGCATACACATGGATACAGCCATCTGACTTTCCCCAATCCCACACATAGACAAACCCCAAAACCATCTCCTAGAGTCCTTCACATCTGCCACATTAAACAAGAGCTGCTGAATTCACTACATTAAATAAATATGAAAATCACCCCTATTAGTCTCAAAAATGGTTGGCAGATGAAATTCCTAACAATAATCTCAGCACAAGGTTCACCATAGAAACCAATGTCACACAGCAAGCTTGTTTAGATTATGTATCTAAAGATTTTTTTGCCACATAACACAAACACAATTAAAAACAGTGGCTGTTGACATGATTAAATGAGTGTAATCTGGAAGGTTCGGCATAAAAATCTTACCAGGTGTGGGCTTTGGGCAGGTTATCCGTGTTGGCATCTATTAAGTGGATAGTAAACAGCCTGGGTCCTGCTGAGCCTGTAGAGCCTTACACACATACACTCTAGTTAACACTGCTCGCCACCTATTCACAGACCACACATATCCTCATTGCATCCACATCAAAACATACTGCCTGCTTGGGTAGAATTAAAAGGACAATTTAAATGACAACTTGCATTGACATTTTAGAGTACGGTCAAATAATTCTCAATTTCATTGTACAAATTCCCCACAAGGAAATACGGAAAATCAATAATGATTTGACTTTACTGCTACTTTGAAATGTGTGGCAATTACTTAGTGCTGTATTTGGAACTAAATGATGTAGGTGTAATGTGAATGAGATGTATGTATATACATTCATAAATCTACTGATGAGATCAGGTGAGAACTGATTAATCTAGCAAGAGTATGCAGAGTGTAATCTAGCAACGTAAAGCTGTTGACATCACCTTGGATGATACAGACTTCTAAAAAGCTTTGTTGAACTAGCAGGCATGGGGTATGAAATCATCCCTGAGCTTGTGTGAGTGTGTGTGCATGTATGTAAAAACATTTGATAAAAGCAAAGCCTGTTAAATGTACATTATGTCACAATAATATATATTATTATATATATATAATAATTTTATATACACTCAGTGGCCACTTTATTAGGTACACCTTTCTAGTACTGGGTAGGAGCCCCCTTTGCCCCCAGAACAGCCTGAATTATTCATGCCATGGATTCAACAAGGTGCTGGAAACATTCCTCAGAGATTCTGGTCCATGTTGACATGATAAGATCACACAGTTGCTGCAGATTTGTCAGCACATTCATGTTGCGAATCTCCCATTCCACATCCCAAAGGTGCTCTATTGGACTGAGACTGTGGAAGCCATTGGAGTACACTGAACTCATTGTCATGTTAGTGGAACTAGCTTGAAATAACGTGTGCTTTGTTACATGGCACATTATCCAGTTGGAAGTCAGCCATTAGAAGATGGGTAGACCGTGACCATAAAGGGATGCACATGGTCAGCAACAAGGCATTTAAACAATGCTCAATTAAGGGGCCAAGAAAACATTCCCCACACCACCACCACCACCACCGGCCTGAACCATTGACACAAGGCAGGATGGATGCATGGATTAATGTTATTCACGCCAAATTTTGACCTACCATCTGCATGTCTCAGCAGAAATCAAGATTCGTCAGACCAGGCCACGTTTTTTCAATCTTCAACTGTCCAGTTTTGGTGAGCCTGTGCCCACTGTAGCCTCACTTTCCTGTTCTTAGCTGACAGGAGTGGAACCCGGTGTGGTCTTCTGCTGCTGTAAACCCTAGATACTGTTGTGTGTGAAAATCCCATGAGATGAGCAGTTTCTGAGATACTCACACCACCCCGTCTGGCACCAACAGTCATTCCACGCTCAAAGTCACTTAGATCACATTTCTTCCCCATTCAGATTTTTGGTCTGAACAACAACTGAACCTCTTGACCATGTCTGCATGCTTTTATGCATTGAGTTGCTGCCACATGATTGGCTGATTAGATATTTGCGAGCTGGTGTACAGGTGTACCTAATAAAGTGGCCACTGCATGTATACATACACACACAATTTTGGGTGGCTTTGTATGTATAGGAGGCAGGAGGCCTACTAAAGTATGATCCTATAATGCCCAGTGTGCCTGCCGTGGGGTGTGTCAATGTGGGTGCGTGTTTTGGGCTCGGCTCAATCCACAGCCACCTTGGAGCGCCTTGAACCCCTGCAGGGGGACGCGTGTGGACCCTGTGACGAACTGCAGCAGCCTCCCCCTCCGCTCCTCGTCGAATGACTCCACCGCCTGCCAGAACCACTTAACGATGTTGCTGTCAGCCACGCAGTGCTTTAGCCGCGTGTTGGCCTTCCAGTCGCTCAGGTCGATCTTCCCCAGGCCGCCGATAATCAACTGTGGCGCAATGCAAACAAGGCATAAAGAGCTAACCTAGCATCAACCATACAGCGCTACTAAGTACATTAAAAACTCCAGTGCCGATGAAGACAATGTATATGTGTGGTCGGTGTCGACACTACCATGCAAAGGAAGTGGCACGTTTCCATAACCCGACGCTTTTTGTTGTACAGCAAGTGATGTCATTGGGCTTTTTACCTCTAGCTCCTTGTGGTCGAATGGCTTCAGCAGATGTTGAGGGACTAATTCGTTAAAGCCTTTCTGCAGGGCCAGGAACTGGGCCTCAATTCCCCTCATAAACCTCCAGTTCACATAGAGCCTGAAACAGACACCACCAATGAAGCAAAGCTGAGGGTCCGAACAGTTAAACATGTCAGGGCTGCTGAAATTAGACTAAAGGGTCCCTAGACAATTCTGTTAAAAACAATCAGTCGCTCACTGTCCAAATAAAATCAGTAGTAATTTAACAATGAGCCCCAGCAAAACTATTTGGCTGGATGTACCAAGCACACACCAGATAAACAGCTCTTACAACAAGGATTGTTTAGAATTTAGAATTTCTTGGTATGGCAATCTAAACACTTTCTCTGGGTTTTAGGTTTCTCCCGGTTCCACACTAGGTGCCCTTACCAAACACTGTGGAAGGCAGCAAACGCATTCC
Organism: Aldrovandia affinis; assembly: GCA_029706075.1. Taxonomy (NCBI): domain Eukaryota; kingdom Metazoa; phylum Chordata; class Actinopteri; order Notacanthiformes; family Halosauridae; genus Aldrovandia; species Aldrovandia affinis. The sequence continues at coordinate 4,674,854 of JAINUG010000063.1, read as the reverse complement.
AGGGTCACACTACACTTCATTCAACTCCCAGCACTTCAGATATCCACTGAGCACTAAGTTTGAGTTTGTTTTTCACATACCTTACATATTCTTTTTTGTTGTCTTCTGTCACTGGAATGTTACGGCCGTTGGGTTTGAGTTCATGCTGGAGAAATTTGCCAAAGGCATTGTGTTCTACACAAAACGTGTGATCCAGAACATGGGTGATGTCATTCTCTCTGTAATCAAAAGTACACACTTGAGAAGTTTGATCTCATCAGGGTCGACACCTATAAATGCATTTTTTATTTGCTCTGTACTCCGAATACCAACCATATTCTGTCAGACCTCTTCACCCTATATCTACACTTACACCTGGAACAAGAAGGAGTTCAAGCTCCCATCTGATCACTGGATTCAGTTGAATTATTATCAGGGGCCCAGATTAGGGTAAAAGTCATACTTGTCAAAGGGCAAGTATCTTAGAAAAGATACTTGTCCTTCCTAAGAGTTACTTGTCCTTGGTCTATTCACCTTCCAATTTTCCTGGAAAGTGCGATCTCTGCTCTCTGAATCATATTTTCGCTGAGATTTTAGCTGATCTTCTTTGGTTTTAGCCTTTTTAGTGGGAGGTGGACTTGCACCCTCCATAAATCTCCACATCTTTGAAAATGCGATCACTACGTCCTATGTAGTCCAAAGATAGACACGACGGTTAATGTTATTTCTTTTCTACACGGATATTTATGTTTGACTTGTGCAGCGTGTGCTCATGGGACTGTGTAGCAGTAAAGCTCTGACGGGTGCCCGCACCTGGCGTTAGTGACTAGTGTTCTGACTGTACAATATATCATAACGTACAGTTTAGTTGGGACTCGAGAGATTTTTCCATTCACAACTAGTGTGTGGTATGGCAGCTAACGTAATAGCTAGCTAATAATTCCTAAATTTAACCGAACAGGGATGTGGGAATGATTTGTGCTTGGACTGTAGTACAGAGATGAGAAATCACTGCAGGAAAATCACAGCGATTCTTCAGCCTGGCGGGAGGGCTCACTGAACTGAATATCGACAGTAATTCAAAAAAAGCACATGTCCGGGGAGAAATTGTCTGTGTATTGTAGAGTCAAATTCTGGAGCTATATTTAAATGTTTGATGCAGCATTTGACATCGAGTTAAGATTGCATGCACGTAAATTATTGGTAACTGTTTTTCAGTTTGCATGTGTTGTGTGTGGGGTTTGTATAATTATATATTCAGGTGTGTGGTGTGGGAAGCATGTGTGTGTGTGTGTGTGTGTGTGTGTGTGTGTGTGTTTCCTCTGTTTGCTTTATTTTGTTTTACATGTTGCATATATATTGCGTGGCAGCTGCCCGGAGGCATGGAGAGGGGTGGTTGTTGAGCCCGCTGGCTCCGTTACATAGCAGCCCGCTGGCTCCACCCCTGCACCTTAATGGAAAATCCAGGGCTGTCTGCACACACTTGATGCACGGTTTCAGTAATCCTGCAGGAAATAAAGACGCACCTGTGTCCTACACCGGTATGAAGTACCGAAAGGGAAAAGCGTGGAGGAGTATTGGAGAAAGAGAATTGTGGTTTTTTTTTTTTATTAATTGGATTGCTTTGAGAACTCTGTTTTGATACTGACCATTGACTGTTTTGAGGACCTGCATTGGATTTACAATTTCTGAATTACGGACAACGACAACGAAAGTGGATTACAGACTGCATGTGTGTGTTCCCCCCCCCCTTCCCCGGTTGGTGTAAGAATTCCCCTAATAAATTTCCCTTTGTTTCCTATTTGCCGTTGTATGTTGATTTTATTATTGATCTTTGGCTGAGTTGCAACCCAACCCCTGATCCTGCCACAGTATATGTATTGTGTGTGGGTGCGTGTGTGCATGTGTGTGTTTGTGTGGGTCTGTGTGGGTGTGTGTGTGTGGGTGTAGACTTACAGGATCCACACCAGGCTCTTGTGCAGTTCAGGGTCCACAGTCTCCAGGTCAGACAGCTGTATGGGCTTCCCCAGTAGCTGCTTGTAGAAAGGCAGGGTGAATCCCCCGTTGATGTAGTGCCCATGGAACACAGCCAGGCCCATGATCCGACCCACAAAGTGGAAATATGACAAATGGTCCTGCACACAACACACAATAAAGCCCCAGCCCCAGTCAGAGGACTTTACAGAGATATTCACATTTATACTGGCTTTTCTCAGCACCGAATGGTTTGTTATCCCCACTATTCAACACAAAACTGATGTTATCTGTCCTAAGCATAGCACACATCATCAAGCACTACTTTTTTTGCTTCTTATACAAAATGATGACTTTGGTGGTCTTTGAAACAAAAGTAAATGTTGTTTCATTAATATAAACATTTAAAAAATCTCACTTGCTAATATCCATGACTGACGTGAAGGACAAAATGCACTTCAGTTGGACTGAATGGAGGTTTAAGCCTTTACTTTACTGAAAGAACATAAATCTATGCCCTGTCTTCACAGAGTGATGGGCGTACTGCTAGAAGGGGGCATGCCATACTCACAGGATTTATGGAGGAGTCTGGATTGATTTGCAAAGTGTAGATGTTATCTGTAGAATACTGGAATAGGCCATAGTATGGATTCAACATCTCATGGCAGAGGAGATATAACCACTCCCTAAATTAGTGACAGAGGACACAAAATAAAAAATAAAAAATCACACATACATTATGAATGTAGATTGCAGAAAGACTCCTGGTGAGAACAATCTGTTAAGTACAGAATTACTCTTAAGCGACACATTTAAAGTATAATGAGAACGTTGTGACAAACGAGGACATGCTCATCATTTTTCATGCATCTAAAATAGATTACATATTTTATTTACATTGTGCTTCTCATGCATTAAAACTGCAACACAATAACTAAATACATTTAAAAAAAAATTAAAGGTAAAGAATGACAGCACAACCAATGTGAATCCTTTGATCTTAGTCAATGTCAAAAGCTGTCCAGAGATTCTTTCCAATGTCAGTGGGAATCGTATCCTAGCATTTGTCTTGCCTTGCTACACCGCCGTAGTCTAGCCCCTCCTCCCCGCGGAACTTCACCATGAGACGCTTCTTCAGGTCCTTCGGTCTCATCTTCATGATCTGTCTGTACGACTCCTGATGGGAAGACCAATCAAAGTGACACTTGGACCTAAAATCGCCCATTCAAGTATCACACTCAGCAATCAATAGTGAGGTTTACAGCTCAACACTGACACCTACTGGTGATCTGACACAAAGTTGAAATGTGACAAATGGTCCCGCACACAACATTCAATAAAGCCCCAGCCCCAGCCCCAGTCAGAGGACTTTACAGGGATATTCACATTCATACTGGTTTTTCTCAGCACCAAAAGGAGAGATTTCTTATTTACGCCAAAACTGTGTGAACTTTCTTTCAAATAACTTTCAAATTTTCAAATACATTTAATCCACCAATCAATCATCTCTGAAATGACAGCTTAATATGCCTTCATGAGACTGAAAGCTTCCACACTCACAAATCAAACACCAGTTATTAACTGTTTTTGGAGCGGCACAGGTTTATGCAGGTGTGTGCAGGGCAGAATCAGCTCTGTCTGATTGGCTGAATGCTGCAGTGAAGACAGAGGCAGGCGATGGCGTACCTCAAAGATCTCCTCGCGGGACACCTCGATGCGGCAGTGTCCGGCCTGGGGCTGTTGCAAGGACAGCTCGTGCCGGAGCAGCTTTAGTTTCTGCACCAGGTCCCTCTCACAGCGCACGGGCGCCTCCCCTTCGCCCCCGCCCCCCTCCTCCACCGCTATCTCCGTCTGCACCGGCAGGGCCTGGCTGGACTCCTTTACCTGAGAGTGCTGACTGTGATGCATACGCAAGCACGGACAAACAAAGTATTTGATAGCGGTCAATCAATTTTCAGCTCAAAAATAAATCATAATAAAATAAATGATAGATGATCACAACAAGATCAATGCTAAAACAGACTTGATCAGGCTGGAATTAGACCACATATTAAAACTAGAAATCTGGAAATGGAGCAACCAGATGAACCCAGAGCAGAGGGCACACAGTGTGGGGTCCTACCTCATTATGTGGTGCAGCCTGGGGTCGGTGAATTGTGTGGTTCTGTTATTGTGGTCCACAAAGTAAATCCTTCCGGACACTGTGCTCCTGATCTCCCAGCCCGGGGGCAGGGGCCCCAGATCCTCACAGCTCACACTATTCAGACCCCTGAGGAAGGAACAACACTAAGACTTCACAATACTGGCCCTCAGAGCCTGCCCACTGCAGACTAATGCACTGTTATACATTTATAAACAGACGTGTCTGCTACTTCTTAGCATAAACACACTACATGTGTACATATAAAATTGGCAAATATACAGGTAACTGTCAGACTAAAGGAAACACCTGAGGAAATGAGGGATACAAATATATTGAAAGCAGGTGATTCCACACAGGTCTGGTTCCTGAGTTAATTAAGCAGTTAACATCCCATCAAGCTTTGGGGCATGTATAAAAACTCTTGGCAGGCCCAGTTGCCCAGTATTTTGGCTTCCATGGCTAGAAGAAGAGATCTCAGTGACTCTGAAAGAAAGGTGATTGTTGGGGCACATTTGGTAGGAGCTTCAGTGACGAAGACTGCTCAACTTGCTGATGTTTCACGAGGAACAGTGACTAAGGTGATGTTGGCATTGAAGTCTGAGGGAAAGACATCATCAATTAGGGGCAAGTGTGCACCGTGATGTCCGTGCATTGGTTTGAGTTGCAAGGCAAATCTGGATCAGTTGACTGCAAATATCAAGCCCCTTATTACACCTAAAAATGCACATTTGTGAAGAAAGTGGTGTGAAGAAGACAGGCAGTGGTCTACAGAGCAGTGGAAAAAAGCCATATGGTCAAATGAGTCATCCTTCACCCCATTCTCAACAAGTGAACAAGTGTATGTGTGACGCATGCCAAAAGAAACCTACAGCCCAAGTGCTTTTTTCCACGTTCAAGGGTTCTGATGGCTCTGGTGGCTATTTTCCTGGCACAGTTTAGGTCTACTCAACCCCTTAGAGGGCAAAGAAAACACTAATAAATACAAAGTCATTCTATCCTGATGGGAGTGGTCACTTCCAGGATGACAATGCCCCCAGTGATGACAATGCCCCCATCCACAGTGCACACATACAATGCATTTATACAGTCACTGAATGGTTTGATGAACCTGCATGAAAGCCCAGTTCGATGGTTTGAAACCACATGCCATGGGTGTCTAACGTCACCAGATCTCAACCCAATTGAAGACTTGGTGCCTGAGACAGCGTTTTCCACCACCATCAACAAAATCCCAACAGAAAATGAGGGAGAAAGAAACAAATTGAATAAAAAAATAAACTCATTCATGCGTTAATCAGACCTATGGCCTACCGTGGTATTCTTGGATCGTGCCATGTACTGACGCCGGTCTGTGTGTGCAGGAAGTAGACCTGGCCCTGGACTGTCGTCCTTTGTTCTGTTCAGGAGAGTAAAATAACTTCAGAAACAAACAAGCTGGGTTCTCAAGAGGTGGTTCTCGAAAATAAAATGCACCTAGAATTTCATATCACACAGATAAAGCATCACGGAGTATCCTTTATGTTACACTAGATACATTTATTAAACACTCTTATCTAGAGCAACTTACAAAACAAAGCCCATCAGGCAGAGCCTAGCAATGCTTGTGCCTTATGCACTTGAGCAGAAATGAGCTTTGTCCTTAATTTTGAGTTAAGCTAGTGTTCTTGCCGGTGTTGATACAACATAATGAGTTCACAGGTCACTGGAATTAGAAAGTGTTAAGCAAGGGGTAAAAAAAAAAAGGTTCTTCTTCTGTTCATGGCATGCCTATATTCTAAACAAATGAGATTTGGCCTCAACTAAAAATAAATGTAAGATTTTTGTCCTTTGTTTATTCTTGCACAACACTTCCCTTTAAATCCAGCGATGCTTGAATCAATTATGTTGTATCCACTATGTGGAAAAACAATGATTGGTCCTTGAAACATTGATGACTGCTGCTTCAAAAACAACTACCACTGTATGATCTACTGCCTCCTATTCAACCAGCTAAACGGGCCACATGGTCTCCTCACTGAAATTAGTCTATGTCTGACCAGACCACACACCGTGAAATTAGTCTAGATCAGACTAGATGCAGTGAAGTTAGTCTGCGTCTGACCAGACCAGATGCAGTGAAGTTAGTCTAGGTCAGACTAGATGCAGTGAAGTTAGTCTATGTCTGACCAGACTGCCTCTGAAGTACAGATAGTCCAGATCAGATGAGGCATAGCCCACTCCACTCTGCTGTTCTCCTGAGTGTATATTCCGGTTTTGGCCTCCACACTCAGTGGCGAGTGTGGACAGAGGTAATCACCGTAGCCCTCTGGGAGTTCCGGCGACTGGTGCCCATGCGGCCGGCTCTGAGGGGTGTGACCTCGGGTGTCTTGGTTTCTGATTCGTTGTGCTTGGAGCCTCTGCTCTTGATTTGGCGACTCCACCAACCGACAGTTGCCCCCGCCCGATGCCCCCGTGGTGTCTGTGTAAGGCAGCGGCTCCTCCATGAAGCAGCTGAGAGGCCGACCAGGTCCTGAGTCTTCATAGACTGGTCTGAAACACACCCATCACACCACACTCAATCAGAACTAAGACCATTCACTCATCTCAGCAAATCGTAATCATACATGTAAACATGTCCTGTTCTGTTTACTTGCATGCCCGGTTCTGTTCCCCCAAAATTTAAGAACCCTATAAAAAAAACTATACACTAGGCTAGGCTATATATTGAGTGTAGCAGACTATCATTATAAAATATATATAAAAATAGCCTCAATATCCCTGAAAATAAATACTGTCCCAGGACCAACAATTTCAATCCCAATCATTGTGAGAAGAATACAGATTCTGGTCAAAGAACAGTTTCTAATGGCATATCTCAAATGTTTTGCTAAACAATTCAATATCTTAACAGTACCTCTGCACCATTTGCAAAGCAAAATGTGAAATGGAATTCCTTTTTTATGGACAGTGATTTCCATTAACCTCCATTCTTATGTTCTTTTCTCAAATGTACAGTATGATTACACTTTTAATACATCTATGGAAAATACTGACATATTGTTCCTTTATCCATACAATCACACTGACACAGTTGTTCCTGTCATTCCTGGCCAGCAGGTGGGAGCATTGTTCAAGGCAGTCTCTTGGTAGGTGACAGCCTTTTCTGTCTCTGCATTTCAGTTTGTTCACTCGCACTCACCCTTCATTTTCTAAGAGTCCTCTGCAGTCCACCACCGGTCCCCCGCTCCCTATACGATCTCGTGTCTGTAAACTTACTGAAATGTACAAATCAAGTTTAGAAAAGCTTTGCTTAGATGGGAGAGAAGACGTAACACTTGTTAGTAGCCAAAAGCATGATGACAAAACTCAAACGCTCCATCAGAGGGCATTCTTTGGTCCTTACCTACGATTTGGCCACGTACTGTATCGCTGTCAGTGGGGTTCAGCTTGCATAGATCCAACCGCTGGTCTGAAAGAAGAAGAAGAAAAAAAAAAAGGCTAGGCACCAGAAATGTTCAATCAAAAGTAAGAAATTCAGTATTCTTTGTGGTACATATTGATAAGGGACATGACAAAAATACATTCTAATACTGGTTTATTGCTCTTAAACAGAGGTGTCTGGAGAATGCAGCTTTGTTTGGGTAGGTTAAGATGAGGCCTTTTTTGTCACAATAGGATAAGGTTGTGTTAATGGTAGTATCAGGATATGGGGCTGGAGTTAAGCTGTGTTCAGCTACTACAAGATTAAGGCTGTGTTTGGCTAAGGTAAGGTAAGTTAAGTTTGTGTTAATGGCAGTGTTGGGATGTGTAGTGCTACGATACAGTCAGTGGGTTCTGGGAACGTGGCTGAGTTTGGTTACGCTGCGATAAGGTTGCGTCTATAATAGGCCATGATGTGAGACGCTACACAAAGCCGGGGATTTCTGGAGGACGTGGTTGTTTGGTTAGAAGGCAAGGTTGCATTTATGGGAGTAATGTCAGGATGTGAGGTGCTATGCTACGCACAGCCAGTGTCCTTCAGCCTGCTGATGGCGTTGGACAGGAGTCGGATGCAGCCCAGGAAGCCTGCTCCCTGCTTTTTGTGGATCTTCTTGTGGTTCCATATACTGATGGTTATGGAGTCCGTTTTCCCAATGTACCTGGAACACAGACACACGCCGTGAGTTCATTATGCATTCATTTCTCAAGAAAAACACTAATTTGTGGAAAGCACTGATGCTCTGACGGATGCTTCTTGGCACTGGGAACATTTTGTTCACCCTGCGTTCTTTTTTCTGTGGGGGAGGACAATACGGATCACTCACAGGTCGTAATGCTGGTTCCACTTGGGGTCCAGGGTGCTCTTGACCGTGTCGGTGGAGTGGCACTGTCCTGATCCATCTACTACTACTTTAGCGAAAGGGTCGGGCAACCCTGCGACAGAAACACATGAGCCTGAATCAGGTCGCAAAAAAAGAGACAAAAAGAAGAACAACAGGAGATAAAGATGCAGAGCTCAACAACAGCGATGCCACACAGTGTGCCTGAGCTACACCACACTCAAACACTGAACCCCTGTCCACTGCATTAATCGTTCACTTTTACAAGTGGAGGTTCTGCAACAAAGCGAAGGTTAAAGTGGGCTTAGCGAAGAGTGTGTGGAGTTGACGGAGGAGGAGTGGAGGAGGCGTGACTCTGAAGGAGCTGAGTCTGATGTCTGGCTGAGGCTGAAAGCAGGCCCCGCATCGATGGGAACGAGGTCCCCTCCTGGCTGTGGGCACGGCTGAGGTGATATTCAGCCACCACTGTGGACAGGACTCAGCTCAGAGCGACAAGCTTCACCCCGCATGGGAATTTATATTACCATCAAGCAGGTACAGTGCTCTTGAGGATAATTGTGAGGCACTGGGTGTTTACTGTTGTGTGCATGTCCTTTTGCTCTGATCCTCTGGTTGATGCCCATTTACTGTTATTTACTGGTCTTTCTGAATCTGATTACTGTTCTTTGTGTTATGCCATAAAGGCTATGTTTTATTGATAATGCCAGGTCAGTAAATAAGTCAATAATCACCCCAAAACACCACAAGGCTATTAATAACAATAATATAGTGCTCATAGAAAGTCATCATACCCTTTTGAAATAGTCACTTTTTTGTCTTACAGCCTGAAATGAAAGTACATAAAATCCATCTTTTTCCAGCTTTATTTACACATTTTGCCTTATAACATTGAAGTAAAAAAAAAAAAAAGTGCAATTTCTGATAATTAATTAAAAAATGTAAAACTAGAATAACAGGGATGGAAAAGTGATCAGTCCTGTTAGAATAACCATTATAAACTTGCTCAGGTATAACCAATTACCTTCCAGATCACAGACCAAGCTAATTGGCCTCCATCTGACATCAATTGTAGTGGTTTTAATTATTTCACAATAAAATTAGCTGTTCCTTGAGGATTCCACTCCTAGTAGTTCATGGTAACGCAAATAATTCACCATGGCTGGAAAGGTGCTTTCAAAAGGACTCCGGGATAAAGTTGTGGATAGGCACAAGTTAGGAGAAGGATATAAAAAGATTTAAAAGGCTTTAACTATCCCTCTGAGTACTGTTCAGAGTATTATTAAGAAGTGGAAGGCACCCACACCTTGCCAAGATTGGGCCGTCCCTCCAAACTGGATGACCGAACCAGGAAAAGATTGATCAGGGAAGCTACCAAGAGGCCAATGGCAACCTTGAAGTCTTAATGGCAGAGATTGGGCAATCTGTGCATGTGACAACAATCTCACAAGCTTTACACAAAGCTGGCCTGTATGGCAGGGTGGCAAGAAAGAAGCCTCTTCTGAAAAAGTGTCACACTGAGTCTTGTTTTCGTTATGCGAAGAAACACATATAAGATTCTGATGCCATGTGGCAAAAGGTTATATGGTCAGATGAGACCAAGATTGAACTTTTTAGACTGAACTCCAAGCGCTATATTTGGCAGAAACCAAACACAGCACACCACCCAAAACACACCATACCTACAGTGAAGCATGGTGGTGGCAGCATTATGTTGTGGGGGTGTTTCTCTTCAGCGGGGACTGGGCAATTGGTCAGGATTGAAAGGAAAATGGATGCTGCCAAGTACACCCAAATTCTTGAGGAAAACCCCGGCCCTCAGCTAGACAGCTGAAGATGGGCAGGTGGTTCTCCTTACAGCACGACAACGACTCAAAACACACCGCCAAAAAAACAACGCAGTGGCTAAAGGACAGGAAGGTGAATGTCCTTGAGTGGCCTAGTCAGAGCCCTGACCTAAATCCGATAGAACATCTGTGGATGGACTTGAAGAGTGCAGTCCATCGCCGCTCACCACGGAATTTGACTGAACTGGAACAGTTCTGCAAGGAACTAGGTACGCAAAGCTGGTAGAGACATATCCAAACAGACTGATGGCTGTAATTAAAGCAAAAGGTGCCTCTACAAAGTATTAAATCAGGGGACTGTTCACTTTTCCAACCCTGTTACTCTAGTTTTTCATTTTTTATTAATGATCAGAAATTGTGCCCTTTTTTTTCACTTGAATGTTGTAAGGCAAAATGTGTAAATAAAGCTGGAAAAAGATGGATTTAATGTACTTTCATTTCAAGCTGTAAGACAAAAAAAAGTGACTATTTCAAAAGGGTATGATGACTTTCTATAGGCACTGTAGGAGTTGCCTGAGCAAGTGAATACTTTATTTTTCTGACAACGTAAAAATATTTTTTACAATTTCTGCAGCAACATGTTAACAGAGAAACACAGCAATGTGCTGCTTTTCCAGAGCTGGGGCTGGAGTACAGTATGAGGAATATATAAGACAAGTAATGACAATCTGAACAGCAGTCCAAAACACCTGGCTGATTTAGCACATCCCACACAGTAATCAATCGATTTGGGACTGCAGGCAAACCACAAGCCAAGACGAGCCTGTGGTTAGGCCTTCTTAAAACCAACAACTGATTCAACTAATCTACAAAACTATCAATAGACGGAGGTCTGGAGGCACACTTACGAAAGAAGTCCTTTTTCGCCAGATTCTTGGCACATAACACTGAAAAGAAGAAGAAACAAAATCATCAGTGCCATTTTGAATCACTTCATGACAGGAATTCAGAAATATTCCAGTGGGTCTGTGCCCAACAATATTTCAGCAAAATCTCAACACAGTCAGGAGACGGGTTGGGAAACAAACCCAGCCATTTCAAAGTTAAAGAGCAACATGATCCTCTATGACAGTATGGAGAAGGGGTCCCCCAAACTTGGTCCACAGGGTTCTGCCGGTTTTTGTTGTTACTCAGCATTTCTTTGATAAATTAAATCAGTACACTCAGCTCCCTGATTTCCTGGGTTTGAATTGGTTGCTGATTTTAAGGTGAACACCAACAGACCCTGTGCCTCTGCAGGACCAGGGTTGGGGACCCCTGGTATGGAGTATAAGGTTTGATGGACTGAGCAGGGGAGGACTCCATTGGTAGTAATAGTTGTGGCAGAGAGACAGTCCCATGCACATTCACACTGTGGTACAGGAAGTTGAGACCTGGAGGAGCCGACCTGGACCAAGTGAATCACCCTGTATGGTCCCCTTCCCCTGTGACAGCCCCAGCCTCCAGAATACCTGCCTATGTAGCCTGACCACACCCACACCCACAACCACAACATCGTCACCCACCCAAACCCACTACCATACCCTCAACCATGCCAAAATGCCACTCACCCAAACCCACTACTATGCCCACAATCACGGCCTCATGCCCCGCCCACAACTTCACCCAGCCAAGCACACAACCATGCACACAACCATGTTGACTCACATGCCCCTCATGCACCCAAACCTACTACCATGCCCGCAACAATGCCCGCCCATTTTCACTCACTACTAAGGAAAATACAATTACGCATAAACTATCAATCACATAAAGAGAAGTGCTTGAACTTAAGGCTTGTATAACCAGCGTGATGTACAAGGCTCATCAATATATGTGATCTCTGTTCTGCAGTCTCTTCTTTTATCTTCCAATCATTCCACAGGTTACTCATTAATGATCCTCTTTGCTTGCAAGCTGCCTGCATGATGAGTAACTATGTAGATTTGTAGCCATACAGCTCGCACAGGCATGAGCACACTTATCTAATTTGGAATTAATCCAACTGAACTAGAAATTTTAAAAAGGTTTGCAAGGTCTCTTTCTGGGAATCAATGCGTTAAAAATATGGTCTAATCTGGAATACTCTTTACAATACGGTCCACTATCAGTCCAATACAGCTAGGTATTATACAGTTGAGATAAAATGCACGAGTCAATACAACACCTACACAGGGATGGAGATTTGTACTCTCTCATTAAATATTAAAATTCCACAGACTTCAAATGACACCAACAGTTCTGTAGTGTGCGATAAGAAAATGAGAAAGTATGATAAAAATTCTGAAGGAATTTCCTGCATGAGTCAAAAGTTAAGCAAACATGTTTAAAAAGTGGTTTACTGAACAACATTAAAGGGCTGTTCTCAACAACAAAAAATATTGAATTCATATAAACATTTTGCAGACATTTTATATAAGGTTGTTATTCATTTGAATCCCTCTGGAAAAAGGGGAATAAGAATGAGAAATGTATCCACAGGGAAAGTGTTTAGTGGGGCATACCACACCATTTTTTTCCTATCCAACCAGAAAATATATATATTGGTTTTATGTTCTCAAAGAACCACACGAGATCGTATTATTGCCTGCTTAAATAAACTCAGATAGCTACACCATTTAGCAGTAGCTCAGTCCGAAGTGGGTTAACTGGAAGAGTTCTCCCTACACAAAGCCATCCTTCAATCTATCAACGGTGTTTACCGCAATCCTGCATCTTATCTGCTGTGTAAAATACTGATGTTATTCCCTTGCTTGCTGGCCCATGAAGTCACGTGTAAAGCATTTTATAGGCTTGTTCGAGTCATAAAACATCTGCTAGATTGGATACTTTTAATGGATTCCCAAGACCAGCATTTCGGAGCTTAAATCCTGACGCACGGGCAATGAAACCAAACACAGCGATGGATAAAGCAAGGCTCCATTTGAAAAGCCGCCTTGTTCCGCTCTCCTATGGCGGGGGCTGTCGGTCGAGCGGGTTACATCTGACACCTACACAGCGCAGTATGAGAACAGCGGGACACCTGCAACTCAGATATGGAACTGGGCTCCATGGATGAGACGTTGCCGTGCAGCAGAATACTAATGAGCCTGATATAATGATATAAATGCAAAACAGCCAACTGTATTTCAGATCCTGCTTTACCGTGTGTAAATTAAAAGTAGTGGCTTATACGTTAATGCAGTAAATATTATACAAATATAAATATGGCATTAAATCAATTTCACAGTAAATAAAAAAGTGTGTGTGTGTGTGTGTGTGTGTGCATGCGCGTGCTGTGACCCATTAATTATTCAACAAAATCGGTTCCCATATTTCTCCAAAGGTAGGTTATATATTCACAAAGGAAAAGGAAAAAAATTGTAGTTTCATTCTCATTTTCTTTCAACTCACTGCTGAAACATGAAAAAATAACCTCTGCCATGTGTGTATTTGTGTGCATGTGTGTGTATCAGCACACCATGCAGTGGGTATGACAAATATTCACCCTCTTTGGCATTTTTCACATTGTATTTTCTTACTTCATTATTTTGAAAATGCATTTAATTGACATTTCTTGCCACTGATCAACACAAAACTCTATAATATCAAACAACAATTAAAGATATTTTAAAATTAATTACAAATAATTAATTAGCAGTGATTGATAATTGATTGATTAAACAGACAATTGATTCCATAAGAATACCCTTTGACTTAATATTTGTTAGAAGCACATTTAGCTGCAGTTACAACTGAGTGAATTTGGGTAACTCTACCAGCTCTTCACATCTGGACACTGCAATTTTCACTCATTCCTCTTTACAAAATTGTTCAAGCTCCATGAGGTTATTGTCTGTTTTTTATTTGTAATTAATTAAGAAAAAGCTTTAGAGTAATTTCATGTTTATCAGTAGCAAGAAATCCCAGTCCATGAAGTGAGAAAATAAAACATGAAAAATGCCAAAGGGGTGAATATGTTTATACCCACTGTATATGGTAAAAAGGATTGCCGATGTGCAAATCCCCATGCACTCATGGAAATTTTGGCATATTTATGTGCCTCTGACAGTGGATACCCAAAACTGAAAAAATGTGATAATTATGGCTGAAACAGAAATGCCATGCTTGCAATAAGGTAAATTAGCAAAAAAAGAGTGGTGAAAAGGTGCTGAAACGGCAAATCAAAAATGAAAACACGAAGGACACTAAACCTTATGTTTCAAAAATGGTTACGTCTAAAAGAGCTGCGATGAGCTTTGTGAAAATGTGCAAGAATATCTGTATGTCCAGGGTCGAAATACACTTGTTGACAATATCATTCCAGCAGTCAAGATAAAAACAAAAAGGTTGAATTCGTTGCAGGTCTCTGTAGTGCGTTTTTTGCGGAAAAATAAATGGAAAAAATGATAGTGATCTCCCAATACAGGTTACATATTATGAGAACATGCCGTACACCTGGACCTGGTGGGTATTGGGCAACAAATTGTGCCTGGGCACTCAGACATTTCAGCAAGAAGCTGGAACACCGTACAGAACCTAGGTCAAAACCACAGGGTCTTAGTTGGAATGTGTTAGGCCTAAATATGCATGCTTTTAATGTGTGTGTTGTGTGTGTGTGTGTGTGTGTGTGTGTGTGTGTGTGTGTGTTTGTGTGTGCGTTGTGTAAACTAGAAACCCTTTCCCTCCATCCCAGTGCTGCACTGAATGACTGCTCTCCTTTCCCTCTGCATCAGCTGTGCGCTCCATTCCGGCAGGTAGGCTAATTAATAGGGGTGCACTGATATATCAGTCGACTATCGGTATCAGCCAATATTTGCCTTGTTGACTGCAATCGGCAATAAACAAGGCTAATTTACAGGCTAAACTGACTGAAACCACACCTAATTTACTCCTCTGACGACGCAGTAATTGACTAGCTATCATGAGCACTCTGGCACTCCACGCAGTCTTGCACAAGATGCCCGCAAGAGCAGGGCGATATGGCCAAAAATAATTATCATATATGTTGACCAAATACTTTGATAACAATATTGAAACGATAATTTGTATGCAGAAAAAATCTGAGTATATATATTTATATACACACACACACTCAGTGGCCACTTTATTAGGTACACCTTTCTAGCACTGGGTAGGACCCCCCCTTTGCCCCCAGAACAGCCTGAATTCTTCATGGCATGGATTCAACAAGGTGCTGGAAACATTCCTCAGAGATTCTGGTCCATGTTGACATGATAACATCACGCAGTTGCTGAAGATTTGTCGGCTGCAGATTTGTTGGCTGCACATTCATGTTGTGAATCTCCCATTCCACCACATCCCAAAGGTAGTCTATTGGACTGAGATCTGGGGACTGTGGAGGCCATTGGAGTACACTGAACTCATTGTCATGTTCGTGGAACCAGCTTGAGGTGACGTGTGCTTTGTGACATGGCACATTATCCTGCTGGAAGTAGCCATTAGAAGATGGGTAGACTGTGGCCTAAAGGGATGCAAAGGGTCAGAAACAAGACTCAGGTAGGCTGTGGCATTTAAACAATGTTCAATTGGTATTAAGGGGCCATTCTCTGTAAACTCTAGAAACTGTTGTGGGTGAAAGTCCCATGAGATCAGCAGTTTCTGAGATACTCACACCACCCCGTCTGGCACCACAAATCATTCCACAGTCAAAGTCACTTAGATCACATTTCTTCCCCATTCTGATTTTTGGTCTGAACAACAACTGAACCTCTTGACCATGACTGCATGTTTTTATGCATTGAGTTGCTGCCACATGATTGGCTGATTAGATAATTGCAATAACGAGCAGATGTACATGTGTACATAATAAAGTGGCCACTGAGTGTGTGTGTGTGTGTGTGTGTGTGTGTGTGTATGTATGTATATATATATATATATATATGGCTGCCTTTTCGCATCTGCATATGATTTTTTGCTTTCCTCTGCGGGGACTGGGACTGCTTTGTCAGCTCGTTTGTAAGCAAAGTAACCCCACACAACTGGCGCTAAACTCGGGTTCGACTTCAATCTCGTTGTCACGTTTGTCTGAGCCTACCATAGTTAGTGGGTTTACTGACTGAACAAATTCACTCCATGCTTCGCTAGCTCCAAGTTTGGCGCTTTGATGATGCTTCACTACAGTGAAGTTGCGCTTCATATCAAGACTGACTGTGATTGGCCTTGTTGCTGTGTTGGTTGTGTTGCGGATGGAAAAAGGCCAAAATAAATTCTGAAAATAAATATTCTCATCCACGCAACAATGTTATAGCTTAACCGCATTAACATTCAAAATTTAATTAACAGTTAATTAGCAGTTGATAATTGCAATAATGCTGTAAAATGTGGTTATCGCCCAGCTCTAATGTACGCTGTTCTCGTTGCTTTCAGACGTGTTGTTTTTGTTGACACTGCCGAGCGAAGAAAAGGGCAGAATTATTATTTGTTTTGCCAGGGCACAAATGGGACAATAAATAACAAAATATCGGTATCGGCTGATTGTGTTATTTTAACTATCAGTATCGGTCCAGAATTTTCATATTGGTGCATCACAAGCACAAAGAATGAATGGAGATGAAACACTGCAGTAGTAAACTAGTAGTAACAACTTTTAGTGAACTCCCTTTGTGAAAACACGGCAAAAATGTATCCTGAATTTATGAATGGGAATTCATGACTGAAATTATGAGCCTCAATTCTGAAGATGTGATGATCAGTCTGCAGAAAAGTCTGCAAAAAGGGCTGAAAGCTATGTAGGTGTACAGTACGTGACATACAAATATACCAACTAGTGATGGGATTCATGAGGTTTCATAAACCACATAATGGGTGGAGCCACAATGAGCTGTCAATCATGACTCGTTTGAACCAATTGAAAGGTTTTTCTCTCCACAGAAAGAAACCATTGCAAGAAAAATATTGCTCTTACCATTTTTGCTTTCATGAAAGCTCATTCTAGCAGCCCTACTACAAACAACATTATTTCAAGCTTATCAAAAGAGCAATGCTAAAACTGACGCTAACTCAAAGTCAACCAAAGTGCATGGATGGATAATGCTGAACTGTATGGGGAGTTAACCAACACACAATTCAGAAACAATTCTGTTTCTATTCAAGAAATTAAAGGAGGAATGAGAAGACCTAATAAACCACACCACGGTGTTCAGTGCAGAGTGCTTTCTTCACAACTTCCCCAGTCTATCATCCCTCAGTGGAGATTGTGGAAAATTGCAATAATTGTAAATCACAAGTCAAGGCACTAATGAGACATTCCAGCCTCTTTCTGAAAAGTATGCAATATTTACAAAAGTGAAAACCACTGTGATTCAACTCTAGGGTACATTTTAAAATTCAGTCTTTTGTCAGTGTGTATTAACTATAAGAATTCTAAATTGGAGCCTAGAATTGGCTCTCCTTAAAATCCTGGATTCTTCAGCCTCCCTTTATGCATTCGTGAATTAACTATGCTTTCAAATGAAGGATTTCGCTTTCTGAAAAAGATGGTGGGGGTATCCTTTAAGGATTTCAACTCTGCGACAGGATGTGCACTCTGGAGGGCCTGAAAATGGAACCCGTCCCGCTGTTTTTATTAGCGTATCTAATCTGGATGGGTGACCAGCGGGGCAAACACACACACGCGCGTGCAAGCGCGCGCAAACGCAGCAGACTCACACAAAGAGACAGCTTGCCGTTATTTGTTCACGACTTGTCCTGGGGGCTAATGGGCTTTGCAAACAATCAAACAATCCCACCCGTGCTCTTTGACTAAGCCTTTTGACTGGAGTCCAAACAGCCTGGTATGGTGCAATGGTCAGCTGTCATTGGCTACCCCAAAAATAAGGAGATCAGCCTTTATTTGAACCATCTGACATATCGGGATTAGCTTAGAGCGAGGCTAAAACACTATTTTCACACTGAAAAAACTTTATTGCAACAAGTATTAGGCCTGTATTTTTAAAGACAAGGTTTTGTTTGTGAAAATAATAGATAATACATAGGCCTACATTATAATAAGTACAAAAAAATTAAGACTCTTGAAAAATATTCATAAAAAGGCCTCTTTGGCCTCATTTCACTGAATACCCTTTTCAGTGCACCACTTCTTGCGTAAAGCTCCATTTAGCCTACACCCCATGTCTGCCGGCCAGACTCGTCCCTTCGGGGGGAGGGATTTGCTGAAGCTACGCCCCCGCATCGGTGAAGGGGTCTGTGCCAATCAGTCCTGCCAATCACATGTAGGGGCAAGGTGTCTGAATGACAGGCTGTTGACAATTCACACCCTGCCTGCCCGGCCTCAACACCCCATGAGGAACATGAAGAAATGATCCCTGCCTGCTCTGACCGCCTCGTTTTGGCTTGTAAACTGCACTGATGGAAGTTGCTCCGTTATTTTTAACCTCCCAGGACTCACGCTTCCTGCAGGGCTGGTGAATTACGTCGGGTGGAGAGAGCACAAAAAAATGGATGTTGGGAATACAAATGTCACAACTCCACACAGGCAATGCTGGGGAGATATTCAATTTGCATATCACATTATTAAGTTGTTAATGCAGCTTTTGGCGAAAACAACCAGTTCAAATTTCATAAAAAATACATCTCAATCTCAATATAAACAGATATCTCCTATCCCGTTCCATACAGGAGGGAGACTATCCTTGGCATTCATCCCCATTCGAGGACTGGACAATTGCTTGATACATCCTTTACTCATTTAATTGACCCTCAATTGAATACAGGTCTGGTGCTGGTGCTGGTGAGGAGAACTTAATTGATTTAGGGTTAGCGAATGCTAATTAAGTGGCATTACCAACCATACTACTGACTTCCTGACACTGCTAACAGCCTCCCTGCAGATACAGTAAAGCCATCTACACTGACTAAAGGCAACGACCTGAATCTTACAAACTAATAACAAGAAAGGAGAACAAAATAAACACTCAGAAGGCAGTGGAACAGCTTTCTTGCTCTCATCTTCACAATCCAGGGCAAATAGTAAACAAAATCTTAGGTCAAACTTTAGCTGGAATCAGTTGTAACTGCACAATTAAAAATTTGGTTTCATTTATTGTAAATGATGATATCATTTAAAATGAATACGCTAACCATCCACTCATGTTTCTGTTTGAGTGTCAAGCCCTGCAGATCCAATAGATTTTTTAGAAAAAACTATTGGTTTCATTCACTTCTAGATAATGGTGCTGCCTGTACCTTTTCTGCCACAATGTTTACTTCATGCAGAAGCTCAAATGATCCAAATATAACACAACTGCTCTCTGATTGGTTCATTATGGAGCTCAGCAACTTAAATTAAATGGGGGGGGGATGAATCACTGAACTGAGAAACCTAAAACTAAAAAGGGGGACATTCTGCAAGAGAACTATAAACTGGGGGGTTATGGAGCTGAACAAATTGAACTAAAAGGGAACAATTAGTTAGGGGTGCACAGTGACACTGCAGCATTTTCCAAAGTGTCTGCATCCATGCCCTCAGCTGGAAACCCCTTAGATACAGCCGTGTGTCCCTATTTGCTGAAGTCGGAGACTTGGCGGGCAAATGAGCGCGTTTCCTTTTGGAGAATCTGCAGAGGTGCCCCCAGGAGCACAGCCCCATGCTTCAGCGTGGGACGGGACACCCACCACAAACTAGTGAGTCACCCAGACTAGTCACACTGAATGCAGCAGCCAAAACACACTTCAGAGACGCCGCCAAGTCCAAAGCGAACAGCGAACAATGGCAGGCCCTCTCATTAAACGGCGAGCAGACGCTGATGTAGTGCGTTAGTCAGGTGGTCGTTTTACGCCACATCCTGCGGGGAAGCGGTTGAGTATTAATCACGAGGATGGCCAGACAGCATGGAACTTCCCCCGTGACACCAATTTCTCTATAAAAGTGAGAGAGAAGAAACAATTCTTCATAGTAACGGTCCTGAACATCCACAGGAACTGCAGGCAGGGCAAGTGGAGGAGTCGGAGTCTCGGTGGATCCTGCAGGTTCATTAGGTTCACTGAAGCAGCCCCCACAAACCACAAAATGAAGCCCCCTGCAGCAGCACGGTGTCTAATAACAAGAGATTTCTCAAGATCTGTCATTATGACCTATAGTGGACTGAAAAGAGAAAACAAATCACTATCAATTGATTAACTTATAACTTTTTTATCGTTGAAATAGTGGATTGCACCGTAACACAGTGGCACAGTAACTCGAAGTATCTCCATTCAAAAACAAGGGTGAAATGCACATTTACAAGCGATGACTGTTTTCCAGCTGGACGTGTCTGCCTCGTATCCTGGTGAGCCGTAGAGCAGGAGATCTCAATCATTTCCATTTCCCCAAGACCACAGAAGGCAGACACACTGGCGCAGGACAGGGAACTGAGAGACTGACCTTACATTATGACAGGGATTCCACATCAATGGCCAATTTTCACTGGGTCTAAAAAAATATATATTTTGAACGTTCCATAGTCACTGGCATTTTCCACACGGCTCCCACTGTTGTCACATGTCTGTAGTCAGACCTGGGTCAAATAATTATTTTAAATACTTTAACGCTTTAGACAACTGTACAATTCCTGCTGATTACTGGCAATTAAAAAAAAAAAAATAATTATTCACCAATATTCAGAACAAAAAATCTTCTCATATATTTGTAAGTTTTGGTTAGTAACATCTTTCGTTGAACATTTACATGGATCTACAGGAGTGTTTTTTTACCAGCACTACTCTAAAGAGTAAAAGTATTTGAAATAGGTAAGCCATTTGATCCAGGTCTATCTAACTCTGCTACACGATATACTCAGCTGGGTCCCATTTCAATCGTAGGGCTTGTCAATTTCTACCCCACTAGGAGTAGGCTACTAATGTTACCCGCACTACGCAGACCACAGACACCCCCCAAAAAATTGCTAACATTGTGCCGGTTCAAGGTTTGCGGTTTGGTGGAGTTACAGTTTTGCGTCTCCTACACCTACACCAGAAGCTGTCTAACCGGTTTATTTATGGGTCATACACAATATTTTTAAATGGCTGCTTCTCACCAGATCCTTTTTGCTTTTAATAAATACTTCCTCAAATATTTACCCTGTTTACAGTGCTCATTTTCAGACCTCAAGGAAGTGAGGACCAATGTTTTTAAGTGAAGCGCCAACCCCCCCCCTCCACAACAGCCTCAACCCTGATTTTCATACATCATATATGAGGGGCGGTTGAATGGGTACAGGGAATGGTTCTTTTTCTTTTTCACTGTAATAAAACATACCAAATAAATGTTAAAAAAAGACCTTCAAATGTCAGTCACTGAATGGAACAGAAAGTAAGTAAACATTGATAAGCTCACTGCTTATGCTCATTGTTATAGTTATTGTTACCCTGTTTGATCGAGGCGTAATTCATCGTTCTCAATTTTGTGTCCAGACAAAATTATGTCCTCAGAAACCCAGCATGCTAGTGTTAGCAGCACGCTAGCAGGTTGATGCCATCTTGTTTTTTGTTTTTTTACCAAAACATTCGGAAGGGCTGGCTGGGTCTTCTGTACTCATGTGTACCGCGGAGCTGCACACTGCAGTAACATTAATCTACTGAGCAAGTGAAATACAAGGAGGCTCCCACAGCCCTCGCCAAGCAGGACAGAGATTACCATAGCCTCAAACGTACCACTGAAATTGCAGCGGTACCTTCCTCCTAGCCATTCAAACAATAGCCTTTCATTTGTGCGACAAACCTGAAAAATAGCTCTGAAAAGAATGACCTTCTCCAATTTCTCAATTGTGTACATAAAGACAAATGCAGGTATTATCTCCACTTCCAAAATACCTTCCATTTCAGTTTAAGTTCTCAGTTTGAGTCAAACAACATAAATCTTAAGACCAGCCAATAAGAATTCCTTCCCATGGGTCATGACTGCTGGCCAATAGCCTAACTTTGCAAATCACTTAAAAATCCAAGGCGTAGGCCTCCCGCGTGGTCCAGTGGTTACAATGTTCGACGCTGGCCACGGCGACTGGGGTTCGATTCCCCGTCGCGCCAGAGTCGGCTCTGGCCGGGAGTGCCAGCAGAGGTGGCGATTGGCTGTCCGCCCCAGGGAGGGGGGAGGGAAGCCGACAGGACGTTCGATGCGCACAGGAGTGGCCCTGTAGTACCGGGTTACGGTCGACGGCCTGGCAATTGCCGTCTCGGAGGAGACGATGCTTCGCATTCGTCACTACCGGTCGCAGGACTATGGCTGCGAACTCACGTTACTAGGGGGGGGATTGACTAGCGGGTGTAATTGGGAGAAAATCATGGGAAAATTGGGAGAAAATCATAAACAAAATCTTTAAAAAAATAATAATAATAATCCAAGGCATAGCCCCCAGTGTGCCAGCAGTCAGAGGAACACATAGGCTGGCCCACATGCCAATGCGTCATTTGAGGGATTTACCCTTTTTCCCTATGTCGTTTCTTAATCCATCAGCTGCATGCTGCGTCTGTAATCAAATTTCACATTGTTGCCCATTGTACAGCGTTCGTTGGGAAGTGTGTCAAACCCACACAAATACTGGGACCGGTCGTCATCTTGTGAGTTATCAGGATTGCGCAAAGTGATGAAAACAACCTTGTCATGCTGCTTACAACCCACATGCCAAATGAAAGCCAGTCTCTGAAGCATCTGCTGTAAGTTAAAGCACGTATCTCTGAAGATACGATAAACTAATATACGAGAGCAATGAAATAAGGAAAGCAAATCACAAATCTTATCTACCAAGCCTGACCCTGAGAAGTCCAACTGACCAAGCTTTGACTGGTTTTTACTTGACTCCAGATTGCTTGGTCCCAACCATTTTAGTGGCCTAAATACAGCTGATATATCCAATGCCCTGTGGCTTCTTCATTATAAATAATAAAAATTAAAATATGTATGTCCTCAAATATTATTTAGAAATTAGAAATGTAAAACAATCCATAGTTTGTGCAGAACACAAGGATGGGTTTCAAAAGGTTTTAAGGTAGCAGTAAAACATTTTTGGATTCTTACTCATTCTTTTTCTTCAGCTCAGGAACAAATTTACTAATTGCTTTAATCGCTCACAATGAAGGACAACATGGTTTTGATTTGGCTAACCTCCCCCCCAAAGAAAAGGACAGACATTTGGTACAGACATTGGGTTAGTAGTGTAACCCATTATCCAGCTATGCTTGCAGCAGTATGCATGACAAAATGTTCTATAAACATTGGCCTTTATACATAGATTCTGGACATGACTCAACATCCTTTTGAGTGATACATTTCAAATTAAGATTTAAGATGTTTACACTGCATTCCTTGACCAGCTGCAAATCTTTGTTCTTTTTTAAATCAAAAGTCATTTAACAAACACAGGTGTTCCATGATGAGGATTGCTTCATCCTTTTTTGTTACATTTGGTAGTTATTTAATAATTAGGCCTGCAATTTTTCATGGGAGCACAGCCATTCCAGAAGAGTGGAGAGGGTCAGAGCCATATACAGTATTTTCAGATGGATAAGTCTTCCACATGGCCTAATTATAGAATAAGAAATGCTCTGACTGGCCACTGCTTAGCGCTCCTTAACTGGTGGCTCAGACTATGTTGTCATTATACTGGGAGGCAATTTTCAGACAAATGCATCCCCCTCCTTGTCTGGTAATATGAAACGTTCATGACCCTTTACACGGCCAGCCTTTCGATCCGTCTCATCACAGTACAGCTCTAGTGTGAGAAAAATACTACATAACAAGGAAATGAGACATTTCTAAATTAAGACAGTACACTACAAGAAAATATCTAGGGTGCTTCTTGAAATGTAGTATTTCTTAAAATACTTCTTCAAAAACAACAAATAGACTCAAAGCCAAATAAATATTAGTCCGTCGAGAGCAGAGGCAGGAAAACAGAACCAGAAAAATGTGTATTGTAAAAAGTCTTGAAAACACAGTGAGCTTTTAGAGGTTACACCCCACACACGTTTTCCGAGCAGATAGAACACGGAGGCTGGCATGTGTCAAGGGAAAGGGTGGGATAGCACCGCTTCAGATCCCCACTCCCCGCCAGGCATCCTCCGGCTGCGAGCCCCGATACCCGAAGCTGAAGAGCCTGAGGCCGCGTCCATTTACGCGATAGGCACAGTTAATGATTTCGGTCTAATCAATGGTGTTGGTTTACAGCGGCAGACGGTCACCGGGGACTGCATCATTAACTACATCCCCCTCGCTCTCCCTCCTCCTGGCGGGGTTGCACAACGCGCCGTGGAATGTCAGACGGGCCCCGCATGCTTGGCATGCCGACGCTGAGGCTAACGCGGCCCCCTGAACATGAACGTGCTCTGCCGTGTCTTCTCATGAGAGGAGGGGGTGGCAAAAAAAAGAGGGAAAGTAGCATGCAACGTGACCCTTGAGTACTGAGAGGATTAAACTGGGCCCGGCGCTCCCTGACTAAGCAGGATCCCCCCTCCCCCACCCCGTAAGCAGCTTTCGTAGGCACAGCCCTACCTACGGCAGCCACCAGAGCACTTTTCACACCACGCCACAATCTCAGACTGGATCGAGCTGGTGCAACGGATGCCATTAATCTAATTAACCGGCTTGTCACCGCAGTCAATTAAAATTACATTTGAAAGATGGGTTTACTGCAGATCACATTAAATCTGTACATTTCGCTTAATTTGCTCACCAGGTCCAGTTATGCAGGTCAATTTATACAGCTTGATATTACAGTAATATAGCCTGAATGATTACTAAAACAATTCAGGCACTAGCCTAGACGACAGCTAGCCAAACATATGAAACTGCAATGCTTTTTATTCTGTCAGTCATTTTGCAATACATATTAGCCTAGATTTCAATGCTATATGCAGGTGTACCTTCCATATTTTCATGATGAAAATTAAAAACTCATTCAAACAAGGGGAGAGCGGGTGGCTACATTATATCTTTTGTTACAGTCATGACTCGTGTAGGAAGTAGCTTACATTATGTGTACATTAAGCGATTGTTAAAAATACATTGCTTCTGCACATTATTCTTAATTAGGTGGCCAAAGGCGGCAGGTGTGTAGGAACACTATTGTATTTGCAGGTTTTATTATTATTCCGTCAACATATTAAAAACCGCCTGGTCGGTTTACACAAAACTAGGCACATTGATAGAGGCGTACAGAAGTGGCCCAATGAGGGATTTTGGTGACAACTGGCCATTTGGTGGTGCTATCACAGAAAATTCACATTGCAATATTTAATTGATCATAACTTGACCTAGAGATTTGAAATAAATGTCACTACAGACTTCTCCTCACAGACAACAAAGGTCCTTCAAAGACCCATGGCGTCAACCATATTGTATTATTCTGCCATTTTTATTTATTTATTTATTATATTTTTTTTTAAAGGCTTAAATCATATCTCCCCTGAAACCGTTCAAACATGAGCATGCAACTTTCAGTAGTTTATATTGGAACCTCCTTTTCATTTGTGGAGTTTTCCTTTTATTTTCATAAATTTTCATTAGCAAATTCACCATGAACAGAGCAGAATCTATACTGAAAAGTCACCTTCAGCCATGTGGAAACACTCGACCACACTACATTAACCACTGAGGGAAGACTGTGAGAGAGAGTGCGCTTTGTAAATAAGTGGCAGCGGAGCAGCATGCAATCCCGCTCCCACCTTGCCCACTGCTCCCGCCATCTCCTGCTTTTATACACATCTAACGTTAACATGCTCCGTGTAATCAAATCTGGCACCAGCCCGCCCCCACTTAATGGGTGGCTGTACTGTACCACAAAAAAAAGTTATTAACAGCAACATTAAGCTTTTAAGGGCTCTGCAACTACTGCGAACTACGCAGAGGGTGTTGCAGAGGATGTCGCATACCTAGCACAAAAATCAAACATGCGACTGCAGCTCAACATGTCGCGTAGATGTTGCACATCATTGAATGGTTGGTTAGCAAATGGAGGCAGAGCTGTCATAATAATAGTTCATCAAGCTAGTACATCTTTTTTTTTTTACATTTTAAGCATTTAGCACACGCTCTTATCCAGAGCGACTTTCCAGATGTGCATTAATACATGGTAAGAACAATCATAGTTCGCACAAGAGACCAGTGCAGTAATACAGCAATATACATTGTTGTTGGCAGCTGCATACCATACCTGTATACATCTATGTTAATGTTAGCTAAGCAAAACTATCGATATCTAGCTAGCTAGCTAGCAACCTGGTATTATGGCCAAATAAAGCTCGCTAACAGTAGCTAACAATATAGATAGCTAGCATCATTTGTTCGACACGGTATAAAATGAACCAGCTTCAGGAAAGATTGGCTGAAATAGTACAGGAGCTTCCCTGCTTTCATGAAAACTTTACCGACCTTGTTCAATACACTAGTAGTGTACAGAGGTGTAAGGACACCATGTCGCATAGGTTGCGCAGAAGTATAAATTGCAGAGTGCTTGCGACATTGTTGCATTGCGCGAACCGTGAAAGTTACACAAAGCATGTAGAGGCCTTTAGAGACGTGTAGCTGTATCAGTAGGGTAGAGGCTTGTGAAGACACCATGCTGACAGACTGAGCACACCGGCTTGATTCGCAGTACAATAACAATCATCCGCTACAAGTCAAGGTTGGGAAATGCCTCCTGCAAAGCAGCTGACCGGTTGAACCGATTCAGACCCTCTTTGGTAAAATATTAGATTTGTTGTCACCCAAAGTCTCAACATGAAGAGGAGCCAAATGAAATGATCAAGTTGTTTTTTCCCCCTCATCAGATACGTTTGTGTCCGTTGTTAGTATGGCTGTGTCCTTGAACATGAAATCCCGCTTACCATAGTTAATTGGCTGGGTTGCTATAACAGCATCTGCTAAAACACACGCAAGACCGAGATGAAACTGTATAAACATTACAAATGGGTATTTTTTCAATTGCCAAATGAGATGGCCCAAGGGAAACAATGACAAATGTGGCATATGGGAAAAGGCATAACGTTCGAAGAAAAAGCACCAGGAATGTCAAGCACACAACTGGTCCTCAGTGTGTCTGTGGCACTGGTCATAACTCAAGCGATTGCTGTTGCCTCAAATAAAAAGACAGAGAGGAAAGCTTAGTCTCATATCCACTGGAAAAGAAGGGTTCACCTGCTTCCCCCCTGCCTGTGCGTCTCAAAGCAAAAGTGAATCGACGCCCACGGTAAAAGTGATGCGAAGTGAATTTTTACAGACAGTTCAGTAGTCAGTCTGAGGCAGATTATTCTGCAGTTCTGCAGTGTGAGGCCCTGATGTCACATGTGCACTGGAGGGGTGGGGGTGGAAACGGCTGTTAAAGCTGAGCTTGCCATGGGGGTTTGGCTATGATGACCTTTCTGGTTATAAACATTATCATCATCATTTTGAGTCTATACTGGGAAAGATGTTTTAAGCAGTTCAGTTTCATTGTATTAATTATAGGCCTAATCATTACAGCTATGACAGTATCCCTTGGGTTGATTGGTTTGGTTTGATTATCTTTAAAACCACCTAACCATAGCCTAAAACTGGCTGGAATACCATACAACATAATAGAAAACATTTTATAGCAAGTAGATTGCTCACAGTGAAAGGAGAAAACTCACCTCAACTACCACCAATGTGTAGCACCCACCTGGGTGATGCATGGCTGAATGTTCACCACACATCAGCAGAGGTGGAGAGGATGGGAATTAAAGAGCCAATTAAACTTAAATTAAATAATTGTGGCATATTTAAATAGCCATGTTGCGAATTTGACCAGGAAACAGGGAATCCCCTACTCGATCCAATTTGCAATAAGTGCCTTGGGATCTTTAATGGCACAGTGAGTCAGGACCTCAGTTTAACGTCTCATCAGAAAGACTGCTTCTCCTACAGCACCGTGTCCCCAACACTGCACTGGGGAATTGGGGTTTGGTATGTCTAAATCCTTTTTCTTCCACCGTTATTTGTATTACTGTGCTTATGCGCAAACCTCCATCTGTGGCAATTCACAGCCCCCTCCCCGAAATGTGCTAAAGTGGACCGAAATGGGTATGAAAGATCAAGGGGAGAAATAACTCCTGTTGCCTTGTGGTGTTAATCATTCAAATGGATTCAGGTTCAGGTGTAAAACTGGCTATAGGTCAAGGAAGATAAATAGCCTCATTTGCCCAATATTGCACTTGAACAGACCCTGTACATTCACTTCACATTGTAGATGAATGCCCAGGTCACTGGAGATACTGCACTTCACTTACAGCCCCCTGATAACTACAGATATATCAGAAGTGAGGTCAAATAAAATCAAGGAAAATGTTCCAAGGAATCAGCCATTCTGCCAGGATTCCAAGAAAAGGGAAATGTCTTCTTTTCCTCCTTGCTGTGCTCATCCAAGAAAACTCCACAAATGACAAGTGCTTTCCATACCTGCTGTTAGTAAATGTAAAATTGAAATCCCAGCAGCAGAAAAACTGACAACTTTTTTTTTTTATTTAGCTGAGAGAAAAACTAAATTCTGGAAAACTCAGAATTTTTCATCCTGGAATCTCTCCCTTTTGGCAGAATTTTGACTGGGCAGTGCATGAACTCATTTCCTGTTTCTCCCTGGCTCCATAAATAGGACCCATGCTGCAAAAACTGGAAATGGTGCTTTGTTTACTCTGCCTTGACATCTCAAGACAACAGTGTAATGCACAAAACAATAATGAGAAGGAAGCATGTGCTGAGAACTTCACAGTGTTGACTACAAGGTAACAGCTTTGTGTTGTCAAGAAAAGCAGTGATCTGTGGCCTTGTAAGCAATGGAATCTTCAAATTAGCCCATATGTCGTAAATCTAGACTAAATATTACTGTTAAATGTTTTGTTCAAATTGGTCTTGGGATCATAGCACATAGCAAGTACAGTGTAATTTATTATTTGGGGAATTCATTTCAGATTAAATTCAGTTTATTCAACTGGTATTGTTGGTATTTTGCAATACCTTTAAAAGAGGCGCTGCCATCACTGAAAAAAACCAACATTTTATGTTGTTTCTTTTACTTTCAAAAAGGCGATCATGCATCCTCTCCTGTTGTTGCACCCTTGAAGCCAACCAATTCATCGTCATGACAATCCAAAACCACATAAATAGATATGTAGCGAACACTAGACCAGAATTTAAGTTATCTGGTCTTAAAATGTTTATCTACAGTGAACAGGTATTTTGTAACATAATCTGATATACAGACACCTGTGACACCTCTAGTACCACTCAAAGTTATGGTACATAATGAACACTTACCAGCAAAAGCACTTAGAATAAAGCCTGGACTGATGAGTTATAAAATAATTGAGCGCCCAGCAACCAATGGGATCGCTTCATGCTCATTGTTACATGACACATTAATTCTGCTAGTCTGCTAAATGCCTAAAATGTACTGTAAATGTAATGCCTCAGCCAATTACAATTCCTTTCATGTCATCGAAGGCAGAAGCACAGCTGGGGTTGATGCCTTGGAACACCACCCCACAGCCAAAAACATGCGTTTCAATGAACACAAAACAGTCTAAAAACAAAAAATCTGGAGAGAATTGGAACTGGAATTGCACTATCAGCTTTATCAACTTCCACCACATTTCCATTGAGTTATTCTCAATGACGTATTTTGGTTATAAACTCTCAGAACATGTGTAATGACTGATGTATTGTGAAATTCATACCAGTTTACTGACATTTTGCTACTTTTAGGTATTAGACATAAATCATCTTCCAGACATGCAGCCTGTCCAATATGTTCTATTGTATTGCATTACCTAATTCATGTACGATATTTAGACAGACAATATTTTCCCACTTGTGAGAGATTTTACCGAACGTCAATATAAAGGGGTAAAGACACACCCTATCCTCTAAAATGCCATTAAAATACAAGACATTCAGACAAATAGGTTGTGTTACTGGTTTATAAAGAGAGATACATTTTATAAAATAGCACAACCACCATCTTGAGCAGAATTTAGTAGATTCTTAATTAGCACTGAAGAAGTTGCGACAAGCCCACAAGTACCAATCAAACACACACACAACTTCCCTCTTGCAATGATTAGATAATGGATCTCTTGATCACTTAATGTTCCAAACACATATGCCTTTCATCCAAATACAATAAAGTAACAGGTTCCAAGTTAGTTGAGACAAGGTTAATCATATGGATTCAACTCCTGCACCAGCACACCGGGAAGTGTGTGATGTCTGAATAGAACACTTACCATTCAAAAAAGAAGTAAAATGGTCAGCATGTGAAAGTCTTCACAAAAATGTAATTACAACAAATGAAATAATTGCGACAAAAAATAAATGGGGCAATGATGGCCACTTTGAGCCGCTTGAGCATTTCCGTAGGCTACATAACGTACAGCTAACTTCCTAAACAAAGGAAGCTCCTACATAAAGTGTCTTAATAGGGCATTGAGCCAGCAAAGGCCACCAGAACAGCTTCAGTGCACCTCAGCATATATTCTACAAGTGTCTAGAACTCTATTGGAGGGATTCAACATTGTTACACGAGAAATTCCATAATTTTGTGTTTTAATGGTGTTGGAAAATGTAGTCTCACACTGCACTCCAGAATCTCCCATAAGTGTTCAATTGTGTTGAGATCTGGTGGCTGAGATGGTCAGGGCATAGGATTTATAAGCTCATCAACCAATTTAGTGACCACTTGTGCCTTGTGGATGGGGGCATTGTCATCTTGGAAGTGACCACTCCCATTAAGATAGAATGGCTTTGTATTTACTGGTGTTTCACCTTACCCTCTAATGGGTTGCCAGGAAAATGTACCCCACAGAGCCGCCAGAACCCTTCACCGTGGGAAACAAGCACTCGAGCCTGTAGGTTTCTTTTGGCATGTGCCACACATGCATTTGTCTGCTTGTTGAGAACATCTGACCATATGACTTTTCCCCACTGCTCAGTAACCCACTTTCTTTTCACCACTTTACTCGCAAACATGCATTTTTAGGTGTTAATAAGGGCCTTGATATTTTCAGTCAACTAATCGAGACTTGTTACCCTCGAACCAATGCATGGACATCAGGGTCGAGGAGTATGCACCTTTGTGCTTTCCATGCCAACATCACATTAGCATTGTCCTATTTATGAGGCATTGTCATCTGGATAGAAATGCTTCACCATAGGATAAAGCTGATTGATCAAAATAGCTTTGTATATTGGCGTTTTCCTTGCCCTTTAAGCGGGTTGAGTGGATCTAACCCATGCCAGGAAAATTCACCCACACCATAGCAGAGCCGCCAGTATCCCTCACTTAAGTGTTTCCTTTATTTTGACAGTTATCTGTATATATAGGACAAGGAATACTTTCGAATTCGAGCCCAGAAGCTTATCTGTCATTCTGAAACGTACTGATCAAACAGATTGCTGAGCAAATATTTGAGATTGAGAATTGAGATCGACACAGCACAAAGACGCATTCTATACTTTCACAGGTAACCCCAGAGGTCAGAGGCTTACAGGTCTTACACCACTGTGTAAACGTCCGGGAATAAGTCCAGGACCAGAGGAGCAAGTAATGGTTTGGGTAGAGATTTAGCATGCTCCCCTTGACTTGCCTAACTTATAAACCATGCAGAAAACTAAATTCTACCTTATTTGTGGGAAAAGTTTACTTGTTTATTTTAATTTAACTTGTTTAAATTAGACATTTTTTTCTTTGTCTGCTGTGAAATAAATAAAAGCAGCTAAACTACCTATTTGGTTGTCATTTTCGAAACAAAAACTAAACTAATAACTAAGGTTATACATACGCACTGTGACTAGCTAGCTAGCTAGCTTTTCTTCCAACATTTTAACGTGTTTTGAAACCATTTTGTGGATCGTATATTGTGTGTGAGGTTTGGATGCAAATTCTCCGTATTCTGAATGCTCTTTGCCATTTTCTCCGAAATTAAATTACGATAGCAAGGAAGCTTGCTAAGAAGCCACTGATTAGCTAAAGTTAACAGAAAGGACAAGGGGTTAGCGAAGGCTTCAGATCTAGTAGGAAGCAAGCTTTCGAGCTAAGACTAACGAGTGCGCCTGTGCAATCCATCTATTTACACCTAAAGAACGTTATAGCATTAGCCTTCAACGGGGAAACCCCTTTCGAACTGGAATAATTAGTCGCTGGCAGGTTAGCTAGTTACATTTTATATAGCGAGTGTTACGAATTGAACTCACTAAATGCAAAATATTTCAATGATTGGATAGCTAACATTAGCTATATGGGTGACACTGCAAGTGAAAGTTGGCTGTTAGCTAACGTTAGCTAGCCATGTTCACAGGCCGATTGATTTGTGATTCTTGTTTGGTTGCAAACCTCCCAGCTGGTTGCTCCACCTCCCCTGGCTAAAAATATATCAAAATCTGGAATTACTTGGAACAACTCATCCAGTAGTTAGCTAGTGCTGGCGAGCCACCTGGATAACTTAGGTGTAACCTCGGATAAGCAGCAAATCAACCTGTCCCTTTCCACAGCAAATTAACGTTAGTTGCGTTAGTCAGCTAGCTAATGTCAGCTTATATTAGCAATTAAGCATCTATCTGGTTCTAACCCCATGCAAAATCAGCCAAGTCCATGGTATTCCACCAGAGTTGAGACAATCGGTCTTAAAAATGCATGTCACTGAAAAACCGGCTTATTCAATATGTAAAAATTAGCAAGCTTGCTAGCTAGCCATCTTGGATATAGCTAGCTAGCTACCTAACTACCTAACGTTACCCACCCACCCACATACCAAGCTAGCTCGCTAGTTTACACACCCACAGGTTACAGCGTAAAGTAGTCAGCTTCCTAGCTAGCCAACTACTTCAAACAAAGCCAAGAGCAGTCTAATCTATTTCAAGATAGCTGGCTAACATTGGATATCTACGCGCTTACCTGTCAGTCTGATTTTGATGCTAGACCCGTTCCGTCGATTCCCAGAATTCGACATCACTCCGGACAAAACAGCTAAGGCAAGTTTCTCTTAGGGTTGACCTAAGATTCGAACTTTACGCCAACAGAATCGGTAGAAAACCACAGTACGCAGATCTGTGATTTCTGTACGGGTTTATCACAGGTAAATTTGTATTATTTTCCTCTTGGAAAACCCCCTGAAGCTCCCAGCTTTCTCAATACTCCTAAACATTTTCGAGCTCAAAGGCGTTTTGACGTCAGCTTTGCATGGCAGGACGTGCACGCGCCCGACTGGCGTGGGCGTACCCGCGCTGCAGACTTGACTGCCTGGGGTGCCACAGCAGAGGAGACATTGCTAATTCAACTGAGAGGAATTTAATTTAGTTCGTCTTTTACGTGATATTTCTTTTCGGTACAGACTTCTAAATACAGTCACACTTTGAAAAACAAGGTTGTCACACATGAATACAAGTTTCTGCACTGAAAAAACTTATTTAAAATTAGGAATATGATTAGTGTTAGGGACATAACATCCATAGATAAGATCACTTTAGATAAGATTACGTTTTGGACAGATCTATCTGTCTGCACCTAGACTATGTCACCAGCTAAACTATGGCTGCATTCCAGATATTATATGATACATTAGACATCATAAGTGTAACTGCCTGGTTTCTACTTGTGCTTTTGCAACAAGACACTTGTCTACACAAGTGTTGCAGTATTCTCCACAGTACACAGTTCTGCACTATTTATTCCACTAATTAAGGCAGCTTGTTTCAGTATATTCCTGTTTTGAAAGAGTTAAATGTTGAGAGTGATAATGATAATAATGGATGGCATTTATATATTGCATCTATATAGAAGGGGGTCCTGACCTCAACCACCACCAATGTGTAGTATCCACCTGGGTAATGCATGGAAGCTATTTGTGCCCCAAATCCCTTACCACACACCAGCTCAGATGGAGAAGGAGTAGCTGTATTACCCAAAACATATGCTCTATGTCTTATAAAATAGTTTCATTAATTGAGATACACAGTGTAGTATATGAAATCTACTGTGGGGACGTAAATTGATGTGATGTTTTGTTTTGTGGTGAGAACAAAGACGATTTTCCTGCCTTGGCTGGACAATAAAGTTGTCATTGAATTGAATTGAAATCAGAAAAATTCAAAGGAAGCTATTAAGTGAGTAAAACTCAACATCAGGTAAATTTATTTAAAAATCAAATAATGAAATCTAAGAATCTATTATTTTTTGCCTGTAGGTGCATGGAGCCAAATAGATGAGGTAGCAAGTGCCGGCCACACACCTCAAAAGGTAGACAGGCCCATGTTCAAAATAGAAAAGGTTTAGCCAACTAGAGGCAATGAGTGGGATAAAATCTTGGCCTTTCCTTAATGACTGGTATTCACTCCTTCAACATTTTTCTTTGCATGTAGTTCAGTGCTTTTATGGTATTGTGATTGCCTTTTTGAATATTTAAAAATATTCTAACAATATAACTATTCAAATGCAATGGTTTCCTTAGTACATTTCACACTTTTGCCTCAAAAAGATATCTGCACTGGATCAAATAATCTGAGATGACAACATGCTCTGGAACATATTTCTCAAATAACACCTGAAAGAGAAACATTTCATGTTAATTTGTAAGCAGCTGTAAACTGGTAAAAAATAGGCATAGAGTCATCCCTGTCACCAGAGCTGTAGAGCCAAGTGATGTAGGTTTGTGCATTCTTATGCTACAAGTGAGTAAAACAAATATGTCTCTTTTATTGGCTTGCTGCACTGTGATATTAATGTAAAGAACGTCAAGTTTAAGGTCTAAATCGCGGGCATTTTGTAAACAGTGGGCTACGTGAAAGAAAGTGGCAGATTGCAAATAATTTCCTATTGGAAGGAAAAGGCTCCTCTCATGAGTTTGTTCACAGGGAAAAAGAAAATCCACATAAGTAGTAGGCTAAACAGGGCTGCTGGCTTCTCCATCGCCCACTGTTCAAACAAACAACTGACACAATACAGTACATAAAATACATACCTCTCAATACAGTGTCTCCCAGGTCAAGGGAGAAACCAGCACTTAAACTTGACACAAAGGCAAAAAGGAAATCAGATGCATTAAAATAAATGTATTCTTATTTTGAATTCCGTTGTATGTCAAAACACAGTTTAAAACATTATAAATCAATGAACTGTTTGAGTTCAATGTACTATTGTCTTTTCAGAATGACGCATTCTAGAGGAGCACACCACTGCCAGTGGATGTTAATTCGCTCTTTGTACTTGGGGGGGGGGTTATATCTCTAGTTTAACTGTAATAAACCAGAGTCCCATCAAACGAGATCCTGAAAATGGAAGGACAAATGAGCTTTCAGGAAGGGACACAGAGCAACAGCTGTTGCCAAGGAATCGAAGAATGTCCGAGTTAGTCGTTATTGGAGAGCGCGGGGGAAACAATAAGCAGAAAAAGGAGAGAAATGTGTACTGTTGGCTCCTCTATAAGTCCAACATTCCTGCATGAGTAGGGCCACCATTCTGTGCCGGCTCGACTTGTTTTCTCGCATGTACTTCAGTCATCAGCCAACAAGAGGTCTATAGCGCCTTTTTTACAAGCCACGTGTTAAAACAATTATGAAATTGCACCACCCCAATCATTTACGTTGTTAAATGAATTGCCACTAATTAAGCGCAGATGATGATTGACGGCAATGTTTACATTCCCCACTTTCAAGTGTTGAATCGCGAACATGCGACGGCATTTTGAATTGTATTTGCTGTGCAGGAGCATGCTGTTGTGCAGGAGCTGTAGGAAATAGCAAATCCACATTAAAAGTTTTTGTGCAGTTATACAATATTTAACCTGCATAAAAGTTTAATGGTAGCCTATTGTTAATAATAAAATAATTTGTTACAAGTTTAAGTTTAAAGGGCCTGGCGGATGGCGCAGCGGTCTAACGCACCACACTTAGACCGCGGAGTGGTGTGCGCTGCCCGTCAGGGACGCGGATCGAAACCCGCGTCTCTACCAGACTGGCCCTGGTCGTCAGCCCGATCGAAGGCGGCATTTGGCTGTCCGCCTCAGGGGGAGGGAGAGCCGGCACGAGTTCGTCGAGAAGGTTAAGGAGAAGATTTCCCGTCTTGAAAGAGGCGGGAACACTCAACCAGGAATGTGTGTCCGAGGATGGGCGGACTCGTGAGGGCAGGAAATTGAAGTAAATAGAGGGTTTAATTGGCAACCAAATTGGGAGAAAAACGGGGAAAAATTCAGAAATAAATATATAAAAAATGACAAATGTCATGAAAAATGGTGAATATCATAAAGGCTACACAGATCAAATGAAAAATTTAGTTTCTAAAGTCTTTACATTTGATCATGGTCAGTTGTCTCACAGTCTCTAGTGTCATTGATTGGCCATGTTTGGTGAATATTACGAGCTAGTTCCACAATGTGGGCATGGAAAATTAAATGACAGTCGAAGCATGCGCAGTACATGTTTGTTTAAAAATGCACGTAATTTGGGATTATCCACTTTTTCTGATCGGATATTTGGGTTTAAGAAGTCATCTGTCAAATGAATAGCATACAGCCGCTGCTCAAGGCTGTATTTTCCCCTGCTGACAGATTCCCCCGCGGTTTTAACTGGTGTTTTTTTGTCAATGTTGGCCTATTGTTCTTTTTTGTGGGTTTATTGCTAAATTTCAAATTGTGCGAAATATATTAAATTTGTCTGTGTGCAGTGTACCAGGCGGATAATGTTGCACTAGTTTGCTCAAAGCCATGCTTTTGATATTTGCGTTCCATCAACGTTTATTACATTAACATGTAGGTGTTTAGGTCATCTCATTGCTTTTAGAACGGTCACAATTACCACTAATTGTATAATCAGCCACGTTACAGTGCGGATTGAGTGCCTATAGAGACACCTTAAGGATAACGATTGAAATACAAGTTGAAATCCCCACGGGTCACGTGACAGTATCAAACTGATGGCTCTATGCAGGACAATCTCCTTGCAGAGACCTACCCCAAATGCAAGTGTTCTGCATACTGTCCTTCCAGAAACAAGAGCAGAGCCATTACCTCACTGAGAATGAAAACAAATCCTCAAAGCTAAGGGCAGAGGGCACATAGGATTCAACTCACTGCCCGGCAGCACGGTGGTGCAGTGTATAGCACTGTCGCCACACAGCAAGAAGGTCCTGTGTTCGAATCCCAGCCTTTCTGTGTGGAGTTTGCATGTTCTCCGTGTGCGTTTCCTCCCACAGTCCATACCTGTCTGGACCTTTTGCAGCTGCAGTGAAGAATTTTGGCAAAAAGCTATGGACAAAACAAAGAGAAACAACAAAGAAATGTGCTGAAATTAATGTGTGGCCCAATTTGACTGTATTTCAGAGAAGTCACATTTTTCACCAGGCACAGCAAGGCTCATCTTTTTAAGTCTATTCGTTTTGTAAAATGTAAAATGTAAAATGTAATATTTCAAATAATTGGAATTCCAGATTGGACACATTTCCATTTTAGAGAGATTACGTGATTGGATAACTTTACATGATTAATCTGATCATGTAACTGATATAATCAGACAGAGAAAATCGCTCAAAAAGTGCTTAGTCATTGCTGGATTATTAAAAGCTATCAAAATATCCCAGCGCAAATCACAAATGCACATATCTGGGGAGAGGGCCCACTGACTCATCTGGTCTGGAGCTGTGCTGAATATTCTGTTCCTTAGACGTTTCTGTGTGATTGGCTTTATACAACATGGAAATGTTCAATACTTGAGACTGGCCATGGAAACCAATTGTGTGTGTGTGTGTGTGTGTGTGTGTGTGTGTGTGTGCATATATATATATATATATAGTCAAATCCAAAATGATTCATACCCTTGATAATCCTGCTGTCATTTCCAACTACCGACCTGTCTCTCTCCTCCCATTCCTCTCCAAAACACTAGAGTGGGCTGTCTATAACCAACTCTCTGCTCATCTCCTACTGAATGACTTGCTTGATCCTAACCAATCTGGGTTCAAGGCAGGCCACTCCACAGAGACTGCTCTCCTTGCGGTCACTGAGGCTCTTCAAATGGTCAATCACTTAGCTCCGTCCTCTGCCTACTCAACCTGTCAGCTGCATTTGATACCGTGGACCACCAGATCCTGCTCTCATTTCTTGTCGAAATGGGAATCTCTGGATCTGCACTGACATGGTTCAAGTCCTACC
This sequence comes from Aldrovandia affinis, assembly GCA_029706075.1. Classification (NCBI taxonomy): domain Eukaryota; kingdom Metazoa; phylum Chordata; class Actinopteri; order Notacanthiformes; family Halosauridae; genus Aldrovandia; species Aldrovandia affinis. The sequence continues at coordinate 4,636,518 of JAINUG010000063.1, read as the reverse complement.
TAGCTGACCGGTCCTACCAGGTGGCTTGGAGAGGATCCCTCTCCTCTCCCCACACCCTCTCTACTGGAGTCCCGCAGGGTTCGGTGCTAGGCCCCGTCCTATTTTCCCTGTACACCAAGTCACTCGGTTCTGTTATCTCTGCTCATGGTTTTTTTTATCATTGTTATGCTGATGACACTCAACTCTTTCTCTCCTTGTCTCCATCTGAGATGCAGGTCCCGGCACGGATCTCTGCATGCCTGGCTGACATCTCTGCCTGGATGTCCACCCACCACCTGAAGCTGAACCTGGGGAAGATTGAGGCTGCTCTTTGTCCCAGCTAAGGGCTCCCTGATGATTGATGCTTCAATCACCATGGAAGGCTCCATAGTGTCTCCGTCCCAGTCTGCTAGGAGTCTTGGAGTGACCATGGATAACCAGCTGTGCTTCTCGGGCCACACCGCAGCAATCACCCGGACATGCCGATTCTCCCTCCACAACATCCGGAGGATCCAACCATTCCAAGAGGCCACACAACTCCTGGTCCAGGCCCTGGTGAGGCTGGAGAGACTGAGTAGGCTACATAATTGGACAGCGTATCATGCAGAAATAGGCTACTAAACTAAACTAACATGCATGTGTCAGTTTCCTCCTGAGAAAATCAGTCATTGGCTCATAGTTCCACGTCCCGCAACGAAAGTCCCACATAATAAAATATATCCATTATGTTATTATTTTCAATATTCATTTCTGAATATTGTCAAATGTCGTTTCTGAATTATTTCGCTGTTATTTTGACTATTACACATTTAAAATAAAGTACAAACTTTTACAGATATAAAATACAGAGCCAGTGGCGTCATGCCCATTCAAAGTGAGGGAGCACGTGTCCCCTCACCTTTATGAAATGTATATTTTTAAAGCCAAAAAGTGCAAGTTCTATAACAAATGTATTAATAAAAATGTTTATAAAAGCAGACTATGTACCAACTTACCTTCGTTACAATGGTTGTAACTTGTATGTGAGGGGAAACTGAGTGAGTAGGCTAAAATTGCTCTGGTCCAACCCCCTCCAACTCCATTTTGTAACCTTCTCACTTGTTGAACTTGAGCGCCTTCAGTCAAGAAATGTCGTAAGTTGAGGTAACTTCACGTTTTGGAAAATTATTTATTTTTAGTGTCCAAGATCTGTACCGTTATTGATACTGAAATCGCAGAGAACATCAATAAATGCACAAGGCGCTCTTTATAGGTTAGTTAACATTGTTCATAAATTATATTCAGCTAGCTAATTAGTTATCTCCGTGTCCCAAATATGTGACACACAATAGATAGCTAATTACCGTACCCGAGTATTAAGCCAGCAGTTAGAGTATGCCCTCATTGCATTGACCTTATTTTCTTTCACGTTGTTGACGTTCAAATCAGATGACGGTGCATTCTTAAAATTCACTGAACAATTGGAGAACTAGCTAGCGATACCGCTTTATTTGGTGCCCCTTCTAAAACAAAATGACGCCCATGCTCATAGCTCAACAATATCATCAGCAATCACAATTTTTTGTTTGTTATTCCTTGTTCTAAGGTCCCTCCTCTCCTGTGCAATCATATGTCTGCAATTGCTCAGGGCACTGCCCCATGATAGACCCGTCAATTATGTAGCCTACATTTCATTGTAGTGAACGTTTAATGCTTTACATAACAGAAACCAGTGCGCATTACATACATACATAAATAAATGTATTTTAAAAACATAAATCTGGAGCCTCCCATAGCATAGCAGTCTAACGCACTTGTTTTGACTGGTGCTTTACGAGTGTGAGCTGCCTATCATGGTCGCGTTTCGAAACCCAACTGTGCCAGACCGACCCTGGCGGGGAGTCCTGATCGGGGGCAGCATTTTCTGTCCGCCCCAGGAGAAGGAGGAAGGTGAGACAGGTGAGACAGCATGACCTCGCAGAGAAGCACGAAGGGTGTCTCCAGAAAGGGGGGGCGAGTTGTGTCTCAGAGGAGGCGGATTATCGCTGGCCTCTAAGAATTAGCTTAATCCCAGAGGACGAGCGGCAAAGTTCATGGGAGGAGGACGAATCTAAATAAATAGAGTGTTAAATTGGCTACCAAATTGAGAGAAAAATGGGAAAGAATTATGAAAAAACAATAATAAAACCCCCACAAATCTTACACAATTACACCAGTGTACAGATGGTCTTTCTCTCATTCAAGTTCATTGAACCACTCATTGCAAGTGCACAGCTCAAATGCTTTCAACTGCTTAGTTGAATAAGTGGTGTATGGACCAATATGCTTCATGCCAAATACAGAAGATCCACGAAACAGTTTTGTCTACACTAACTGTTCATATGTGCATTAATAACGTTACCAAACTAGAACATAATGCCCTTCATTTGAGTTTTTATAGACCCCCCCCCCATTGTGCTGCTCAACCCATGTTGACACAAACACCCCAAACTGAGTGGAGGCAAGAAATATTCAATTTGTGATGGGCAAAATTTTTCGTCCTCCCCAAACTAGAGCCTGAGTTTTAAAACAATGCTCACTCTCCTGTTTTAACATCGCCACCCACTGCCCGGATTTTGAAATGCCAACAAAGCCCCCCACCCCCCACCGGTGGACTTTATTTTTGGTGAGATTGCATCAGGGCCAAGGGCTTCTGCATTAGGAACAGTGTGGACAGCTTCACCATGTGACCAGGCCTGATGGATTACTAATGCAGGATTAGCGCTGTACCACAATTAATGGAATGAATCCCAACCCAAGGGATCATCATTACCAGTCCAGAGCTATTGTGTGAGCATTAACACCCAAAACATTGTTAGAGAGACGGAGAGAGAGAGAGAGTTCCCTTTAGGGACCTGTTCCCTTTGGGCTGTGTATGTCCAAGTATTAGACTGAGTGTCAATTGCATCTTTTATATACAATTATAGATTTCACACTAAACTATTAATATAAGAATGCATATGGGCCTCATATAGTGTAAAATATAGTTGATTGCATTATTCTTTGAATCAATCCCTTCCTTTTAGAGGTTTTTTCGACCAGAGGAAAGCCTAAAGAGCCGTGGATACAGATGCACAGATGGTTAAGTGTGTCTTAGGATTCCCATTTGTTATAAGGACAGGAATGTATTGTGTGTGTGTGTGTGCATTTATTTCATTCAACACTGGGCAAGTGATGGCAGTAACATTATCTTAGGCAAGCATTGTCCCTCGGGTACTGAAACTCCATACTCTCACACACATTAAGGAGTTGCTTTTAGCTTTTCCACAGCTGCTTGCCAAAGTGGGATGCTAAGAGGGTTGTGTGCACTTCTTGAAAATACCTCTTGGGCTTTTCATGAAAATCAGCTGCGTTTACACCTACTGCTGATCATTGATTAACCTTGGTGATAGGTGCAATGCTGTATGCGCGTAACTTTATATACCACTCTGCTTCTTTCAAACCCTCATTTTTTGAAAAGTTTGTAGGTTTGTACATCATGGTCGTAAATGGTCCTGTGCTCTGATGCCTGGTTTGAGAGCGAGTTCTCTCAACCTGCTTTGACGTGAAACCACATTATGGGATTCTAATGCCTTTCTTCCTAGTTTTCTTATATTCTGGGGAGCCTGATTAGTGCCTGTCATCAGCTACTTAGGTAAGCTCCTGGCATTTCACTCAAGGGAAAGTAACCAACAGCTGTAAATGTCTTACAGACAGAATCATAACTCACAACTAGGAATAGACCTTCAACTTCAACTCCTTAATGAGTTTTTGAAGCTAGGGAGGGTTGAAAAGCCATTAAAGCAATGGAGGAGACAACAGTAAACCAAAGTGGTATAGAAATCTTAAAGGTGTTTTTTTTAATTGATTGGCTTAAGTGGACAGAGAAATCATGAAATGGACAAACAGCTGGCCATATTTGGGGAGCATAGTTTATTGATAGTGTCTGGACCAATTTGTGGTGGAATAGGATGAGCACAAGCTTTCATGTTGCAGATTGGTTGATGTTTTGTTTTCCCCATGTCTCGGTGGAGAATGCAAGCTGGTGAGGGGGTATCTTTCTTTAGAACCTGTAAAAGGCCAGATGGAGATTTCAGAATTCCCCAAACACTGAACCATCAACTGATATTCCCCAGACAGCCCATGACTGTTCCATCAACGTTTTGGTAATGACCTTTTTAAGTTACTGCCTAATCTGGAGTTCTATGGCTTGTATATAAAAGCAGATCCAGCACTGGCAGCGCTATCCTATCTCCCAGTCTTTGTGCCTTGTGGTAAGTTTTTGCAGCCTCTGTTTTGTGTTTTCTTCCAGATAACAACTTGCTCTATACTTCTACATTACTAATACATACACATAAATGGTAGACATTAATGCCTGTGTAGTGCAGTGGATTTTAGAGAAATTTTGCATCGTGAAGGTTAGAGGTTTGAGTCTTTGGTGGAAATACCATGGAGAATAGAACTTTGATAAATGCTGCTTTACAAATGGATAACATCTAAAGAAATGTCAGCTATGGAGGTTTCCCTGGAGCAGGGCATCTGCTGAACAATATTGTGATACAATCAAATGTTAATTCTAGAGCACAACTATGTGGTTTAATAAAAATGTATACAAAACCTTTTTGTTAAACAGCGAATGAAAATGACATTTATTACATAATTTACAGCAGCTACAACCTGCTGTATGGATTCCTGTGACTTAACAGCTTATACATGTTTGGCTTTTCCAAAGGTCCAGCTTGACACAAGGATTTCCCTGTTGGTCTGGTTTCCGCAGTCAGGGAAAGCTAAGCCACCATGCCGGGCGCGTACAAAGGAGAGTGCGGGGATGAAGTGGACCCCATGCCTTTCCTCGCTCCCTCCGAGAAGGAGCGGCTGGATGCCGTGAACAAGCCCTATGACATCAAGAAGTCCTGCTGGGTGAAGGATGAAAAGGAGGCCTTCATCGCTGCTGAGATCCAGTCTGAGGAGGGGGAGAAAGTCACCGTCAAGACTATTAAAAACAATGTAAGACCTCACTTCCAGCAGCTGCTACTACCACTACTACTGCTGCTGCATCCAATACAAAACACTTACTGCTTACATGCACACACAAATATACTGTATGTATATGTGTGTGGATCAACTGTTCAAGGGCACAACTTTAAAACATTTTAAATTATTATATTGCTTTAATGTTTTGTTTAGCTATATAATCAAATTAATCAAAGTCTGACCATGCTGTTTTTGGGTTATTGAAATCAGAGAGAGTTATGAAAGGCAAAGCCAAGGTGAAGCCTTTTCTTTAATTTTCCTTGAAATACAGAATTCTATAAATTTTGATTGATAAGAAATATACATGCAGCTTTCAGATTGTTCTTATTTTGAATTCTAGCTTTTGATGAAAAAGCCAGCGGAACCTTTTGTTCCCTGACAGATGACAGATTTTCTGTTGATTTTTCTCTCCAGACTATCACTGTAAAGAAGGATGATATCCAACAAATGAACCCTCCAAAGTTCTATCAGGCCAGCGACATGTCCAACCTGACCTTCCTGAATGAAGCCAGTGTTATGGACAATCTTCGCCAGCGTTATATTAATATGAGAATCTATGTAAGTCTCAATAACTTGAAATAACCAGAAAATATTGCTTTGCCAAACAAAATGGCCGGCATGATACCCTAGATTAGAAGCTTGGGTAGGTCACAATTTCATATTTAACATAATATCCAATCCATTCAAATCAGGGGATTTGAATGAGGGGAAGCTCACTTCAACCACCACTGATATGTAGCACCCGCTTGGTCCACAGAATTCTTGCACCAAAATGTTCACCACACATCAGCTGAGGCACAACTGTTGTTGTACACTTTATTGAGTTGCAAAGCCTAAATCGGTTAAATTGATGTATACCTATATAAATGTATGGTATGGAAAATACAAAGTGTGTAAATCGGCCTTGGATAAGCCAAATAATCTCTTTACATGTGGTTCCTCTAGACATACTCTGGCTTGTTCTGTGTGACCATCAACCCTTACAAGTGGCTCCCCATCTATGGGGCTAAAGTTGCCCAAATTTACAAGGGGAAGAAGCGCAGTGAGGTGCCCCCCCATCTCTTCTCCATCTCGGACAATGCCTACCATGACATGATGATGGGTGAGTCAAGTCTCCTATGTGACTTAATACCAAAACATGTCGAAAAGTACAGAAGAAGCTCTTAAGATCACGTTACTTAAAACTACAAAGAGTATCATGAAATAGAAACTAGTGTGTATCAATGTCCACAGAGGGCTGCTTCGGTTTACTGTGCTATTCAGGAGGGGAAGGATATAGAATGAAGTCCAATACCATTGGGAAAAATGTTATGCTAATCTTTCCCAAGAGTAAAAAAGGAACAGGAGATGCCAAATGGACTAGTACACAGTAGTACACTGGCAAACCTTCCTGCGGTATAGGAACAGGGATTCACTCCTTCATTACTTTCTCCTCCACAGAGCATGAAAATCAGTCTATGCTGATCACGTAAGTGCTGATTCAAAATACTGAGGTTTAGCAAAGTATTTGTTGCTGTGAAGAAAGTCAGAATTATTTTAGTTCCCTGTTATTCCTAGTGGAGAATCCGGTGCTGGCAAGACTGAAAACACTAAGAAGGTCATCCAGTACTTTGCCAATGTTGGCGCCACTGGGGGGAAGCCGGCTGCAGATTCCAAGGTACAGTATGGGCTGATCAACTGTCAACACATTTTCCAGACTTCAGTAACTATCATACCTTCAGATATGTTGAGTCTGTGCTGTGCTACATTGTTTCCTTTTGATTTCTCTAGGGCAGCCTGGAAGATCAAATCATCCAGGCTAACCCTGTCCTGGAGGCTTTTGGTAATGCCAAGACCACCAGGAACAACAACTCCTCTCGATTTGTAAGGCTTTTTTTTCTGACTTTTTGTGGACATATATTGAGACAAATCATATATTTATATATATATATGCAATATTGTTTCAGTCTAGGACTCATTCAGCTGAGAAGCAATGTTATGCATTCAACAATAGTAATAAAGTTATGAATAATTATTCCCTGCCATATTTGGCGGTGTTTATTTATTTTTATTTTTAAATAAGACTTAAACTTGTGCGATTATTCTTTTTGCTCATTACAGGGAAAATTTATCCGAATCCACTTTGGGCCAACAGCTAAGCTGGCTGGTGCTGACATTGAGAGTTGTGAGTAGTTGAATCCTGTTTGTATAAATTCATTTTAAATGTGTTCATACTGTAAAAGACAAAAGCAATACATCCTACTATTATTATTATTAGTTATGAGGTTTCATGAAACCAAAAATGGGTAGAGCTACCATATCAGTGATGCACTGACATCAACCAGTCATTGCGTTTTGCTGTGTAAAGCAAATTCTTCTGTTTTTTAAGTCAGTAATTGGCAGTCCATTTGTGGTGCATTATACTTCACTCTGCTGTCACTATATCATTATTGTTATTGTTATTATTTTATATATTTGATATCATTTAGCTGATGCCTATAATGCAGGCCGGCTTGCAATGCATGACAAAATCTAGAATTAAAAAACCCCACCAATAATCCATTACTCATAACCCATAAAAAATAGGGAATCAGCTCATTTGAATTCTAAGGCAAAGTTGTGTGGCTTCAACACAGATCTGCTGGAGAAGTCACGTGTCATCTCACAACAAGCTGCGGAACGTGGCTACCATATCTTCTACCAGCTTCTCTCGGGGAAAAAGCCAGAACTAGTTGGTAAAGTTATTTATTTATAATATCATAATTATTAGTCATAGAAGTAGAACACCAACATAAAGTGTCTTACTAGGGCATTGGCACAGATTATACATTATACATATATTATATTATATTATATATATAATATGTCTGGATTTCTATTGGAAGGATGCAACACCATTCTTCCATGCAAAATTCCATCATTTGGTGTTTTGTTGATGGTAGTGTAAAATGCTGTCTCAGGGGCTGCACCAGAATCTCCCTTCAGTGTTCAGTTAGGTTGAGATCTGGTGACAAAGACAGGCATGGCATATGGTTTACCTTGTTTTTATGCTCATCAAATCATTCAGTGATCACTCGTGCCCTGTGGATGGGGGCATTGTCATCCTGTAAGAGACCACTCTGATCAGGGTAGAAATGCTTCACCACAGGATGATCATTCAGAGCGGCTTTGTATTTATTGCCGTTCACCTTTCCCTCTAAGGGTTTGAGTGGACCTAAACCATGCCACACCCACACTATAACAGAGCGGCAGTATTTGCCCTTTACTTGAGTGTTTCCTTTATTTTGGCAGTTACCTGTATTTGCAATATATTTACACATTATTTGTCTGCTTTCCATTTGCAGAGGCATTGCTGCTGAATCCAGATCCCAAACAGTACACATGGGTCTGCCAGGGGGTGACTGTGGTGGACAATATGGATGATGGAGAAGAGTTGATGCTCACTGATGTAAGTCTTAATTCAGGAGGGAAATAAATGTTTATTCATCTCCTTCTACCTTACCTATTCCCATGATATAATGCTGCCTGAAAGACCTTTTTATTTTTAATCAGCCTAAAAGCAGTGTACTTTAAACAGTCGGTCATGTTGCTCACTTCTTGGTTGGATCTCATCAGCATGATTGTTTCACTTTGCTGTTACGAGTCCCACTCATCATGTTGCAATCCTTGTATGCCCCATGTAAGAAATGCTTGGTGTAATACTGGTATAATATCCATTTGGTTTTGTGATCTACAGGGCTTTTCCAACAGATTATGGTCTGTGTAAGGGATTCCTGGTAATGGTATAAAATCATTTTGATCCTGTTGCTTTTTCAAGGTTGCATTTGATGTGCTGGGCTTCACAGAAGAGGAGAAAATGGGTATCTACAAGCTGACTGGTGGAATCATGCACTTTGGCAACATGAGATTCAAGCAGAAGCCAAGAGAGGAGCAGGCCGATGTTGACACCACTGAGGGTACCTCCGCAGCTTTCATCCAGCAGTACCTCCTGTTAATAGTTTTACAAATATTTTAAAATGTCAAAGAGAATTTGCAGCTGAAGATCCGGGGAAAATCACAGAAGGAGACTTTAGGCTAAGATTTAAAAATATATTATTTATTCATATGCACAGTGCAAAAAGAAAAAATTCAAGGTGCAAAAAAGGGGATAAGCAAACGTTTCAGTCATTCAGCTGGTTCAAAGCACGTTTTCTTTTACATTTACTTTTGACCATTGTGAAACAAACGCAACCCTGTGAACTACATTTTCATCATACAAAGCACAGCATATCTTTTCCTAACCAATATTTCCTGAAAACTATTTTATGCAGATTAAGTGGCTACAGAGCTGTATAGTAAAGTATTACCCATTTGTAATGTAATGTTTGTTGTCTTCGCCCTCCCTGTTTGGCTCAGTGGCTGACAAAGTCGCCCACCTGATGGGTATAAACTCTGGCGACCTGCAAAAGGGTATCACCAGGCCTCGTGTGAAGGTTGGCAACGAGTTTGTTACCAAAGGTCAGAACCAGGACCAGTGCGTCTACTCCATCGGTGCCTTGGCCAAAGCTGTCTATGACAGGATGTTCAAGTGGATGGTCTTTAGGATCAACAAGACCTTGGATACCAAGATGCAGCGGCAGTATTTCATCGGTGTGCTGGACATTGCCGGCTTCGAGATCTTCGAGGTAAATGCGGTGCAACTGACAGAGTGCTGGAATGCATCCATACAGTTTATCTATTTTCTTCTGGTGTAAACAATACTTTTCAATGTTTATTCACAGTTCAACAGCTTTGAGCAGCTGTGCATCAACTTCACCAATGAGAAGTTGCAGCAGTTCTTCAACCACCACATGTTCGTCCTGGAGCAGGAGGAGTACAAGAAGGAGGGCATTGAATGGACCTTCATTGACTTTGGTCTGGATCTACAGGCTTGCATTGAACTTCTGGAGAAGGTGAGGAAAAAGCATCCATTTAGATCCTGCCATTCTCAGCTCTCTGGTGGTACATCCATCTAGAGCACTAGATCTCAGTGCAATGATGTGCCCCAGAGTCCAGATTAAATCCTGAATATACCAGTATCAACTGTGGCCGGGAGTGTTCCTTCCAAATGTGGGATTTGTGTTTTCTGCCAGAATAACAGACTCATTTATTGAAAAGATTAAAGCCCAATAGTACATACTTTAAAATAAAGTTCTGCTACTTTAATGAATGAGATAAATATTGGTACAGTGTTTTTGACTGCATTTTGGTTCTTCCTATTCTGTAGCCTATGGGAATTTTCTCCATCCTGGAAGAGCAGTGTGTGTTCCCCAAGGCCACGGATGCCACCTTCAAGGCTGCCCTGTATGACAATCATCTGGGCAAGTCCAACAACTTCCTCAAACCCAAAGGGGGGAAGAAAGGCCCAGAGGCCCATTTTGAACTGGTCCACTATGCTGGCACAGTAAGTCCACAAACCAAGAGGCTGCGATACTAGCTGTGAAACTGTGTCATGTCATTGTGTGGCACTCTCTGATGCTCACCTTGTTCTCCTCACAACCAGGTGGGATACAGTATCTCAGGTTGGCTGGAGAAGAACAAGGACCCCCTAAATGAGACCGTGGTAGGCCTCTTCCAGAAGTCCTCCATGCCACTGCTGGCCGTCCTTTTCAAAGAGGAGGAGGCAGCCGGCGGTACCAAGAAGCAGAAGAAGGGAGCGTCCTTCCAGACCGTCTCCAACGTTTACAGGGTGTTTACCATCTCTCTTATCTGGCCTTAGTCACCTTGTTTGTCTCACAAACTATACTAGTCTCACTATTATATGAAAATATAATACAGGCACTCCTCACTTAACAACCGAGTTCCGTTCCTACGACTAGGTCATTAAGCGAATCGGTAGATAAGCGAGGAGCCGCCCCTTACCGATATTTCAAGCATACTGTACTGGTAGTGGGTTTGTGTCAACCATCTTTAGATATTGTTTTAATGTCACCTTTGCACCATTTATAACATTTTTAGTATATTTTAAAATGTTTATACAGTAGTGTACTGTATACTGTACTATGGGGTGCACAATAAAGTACAAATTTATAGACAAAATATGTAGTCTTGAAGATTGCGAACGCTAGTGTAGTGAATACTGACCGACTGCAGGAACGAGACTGAGACTGAGAAAGGGTGATGCGAGATGAGATGCTTGATGCTGAGACGCCGCGCTGACGTTTCCACGACCAAAGGTCTTGTACAGCGTACAATACCGACTGGTCGGAGAGCTGGTCGTAAGTCCGCGCGGTCGTTAAACAGGTAGGTCGTTAAGTGAGGAGTGCCTGTAGTGGTATCACACTACAAACCAGAACAGGTTTGGGTTCTCTCGAACCATCTCCGTCTGTTTCCTGTTTCCAACAGGAGCAGCTGAACAAGCTGATGGCCACCCTGCGCAGCACCGCGCCTCACTTTGTGCGTTGTATTGTCCCTAATGAGTTCAAACAATCAGGTAGGACACTCTACGACTGTCAGTCGATCATCAGAGGATATTATACAGACATATGCAGCTCATATTAAGAATTATCCAAATGTAAAATTGTTGAGTTTCTTTTCAGTGTTTCATCCTTAAATATTGAAGTGGGCTGCCGTGTCCTCTGTCCCCAGGTGTCTGTGATGCCTACCTCATTCTACACCAGCTGGCCTGCAACGGTGTGCTGGAAGGGATCCGTATCTGCAGAAAGGGCTTCCCCAACAGGCTGCAGTACCCAGAGTTCAAGCAGAGGTCACGCACTGCATTACTCTTCTCCCTTTTCTCTGCTGTCATATCCACATTTTTGCCTTTTTTGAAAGACATTGCAACCACGTAGCAGTGCAAATCAACCAATAGTGGGATGGTGGAAAATACATATTTCTTAGTGTAATGTTGAAAACAACCACACAGTATTACATCTGGAATGTTGAAGGCGATGTATGCCATGGGGGAAATCACAGGAGGTCATTTCCTAAGGGACTAATAGAATGGACAAATCCCTTACAGCAGTGAATACTGGTATAGTTACGTTTGATTTAAAAAAAGACTGGTGTAAATGCTGTGTATTCAAAGGTCATTGAATGTTTGAATCAATGTTCTGCTTACCTGGGGAAATATTTGACATGCATATGCAGCTTAAGGTATATACCAGCCTGTTGTGCACAATGATATTGGGCACTACAATACAATACATTATTTTGCACAGTGAGATGTCTTTTGCTATTCAGTTGCCGAAAGTCATGGGTTTGATTTCAACTGGTTAAATCTGCTTGCTCTGTGGTTGCAGGTATTATATCCTGAACCCCAACATCATCCCCAAGGGATTTGTGGACAACAAAAAAGCCTCTGAGCTGATCCTGGGTTCCATTGGTTTGGACAACATGGAGTACAGAATAGGACACACTAAGGTACAATATTAACTGTTGTCTTACCTTAACTTAAATCTTACCATCATACTCAATACTCACATCTGTATTCAAAATGTGTTTATGCTTAGTAAATTGTGTTTATATTAAATGCTTTCTTAATTATATGAGCATTGGTTATTTGTTTAGCAGAGGTTGTTATCCAGGCCGACTTACACAGAGTACATTGAGTACATTAACCTGTGGCCTCTACAAATAAAGTTTAGTATTATTCTCTAGCAGGAAATTTTCAAAATAAAGTCAAGGTAAGTAGTTGCTCAAAGGGACAAGTATTTAAAACTGCAATCCACTGCCTGTAAGTCTAGTTCTTTATCCTCAAATTGAGTGCTCTGTGATTTTGCAGGTGTTCTTCCGTGCTGGAGTGCTGGCCAAGCTGGAGGACATGCGAGATGAGCGGCTGGCGAAAATCATGACGATGCTTCAGGCTCGCTCCCGTGGCTTCGTTATGAGGATCGAGTTTAAGAAAATGCTTGATAGAAGGTCAGTGAGGATGCCGCTCTCCTTGGTCTTCTGCTTTGATCTTGCTGTGTTGTTCACTGCTTGACAGATCTCTCTCCTGTGTCAGAATGGCTCTCATTGCCATCCAGAGGAACGTACGCAAGTTCCTTCAGCTTCGCTATTGGGGTTGGTGGAAGCTTTACACCAGGGTGAGTCCAGGGGTGCTTCAATCTGACCTTGTTGATTCATTGGTGTCAGTGGGGACCTCACTTCGTCTGATGGTCTTAATGTTTTCCCACCCTCTCAGGTCAAGCCTCTGCTGAATGTGGCTCGCCAGGAGGACGAGATGAAGGCTAAGGAAGAGGAGCTGCGCAACGCACTGGAAAAGACCCAGGAGATGATGGAAAAGATAAAAAATTTGGAGGAGAAGTTGGCCACTCTCTCAAAAGAGAAGAATGACCTTGCCTTGGCCTTGGCTGGCGTGAGTCTCACTCTGAATATAACATCATGATGTCCAAGATGGGAGTCTGTTCTGTATGATGCTCCAGAAGACAAATGCCAGCGTATCCTCTTTTACACACCCTTCCTCTGATTTTATTTCCCCTGCAGGAGCAAGACACAACAGCAGACGCGGAGGAGCGCTGCACCCAGCTGATGAAGCAGAAGATCGACATGGAAGCCGAGATCCAGGACATGAAGGAGCGACTGGAGGAGGAGGAGGGTGCTGCCAGCAGTCTAGGCGCCGACAAGCGCAAGCTGGAAGGAGAGCTCAATGACCTCAAGAGAGACCTGGAGGGGCTGGAGTCCACACTGGCTAAGACTGAGAAAGAGAAACAGGTGACAGTATTTTCTCCTGCATAAAGAGCAACAGAAAGACTGCTTTGGAAAAGCATCAGCCTGCTCTCAGAATACTGCTGTAGATCTCTCAAAGGCAGCATCCCTGCATGTAGGGAATCATTAAGGGTGGGCATGGACAGTGTTGCCAACTTGGAAGTCACAGTTTTATTTATTTAGTTTTCCCTTTACTACGTAATTAAAAACATGCATTTGTAACTGTTTATTATACCAGAAAATGGACTAAATTGCTGTCTGTATAACTTCCAACACTTCCTCTGGCAAGTGCCTAGATACTGGCAAGATTTTGCTCAGAGTATTTGGAAATACAGGACACAGATGTGCAACGTTTTGAGCTTTCAGTCTTTTCAGGCTTTCATATTGTAATGAACAGTAAGCCTGATGTTCTGAACCAGAAAAGGCACTCGTTTTCTTTCATGGAGTATTTAGCACTCGACTGATCCAAAGTCCATGGATTTCCAGTTCTTCCCTTCTGTTACTGTGCATCATTGTATTTATTCAATGTTTGGTGAATCATACAACAGTCTTGAAATATGGCATGCCCTAGCAGGATAGTAAAACTGCAAGATAGTGACAAGATCAGAACAATGTCATTTTTCACTGGCCACACCTCTAATCTGGTCTTTTAGGGCTTGGACCAGAAAGTGCGTACTCTATCAGGAGACCTTGGCCAGAGGGATGACCTCATAGCCAAGCTTCAGAAAGAGAAGAGAGCCCTGGAAGAGTTACAGCAGGTGAGGCCCAACTCCACCTCCTGTTGCAATCTATAGTGCTGTCACCAGGTACCAATCATATCAGTTCATATACTTTACAACCCATTGAGCAAAACATATAAATGAGCAGTTTGCACATAACCTTATTTTCGCATTATAACATTTTTTATTTTTTTTGGTTGGCAGAAAACCCTAGATGACCTTCAGGTAGAGGAAGAAAAGGTGAACCACCTCACCAAGAACAACAGCAAGCTTACAACCCAGCTTCATGAGGTGAGTGTTACCACTGAGATAGGCTAGAACATTCAACTGGGTTTCTGAGCACCAGCCTATCATGGGGTTTCTGCCTCTTGATGTGACAGCTGGAAGATGACTGGGAACAGGAGAAGAAAATCCGAGCCGAGGTAGAGAAAGCCCGTCGCAAAGCAGAGAGTGACCTGAAGATGCATCTCGACAACCTCAATGAAATGGAGAGAGCCAAGCTCGATATGGAGGAAGTGGTCAAAAAGTAAGTGTTTTTTGGGGGGTTTCAGATTTTTTCTCAGTTTTTCTCCCAATTTGGTAGCTAATTACACCCTCTCTTTATTTCAATTCGCCCTCCCCCATGAACCCGCCCCTCGTCACTATGGGGCAAGCTAATTCCCAGAGGCCAGCGATGATCCGCCTCCTCTGAGATGGAATTCGCCCACCTTTTTTCGCTTCTCGGCGAGCTCATGCCGGCTCACCCTCCCCCTCCCCCTGGGGCGGACAGCCAATCACTGTCCCCGATCAAGGCTCCCGACCAGGGCCAGACTGGCGCAGCCGGGTTTCGAACCACAGCTGCAGTAGGCAACCTGCATTGCAACAATAGGCAACAATGCTTTGACCGTCACACTACCCAAGGCCCCTCAAAAGTAACTGCACAGAGAGAATTCTGACCTCAACCTCATCAGTACACATATTATTTAACCTATTAGTATCTGTGATATGATGGTATTAAAGTTTGAGCAAAGGGCACATCTGAACAATGCTATGATGGTGTTTCATTCTAGGAGGGACTTTGAGATCAACAACTTGAACTCAAAATGGGAGGATGAGCAGTCACTCAGCTCGGCACTGCAGAGGAAGCTCAAAGAGCACCAGGTAATTTAAAGCAGAGGGAGAGAAGTTGGTGTTGATCTCATCCATCTGCACTCTATTTAACAACTTCCATGGTTGATTTCCAGGCCCGCATTGAAGAGCTGGAAGAGGAACTGGAGGCTGAGAGGGCAATAAGAGGGAAGGTATAGTGATGTGGCATAGTGTATTCCATGCTTCCGATTTGTCCTTAGTGATCATTTCTGAGACAGAGGCCCTGAAATGTACGGCTCCCTTCACCCCTGGTCAGGTGGAGAAACAACGGGCAGACCTTTCCCGCGATCTGGAAGACCTCGGGGACAGACTGGAGGAGGCAGGGGGTGCCACCGTTGCTCAGGCAAGTCCCCCCCCCTCATCACCATGCCCACCTTCTACAGCCATCTTGTGAGCCTTGTGAGCTCAAGGTCTTGTCTAATTGGTGTCCCCAGATTGAGCAGAACAAGAAGAGGGAGAGCGATCTGCTGAAGCTGCGAAGGGAGTTGGAGGAGGCAGCACTACAGTCGGAGGCCACCTCCTCTGCCCTCCGCAAGAAGCACGCCGACTCCATGGCTGAGATGGCCGAGCATGTGGAGAACCTGCAGAGGGTCAAGATCAAGTTGGAGAAGGACAGGCAGGTCATGAAGGCCGAGATCGATGACCTCAATGCCAGCATTGAATCAGTCCAGAAGTCCAAGGTAAGAAGCCATAGCAAGAAATGTAGTTTTTATGAAGATGAAGAAGATAATAATGATGGAGAGGATCAGGATGATGATGGAATTGTTAATGATGATGATGGAATTGTTAATGATGATGTGATTTATATACAGTAACTTCTGAGTGTTGTACTATATTTATATATGAGGAAACATGATCAGGATAAGCATTATGGTTACATGCATCCTATCTTGCATGTAGTTCAACTCTGAGGCACATGTTCGCAAGCTGGAGGACAATCTATCTGAAGCTAATTCCAGACTTTCAGAGATGGAGAGGACTCAGACCGAGTTGAATACTCTAAAGATTCGCCTTTCAGGTAGGAAAGACTAAGATTCTAAGAATATTTGAATCATGAAAGGATTAATCATGGGTGCCAATTTCAAAGGGGCTGTAGGTCTTATACCTTTGCTATTACAGTTACGCTGACGACACACAATTATATACAGTATATCGCAATGGAGCCAAATGACTCAGTTGCTTTGTGCTCCTTGACTGCCTGTCTGTCTGTCGTAGAACAATGGATGAGCAAAAACTTTGTAAAACTTAATGAAGACAAAACGGAAGTTTTATTAGTTGGCCCAAAATAAAAAAGGGAAGCAGTTTTTAATAGAAATTACGCTGTCTAGTTCTCTGGGGAAATTGACTTCTTGGATCAAACCTGAAGTCACAAGTCTTGGTGTTGTCCTAGACTCAGATTTAGGTTTCAAGACGAAAACATCATTTTTCCATCTTAAAAATATAGCAAAAGTTCGACAATTTATTAAACAACAAATGCAACAAAAATTGATTCACGTCTTTGTTTCGTCAAGGTTGGACTGTTGTAACTCTGTTTGTTCTGGTTGCCCAAAAAACACTTTAAGGAGCCTCCAGCTCGTTCAAAATGCGGCATCCAGAATCCTCACTAGAACTAGACGCACCAAGCACATTACCCCTATTTTATTTACTCTGCATTGGCTTCCTATTGAGGCTAGAACTTTTAAAGCCCTACATGAACTGGCGCCGGGGTATTTGTCCGATGCACTTTGGCCATATATTTCGGCACGTGCCCTCCGGTCGCGGGATGCGGGGTTATTAGTTGTCCCGCCCGTAGCCAAAAAAACGGTTGAAGGTAGGGCTTTTTATTTTAGAGCTCCTTTTCTATGGAACAGCCTCCCCAATTCTATTAGGGAGGCTGATTCCATTAATGTTTTTAAATCCAGACTCAAAACATACCTATTCATTAAATTGTATGGCTGAGTTTGGCGTGCATGTACTTTAAATTATATAAATTTGAATTAATTTTTGTTTTGCTCTGTTTTCAGTTTTTCTTTTTCTTTTCTGTTAAGCACTTTGAGACCGCTTTGGGATGAAGTGCTATATAAATGAGGGGTTTATTATTATTATTATTATTATTATTAAATTGTCATTAGACATCAGTACATACTGATCATTACATTCACCCTGAACCCCCTTCTTCTTACATGCACACACCCTACCACTGGTAATTTACAAAACACTGCCCCCCAGTGATGAATCATGAAAAATACTCACAAGCAGAGTAAACCAATGTTTTCTGAGTGTCTTTCCGTCCTGTGGCATAGCTGAAAACAGTGACATGGGCCGTGAGCTGGAGGAAACGCAGAGCAAGCTCAATCAGATCATGCGTATCAAGGCCACGCTAGCCTCCCAGACAGAGGAGCTCAAGAGGCAGGTCGATGAGGAGTCCAAGGTGATCACCACACCTCGCACGTCTCAAACACCCCAGCAAGGTCTTGTGGAGCAGCAAGGTCTACAAAACCCACATGGAGCGCAAATATTTCCCTAACATTTCAAAACAATTTTTAAGGTTGTGGAAAGATAGGAAAATGATGTGTTTGCATAATTTTGTCACAAATAGGTTTTTGCTCAGGAAAACACTTTAAGGACATGTTTGCAAATGGAACATTGTGTGTTGGAGTGGGTAAAAATAAAAGTTGTAAAAACGTTGCAACAATGTTTTTATTCACCACAACCTTAATGCAATGTCAAATGTTGCAATAATGTTATGTGCTACTGGGAACAGATTCCTTACTGACCCTGTGCCCCATCGCTTCAGGCTCGCAGTGCGGCTGTGGTTGGCCTGGCCAATGCCAAGCATGACCTGGACTTGATGAAGGAGCAGCTAGAGGAGGAGCAGGAGGGCAAAGGCGAGATGCAGCGCCTCATCTCCAAGCTCAACTCTGACGTAACCACCTGGAGGACTAAATATGAGACCGATGCCATCCAGAAAACCGAGGAGCTGGAGGAGACAAAGTACGTTTGGGTGGCATAGCAAACAGGGATGTGAGCAAAATATTCCAAGCTTGAATACCCTGCTGGACACTGTTTACATAACAATTAAAAAGAGGCTTCATATTCCTCCAGTAAACATCCAGATATGTAAATGTCTAATAGCTAATAGTCTAATTTACTATCAGTGATGAGCACTATGTACAGTATATGCTAGTGTGAAGTTTATAGAGCTCCCATGGTTGCTCTTATTGTCCTTTGTTAGGCACATTCTATCCTGTGAGATTAGGAAAGGTTGTCCTTATGATCTTTTGATTACTATGTATATGCCTGCTAATTTTCTTACCTATACTTTTCATTTTTAGGTTGATGCTTTATCACTTATGTGTTACTATCCATTCTGCATCTATGCCCTTGTTCTTGCAGATCTTATGATACGTACTATATAACTCCCCATGACAGCTTTGTGAGTTGGTCCTAATAGGAATGGCCACAAAATAAACAAATAATAATAATAATAACAATGTGATAATATAATCTACATATACACATCAAGTCTTTTGAGTAAACATGCAATATTCTTCTTAAATATAGTTAAAAATTTGAACAGATCCTAATGTTAAAATGTATCCTGCCAGCTTGGCCAGAGTCTATTATTCTGTCTATCATTAGTCTTATCTTTAAAACTGAGGTGCGGTGAGTGAGGTCATAAAAAGAATAGCCAAACGCTTTCCCTTTCACAGGCGCAAGCTGGCAGCTAGGCTCCAGGAGGCTGAGGAGGCTGCAGAGGGCGCCCAGGCCCGAGCCGCGAGTCTGGAGAAGGTCAAGCACAGGCTTCAGGGGGAGGTGGAGGATCTTACCATTGATCTGGAGAAGGTACAGTATCACAGGATGGCTGTGTCCAGCATTATACCTGCACATACCTATCAGGTAGTCTATTTTGATTGGTGGTGAGCTGTCACACAAGAGTGAGGAACGGTTATGGCCCTCCTTTCTGTAGTCCAACGCTGCTGCCGCCGCGCTGGACAAGAAGCAGCGAGTCTTTGACAAGATGATCGCTGAGTGGAGCCAGAAGTGTGAGGAGCTGCAGCTCGAGTTGGACACCTCCCAGAAGGAGTGCCGCAGCTACATGACCGAGATCTACAAACTGAAGACTGCTTATGAAGAGTCACTAGACCACCTGGAGACTGTGAAGAAGGAGAACAAAACCCTCACAGGTGAGGTCTCAAACCATTCTAAATATAAATATGACTACATTTCATTAACTATTTTATTTTCTCAACATTTAAAAAAAAAAGATTTGTTTCAATTTTTATCCCATTTTCTCCCAATTTGTATATTTTTATATTGAATGTGAAAGTGGTCAGGCTGAAAAAACTGAACATTTTAATGACGGTTGAACCCCGTCTCCGGTGTTTAACAGTTTTAATGGGTTTTTTACAGTTGGGTTTTACAGACGAAAATTAATCCATTAATTCATTAATCCAAGTAGCAGGCCCTGGAAGTATAAAAATTAAAGTCTTTCTTTCTTTATTTTAATAAGTCTTACTTCATTAATTGAGCTTGGTTTAATAAATAGTGCCATTACACTGATTATTTAATTATGCTGGCATGCCCCATGTTGTGTAGCGGCAAGGGCAGGGAAAATCGCTTTTACATTTACATTTACATTTTAAGCATTTAGCAGACGCTCTTATCCAGAGCAACTTACAATATGTGCATTAATACATGGTAGGAACAATCATAGTTAGCGCAAGAGATCAGTGCAGTAATACAGCGATAAACATCATTGCAGGCATCTGCTTACCATACCTGTAACACTGGGAAGGAAAAGGTTAGTAAAATTAAAAAATTAAAAAAGAGTTCAGTGGTAGTGGAGTCTGAAAAGGTGGGTCTTGAGTCTCTTGCGGAAGATTGCAAGTGATTCCACGGTCCTGACCGATTGCGGGAGGTTGTTCCACCAGCGAGGGGTCAGGACAGAGAAGAGGCAAGACCACGAGGAGTGTCTGCCAGGCACCCGGAGAGATGGGGCAGACAGTTTGCCAGAGGAGGCGGAGCGGAGGGGTCTGGCTGGGGTGTAGGGAGTGATGAGTGACTGGAGGTATGGGGGAGCAGTACCTCTAGCCGCTTGAAAAGCAAGCACCAGTTATTTGAATCTGATGCGTACTGCGATGGGGAGCCAGTGCAGAGCGGAGAGTAGAGGGGTGACATGGCTGGTTGAACACCAGACGAGCGGCAGCGTTCTGGACAAGTTGCAGTGGCTTGATGGCACAGGCCAGTAGGCAAGGCAAGGAATTGCAGTAGTCCAGATGTGAGATCACCAGGGCCTGGACCAGGAGTTGGGTGGCCTCTTGGGTGAGGAACGGTCGGATCCTCCGGATATTGTGGAGGGAGAATCGGCAGGTCCCGAGTGATCGCTGCTATGTGGCTCGAGAAGCACAGCTGGTTGTCCAGGGTCACTCCAAGACTCCTGGCAGACTGGTACGGAGACACTATGGAGTCTTCCATGGTGATTGAAGCATCGATCATCGGGGAGCCCTTCGCTGGGAGGAAGAGCAGCTCTGTCCTCCCCAGGTTCAGCTTCAGGTGGTGGGTGGACATCCATGCAGAGATGTCAGCCAGGCATGCAGAGATCCGTGTTGGGACCTGGGTCTCAGATAGAGAGAAGGAGAGCAAGAGTTGAGTGTCATCGGCATAACAGTGATACAAAAAACCATGAGCAGAAATAACAGAACCAAAGGACTTGGTGTACAAGGAGAATAAGATGGGGCCTAGCACCGAGCCCTGCGGGACTCCGGTGGAGAGGGTGTGGGGAGAGGAGAGGGATCCTCTCCAGGCCACCTGGTAGGACCGGTCAGCCAGGTAGGACTCAAACCATGTCGATGCCGATCCAGAGATTCCCATCTCGTCGAGAGATGAGAGCAGGATCCGGTGGTCCACGGTGTCGAATGCCGCCGACAGGTTGAGGAGGAGGAGGACGGAGCTGAGGGATTGGGATTTAGCCACGTGGAGAGCCTCAGTGACCACAAGGAGAGCAGTCTCTGTGGAGTGGCCTGCTTTGAACCCAGATTGGTTAGGATCAAGCAGGTCGTTCTGTAGGAGATGAGCAGACAGTTGGTTATAGACAGCCCGCTCTAACGTTTTGGAGAGGAATGGGAGGAGAGAGACAGGTCGGTAGTTTGAAATGACAGCGGGATTCAGACAGGGTTTTTTGAGGAGGGGGACAACATGAGCGCATTTGAGGGAAGAGGGGACAGAGCCAGAGGAAAGAGAGGAGTTAATGGCATTGGAGACAAAGGGGAGGATGTCCATAGCAATGGACTGGAAGAGGGGGGAAGGAATGGGATCGAGAGGACAGGTGGTGGGACGGTGGGAGTGAACAAGTTTTGAGTCAGGGAGGGGCGAGAAGGAGGACAGAGGGGTGAGAGGTTTGGGTAGTGAGATGGGTGAGGGAGAATTAGGTGAGGGAGAGGATGGGGGGAAGGAGTTGCGAATGTCATCAACCTTCTCGCAAAAGAAGGATGCGAAGTCATCTGCGGTTAGAGAGGAGGGGGGTGGGGGAGGAGGAGGGGTGAGGAGAGAGGAAAATGTAGAGTAGAGTTTTCGAGGGTTGAGACAGAAGATTGAATCTTGGAAAGGAAAAATGCAGACTTAGCAGAGGAGAGGTTAGAGGAAAGGGTAGCCAGGAGTGTGTGGAAATCAGTCACAGCCACAGGGGATTTGGATTTCCTTTCTGCTGCTCGCAGTTTCAGACGGTCAGCCCGAATGGAGTCGGTTAGCCAGGGGGTGGGGGGTCGGAGACGTGCAGGTTTAGTGGATAGAGGAGAGAGTGAGTCAAAGGAGGAGGAGAGAGAGGAAAGTAGGGTGGATGATGCTTCCTCAGCAGGTAGGTGAGAGAAGGCATCAGTAGGGGAAAGGGAAGATGGCAGTAGCTGGCAGGGCAGCAGGGGAGAGAGAGCAGACAGGCAAGGACAGTGGGGGCAGGTGGTTTAGGCACTGTTTGCAGCATTCTGTTTGCGACAGACGAAAATGGCAATTTGCCTGTGCTAGGGCATAACGCAGCTTAGTGCCGGCACGAAAATAGGGCCCTGAATCTATCAGCTGATAATGAAACAGTGGCAGGTAGTGTGGCTTAATGCTGTGGTAACACTGCTTGGTAAGGATAAATTGTACTAAGGTGAACTAGAAAAATGTAAATAAGGTAGGACAACATAATAAACATGTTAAATCACTGTGTTTTTCTCTATGCAACCATCATTCAACCCAAACTTTAAATTCATCTTTGGACAACCTGCAAGTGTTGGCAAAGGCAACACAATAACTTTTCTATTTGGATTTAGCCATGCCAAGCCATGTGAAGTATGTGTTTAGCAGTCTCTGTTGTTTACCATGCTGTTGATAGGCTGCGCGTGGTACTTTGTTTACTTGGCACACAAACCGTCTGTTCAGGTCGGCACAAGCGGCACATGCCGTTTTGTGTGCCGGATTTAAATGCAGTGGACACCATGCTCGAGCTACACAAACCAGCATTGTGCCGGTCAGGTTTTGGAACGGACCCAATGATAAGCTAGTGAGATAGGTGCAAGGCATAATATTTCATGATGACTGACTGTTAGTATTTTCAATTAAATATGTTACTATCCAAAACATACAATCATATGAAAAAGGAATGCTCTGAATACTGGTGAAAATAAATGTTTCTTTTCAAATTGTCAGTTAGCTGTAGGAATGACAGGTTATTGGTGTCTAAAGTGTTAAAGTGTTTCAAATAATTATTTGACCCTGGTCAGGCCTCAATCTAACAATCTAACACTGTTCTTTCTTGCTCCAAATGTAAGCAAGTGGTATTGTTTGCCTGCTGCTGAAATTAACAATAACATTGTGTAAGACAAATGTAAAAATAATACAATTCTATTAAACTTGTATTGTAACTTAAAGTTAAGGAATAAGTGCATTGTGGGTCGGTTGAATGTAGCCTGTAAAACCTTCCATCATTTCAACTGAACACAGCACAAAGCTTTGGAAAGTCTGAGGTAAATAACCTGTAACCTGTCCCTTGCAGAGGAGATCAGAGATCTTGTGGAGCAGCTTGGTGAAGGTGGTAAGAGTTACCATGAGCTGCAAAAGGCTAAGAAGAAGCTAGAGGTGGAGAAGGATGAGCTTCAGATGGCCCTAGAAGAGACGGAAGCTTCTCTGGAGGTAATACGGTGCACCGCACATACCGTGGAGCGTGTTGCTTGAGGACATGTTTCACAGGGGAATTATTCAACTGTAGCCCATGTGCCTGCAGGCTTTTCAATTCAGTCAGCTACTTCACAACCCATTTCAATTAATCATCCACCAATGTAGCTTCACGATTTATGTGTTCTAATGGGTTGGGGGATTAGAGAGAGCTGGAAGGAGTTTTCAGTGATTTATTTAAAATTCCATATTTAATGATCATTTGCATGACATGAAATTCTGGTCCACACTACAATTTCTGGTTCTTATCTACACTTGGTTGAGCAGGCAGCGGTTTCGTGAAAGGATCGGTTCTGTGCCATGGCCCAGAGAAAGGTGTGGTTTGTTTACAT
Source organism: Aldrovandia affinis (assembly GCA_029706075.1). Lineage (NCBI taxonomy): Eukaryota > Metazoa > Chordata > Actinopteri > Notacanthiformes > Halosauridae > Aldrovandia > Aldrovandia affinis. The sequence continues at coordinate 4,612,493 of JAINUG010000063.1, read as the reverse complement.
CTAGGTTGAGGAGGCGAAAGTGGTTCGTGTCCAGTTGGAGTTGGCTCAGGTCAAGGCTGACATCGATCGCCGAATTCATGAGAAGGAGGAGGAATTTGAGATTACAAGGTCAGGGATGTCAATATGCCTGCATTCACAACATAATCTCAATAATATTTCCTGGCCAGGTTAAATGACCAAAGAGTTGAATGATCTACCAATTTAATATGCAGAAATGTACAATTGCCTGGCAGTAGCTGAATATATTTATGTTATTTATCTTAATCAGTTCTAAATTAAGTCAGCACATAGCCAAAACATATTTGCTGACTTCATTGCACACACAATGAAATGTAAAAAATAATTAATAAATAATGGTGTTTAAAAAAATCAAAAATAAAAACAGCAAATGGATTTAAAACTGAAAAATACATTTCAAAAAGTGCTTCTTCATAAGTAACACTGTTAGTGTATAGCTAGTTACACACACCCTGTGATGAAAGGTTCCTCAAATGTTGTCCTCACCTCATCAGGAAGAACCACCAGCGTGCCATAGAGTCCCTGCAGGCCAGTCTGGAGGCGGAGGCCAAAGGCCGTGCTGAGGCCCTGCGTCTGAAGAAGAAGATGGAGACAGACCTGAATGAAATGGAGATCCAGCTGGACCATGCCAACAAGAACAACAGCGAGCTGGTCAAGACTCTCAAGAGAATGCAGCAGCAGATTAAGGTAGGGGACAGTCTTCTCTCCTACAAAATAATCAATATTTTCACTGTTATTAGAGTTCATTAGAGTTCAAGGAGACTGCGCAAAGGATGTATATTAGATGCATGCTTTGCACTTCCATGCCAGCGTCTTAATACATCTTTATTGTTCAAAAGTAATTTACCCAATGATACATAAATGTAAATGAATACTGACGGGGAGTACCATTGATCTTTTGTTTTAGAGAAATACCCTACAGTAGCTGTATGTTAAGGCATTCGCATACTTTAATCACCCTCCCCCACCCATAGTGCCATATTTACTGGCATTTGGCTGACTGGCACTCTCCCCCTCACATTCTGGCTGGCAGGACATGCAGGTGCAGATGGATGAGGATGCCCGTCAGCACGAGGAGCTAAGAGAGCAGTACAGCCTGCAGGAGCGACGCCTCAGCCTGATGCTAACCGAGATTGAGGAGGTGCGCAGCGGGCTGGAGGCCTCCGAGCGCTCCCGCAAGCTCATTGAGCAGGAGATGGTGGAAATCACCGAGCGTCACAATGAGCTCAGCATACAGGTACACATTCCTGAGCATGGTGCATCTGTGCAGCATCTGGGATGGACATAGGCAAGACTATAATAACTGTCTATATTCGCTATATATTAAATCCACACTCCAAATGTTTATTTATGATCAGGCTAAAAGATACAAACGTTTCAGCATATTGCCTTCATTGGTGAAAATCATATATGTAATCTAAATATAATTAGTGTATAACCTCAAAAGGGGTGTCCGTGAGAGTGCATAGAGCAGGGATCTCAATTTCTTTCTGCTGGCCACAATTTCTGCTGGTTTTGGGGAATGTTTCAGCACTTAAGAGCTTATTTTAAGTAACTAATTGGCTTAAGAGTCCACACACCTTGTTTGTAAGGCCTAAATTGGCTGCTGATTGAAAGGAAACCACAAAAACCTGCATTGCGGCCCTCCAGGACTGGAGTGAGATCTCTGTCAATGTGAATTGCGTGCTGAATAGCAGACCATGTGTCACCTTGGCTTTTTCCTTGTAGCTGGATTACAAAATGCCGAAGGTGCACTGTTCAACCAATCCATTTGTATTTTGTATAATGCCATTTACAAGCAGGTTGTCACACATCACTTCACAATGTACTTTTTTCAGAGTGAATAAATTTTTTATTAAAAAACATTTGAGCCAAGGTATTAAAAACTGGAAAATAATATCCTGACCTGTTGAGATTGACAGTATTCTTTCTCCATCAGAACCAGAGCTTGACCGTCACCAAGCGGAAAATGGAGCATGATCTGATCCGCATTTCCAACGAGAATGAGGAGCTGATCAGCGAATTCCGTTCTGCTGATGAGAAAGCTAAGAAGGCTGTTGCCGATGTGAGCTCCTGTTAATGAACTCAAAGTAATTTGGGGGTATTATAGAGCTGGCTTTCATGTTAGACATTCCTTTATCATTTCCTAGGCCACCCGCATGGCAGAGGAGCTGCGACAGGAGCAGGACCACTGCTTGCACCTGGAGAAGATCAAGAAGAACAATGAGATCACCATCAAAGAGCTGCAGGTCAAGATGGAGGAGGCTGAACAGCTGGCTCTCAAGGCTGGGAAACGCACCATCCAGAAACTGGAGGCCCGGGTGAGCGGCAGATGTGCTCTGCACACTCAACATGAAGAATTCCTTTACAGAGGCATCGTAATCTCACATGCCACATACACATGCATATGTAACGGAGTTGGTTCTGCCCGCAGCGAGTTTCGAACCGAGGGATCTCGATGCGACAAGAGAGCGATTTAGCTCACTGAGCTAAAGACTCAAGTCTCTAACTCCGGGAACTAATCACATTCTTATCCACGTCACTTTCTGTAGCGGGCGCTCACGTACCAGAGCTCATCCGCTACATTCTCCCCCTCGAAACTCCTGCGGCAGCAACCACGGCCCAACCGATTACCATCAGTTGTATGATCCGAGCCAGGACACCAATGTAACAGAGTTGGTTCTGCCTGCAGTGAGTTTTGAACCGAGGGATCCCGATGCAACAAGAGAGCGATTTAGCTCGCTGAGCTAAAGACTCAAGTCTCTAACTCCGGGAACTAATCACTCTTATCCACATCACTTTCTGTAGTGGACGCTCACGTACCAGAGCTCATCCGCTACACATACACATGCACATAGACATACTGAACACATATATACGCAATGACATAAACACAGACACATACACACACGCATGTAAGCACGGACACACATGAATACATAAACAAATGCACACAGACACATACTGCTATACACACAAAAGCATGCAAGCGTGACTCACACACACACAAAGACACTCATAAAAGAAGCCTAAGAGTAGACTAGGACTAGCACCGAACCACCTTAGATGCCTTCTAAAATGTTCCCACTACCTGTTGTGCACAGACCAAAGAGCTGGAGTCAGAGCTGGACAGTGAGCAGAAGCGTCACGTGGAGACTGTGAAGATCTTGCGTAAACACGAACGCCGCCTGAAGGAGCTGGTCTTCCAGACCGACGAGGATCACAAGACCAACCAGCGCATGCAGGAGCTGGTGGAGAAGCTGCAGAACAAGCTAAAGTCATACAAGAGGCAGATTGAAGAGGCTGTGAGTATCTGCAAATGGGCTAATCTGAAATTTGCCTGGAAAAAGCCAATTTTGAAACACATAAGAAGTGGCAAAAATATCTTATGAAACCATATAACACTCTAAAAAGTAAGAAAATTAAGTAAAACCATTCAGTGTTCTGTAGCCGATCTTGCCAGCACTCTTGTAGAACAGACAGAAGCTCTGTACCCGTTTGAGTCTAAAATAAATTAGCATTATTGGTAAAGAAAAGCATGCTGTTTCTTTGTTCTTTGGAATCCCATCTTGGAAAAGCAGTGATGTACCATGCCAAAAAAAAAAAAATAAGAGAAGAAAAGTTGTTGAATAAAATGAGGAACAATAAGAAAATAACTGAAAATATATATTACACAGTATTCCTTTGAATAACATTTAAAGAATAAAATGTTACAATTTACAATTTAAGACTTTTCAAATAAATAACAATCTGAGAAACAGTAAATGCTGGGGAGAACTATTAAAGAGATACAAGTGCCAAGAAAAACGTATTATGATGTATGTTATAGTTTTTACATTATGTAAAATAGTACAAAATGAACAACTGAAGAAAAAGGAAGAGTGGAAAGATGTTATAACATGCATTAGGTAAACTCACTAATGTCTGCTCTGTTCCTGTATCTCCCGACTGTAGGAAGAGCAAGCCAATACAAGCCTGTCCAAGTACAGGAAGACGGTGCATGACTTGGATGATGCAGAAGAGAGGGCAGGCAATGCAGAGATGGCCCTGAACAAGTTGCGCACCAGAAACCGTGCCTCCGTGGGGAAGGGATTCTCTTCTGTGGAGATTATCCAAGTGTCCAAGTCCTCCTCCAAAGGTAGCTCTGAGGAGTAGATTCCTCCTCTGCACAGCTGGTGAGTGGCCAAAAAACATTGGGAATATTGTTAGATTACATGACCTTACATTTGATTATTTACATTCTGCTACATGCTTATCTTACCAATTGTAAACTCGCTCAGAGATAACCAATCACCTTCCAGATCACACACCAAGCTAATTGGCCTCCATCTGTGTTAAATTGTTGTGATTCTGGATACTTCAAAGTAAAATCAGCTGTTCCTAGAGGATTCCACTGCAGGGTAGTGCATTTCACTAGTAAGAAATCCACCATGAGCAACAAGGAGCTTTCAAAAGAATCGGGTCTGTATGGTAGGGTGGCAAGAAGGTAGCCACTACTCCAAAAGGTACACATTTAGTCCCGTTTGAGGTATGCAAAAAAAACACTGAAGATTCTGAAGCTATGTGGCAAAAAGTGTTGTGGTCAGATGAAACCAAGATATACATTTTTGGCCTAAATGCAAAATGTTACATTTGGTGAAAACCCAATACAGCACATCACTCAAAAAACACCATCCGTACTGTAAAGCACAGTGGTGGCAGAATTCTGTAATGGGGGTGTTTCTCATCAGCAGGGACTGGGGCACTTGTCAGGATAGAAGGGAAAGTGGATGGAGCACTATATATATGCCATTTATATACTGTATATATGCCATTTAGCCAACATGTTTATTCAAAGCGACTTACAGTAGTGAATGCATAAAAGAAAATCTGTATATGTGGTCCCAATGGGAATCGAACCCACAACCTAAGCATTGTCAGCACCATGCTCTACCTACTGAGCCACACAGAACCACACTAGAATAAGCATGAGCAAACATGTTTTTCTTGGGTGGTAAATAATCTTTGCAACACCTTCACAGGGATTATGATGACCGAACTCTAATTGATCAATTTCAACCTAGCAAACCAGTGATTTATAAATTGCACTAACAATCAGAAAATTTGTGAATGGAATGGAAGCTGAAACTTATTTTTGCTGTTGTTCTAGGGTGACGCACACAACATCCCACTCATTTTCCATCCTGGAAGAGTTCTGCAAAAAAGAAAAGTGGCTGAAATGTTCATTTGAAGAAACTAAAGTCTTAACTTAATAACCTTTACATCATATATGTAGAGTATTGTAAAATCTACAGTGTCTTAGCAAAGATCATTGTTAAAATCTTGTGTGTTTGTGTTTTGTGTGCCATGGTCTCTGTAGAAATGATTGGCAGTGGTGGGGAGTGATTGGGGTGGCTGCACTCTCATGTCAAGGATGGAGAGTGCATCACAGTGTATCACCCTGTTGTAGTATTGGCCATATGTATGTTGCCCTGCTGCAAAGTCTTAATAAAACATGAAGCAAACTGAAATCACACTGTTTCCTCAATGTTCTTTATATGTGGTCTTTATATGTACCCAGTATTATCCAGTATTTGAAAACTATTTTAGTACAGGCAATGGGATTTATACATCTCCTAGTCTATACACCTCATTTATGCATGTTCAGAAAGCAATTCTTATTTAAGAAAAATCTAAATGTAAAGTGTCAATACGAGTGAGTTAATAGTAGTAGATAACATTCATTACCTTTCATCAATTTAAACCAGTTTTAATTTGATGAAACATCTTCAATATTCTTTCATACACGTCTACAAAAGGCTTCCCCATTACTCCAGACTATAACCAATAACTCCTTTATTTTAGTTAATTAGCAGATATTTACTCCAGAGATCATGGGCAAATACATTTCTTTACAAAAACATCTGTATAGATGTTTACAAGGACATGAATGCAGAGTTATAAAGTGCAGCAAGAATCCCGAGAAACTAGTTTCAGAGTGGGGACAAGCTGTTCTTCGGTTGGTTCTGAAATAGTTCTGAAATAGTCATGGGTCATAGAGGGGCTGGAGTGTTGTTAATCTTTTTTTTTAAAGCAGCTGCACTGGCAGTAATGTGGCCATGGAATTTGAGCAATGCTAAGAGGTAATATGATGTGGAATCTGAAGAGAGAGCTGGTGGAGACCCATCATATAAACACAAATGTGTTTTTTTCTCAAGGTATGAAACAGTAGGCTTACTTCATACTATTGATCTACTTTCAATCTTAATCTATGTGATTCTTACAAGTGAGACTGCTAAGAATTTTCTTGGAGTTAATGGGTATACATTATCTAAACCTAGACTCATATTTTTACGACATCAACCCAAGATTCAAGAGTTTCTGTCAACTGCGAGCTCTACTTTTTATGATGGAGGGATTATGTTCAGACGCCTGCGCAGTCGACTGTTCTTCCCTTGTCCCAACACGCATGTTCCCTTTAGTTTCCTGGATTCTTCTGACAGCCCCCGTTACCGGAGTGAATTCGTGTCGACTGCCCAGAGTCCGCGAATTCAGATCCGATAAAATAAAAATACAAAACGAATTCCAAATCAAATAAGAACATCGCGCCAAGAACACAACACAGGTAAATATGCAACGTTAGTACAGAAAAAATGCACAGTTTTTTAATCTGCTGTGTCACCCCACCTTCATTACCAGTCGCCAAAGATTAGGCTTCCGCTCCTGGGAAAAGCCGGTGTTTAAATGCGAAGGGAGGCCTTGTTCGGGGAAATGCTTGATTTATGTGTCGTTCGCTAATGCTAGCTAGCTGACTAACCAGCAACAGTTATTGTATAGCTAGCTAACTCTGACATAGATATGGGATGTAGCTGTCTGTGATTTGGCAGAATTTTGCCAGCGGAAAGTCATTCTTGGTCACGGGAATATTTCCATATCCTGAAATGGGTGGGTTAGCTAGCTAGCCAGAGTTGACATTCTAGCTAGTTAGCAGGCTAGTTCCGCCTTTATTAAGAATGGTAGTGTTTGAATGCAAATATAGCTAGCCAAATGTTTATGTTAGCGAGCAAGTAGCTTTCTAGCATGTTGTCGTCTTAGTTTCAGGTGTCACTTATAAAGAACTAGAGCGAGGTGTATGTGATGTCATTGATTCCTTGTGTTTTACGAGCTAAGGGTGTGGAAATTCGTCGTCATCTCGGTAGCTAGTAGTTGGCTATCTCTGCAGGTATTTTGTCACTACCGTGTTTTTCTCAACACCTTTGCATTTTGCTTGTGAGCAAACACACCATCTAGCTACATGACTAAATTAATGGCTAACAGTTCGGCTTACGACGGTTGAACGTTGTTGTTGAAAATGAACATTGTTAAAGAATTCGCTCATCCGACCAGCTGAAAACTGGTATAACTGGTGTAGTGGCTACTGGCCAGAATATGCTTTGTTAAATTCTGCTACGGGGTTAAATTTCATACCTCCTGTTTTTTTTTGTGTGCAGCTACTTGGCTAGCTATACTTCGAGCACCAGCTCCCACTTGAAGACGCATCGCATTCGCTATGTCTCTGCATCAGTTTCTCTTGGAGCCAATCACCTGTCATGCCTGGAACAAGGATAGAACTCGTAAGTAAACATACACGCATATGTTTTTAGTTGGTCATTCTATTGTTCATTCTGGTCCTGTGATTTCAAATATTTGTATGGAATATTGTTGTTTCCCCCTAAGAAATTGCCATCAGCCCCAACAATCATGAAGTCCATATCTACAAGAAGAGTGGGAACCAGTGGGTGAAAGCTCATGAATTGAAGGAGCACAATGGACACATCACAGGTATGACCGATTTCTGTTTCAATGAGTATTTATTATATAGTAATACTTTTCCTAACCAAAATATCAGTTAAATTAGACCAAATCCCTTATTGCTTTTGCTAACGCTTTTCAGGGCTTTTAAGTACACTTGTGGAGCAACACAATGTTCTGGATCAATGCTTTTAGTTTATTTGTCACAGTATTGCACGAGGAAGCTATTTTCCTTGCTTTTTAATTTTTTTGTCTGCTTCTGATTTCTTTATTGCACAAGTTATTTGTAACTAAGAGTGCTGCAGTCAGTTGCTGTAGTTAGTAATGCTTATATGGGCTGGGTTGGCTGGCAGAAGATGTTGCCCATAAACCCTTGCTCCAAACACTATGAAAGAATGTCACAAGTTGATGCCCTGCTCCCTGCCAGCTGAGTGAGAAGCAAACAAAGATTGCTGCCTTTGTTCATGGCAGTGCAGACTGTGGCTGTGAGAAACATTGTGTGGGAGAGGGGGTGACGATTATGTGTGCATAGTTTGCAATCACTCATTAATGATGGCGTGAAGTCCGGGGATCAGAATACATTTTCCCTCTTTTTTTCTTAATCGCTTTTGATACATTTTGTGGTGATTATTTAATTTTGTCATGCCAGCTCTTGAGCTCAGGTTTCATCAGGGTACTTCAGGAGGATATATATATGAACTGTTGCTTGTGAGTGTGTGGAATATGCTTATTTGAGTGACTGGCACAAATCACATTTCAGTAATAATAATAATAATAAGATATTGAACATGTTGTGCATTTCACCTCAGGATCTCAAAGGTAATCACCTCCCTCACCATCCCCACCACCACTACCAATGTATCACACATCAGCTGAGTTGTAACAGAGGGATTATAAAGTCAATTCAACAGGTGGATGGGTAGATGGTGCAAGTGCCATGGTGTTTTAATCCTAATGAGCCAGGACCTGAGTTTAATGTCTCTTATGAAAAATGGTGTTTCCTACAGCTCAGTGTCACTGCACCAGGGCATTTGTTTTCTGCTTGGTGCAGAGGGAAGTTACTGGGCCACCAACATCACTTCCAACAGCAAATCTCCCATCCGTGTACTAACCAGGCACAGTCCTGCTTAGCTTTAGTCATCAGGAGAGAGTATGTTACAGGGTGGCGTAGCGTAGCTGCTGGCTCATTGTTGTTCTCATTTGGTGTCATATACTTCGATACTGCACAGGCATTGACTGGGCCCCTAAGAGTGACCGCATCGTGACCTGTGGTGCAGACCGAAATGCCTATGTGTGGAGCCAGAAGGATGGGGTTTGGAAGCCCACCCTTGTCATTCTGAGGATCAACCGTGCCGCCACATTCGTCAAGTGGTCTCCACTGGAGAACAAGTTTGCTGTGGGCAGCGGAGCTCGGCTTATTTCCGTGTGCTACTTTGAGTCTGAAAACGACTGGTACGTCTCAATGAATATGATAGAATTCAGGTTGAAATATTTTTATTTCAACCTGAACAGAGCCAGAACAGATATAATGATGATTTGATTGCATTTAGTCAATGTGCGTGTCAGTTTATGAGAAGGTTTGCATTCAAAGCACATTAAATATTGTTATTTGATTGGGAACATTTTAATAGTGTGTGCAAAAAGGATCAAATCAATTAACATTTTTTAACTCTTATTTATGGCTTTAGTAATGCTGCTTTTTCTTGCTCATGTTATTAACCATTGTAACACTTCTATTAAGGTGGGTTAGCAAACACATCAAGAAGCCAATTCGCTCCACAGTCCTGAGTTTAGACTGGCACCCAAACAATGTGCTTCTGGCGGCTGGGTCATGCGATTTCAAGTGCAGGTGAGGGTACCTAAAAATTAAGGTAGATATTTTAATGTATGCAGTTGAATCACTGTTGCATTTTACTGTAGAAGAGTGGTCCGGAATTTATTTAGAAAGCTTAAATACTATTCAGTATTAACTTTTGATCCTGTATGTAATTAGTGAAAAATGGGGATAATAAATAAAAATATATATATTATTACTTGGTAGACTATGAAATAATACACTTTCATGGGACAGTTATGACAAATCTACCTACATTCAAATGTTTGTGTCAATGAAGTTAAACAAAAAAAAGTTCCAATCATTTGGATTTTTTAATGAATTATTTATGAATCATTTGTTTTTGTCTGTTATGTTTATTGAGTAATCTTCTGTGCTTCCTCCTTCTCCAAGGGTGTTCTCTGCCTACATCAAGGAGGTGGATGAGAAGCCAGCTCCCACCCCCTGGGGCTCTAAGATGCCATTTGGACAGGTGATGGCTGAGTTTGCTGGAGCTGGCAGCGGGGGATGGGTCCACAGCGTCTCCTTCTCTGCCAGCGGGAACCGCCTGGCCTGGGTTAGCCACGACAGCACCGTGACCGTGGTGGACCCCACCAAAAACTCTACGTGAGTACAGAGTAACGATACCTTCTGTCATAGCCTCTAATGCTTTAGCATAATGTGGTGAACACTTAATCCCTTAGCATTTCTGTGTGGTAGGTTACGGTAAGCCATTGCACACCTAGAGGCTGATATCTCTGTCTTCTTAATTCTAGGCCTTGCCAACTGAAGACGGAATTCCTCGCTCTCCTGAGCGTCATATTTGTGTCTGAGAACAGCGTTGTGGCAGCAGTAAGAAGCCAGTCGGCAAAGCATCTGGAATTCTCTTTGTTAAAGCACTTTTGCAATGACATTGCTGAAATATGAACCTTTTTGTGTTCTGTGTGTTTCAGTAAAAAATATATTAAACAGCCTCTCCTTCCCTCAATACAATAATGCCCCCTTATTTATTTTTGGCCTTTCCTCCTCTTCTATTTTGTAGCCATTTAGCAGACACTTTTGTCCTAGATAATTTACAGTACACGAAACAAGCAGAATATTTGTGAACAAAATTTAAAGCAGAGCTCATTTAAATACAGTAACAGCTTATTGTGTGACACACATTCAAATAAAGTCACAATTAACACATGCTTATTAATATTCTCAGGGCCACGACTGCTGCCCAATGCTGTTTAACTGCGATGATGGCGGGACCCTGACCTTCATCTCCAAATTAGACATTCCAAAGCAGAGCATCCAGCGCAACATCTCAGCCATGGAGCGCTTCCGCAACATGGACAAGAGGGCCACCACAGAGGACCGCAACACCGCCCTGGAGACACTGCACCAGAACAGCATCACGTAAGGCAACAGCGCACACAGGGTGGCACTGCAAGAAAATAAAAAAAATTAAAAGTGTACGGCCCATCATGCCCAACATATAAATCTGTCTTGCAAAAGGTTGTGCATTTTAAGCGTTTGCAAACATTCTTCCTCAGGTTAATTTGTATGTACGTAGTGAGTATTTCTTGTAATTTTATTTAATAAAACTGAAAGTTCCATTTGGATACAAATGGTAATTTTGTGTCAAACTACTTCCCCTCTCTGTAGAACAACCATACGTGCCCTTTTAATCCTGCTTCATAAATTCTCCTTCTAAAGATTTCCAGTACCAAAGTAATGCCATTTGGTCAATTGTGTAGCACAATCGTGGGTCCATCCCATTACTATAATTGGTTTATATATCAGAGAAGTGTATCTTTGATTGATATGGACAGATCAAGTGTGGCAATGGTCATTTCAAATGATCAATTTATTGTACACTATTAGTTTAGTTTTTTTTTTGTGTTTTTCATTGAGCAGAAGCCTGAAATATGCAATGTGTTATCTTTTCACAGCCAAGTGTCTATATATGAAGGAGACAAAAGAGATTGTCGTAAATTCTGCACTACAGGAATTGATGGAGCAATGACCATATGGGATTTCAAGGTACACATAATTTGTATTTACCAAGATTGTTGTCTGTCACTTATTTTAAAGCAGCAGGTGAGAAGCACAGATTACTTTGATACCTATGTACTTTAATCAGTCATCTTATGTTTGCTGATGCTGTTTAATCCATGAATTGGTTTGAATTACAACTATGAAATTGATTACAAATCCATTCAGTCCAGTGTTTGGGTAGGCAATGGCTTGGTTATGTGTTAGTTGCACTGGTTAAATTAATCCATCACTTTACTTTATAGAAGAGAATTCAAATGTACTGAGCTGATTAATTCAACAATACGTTTTTATTTTTACTAAGGCTTGTGCATTTAGCCCTTCTTTTGTTTTTGTCCCAAGACTCTAGAGTCCTCTATCCAAGGGCTGCGCATCATGTGAAGGAAACCACAGCCAACTAGCAGGACACCGCTCGCCAGCAACGCGCTTGAAGATGTAACAAGGCGATTTCTGACAACACTATAAAAACTTAATGTAAACAAAAGCACTGAGAGATAGCGTGAACTGACATGTGACGTCATTGTATATTTAAAAAATGGAAAGGACAAATGGGCAAAGGGGAGTGGGATCAGTGGTTTTTACCTTCAGCTGTCGTTCTTGAATCTATGCCAAAACTGGTACCCCAGTGGTATGGTAGTGGGTTAAGTCACTCTGCCCCTCTGGAGGCATCTTTAGAACAGTAACTTGCAAGGGGAATTTTATGTAAATGGTCTGCTAGAAATAAATGAAGTACTACACCAGTATTATTGTCTCCTTTTTGCACATTTGTGTGCGTGCGTGCGTGTTTCCGTCTGTGTGTGCATGTGCTTCCCTTTTTGATAGTGTGGCTATGGCTGTGCCTGTGTATGCATGCGTGTGTCTCTTAGGAGAACAAAATGCTTCTCTCTTTCATTGAGCCGTTGAGACTCGGAACATGTGACTAAGTACGGGATGAATTCCGTCAGCCGCTGGAATAATCGGCAGGTCCATTGAGGTACAGCATTATGTTAAGTATTTGCAAATTCAGCTTGCAACAAACAAGACTTTAAAAAAAGACTTTATAAAAAGATGCACGAAAAAGCACATGATTTGATATTTCAATTTTTTTGCTTGTTTTTGCACAAGATTTTCTCGAATGAATATTGCAAGTAAAGGAAACAGTGGAAAAAGAGGCAAATGGTAACATGTAATTTTAACTATTAGGCTAATAAGACCTTGGGGTCACAAATGGGGTCTGTACAGTTTATTTGAGATATTGTGATCTTTACCTGTGTGGAAGTGCTGACAGTGCACTGCCAGGTCTGTCTAGCAGCCAGAGTTCAGAGCCCTCCTGCAGTGGCCACGCCCTGGCCTCCTGTACTCCCACACCTGCTGTGGATTCCCAGGGGGAATTCCTTTATTCCCTCTGGGTGACCAACCTTCAGCTATAGGCACAAGTGTTAAACCTACATATGTAATAATATGAGAGGTATCAAAATTTAATGTAAACAAAATAACAATATATCAGAACAATTGCTGTTGCACTGTAGAGATACAGGAAGTACTACAGAACCAGGGTCCCCTGGTTTATTATTATATTATTTATGGTTTATTGTTTCATAAAAATAAAAGATTTTTGTTTTTTGGGGGGGTGAACATGAGGGATAAAATGTGTGAGAGATAAAAAGACTGGGATCCTCCTAAAGATAACTGTACCAGAAGATGTGCAGTTCGTCTTTAATGTTATAGGTTTGTTTGAACACTCAAAAGGTTTTCATGAATAAGCTTGATTGATTTCAGACCTCAAAATAGAGGGTAACCATTTATTGAAAGCAAAATATCACATTTGAATATGTCAAACATTGCCCCACCCTAATTAAAGGAAATGGCTTTCTCATACAGTTGTATTGCTGTTGTTCAAAGCAGTGGTAAGACACGGCTTTGTAAGGCTTCTGTTTTCAAACCAAGGGGTCTTAACAATTGGCTCACAGAGGCTGGGGGTTTGCATATTTGCTGACATTGATGCTGTGTAGAGTTTAGACTGCAGACCCTGCTCACCGGCTGAAAGCCGCCCACACAAGGAAGTGGTTAGATGTCTCTGGCAGGAAAGGGGAAGTTGCAGCAGTTTTTGAGAGTAATATGCTCTCTTTAGTTCATTCAGAGCCCAGCCAGCGTTCGTGTTGACTGTTCAGAGTCCATGAACAGAGGCCTCTGTTTGACAACCTGTCTGCCACATTTCTCTCAAGCTGTCCTCAGTTACAAGGGTAAGTAAATACTTTCTGCAGGTTTTGAAGACACCCATGTTTAAATGTATGTTGCTCTTTAACTGAACTAAAAACAAGACGAGATTATTAAGCAGCATATCAAGCACTTCCTCAATGCGGTTAGAAGCATCAGTTATGTGACATACCTTTTTGAAATAATTCAAAATGGACATTTTGCTTTGAATTTGAAGTTGATTTAATAAAAAAACAACTTTGCAAGAGGGAAATGGTGTGAATTTTGTGATATCTGGGTTGTGCTTGAGTCTAAGAGGTGTACTGGCACTGTGCAAGCTGTTAAAAGACACTGAGGCACTGATGTGTTTTTCTTTGCGGAAATGGTAACAAGCGTTTCGGAGACATTCCTTACAGCCGGTCAGAAGGTAGTTACACAATGGATATGAGCAACATGTTTTGCGGAGGGAATAAAATCTGCAGAGTGGTGCAGTTAAACTGCATAGCTGACTGCCATTACTCGCACCCTGTGATACTGATACAATCAATTTTTTGCACAGTTGTCATCTTTTGGTCAATTTCCACGTCACATTACAGCCTGGCCTGGTTTTAATGAACCAAACAAGGAAAAACACATCTTAAAATCCCTGAACTTGACAGTGATCAATACCATTTGAATATGTTCTGGGAATAGATTATTGAATGTATTAGGTTTACCGTCTGATTCATTTAAAACTTATTTTGAAATAGGTTTGTAGAAGTGTTATTCACAAAGGTCATTTGTGACTGAATGCAATGCATTTCCCTGCTGGAGATTTGGAAAGTTTTACCACATTAGTTTCTTTCAATAAGTGAAAGAATTTGATTTTGATATGACATTTTAAAGAAATAGTTTTGAAACCACCTTGGGAAATTAATAAATCAAGCTGTCTTAATTATGTGCACAGTGTGATCGACCATGGCATACCACAGTTTTTTGCTGGAGCCAATCAGCTGCCACGCCTGGAACAAGGATCGAACCCGTGAGTATGCCCATACCTGCGCTAAAGTTTTCAGTGTGAGTCTTAAAGAAGGTTACATATTGTTTGATTTTGCTCAATATCTTTGAATCTGCCCAGAGTCATTCCTGAACATCAGCTGCAAGGTTCAGATGTTAAATTTAGCCTCTGGCTGGCAGCCAGGTAGTTTGAGGTATTTCCTCTGGAATATAAAGTAGAAACAAGCTGCCTTTATTAATTTTTCCAAGAATTCCTCAAGTTACTGGAGCCCCAGGTCTACAATATGCTATGAAATTTCTTTTGTGCTCAGAATTATGGTACAGAATTTAGTTTAAAGCTTGATTTGCAGAACTCCTGGAGGGTTTTGGTTTGTCAAAGCCTCCAATATTTTAAAAACTATAACTTTTTAGATAAACATTGTTTCCTACTTGAATAATTGACTTTTAGTCTTACTTTTCATGTCTAGCTGTGGTTGATGTAGACCCCATAGACATTCTTAAAATAGACGAGAGCTCTGAAATATGTTCATTTCATATGATATTACCTATCCCAACTGCAAGTTTCTATAATGTTTTAACCCTGGTATGTTTTAGAGAACCACACCATTTCCTGCAGTTAATTCCGTACTTAATTCCATGATGACTGGGATCCGCCCAGGGAGCCTAGGGAATCAGTAAACTGGCCGGCACCTCATCGTATGTCTGTAGAAACTTGGACTCACAATGCTGCAATGCATGTCTCTGCCCTGGGCTGCAAGCCCATCTGCAGTAAACATAGTATGTGTTTATGTGTGCATGTGTGTGTGTATGTTTAGAGGAAAACCACACTCAAACAACAGAATTGTTCATTAGTTTCAGGGAAAACGCTTTCCAATGTAATGTGCAGTATCTGTGCATGCTGATACATATAAACTCTATATAAACTGGCTTCAGTCTGTTCTAGCTGCAATACAAAGACCCAATTTTAGGAACTTACACTAGCGAGTTCTGTTCACAGGAAGTGGGGCTTTCTCTCATACACATACAAAATAAGATCAACAACAAATGTCCTTGTAGCCTACAAACAGCAACATAGTACTAATGCATAAATGCATAATGCATTTGAAGGATAAGGCACAAGCGGGGATAACATAAGAAACAATGGTTTCAAAGCAAAGTTAGTTAGTTCAGAATCTCTATCTATCCTGCAAACCTCTCATTCTTTCTGGCTGATGAGAGAACCAGCAGTGACTAATTTCACCCGACTTCCTATTTTACCATATATGGTGCGTTATTGCTGATTGGTTAGGACATGGGCAGACCAGAGAAGGAGTGGGGGAAAAAAAAAAACTACTGCAAATAACTGCCATGCTGTTCATTACCGTTGGAAATGCAGAAGCCTGTTATTGATTCACAATGATAGAGGATTTGAATATGGATCAAAAATGAACATTTCGGTTGAGTCTAATATTTTGTGATTCTATGTGTTTTTAGCGTTAACCTTTCTACAAATCATTTCTTTTTTTAATAGAATTTTCCTGAAGCAAAGATTTGTTTACTTGTTTCCCTGATATTTACAACAGCAACACATGTTTTTCTGCTCTTAATGCAAGTTCTGTGTGAATGTAAATGTTGAGACAACTTTAAAAACATGGTTATGTTCCCCCTTCCAGTGTTTATTTATAAACTTTGATTATTTTAGTATTGAGTGGAAAATTGGCCTTTTCAGGTTATATTCAGTGAGGGTCTTATTATTGTTCATTCTTTTTTCTGTTTTGAAGAAGCCATGATGTCCTGATGAGGTAGTATCTGGAACCACAATTCTAGATACACATTTTATGACATATCAAAGCTAACCCACAAGTACAATTTTGTGTGTGTCTTCAAGAAATTGCCCTATGCCCAAATAACCATGACGTCCACATCTACAAGAAGAATGGGGCCAGCTGGAACAAGATCCATGTCTTGAAGGAGCACAATGGGCAGGTGACAGGTGAGATAAAACCATGAAAACATTGAGGTCACCTAAAGGCACCAGAGGGTACAGAGGTAACATTCCCCTCCTCCGCTTTCCCATAGGCATCGGCTGGGCCCCAGAGAGCAACCGCATCGTCACCTGCGGCACCGACCGTAACGCCTACGTGTGGACCCTGAAGGCGGATGTGTGGAAACCCACCCTGGTTATCCTGAGGATCAACCGTGCCGCCCGCTGTGTCCAATGGTCTCCCAAGGAAAACAAATTTGCCGTGGGCAGTGGGTCCCGTCTCATCTCCATCTGTTACTTTGAGCAGGAAAACGACTGGTAAGCGGGTGCGACAGGCAGTCAGCCTTTTACTCCTGCATCAGAGGCCAGAGCCTGTATTCATAAAGTGTCTCAGATTAGGAGTCAATCTAGGCTCAGTTTAGCCTTTTAGCTCATAATCGATAAGGTTAGGATTACCAATGTGCTCTGTAGCCACTGCCTCATTCTCCACCAACACAGGCGCTCTGCAGATCTAGTTCCTCCCATCTGTATCTCAATCTGTGCTATACCCAGGAGGCATTTTTAATGGAAGCATATTGCATCACTATTAATTCATGTAAGCTTTATTTCTTGCCAGCCACCACCTCTTCACACATTCTTTTGATTTTTATCATAGAAGGAATGATTTATCTGCAATGAGAGTAATTTGATCTATTATGCACAAGGATGATTCATGATCATGATATATGCAAATGCTTAGACGTATCGCTTGATTTGTCCCTCTCAGTAACAAATGACGCTATGCATCGCAAGTCAAATTACACTAAATTTGAAATGATGAACCATGAATCCATGTAATTGCTAGATGAATTGAGAGTGAAAGATATTCTGGATTAGAGGATGCAAAACTGCTCCCTAAATGTGGGATTCTGTGGTGGAGAAACATATTAGACATTAACTTACATCAATATCCTGCCTAATGTAACTAGACCAGTTTCATGGGTTAATTTTATGATGAGAGAGGATTGTTTTTACCATCAATGGAACTGTGGATTGTTTCCATGCTCAGCTTGTTGGAAAGGTCCCATGGGGTACTGTATGTCATATATTTTTTGCTTAGCATAAATATGAATGTACTTGTTTGTGGGTTTCTAGGTGGGTTTGCAAGCACATCAAGAAGCCGATCCGCTCCACGATTCTTAGCCTGGACTGGCATCCCAACAACGTGTTGCTGGCAGCTGGATCATCTGACTTCAAATGCAGGTCTGTACCAGTATGCCCTTTTAGATTTAAAGGATAAATGTTAAGGTGGACCGGAAGGCCCGATGTTGTTATTCTGTCCTCCCTGAGATTCCTCTCCTCTTGCCAGGATTTTCTCTGCCTATATCAAGGAGGTGGAGGAGAAACCGGCTCCCACACCCTGGGGATCTAAGATGCCCTTTGGGGAGGTGATGTTTGAGTCCAGTGGCACTTCAGGCTGGGTCCATGGTGTCACCTTCTCTGCCAGTGGGAACCGAGTGGCCTGGGCCAGCCATGACAGCACCGTGGCAGTAGCCGAGGGTGGGAAGACCCCTGTGTGAGTATCGGAGGAGGAAGGAGGGGGGGCATAGGGAATAACAAACCTGAAGGCTGGTCCCATACATTATACCCTTTCCTTTATAGTCACCTTAGTTTATCATTGCCTTAGTTGTACCTTTAACCACTAGCAAGGGTCCAGGCTCAGCAGTACTATGTCTACTAAAGCATTCTGTACTCTATGAGTATTCATTTGAGGGTAGGCCTGAAAAGCATCTGAAAGGATTGGCTGTTTCAATGATCCTAACACACATCCACAGGGGACAGAAGTGGAACAAATACGTTGCATTTGCTGCTGATTAATATTCATTAAATACCAACCCTCATCACATTTCTATAGATTTAATAATGCAGGGAAAGTTTCCTCCATATAAAATATGGATACACTGCCATCTAACAATTACTGGTGCTGTACCTCAAGCTATACTTTTACTGTAAGAGGTACAGTAGCAGTCTTACTGCAAAAATGTGAACTGTAAACCAAAAAGGTGTGTCTATTACATCCCTCTCATGAATTCTGTGTCTGTACAACATATAAGAGTATGCAATCATTTCACTTAATAGCAAATAATGCATTCATAGTTAAGTGCTTACCTATTACATGTCATATATATATAAGATATATAATTAAGGGCATGCGTCTTTCACCACCTCTCTCAAGAAACTGCAATTCCTTTCTGATCCTCAAGGCATTGCTGTAGGTACTCCATTTTCAATAATTAGTGGCAACTACAATGAACGTGACCAATTATAAAACTAAGTGCCAATCTGAGTGTTGGTGCAAGAGCGCAAGTCTACAACTTGACATTGTTTCAGAGAGGGGAGTTTCCTCTCATGGACAGGTTTTTACACCTCTACGACAAGTTATGAAATAGGAAACAACAAAAACAGGAAACAACAAAAACATCAAGGCATCCCATCAATAACAATTTTGTTCTCTATATTTTTATTTTGCCTTTAGGCTGTCAAAAAAACATTTTCCTTTTGATTTCAATTGTTTTTATAAGTTTGTACGGTTTTAAAATATCTGCCCACTCATTTCAACACATCAGTTTTTTTCTCCAGTACAGTCATGATACTGTATGTCCTACAGAAGTGTCAACAGACATATTTTCACAATTGAAAGCAGTGGCCTACTTAAAAATCAATCAGTATGATTTTTAAGTAGGCAGCACAGGTGTGTGCAGCACCAACTGCTGACTAGTCTACTACACTGCAATACACATCTCATTTCTGGTAATTGAATGATTACTTGAGATCGTGATGCCTTGATTGCTTAACAAGTAGCTTCAGAAAGCTACAGAGGTGGTGAATGCCCTTATATATCATTTAATAATATTTCAGACATGCATATACCACTTGACTTAATGTATTAAAACGTTATGTGGGTTACCAGGACCGTCTCAAGGGGTGGGCGGGGCCTGGGGGCGAGACAACCTTCGCGCGGCCTAGCTGTTAACGTGATGACATCATAGACTTAGCAACTGCTTAGCAACCATTATTTATAATAGCCAACCTGTCGTAGGCTTACATAGTAGCTATTATATCGGCTCTGGTAACTATGAGAGGCTATGACATCACACAAACCAATCATATATGCTTAAACAATAACAACTCACCAATCACTGACTGTTGACAGTGTGATCTTTCTGGCCTTCCTTGCTGCAAACACAGTAATCAGATGCACATAGTCGAGGTTTGAAGCAACGTCCTTCAATAGAGAGCACATAGCCTCTCCTGAGACATAGTTGTCCACAAATAATTATTTATTATTATCAATTTGGAAAAGCTTTGTTCTGCTGAAGCTACTGTTACTGGCATAGTCAATAAAATCCAATATGCGACTTCAGTGTTTGGGAGCATGCCTTCAATTGACTTCAGAAATTGAAGGACTTGAAGCGCAGTGTTGGTTCCTTGAGGGATCGTCTTTCGCAATACTCTGAGCTCGAAGAATAGGTCTACTGCCTTCTCAAGTCATCTTCCATCATTTCACCCAGTTTGGTCACATCAAATAGAAACCCAAACTTAGCTGCGAAACCCTGCGTTTGTTCAAATCTCGAGGCTAGTGACACGAGAGCCTCATCCACGATTACAAGAAAATATTCTGTTTCAAAAATCTTCTTGGGGGAATTCTCAATAACTCTCTTTCATTTCACATACTGTTCTTTGAATTTTGGCTCAACATCCAACATCCATTTAGCAGATGCAAATCCTGCTTCTCTGTATTTTTGCAATCAATTTGGCTGCATGTCTTTAGATTGCAGAGTTTACAGCAAACAATATGCCATACTAAATAACCATTGCGAAAATTGAAGTTTTGTAATTCTAGTTTACTAGGGAATCCACTTCACTCTTAATTTTGGAGTCGTCGCAACTATCAGGTACTTCAAGCAAAGTGTCCCTGATATTGCTCACCTGATAGCGGACTGTTTTAACGGTCTCTCCTATTGTGTGTCAGATAGTGGATTTGGAGTCAGAGATGGAGTGCTCACCTTTAGTATCTGCCATCATTTTGTTGAAGCTGCAAATATGGTGTAAATTAGTTGAAAAATCCCAAAAAATGTCATGGCTTTAGAAAAAACATTGTCATATCTCCCAATACTAAATTAAGTTTGTGACAGCCACAAGGTGTGAAAAAAGCACAGGGGTTGAGTCGAAGGATGCACTTGAACCCCTTGACTATGTCCCTTCATATTAGCTCCATTGTCGTATCCTTGCCTACGACAGTCACCTATATGGAGGCCGATGCCCTCCAGCGCAGCCAGGAGAGAATCTGAGAGTCCTTGTCCAGTTTGGTCATTAGTCGGTACAAGGTCTATGAAATGCTCCTTAATGCTTACTTCTTGAGATGTCATGTTCACAAAATGAAGTATAAGTGACATTTGTTCCTGATGACTCAAGTCGGGCGTACAGTCAAGAATGATAGTGTCAAGCATTATTTATTTTTGAATAGAAGGCCCCAAATAATGGTCATGGATTTCTGTTTTGGATACATCTGACATGTTCTTGCATGGTGGGATCAAATTTTGCAATCATTTCAATTAACCCCAAAAAGCTGCCATTGTTAGGTTCATAAAGTTTAGTATTTGTTCCACAAAATGCTGAATTATGCTCTGCTAAGTACTGCACGGAGGCTAGAATACAAGTCAATACTGCCTGTGTGCCCTCTCCCTGCCTATTTCTTGTTATGCCAACTCATAAATTGTTTTATTCCTACAGAATCGCCTATATTTACATATATAAATACATAGATTTATATATATTTAAAAAATTAACCTATATATTTATAATGTGATAATTGGCTGATTCGTGAAGTTGCTTTGGAGCCATACAATTTGCAACAGAAGCAAAAAAACGCATGAGATTTCTTTGAGTACACATGCCAATTTCTTTCGACCTTCTCTCCGTTTGGCCATCTCCTACTATACAATTAATCCTAAATTAAAGATAAAAGATAGTCTTTGTTAAACATTTTCAAGGGCCCTCTTTCGACTAACAAGTCTATGGTCTTACTGTCCAGATTTTCTGGCCAATTGACTAATTATTGTTTTTTTTCAAGAATTTAAGAAATTATTATTATTATTTAAATTGTATTATTAAATTCAGGGTGAGAGGGGAAAGAAAACCTTATTTGAAAGTGAAGCAAAGAAATCTGTCAACACAATGAGAGCAATACAGCGAAATCAAAGACACGTGAAAAAATAATATAATATATGCTATTTAGCAGATGCTTTCATCAAAGTGACTTACAGTAGTGAATGCATACATTTTTCAGTGTATGTGGTATCCAATGGGAATTTAACCCACAACCTAAGCATTGCCAACACTGTGCTCTACCCACTGAGCCACACAGAACCACATAACCAAATAAACGTCATTGCTTGCAAACAGGAAATTAATCATTTCAAATATACTTTTTTAAACGTTTGAATTTCATCTTTTTGTTTACAGTTCACATTTGCATTTATTTTATTTTGATACATATCACTCCACTTTTGCTTAGTTATTATTTTTACATTTACCACTTGGTATGTTTTTCAGGCACTAATTTGACTCCATACATTACGGTTCATAAGTTACTGTTGTCATTACAATATTTCACACCCGAGCAAAATTTGTCACCACACCTGTCGTATTGTTGTTGTTTCTTCTCGGTCAGTATCACCGCCCTGTGCTCGGAGACACTTCCCCTCCTGTGTGTGATGTTTATCACCGAAAACAGCCTGGTGGCAGCGGTAAGTTCAGGCCTGTTCTGCTCAGTCCAGGAGGAAAGATGCCATCTTGACATTGATGCTAATAAGCTCTTGCCATTTCGAAAATGCCTCTACAACACGTTTTCTTGTCTTAGTTCCTTTTTTTGGTTTTACATTCTATAGCTAGCTACTGTTATTCTTTTCTTTTTCTTCATCTAACTTTTTCATCACATAAACTAGGTGGTGGATAGGAACAACTAGGGCCGGCGGTTGGTGTGGTTAATGGTTGGATTGTAGTTTGTACGTGTTCCAGCACGTTTGTTTAGGAAGTTGCCCCACCACTAAGCAATAACATCAAATCGCTTCGTACACCTTTAACACCAACTCTGGCGCTTTCGTCAACAGGGCCATGACTGCTACCCTGTGCTCTTCGTCTATGACGCCGCGAAGAGGACCATCAGCTTCGGCGGGAAGCTGGACGTGCCCAAGCAGAGTGCTCAGCGGGGGATGACCGCCAGGGAGCGCTTCCAGAACCTGGACAAGAAGGCCACCACTGAGACCAAGGAGATTGTGTTGGAGTCTCTGCACAAGAACAGTATCAGGCAAGAGGCCCATGTGTCCATCACTGGGACACTTAAAGAGTAAAGCTGCCACAAAAAAGCACCTTCAGTGGTTCCATGTGAAAATAAAGCCATGGGAATTTATTTGCCTGGACATACCAAGTACTTATGAATTCACATAACATTGTTATATACATTTACTTAGTGTGTGGCGGGTATGTCGAATGAAATTATCCTCTTGTGGTTGATGTACTTATTGCCTACTTGAGGTTGTGTTAAATTAATTCAAATAACGCTTGCAGGTATAAATGGAATAATAAACTATTCAAGGATTAAGCGTAGGATTGGCTGAATGTCTCCAGAGGACATCAAAGAATTATAGGATAATAGAATTGCTGATATGTGGAATTTTTCCTTTTACTTTTCAAAGTGTCAACTTAATGACCAATGAGACCATATATACTACCGGTAAAAAGTTTTAGAACACCCCCATTTTCCAGTTTTTACTGACATTTAAGCAGTTCAAGTCCAGTGAATAACCTGAAATGTTACAAAGGTAAGCGGTAAACTGCCAGAGGTAAAAAAACAAAACTTTAGGTTACCAAAAACTGTATTTTTTGCCAGTGAGTAGTTTCCTACACCATCAAAAGGCACTTGGAAACTGGAGGAAACTCTGACAGGAAGAAGTCTGGCAGACCCAAAGCCACAACAAAATCAAAAGACAAGTTTCTGAGAGTCAACAGCTTGTGTGATAGGCGGCTCACAGGACAACAGCTTCAAGCACAGCTTAACATTGGTCGAAGTAAGGAAGTCTCAGTTTCAACTGTGAAGAGAAGACTTCGAGCTGCAGGTGCACAGAGTGACTGTTAACCCACGTTAACCCATTACTTGTTCCCTGAAAACTATGAAACTTACATAATTTTTCTGTTTTTGGTAACCTAAACCTTTTTTTTTTACCTCTGGCAGTTTACCTTTGCACCATTTCAGGTTGGTTATTCACTGGACTTGAACTGCTTAAATTTCAGTAAAAATCGAGAACCTTTGGCCGGTAGTGTATATATTGAGGATGTCACAAGTAATTTGAATACTCATGAAAGCTATGGTAAACTACTTTACTAATGAAAGGCGATGTGTTACCTACAGTGAAATCTCTATTCTGGAAGGTGGGAAGACCAAGTGTGCCAAATTCTGCACCACCGGCATGGATGGAGGAATGGTCATTTGGGATGTCAAAGTAAGACATTCCATATTTAAATATTTATTTAATGTAGTTACAACCTCTCTTGTCAAATCACACTTCATGGTAGAGGAACAGGATATTGCATTTGTCTATTTGCAAGAAGATCTATACCATACCTATTCTTTTGACTACATAAAAGGGGTGAGAGTTTGTATATATTGCACTTCTTTGAACTGTGGACTCTTAAGACACTCAACACTGAAATGCAGCAGTTAGCCATTTTGCTTTTTTCCCCCTTTCATAATTTTTTTTGTTTATTTCTGATTTCAGACTCTGGAGTCTGCTATGAAAGACCTGAAGATTGTCTAATGTGGGTAAAATTAAAAGCAAAATAGAGCATGAACTCAACTGCACTGCACTTGCTGCTCAACTTTTATTTTCACATAAAGGAGTTTATGTTGCTTAGAAATGTAATTGTTGATGTTTAAGACTTCATCATAGATCCCCCATTGCATTTGATATGGCAAAAGAACAGCCCAATTAAAATTGTATTTTTAAGGAATGTGTTTTATATAAATCATAAAGCGGTTTTCAGATGCTGCAATACATTTATTTAACACATATATGCTGGTCATACAGTGCTTTTTAATAAAGGATTTACAAAACCACTCCTCTAGAACTTGAACCTTAATCTTGTTAAGGAGTCATGTCTTTAATGCACAGTATTGTGAGTCTGATGGATGTCAGAAATTGTATGTGCTACTACAAGTTAGGTACAAATCATATTGCATTTAGACTGAACCTTGACTAAGACACCCAACCTTGTAATAATCTTGTATTTTAGGTGAATTCAAAGCTTATGTACACTATATGCCCAAAAGTCAGTGGACACCTGGGCCCGTATTCACAAAGCATTTTAAGGGTAAAAGTTGGTCCTAACTGTGCAATTTAGGAGCAAGTCTGAAAAATAATGGGCGTGTCACTCATAAATTTAGGAGTCCTACATTTTTGGGATAAGAGTATTTCACAAAGGGTTTGAGAGCTAAAAACAGCTCCTAAGTCCAGGAGAAGTTAAAAGCAGCCAAGAGGACTTCTAAGTCGCTAAAGACCTACTCAAGGCGACTGCTGCTGCCAGCAATCGTTGTCGCAATCGCGTCAACACTGGAGATATTGAATGATACAGAGCTCATAAAAAGGTACCGCCTCAATCGCGAGGGTATTATATATATAATATTATATATAGATACCCACTGATTGTTTACGAGATGCAGACATGTAACCAATTGACTAGTTGGTATTCTTGGTTTCATGTTAAATCAGTGACACGTAGCCTACATTTGTATTTTAGAATCTTTATTAAAATATAATAGGGGTGCATCGGATAATTTTTCGGATCAGCAAAAAAAATAATAACGGGACCAAAGGCGCGTTTCCACCAAAAATTGCCAGGAACTATTCTCAAGGAATTGAATGAATGATAATTTAAGTTTTTCAATTCTTTATTCGACAAAATAAAAAAATGTATTCAGTACGCCTGGTTTAACTTGGTCTTATGCCTGAATTAATAAAATAAAAAATAAAAATAAAAGATCGCTAATGTTTCAAATCTATTTAATTCGGTCGCGTTTCTAAAAACATGCCTCCCAGAAAGGCATTTAGTATGAAAAACAAAGCAAACCAAAACATACATGGTTGTCTATCTCTCCGCTGTAACTCTGCATCGAGATTTGGGGAATAGAAATACTACAGAAAAACAGTATTTCTCTAGGTTGAAATAGCGGGCAGAGACCCATCCCCTATATCAGCCAATCGCTGTGGGCATTCTGAGTAAGCTCGTTCATGAGAAACAACGTCATCCTTAGCAACGACGTCAACCCCGCCCTCACTCTTAGCTTGACAATTCTAGGAATTCCTTAGTATGAGTTTGTCTTTGCAGCTTTGTGAATAGGTTTTAAGGTGGGACTCCTAACTAAAAGGTTTTAGTGCAATTTAGAAATACTCCTAGTGGTAAGATAAAATGCTTTGTGAATACGGGCCCTGACCATCACACCTATATGAGCTTGTTGGAAATCCCATTCTAAAATCATGGGCATTAATATGGAGTTGGACCCCCCTTTGCGGCTATGACGGCTTCTGGGAAGGCTTTCCACAAGATTTTGGAGTGTGTCTGTGGGAATTTTTTGCCCATTCAGCCAAAAGAGCATCTGTGAGGTCAGGCACTGATGTTGGATGAGAAGGCCTGGCTCGCAATCGGCATTCTAATTCCTCACAAAGGTGTTCAATGGGGTTGAGGTCAGAGCTTTGTGCAGGCCAATCGAGTTCCTCCACACCAAACTAGTCTAACCATGTCTTTATGGACCTCGCTTTGTGCACAGGGGCACAGTCATGCTGGAACAGCAAAGGGACTTCCCCAAACTGTTGCCACAAAGTTGGAAGCGCCCAGTTGGCTAAGATGTAATTGTATCCTGTATCATTAAGAATACCCTTCACTGGAACTAAGGGGCCTATCCCAAACCCTGAGAAACAGCCCCAGGCCATTATCCCTCCTCCACCAAACTTTACAGTAGGTACAATGCATTCCGGAAGGTAGCATTCTCCTGGCATCCGCCAAACCCAGATTCGTCCATCAGACTGCCAGATAGCGAAGCGTGATTCATCACTCCAAAGAACATGTTTCCACTGCTCCAGAGTCCAGTTGTGGCGTTCTTTACACCACTCCAGCCGACGCTTGGCATTGCGCATGATGATGTGAGGCTTGTGTGCAGCTGCTCGGCCATGGAAACCCATTCCATGAAGCTCCCGACGCACAGTTCTTGTGCTGATGGTGCTTCCAGAGGCAGTTTGGTACTCTGTAGTGAGTGATGCAGCAGATGATAGGCGATTTTTACGCGCTGTGCGCGTCAGCACTCGTCGGCCCTGCTCTGTGAGTTTGCATGGTCTGCCACTTCATGGCCGAGATGTTGTTGCTCCTAGGTGCTTCCACTTCACAATAATAGCACTTACAGTTGACCGGGGCACATCTAGTAGGGCAGAAATTTCACTAACTGACTTGTGGCAAAGGTGGCATCCTATGACAGTGCCGCATTTAAAGTCACTGAGCTCTTTACGAACCATTCTGAATTCAAAATGTTTGTCTGTGGAGATTGCATGGCTATGTGCTGTATTTTATGCACCTGTTGGCAATGGGTGTGGCTGAAACACCTGAACTCAATAATTAGTAGGGGTGTCCACTGACTTTTGGCCATATAGTGTATGACACCTTTATATTACCCCTCAAAAATGAAGGACCAAAGGCAAGATTAAAATTGAGGTATTTAAATACAGACCACCATGATTTGATTTGATAAGTTGATAAACACCGTGAGCAGCATTTCACACCCCGTTGGCCAAACTCTACACGCCTACTTCATTGGCTTTGATAAGTCACAAATGTTTAATGTGTAGAGAATGGCAACAGTACAGTACAGGTCTTTCACACACACAGAATCATATTTTATTTTCCACAGAAAACTCCTTCTTTGTGTATATGTCAGCTTGTATAATGAACAATTCATTTCATTCAATTCAGTTTCATACAAAACAAATATGTTTGTATGATAGCCCATGAACAGCTCAGACAGCATAACCTATCAGAGTATGAACTGAAGTTTGTACTTCTACACAACATGGGAAACACATGCGTCACAAAGTCCACAAAAGCATAACGGCATCTCATAAAATGTCTTTAAATGACAACAGTTTTTAGAAGCGCATGTGTTGTCCTTAGATTTGCGTGATAAACTTTCCTAAATGTAACTCCCCTCTTTAACTCTTTTTTTCTTCCCAGTTCATCAGTCCAGGTCCTAGAAACTGATGGAAAATGGCTATAAATGGGGAGGGGGGGAGAGAGACAACATTAAGATACCAAAATAGACTGAACCAGGACCAAATAGAACTATATATGCCCAGCCAAGAGGATATTCCATTCAGGACACCTAAATATGCTTATGAGGAATTAAAATGAGGGGAGTTGTGGATTAGAATGAGGAGAGGGATGAGGAGTTGTACATCGATGAACATTGCCTTGCACAAACCATTTTCAAGTCTGTCAAATGCTGGGATCATCAAGAATGCTCCCTGATACAGTACATTTGTTACAAACCCCTAAAAACCGCCCGCACTTCAATAGCCGGATGGGGAACTAAGATGGGACGCGACAACAAATATTCCTTCGAGTCATGAGTCTTAAAAAAATAAAATAATACAGGATTTATTTAAGACAGACGACAGACGACAGATAATGGACATACTCACATAAAATTGGAGGGATATACTAAAAATCAATAAAACAGTCTGACTAAGCCCTAGCACCAGAGAGGATAGGTTTTAAACTCACTCCCGCGCGAATCAACATGGATGCATTCTTCCGCAGACTGCTCCCCCTACTCTACGCTTCCCTAGCTATCAAAATGCACATAAGAAAAAAAAGATGCACAAGAAAAGCAGACAAACAAGTAAGGTAAAGTTTCTCAAAAAGGCACAGCTGAATGGCATGAAATCACAGAAAGGAAAAAGCTGGGTTTTTTTTTTCTTCCTCCAAAAAAAATGCCGCTCCACCGCCTTATAAACTCCAGACAGGGCCAGACGAGGTCAAGGACAGTGCAGTTGGGAACGGTCCAATCATCACGCAGCAGGAGCATGGCCTCAATCAGCAATCAAACACCTGTTGTCTAAGAGGTTAAACTTTGGTCACCCGTAACACATTCTCCATTCGAAAACCAGAGATATAGGTCCCGTAGCCTGGAGTTTGTTGCCACAGGGAGTCACTAAGTATGCCTGTTTTCGTTCTGCCTGAGCTATTAAGTCCTCATTTAAAGGATATACATTGATAAGAATAAAATGAATGCTTTCACTTTTTAACTTTTATTACCTTGTAACCCAACCACATATTTCTCTTATAAAGGACTTTAAATGTGCAGATGGGCCTGATTTAGCTGTTAGCTCCATTTCCTGAAAAAGTCCCGCTCTGGATTATTCTGCTCTTGAAACAGGAAGCCAGAGACGGAGACTCAAGCAGCACATTTGATCTGCTCTAGCCATTTTCCAGACTGTGCGATTGTGTTGTTTACTTAAGTGCTGACAACCTACAGGGATTTCCATGGAAACATGTTCCTTTCCCAGCGAACTCTCCCCTGAACACGCTACTCCACATCGGCTGTACCAGGATTGGAATTTACACATTTCCCCATATATAGTCACAGTGAGAAGCAAGCCACTATACAACTGTCTGGACAATATGTGTGTGCAGAACTTGGGAATTGCTTTAAAAGTACAATAAAATGAAGATGTGCCATGAAACAGGGCTGTCTTAAACAGTTTGCCTGTCTAAACATTCCAGTTGTTCTGCTTCTGAGTCATTAACTCAATCCTTTGTTCGAGGGATTACATATTTTTAATTCTGAAGATCACAGCAAAGAGGAATACAAGTGGAAATCACAACTGGAAGCTTGAGGAGGATACATCACTCGGCTGAATGTAAGATTGTGACTGAAATCAAACACATCATTTGATGCATTTTCACATTATGCGTCAACTTCAGAGAAAAAGACAGGGCAGGAACACAGTTTATTTATGGGAATAAAACAAGGTGGAAACATCCTCTCATTGGCTCAGTCTTCATTTCTGAAACATATCTGATCTCCTTCGAACTACAATTTACAACCAAAAAAATAATAATTATCTCTATCAAAAGCAAGTCTTTGCATGAGTGTTTAATTGCTATTGTTCGGTCTTCAAAAGATTGTTTCATTTAAACCAAAAACTGGTCATAATTCCATGGCAGGCTGAAGACACTGGGTTACTTATTTATGACCCAGATGAGGAACCTGTACCATTGGCATGCTATATAAGAAGACAAAATAAAAAAGTAGAGTATAAGATCTTTTCAAACATTCCTCCATATAAAACGTGTCAGAAGAGAGAGTGACCGAGTGACGTCCGTCGCTATGAAGGCGGGGGCGAGTGAGTGTGAGGGGAGCGTAGAACATGGGTGGAGCCCAAAAATCAGTCTTGGCGGAGGTGGGACCTGAAGGCTCTCTGTATGTCCCTCACAGTGGCCATTCTTCCATAGCTCTCTTATACAGGAAACCCACAAAAGTCATCAAACCAAATGTTACTGACCAGCTGATATGGGAAGGTTACTTACCGGTGGAGCCTCAGGCATACAAGAGCCCTTATGGATTTGCTGCCTTCTCAAACATACACAACACTAAGGTCCAGACAACACTTAATGCAAGAAATGTCCACCAGACGTGTCGGAAACAATCAACATGACTGCAAATTATTACAAGCGATTCCTACACATGGCACATGTACATGCAAAGCTAAACAGCGAGCAGCATTGCGTTTTATTTCTTTTTAAGAACTGGGAAGGGTACAGCTGGGCAGAGATTTTCCAACAACAAAAACCCCCACAAAACTCCCTCTTTTTTCTCTAATTCTCCCTTTCTGAATGAGGGAGGGGGAGAGAGAGAGAAAGTTAGTCTACAATTTAGGCTCGCTTTGAAACTTCTCATTTAACCTCTCTTCTGCTTAGTTACAAGTTCGTAGCAGCTTTGGACAAGTGTCCCCCTTCTGCTGTGCAATGTGGGTGTCCGTTTCCTGTCCCCCGGTCACACTCAGTCTGTCTCTAGGATCATGGGAGGCTGCTCGTTCTCCTCATCCAGACGCAGAGAGTTCATGTCATCCTCCATGCCGGCACCCCCTACTGCTCCCTGGTCCTCAGAGTAACCTAGTGGGGTAGACACACAGCATTTCACTGAAGCGCCTGCTTTCTACACATTTTGTATAGAGACATATAAAATGTATATAAAAATATATAAAAATATCCATACTTTTCTATTTGGATTTTTTAATTAACTGAATTGAAATGTATTTCCTGAATTGACTGAATTGAAATGGACCCAACTCCTTAAAAGGAAAACAAGTTAAATAAATGTAATTTTATATAAAATATACAACATAAAATACAGGGCAACATCTCCATGGTTGCCTTTCAGCTAAGCCCTTTGGTCTTTAAAATGTTTTTGTTGTTTCAAATTTCAGTCAAGAGGCTGTTGGTACCTTTGGCCACAGTGGCATTGTAAGTCTGTGCCACCAGTGGGCGGTCATGGGTTGTCGGTTCCAGGATTTCATTGGCTGACTCCACAGTGCCATCCAATCTCAGGTGAGGCAAGAAAGCAAGAGAAAAGCACATTCAGGTTAAACTGAGTGCCAAACACTCATTGGTCATACCAAAAACATCAAAAATGAATTAATGCCCAATGTTTCTTTACTGGCTTAGCAGGTCCCTTGAACTGTGCCCTACATGGGACTTGAACCAGCCAGCTTCTGGTTACAAATGCAATTCCTTGACCATAGTGAGGTCTTACTTGTGCTGCTTCATTAGTGTGCACTCTCCTCCCTCCTGCGGGTCCAGGTTATACATGTACAGGTAGCCATCAGCAGCTGCCACCAGCAGACGAGGAATCTTCTGAATTCTGACACCACAAAAACAAGACAGCAACGTCAGCTAGAACAATACTGATGGATATATCCGCTAACCTACAGGGTACCTGCGTAAATACATGGTCAAAATGTGTGCCATATTCCCACTTCCAACCATCTTTCCAGTTTTTTAAAATTGTATTTATTTTTGTTATTTGTCATTTTTGCTCCTCCTTTGAGCCAGTATCCACCTAAACCTACGGCTTTTATCCCTCCTCCCAGGGGCAGATAGTCACTTGCCGCCCCCTAGTGGCACTCCCGGCCAGAGCCGAAACTGGCACGGCTGGTGGAATCAAACCCTGTTCGCCGTGGCTAGCACCGAATGCTATTACCTCTAGACCACACGGGAGGCCCCTTAAATTGTATTTATTACATACGTCTAAATTAAATGCAACCTTAATATCATATATACCATGTTATTCAAAATTTTGTTAATGTATTTTTATTTGGTTCATTATAAGATATACATTCTTAAGCATTTCAATTATTTCAACTGCACTTCCTAATTAGAGTGTCAATACATTATTTACAATTTATTGATACTGAATACTAAATTGTAATTTTCTCTCTACAACTTTTCTCTAAATATACTGCTCTGCATACAAGCGATAACCTGAACTTCCTTTTACTAAAATATACTAAAATGGTGATTCAGTCTTAAACAACACTCTCCAGAACCTTTGAACCTTTGACACCGTTTACATTTGGAAAAACTACTGCTTGTATGAGGGCGTGTCTGTGTTCTGTACTGAATCTGGCAAAACTTACTCAAAATTAAATTAAGATTGAGAAATTCATCAAGATTTCTGAAACTCCTGCTTTATCGCTGTGCATTAACTCACAGATGTAATGCTTATCTCAAGGTTTACTGTATATTATTTACTGCACACACAGATTTGCATCTCCTCTGAAATAATATTCTACTTAATCAGAAAAAAGTCAATAATACAAAGCATCTCTCACATGGCCAGCGCACAGATGTTCTTGTGTCCTGAAAATGGCAGTCTGACAGTGGCGAAGGCCCTGCCCTGATTGAACATCTCCGTCACCTGGGCTGGCAAGTAAGTGGTGGAAGCCATCAGCACTTTGCCAAAGTAGCCAGTCCAGGTTGTGGGCTCTTCCTGTGGCCTGTTGGGAAAACAGAGGAATGTCCATTTTGAGGACCTGAGTAATCTGGTTTACAATTCAATGTTATTCAGGTCCTGCAGAATTCTGTGGTGTATTTAGAGAAAACCAAGGGCTGGACAATGGTTTACTTTTTAATCACCTTTAACATGTGTTTCTCAGTGGAGCCTGAAATGTAGTTCTTGGACAAAGTCTGTAATTTACTTCTAAAACAGCGCAGGTCTTAGTTGGACATGTCAAGCATCACATCAAATCAGCGAGCTTAGGAATCGAATCTGTAAATGCACAGAACATCCAACCAAACACTTCCAAAGGAACCATTCCACCCTTACAGGAGTAAAAATCCTTTTAGGTTAAATTCATGTCATATGGGATTAATATTTTTTTAGTGCAAGATGTTTACCTTGCGAAAGCTTATGGCAATTGTTCTTTAACACAAGATGTTTACCTTGCAAAAGGTCATCGAAATAGTTTTTTAGCACAATAAATATTTTTCTCAGTGGCTTTGATGTAGACTTGACACACAAGAACCTGGATCAAATCCATCAGAAAATCTGTTTCTTTCCTGCAAAGTAATTCATTATATTATTTTTAAGACTGGAATTCCCAAATAACACTAGTTTGTGCTGAGGTCACTGAAACATACAAGATGGGGCTACTCAACCTCGGTCCTGAAGGACTTTTGTTTCAGCTAACCCCTTCATTGGCCCAATTTAAAGAAAGCCTGTGAAACTTCTGAACATGCACATATGAACATGACAGACTTACTTACTTTTCCTTCTGCGTCTCCAACTTAAAGATATGGACTGTTTCAGTGTTACTGGAGGCTGACAGAAAGAGGCCTTCCATACTAAAGGCAAGGGAACAGATGCTGACACATCTGTAAAACAAAAGCACGCATGCCCTTTTCATTACAATTTTCTCATTGCATACCCAGTTATAAACATCCACCATTGAGAAGGCAACTTCATGACATGAAATGATTTACAGGCCAAAAGCCAGGTGAGGTAAGCCAAGGCACAAACCACTATTGAAATATCTCTTAACACATGTTTGAGATTACCACACTTCATAGCAATTCACTACTGCCCACCTCTTTACTCCTCTCCTGAACTCAAAGAGCTTCTGCCCCTCTGGAATGGAGAACACCCTGATCACAGTCCCCTGAAAGAGGTCACATGGTCAAATGAATCCCAAATTTAAACCCGTCACTACATTCACACAGAAAGTGGGCAGTCATGTCAGCGGGTTTATCCCATGGTCACGGGAAGTCAACTCTCATGACATTACCTTCTCTGAGGCTGTGGCAAGTTTAGTTCCACTCGCATCGAATGCCAATGCTGCCAAAGGGCTGTCGTGGGCAGGGATCATGTTAGCAGCACGCTGAAGAAGCAGAGAGGTCGATGAACACATTTTAATGGCATAAATGGTAATTCTGCAGAGGTGGTCATTCTTTGTGTTAAAGATTAAACTCACCAGATTGATTGTGTCAAAAACTTGTACCTCTCCTATTGTTGCACTTCCTGGGTATGCCAAATAGCAATTGTCATTACTAATTGACAGAGCGCACAACCCTAAGAGACAGAACAACAAAATGAAAATCTGATCATCAGAATTAGCCACAAGTGTAGTTATATACCAAAGCAGGTTTGTCATCTGTTTATAGATAATGGGGATTTTCGTTGACCATTCATTTCAGATTTGACAGAAATATTAAACCCTGAGTGCTTGGGGTATGCCGAATAGGGAGTAGTTGCTGAAAGAGTACTGCCCCTCACTCACTTTAGGTCCTCAATTTAAAAAAACTAGGGTGAAACTCAAAATGTATCCAACATTCCTCTAAAACATTTGGTATGGCTTAATAAAAGCTGATTGCTTGGCTGAAAAGCACCATATCTCATAATTCCCCTTGCAATAGCTGCAAGATACAGGATGTGAAACCTGAACTACAGGCTTGTGTTTTGATTGTGGAAAGTTGCAACAGTACAACTCTCTGTACCTTGCAAACAAACATATTAAGGTCATGGTGACTTTGTGTATTTTATGGTGAATGGCAAGTAACAGGCTGAAAATAAAGCTTTGATGGTGCTAGGTTAAATTTGTGCAGTGTGTTCATCCCTGTTTTCCCTTGGCGAAAAAAAAATCAAAATTACCTGAGGGGTTTGGAGGTGTCTCCCGAATGGTGTGCAGTACTTTCATATCTCTGATATTGTGGATATAAAGTGATTCTTCCAAACATACTATCAACCTCTGCGAAATGCGGATACACAAAAATCTCAATACACAATCCACCATCCATGTCCATTTATGGCTCTGTATCTATGGTCCATTCATTGTACAAAGTATAATGTTTCACTGCTGTGAGCAGGACGGCCACGGCCGTTATCAGTGTAAACATTATCACCCTTTTAAGTTGCCCGTCATGCAACCTTCACAGATCACTGCATAACGAAGCAGTCATGCATAGACAGTCATGGGCAACACTGTGCCTACTGAGTGTACCCCTGATAAAGGTAACTAATGTATATTGTTGTTTGTATGTATTTCTTCTCCCTTGGAGAGTACGCGTTTCTTTTACGAGAGGAAATGCAGAATTTGTCTGAATTTCTTGAAATTATCTGATGCAATATGAACATTGACTTTTGCAGTGATCTTTATAATAATAAGATGGTCAACTTGTGTTGAGCCTTGACTCTTTATTTATTGCAATTAATTCATGTTATTTTTACCTGTCGGTTCAGTTTCACGGCCAGAATAGTGTTGGAGTAGCTGTAGTTGCAGATCTCTGTTCCTTTTTTAAAGTGACACACTTTCAGCTTCCTGGGTGCTTTTAGGCTAACAATAGCGACGAGACTGCTTGAGAACAGCCTTTCCACAATGCACACATCTTCAGTGTCAGCTGGAAGGGGGGAAAACCTCACTTAGTTTACATGAGCAACAACAGCCTCTTCAAGGAAGTCAAATAGTCCTTCAATTTATAACATTTTCATCATTCCCACTGCTTGTCATTTTCACTCTTTCAAGTAAACTTACAAAGAAATGTAAACTTTTTGTTGTGAAACACAAGGAGAAATGATAAAATAAAAAAAGACCCCTTTAATTTGACAAGATATATTCCCACATTCAGTAGAGGGTTACCGCAAAAGAAAAGTGCTTGAAGCAACTAGGAACAGTCGTTAGGAACTCATTCAGAGTGTGCTTCCAGCCTATACATGCTATTCATATGAAGCTTCATTCATTCATTTCTGTGCTGTAATTAACATGATTTTTATGGTGAAAACAATACTTACTACATTCATAAATCTGTTCTAATTTATCAACAGAAGACAGAGAGAAGAACTTGTAGCCCGATTTGGTGCCAACAGCTAAGGACCTGTGAATGAAGGAAAATATAATTTAAAAAAAGATTGATGGCAAATTATATGTGTATACATATTGAATGATAAGTATGTATATACAGTACCCCCAACATTTTTCAGACCCTTGAAAAAGATGAGCAAAGAAGGCTATATTATTCACAATTATTCACACCCGTTTTCAGTACTTTGTGCATCCTCCTCTCGCAAGGAAAACACTACTGGGTCTTCTTCTACTGTGTTTTATTGGTGAACATATTGGGGAGGATATTTGAACATTCCTCCATACAGTTCTTTCAAGATCCTTTGACCTGCGTTTGTGGACTGCCATCTTCAAATCAAACCACAAATTTCTGAACGGATTCAAATTGGAGACTAAGATGGTCTCCATGGTAAAACAGTAATTTTGTGGTCAGTTAACCATTTCTTGTTTGATTTAGAGGTATGCTTGGGATCATTGCCTTGCTGAAAGATACATTTTCAGCCAATGGCACTTTTCCACCGCACAGTATGGTACGGCACGGTAACCAATCTGTGCTCCCATGTTTTTACGCTTTTTCCACCGCCAAGCGAACCATACCGAACCTAAGTACCCATGCTGAATTTAGCTACTGCTCTGTTTAAGTACTAGCGAGCCAAACAGGGACCTAAGGGTGGAGCTAGCAATACTGCAGACCATTGTTGGTCAAGCGCAATCATCACGCTAAATCTCAGTCTGGCTCAGACACAACAGCCATGATTTTTTTTCAGCTTCACTTCAATTATTGGTTTTATTTGAAGAGTATTATATAGAGTTTGGCATTATTGTCAGGTTTGCGTGATTTTATGAGTTAGGTTTGTGTTACGAAAACTGAAATAAACACGTTTTCTTTGAAAGGACAAAATATAGTATTGTCATTTTCATTTTCATTAACGCAATTAGAATATGCATTTTCATTGTACAACATTTTCATTCGTCACATAAATAGATTTTTAGAAAGATAAAGGAATCGCTTTGATGCATTCCGATGCTCGAGTTAAACCCAGGCCTTTGAAACAAAAGGATCTGAACTGGACAGTGTCAAATGACAAAGTGTTTGAACAACCTTGTGTTAACTCAACATTGGCATTTACTTTTTTTTTTTGCTTGTAGCTCATACTGTACATATTATTGCAGCGACAAACTACATAAAAACACAAAGGCAACTATAGCTAATGTTTTCATTTTTATACGATTGAAATAAACGTAGGCTACAGATGTAAGAAATATGAGATATTAAATGTGATCTTGGTAAATTGCAATTAACTGGAGGACCAAAGCCAAATAATAAATATACAATACAATACAGTATGATACAATATACTTTATTTGTCCCCGTAGGAAAACTTGCCAATATGTGTGTATATATATATATAAATATTGGCAAGTTTTCCCACGGGGACAAATAAAGTATATTGTATCATACTGTATTGTATTGTATATTTATATATATATATAAATATAGCCAAATATGAAAGATTATATAGTGTAGTGTGAAATCACTGTATGGTACCTCCTGCACTCACTGCCCCCGACATGACTCCCAAATGCCTAGGTAGAGGTAAGAAAATTTTGAATTTTAGCTGGCTGGAATGTTTACAATGTCAATGTACTGATGTCACCGCAGATAGGAGTTAGATAGGAGGTGGTTAGGTTTGTGTCACGAAAACTGAAATAAACACATTTTCTTTATATGAAATTGAATTGTGAATTGAAGTGAATTGTCACTTTCATTTTTATTAACGCAATTAGAATAGACATTTTCATAGTACAACATTTTCATTCATCACATAAATTGATTTTTAGAAAGATATAGGAAACGCTTTGATGTATTCTGATGCTCGAGTTAAACCCAGGCCTTTGAAGCAAAAGGATCTGAAATGGACAGTGCCAATGTGTAAGTGTAAATTGTACTGGAAAGTATAAATGTGATCTTGGTAAACTGCAACTCATTGGAGGACAAACGCCAAATAATAAATGTACGATACAATATACTTTATTTGTCCTAGTGGGGAAACTTGCCAATATATATATATTTATTGCGGTCGCATTCTTTTTTTGTCACTTCAGATAACTCCTCCTATCGAACTCCTCCTATCTTCACGGTTCTGTAGTGCGATGGAAAAACAACACAGGGACTCAACCCATGAAGGGGATAGTTACGGGTACGGATGGTTATCGTGCCGTGCCGTACCGTACCGTACTGTGCGGTGGAAAAACACAGTTTCCTGGCAGAGGGAACCTGGTTTTTGGCAAAAGTGTCTTAGTACTCAACATAAGTGTCTTTCTTCTGACACTAAACCCGGTTCCAATCAGAGCTGGTGTGTATGGCCAAAAAGCTACATTTTGGTCTCATCTGACCAGAACACCCAGTTCCAATCAGAGTCCTAATGCCATTTAGCAAAACCAGACGCTACTGCTCTTAACAGAGGTTTTTTTCTGGCAACCCTTCAAAAAAAGCTATTGACAAGGAGGTGGTGTATGACTGGTAAATTAGGAGACTGTGGGCCCTGTTTTCGTGCCGGCGCTAAGCGGCGTTATGCCCTAGCACAGGCGAATTGTCAGTTTCGTCTGTCGCAAACAGAATATTTCCTGTCTCCGCCGAGTTTGGCAATTTCATGGTGCGCAGTGAAGGCGTTTGCACAACTATGGGTTGGGCAGCGCAATAGGGGGTGTGGCAATGAAAACAGTCGGGCGCAATGCAAGTTTGGTGTCAAATAATGAGTTTCCGTTAACTAGACCTCTTAGCGCAAACACTGGTGCTCTGTGCAATTTGGTGACTTTATTGATGCGCACATGATCTGAAATCACATGAGAATGTTTTGTGAATATTGTTAATTTTCCCCTACGTTGAGGCAAATCGTCCAATCCATGGGTAACTTGCAAGCGTAATCAATCAAGCTAAAAACTATTTCACCACAGCTTGTGGTTATTCAATGCACAGACATGAAAGACTGAAGCCAGCAGGCCATCCATCGCTACCATTCAGTAAGATACACCTGTTAAATAAATATATGTTTGTATGCACATTGTTTTTATTATGTGAAAGGGTTTTATTCTTTCCATTTGCACTACAGAAAATGGAGTACATAATTGGACGCCGAAGGGAATACTGTGAGTGATACCCTGGGTTTGGTAGCCAGAGTTGGCCAGATGGCTATCAGTTCGGCTGTACATGCAGTTTCTTCTGCATGACAAACATAAATGAAACAGGCCTAGTTGCAGTTGTGAGTTTGTTATGTATTGCTTTCCATTTAACAATTACATTAAGTTAGAAGAAAAGAAACATTGTTTTTTAAGTTGGAAAGCCTACAAATAAGGAAAAAAAGAGATGGTAAAATAAAACACTTTCTTTTAACAATGTAGGTCTCAAAATATAAACTCAAATCATGAAAAGAACAAATTAATGTGCGCCTTGTTTTCCCCCTCTGATTCGCGCGCCAACTTTTCCGCACCTCCCGCACCTTCTTTTGAGAAGCGCTCCTGGCGCAGCGCGCAAAACTATCATCCATGTGAGTAAATTGCCAATTTGCTAGCGTTAGCGCACTGGTATTTAAAGGGATAGAAAATAGGTGTTCTGATTGGCCATTATGAAACCAAACCCCCACCACACCCACATGTATTTTAAA
This sequence comes from Aldrovandia affinis, assembly GCA_029706075.1. Taxonomy (NCBI): domain Eukaryota; kingdom Metazoa; phylum Chordata; class Actinopteri; order Notacanthiformes; family Halosauridae; genus Aldrovandia; species Aldrovandia affinis. Next base: position 4,572,578 of record JAINUG010000063.1, on the reverse strand, counting down.
AAGTTAATCCAACCTCTTTTACAACTGTGCCGGAAGTGCACTATCGTCCTAAGTCACGAAATTACCGAAATTGCGTTAGACATGCCCTAAAGCGCCACCGTCTTCGCTTTGCGTCTGCGTTACCAACACCGTCCTAATTCACCAAAATAGGGCCCTTTGTGTCTCCAAGATGCAAGATGCAACCAAGTTAAGTTTTGTAGATCTCCAACTGTGGCCCTTGCCTCCCAAACCATGTTGTGTGGAGGGCAAAATATGCACTTACATCCTCCACCATGCAAATATGCACTTGTTTTGTTTCTTCTGAGTTATTTTCCTTTCCCCATGGTGATGGATAGAGCCTCAATACAATTCCCTAAGTTTGAGATTAACTTAAAAAAGTAGCATGTTAATGCAGGTTTAGTGGATTTTATCTAGGTTTATCTAAAAGGTTTATTAGGGGTGTGAATAATTTGGGGAAAAAATATGACTTGTTAAACAAAAAAAAGCAATTGTCTGAGAAATTGTATTAGCATGAAAGAATATAAGTTTCCCATTTTTTGAGCATACAATATAGCTCATTATCTGTACTGTTTAATTTATAGTCTTCTTTGCTGAGTGTGGTGTGAATAATTTTGAAGGGTACTGTATGTATGCGTGTATATATACATATATATATATATACACACACACACACACACACACACGTACAGTAGACATTTTTATTCACACCCTTGATAAAGATGAACAAAAGAGATCTTATAAAATAAACTATATAAGTAATGCAGAAAATGTCAGAAAATTCCAAACCTACAATACTAATACAATTGTTCAGAAAAACTTTTTGTTTTATTAATATTTCTTTTCCAGAAAATATCTGGATCACAATTATTCACACCCCTAACTATTCTTTTTAATTGAATCCAATAAAAACAAATCTTCATAAATATACAACTTATTTGAAGTTCATTGGAAGATAATGGAACTATACAGTGGCCTACAATGATTTCCTGTTTCCCTAGGGTATGAAATGGAGGGAACACACAAAATACTGTGGTCAGCCATCATCATGGTTAAAGGCAAAGAACTACCTGACAGCATCAGACAAAATGTTATTGACCTCTACAAATCAGAAAATGGCTACAAAAAATCAACCAAAGGTTAAAGATACCGCTTTCCACTGTTGTGTCAATTATTAGGAAGTTAAGGCCACTGGAACAGTGGCTAACCTGCCAGGTAGAGGAAGCAAGTCCCGCACGTATAGTGAGATGGATGGTTCAAGAGGCAGAAAAGTCCAAGGGGCACAGTTTAGGATATCCAAAACACCCAGATATACAAGGTGTCTAAAGGTGCCATTCGACGATGCCGACATGACAATGGCCTTTATGGCAGAGTTGCAAGAAGGAAGCCTCTTTTGAAGACAATTCACCGAAAAAGGAGTCTTGAATTCGCCAAACTACATCTGAACTACAATTGGAAACATGTCTTGTGGTAAAAATAAACAAAAATCAAACATCAGCATTATGGTTGGCATCCAAAGAATGCAAGTAATGTTGAAAACCACCTCACGCCTATGGTGAAACATGGTGGTGGATCTTTAATGCTTTGGGGTTGTTTTGCATTCACAGGCCCTGGGGGCCTTATTAAAATAGATGGAACCATGAACTCCAGCATGTACCAAGACATTTTGTCCAAAAACCTTGTTCCCTCTGCCAGGAAGCTACACCTTGGCCACAGATGGGCCTTCCAACAAGACAATGATCCCAAACATACGTCCAAAGAAACTAAGAAATGGTTGACAGAGCACAAGAGCTGACATGTCTCAGTCTCCAAACCTGAATCCAATTGAACATTTGTGGTTTGAACTCAAAAAAGCAGTCCACAAACATCAAACCAAGAATATGAAGGAACTAGAACAATTCTGCATGGAGGAATGGTTGAGGATCCCCCCCAAGAAGTTCCATTACCTCATACGACACTATAGAAGGCAACTACTTGCTGTTATAATGGCCAAAGGAAGAACCACAAAGTACTGATAACAGGGATGTGAATATTTGTGATTCTTGATTTTTCTGGGAAAAAAGTTATAATTTGTGAACCGTTCAATTGTGGTTCATGCAAATGCATTATCATTAAAGAATATATTTTTCTGAATTTTGTGAGCATAAAATAAAGCTCATTACTTATATAGTATATTTTATACGATCTCCTTTGTTCATCTTTATCAAGGGTATGAATAAAAATGGAGTCTATTGTACATACATACACAAAGAATTATATTAATTTCAACTTCACTGTTTCAACCATATAAGCTGCTGAGTGAAAATATTCCTTTGCAGTTTCAGAATTCTTTGTAATTTGGTTTTTAAATAATACTAATAACAACAACAATTATCTTCATAATTTTAAATAGACTTACTTGACCTATTGAATATACATTTAGATTCCATAACTAACATTAACAACTAAGTTAACTACTTCCACTTTACAGTGCAACTTCCCCCTTGGTACTTACTGAAAGAGACAAGGCTTTTCATTCTGGGACAGATAATGGACACAATACTGTATAAAACATATACATTTTCAAAATAATAGATCGATTGTCTGCAGATGAAAACAAATAGTTATCATCTGTAATTAGCTAATAGCTCAAACAAAGCCAGCTCTTTGAAAAGAGTAACACAATGGCTTCCTCATTACAGTCAAACAACTGAAATCCAACGAACGCAGATTTCCATTCATACATGTAATAAGACAGTGAGCTGATTTGTAAAGAGCAGTACCACACAAAGCGTTTTGCAATAGCAGTGCGGATAAGTTTATGCGGAGCCTTTACCGAATAACCAGCTAGCTCATCATAAAACCATTCGATAATATCATGTTGTATAGTCAATCGATGTCCGTTAAATAAGCAGGCAACACACGTGAACACATAACGAGAAACCTATTTTTACAACAACAGCAACGAAAAAGCCCCCGATAATTATATTTAACTATCTGGGTAATAGTAACCCATTTACTTCGGCATTGCTATTACGTTTGTTTTTAACACTTGGACAATTTATGACAACTAATTAAAACAGCCGAGCCAGTTCTGAAAACGTGCTTTGTCACTTCTCGCACTTGATCTTTCTTGGCTAGCTGGCTAGCTGCTAATAAATGAAACACGCGATTCACAAAAACATCAAATTATCTAGCCAGCTAATGACAGAGGTCGCTTTGTGGTTCAATTTAGAGGGCTGGTTAATGTGAAAGCTAGTAACGAACAAATATATATACTTGCAGACCATTAACTTAGTAGCTAGCTGATGTCATAGCTGATATGTCTAACTCTTGTGCAGCTATCTAAACTGTGGGAAATATTATGAATGATGTGATGAGACTATTTGATTAGCTGGCTAACCAGCTATGTTATTTGACAGTTCTCTACTTAGCAAGCGGGTGGGCAATTACTATAAAGCGTTTTATTCCTCTCCTCCACAAATCACGCTGGTTAACAGCCCTTGTATCGCAGACAACGTTTGGGAGAGGCTAGGCCAACACCAGATCCTCGGTCTTTCTGGGCCCCTTCCCCTGTTGCTCCTTACGTGTTGTCCTGGTTGAAGTTGGCGAAGAGGAGCTGGCTGCAGCCGGCCTCTCCACTCTGACTAGCCAGGTTCATGGGCTCGGCACCATCTACACGTATGAAATCTGCAAGAATCACAGCAACCGGGGTCGGGTGTTGTCAATGTTTTCTTTGATTCTGATCGATTTTCTTCACCGAGACATCCCTGTACCCTTGGTCTCTGTTTTGTTTTTGTGCTCAAGCACTGTTGCTTTCTTCTCATGCGCGTGCGCTGTTAGGGCGGTGTGATCGGTCTGGCCACGGCCAAAAATCTCTGACAGAGGGGAGCATCATTTTAACCATAAGTAGCTGTTTTTAACACTTCTTAATTTGTGCTGTATTATTTTAAAATATGATTATTAAAACTGTAGTACATGGCGTTGGATGTCCTCTTTCGACCGACATATATACGACATTCTCCCATAAAGACTTGGCCCCTCCACTGTTAATCCCATTGGTATGGAAATGTTCTTTCGTCCAAATACAGTTTATTTTAAATGACGACCCATTCGGAATTAATTCCCATTTTCAGTGATTTATGGAGTACATACTGTTACATTCCCAAAACAAAAACACCACAATGGTGGTCGCTCTAAAAATTGAAATACCACTCTCTATTTGTGGTATTATTTTTTATAAATATTAAGTACAAATGTTTTTTAGAAAAGAATGACATTTTCATTTCTAAATAGGGTCTAAAACCGAGTACTTCAAACATCCTGGTAACCTTTGCACAATTATAATGTATTCAGACCACTGTAAAAATAGTTATCATATATGAGTAGTTTTGCAAAAATAATTATATACGTAAATTACATCTATATTAAATTGATATCTGCTGTAAAATAAAAGTACTCGCGTGTTCGAACTTACCTCCATAAATGTGAAGCAGTCTCATATATAGAAGGTGGTCATTACCCGTATTTCAGTAGTATACGATTTTTTATGAGGAACTACTTGTAGGCTACGTATGCAGTGGCGATTTTACCGCAGGTGCAGGGGGTGCAAATGCACCCCCTACTGTTGGGATGAAAATATTACAATTTTCAAATCAATGTCAAAAAAACATTTAAAAGAAAAAGATTTTTGAACATTGCACCCCCTGTTTTTAAACCCTAAAATCGCCACTGTACCTATGTATTTGTACATGTATTGAATTCTCTGAAGGATATTAATTTGCCCCCTGTATTATAAGTGTCGCTTCAGATTTTCCCCGTTTTTTCCCCCAATTTGGAAGCCAATTATACCCTCTATTTATTTCAATTAACTATTTCGGAACTCACTGGCCTCCTTTCTTAAGACACCCTTACGTGCTTCACAGCGAGTTTGGGTGTGTGTTTGTGTGTGTGTGTATATGCATATATCATTACCTCACCTTGTCAAAAAACACAAACAGATAATTCGTTAAAGTAAAAAGTCAGTTGTGACAGATGGAAAAACATTGGTCATGGAGCTTAATTGCTTTCTAATCTAGAATACCAGTTAATTTCACGTTGTGGGGCCTCGGATGTACTTCAATTTACTGGCTCAGATTATGCTAATATACTCTACCTTTTTACTTTTTTATTAATCTTGTATTCAGGGGAATGGCTAGGCTGAAACAACTGCATTCACTATAGGCATCCCCAAGACAATGCTCCCTAGCAGCTCTTGTTAATATTTTTCCACTCGCCTGTAGTGTTTTAAAGCAAGGTTTCTCAATGCTGGCCCTGGGGGCGTACTGTGTATGTCAGCTTTTCTTCAAGATGGTTTTTAATTAATTTGGTTTGATAGAGGTGTTAATTTAAAAACTCACCTGCACCTCTCTGGCCTGTTAATATGTTACCAGTCCTGTGAGTAATGCATGTGCTGTTGGAAGTGTCTGGTGAAAACCAAGGACAGAACAAATTCTGTTCATAGGATGCAATTACTTTTCATCTAAGGTATGTTATAAAGCTGTTATAAAGCTGAGGAGCCAGTTAAGCCTCATGTCAGGGGCGATTCTAGGATTTGACATTTAGGGGGGCTCAGCCCCCAATGAGAATGTGAGATGTACACATGCAAAGCACAAGCTTACATTTTAAATTAATTTACCGTTACATTCCCTAAAATAAAAGCACCACAATGGTGGTCACTCTCAAAATTGAAATATCTATCTGTGGTATTTAAAAAAAATAGATATTAAGTAAAAAAAATTTTTAGAAAAGAATGACTAAACATTTTCAGGGGGGCTGAGATGAAAGACAGGGGGGCTAATTTTCTTTTTTTAATTGGTCAAATTCAACCTGTCCAGGATGTATTCCCTGCCCCTCGTCCAATGCATGCTAGGATAGGCTCCAGTCCCCCTGCGACTATGACCAAGGAATAAACGGGTTAGATCATGAATGAATGAATGAATGGTCAAATTCATCTTTTCAAAACTTTTCGCTCCATAAAGTAGTGCCAATCCAGCTCCACATCAGACCTGGATTAAATTACTCCTGCTCACAGAAAGTGTCAAACATCCATGTCAGTGTTTCTTTTTCAAACACAACTGGTCTCAAGAGACAGTATGCAATAGTACCCCATAGATAGAAAACATGTGCAATACAGAGCTACTCAATGTCATGACATTTAAGTACCTGCTGTCATGATTCAGTGGTTATCAAAGGCTGATGTAACGTCTGGAGAAAATATTTTTTCCTCAAAACTGTAAATACAGAAAGGAGGAAGAGACATGAATGTACTAGTTTCGACCCTAGACACTCTCTCTCTTTACAGTGTCTGGAAAGGGTAGTTTGTAAATTTGTAAGATTAGTTATCTGCAATTTCATTGGTTCTACCAAGTTTGAGCCAACATTATCTTACATTATCTTCAATTGGAGCCCCACCTTCGTCAGAAGAAGTAACTGATTAATTATCAATGCACATCCCCAGAATGTAGGGGTGTGCATTGCTTACATCGCTTACACAGGTGAACGCTTACAACAAAGCGTTAACCTGATCAGGCTCATAGTATCCTAAGGTTATCCGCATCAGAAGGGGATTATTGTTAGTAGTGGTGTCTGATCATGGTTTGATTTGCGCTGATGATGAAATTAGAGTTCGTATTAGACTACAGAGGCATGAGGGGAAATAGAAAAACGGAGCTTTTCTCTTGTGATCGCGGTGAGTTGGACTAATTGAAAGACAGACAGTGTATTTTAATCTGTAATATGTATTTGTACCAATCAGAGCTGTGATTCTGTCCATGCAGGTAGTTATTAAAACAGTATTCAACCCTACAGTTGTATTGTGTGTATGAAGCCTCTGTGAGAGTGAGTGAGGAAGGGAATGAGAGACACTGCAATTTAAAGGTCTGCTTAGTCTGCACAGTCAAAAGATGTATAAACAAAATAATGAGTTACCGAGTGAATAAGACTTGGTTTGGAGCAGAGTCCAGAAATATATATGGTAGCCTATATACTAGTAGTGTATCCCCTGAAATTACAATTATATGCGGTAGAAGGTAACTACGCTGAAGCAACACCTAATTTTACCACAGGAAGATGCTGGACCCATTTGATCGCAGAGGTTACAGGATTTTCCGAATGATTTAGGGCTGTTGCATTGAAGTAGCCTATCATTTAACCAGTCAAACGAATCACAGAACAACACTTCAGATTTCAGGACATTCGCATAACTCTTAGCTACCTTTGTATGGTGTTTTAAAAGCACGAAGTTGCGGGGCTTTATAGCAAATAAAATGAGATTACATTGTAATGTAGCGGGACACATACTGCGCTTTCTTTCATCGTTATAACCAAATGTCCACTAAATGTGGCAGTAGCCTACGTTAATCACTTTTAAATTGATGTGATGAGGTAGCCGCTTTGGCTAAGTGAATATTCAATTCTGGATTAATATTAGCAAGAGGCAAGACTTAGTTTCTGTTACGTTCCACGTTGTTGTTTCTTTTTTGTGGGCTGCACCACACCACTTGACTTTAGTTAGTTCTAGCGAGCGCGCGTAATGCAATGCAGTCGCCAATAAAATAACAAATGATGAACTTTAAGTTGACAACGTGGGAAGGAAAAATGTAAGGTACATTTCAGAGACATTATTTTCTGTTCTTTGTGAGTGTCTTAGATGTCTGCACGTGGCATTTATGTTGAAAATCCCGTTTGTTCTTCACAGTCCTTAGTAATAGTCGTTGGGTGTTGTTTCCTATCTTTAGCACAACACTGGCTTTCGCTTAAAAACGATTCTCACTGTAGTCAAAGCGGGAGCGGATTTAAAACAGCAACGGCTGTCTTGCTTTTACGATAAGGGTCAAGGATAGCGGATTAACGATGCATGTGTACTGGGGTCTGTTTTCGCTTTTATTTTCTCCGGACGCACGAAGTGGAAGTTTCTCTTTGGGTATCACATCAACTCTTATGCTTCTTGTTGGTGGGCACATCCGGAGTTGGGACCAATAACACGCTGGGATAAATCGATGTGGTAAAATGCTTAAATGCTATCAACATTATGGACTTTAAGAAGACCAAGTATGGAAGGTAATATTATGTGGTATGGAGGCTATCTAAACAGATTAGGCTAGTTTAACGTTAAATCTTGTTGACACAAGTAATGGTAGTGCGTCTACGATCCATATTAGGTAGAGCTGCACGAAATGTTGTTTCCAATATGTCCAAATCGAGTTATAAGCATGTAGTCCAGCTATCCATTATAATCACTAGATTAGCTCGTGTAGTTAATTGAATTCAGTCCTTTGTTTTTTGTTCATGATTGACAGTGCACTAATTCAAAATGAATTTTCTGCAGTTACAATGGCAAAAGATTGTATGGATTAAAATTATGATTGCTTTTTAATAAAAAATATGATGGTTGCTAGGTATGATTCCACAGCTGAACCACTGAGCTATAAATCTTAGTAAGCACATTTTAATTGATGAACACAGCATAAACAGGATTTGAGATCCTATATTGTGAACTCGCATTGCATTACTACAATAAAATCAGATATGTCAAGGGATTTGTTCCTTAGTAAAAAACATAAAATCGCAATGGGGCACCTTTGTGTGTGCATTTTGTTGGGAGTATTCTGGACCTAAAGGCTGTAGACAAAATAATGGAAACACCAAATTAAAAAGGACTCTTACTATTTTTAAGTAACTAAATCGTAATTAAAAATAAGTCTACACATGTGTTAATGTATTCATGTCATATTAATATAAATACTAATTCCGAAATGTTTCTGCTATAAACTATGTTTTGAAATCAACACTTTAATATGTGAGTTTATAAAGAAACATAAGAGATCGAATCTCAGGTGCGTGAGTCACAGAAACGGCAAAATGATTTAATGTGTCAAAGGGAATGTGTCTAAAACCATGACGGCGTACTCCAAATAAGGAAAACTGCATCAGGAATGAGGAACACTGGTTCACAAGTCGAAGCTCACCAGACAGGGATAGACGGACACTTAACAGAATAGTTGCTAGAAAACCACAAAGCAACGGCCTCACAAATAACCACCACAGAACTGAAGGTTGTGATGCAGTCTCAACAAAAACTGTACGCCCTGAGGTTCATAAAGCTAATATTTATGGTAGGATTGCCATTTCGGATACCACTTGTATACAAGGCTAATGCACAACAATGCATAACCTGGTCTGATGAGCAGAAAAGCTGGACTTCTGAGCAGTGGAATATGCAGTGGAGTCATCTTATAGTCTTTTTTCTACATCTGGACAGGTTTATGTTTGCAGAAAGCCAAAGGAAGCCTTCAACCCATATTTGCTATTCCCAACTGTTAAACATGTTGGTGCATGGTATAGGCAGCCATCTCATGGGAATCATTGTGTCCGATTATTATTATGGATGGTAGAATTATGGCCAAAGAACACAAAGCCATTTTAGGTGTCCAGGTGCACCCTATTGTGCAAACAGTTTCCTCAAGATGTTCCCATGTTTCAAGACCATAATGCCCCCATACACACTGCTAAACAGATTCAAGAGTGATTTCATGAACACCAGGATAAACACCTTCCATGGCCACTAATCACCAGATCTAAAAATCATTAAACCTGGGAGGTTCTGGAACATAGAGTGCGGAGTAGATTTCCACCACCTTCATCTCTCAAAGAACACTCCAAGAAGGCCTGAAGCTGTTCTGAAGGCAAAGGGTGCCCCAACTCCTTATTAGTTCATAGATTTCCATATATTGTTTCCATTATGTTTCCATTATTTTGTCTATCCATGTATCTGCCTGTGTTTGAAATGATACTTTCACCCAACAATATCTTAAGGAGACTTTTATTGAATCCTTCAAGAACTTACCCTAAAACCTTTTTCCTGTCAATCTGTATACACATTTCCTTTTAGGCTAGACACTTCTTTGCACATTTTTCATCACCTAGCCTATATTTGTTCCCTTCATAACAAATGAAGCTATGATCATATGTATTGTATATGTATTCAGTGGCTGAAGTGGTACAATGCACAGTAAGGCTTATAAACCCTTGCCATACCATACTGTGTGTGTGTTTTACAGCTCTGTATGTGTTACCATGGCTAATTGAGACCAGTGAAATAAAACAGGGGTCTGGGGGGATAGGGGGAGGGGGTCCAAATGTGGCCTATTGCTTTATTACTGCATCTAGCACTGTGTAAAAGTTTTCCAAAAAGCTAAGGCTATAGTTTACTACTATATACTGTAACTCTGCTCCTGTGGCTAGTGCAAAAGTTGTAATCCTGTATCGGTTTTGAGAACAAAGCCCCATAATGGTTAGATTGAACCAAATCAGATCAAAAATGTATACCTAAATGTCTAAAGGAATGGATAGAAGGCAAGAGACCTGAAGTGAAGAGGAGACATGCAGAGGAAGGTGTGGGATTATGGAAAATTGAATAACAAATGAAAACAGAGCCTTTTATTTGCTGCTGTAGTACCAGCAAAACAAGGTAAACGTAATCCTTGGTTTATTCAGTCACTGGAGTGACCATTTTAGGGACAACATTTTAGGGAACTTGTTTATTTGGAGGAAAGATACATGGCAAATAAAACACTTGTGCATTGAGTTAGTTTAAGAATGTTGAGGATAGCAAGTAGAATACTTTGAGAGAATGGTGTGTTCTGGTTTGTTTTTGAACAGATTAATACGTTCTTAGATAAGAAAGAAGAACACACTAATGTCAAAAACTTTTAATGCTACATTCAACTTGAAAGAAAAATTATAGTATTGTCAAAAGTGTATGTGATCCAAAATATGAAATTATGTCAAAACCTGAATATTTTTATAATATACTGTATTTACTTTTTAATATCCCATGTATTATAGAATATATGCATGAAATTACATATAAGAAAGTGTCAATAGTGGAACCATTTTAGAATATGCATACATTTTTTACATGTATTTGGAGTATTTTTCTTAGATGATGTATTTTGTATTGTATCATTAGAGTATGTTTTTTAATGGACAACAGTGCTAATAGGTGGCTGCTTACACAACAGTGTGGATACTGCTCTTTATTATTTGAAGTTATTCATTGTTATTCAATATTATAGATTCTATAATATTTTATCTTCTATTATATTTCTTCTTCGTCCTATTATTATTATAGATGACATTTTCTCTTTTATGATTAGCCTACTAGCCAGGATGTAATGGAAAATCCTGTTAAAATATAGAATGTCTCTCCTTCACTTATTTTCCCATTGAGCTCATTTAGAGCCATGGTGTGATCAGAGTTTGTGTCACAAAACCAAACCTCAGATGTTCTTTGTCCATTTTGGGCATTTGGAGGTGAAATTCAGCAGTTTAAAGGGACAGCTGTCAATGAGGAGCAGTATTTTATAATTATCATACTTAAGGCATTCTTAACTTTTCATTTCAGTCTTTACAACTGAATACAACTGGGGATTCCAGTACATGTATTTCACATAGACAAAAATAATGAAGGAAAATAAGTCAGAGAATATTCTAGTACGTTGACACCAGAGCAGAAGCTAAACTTGACAATAAGCTGATGTGATACTTTTATATCATAATGCAGGTTTGTGGTAGATAGACCTGCTTCTATGGTATGGTTCAGACAACTACACGACTATTATTTGTAGTTATTTTCCCAATTTCTCTCTTCTTCATAGTCAATAATGAACTCCCTCTCTGGGATAATAATTGTGACAAAGTTGTGTGTGTGTCTGTTTGGGAAGAAGGCAGTTATCTATGGTTTGGCTTTATTGTGGTGATGCTGTTTACAATGGTAATAATCAATAACCAATAATTTTAATTATGGGTTTATAATAATAAATAACTAAAAACCTTTCTATCTGACATTTATTTACATGGGGTATATATATTTTTTTCTTCAGGAATTGTCAAGCAGCCTAAATTATTTCAGACATATTGATGGTGCTGTGCTGCAGCAACCATGCCACCAAAGATCAACAAAGATCAGTGTTATGAATGCTCTCTAATGTGTACTGATAAGTGAAACACTGCTGGCCATAAACACCCTGGTTGTTCTGCATGGCTGAGCACATGTCAAAGGGACTGCCAGCTTTCCAAGCAACAGTTTAAAAAGTTATCTCAAATGTGTTTATTAGAAGATCAAGGAACTTCAGGTGATCGTGGTAAATATATTGGGCTGTCTGAGTGCGGAATATTATGTTGCATGATTCAATACTTTATAGGCGGTGCAAATTGTTATGCATTTTCATATGGATATTTTGAAGGCCCTGTTAACTTTAAATTGATTAGTTTATCTAAATGGGGCTTCAAACATTTTTGTGGAAAAAGTCAGCAAATAATTAAGAAATAATTCTCATGGATAGAGCAGCTGATTCTATAAATTCACAGGACAGCAAACCTTTCTCTGAATTTTATTTTTCCCATAGGACTATTTTTTGATCTATCTAAGTATCGTTTTAGGCTCAGGACGTTTTACTACTTGAAATACAAATTTGGCTGTCCAGCCAAAACAGTAGATGCACCAGATTAAAAATATTCTTGCAAAACAAATCCCAAGATCCAAGTGACCCTCAAAGGCCAGGCATTCCATACAGTGCAGCTCCAGTCCCAGCCTACTCATCATCGGCAGTGCTAAAATGGCCTTGTCTGGGAAAGGTCACTTCTACGTGAATGGAAAATGTCTAAATATTCAAAATACTTATCTTGAAATAAATCTCAATCTTGTTACATGTCCTTTCTCTTTACAGACTTAGTGACTGTATTCTACATTTAATGGACAAAACTCTTTGGCCTTCAACCATAATTATTCTAGCATGTTTGATTAATTCCAGCATCATGAATCTGCTTCCTCCTCTGCATAAAAACAGTATATTCTACCTGAGATCAGATGCTATGTAAAGAGCAATGAGGTGCTGAGGCTTTGAGCTAAAAATAGTGGCCCACAAGGGGGACATGGTTCTTTGATACAAGCCTGACTGCAGTGGTCTTGAGAGAGAGAAGAGAGAGGTCCTCTGAAGCTGATGCCCCATCACTTTGATAAATTCACTCCCTAATCTTAATAGATATCCAAACTGCTATCAGAGGTGAGATTGGGTCCATGTAGGGACGTTCCTGAAGGCATAGCCAAGCTGTTTGCATGCCAGGTCACTCAGAAAAATGTACATACCAGCATATTTACTAGGTCTCCAACCATGGTCCTGGAGAGGCACATGGTCTGTTGCTTTTTGTTAAGACTCAGCACTTAATTGATGGATTAAAGCCGATGATTGTACTGTTAACTTACTTCATCTGGTTCCCTGGGTCTAAAATTGCAGATTTTAAGATTTTGGAAAAACCCAGCAGACCTTGTAGCTTTCCAGAACCAGAGTTGGGGACCCCTGTTCTAGGGGAACATATATAAAGGGTGTAACAGATCTCCTCAATGCTGAGAGCTGCCAGGAGGAGAAGGGGTAATGGAGGTGCATCCAGATAACCCTGTGTACTATGTTGAAGTGAGCCGGCAGAAAGTACATTTACATTTTTGCCATTTAGCAGATGCTCTTATCTAGGGTTTGTTTTGGGGGGGAGCAGACATCAACATAGATACATATTACAAAATGCAGTATTGAACATGAAAGCAGTGGTGATGACAATTAGTGGTAATGGAGTCTGAAGAGGTGGGTTTTCAGTCTCTTGCAGAAGATAGCCAGTGAATCGGCGGTCCTGACCGAGTGCGGAAGATTGTTCCACCACTGGGGGGGTCAGGACAGGGAAGACGCGAGACCGCAAGGAGCGGCTGCCGGGCGCTCGCAGGGAAGGGACAGTCAGTTTGCCCAAGGAGGCGGAGCGGAGGGGTCTGGCAGGGGTGTAGGGTGTGATGAGTGACTGGAGGTAGGAGGGAGCAGTTTCTCTAGCAGCTTGATAGGCCAGCACCAGTGATTTAAATTTGATGCGTGCTGCAATAGGGAGCCAGTGAAGAGAGGTGAGTAGAGGGGTGACGTGTGTACTTTGGTTGGTTGAACACCAGACGTGCGGCAGCATTCTGGACTAGCTGCATTGGCTTGATGGCACAGGCCAGTAGGAATTGCAGTAGTCCAGGCGTGAGATCAACAGGGCCTGGACCAGGAGTTGGGTGGCCTCTTTGATGAGGAACGGTCAGATCATCCGGATGTTATGGAGGGAGAATCGGCAGATCCAGGTGATTGCTGCGATATGGCCTGAGAAGCCCAGCTGGTTGTCCAGGGTCACTCCAAGGCTCCTGGCAGACTGAGACGGAGACACTATGGAGCGTTCCACGGTGATTGAAGTTGGGTGTCATCAGCATAACAGTGATATGAAAAACCATGGGCGGAGATGACCAAACCAAGTGATTTAGTGTATAAGGAGAACAGGAGGGGGCCTAGCACTGAGCCATGCGGGACTCCAGTAGAGAGGGTGTGGGGAGAGGAGTGGGATCCTCTCCAGGCCACCTGGTAGACCGGTCAGCCAGGTATGATTCTAACCATGCCAATGCAGATCCAGAGACTCCCATCTCAGCGAGGGACCTGCGTCTCAGATGGAGACAAGGAGAGAAAGAGTTGAGTGTCATCGGCATAACAGTGATAAAAAAAACCATGAGCAGAGATAACAGAACCGAGTGACTTAGTGTACAGGGAAAATAGGACGGGGCCTAGCACCGAACCCTGCGGGACTCAGTGTGGGGAGAGGAGATCCTCCTCCAAGCCACCTGGTAGGACCGGTCAGCTAGGTAGGACTTGAACCATGTCAGTGCAGATCCAGAGATTCCCATTTCGACAAGAAATGAGAGCAGGATCTGGTGGTCCACGGTGTCAAATGCAGCGGACAGATCGAAGAGGAGGAGGACAGAAGTGAGTGTTTGAGATTTTTCCACTCTGACTGCGAGGAGAGCAGTTTCTGTGGAGTGGCCAGCCTTGAACCCAAATTAGTTGGGATCAAGCAGGTCATTCTGTAGGAGATAGGCAGACAGTTGGTTATATACAGCCCTCTTTAATGTTTTGGAAAGGAATGAGAGGGGAGACAGGTCGGTAGTTTTTTTAGGAGGGCGATGATATGGGCCCTTTTGAGGGGAGAGGGGACAGAGCCAGAGGAAAGAGAAGAGTTAATAACATTAGACACAAAGGGGAGGATGTCCATAGCGTTGGACTGGAAAAGGGGGGAAGGAATAGGATTGAGAGGGCAGGTGGTAGGTGGGAGTGAACAAGTTGTGAGATGTCAGAGTCAGGGAGGGGTGAGAAGGAAGACAGGGAGTGAAAGGTTTGGGTTGTGAGATGAGTGAGGGAGAGTTAGGTGCGGGAGGGGATGGGGAGAAGGAGTTGTGACTGTCATCGACCTTCTTGTGAAAGAAGGATGCAATGTCATCCGCGGTGAGAGAGGAGGGGGGTGTGGGAGGAGGAGGGGTCAGGAGAGAGGAAAATGTAGAGTACAGTTTGTGAAGGTTAGCAGCAGAAGATTGAATTTTGGAGAAGAAAAATGCAGATTTAGCAGAGAAGAGGTTAGAAGAAAAGGTAGCCAGGAGAGTGTGGAAGTCAGACAGGGCACCCGGGGATTTAGATTTTCTCCATTTCCTTTCTGCCGCTTGCAGTTTGAGTCGGTCAGCCCAAATGGAGTCAGTTAGCCAGGGGGTCGGAGATGAGCAGATTTAGTGTAGAGAGGACAGAGTGAATCAAAGGAGGAGGAGAGAGAGGGCAGTAGGGTGGATGAGGCTACCTCAGTATGTAGCTGAGAGAAGGTATTAGTAGGGGGAAGGGATGATAGGACAGTAGCTGCCAGGGCAGAGGAGGGAGAGAGCGGAGGTTGCGGCGGACAGAAAAACTGGGGGGAGGTGAAGAGGGAAGGGGGAGGGAAAAAGACAGAAAGCAGTGGACACATGCAGAGGAGATACCACAATGTTGGGTGAGGTGCAATTTCTAGTGAAGACCAGGTCCACTTGGTTTCCGGCCTTGTGGGTGGATGGGGACTCCGCCATGATGAAGTCGAAGGACTGAAGCAGGGGGAGAAATGTGGAGGACCGAGCGGTGTCCAGCAGCAGGTTGAAGTCACCAAGGAGTAAGATGGGAGTGCCATCCTCAGGGAAGGAGCTAAGTAGGGCATCCATCTCATCTAGGAAACTCCCCAGTGGACCTGGTGGGCGATAGACAACAATGATGTGCAGTTTGCATGGAATAGTGACAGTGACAGCATGATATTCAAAGGAGGAGGGTGAGAAGTGAGGAAGAGGAACAATACCAAATCTCCACAGGGGGGAGATCAGGAAACCAATCCCTCCACCTCTACCTGTGGGTCGTGGAGTGTGGGAGAAGGTGTAGGCAGTGGAGAGAGCAGCAGGGGTGGCCATGTTCTGTGGAGTGATCCATATCTTGGTGAGTACCAGGAACTGCAGGGAGAGTAGGGAGTCAGCCTTCCGGACAGCGGACTGGCAGTTCCATAGCCCCCTGCTACCACAATGTCGACACTGGTGGATCTAGGAGGGTGAATCAGATTGGAGAGGTTGCGGCTGTGAGTTGCATCTCTCCTTCTAGGAAATCTAGAAGAGGTGACGCGGACTGGAATAGGGAGGTTGCATGTGGTGTTAAATGTGGAAGAAGTAGTGTTGAAACAGGCATTATGATACTTACCGTGTGGCATTCACTCCCTAAAGTCCAGAGAGTTTTGCCCCACATATAGTGTCTGTTGCTATATTTCTATGTTTCTATGATATTAGCCTTCATTGTGAGAACATTATTCTGAGTTCAATAGTGCTAGGGAAAGATAAAAGGGAAAAAAGTCCATGCTTTCTCTTTATCTATACCATATTGTGGTTACATGAAGTCAAGTCTTTCCTTTGACTGATGAAGGGACGGGAGTCCGCTTAAGAAATGTTAAGAGCTTTAGTCGTGTTGCTAAAATGAATGAGTGGTCCAGAATATGGGGCGAATTTGCGTTACCATTGGGCCATGAGTTATACAACTAGTGAATGCAAGCATATGTTGTTTCCATTTATGTAGGCTATGCATTGAATAAACCATGTGTAAGTTCAATGACAGTTTGGGTAAAATGTCACATAGATGCAGGTCCTTCTCGTCCAAATATCTGGTAGTGTCTGCAGAGATCAGAGCATTGTTATTAAATGTTTAAAGTATTTGTCTGCTACTTTACTGCCTTGAGACACTCGGTGTAACAGAACATTCCATTGTTCATTGTTTCCTGTGTTTAAATAACACAGAGACGGCTGAGACTGCACTAGGACACCTGGACCATCTATTTTTACCCCTGTAAAAGTCATTTTGATCTTGAATGTGGCTGTTTTTGAGAAACCACAGTTTTGTATGTACAATTTGCAATTGCATATTCTACATCTTCTGGTTGACGACCTTCTCAACTGTGAACACCATCATTTTATTCTGTAATTTCATTTAACAACTCAGAATGAAGGAAATACACCGTCACGGCTTTGTGTATAATTTGGTTGAAAATATTTACCTTCTTACACTTTTTTATCCTGTCACCTGTATGATTTCACAGAACCTAAACTGAGAAAAGGATGTACCTGTAACATGAAATTATGCAGTATTAGAAAGACAGGAAATAGCTTATGAAACTGGATTTTGCAACAGATCCAGATGCACAGCGGCTTTATGTAAGCCAGGATTTGTGGGATGAGAGGTTCAGATTTGCTGTTGATTAAAGTGTGTAATAGGACAAACAGGAAATCTTCAACCATCATAACAAAATAAATGAATGACAAATCTGTACATACTTTACATGTAGGAAGTCATAATCCCGATTGAGGAAAGTTTTTTTCTGGTATTTTACCATCAGACACAACAAAGTCAAATTAATGAAATCAAACAGAAAAGGGGTCTTTTAGCAGAAAACACTGAGTAAATCCCCCAACTTCCTGTTGGCATGGCTACAGTGACATCATTGTTCAAGTTTTAGTACATCAGCATGACATAGAAGACCTTTGGATTCCATGCTGGATTAGGTCATGGTTCCCAAGCAGCCATAAAGCACAGCAAAATGCAATAACGTGATATGGATTAGAATGGTTTACTGGAGTAACTGTATACAAGGGCTTTCACAATCCCATGGTAAATATGTGAAATGCTCTTAAATTCTTAAGGAAAGATCCTCTTTTGGTTGATTATAGCAAAAATCTTAAATACAATTCTACATACTTCATGTTTTTAAGCTCCAGGCTTAAAAGAGAAAGAAATCCACATGAATAGCATATTAGCCTCTCAATTCATCACTAAAAAACATCATAATATTCAATTCCCTGTAGTTGGATAATTTTATACACTATTGTATTGCATAGTATCTTGCTGGTCCATGGACTTCCATAGTCACTCCAATTATGCACACAATCTGGAAAGCACAACAATACCAAGCATACGTATGTCAGAGGTTTATTGTATATTCTAAAATATTTCATCTAAACTCTTAAGTACATCGGCATATATCAAACTCAAATGATAAAGACTTCATGTGCAGCATTCCTATTTGAAGGATGTGTTCTGGAATTAAATAAAGGATTGTAAAGTGTGTCATCTCAGTGAATGATCATTAGAAATGTAGTATTACTCAGTTCCCCAGAAGGGATATAGAAAGTAAAATATTTGCCTATTCTTGTCCATAGAGCACAACAAAATTAAAACAAGTAATATATATAATATATTTTTCCCTACAGATTCATGAATAAAAGAGTTTCGTCCGACAAACGATACCAACCCACAGAGTATGAGCATGCAGCCAATTGCGCTACACACGCGGTGAGTAGGATGCTCATCATGATTTTACCATGTGATGAATGTTCCTGGATTACCATAATATGTTGTGCCAGGACCAACAGCCCTATCAACCAACCAAACAAGAGTAATCAACTGTAGTATCCAGAATATTAAGCATCAGATTAGCTAGCAAGCTGTGCGCTAACTATATGTGCAGCTACCAATTTAATAACGAGTTAGCTAGCTAAATGCAGATGATGTCAAAAAGCTGTCCTGTGGTTGATTTGTTGATAGGGTTGTTGGTCCTGGGATAACAAATGATGATGACCCAGGAACATTCCTCACTTGGCAAAATGGGACCTCATTTTATTGCTTCACATCCCTCCAGCTCTTAATCTGCTGAACCACAGTGGAACTGGGTTTTTTTCCCCTTTTGCTTTCACAGACTGCTGTCTCTGAAACAAAGAAACAATTCCGTCCTAAGAGATAAATGTTTCAGGTCTATAGACTCTAAAGGTTTGTACAGTGCTCGAAGCACTATGTCCAAATCCCACTTGGCAACCGAAGGTGCCCTTGAGGGGCATTGTCGATGGACACCCTTGAGGAACCTGGTCAGGAGCAGGTGACTGCCAACAGGGCCATCCAGCCCCTCCTCGCGACATCTGGATGTACAGTGAGCACCATAATTCATTGGACAATGACACATTTTTAGTTATTTTGGTTCTGTACTCTAGCACTTGGAGTTTGAAAGGATACAATGACAATAAGGTTGAAGTGCAGACTGTCAGCTTTAATTTGAGGGCCAATTGGATGACAAATGGATGTCAAATGGATATCGGATGACAGCTTGTTCATGGTCTCCCCATTTTAAGTTACTACAAGTATTTGTAGAATTGGCTTCACAGATGTGTGTCGTTAGGCAGGTGTGTTCATTTGTGTTGTTAGTGAATGCAGAAGAGAGCTGTTGATGTCTAGTCTTGATTCTAGACTTTGCAATTACCTTTGGAGATTGTTGTTGGGGTGTGACAACATGAGGAAGACAGCAATGTTGATGCAAATTAAGCTGGCCGTCATAAGGCTCAGAAATGAAAATCAATCAATCAGGAACATTGCAAAAACCCTGGGCATTGCCCAAGTCAACAGTTTGGTTCATCATTAACAAGAAGAAAATGGCTGGTGAACTCAATCAGGATTATGTCAAAACAAGACCCAGGCTGGTGAACTCAGGAAGACCACTGTAGTGGATGACCGGAGAATATTCTCTATGGTGAAGAAAACCCCCCTGACAACGGCCCAACAGATCAAAAACACTCCTGGATGCAGGTGTAGATGTGTCAAAGTCTACCATACATAGAAGACTACATCAGCAGGACTACAGAGGGTACACTACAAGATGCAAACCACTGATAAGCCTGAAGAACAGAAAGGCGAGATTACAGTTTGCTGAAAAGAACCTAAAAGAGCCCCAAGAGTTCTGGAACAAAGTCTTGTGGACAGATGAGACAAAGATTAACATGTAGCAGAGTGATGGAAAGAGGGGGATAAAAAGAAAATTCCCATGATCCAAAGCACACCACCTCATCCGTGAAACATGGTGGAGGGGGTGTTATGGCTTGGGCCTGTATGGCTGCCAGTGGAACTGGCTCACTTGTCTTCATCGATGATGTGACTGCAGACAGAAGTAGAACAATGAATTCTGAAGTCTACAGAAATATTTTATCTGCTCAGATAAAACCAAATGCCTCCCAACTCATTGGACGGCACTTCATCATGCAACAAGACAATGACCCGAAACATACTGCTAGAGCAACAAAGGGGTTTTTGACGGCCATAAAGTGGAAAATCCTTGACTGGCTAAGTCAATCACTGGATCTGAATCCAATTGAACATGCATTTTACATGCTGAAGAGGAGACTGAAGGCAAAAAGTCCCCAAAACAAGCAGGAACTGAAGATGGCTGCAGTACAGGCCTGGCAGAGCATCACCAGGGAAGATACCCAGCATCTGGTGATGTCTATGCATCACAGACTTCAAGCAGTCATTGCATGCAAAGGATATGCGACCAAATATTAAAAATATTACTTTGTTCTACATTATGTTAAACTGTCCAATGAATGGTGCCTGAAAATGGGGGGAACTATGTACAAAAGGTTCTATAATTTCTAAATGGTTCATCCGATATGGATGAAAATACCCTCAAATTAAAGCTGACAGACTGCACTTCAACCTCATTCTATCCTTTCAATCTCAAAGTGCTAAAGTATAGAACCAAAATAACAAAAAATGTGTCACTGTCCAATGAATTATGGTGCTCACTGTAGCAACTGCGTATACTTTGAGAGTAGATGCAGCATGGCAGCATCAAACAGACTGCAAAAAGTGTAGAACAGGTTTGATGCCACATGATTCTTGAGAGACACCTTGCTCTCCACACCATTAGCAAAATAATTTCCACCTCTTGTCATATGTTGATGTGGTAGAAGGAGCCCTGGCACTTTGTAACATGTCAACTACTGTGGGGTGGAGGTCTAAGCCAGCCCACTTGTGCCATTCTGCAGCCAAGCCCACAGCTTTAGGCATGAGAGATTTGTGCTAAAGTGTGCCGTTTGCTTGTAACAACAGGTCTAGCCTCCCACCCAGTCCCCGCCAGGAGTGACTACCCAGATTAATCTGGCATGATACTGAAGCACATCTGGCATACACAGTTTAACAGCAGGGTGGAGGTACTGCACAGGCCTGTTAAACACCTTCTCCAGGCTCAGTACTAATGATGTAAACACAACAGTATTGTCATAAGAAGGCCAGGAAAGCATGTAAACCATGGCTTTTGGCACAAAACATGTCACATGACATGTTCACTGAAGGAACTCACAAGCTGTCAAAAGTGTCTGGATTTGCTTTTAGCTTTGGGTACATCAGTATCATTTTCTATTATGACATAAAATTGCACAAGAGATATTAAACATGCTCATACATTATTCAGTTAGTGTAGTTACCAGGTGTTAGCAGTTAGAGAGGGAGAAATCAGTGATGCTCTGAGTACTGAGATTGTGTGACCCATAAAGATTTGATCAGACAGAAACCATGACAGATGGAGAGAATCTGACACAGAGCTTCATTTTTAATCTGGACCTCAGGCTTCTAGTATACCTATCAGTCTGTATTCCTTTTCCTGTCCAAATGCAAAGTGATTCTTCCAGTTTTTCCCCATAGATGATTGATTCCTCTTGAGTGGAGGCAATCATTAGAGAGGGCCTTTCTCATTTATTTAGTCTCTAAGATCGACAATGGGCAAGGTTCAACCCCAGTCCTGAAGACAAACAGTACTACATGTTTTACACATCTCTTCAAAGCACTGACACTTTGCAAACAATGGCTTCAAGAAAATGTTTGAAGTAGAGTGGTCAAGGGGTTGGTGGTTGCCGCTCGTCTGGTGTTCAACCAGCCGAAGTTCACCCACGTCACCCCTCTACTCTCCTCTCTGCACTGGCTCCCCATCGCAGCACGCATCAGATTCAAGTCACTGGTGCTTGCTTTTCAAGCGGCCAGAGGTACTGCTCCCCCATACCTCCAGTCACTCATCACTCCCTACACACCTCCCAGACCCCTCCGCTCCACCTCCTCTGGTAAACTGACTGTCCCTTCCCTCCGGGCGCCTGGCAGCCGCTCCTCGCAGTCGCGCCTGTTCTCTGTCCTGATCCTTCGCTGGTGGAACGACCTTCCGCAATCGGTCAGGACCGCGGAATCACTTCCGATCTTCCGCAAGAGACTCAAAACCCACCTCTTCAGACTCCACTACCACTGAACTCTGTCCATCTAGCTAAATTGTCTTCACCGCTGTTTACTTGTTCAACACTATACTCCCCCAAAAAAAAAAAAAAAAAAAAAATAACAAATTCACTAACCTTTTCCTTCCCGGTGTTACAGGTATGGTACGCAGATGCCTGCAATGATGTCTATTGCTGTATTCCTGCACTGATCTTGTGCGCTTACTATGATTGTTCCTACCATGTATTAATGCACATCTTGTAAGTCGCTCTGGATAAGAGCGTCTGCTAAATGCTTAAAATGTAAATGTAATGTAAATGGTAGCAAAGATAGTCAAGTCTTTATTTGTTCAATACAAAATCTTTCCATTATAAATATCATTGAGAGTTTTTGTGTAGTTTATGGGCTGGGCTTGTGTTCATTGTTTTTTGTTGTGTCACTGGTCAGCTCTGGATAATTCCCAGCATTGTTGGCAGTTCCCTCTTATACTTCCTGTCTGATGACCAATGGGAGACCATCACAGCATGGATCTATGGCTTTGGGCTGTCTGGCCTTTTTACCATGTCCACTGTGTTCCATACTGTCTCCTGGAAAAAGAGCCACCTCAGGTATGTATTCTAAAAAGGTATGGGAATTAGACACGGAATTATTGATTGCCTGTCACACTGGAGTAGGTTTGCAGTAATTTGAAAATTAGTGCCATAATTATGAATTAACACCAGTACAGCCAAGGGGTGTTCTCTGAAAAAATATCCATAGATTCCCCAAAACTATTATTTAATTTGAATGCCAAAGCCTATCTTATAGTTAGTGTTTATTTGGATGCATTAAGCAAACGCCAAGTGTATTGTCCTCACTGGGCTGATTGACTACAGCTTTTGGCTTTTGGTTTGTCCAATCAAACACATTTCCTGGGTTTTAGTCCTCTATAAAAAACAACTCATTTAATTGGAGTTGTGCTATATTGTGTGTCTTGAGGGCAAAGCCATGCTAGATCGTTGTTTGGTTGAATAGAATAGACATTTATTTACCTCTCAAGATTCTCAGAAGTGACACCCCCCCAGAAGCGCAGCCCACCCCCTCCTCCCCTCTTTTACCAGGCAGTGCATGGTGATATGAGTGAATCACAAGGCCTGCTTATTGTCAACATGTAAGAAACGACCATGCTCACTTCTCTTTAATATGGTCAGAATACATAATGCAATTAGGTTAATGCTCCAGATGGGACCCCTGTGTGGGTGGCATGTAAAAGTCTGCCGGTAAGCACTAATGAAACTTCCTGTTTGGGTGGTGAAATTGGTATAGATGGTTTACAATTTTCCTAACATTTACAGACTCAGACTAAATGAAGTCACTTGCAGGAACTTGGATATACAGAGCTGTAATGCAAAAGGTGTGGCTTGGTAAACGGCAACATTTATGATTGCATTTGCATGTCAGTATATTGACACATTTGTTAAAGCATTGGTTTATGCAATGGCTCTATTCTGATTGTTACAGATGATTTCTGTACCTATACTACTCATTAAGCTGTTATTGTGTACTGTTCTACAGGCCTCTCTGGAGTAATGCATCTGTTAAAGAATACATGTAAATGTCACTGTATTTAATTATTATAATATTAATATAATATAATTGCTATGTTTGAAAAGAATAACGATGAAACCAACTCTCATGGAACTTACATGTTTTTCAGACTGTAACAAACTAATTTCCTAATTTTCCTAACAACCCACAACTATAAATGGAAACAGATAAACTGTCATTTCCTATTTAGTCTGCTACAGTCTAAATAGAAGATGAACATTCACCGTGTGTAAATACAGCTTTCAGCAGATAAATCCTACAATGTCAGTTTTGTGTAAGATGGTGTAAAATAGGTACAGGACAATTGCCATCCTTTAAGTTTATAATTTGGCTGTAGTGGGGAAGCCCGTGGTGCACAAATAGATGTATGTGGTCAGCACATCCTTTCTTGGGATTGCCACTCAGCATGCCACCCTTGTGAATACACACTGTGGTTTCCCAGCATTTGGACTTCGGGTTTCTGTCAGAGTAGTAGGCCACTTTATGCCCTGTATATATATGCCATTTATCAGACGCTTTTATCCAAAGCGACTTACAGTAGTGAATGTATACATTTTTCAGTACATGTGGTTCCCATGGGAATCTAACCCACAACCTAAGCATTGTCAGCACCATGCTGTACCTACTGAGCCACACAGAACCACCATTAAAGAGCTGGGGGACAAATGTGAATATCTTGTGGGATGTTACACTTACATTACAGTACAATAAATTATACTTTTAAGGGGAGGATATTTGTTAACTATGAAAAAAGGACCATTAAGTATTACATTTCAAAGAGATATCAAGGGCTATATTTTTGCCATTGCCTGCTGTTTAATTTGGGGGGTAAAGGGTTTTAATTAAATTACATTTTTATTGTAATTTGAAGGCAACAATATGGTTCAGTCATTTATAATTGATTTGCAGGAAGACGCTGAAACGAACAACATTTACAGCAATAATTTATTTAAACAGATTTTCAAGATCTTTTTATATGTCTTTATAGCACCTGATATTCACATGTCCTCAACTTTGATTAAATGAAATGATTTGCGTAAATGAAATTAAGTGAATGTTTTTCAATTCTAGCACAACATTCTTTCATTAACTCTAGCATCCATCAGACATAATGTTGTGTAAGAAACCCAATAGTAACACTTGCACAAAGTTAAGGACAAATCACATTACAATTAAATCGAGGCCTCGTTTCAATCTAACCACAATATGCTCTGTCCTTAATTTCAAGCAGGGTTTATGTGCTATGTTTTCACAAGCCTTACAAGCCATAGTTTAGTGTCACTGAAATTAAAATGAAATATCTTGAGGATGAAAAAATATGTAAAACCTGCTTATGTCTCTAACTCAAATTGAGGATAAAGTGCATTGCTATTAGATTAAGCAGAGACCTTCAATCAGAGCCTGTAATTATGTAGATGAGTCAGAGGTCTTTGAACAGTCTGTCATTTTATAGCTGAGTACATTCACAGTATATTGTCTTGTATTTTATGCATTATGTACAATGTCTTTATAATACATTGCACCATACTTAATTACCTTTCAAAATGTCTTTTCAAAAACGGAATGCCATACCGTATTTTCAGACAAACCAAAGGAACAAAAATATAGATATGTTGACTTGGAATGTAGATTTGGGACCATGGTTGGTTTGTGGTAATAGAGTAAGCCCCCATCTTTGCTTTTGCTTCTGATCACTTTAACCATCAGTACAAACATCACAAGTCATTTTTTGCCCCTGCATGTACCTTTATGTGATGGTATCAGTGGCTTATCTGGGCTTGTTATTTCATGTTTCATTCTTCCTGAAAGTACCCTGCATGATGTATGTTGTGTCCACACTTTGAAGATCATTTGCTGAGACATGTTTGTAACCTCACTCTGTTGGCTGAGACATGTTAGTAACCAAATATAGAAAATAATGAAAGTCGAGCTGAATGAACAGAATTGGTGAAAAGACTGAGCTGGCACCAAGTAACCTACAATTTAGAGGCCAGTTAACAAGAAGCTTATCCATCACCTTGTTTTAGTGCTTTACTTGATAAATATTTTACATAGCAGAATACTTTATTACATGTTGCCTGTGTATGTAGATGGATATTTAATGGAGTGGTTTAAATATATTGTCTTTCACAGCAGTGTTTTGCTTTGGAACATAACCTAGGGCCTTCTGGTTATAAGCCAGTTCCACTGCACAGCACAGTATTTTCCTTGAGTGTGTCTGGTCAATGTATTCTGTCAGTTGTTTTAGGAAAAGGAAGAAAGTATATAAACTATGCCCTTTTGGTACTGGTTCAGGGAGTTTCTATGGTTCCAAATGGCCAATTAGCAGGACAATAGTGCGCTGGATCTGATGAAGGAATCCATCCTGTGGGCTTGAGCCTTGGCCACTGAGTTTATTTCTTGTCCCAACAGGACGGTTGAGCAGCTCTTCCACATGTGCGACAGAATAGTGATCTACTACTTCATCGCAGCCTCCTACGCCCCCTGGTGAGTGCAGACTGCACATGCACCCTCAACCTCTTGACACAGTAGTCTGAATACTACGGGCTATTGGTGCTCATTCATTTTCACATTATTAAAGCTGCATGTTCCATAGGTTTTTCTTTATAATTTGTTTCCATTTGCTGTTTTCACTTCCACTTTTTGACCAAAAAATTAATTTGAGATATTACCGTTGCTACAAAATAACTTCTATGAAATAATAAGGAAATATTTTCATGTAGCTGATTTTTTGCATGCATCTTTATTGCCTTTATTGAATAGTAGAATTATAGCTCTTCCACATCCATTCCATATATTCAATAACAGTATTTTGGCATCTTTCTTGTAAATGTCTCATTATTAACCGACTTCATTAGGATTTGTTCTGCTTCATAGACATGACCACAACTTTATCATGTTTGATTGGATTAGAACAAAGCAAGGATATAGACCCATATCCAATATAGTTACAAGTGCAAGGAAAGATAATGTAACCAATGAAAGTAGTACAGTACAGCACTGCTGCGTGATGATATTATCGTGCAATCAAACATTAGCCTTCTATTAAAGCCCAAATCTTCCTATGTTCTCATAGAGAAAATCTATAATACATGTTAACATAAATAAATAAAATATATGTATACAGTAAGTAGACAAGAATAGATTTTTTAAATAGTGAATGCAAGAACAGTCGTTTTCGGCCATTTTCAATATAAATGAATTGCATGTTTAACATGTTTACATGTTAAAAACAACTGTGCCATAAAGATAAAGGTCCCAACATTTGGGCATATTGCCCTAATGAGCAAAATTGTATTATTCTGGGTTAAACCTTTATAGACCTCATACTAATATGTCACATGATGACATCTATGAATATTAACTTCATCTGTATAAAAAAACCTTGAGTGTTTATGAATGTACCACCAATTCCTGTCTAGCTCCCCCCAAGTGCCTAACTAGAGTTAATGGACTAGGTACAAATTGGCACCCTCTCAGCTCGTGCACATTTCTGAAATCTCACAGTGTGCTAAATATGAAAATCCCTATAATTGTTCTCCTACAACTGTATATTGTCAGCAGTTGTGGTGCTATCCACCTGTATGGTGGATGCTGTGTTCCCCCAGGCTGAACCTGAGAGAGCTGGGGCCTTGGGCCTGGCACATGCGCTGGATGGTGTGGATCCTGGCGTGCGTGGGCACTGTCTATGTGTTCTTCTTTCATGAGAGGTATGCACGAGGGAACCCAAGAGCTGTATGGTCAGATGGTGTGGACTCGGAGAACAGCAGAGGAAGACTGTGGCATCTCCCTGTTCTCTCCCTCCAGGAATTCTCCAGTAGAGCTTCCTGCAGTCATTAATAGTTTTAGACTCTGCAGACTTCTTGTAGCTTCTAATAGCGTACCTCATACCTCAAGAAATGAGATATTACATAACAAAGTCAACGTTTTTATAACGTTTTTCAAGATGCTTGAAGGTCTCTTCAGTCTTTGTCTTGGTTTACTTGCTGAGGTTGATCTCATGTGAAATATTCAGGAGCTTTTCATAAGCTAGTCAGAGCTTACAGGATTTAGTTCTTAATTTTGTAAAGGAAATAGATCAGCAACAACCTATCACAATGTGTAGCAAACACATTATATTATATTGTTTAAAGCAGTATTCGTAAATATGAAATATATTTCGATACAGCTGAATACCTGAACTGTGGCTTTTAAAAAAATATTCTGCAATATTTTAAAGATGGTCTATAAAGTCGCCAATTCTTATCAGCATATCTGCTGTAATTTTGAATTGTGAATTATAATCACGTTTGTAATGACAGCAAAGCACAATGAAATTGAAGCCGTCAAACTGTGGTTGATAACAAATAATTGAGTGTTTATGAAAGAGTGTTTAAAAGGAGAGCAAGAAAACTACTGTCAAGAATATGTGAAATGGTAGTTCATGATCCTTCTAAATATGAATTATTTTTCACCTCTCAGGTACAAGATCGTAGAGCTGATATCCTACACTGCAACGGCCATATTTCCTGCCTTAGTCATTCTTTCTATGGTAAGTTGTTTGGTTTATTCAGTATCAAAAATGTACTGCAGGAGTTCCCTGCAGTTGGGAGTACAGCTGCTGTAGCTATCTGTCTGGGAGATGGCTTTGGCTGCTGAAGTACTGTAGATCAGGAGGGAGATCAGTCCAGCTGCTGAAGTACTGTACATCAGGATTCCAGTCCTAAGGAAATGTGGGGTGTACTATGAAAAAGTAGTTTGTAGTTGTTGTCAGAGTTGTCAGATTCACTATTCAGTTTCAATGTGGTTGTGAAAACTGAGCAGTGGTGTGTTAAAGTGGTTAGGGCATCGACTATGCAAATAATTTATGTGATGTCATACTGCAATGTAAAACTGAATGTGACCCTTGTTGCATTGTAGCATGACAGAGATGGTCTGTTTGAGCTGGCTGTGGGCGGAGTGTTCTACAGTCTGGGCATGGTTTTCTTCAGAAGTGATGGGCTTATCCCCTTTGCTCATGCCATCTGGCACGTCTTCGTTGCCATGGGAGCTGGCATCCACTACTATGCCATCTGGAGGTACCTGTACACACCGGAGACCAGCCAGATGAAGACCTCCAGGTGACAGGTCAGGCACAATGAGACTTACCAGCTTTCCGGGAGACGACTGGAGAGAGGGGTTCTTCCTGAAATGTCCTGCTAGATCTTTAGATAGTTTAACGTAGAGTTTGGCTCTGATTCAAGTTCTGATCACAAGAAGCCTTTACAAATTCTTCAGAATCAATGGAGGAATAATGCTTGTGAGGATGTGGGATATTATTTTTTTATCATGGAAAAGGATTTAGAATTGAGAATTTTAAAAAGCCATCACCATTTCTACACTTGGACTACAAATGCAGTATTTTGTTTTACCAGTTTATTTCTTCTGTGGTTAAAAGTAAGATTTGATCAAGAAACTTCTGACAAAACAAGACATTTATGCTTTTACTGTATTTTAATCTGGTCATTTTTATTTTCTCTACCTGTAATTGTTCTACATATCCCTTATTATGAGCCAAAAATTCATATAATTATGCATGAAAAAGTGTTAACTGTGTCCAGCTGACAGAAAATGGAACTGGATTAATTTTGTGTTTGTGTCAGTTAAGGCCTCTCCTGTAAATGCAGTCTACTGTAAATGCAATGTGCTTTATCTTTAACTTTGATTCTTCATTTTTGACCAAGCTTAATGAAAAAGGTTGTATAAGAAATTCAAAACAAGTGAAGGCACACTTCATTAATTATTCATTATTGAATTATTTCAAGTTCATGACAAACTGCATCTGTGACATGACTGAATTCCATCACAACTCTACTCGCCTACTCAACCAATTTCAGTTACTCATTCACTCACTGCACCCACAAACACACATTAATCCAATAATCACTAACCCATTTTCAATGACAACCCGATCTTTTCAGGATCACAGACAGGTTATATAATGTGATGATGAGTAGGTCCATAAACAGTTGTGACTGTGCTTACATTTCATCATTACCCTTTCCATGAGGGTATGACATTTGGCTAGGTGTGTGTGTGTGTGTGTGTGTCGGTCTGTCTATCTACACACAATAACACCGTTGTACTACTATAGGGCAAGATTTGAATCAAAGGGTCTGCAATCTATATTTGTTGGTGTTTTTATATTTAAACTGGAAGACGTATTTCTCCCTCTGCCTTTGAGCTATGCAGTTTGCAAATGATAGTTTAAAGAGTCAAAGGTTGAGTACTATTTTTACTCCCACTTAGAAACATGATGTACCATTGTTCCAGTGAACATTCCAAAAAAGTTTGCACCATTCCATTAACATATGGCTTTTGACATTTTAATCATATTTTATATTTCTAAAAGTATATATATTATGGCATGTTATGATGTTTATGGCATATTACTTTCAGTTTGAGTTTGTTTTAACTGCTCTCATGCCTTAAACTACAAATGCTATAGTGTGGTTGTGTTTCCGGTGTATAGAAAAAGAACAGGAAAATAAGGCCATATCCACACTAATGTGGATACATTTAAAAACGCAGTTTTCGTGTCTAAATGTTTTCCATCCACACGAGCATTTTCACAATGTAAAACGCTTGCATTTCTTTAATGGGCATGTGCAGGAAAACTGAGACAGCAACAGGGCAGGTTTATGCCATAAATGCAAACGATATTCTTATGCTAGTTTCTCATACCATTGTTTATTTGTGGACTGGAGTTTAAGATCATTCATGTTTGCAAGGAGTACAATTTGAACAAAATATTCAACACTTTTTTTTTTCTGTATTTCTCCCAATTTAGTAGCCAGTTGACCCTTCGCTAAACCACACCCCAAAACGCAGACTGGCCAATCACAGCGCAGTATTTGACAGACTCCGACAGAGGTCCGACAGTTTTTTGCTGCACTCCATTGACTTTGACTGGAAAATGTGAGATTTTCTTCATTTTCGAGCTGGTTTTGTGGATTTTTAGCTAATTATGGTTAAACGTTGTGCCTGGGGCACTTGTAACACTCGTTACCCAGAGAGGTTGGAAGGAGATATACGTTTTTTTTCCTTTACAAAACCAAAATCAAATCCTGAAAAGTGTTAGCCAGCTAAGCTAACGTGGCTACGGTCTGGATATACAGCTCCGGGTTGCAACGTTGGTAAAGTTAGACTAAATGTTAGCTTTGTTATTCGTGATCCAGCCAGCTTGCTAACGTTAAGATGTTACAGTTAAGCTCTAAAAAACCTGTGGGTAACGTTACCTTGATGTCAAAATGTAATACTATTTTTTTCATTACTATTTTAGCACTTTGTCAATGGGAAGCCCAGTCCCGAGTACCCAAATCTTGTGGAGGACTGGGCTGACACACTGCTGATATTTTTGCTTTACAGAGGTCTAGGGTATGGAGCTACCTGTGGAGCTAACCAGAGTAATGTCGTTACAGCACACTATAGGCTACTAATGTTACATTAGTTAGCTAATGCTAGCTAACTTACTACTGAATGTAACGTTATATAGGCCTACTGCTTTTGCTTTTTAATGATTGTAATAGTGAATAGAGACCTACCCAGCTTTACAGGAACAGTGTTGCTCTTTAATGTTGTTGTCCTCTGTCTCAATCGCCAGGTGATGCGGTGGTTCACTTTTACTCTGATCTGTAGGCTTTCGCTTCTATCTTAATTTTTTTTAACGTCATTTTGTTGCTGAGTCAGTGTGATATCTTGAATATAACCTTCAAATGCATATTGTAGACCGTTCTGTCTGCTTCTATCTGAAATCGCTTTTTCTATTTTCCCAAAAATTGACAATATTTCTCCAGGAAGTGCAGTTAGCGACAGTGCGAGCGCCATGCTGGCTCCGAAAGCTTGACGGACTTAGCAACAATAACTAAGGGGGGCGTGGTTTAGCGAAGGGTCAATTACACCCTCTATTTATTTTGATTTACCCTCCCCACACGGGTCTGCCACTCGTCTCTACGAGGCAAGCTAATTCTCAGAGGGCGGCGAACTCCGCTTCCTTCGAGACGGAATTCGCCGACTGGAGACTCTTTTCATCCTTCACGGCGTACCTGAGCCGGCTCACCCTCCCCCCGGGGCGGACAGTCAAATGTCATCCCCGATCGGGGCTGACGAACAGGGCCGGTCTGGTAGAGACAGGTTTTGAACCGCATCCCTGACAGGCAGTGCACATCATATCAGACCAGCCAAAATATGGAGCGTTAGACCACTACACTATCCGCCGCCCTGTAAATATTCACTTTTTTGTGAAAATTAATTGAGTGAAAATACATCACAACATAACGACAGGTGTTAACATTTCACCAGTTTCATTCTACATTAACATGTTATTCTTGTTAAACAGTTTGCACAAAAATTGTCCCAGGAACAATATAGGCTATTGAAAAACGTGAATATTACAAGGTCCACAGGTTCTGTATTTGTGGACTTGACTTTGTCGTCATTCAAGTAAAAAAAACACTACCTCTTTAGCATAACTATAAACCCAATGATTGAAAATAAACGACATAAGAAAAGATGTAGTTTTCTACATTTTTCTACTTGTCATTTTTAAAATTGAAAAAAAGTACAACACTTTGTAGTTGTCCAGGCTAGGAAATAGACAGAGTGTAAGCTCTCTGCCCTTCTGAAGGTAAAAACATTTTCTGCTATGATGTTTAGACATTCATTTTATATTTCATGGATCAAAACATTTTGTGAGTACATTTCTCACTCTTCTCCCATTTGTAACGCCATTGTCCTCGCGGAGATCCGTTGCACAGCAGCTGTGAATATAAAGCGATTTGTTTCTTACATAGGAATGCTGCTTGTTAATTATACAAAGCTATGTTTATCTCCAATAAAACAATCAAATTAGATAGTAGAGAGAACAGCACTTGCACAACTACGCCTGCCACGTTGAATGTTTTAGCTACAGCCTGGATCACATGACAATCATACGTCAGCATTTTCTAAACCCTCCGTCTTCCCCGTCTATACTACAACACAAGACCGGCATTTTCAAATGTATCCACTTGGGAGAGAATCTTCAAAAAGGTCAGAAAACGTCTTAGTGTGGATGGAGAAAAGCGGAGAAAAAAAGATGCGTTTTCAAATGTATCCGCATTAGTGTGGACATGGCCTAAATCTCACCAGAACAAAATACTGCTCAGATATTATTTTAACTGTCTGTTCTCCAGTTTATCAAAGTGCCAGTAGAAAACCAAAGGATTGTGTTCTGTATTGTTTATCTTATGAGATTGAGATCTGTATCACAGCCTAATTACATGTT
The DNA here is from genome assembly GCA_029706075.1 of Aldrovandia affinis. NCBI lineage: Eukaryota > Metazoa > Chordata > Actinopteri > Notacanthiformes > Halosauridae > Aldrovandia > Aldrovandia affinis. Next base: position 4,539,233 of record JAINUG010000063.1, on the reverse strand, counting down.
GGTAGAACTCAAAGCAGTAAACAAAGAAACAGGAACAGACATGATGGAAACACTAGCGGTTTAGCTCAAACCAACATTACTGAACATTGGGAGTAATACAGGGAATCCTACAGCACAGTCACTGCACACTGATAAGATACTGTACTCTTTCTGGACTATTTTTGTACAGGATTTTTATCAGTGTGCAATGACTGTGCTGTAGGATTTCAGAGCAAATTACAACAATGTGGAGGAGTCCTAGAAGGACTCAAAAACATTCAAAAACTATAAGATCCTCAGGTACTTAACGTTTATGAAGTTACACTGCACTGTATATTCCTACATTCCATAGCACTCTGTTTTTACTCAGGACACACTTTCTCTGTCTAAGTGTAATACAATAAAGGTATTTTTATGGACTCGTTGTGTCCCATTGCGATCTTATACCAGTGGTGCCAGTTTTTTCCCCAGCTTTTGTGAAACATGTTTCCATTAGTTTATTCTAACATAGAATATTTAATATTGGATTCCTAAGGACTATCATGCAGAATTGTTGTTACATTCTGTGTACGTCCTCACAGAGAAGACTGTGAAGTAATTTTTATAAATTCATAATTTATTGTGTCTCATCTGCATTGCACTTATTCTGTTATTAATGGTGGATCCTATTGTTACATTTTTATGATGTGCGCTTGAATATATCTACAATATGTTGTATGCCCACTGTTTTGAAACTATGCCCACCACCCTAAATTTAGACCAAATGTGATACAGTACTGATATGTTTAACTGAAATACACTAGAAGCCATTTCCTTAACTGAATATAGATTGTAATGTTACTCAAAAGTAATTAATTAAATTAGAATGCTGCATGCGTAATGGCGTTGGTTCTGCCTACAGCAAGTTTGGAACATAGGATCTTGATGCGACAAGAGAGCGATTTAGCCCGCTGAGCTAAAGACTCAAGTCTCTAACTCTGGGAACTAATCACACTCTTATCGACATCACATTCTGTAGTGGACGCTCACGTGTTAACGCATGTACCGGAGCTCCACCACTACACTTACAAAGTTAAATCCAAATGTCTACACGCCATTAACATGAATTTTATTGTGTAAAAGGAGCAACCCTTAATTCTTAGGTTCCTTTTTCATGTAAGCCAGAGCCACTTTTGTCTTTTTTGGCAAATTAGTTATTTAGCTACGTTTCCATGTTCGTGAACTAATGCCACAATGGAAAAATGTATTCCCAATTTTGTATGACGTGCCAAATGGAACGGATAATTGTGCGCATAGATTAAATTGAGTTTACTTTATAAAAACGCTTGACTTTTAATTAAAAAATAATAATAATAATAATCTGATTTTATCCCATATTCTCACAATTTAGTAGCCAATTACACCCTCTATTTTTCATGTCAATCCCCCCCTCGTATAGTGAGTTTGCTGCCATAGCCCTGTGACTGGTAGTGACAAAGGTGAAGTATCCTTTTCTCCGAGACGGCACTCGCCAGGTATTCGGCAGTAACTCCGGTACTACAGAGCCACTCCTGTGCACAGCGAACTTCCTGTCAGCTTCCCTCCCCCCTCCCTGGGGCGGACAGCCAATTGCCACCCCCAGTGGCACTCCCAGTCAGAACCGACTCTGGCATGGCCGGTGGAATCTAACCTGGGACTACCCGGGAGGCCCAAACGTTTGACTCTTTTCTTTTTTGAAAAAACCCCACTAGGATCGGAGAAGACTTCTTCTCCAGTACAAAAGCTTTCATTATGCACAGCTGCACGGAGACCTGCATCTCACAGGACATGGAATCTCCCGCCTTCAGGATTAAATGCTGATAAATGGCATATATTATTATATTATTATATTATATTATATTATATAATAAATGCAATATTTATAGTAAACAACCTAAAAGGGGAGATAATCAAAATAAAAGGGAAGGGAACCATGCTTTACCTTAAGGAAAACAGGAACATGGACATGGACCTTCATGTTGACGCAAAGCTTGACCCAACACTGTGCCTCACACTTGTCAATCACATACGTTTATCAAGGGGGCTATTTAAAATTGACATTGCTACGTTTACTGTAGTCTACATCTGAATACAGAATAAAGATAACATTTAGCTACCTGATATGAAAGTAGCTAGGAAGCTACATAAGTTCCATTGCCATGTAGCCAGCTATACGCCACCATTAAACACTGTTCAATATGCTATTTATCTAGCTACCTGACTTGCTATCTGATTAACCTAGCTACCAAGCTTATTTATAAGGTACCTTCATTTATAGCAGTTATGACCTGGCTCTCCGTTTTTAAATTATGTGCAGATTTTCTAGCTACGGGGTATAATTCCCTCCCTTTCGTTTTGCTATTGGCTGGATGTTGTGCATTCTTGCACTGAAGGCAGATTCAAAGCTTGTTTTGAAGCTTGGGCTAGTGTCCAAAAAGTTAGAATCGGCCCCCGGGTGGTCTAGCGGTTAGGAGGAGCGAAAGAAATACACCTTCTGATACAAACTCCAGGGTCTCGAGGAGGATGAGAAGTGTACCCGCTTCTTTTTCCGCAAGGCATGGTCAAAAAAATCATTCTCTCCCTGCGCAGGGGTGGTGGTGTTTGGAGAAGGAGAGGTCCGGGACGTGGCTAGGGAGTTCTACCAGGGCTTGTATGCCAGCAGGCCCATGGATGGGACTCTCATGGACACCTTCCTGGGCTGCCTGAACAGACACCTGGGGGAGATGAGCACTGAGGAGCTTAGCCTGTGCGCTCTCTTAACCTACACAAGGCTCCTGGTCCTGACGGAATCCCTGCCAAGTTCTACCAGGCCTTCTGGGATCTCCTGAAGGAGGACGTAGCGGATGTTTTCAGGGCAGCTTTCAGGGAGGGGCGGCTGGGTGACTCACTGCGACAGATCTCAGTAGCTCTTGTTCCAAGGGGGGACCTGAAGGACCCCCGGAAGTGGCGGCTAATCAACCTCCTCTCAGTGGACTATAAGATCATGGCTAAGTCACTGATGAGGAGGTTCCAAGACCTGTTACCATCGGTGATTGACCGCAACCAAACTTGGGAGTTTGGTTCCTGGGAGGTCTATCAATGATAATCTGCTCCACGTGAGGTATATCATTATCCACTCCAAGGAACGTAGATCCCCCTAGCCCTTCTCAGTTTAGATCAAGAGAAGGCCTTTGACAGGGTTAGCCATGTGTGCCTGGAGAGGGTGCTGGAGAGATTTTACTTCCCTAGCCATCTCCTGTGCTGGACCAAGATTTGTTTGGGGGACAGCTTGGGCAGAGTGGTTGTCAACAAACACCTCTCTGCCCCGTTTGCCATCAGGTCCGGCATCAGGCAGGGATACCCTCTAGCACCCATCCTGTACGTCAGCTACCCTGACGGTGGCCACCCTGATGAAGCAGGAGGAGAAATGGGGGCATGGGGGTCCCAGACATTACTAACATAATTTTTGCACAGGGTCTGGCCGCACTGGTCCAGAACACCCAGAGGGGGGAGTCGACCTCTGATACGCTTGCCAGTTACTACGCCACTCTCTTCCTCAAGTCTATGGGTCTGTGTGGGCTGGACCTGACTGTGCCATATAGCTGGGACCCGCCACATGTCTATAGAGCCCTGAAGAATTTTGCCTTCAGGACGGGATTGGTCAGAGCCAGGCTGCCCTCATGGACATCAAATATTGTGTCCTTTTTAAGATGGAGAGACCATGATGCTCCCAAGGGGCAACCTGACCCTGAGCTCACAAATTATCTGGAAAAATGCCAATCATAAAACAATAAATAACAAACAAAAGGATATTTCATGGATGACTGCTCACGGTTGTCTACTACTACCCTACTAGGTCATTTATGTTTATACAGCACCTAGCCCTTATGAAGAACGGCCCCAAGGATGCACTGACTTGGGACATGAACACCGTCTGTTCTGGGAGTGCTCTTGTAAGAGATGAGGAACATCAAGGTCTACCACAAGCAAACAGTGGACCTGGTCACACTGGATTCAAAACCTCCTCCAGGATGGTGTTTTGGTGGACTTTGTAAAGGACGAGAGAGGGGCGAGAGGGAAATTGGGGGTGAGCCACTGGAAAGAACTGGTAATATAGCTCACCCCCCAGAGGAGGTGCGCCCTGGGTGACCCAAAACCTGAGCACAAAGCTTTTTTTCTTTCTTGTTTTTAAATACCCTTTTGTGTTTTTCTTTGTGCAGGCCTCCCTGACTTAAAAATAATTTTAAAAGATTCTTATTTAAGGCCTCCCGCGTGGTCCAGTGGTTACAACGTTCGACACTGGCCACGGAGACGGGGTTCGTTTCCCCATCCCACCAGAGTCGGCTCTGGCCTGGAGTGCCACCAGGGGGCGGCAATTGGCTGTCCGCCCCAGGGAGGGGGGAGGGAAGCCGACAGGATGTTCGATGCGCATAAGAGTGGCCCTGTAGTACCGGGTTACGGTTGACGGCCTGGTGAGTGCCGTCTCCGAGGAGACGTTACTTCGCCTTCGTCACTACCGGTCGCAGGACTATGGCAGCAAACTCACATTACTAGGGAGGGATTGACATAAAATTAGCGGGTCTAATTGGCTACTAAATTGGGAGAAAATGCAATAAAATCTTAAACAAAATCTTTAAAAAAAAAATCTTATTTATTTTGTCTTAAGAACCTAGCCTATACGTATCTCTGTCCTGTGATTATATTTAATGTTTGATTTAAATGTGTTGTTTAGTGCCCGTCATTGTGATACCCAAATGTCTTTCTTGTTTTCTTCCGCTTTGTTGGAATTGCCAACTTTTAAAATAAATGTTTTAAAATTGTACGAGTTTGAAAAAAACCGAATAAAGATAATTTTATATCAGGCAGACAAATGTTAGCTATATCCTGTTTTCATGTGCAGGCTACAGTAACTGTAGCAATATACAATTTAAATCTCCACCTTGATAAACACTATATTTTATTGACAAAAAAGAGAGCATTATGTGAAGCTTAGCATCAACATGAAGCTCCATGTGAGTGAGTCCTTAAACTCCATGACAATAGGTGGCGGTATAGATGATTTATCCAGACACTCATCACACCCTTCACCCCAACCAGACCCCTATGCTCCGCCTCCTCTGGCTATCCCATCCCGTTTTTACTAACGTTTTCCTTCCCGGTGTGACAGGTATGGTATGCACCTGTCAACAACGATGTCTATCACTGTACTACTGCACTGATCTCTTGCGCGGACAATGATTGATTGAACCATGTATTAATGCACATCTTGTAAGTCTCTCTGGATAAGAGCATCTGCTAAATGCTTAAAATGTAAATGTAAAATGTAAATTTATGAAGGAAGTGATGAGGTAAACTACCCGAAACACCTCCCCCATTTTGGTAATCAACAAATAGTCATCTGTGTATCGAACAGGGCCTCCATGCCGTCATAAGCATTGTTTAAAAATTTGAAAGGTGTACAGCAAAGCAGGCAGACCCCAATATCAACGAACACATACTGTCGTTTTGCCCGCAAATGCGTCATTTATTAATTTACCGTTCAAACAGGTGTGGGGGAAAAAACTAAACGCTTATTAGATTGCAGCAATAATTTCCTCAACCTTAACTGCAAAACAAGAGGATCTCTGTGGAAGTTTCACGGGACAATCTTTCACAGTGACTTTTTCCCCTGTGGATTACTTTGTGTGTCAGTTTTGAAATAATGCATTTACTCTGTCATCAATGTGTGTATGTGTGTGTGTGTAAGATAAGTTCACATTCAAGGCAAATATGATGGCTATAATTCATTTTTTTGTTGATTTAGTCTTGAAACTGACAGAGCGGTGTGTTTTCTATCATCGTTCTCAACATTGCTTTCATGTTGAGATAAATTGGTATATTATTTTTGTCATTTTGAAGCAATATCAATACCTGTTAACGTCTGCCTACTTTGATTATCAAATTGTGTCACTGTCCTCACAATGAAAATAAATAAAATGGTTAAATTCACATTTATGCGTGAAAATAATATTTATACATGTTAGCACTTTTATGTACCAAAGATTAAAAGGCTTAAAGCACTGTCATGGATGATGTTATGATTCAAGAAATGTCCAGTAGATGGAGACAAGTGACTAGTAGTGAACTGCCATCCTAAAATCCCAGCTCTCAAAAACAAGACAAAAATCCCTGGTGGGATATTGCTATGGTGGCCATAAGCAAAGTATTTAATCTGAATTGAATCAGTACACATCCAGCTGTGTAAATATTTAATGTAAATGTTTCCATGGTATCCTTTGAAGAAAAAACAAAACCTTTCAGACAGGCATAAGGGTAGAACTATTAAGACCTGGAATATTGTCAACACTACTGGAGAGAGTATTCATACATTATCCACAAGCAAATAACCACTATGACACAAATTATTTATTTACTGAAGCAATGCATCTTTTGTGTTGCTTTCGACTTTATTACTTAGAAATTACAGCTAAATTCATGAGTGTACAAAATGATCCATGTGTGTGAAGATCTGGTTACATTTTACATTAAGCTGAATCCAATGCTTCTCTTCAAAATGCATCTTAACATTTAAACCCCATCACAGCTGAAACTGCAGTCTATGCTTTTCCACACACTTCAAATAAAAATAAACAATCAAATACTGAAAATCAGATTCGGCACCTTAAATATAATCTTGTCCGGATCCATGAATCATGAATCACAAGACCGATTTATTCTGTTCAGCAGTGCTGGGTGAGCCTGCAGATTAACTCCACTTTAGGAAGCAGTGCTGGGTGAGGCTGCAGGTTAGCGTGCTCCGTTGAGTAGTGCTGGGTGAGGCTTCAGGTTAGTGTGCTCTGCTCAGAAGTGCTGGGTGAGGCTGCTGTGTTTGTGCAGCAGGCTGCTGAGTGTTTTCATGGAGAGGGGCAGCGAGGCATTGGTGTCACGGTGCCAGCGAGGGCTGTCTCCCCGGGCAGAGGGTGCCAGGACAAACTGGGCCACGCTTGGCAGCTTGAGCAGGTTGATGAGCTCATGGGCACGGGTCAGGATTTCCTCCAGGTCCTCCTCGCTGTAGCAGGAGGTGACCGGAGCACTATGCGCAAACGAGCGCATCTTGGACAGGAACAGGGACACTCTAAGGACAAGCGTAAAGGGGTTGGGGCTTTTTCCACTATGCATATGGACAGAGACAGAGAAGGACTCACACTCTCACACACTCACACTCACACTCACACTCACACTCTCACACACTCACACTCTCACACTCACACTCACACTCTCACACTCTCTCACACACTCACACTCACACTCACACTCACACACTCACACTCACACACACACTCTCACACACACTCACACTCTCACACTCTCACACTCTCACACACACTCACACACTTTCCCCTTCGCATATGTTATACATGAAATACTGCAACAACCACAGAAACCATTAAAACTTTACAATAAGAACAGAGAGCTGGGCAGTAAGTGGATTTGAAGCCTCCAGAGGGGCTTGCTGTACCTGGGGATGAGGTCCTGGCTGCGGGATGCCAGTTTAGCCAGTGTGGTCATGAGCACAGTGATGACCCGTGGGGAGTAGCGAGGAGGGCTGGCTGACTGGCGCACCTGAGTGATCTCAAACAGCACCGCCTCCAACGTCTCGAAGAAGGATGTGATCTGCTCCACCGTGCAGCGAGCATCATGGGAAACGGAGAGGTACTCCCCGATCACCCACACCTGCACACACACAACCGCACGCACACACATACATACATACATGCACGCAAAACCCAAATACACACATACACCAAGCATAGGCACCCAAGCACACATACGTGTCAGAACTGCAGCTCATTATTTTGACAATGCACAGCAATATACACATTGTTTATTTGTTTATTCTCAAATGCATCAAATTGTCATTCATCTTGAAAAGCAGTAACATGTACCCCATATTTAGATGCACCAGATAACTTTTATCTTGTTGTACTTGGTCTACCTGCTTAAGAACATACATGGCCAGGTGATAGATTTTAAAGGTCTTTTAAGCATAATTTTCACAACATTTATGTGAAAAGTGCATTTTGGTTGGGGTTACCATCTTTAAGGGTGAATGCCAAAACAGTAAGGGAATTACTCTGCATTTCTTCACTTTTAGGCATACGCCTGATCATCTCTGTCAAAAACACACAAAATGTAAGTAAGTTTGTAAGTTTATCCTTAACTTTGACTTACAAACAAAACTCAATGTGTTCTTATTTTTATTTCATAAGTGAAGTTTTAAGTAAATTTTGGTGATTTCTGAACTCACCAAACAGGGTTTGAGAAGAAAGACACTAACATTTGCAAAATGGAAAAAAGTGTTCAATTGAATCCTGTCCGATGTTTGTAACCCCTCAGTAAGTACACCCCCCTCCCTCACCACATGAGTGTAGAGGTCCTCTTTGCTGTATATGTTGGCTGTAGTGCCAGTGAAGTCCAGCAGCTCCCTGGACTGTTCCACTATGAGGGAAGGGTGGAGCTTGCACAAGACTAGCAGGTGGGAGCTGAACACTCTGCAAGGGAGATGATAATCACACATGCACATCGAATGACACAGAATTCAAATTTTGCCCTTTTAATGGCGTACATTTGATTTTTTTTCAATGTGATTTATTTTATTACAAATACATAAAGGCCTGGTTTGAATTCCTTGCATAACTATTGCAGTCCTGTTTTAAAGTGAACAATGTATTCTGCATGTACCAAAACATGTATATTATAGATTGAGTAATTATTATTATTAAGTTATTTTCTGATATGTATTACACTTGTGTCATATTGGGCTGCACAAGTCCACTACCAAGATGTTTGTTTTCATCATTCATCAAAAATGAACACAACATTTTTACTCATGTGGCATTTGTTATTCAAGAATGTCATAAAACACTGATACACATACAAACAAAGTTTGTTTGAGAAAGAATAGTATGAAATTGAAATATCTATAAATATTTTGTTTCCACACAATTGCCTTTAATTTCCTCAAAATATTGTGACACCTTATTTTTTATTTAAGTTTTAATACATGGACACTCCTAATACACAGTGTGAGTTGTTTTGGTCTTGTAACAATTAATACTGGATATTGATGTAATTAATATGGTCCTGTTTGTTCTTGTTGCTACTGCAGGTGCTGAAATTTACTGAAAATTAAAGTGACTGCTTTAATCTTGAAAAAGGACACTTCTTTTGCAAAACCTTTTGCAGCTGTTTGTAATTATGTCAGCAGAGCTTAGTGAAGTAGTTAGAGGTCAAATTGTTCTCCTGAGTAAATATTTAAAAATTCAAAAAAATGTTTTGATGAATTATGAAAACAAACAGTAGTGGTACTTGTCTTGGTAGTGGACTCAGACTTGTGGACCCCATTCTAGTATATTCCAAGTCAACACAGACTGCTAAATAAAAGTAAAAACAATAACATAATAATAAAAATACAAATGGCAACAGTAGTAATACAGTGCCCCTTTAAATAAACATATTAAATCAGACTTTTCCCACCTTTATTTACAAATTTTACCTTACAACTTCCAAGTTCTCAATTTCTGAGCATTAATTGCAAAAAAAAAAAAAAAAAAAAAAGTTTGAGAATTTTTTTGCACTTGGATGTTATAGGGTAGAAGGTGGAAATAAAGGTGGAAAAATCTGATCTGATTTAATATGTTTTAATTTCAGGCTATAAGGCAACAAAAGGTGACATTTTTGTGACGGGGTGTACACTTTAAAGGGCCACTATATACAAAAGTTTGCAGAGTTCTGCTCATGAGACCTCAGGTTCATAGTCTTATTTCTCATGAATAGCTTTCTGCACCCACCTCTGCACCTCAGTCTTGTAGTTGTGAATGTTGAAGAGCAGACTGCTTCTCTCCAACAGGATAAGCACCAGCTGGTTAATGAGCTTTTTGTCTGCAAACTGAACATGAGACTACAGTGTGAGTCAATGTAATTATTGTCTTAATAATGGGAGTGATGCATATACACAGGTGTGATTTATATGCCAGATTGTAAAGCACTGTGAATATATCATATTCACAAGGAACAACACTGATCTGAAGACCTTATGTTCACTAGAACTGCAGCAGGACATATTTTCATTCCTTCCATCCATGCATATCCATGTTTATCCTAAGCAGACCTGGGTCAAATAATTATTTGAAATAAGTCTTTAAACACCAGTAAAATTCCTGTAGACTATCAACTATTTTAAAAGAAGCATCAATTTTCACTAATATTCAGAACATAATTATTCTTCCATATGATTGCACATTTTTTAGTCATATGTTGTTTCACTGAAAATCATCAGGGACCTGCAAGTGTGTTTTCAAATTTTACCAGCATCAAAGGAGTTAAGTATCTGAAATGCACATTTGATCCAGGTGTGCTCGTAAGTGGTTACCTGGACAATGGTGTTGAAGAAGACGTGCAGGAGCACAGGGACAGTTTGGGCACACTGCACAGTGCGTGGGCTCTCCGACATGTCGCCCAGAACATTATGGAGCATGCTCAACCTGCAAGTCAAATGCAGAATTTAAGGTCACCTACTTTTATTTCCACAAAGATGCATCTGAATCTGTTCTTTAATAGATTTGACACAGTGGCCTCTGCCCATCCCCCCCTTGACTCTTCTGTGCCTTTACAGCTCAGGCATCTCACAATTAACAATTAATTAACAAAAATAAATGTCTCACAGGTGCTACAATTTACATGACCAGAGGTGTGGGGGCTTATGGTCTTATGGTTGTGTTGGTTCAGACAATACCAGGCTCTTTAGTATGTATTAGGCATGTGATTAGCAAAGGACAAAAAAACAGGAAAATATATGGAGCGCATATATTTGCACCTCCCCTGCGCCACACACACGCACACGCACACGCACCCGCACACACACACACACAGTGACATTTCTAGGGCTACCAGTTTGATCCTACCTGTTTTTATGGATCAGCACTATGCAGCTCCATAGTGCTGATACAGAACTTGTCCTTAAAAACAGGTAGGATCAAACTGGTAGTGGCTCTACTATACAGCCTCTACTAACATTTCCGAAAGCCGTGTATGTACACTGCAATTCTCACCAGCTTAAGTTAGTGCTTTGCACTGCTGCAAAAGTGTCTGGGCATGTTAGCACTTTTTTGACACTGTGAACTATATACACAACTTCTTCACTGAGACCCAGAGGCACGCTCGGTTCATGGAGCTACAAAAGGAAATGCACCCAAACCGTCAGTGTATGGAGCTGGAACGATCGTGCAATTTAGATAACTAGTAGATAAGGCAGCTGCACATTACTAGCAGCTAAAATGCTGACAGCAACTGGTTAGATAGCAAATTGGCATGACCGTGGCTAGCTAAGGAACATGTAGAATGTCAATGTGCTGCTATCTATTTTATTACCTTCGTTAAAAGCCAACTATACTGTTATCTAGCCTGCTAGTTAGTTAGTTGGCAGCTAGCTAGCTAATGTTGTTAGCTGCCTAGCTAGCAGACTACTGGGCATGTCACCATCGCTGTGACCACTAACAGCTCTAACCATTCACAAGAAATTAATATAAAACGTGTCATAACCTTTTACATACCAGTTAGCTAGCTAGACACCATGGCTGGCTAGCTAACATCCCCACAACGCACTTACACTTTCTATCATGTTATCACATGATATGTGAGGTGAGGACTATTAAGGTGGACCTGAGAGTGAAGATCAGGGAGGCCAAGGAGAAGTACAGGAGGAAGCTGGAGCATCAACTCCAGCATAACAACATGAGAAAGGTCTGGAGTGGCATGAAGACCATCACTGGTTTCAGGCCGACTGGAGGCAGGGGGGCTGAGGGCGGCGTGGACAGGGCCAATTAACTGAATCTGTTCTTTAATAGATTTGACACAGTGGCCTCTGCCCATCCCCCCCTTGACTCTTCTGTTGTCTGCCTGCAATCAACATCCACTCCACCACCCCCACCTCTCCCTCCTTACAGCCCCCCATCCTCCAGTGAGGGTCCTACTCCCACCCCCTCCGGCTCCCAGACTAACTGCCCCCTCCAACCTGACGACTCCACCCCTCCCCTACCTGTAACCTCTACAGTGTGCTTCACAGCTGACCAGGTGAGAAGACAGCTGGAGAGACTCCATTCAGGCAAGGCTGCAGGCCCCGATGGTGTCAGCCCCAGGGTGCTCAAAGCCTGTGCCCTCCAGCTGTGTGGAGTGCTTCAACAGGTCTTCAACCTGAGCCTGAGTCTTCAAAGGGTCCCTGTGCTGTGGAAGACGTCCTGTGCCTCGTTCCTGTGGCAAAGACGCCACGTCCCAGCGGCTCCAAGGACTACAGACCAGTGGTTTTGACCTCCCACACCATGAAGGCCCTGGAGAGACTTGTACTGGAGCAGCTCCGGCCCGTGGTCAAACCACTCTTGGACCCTCTCCAGTTACCTACCAGCCCCGAACGCCATCATCTACCTGCTCAACCACGCCTACGCCCACCTGGACAAACCAGCAGGCACTGTGAGGGTCATGTTTTTTTTTACTTCTCCAGTGCTTTTAACACCATCAGGCCGGCTCTACTGAGTGAGAAGCTGACAGCGATGCAAGTGGACGCCCCCGTCGTGTCCTGGATTGTCAACTACCTGTCTGGCAGGCCACAGTATGTACGCATACAGCACTGTGTGTCAGACAGAGTGGTCAGCAACACTGGGGCCCCGCAGGGGACAGTCCTCTCTCCCTTCCTCTTCACCATCTACACCACTGACTTCAACTACCAGACAGAGTCCTGCCACCTTCAGAAGTTTTCTGATGACTCTGCCATAGTTGGATGTATCAGCAAGGGTGAAGAGGCTGAGTACAGAGCTGTGGTGGACAACTTTGTCACATGGTGTGAGCAGAACCATCTGCAGCTCAATGTGACAAAGACAAAGGAGCTGGTGGTGGACCTGAAAAGGACCAAGGCACCGGTGACCCGTTTCCATCAGGGGTCAGCGTGGACATTGTGGAGGACTACAAGTACCTGGGAGTGTGCATTGACAATAAACTGGACGGGGCTAAGAACACTGAAGCCCTCTACAAGAAGGGCCAGAGCCGCCTCTACTTTCTGAGGAGGCTCAGGTCCTTCAACATCTGCCGGACAATGCTGCGGATGTTCCATGAGTCTGTGGTGGCCAGTGCCTTCCTGTTTGTTGTCGTGTGCTGGGGCAGCGGGCTGAGGGCGGCGGATGCCAACAGGCTCAACAAACTGATCCGCAAGGCCAGTAGCATTGTGGGGGTGGAGCTGGGCTCTCTGGTGGCAGTGTCAGAGAGGAGGATTCTGTCCAAGCTACGTGCTATCCTGGACAGCGTCTCCCACCCACTCAATGATGTGCTGGCCAATCAAAGGAGTACATTCAGTGCAAGACTCCTTCAACTGAGATGCACTACAGATCGCCACAGGAAGTCATTCCTGCCTGTGGCCATCAAACTCTACAACTCCTCCCTCAGAGTGTCAGACACTCTGAGTCAATAGACTGTCCCCCAATAGACTTACTGAAACCCATATTTTATTTATTTAATGTATATACTGTACTGACTGATGTGCAATTCAATAACTGAGACCCACTTACTGCACTTTACTATTGCAATAATTTATTCACATTGTTGTATATATTTGTATAGTACATATCTCGTTATCTCTTTGTATTGCACATACTTGACTTGACATTTTGATTTACATGTTTATCCTTATTTTATTGTCTTTATTATTGAGTTATATTTAGTATTTAGTATTTCTCTATTCTTATTTATTTCCCCACTTGTGTATATGTGAGCAACTGCAGCGTAACCAATTTCCCCTCGGGGATCAATAAAGTATTTCTGATTCTGGTTCTGATTCTGATCATGAGTCACAACAAAGCTAGATGTTATCATGGCTTTAAAAACGATAGATTAAACTGGAAAACAGCAGGTGGTGTGTCTGATTTAGCTGATATGTAACCACTAGTAACTTAGCTAGATAAAAACAGTGACATAATAATCTTGACATCATGAATTATCGTCCCCGTCCCCAGGTATGACAGCTGGTGAGAGCGCGCGGTGTACTGATTGTCTTGTCATTTAAGTGTGTGAAAGGGCTAAGCAGTTGTGGAATTGGGCATGTTGAGCTGGAACGCAAACAAAAATCCTTGTGGTACTTGGAAAGGAAAACATTCTCACGTACCTCAGCCTATAGATGTCCTCAAATCCACTCCATTCTCTATTCCACTCCAGCTTATACCACCCACCCCCCATTTTGTTTTTATTACTGATCTGCATAATTCATGTGGGTCACATTTTCAGGTCGGAAAATCCGCAATTCCGGATTAAACGGGAAAAATAACATCCCTGTAGTATGAATGAGGAAACAGACCACATGAAGTGAGGTCAGAAGTCAAAGATCAAACAGTACTGATAATGACCTTGAGTCCTAGTTGGCGGCAACACCTGATTGTAACGAGGATAGTTAAGTGGCATGACTCAGTCATCAGATCATTTTGTCACAGTCCTATCTGATAAAAATAGACACCTTCACACAAGCAATGATAATACTTATTTATCAAGAGGTACCGCTGGAATAGTAGAGAAAACATCTTGTGAAATTGGATCGGTTGCTTCATTCAAGTATCGGCTTTCCTGTTTTCCACTGAAATGGAAGCCATGTGTAGGCCTGGATTCAAACACTTGTTCAAAGTTTGACTTACAAATAAATGCAGTAATAAAAACACTGCTTAAAACAGCATACATTTGTAAATCAAAATTCAGGACAAATGTTGACAGGATGCAGGCCGCAATCTCACCATTTCTTCCAGGACTTATTGCAAAATGAAAATCTGCTCATCTGCGGTAAGGGCTGGGTGGCAGTACCTGTCGATGGTGTCTCCGCTCCCTGCCTCTGGCCGCAGTATGTACAGGAACATGCCCCTATAGTAGGGCTGGCGGAATGCCTCCAGAGAGCTGGGCACCTTTGCACCCTGGTCCCACAGAGTCCTCTCAGGAGTCTGGAGGGATGCTGACCTGAATAGAACAAATACCTCATATACACTCAATCGCTGGTTATTTCCAAAAAACAGCCCAAGGCGACCATCAACATGACCTGCACAAGCAAATAGCCAGTGGTCTTTCAACGGCTGGTCATTTTCCAGTCAATGGTCCAGGGTGACCACTACTGTGACTGTGACCTGGTGAGCATTCTCTCAACTGCATTTTCTAATTACCAGCCATAATCACCAGCAAAATTACATTAGACAGAAAGCTGCATTACTGTATTCATCTTAATATTTCCCACGTAAACAACAATAAATGTGTTAGGTGTTGCAGTAATAGCATTCCACCCACCCCCCGATTCATTCATGAAGATATTAATATTAGCTATACTGGTGAACTGACTACTACAGATTTCCTGACCACTTGGCTTCAAGGACTAATTTCCTTATAGTTGTGATTTTAAAAGGACATTTTGATTTTCAATGTCATACCTGACCATGGAACGGTCCAGCAAAGACACCTCTGCTGTAGATTTACCTCTACCTGAGTATTAATTTTAAGTGAAAGCAGGGCCGGTGCGGTGTAACAGGCTTGACAGCGCACCTGAGCTGGAGATCCAAGGCTGCAGCCAGGCAGGGTAGGTCCAGCAGAGAGTGCAGGATCTCGATGGCTGTCTCAGGTGCTAGCAAGGAGGGCAACAGCTCCACAAAGTCTGAGATCAGGGCCGGGCTGTTCCAGGCCAGAAACTGGCAGAGGGGGAAGGGTTACTGTCTGTTATGTGCATTTGCTGAAGACAAAAAATGTCCATCTATCTACTCAGGCTTGGATCTCACAAGGCATAGGAATGCAATGCAAATTACTATAACAAAATATTCTATAGCCAACAAGTCACTGTTAGAGAGTAGATCACAAATGTGAATCACAAAAATGAATGGCAAGCTTTTAATTGAACAAATGTTAGGTTTACCATGGCAGTAAATGATGTAGAGAAATCAGACAACATTAAGGAGGAGATAATGGATAAAAAAGAGCAACAACTTTTTTGTCCTTGTCTGAAAAAGTCTGACATAATTACCTTGCGCGGTTGTGTACAATGTAGCAGCCAATCAGTGCTGATGGTACACATTAAGTAATTAACTGAGTGGCAAGG
The DNA here is from genome assembly GCA_029706075.1 of Aldrovandia affinis. Lineage (NCBI taxonomy): Eukaryota > Metazoa > Chordata > Actinopteri > Notacanthiformes > Halosauridae > Aldrovandia > Aldrovandia affinis. The sequence continues at coordinate 4,523,119 of JAINUG010000063.1, read as the reverse complement.
GCTACCAACTACATTGCATTCCTTGTGTCCTTGAGCCCAATGAGAACCAGCCTTCGGTGTGGAAATGTGCCGTGCTGCACTGAGCTGAGCTCACCTTGAGTAGGTTGGGGAAGCTCTGCCTGTAGAGGGCCACACCCTCATGCAGCACACCCATGTTGGCCCTGCAGAACTGGACAAACTTGAAGGCCAGCAGGGGTTCGTTGAAGAGCTCTCCGGGGAAGCGTGAGAAGAGCTGACGGAACACAACCTCAGAGTCCACTGCCGCCGTCTCACCTGCGGACCGCCAATGGCAAACTCACCCATTAAACCCCAGCACTTCCCATAAAAGACCAGTGATGGGAAGAGCGAGGCTTCAAGAAATCCCAAAATGGGTGGGCCCATCATGTGTCATCAGTTACTTAATGATTTGAACCAATTACAGGGCGATAGTTTTGGGAGGGCAATAGCCAAAACGCACCTGTACAACATTGGAATTGCTAGTTTTGGCCGTCACAAACGCAATATTTCTCGCCTTCGCCTAGTTTGGTCGTTTTGTGATCGAAGGCGTTTGCGTCAATATGGGTTGGTCAGCACAATGGGGGGGTATCAATAAAAATATTAGGCGATGTGCAAGTTTTGTGCATGATAATTAGTCTGCCTTTCTTTCAACCCAGACCACCTCTCAACTCAAACGCAGGGCATTATGTGCTAATTTAGTCACGTTATTAATGGGCACATATGAACAGATAGGGGACTCACTTGCAATGAATGGTTCAATGCACAAAAATGAGAGACCGTCTCTACACCTAGGTAATTGATACATGTTTTAAAAATAAATATGTATATGCATGTATGAATTTGCATTGGTTTAGCATAATTGGCCAGTGTATCATGGGGCAATGCCCTGAGCGATTGCAGAGGTTCAATATCATTGCGTAGGAGGGGAGGGACCTTACAACCAGGAATAATAAAGAGCAAAAAATAATGAAGTGATTGTTGATGTCTGTATTTTACATCCGTAGAAGTTTGTTTTTAAAAGCTGTACTAGTCAAAACAACAGCAATTGAATTCTGAACGTTGATTGACACTTGGTGATTATATTGTTGCGCGGGGTAAAGAATATTACTTAATAAAATAATAACATAACAGATATTTTTTATGCAGGACAACATCCCTCATTGCGGGATGCAGGACAACAAGACAAAATGAGGGATATCTGGGGCCTGTCTCATGAAGGAAGTTCAACATAGTCAGGGTATCTTGGCGTTAGCTGGCTACACAAAGGCAACAGCGACAAAGGCAATTACGGCTAACCGGTCTCACGACAGTGGTTATCAACTCGCTCTGTCAACCCTGAGCATGTGCACACAAAAGGGGTGGCGTTTATAACACAGCCAATTGCATGCAACATGAACAGATCCAGAGCACTGTTTCACAAAGCAAGACTGGTGGGTTAGCCTGCTAACTTTGGTCTCACGCCTGTGGTCTCACGACTTTGGTCTCACGACCTAGGGCCGCGGGTCATCGTAATGTGAGTGCAATCTATTGCACCAATCACTGGGAATCATATAAGAAAATTACACCGCACTTAATATGCAACAGTACATTTTATTCATTATTGATAACTATATACATACAACTATATAAACTGTATGTTTGCTCAGGTTCTCCGCATCACCAACGGAATACGTATATGTCCTGGTGGCTAGAAAATGTAGGGCAATACATACATACTGCTGCACAGTGATCGCATGGCTTTCACGGGTGGTATTTGTGACATGAGGCTCTAGATTAGAAGCTTGCAAAGGTACAATATTCCCTCCGCGTAGAATCTGTATTTCTGATATAAAAATTATTATGCAATTCTCTAGGATTGGTAAGGCAATTTTCCAGACAGCTGATTGGTGATTATTATAGGATTTGATCCGTCAGCCTGAACTCAACCTACTCCCGAGCAGGTTAGGTTTGTAGCATAAGTTACCATGGCAATACAACTTGGCTAAAAGTGAGCCAGTCGTGAGACCGAAAACCCAGGCTTAAACCCAAAGTTAGCTTGCTAACCCACTAATCCTGCTTTGTCACCCTATGTGGAGCATCAAAAGTGCATCAATGAAAGGTAGTTAATACGTTTATAAGTCATGTTTTTATACATGTGGCTTTGATGAAGACACAAACTGAAATATTTTCCTCTTCCTCATCCTCATCCTCATCCCAGACACCAGTATCAGTTTCCTACTGACAAAAGCACTTTTCTGAGGAGGAAAGGGACACGCATGCATGTTAGTTTAGTTTAGTTTAGTATTGCCACACAATACCGTCCAATTACATACTCCACTTTATTGTAGCGAAAGCAAGTCTCAACATGCTCTTTGCAAGCCATGGCGCTTGCTCTTTATTAGAGATGACGAAGTTGCCATTTCACTATGACAAAGCACCAATTATTTCCCTGCTATGATGTCGATCTATCGCTGTATTACTGCACTGATCTCTTGCGCGAACTATGATTGTTCCAACCATGTATTACATTACATTTACATGTTAGGCATTTAGCAGACAGTATTAATGCACATCTTGTAAGTTGCTCTGGATAAGAGCATCTGCTAAATGTTTAAAATGTAAAATGTAAATGTGGCATAAAAGGCGGCATAAAAAATAAAAACTTTCCTACAACATAATCCGGGCAAAAGGCACCGACAGTAGTCCAACCGACGGAAAATAATATTAACACTGATAGAACAAAAGGTGGAACAATCCTAGCTAGATTAAGACAAATAGCTAGCCATGTAATTCAAGTTATCCAGACCCACATTTATAAGAAGTTGTGCCAATTTCTTGTCAATAAGTAATTGAAAAACATGAGTAGCATGCTGCTTACCTAGCTAGATACTGTATGCAGTTTGACATAAAACAATGGACACAATTTCTGTTCCTACCATCTACCGTAGCTTGCTACTTCAGCAGTTTATCTTGAATCTCCACAACAGCTTCAGGTAGGAGAACACTTTCTAGTCCCTCAGCGTTACTCACGGCCACTTTCACCCCCGCACGTTTTTTTAATATTGCAGCTAGCTCAAGGACAAGACGCATCAGAGCTTTTACATTCATTCCCGAAATCCGATATGATTTGGAAACATCCAATACATATGATTTCTTGTGTTTGACTAGAATATTTTGAATGTGACACACATCAGATATTGAAGAAATCGGCTGTGTAAAGGAGGTTCTTTGAGGACTTTTTAAGTCCTTGTCCCACCATTGACTTATTATTATTTTTTAAATCACAGACCAAATTGGTTTAACATTTTATTAAAAATATCCATAAAAATGTGCTCCTTGTGGTCCTTGTGGTCACATTGTTTGATTGTTTGAAGAGTTTATAGAACATGAGCAAGGCTATATCAGCGCTCAGCGAAATACCGCCTGGTTTCAGTCGTTATTAAACAGCTTGGTCCATCAGGTCCACTGTGGCTTTACTTTGGAGCAGGGTACTTACACCCAATCACTTCAGTACATATCCAGAAGTAACAAGGTTGGGGTCGACTCTACTTCAATTTTAGATTTAGGAAAAATAATTCAAGATAGCGGTTACAACGTTCAACGCTGGCCACTGCGACCAGGGTTTGATTCCACCGGGCGACAATTGGCTGTCCGCCCTAGGGAGGGGGGAGGGAAGCCAACATGAGTTTGCTGCGTGTAGGAGTGGCTCTGTGTACCGGAGTTACAGTCGACGGCTTGGCGAGTGCCAGCTCGAAGGAGGCGGTACATCTGACTGAACTGACTGAATTGGGGAATTGACCCCAACCCTGGCCATGTCTGAATGCCATAGCTAGTACCCACCTACAACAGGAGAGAGCGTGGGGGAGAGTGCAGAGGCACGAAGGGACTCACTGTGGTTGAGGTAGAACTGGGCGATAGGCAGCAGGGCGCAGGCGAAGGCCAGGTCTCCGCTTAGGCGGCCATACAGGGCCTTGATGCAGGGGAAGGCCCGGTACACGAAGGACGGGTCCTCTTTACAGATGATGTCCATGACCGTCACGGCCTCCACAAGGCACTGCGCACACATGAGCCAAGGCTCAGTCAGCCTGCCATCACTCACTGCCCTCTCCTCCCTGACCACTGGACTGTCTCTGCTACTAGGGCAGCTACGCCTTTCTCCAAGGATCCTCCACCCTGGTCCTGGAGGGCCACAGGCTGTGCCAATTTTCCTTGTTAATCACAGTTGATTACAGTCACCTGGTTTCTTGGATCTGAACTGTTGCAGATTTTAAGAAGAAAGCATACACTATGGACCTCCGGGACCAGAGTTGAGGACCTTACCTTATTGTAACTGTTGTACTATAACAACAGTTACAATATCTTACTACAATTGTTATACACTGGCTCCAAGAGTGTTAATCTGGCTGTAAGTTAGTTATCCTTTTCTATAGTACTGCTGCTCTCTCACAAATACAAAAAATTATTTAATGAACTGTGCAATACGAGCACAGAAGTGTAACGTACTGTGAATTTGCAGGGTTGACTAGTAGTAATTTTGAAATGGTTGGAATGGTTTCATAGTGGTTTGGTTTCAGTTATGTCATTTGGAAATGTTTTTGACAGAATAGGTTGCTACAGCATGTTGAATTGTGGCACTTGTCTGTGGTGACTGTTGAACGTACAGCTTTCTGCAGCTCCGTATCAGCCTTCTTCACAGCCTCTAAGGAACAGAAGAGGCAAAATAATGAGTCAAATCACCTGTCGTTCACCTGGTGTCATGAGTGGAAGTGTGAGCTGCAATTTCAAAGGGAAGTGCATGCACACATAAAAGCATTGCAGGCACGTGGGCACTAGAGACACACAAGCATGCACAAACTAAAGCAGGCACGCATACCCCACCCAAACACCAGGCATACAGTAACACAAACATACAGGCTTACACACACACACGCATCGACAAACATAGCCACACCTACCCCACCCACACATGAACACAGGAACACACATACATGCTGACACACAAACACATAAGAACACACACAGCCATACCTGCCCCACCATAATATACAAATAAAAGGCACATACACCGCCATGCAGATACGCACTCGTGCACTGACACAGGATCATCCAACCACAGGCATCCGCTTGGCAACAGCGGTAAGACCAGAGGAAGACTCACTGCGGTCGCTCTGCTCGATGAGGCGGTGGCAGTACTCAAAGGCCTTCTCCCTCAGACGTTCTTTGGGTGGAAGCAGACGACTGGACGAGGACGTGGCCGAAACCATGGACATCACTGAGCCGTCCACCTCCGACCTGTCATCTACACCGACACCACATGCCATTATCATCTTTATACCCACACAGCCCAAACATGCAGGCTGCAACAGGCACATATTGAAATCCCACCACACTGTTTGCTAGCAGCTCTGAAACCATATATATATATATATATATATATACACAGGGGCCCGGATTTGGGTAAAATCATACTTGTCAAAGGGCAAGTATCTTAGAAAAGATACTTGTCCTTCCTAAAAGTTACTTGTCCTACTCGCATCGCTTCGTATTTTTGGTGCCTATTTTTCTGTCTACTTCTTTAGCTTGAATGCACCAACCAAATCTCATTATCCCTTCCTCCTCCCAGACAAGCCATGGTCTATTCCATAGACATATATATGTAGACACCACATTGGCTGCTGTTTGTATGATGCAGCGATACGTCTCTTCGGCCGCCATATTGAGGAGGTCAAGATCCCTGTTTAAACCAACGTAAGTGCATTAAGAGATGCAAACATCCCCTGATAAAATCTATTGGGTTTTTTTTTTTTTGGTTTTTTTTTTTTTTTTTTTTTAAACCTCCGTTTTTCTCCCAATTTGGTTGCCAATTGTACCCCTATTTATTTCAATTCACCCTCCCCCACGAGTCTGTCGCCCGTCCTCTGTGTAGCGAGGCAATTTTTACATGCCGGGTAGATCCGTCTCCTCCGAGGTAGAACCCGACAAACGCCTAACCTGCTCCACGACAAACTCGTGCGGACCACCCTCCCCCCTCCCTCGGGAGCGGACAGCCAAATGCCACTCCCAATCGGGGCTGACGACCAGGGTCGGTCTGGTAAAGACGGGTTTCAAACCGCATCCCTAACAGGCAGCGCACATCGTATAGGACCAGCCAAGATGCGGTGTATTAGACCGCATAAATGCATGATCACTTACTAAGCCTGGTGTTAGCAAGCAACTAGCAACAATAGGGGACTGCCCATTGGTTTGAAGGCCCATTATTCCGTAACCCCAATAGATTAGTCCGACGGCCTGTTATCCAGAAAACAAAAGCTCACTGCTCCGAAGGCCCGTTGCTCCGAAAATACACTCCCTGGAGTTTTTTGCCCTTAATATCTTAGTGTATTTTTACATGGAAACGCAAGGATACCGTTTACAAAATGCTTGCTTTTTAGTGTGCCCATTGACTAAAAATGTCAAGGCTTTAAAAATAGGTTAATTTCACAAAATACACAGCGTGACACTTACCCATTGAAATTCCTAAGCGGAGGCAGATGTTTTTCGAACTATTGGGGTTTCAGAATAATGGGCCGTCGATACCCAATGTCCGTGAACGCTAAACGTTAGCTAGCTAACTAACTTTTCCCATTTGGAACTTCAGAAATATTTTTGAATATCCGTGCATGATGTGTTTGTTACGATGTGAGTGTAAAACAGAAATAGTTCCAGTTAGCCAATAAAAAAATAAAAAATATATATAAGGTCGTCCTTCTTAATTTTTTAGTCATCGAGACGATAGGACGACTGCGAATCTGTGCCCCTGTGTGTATATATATATATATATATATATATATATACACACACGCACACACAGGTAACTGCCAAGATAAAGGAAACAGTTAAGTAAATGAAGGGGTCTGGCAGCTCGAGCTTGGTGTTGGGTGCATTTTCCTGGTATGGTTTAGGCCCACTCAACCCCTTAGAGGGCAAGGTAAATGCCAACATATATAAAGCCATCCTGAGTGATCACCTTAATCCTATGGTGAAGCATTTCTATCCTGATGGGAGTGGCCTCTTCCAGGATTACAATACCCACATCCACAGGACCCAAATTGTCTTTAATTTGGGGTTTCCTTTATTTTGGCAGTTACTGTAGAAAGCTGGAACATTTTAGTTGATATTCTATATAGTCCAAAATCTGATACCTCATTAAAATGTTCTGAATTTGGGTGGGAAACTTGATTTAGATTTTAAAAATGTTTGCAAAGAGATCAAATCGAGATCAAATCAAATGTGCCAAGCAGATCAATGCATGCAGAACAGTTCAATCCAAACTTGAATTAGATTAGAACACAGGAAATAAGATCATTTGTGGTTAGGCGTGTTTCAACAGTGGTCAAGGCAGTCAAATCAGATGGACAAAGGATCCAAGTGTGTGTGAGTGGAAAGGCATACAGCAGACTGGTTTTAGGGTTTGGGTCTTGCATCTTACCTTGTGGCAGTGATAGCATGTACTGCATTCTCTTAAGATGAGCTGGTAAAAGTCAAAATCCCCACCTTTAGTTACTTCTGCATTCCTTTTCCAGCATATCTCATGGCCATTGACTTGAGCCAGGAAACATTCATCCTAATTTATAAATCGCTATACACTCAAAACTGACTTTCCATAACACGCATAGGGGATATACAGTACTGTGCAAACGTTTTAGGCAGGTGTGAAAAAATGCTGTAAAGTAAGAATGCTTTCAAAAATAGAAGTGTTAATAGTTTATTTTTATCAATTAACAAAATGCAAAGTGAATGAACAGAAGAGAAATCTAAATCAAATCAATATTTGGTGTGACCACCCTTTGCCTTCAAAACAGCATCAATTCTTATAGGTACACTTGCACAAAGTCAGGGATTTTGTAGGATTATAGTCAAGTGTATGATTAACCAATTATACCAAACAGGTGCTAATGATCATTGATTTAGATTCTTTGCATTTTGTAAATTGATAAAAATAAACAATTTAAATTTATATTTTTGAAAGCATTCTTACTTTACAGCATTTCTTCACACCTGCCTAAAACTTTTGCACAGTACAATATCTACAAGACTGGTTGCCTCTAATCTAGGATAAACTCCCAACCATGCTCTATCAAAAAAATACTTTGTCCTCCTCTTTAAATAACAAACTTATGTGCAGTACTTTTTAAAGTAACTTGCACAACATCCAAATAATTTCAAACTCTGCCAAACTCATAACATTGATTTAAGGACAAAGTAATTAGTCTGATTAAATCTGGGCTTAAACCACATTTTGTATTGTATCATTACAATTTAGTCCTAGATTAGGGCTTTTTCTGGGTCTGTGAAACCTTCCATTAGACTTCAGTTAGCCTAACCTGCGTCAGCATTGCCAGTACCCTCGGTGTCATAGGTCAGCAGCCACTTCCTGATCATGGAGAAGGCGTACATGTTCATCCACTGGTCCTCTGTGTAGCTCTGCCCCACACACAGCACGGTGAAGAAGTCTCCTGCCACCGCACCATCAACCTCTGTCATCGGACCAGGCTTGTAGGTGGAATGGAGGGGGAAAACAGAGCAAGACATCATGCACAGCAGAGCTACATGCATGGCACGACAAGATCAGCAGGCTAGAGAAAGAGTGCCATGAATGGTCAAGGCTTTAAGGGAAAGGGGCAATCAGAGGCTTATCAGCACAAGACAAACTATGCCCTCTTCCTTACTAGTCTAGCCTGTTGAACCTTAAGCAGTTCAGGTGATGGAACCCTCGGTTCAGCAGCACAGGAAGAAATGTTTTGTGGCAAAGCAGTGACTCAGCTGTCTTGGTTTTACTGATTTGGGATCTCTTCTGCAACTACCTGTCGGGCTCTGGGTCCAGTGAAAAAGCCTCCAGAGGACAGGGACACCCCCTGCTGGACACTGGCATACCGCAGCCAATCCACCAACTTCCTGTTCACCAGGTTGATGTGATCTGTGTCCAAAACAGTTCCCATTATAATATGTCTGGAAACTACATCAGTCAAGTATATATATATATATGCCTAAGTGAACAGCCCATAGCAACAACAGATCTCACACATGGATACCGCCATTCTACATTCATAATAATGACTTCTGACTGGAATATGTCTTAAACCAAGCAAACATAAGAGTTGTTCCTTTCGTTAAAGCTCAATTCTCATTCATGTTGGGTTCATGGGGCAAAAATTAAAAAACCTCAGCTTCAAACTACACAACTAAATAATGCATGGACAGCATAGCAGAGCATGTGTTGCTCACCCTCAGTCAAGCTCTCGGGAGAGAAACTGATGACCTTAGAGAGAACCGGAAGCATGTGTCTTGATATCTGGCCCTCTGGCTGCCGGGACTCTAGACTCTTCAGGAGTTGGTTTGTGAGGGCTGTGAAGTCGTTTCTGTCCCCTGCCTGACACACAGGTGGGAGAAAGTGTTAATGGGAAACAGATCACTTCTGAGAGCAACTTATTCAGAGGAATCAAGGTAAAAACTTAAAAGTAAAAAAAAAAGCACATTGGCTAAACCACAGACCGTTGGGGGTTAGTTATACAATATACAGATCCTGACCTTTCTGAGTAAGATTTCAGGCTACCTGTGCAAGAATAACAGCTGCCACATAGCTGATGGTGCGGCTGTCTTGGAGGTCCTCTGTCTGCAGGCTGTGGATGCTGAGGGGCAGGCTTTCCCTCAGCGTGCAGGAGCACAACACCTGGAGCTGCTCCGGGGAGGTCGGCGAGCACAGCAGCGCCTGTAATTTCTTGTGAAGGTCTGATGGTATCCTGTGGGGACCATAATTAATGCAGGTAATTTGCAGCTGTTCTAATTCTGTGTTTGTTTGAATGTATGTGTATGCGAGAAATTATTGTAGACCAAACTAATAGATGACACAACTGCCAATTTCAAATTTGACATGGAATCTATACAAAATAAGACTGGTCAGCTGAAAATAAACTTACGTCCGTCCATACTTAGTTGCGGAAACTATTAAGTGAAGCCTCTGCAAAGAATCAACGGTCTCATTCCCATAGTCTTTGATGTGCAGAAGTTTAGAAATGCGGCCGTAGAACTTCTGCAGCTCTTCCTCTTGAATTTCTCTGAATAAAATTGAGGAAGACAGGAAATACAATAAAGAAACGACAGAATTTAACACCAAGCAGTATAGTCAATACCTGATCTAAATTATGTCTCGACACCAAGCCAGCTAGCTACTTGTCACTGAGAGTGGACTAGCTAGTCAGCTGACTATCGATCGAACCAAGGAAATGTTTATTGCAAACCAGGTTCTTAAATGAAAATCGTACCTCGCCTGTTTGATCAAACTCTCCGTTCCAGCAGCATACATGCTTGACGATAATCCCCGTCTCCAAACTTGGATAAAGACATAAAACAACGCCTTGTATTTTCTTAATTCCCCTTTCTAGTAGGTGCTTGCCATAATGCGTCCGGACTGCAACATGTTTCATAATGGTTCCAGATTATTTTTCCCGTGGTAGGGGACAGTTTCCCAGCCCAGCCTAATTGATCAAATTTGTCGTAAATTTCATTCTAAATTTGAGTGTACGACGAAAACTATAATCCACCGTACTCATGGAAAAATTAGATTTATTGCGTACGTTACACATACGCATCCTTTCGATAAATCGCACTTATCCTATAAAGTTGCTTGATTATCCCGAGCTTGATTTCCACACCCAGATCGTATACAGTTTACGCACGGTTGATAAATGAGGCCCAGATCTGAACCCATGCTTAGGTTTGATTGAGCAGTTAACTGAGTAATGATTTGGTCGTGGCATTGCTTGACCGTTATCTATTGTATCTATGCACTTAGTGGAATAATTGTGTTGTTGCCTGTTGCCAAGGTGCTTGTGCTAACAGAAAGATAAAAGTAGGTTTTTGACATTGCTTCAACTAATTACTGACTTTAATCTATAGTTGAATTGATTTAGATTCATTAACACATTTTAACAATTAGTGTTAAGGACCCTAGAACGTTTTTAAAATTAAGCTATATTGAAGCCACTGACCAAAAGGGGCAGATATCAACAAAATGTTGAATAAACACCTCCAGAAAATGTATTTCCCCACAAACTAGGATTTATAGAAGATTTGCTACTGAATTGCAACATACAGGCTTGTATTAATTGAATTGAATTGAGTGCATATGGGGACAGCAGGGGTGGTACTTATGAAATGTAAAAATGATTGTAGATGACAAAAAAATTCCTGCCTGGCACAAGCAATGAGCTCACTTATAAGAAATAACAAGAATGTGCATATCACTAATTGTAGTGATGCATTTTAATATTTCTGTATGACTATATGACAACTCTACAATACTGATGAGATCAGGAGCCTGGATCAATACAAAAACGGCACACTCTTGTTCTGTTGGTCATAATGTAGATCAGAATGTATCAAGGGGACATTTGTTGATTGATTTCTACCATTCAACAGATTAGACTAAACTGAATTTGAATATGGCAATCAGAATGAAGGGTATCCGTTAAAACCAAGTTAAAGGGCAAAGAAAAAAAGTCTAAATTCTTTGCAAAAGTACAGATACAAAATTAACCATTAAGACACACATTCAAAACACACATTTTAAAATAGTCTTTAATATATAATCCAACTCATTATAGCAACTGATACCCCTCCTCACCCTACTTTACATCAGCATACTTTTAGAAAATACAAACAGCGTGAACAGAAAAATATTCAAGCAACACAGAATTTCAGAACACTCTCTTGCCGCCTTAACGGAATTCTCTGCTGAAATTTGGCAGGAAAGAATAGTTAGCTACCAAGCATAAAATTATATCTCATGTTAGGAGTCTAACAGTTGAATAACAAATCTAAATAAACTAGTAAACTGTATTTGGTACAAGCAATAAAGTCCTTAACAAAGTTCTAAATTAACCTGGCCTTTCCCAGGCCCTAGAAAATTACTAACTCCTAAAAAATAAAATACTGTACATCCCAAAGGAATAAATGACAGGTGACTGTATGTATGAATGAATCCTAAAGATAAATTAATGATACTGTTGAAAAAGAAGCAGTAGCCAGCAGTTTCATATGCAGTTAATATTTATTTATCAATTATGTCCCTATCTCCAGATAAGGCCACTCTACCCAATATAAAAATATTCTGACTTACAGGCACTTCAGAAGCTCAATTAGATTTTTTTATGTCCACATCCTGACAAAAAAAGTGAATATGGCTCCCTTAGTTGATTTGGTATATTTTTTCAGTAAACACAAAATTTGCAATCCAAACTGAAAACCAGTGTTTTTTTAACAGAAATAGCAGTAACACTAGTCCAGCATCACCTTTCCTGTTGAAATAGCCACTGCATGGTACACATTGCATAGAGTAGCAAAGAGTAAAATCTGAGATGAATCAGTGCCGAGCCTCAGAGCCTCAATGTTCCAGTCCAATCATAAATGAGAGGGGCTTAAGCATTTCAGTCAAAGGACAGACTTTTACATTTTTAAGTTTTCCTGTTAAAAATGTAAAGTCATGCAGATTTCACTGCTATGTTTAACCACCTACAGTGCTTGAACTTCCTTCAATGAGAAAAAGGTCAGATACGACATAAAAACACAGTAAACACAAGACGGCACTTAGCACAGACTACATCTCTACTCTGACAGTTTTGAAACAGACAAGTCAATATGGTCTCAGTAAGACAGCTTGTGTGTGATGGTTTGACATTGCAATTAAAGGGGAAGTCACTTACAAACTGTTCTGAATTCAAAGTCCACAGATTTAAAAAGTAAAGTCCACAGGTCAGCTGAAAGGCATAAAACACCTGATTTGAGTAAAACACTTAATACTCAATAGATAATAAAATGCCAATATGAAAACTGAGATGTGCTACCACACACACACACACACACACACACACAAACACACACACACACACACAGAAACACACACACACACAAAATGACTCCCGGATTTGTTTTAGCACAATGTGTTTAATCTGAGGTCCTGTCCTTTTGAAAATGGGTTTGTCTTAAAATGAACTGTCTTAAGAAAGAATTTGATTACACTTCCACAGCTGCTGTTAAGGGTTCATTTCCACAACCCAATCTGTCTGAAATAACTGTATTACATTAAAGTCATTGGTTGTTTTTCATAGAAAAATATATTCAGACAATGAGGTAACAGGTATGAGAACTGATCTGACATAGATATACGGGGCTGTAGGAGGGACTGCTGTTCCCTAACTGAATGAAACATGCAGCTCACTTGAAAGGTGTGAAGGTGCCTAAAAGGTGGCTGATTTTCAATGAACATAAATGCAACTGCACCACACCAGTTATTCAATTTCAGTGAACCTTTGAACAGGGGTCAAATGGACTGACTTCTGTGACTATTTTATAAACATGTGAACAATTTCTGCATATATATACAAATATTTGACTTTTTACTTTACAAGCAGTTCAGGATGATTCCAAAAACATTTTGTGAATAAATGAGTTACAAAATGTAGGCAATAAGTGTGTTGCTTAACAGACCCTCTGTCAAACTTACTCAGAATTGAAAATGTATGCTGGGAAGGTCCTTTAAAGTGATTTCACTCCAACAAACAAACAGACCTTAGAGAGATTCCTTATTGGCACTGTGTGCTGACATCCTTAAATCCTTTTTTATCCATGAAGTTAGGGTATTTTTAATGGCAAGAATGATAAGTGTTGTCATTCAGAAATTATGACCTTGAGGTTTATGTTTAATATTTAACCATAGAGAATGCCTTTTGACATACAGTACAAGGTCTAAGTAACAAAATACAATTACAAATCTGTGGAAGAATTTCCATTTAAACATTTTTTTAGCCCCACAGATTACTGTTTCAATGCAAGAATTTGGATGTTATTGCTACTCCATTCTACAGATGCAAGAAAAATAAGGGTAATCCTGCAGTTGTCTAGAATAAAATGAACATTTTGACTGATTGTGCTTCAAGTGAGAACTCTTTTCACGTTTCATGATAGTGTCAGGTACTTGCATGCAACATTACGCATTCCGATTCAATTTAAAACCTGAGTGAATAGTTCTTTCAGTAAGTTTCACTTGAAAAGGATTTCAACGGTGTCTATAATTTGTGTCATCCGTGGTTTTATTCCTAAACAATTAAATTGTTGCTATCTACAAACCACTTTTTAACCGAGAACTAGCGTCTCTAAATTACTTTTGGTGTCTACTTTTGGCTGTGGTATCCACAGAAAGAAATCAGCTTTGTATCTACTGGGTTTGGCATTTCTTCATTCAGTCTATTATGGGCAGCTATGTGATGGGTTGGGCTCTAGGTTTATGGGGCATGGTTCAGAATGCTCAATCATGCATTTAATTACTTGACACATACAATATATATATATAATTATATATATAATTGAAAGTTATCCTTTAACTTTTTGAGGACTCGCGTAAAGGTACTTATCAAACACTGTATGTCATCGCTGTCCATCAGCTTCCTCTGCTGTTCCCTGACACACAAGTAGTTTACAGAAGAAGAAAAAAAGACTAATGGGGGAATTAGCTAAATCAGAAAGATAATTTCCAAGAAAAGGGCTTCAGTGATCACTGTCCTCAATGCTTTTCCTCACTACGGCAATCTCCGGTCACAGACGGGTCTTGTGTCATTTCTTAATCAGTACTCCAAAAAGTGTGAGGAAAAAAAAAGAAGCACGATGTCTGGAAAACTGAATATAACGAAGAGGACACTGAAGAGGGTATGTTGAATGGCCAACACTAACTTGTTGTTCCTTCTCTCAGTGTTTTTTTTTTTTGGATTTGTATTTTTGTGGGGGAAATTTTTCCACCCTGGCTTTTTATAACAATTCACATTCCCAGTCGCGCGTTTGGTTAGCGGTGTCTCATTGCTTTTCATTTCCTGTCAAAATTCTTATTGCATTAAAATCCAATATAACTAATTTCATATGGTAAGTGCGTGTGGATTATTAATTCAATGTAGAGCTTTGTGTGACCCTACACAAAAGCTCTACATTCAGTAACAGAGCAAATTAATTTAGTGCATTTCGCTATCAGCAGAATCTACCCTCAGGACAGACAAAGTCATAGAACTTTGAATATAGGCATAAAGTATTCCTGCATTTCAGAGGACAGACTGCATTTTATATAGCAAATTCCCACTCTTCTATGAATTTAAAGAACTATATACAACTGGCTGAGGTCTGCACTTAAAAAAAACATAAAATGTTGCCTTTTAACCTTCAATATTTAATGTTTTTTTATTTTTTTATTTTACTACAAATAATTTCCTTTACAGTAATTATTAAACTACATTCATCTGTACCTAGAATACTTAATGAAGAAGGGCAACATAGGAAGGGGGCACTGACCATTAGAAAAATAGAGTAAAAAAACATTCATTGAGTGAATTTAATATTGTGCTACACGGTAAACAGATCACAAATGGTGACATTTTAAAGACAATTATTTCTACTTTTTTAACATAAGTACTATGATGAACTTGAAATAGAAAAATATTTTATGCAAATACATTAAACCTGCCACTGGGAGGGGGGGAAAAAACCCTTAAACCCCAGTGGGTTTTTTTTGTCATCCGTGTCTTGCTTTTATCTGTAACATTGGTAAACGAAAACATAGCAGGTATCAGAGCTGGAAGCCGACATAAAATACAAAAAAGAGATAAATATATCTCTATTCACAATAATGTGTATAGGAAGCGGATGCCCCTCACAGTACAGGGTCCTCAGCCTCTCAGTAATGCTTTCATTATGAGAGACTACCTCATATCAGATAGAGATAGCTGCGTAGGCTTTGGTCCCAACCCAACACGGTTTTACGACTTATTAAAGAACTACTTTGAGGGTACCTATTGAAAAACAACATGAATGGTCTTATTTTTGAGAATTTGTGCGGCTAGTTTCTCCTCTTTCGTTCTGAGGAAATGTTTGCATTTCCACTACCAGCCAGCCTTTCCTCCAGGAAATCAAACAGCAGGACCTGTGTTTTAAGGCTTAACGGACAATGCCTTTTAACCAAGGGAAAAAAACTGTGGCTCCAACGCAAGGGAAAATCACTCCAAACTAAATTATACAATCAATTGTCTCTGTTTGAACTGTTTTAACAGTTGAATCACTCTCTACTGCCATGTGATAAGTTCACAATAAGAGACAACCCCCCTTATTTGTTTGGCACATTGGATTTATATACTGAGGAACACATAAGAATCCTCTCCATTGAATCTTCCCGCAACTTTATTCACTGGCTTCCTGGTTCATGGCTACAATAACCGGTTGAGGGGCTGGAGCTGCATCCCCATCTTCCACCTTAGGCCTCTTAGCCTCAGGCTCGCCTAATGTGGAGCCAGGCTCCATGCTGGCCAGTCTGTTCACCACAACTGGCGGAGAGCTGGAGGCCTGGGCTGCCAGCATCTGAAGTGGGTTGGTGATAGCTAAATTGCACAGAGAGAGAGAAAAAGACAAAATGCATTTCAGGATAAAATTGTAATTCATGAAGTGAGGGACATGGATAGACATGTGCCATACGTGCTCAGGTACGTTGACTATTAATGTTATTTTATGTGACATAATTTATGCTACTAACAGCTGCATTATTACACTCAACTTTTCAAAAAGTGTTTACATTACATACTTTTACAAACATTACATACACTGTAATCCTATATGCACACATTACATACACTACAATCCTAATGAACACTCATTAGGTACTCTTACAGTCCTAATGTGCACACATTCCGTACTCATAATCTTAATGTTCAAGGGTTGCATACTCAATACCTAACGAGAATGGGTTGCAAACTCATAGGGCCCTATTTCCGTGCCGGCGGTAAACGGCGTTATGCCCTAGCGCAGGCGAATTGCCAGTTTCATCTGTCGCAAGCGGAATGTTTCCCATCTCCGCCGAATTTGGCATTTTCGTGGTGCGCAGTGAAGGCGTTTGCATGACTAGTCCAACTAGACCACCTCTTAGCGCAAACACTGGCGCTCTGTGCAATTTGGTGACTTTATTGATGCGCATATTATCTGAAATCACATGAGAATGTTTTGTGAATATTGTTAATTTTCCCCCACGTTGAGGCAAATCGTCCAATCCATGGGTAACTTGCAAGCGTAATCAATTAAGCTAAAAACTATTTCACCACAGCTTGTGGTTATTCAATGCACAGACATGAAAGACTGAAGCCAGCAGGCCATCCATCGCTACAGAAAATGGAGTACATAATTGGACGCCGAAGGCGATACTGTGAGCGATACCCTGGGTTTGGTAGCCGGTGTTGGCCAGACGGCTCAGCTCGGCTGTACATGCAGTTTCTTCTGCATGACGAACATAAATGAAACAGGTCTAGTTGCAGTTGTGAGTTTGTTATTTATTGCTTTCCATTTAACAATTACATTAAGTTATAAGAAAATAAACGCTGTTTTTTAAGTTGGAAAGCCTACAAATAAGGAAAAAAAGAGATGGTCAAATAAAACACTTTCTTTTAACAATGTAGGTCTCAAAATATAAACTCAAATCATGAAAATAACAAATTAATGTGCGCCTTGTGTTCCCCCTCTGATTCGCGCGCCAACTTTTCCGCACCTCCCGCACCTTCTTTTGAGAAGCGCTCCTGGCGCAGCGCGCAAAACTGTCATCCATGTGAGGAAATTGCCAATTTGCTATAGTGTTAGCGCACTGGTATTTAAAGGGATAGAAAATAGGTGTTCTGATTAGGGATGTTAATGGTTAACTGACTAACCGTTAACCGACAATAGGAATTTTAACCGATTAATCTTATCGGTTAAAAAAGTAATTTTTTAAACAAATCGCAGCATAATGTTGGCAATTAGAATTTCCATGCATATCAACTGGGGTGTGGGGGAAAACAATTCTTAAATCCAACTCTTATGGGTGCCACCATAACCTGATATCGGCTAGGTTAGGTTTAGTTTCGTGCCCTCATGGCTGCGTGCTCTCTGTGCCACTCACCCAATTAGTTATGCTGCCCTAGACTTACTTTACTTCTTACTTCTGCTGGTGCAAAAGTCTCACTCTACTCTTTCCCCTGATCCGGTGTGATATTTATCATAGTCATAATTGCACCTTTCCTCTTTTCTCCCGGCCTTGTGGCACCTGCCCGGAGCTGACCTGCCCCAGAGTCAACCCCCCACCCCTGCCATATGTTAGCCAGATGCCGCTGGCCCGGACCCTAGCTGCTGTTTCCATCCCCCGCCCTGCCCTGGTATCTGGAGGGATGAGGTCCACCCCACCCCTACACTTAGGATGCCGAAGAATGCCCTTCCGGTGGTCTGTTAAGCCTCATGAGCCTCAAGGACTATTTGTTTTAGTTTTTCGCTGTATCCCACCATTTTCCAGGAGTTCATCTTGGCCGCCTTTTAAGGGGTCAGGGAATAATTTTCCAATTTCCCACATTGGCTCCAATGGTTTTCTGGTTTTTTGATTCCCTCTGGAAAATGCCAATTGTGAAGCGCTGTGTGACAACCTGTTTGTAAATGGCACTATACAAAAATAAAGATTGATTGATTGATTGGTTAACCTTCAGATGCCTACGTTTCGTTAACTTTAAGATGCCTAAGTTTTGTTTCCTTAGCTTTCACGTGGCTATGCTACTTGTAAAACGAATGAAGCGAGTTCGGTTTGGGACCAGTTTAAAAAAAAGAGGACAATAGCTAAATTTGGCAGACAACAGAGCAGGAGGTGTAACTCCGACCGATAGCAGAATCTACGTATGTTGCACAAGTGGTGATTTTAAAGCCATGTGCTTGCGTTTGACCCATTTGCTTGAGGGAAAATGATAATTATACGCTATAGGGAAAATCACTCGATTAATTTGTTTTGTAAAGTTAATTATTCATAACTGTTTAGAGGCTACGATTTCAGCTCCCTTCTTGAGATCTTTGAAGAAGTGGTGTAGTGCTGCTGTAGCCTTTATCTAGCTAATATTCGCTTTTTTCTCCCTGTTAGGCTATTTTAAAATATTCATGAATAGGCTAGCCTAAACTATAGCGGTCTTATCGGATTAGCGCGGCAGGGTAGACAGCCTATGTTTGAATATGCGGCTGTATGTTTAATGGTTCATGGATTTACGTCCATTTGTTTATAGCCAATTTAAGCTTATCGGTTAACCGATAATAACCGATTAATGAGGGTCGACCATTGGTTAGAAAAAATAGCCCAAATTTGCATCCCTAGTTCTGATTGGCCATTATGAAACACAAAACCCCCACCACACCCACATGTATTTTTAAAAGTTAATCCAACCTCTTTTACAACTGCGCCGGAGGTGCGCTATCGTCCTAAATCACAAAATTACCGAAATTGCATTAGACACGCCCTAAAGTGCCACCATCTTCGCTTTGCGTCTGCGTTACCAACACCTTCCTAATTCACCAAAATAGGGCCCATAAGCTCAATGTGCACACATTGCATTGTCTTTCCACCCCAGTAAAATGTGACAGGAGGCGGTCATTTGGCAGAAGGACCTACCGTAGGCATTGGCGGAGATGCTGGTGACAGGGAGCGTGTGCTTGCCATTCTGGGTGATGGGTCGGACGGGCAGTTGGTGTTGACCCAGGGAGACGGGCGTTTGCTGCAAGATGGTGAAGGCCTGCTGGCCCCCGCTGACCATCCCCACCGGGCTGCCCACCGCTTGGATCACACGGCTAGCCACGGGGAGTGACGCAAAGCTCACCATGGTCTTCTCCTCTCCAATCCCTGCTGTAGCAGAACCGGACGCAGTCACAAAGACTGAATTTGCTTAACGTCTTCCATATGCTCACTGTAAAAGTGTTATCCTTTTCTGGTGTACTGCTCCTTTTAATAAGCCAGCTGAATGCACTTAAATACTTTGGTATGTCGCTCGGGGTAAGACCATCTGCTAATGTGATGTAATGGTAATGTCATGTAATGCTACTAAATAATGTATGTGGTGCTTAATGCAGAACCAGAACAGAAATCTTGGGTATGTGAGATGTACAGGTAGTGAACAAAAAAAAACTCCCGCCAAATGAGCCCAATCATCTTTTGGTGTTTTAAAGTAATTTTTATATATGACCCAATGCATGCTAGGATGTTATTTGCTTAATTAATGAATGTGCAACACCTGTATGGTAGTCTCTGCTTTGCATATACTTGCTGTCTCTTATTTACCCTGTAATATGAATGAAATAGATTAGTAAACAAATGACTGTGTCACTGCACCTCTTTGTTCCCCGGAGTTCTCTCCTGCCCCCTGCTGGTTCCCAGATGGATTGGCGTTGGCCAGGATGTACCCGTTGGGGGAGCTGGCACAGGTGGTCACTACTCTCACCATGGTTACGGTTGGTGCCTGCTGGACCACGTGGAGGGCGTGGCCTGGGGGCTGCTGCGAGGTGATGAAGGACGCAGGCATGTAGGTCAGTGGCTTGGCCCCTCCCTTGGCCGAGGGCTGCGGTGGCATGGTCATTATGACTGGCTGGGCGTGGACCGGGGAACCTTTGGAGGGGGAGAGGGGGGGGAGAAAGGGTGAGACCTGACATGAGACCCCACACCCAGCCCCTAGAGTGTGACACACATAGACCATGGCGGGACACTCACCCGGTGCACTCTGGGTGTAGCGGTATTCGGGCACGGAGGCCAGCTTGGAGCCCAGATCCTGCTCATGAGAGATGGGGGAGCCCTCTCTGGACAGGCAGTCTGGGGTCTCCAGGCCACTCAAGTGGGTGGGGGACGCTGGGGCGCTCCTGAAACCCACAGAGGCATGGGCGTTAAGACTCTCACACATACACACATGAGCATGCACACTTACACACAGTCACGCACGCACACACGAAGAGACACACATACAGGCACAGGCACAGACACACGCACACACGCACACAGACACACAGGCACAGACACACATACAGGCACAGACAGACACACAGGCACACAGACCCCCACATACCCACAGGCACAGACACACATTTATACAGTCAACTCCAAAATTATTCAAACCCTTGATAAAGATGAGCAAAAAAGGCTGCATACAATTACTTTGTTTGATTTGTGATTTTAACAAGTAATATTTTCCCCCAAAAAAGATATTCAAAGATATTCACACCCCTATTAATTATATTAAATACACTCAGTGGCCACTTTATAAGGTACACCTGTACACCTGCTCTAATCAGCCAATCATGTGGCAGCAACTCAATGCATAAAAATGCATGCAGACAATGATTGTCAAGAGGTTCAGTTGTTGTTCAGACCAAAAATCATAATGGGGAAGAAATGTGATCTAAGTGACTTTTAATGAGAGTCAGGAATGATTGTTGGTGCCAGGAAGGCAACAGTGATGGTATGCAGTATCTCTGAATGCACAACTGCTGATCTCATGCAGAGATTTTCACGCACAAGAACAGTGTCTAGGGGCTTTGAGGATTGAAGATTGGAAAAGCAGAGAACCATCAGAATGGTTCAGAATTTGGCGTAAACAACATGAATCCATGCATCCAACCTGCCTTGTTTCAACGTCAGCTGGCTACAGATATTCCCATAACAATTTACTATTCATTCATATGGTCCTCCCAACTTGCTAAAAGAGCAGGATGACTCGCATTCAATCTGGTTAATCACATCAAGGAGCACTCGATGTGGAGGAGCACATCCCTCATTCTGGTTTGCAGTGTTGAGTTTGTTAAATTTGCAGAAAAGCTTTTCAATTATCTGATTACCAAAGATCAGAGCTCAGCAAAGCAGGAGTCATTGACCCAACGCAACATGTCAGGAAATGTGAAAGGTTGGGAAAGTTTGGGTGGGTACAAATGACTCATGACAGGGGAAAACAGCTTTGCGCAGATGAGGTGACCTTACCTTGCTTTGTTCTGCCCAATAAAATGATAGCAAGGCGTAAAAAAGCAACAGGAAGGATGAGGGAGGCGCGAGTGAGAACACTGGGTTAAGAATAAGGTGCTGACTTCACTAAATCCCACACTAAACAAAAATAACAGGGTCCGCCATTGGTCGTGCGGTCGGGGGCACTCACCTGGAGGAGAGGGGGCCAAAGGGGGTGCGGAAGCAGGATGGGCCTCTTTGCCGGCGTTTCCGGAAGGCCTGTTCCACAAGCTTGGCCTCAGACGAGGGGTCCACCCTCCAGAAGGAGCCCTTCCCTGGCTCCTCCTGGGATCGCGGCACTTTGATGAAGTAGCGGTTCAGGGACAAGTTGTGGCGGATGGAGTTCTGCATGGCAAAGGCCCGAGGCACGGTCAGACACACAGAGACCGAGTGGCACACGAAATGAGCATGGTCAAAATGATCATGGTCAAAGATCCTGAAAGTACTTCACTGCTTTTTTCTCCCGCTAGAGAAACCTGAGACCTGAGTATTACACCAACAGTTTCTTTGCTCCCAAATTTGGAATCACCAATTATGCGTTTACTTGCTGCTGTACCAACAGCACCCGCACACCAGGAGAACTGCAGCTGAAGCTTTTTCCCTCCTGCACAATGCACTCACCTGTGAGCCAGTGATTATTTTACAACACCTCATAGGCCAGACAGTATTGCAACAGAGAGCCAGAGCAGACTGGGGGAGAGACATATCTCTTACTCATGACAATTGGTAGACTGTGGGCACCTAACATGTCATTGGGAGCTGTAGTGATGTAGTGACACAAGCTGCCAGATGGGGGCACTCACCTGCCAGCCCTTGTCTGCTGTCCTGTAGTAGGGGTAATTCTTGGTGATATGGGCGTAGATGCCACTCAATGTCAGCTGCCTGTCGAGGGCTGAGGAGATGGCCTGGACGATGAGCTGGGCATACGAGTAGGGAGGCTTGGACTCATCCTGTGGAAGACACACAGACACGCTGTGTCAGACTCGGGCATGCCACACAGGCCATGCAATACGCACATCCAGGAGCCAGTGTGTGGTATATTTCTCCTTTTACAACTTTTGTGAAAACATCATGGCAGCCTTGTAAAGACTTGTCCCTTCTTTATTTAATGTTTACTTAATGTTGTAATTTTTTTTCAAACAGCAAAATCTGCTATACAACACAAGCAGAAAATAATAATTCACAGCAATATAAAGTTAATAGATATGTAAAGATCTGGTATATTTTGTGAGTAATTATTCTAATTAAATTAAATGGACAGTATTATTTACAGATTAATTAACAATTGTACAGTTGGTTAATTAGAACTATATATTTTACTATAATAACTCATTATAATCTATATATATATATATAATGAATTATAATAATTTTTCCATTGATTCAAGATGAAACTACAAACAGTGGTAGAAATTAATTCATCATGTATTTTCAGGCAAGGTAGTTCTGTCTCAAAAAATCACTGTCTATATATGCAGGTGTGTGGTTATTATTGTTAAAACAGAAAGGTTAAACAGGCCTCCAACAAGGTCAATGAGAAAGTGAGCATACTGTTGGAAGTGGACCCCATAATTGCTGGAACTACCATGTGCTTTCAATGGCATTTCAACCAATCAAAGTGTTTTTATGCAGAGAGGTCATGGTTCAATTGGCTCTAATCATTAGTCAATGATTAACAGCACAAGGCAATGACACTGATTACGTGGTGTGAGATGGGCCAGAGTGATGTGGACGGTCACCTTGGGGCTGTCATCTCCAGAAGCATCTGCCCGCTGCTCCGACACTGCCTTTGCCGCAAACTCTGCCGCCAGCTGCAGGTCAGAGGTCACGTTACGTCCGAATCTGTACCCCGACAATCCCGCCCCACGTGGACTGGCTGGACAGCTATTGGGGACGCTGGAAAGAAGAGAGACTGCTCTTAATAAAAACAGTTGGCTTCACTGACAAACAAGTATAACTTTAACAACAGTTCACTGCACTCACAAGTAGCTCTCACTCCAACAGCAGTTCACTTCACTCACTAGTGGCTCACACCTTACTAACAAAAATTTAGTTAATCGAGTACAGCCAGCACCTTAATAGCAAGAGTACTCATCACTTACAAGCAGACTGTGCTTTATTCACGCCTGGAATTCTATTTACTTTACTGTGTAGGATCGCCAGGTGTTGGAGAAAAACCCTCTTTCTATCTTTGTCATGTATCATCTAGCTGCGAGCCATTAAAAAACTACACTTCAGTACTGTCTCTTACACTAGAACAATGAAAAGGACATTTCAGACTACTCAGAAGCAGCAATGCACTGTACCTCACTGGGCTTGAACGTAATGTGTGAGAGATGGCCACAAGGTGGCTCTGAACTCGATTATGTATAAAAACTAAGTAACATACTGTGCACAAAAGCAATTAACAACAAGATCAACAGAGAGCTTAACTGGTCAGCCTTTTCAAGAAGGTCCAAATGCGAATTTCAACTTAAGCTTTGCTTGTTTTAAGGCGTTTTTTCTTCAAAAATAACTTATCCTCTCAAGTATGTTTTGTGCAGTTTTCCTAATTTTTGTTTTCATCTTTGGTCACAACTCTTGGACATGTATACATTTCTATTGCATATTCATACACATTTACATCAATTTCTCTATTTTTGTGCCTTTGAAAACACTCCACTGAAGTTGCAGGTAAACGACTGAAAATCTGATAAACAGGTGTGAGAGGGTATGCACACCCCACCTTCACTGCAGAAGGGTTCGAGAAGGAATCAAAACTCATAGACATACATAAATACAACCCTAGACCAGCCACTGCAAATCAAGGGACTGTATTTTTAAACTAACTCTGACTCTGAATCCAGCCCCATCTAATGTAGCACCAACCAGCAGACCTACCCATCGATGCTGTTTTAACATTGACAATGGAATCCGTTTGTATATTTTCACAAAGATTGTTTTTTACTGAATTCAAATGCAAACTGTAACAAGACCAAAAATGTATCAACTGCTGGAGGTCAGGTAAACAGCAACACAACAGAGGAACAAGGGAACCTGAACCCTGAGTCTGTGTGTTGCTATTGTCTTAGGGAGTAGAAGGACCACCAGAAAACTGTGGCAAAAGCCTTGATCCAGATGGATTTTAAAACACTGCTGCAGATCCCTGAGAATTTTCAACAAAACATGTTACTAACCAAAATGTACAATCATATGAAAGAATAATTTTGTTCTGGTGAAAGTAATGTTTGTTTTACAATTGCCAGTAATCTGCAGCCCTTTTACTGATGTCTAATGGGTTTAGGTAATTCAAATAATTATTTGACCCAGGTCTGTCCTGTATCACACTTCAGCACGTGAGATGTTTAAAAGTCATAAGATTGTGAGCAATGTCTTTGGATGGGTGGGGGGAGGCATAACAAGACTGACTTATGTGTTACATCTTTAAGCAAAAATGAACTATTCTGTAACAGTGGAATAGTGGCACAGTGGTCAGGGACCTGCACTTTCTTAACAGATGATTGAAGGTTCCCTGCTTGGATGAGGCATTGCTGTTGTTCCCTGGAGAACAGTATTGAACCTGAATTGCTCCATTAAATATTCACTGATAATAAATGAATGACAAGGGTTACAGGGCATATGCATATAAATGATTGAATGTAACAAATTATGTAGTGTATAGGTTTCACGTTGAGCACATTATTAGAACTGTAGTCACAACATCCTTTTGGAAAATAACTACAGATTTTCTTCTTTCTGCACACATAAAAAGATTAGTGAACTTAGCTGAAGGAAGCACAGCCATGTGTGACCTTCAAATAAACAATAAAGGTCATGTTCACCACTGGCTTATCTCTAGGGCTTTGGGGTGGTTTGATGTTTACTGCATCCTACTTCTAAGTTCAAGATGTGCTCTCAAAAAAAGTTTAAAAAAACATATGTTCACAAAACAATAATTAGTTGTCACAATTAAAAGATCACTTTTAAGTCATCTGCTTGTAAAAATGAAAGAATACGGTTATTCTGGGACCATGTACATAAACATAGAGGTCAAACTCTGGTGGCAGCAGCAAGCTGGTGAATGTAAAAGCACAGCCTTGGATTGCCATGTAATAACAAATGTAGTGCCCATTGCCGAAATAGTGATCGTCTGTACACTTCCATGTATCTGGCATTGTCAGCCCTTCAGTAATTTTTGCTATTTGCCCTGTCAATGTAGATTCCTGACCTGCCTTACAAGAAAGCCAAATTCCAAGAACCAAAGCAAACAAAGTTGAGAAATCCCACTCCGAGCAATAAGAGTCCAGTCTGCCAGCATGAAAAGAAGAAAAACCCCAGAGAGCAGCTGTCGAGATCTGCACGCTCTCTGTTCGTTTTGGGTGTGGGAGTGGGGCGCTGGAGTCCACTTGTAGCAGGGGATGGGGAAGGAGGAGGGCTCAAAAATAGGAAACCAGCTGTGGCCGAAAACAGTGAAACACAACAATGTCCTCTCCACCAATCAGGACAAGTCAAGCTCGGCACACACCATATATGGCATACGTACACATACGTTCACATTCAGAGCCACGCATGATGCAGGGGAACAGAACTGGCACTGGGGGCAGCGTTTTCTGAAAAGTGAAAGCCATGCCAGAGCACAGAAGAGGCAATGTCGGTGGAACACATGACAAAAATGTGCTTTATTTTAGATTGAAAGGAAATAACATTTACATTCAGGAGGAAAGAATGAATGTAAGAAAAAAATGAAAGGCACCATACATATTAACACAATAGAAATATGAGTAATGCATGGTTTAGTCTTGCATTTAGTCAAATACAATTTTGCATCTGACAAAACTATTAACATGTTTAACCTGTGCATATGTTCTTTTAAATATTGCCGCTACAATGACTTCTGCATTAACACCTTCTTCCCTCTTGCATGCTATTGGTAAACCAGTGCCATTAAGAAGATTAACAAACACTTGGCCTTGGAAGGTAATTCTATACGTTTTATTATTGCAATCTTAAGTAGCCATCCCTTTGCAAATAGATTGTTGTTTACATAGTATGATCAGGCAGTGTAGAGTAAGGCGTGGCCATAGTAATTCAGGCTTCAGGTGCTTTTTTGTTCACAGTTATAATCATAATAGAGAATGTTTTGCTAGTGCTGCTTTGGAGTGCAAGTTTGGCATGCTAGTGAATCGAATGCAACGGAAGGGAGGGTGTTGTTAAAGGAAGTCAAGTGCTGGCATTGCTGTGGTCTTTCCCTGAAGAAGACTGCTACTCTTAGGCACATTAGCCCTTGCTGCCAGGGCACTCATTTCTGACATAAAGGAGGTGATGTAGCGCAGGCTGCACAATGCGATTATATACCAATCATAGTTGATGAACACTTCATTTCTACACCAATCACAGCTGATGATCACTTTGTTTCTACACCGATCACAGTTGATGAACACTTAGGATCTACATCAAATCAGCACTTTTGTTTGAATGGTATTTTGCTAAATACATTTTTATGGTACGGCAGAACTATTTAAAACTATCCCTTTCACAATTTTTGCTTTTAAATACACTGCTCAAAGAAATGAAGGGAACACTTAAATCACACATTGCGGATCTCGATGAACGAAATATTCAAGTTGAAAATCTTTATTGATTACATTGTGTACTTCGTCGAGAACAAAATGACGTAAGAACGGTCAATGGAAACCAAAAGCATTAACCCATTGAGGGCTGGATTCAAAATCACACCGAAAATCAAAGTGAAAAATTGAGATCACAGGCTGATCCAACTTGTGTGAATTTCATCACGACAACTCATAATGTGGCTCAGTAGTGTGTATGGCCCCCACATGCCTGTATGCACTCCCGACAACGTCTGGGCATGCTCCTGATGAGATGGCGGATGGTGTCCTGGGGGATCTCGTCCCAGACCTGGATCAGGGCATCAGTGAGCTCCTGGACAGTCTGTGGCGCTACCTGGCGGCGGCGGATGCACCGATACATAACGTCCCAGACGTGCTCAATTGGATTCAGGTCTGGGGAACGTGAGGGCCAGTCAATGGCATCAATGCCTTTGTCATCCAGGAACTGCCTACACACTCTGGCCACATGAGGCCGGGCATTGTCCTGCACCAGGAGGAACCCAGGGCCCACTGCACCAGCGTAAGGTCTGACAATGGGTCTGAGGATTTCATCCCGGTACCTAACAGCAGTCAGGGTACCATTGGCTAGCATGTGGAGGTTTGTGCGGCCCTCCAAGGATATGCCTCCCCAGACCATCACTGACCCACCGCCAAACCGTCATGCTGGATGATGTTACAGGCAGCACAACGTTTGCCACGGCATCTCCAGACTCTTTCACGTCTGTCACATGTGCTCAGTGTGAACCTGCTCTCATCTGTGAAGAGAACGGGGCACCAATGGCGATGGTAAATGATGTTCTCTGGTAAATGCCAATCGAGCTGCAGGGTGCTGGGCTGTGAGCACAGGTCCCACTACAGGACGTTGGGCCCTCATGCCACCCTCATGGAGTCTGTTTCTGACAGTTTGGTCAGAAACATGCACACGAGTAGCCTGCTGGAGGTCAGTTTGTAGGGCTCTGGCAGTGCTCCTCCTGTTCCTTCTCGCACAAAGGAGCAGATACCGGTCCTGCCGCTGGGTTGTTACCCTTCTACGGCCCTGTCCAGCTCTCCTCGTGTAATGGCCCATCTCCCGGTATCTCCTCCACGCTCTTGAGACTGTGCTGGGAGACACAGCAAACCTTCTTGCGACGGCACGTATGGATGTGCCATCCTGGAGGAGCTGGACTACCTGTGCAACCTGAATGGGCTGCAGGTACCGCCTCATGCTACCAGTAGTGACAAGGGCACTAGCAAAATGCAAAACTAGAGAAAAATCTGCCAGGAAGAATAAGGAGAGTGAAATGGTCTGTGGCCACCACCTGCAAAACCATTTACTTTTTGGGGGTTGTCTTGATGTTGCCTCTCCTGTCCATCTGTTGCCACTTTCATTTGCACCAAAGCAGGTGAAATTGATTCACAATCGCTTACACTTCCTAACTCAACAGATCAATATCCCAGAAGTTGAATTGACTTGGTGTTATACTGTGATGATT
Source organism: Aldrovandia affinis (assembly GCA_029706075.1). Lineage (NCBI taxonomy): Eukaryota > Metazoa > Chordata > Actinopteri > Notacanthiformes > Halosauridae > Aldrovandia > Aldrovandia affinis. Next base: position 4,494,188 of record JAINUG010000063.1, on the reverse strand, counting down.
AAGTGTTCCCTTAATTTATTTGAGCAGTGTACTAATGAATGACTATGATTACTGATTAATAGATATGATTAATGGTAATTTATTAAATAACACAGATGATCCAAAACTGCTATGCCGAAGGTCAAACATGACCAGATAACTAACAACCTCTGACACCTAAACTGATTAGTCTCTTGAATTTACAGCGGTTTCAAAAATGGCTAGTCGTTAACAAATAAATAGGGTTTTGTCACCGTTGGGTGAACTGTGATACTCCTGCCTACCATCTCAAAATAGTCATTCATGTTTGATGAACAGGATTCCTGGATTTCAGGTCAGACCACGCATGCCTCACCTAGCTGCCACAATCCAGATAGACAAAAGTTCACACACTCAAAAGGAAAGTTAATTTCAAAGTTGCTGCCACTGCTCCAGTCAATCCATTTTGAAGTTTACAATGCGTCCGTGTTTACTAATTCTGCATGTAACAAAGAGCAACATAATGGTTGGTAGTGAAGGGAATTTAGTTTCATGAAACCAGAAATGGGTGGAACAACCACATACTATGAGTGCCTCACTGGTTTGAACTAATTATTATGTTTTGCCAGGTAGAGCAAAATCTTTACTGGTTCAAACAACTCAGCTCATTGTAGCTCCACCTGTTATGGGGTTCATGAAACTTCACTCTATCATCACTAGTGGTCAGCCCAGCTCTAGCTCTCAAAGCAGAAGCTGCTAAAAGTAGCCTTATATTTATCTTACCTTTACTTACATTTATCTACTTAGCCAAGGCCACTTGCACCAGGGCAACCTGCACATTATTCAACAGCAAGGTTTCAATGGCAGTGCCTGACCCAGGAATAGAGCTCACAGACCTCAGGTCTAGAGTCTGACAATGACATAATTAGCAGCTCCAACAGTGGCTGCTCACAACTCTGTCCCATTCCTACCTGATGGTTCCAGTTGGAGAGGGCAGTGGGCTCATCATGCTCCTGAAGTCAGTGTCGGGAATGTTGATTTTCAGCGGAGAGATGGAAGGGTAGAGTGGCCTCAACGGAGAAAGAGGGGCCTCCTCTTTCAGCGTCTCCTTGTGGTAGAGCACGGTGAACTGGATCTTAATGACCGTGCTGGGAAAGCGGAAGATGCACCTGGAAAATAAGAAGGTAGGGAAGACGGGTGAGGATCTGTTCATGTGAAAATGGACAGCAAAATTTAGGAATTCTGAGATTGAATATCTTGCATAAAAGTCTATAATTTGATAAGCTGTATACTATGCACACACACATATACAGGTAACTGCCAGAATAAATAAATACCAACATAAAGTGTCTTAATAGGGCGTTGGGCCAACACGAGCTGCCAGAACAGCTGCAATGCACCATGGCATAGATTCTACAAGTATCTTGAACTCCATTGGAGGGATGGAACATAATTCTTCCACAAGAAATTCCATCTTTTGGTGTTTTGTTGACAGTGGTGGAAAACAGTGTCCCCTGCACCATTCCAGAATCTCCCATAAGTGTTACATTGGGTTGAGATCTGGTGATTGAAATGGCCATTGCATATGGTTTACATTGTTTCCATGCTCATCAAATCTTTCAGTGACAACTCATGCCTTGTGGATGGGGGCATTGTCACCATGGAAGAGACCACTCCCATCAGGAAAGAAATGCTTCACCATAGGATGAAAGTTATCACTCAGAATGGCTTTGTATTTATTGGCATTTATCTTGCTCTCTAAGGGGTTGAGTGGACCTAAACCACACCAAGAAAATGCACCCCAGTACATTTAATTAAATGTTTCCTTTATTTTGGCAGTTACCTGTGTATGTATGCATGTATGTATGTATGTACACTACCGGTCAACAGTTTTAGAACACCCCCATTTTCCAGTCTTTACTGAAATGTAAGCAGTTCAAGTCCAGTGAATAACCTGAAATGTTACAGGACCAGCCACTACCCTGGTACCGGCAGTGACGAAGGCAAATTAACCACCTCCTTCGAGACAGACCTCGCCTGGTCGTCAACTGTGATTCCGATACACCAGGGAAGCTTTATGTGCATGCAGTAAGCTCGTGCTGGCTTCCCTCCCCCCTCCCTGTAGGAACCAATTGCTGCCTCCAAGCGGGACTCCTGGCCAGAGCTGGTCTCCAGCAAGGGATCAAACCCCGGCCACAGTGAGCAACCTGCACTAGGAACACTACAATGACATAGGTTCCCTGCTCAGTGTTCTAACAGTCTGCAGCACAGCTCCTACAGGGGATACATATGAAACCTGTGCCCACCGCTACATCACACACAGTCCAAAAGCTTTAAAGAGCAAGAGTCCAAAACATTTAGAGAAATGGCATGCTCCTTCAGCATGGGCACTGTGAGATCTCTACTACAATAATCACTGGGGCAGAAGGTTGCATGGAACTGGTTTGTTTATCATTTCCAACTATTTATTTTTTATAAATATAACCAGGTAGATCAACTGAGAACTCAATTCTCTTTTGCAGTGACACCCTGGGAAATCAAAGTTGGTAGGGAATGCAAGGTATTGGATAGCCAATCGGATGCATACTTTTTGCTATATATCCCAGAATCCTGTTTGCCTTTTTACTGCTACAGCACATGCAAAACTACATTTTCTGACTTATTTCTTAACATTAACTCTTTCTTCTGCAGTCTATCGCAATTCAATTGTATTTTCAGTGGCTAGCAGGTTAACAATCCTCATATTTTCTAAAGAAATCAACACTACCTCTATAAATTAGAACCCCTATTGGTCTTGTAAGATTTGTGAATAACAATACAATTTTCAGAACATAACTAATTCAAAAGAGAACTATGGCTTTTATTAGACTGAGCTCAGAAGCAAAATGCCCTAACAAAAGAAGCAGACTTTCTGTGAATCACTGTCTATAAGAATATAAACACATAATAGAATATACATATTTGAAGTTCAGCTCAGCATTGTATCACTGTGAGACTGAGGTAAAAGTAAAATACAAACCTTGGAAATGTAATTTAATGGAGTCTATACAGGTTTAAGACTCTATTTAAATTTTGTATTTGCAAATGCTTCTGTATTTTGATCACCCAGGAGATCACTGGATAATCACTGGTTTTAATGAAATAATCATTTGATATTTTATGCACAGTTGTGTCAAAAAATTAGTTGAATTTGATAAGCCTAGCACTGTCTTGTAAAACTGCCTACACTGACATAATAAAAGAACCCAGGCTTTTCAGTAAACAAACTACCCATCTACATTAAACGCTTAGTGTTTTTAAAACTAAAGCCTTCCAATAAATAAGGTTCCAAGCTAATGACCAATTGGAAGGCAAATAAATAAGTAATTAAATTCCCCTTTATTGTAGCTAGCTAGCACTGTACTCGACACCAAATCATGAATGTCAGAGAAATCCCGTTTTTCATATTTTAAAGAAAACTAATGTTACCTGTTTTTTTCCGGACATGACGTCACGTGTTTATGTTTGCGCTGTGACGCCCCCACCCCGCCCCGCCCCGCCCCTTTAAAACAGTAGCTTGTACCTCGCTAGTTTAGCTAGCTAGTCGCTACGAACAAGTTACAGATAGGTAATTTACCTAGGCTACCTAGTAAACAAGATCATTCCTTAGACGTAGATCTATTACAACTTAATTTCGTTGGCCCTTTGCTTAATAAATAACTTGTTAAATTAGTTCGAATAGCTGGTTACAACATAAACAGTATATTAGCTAGCTACGATTACCTCAGTCTGCTAACGTTAGCAATAATACAATAACTAGCATTGGCTAAATTACATGTCAAGCAACAAAAGCATGGGCACAGTGGTCGCTACACTCACTAACCTTATCAATGTAATAGCTGGCTAGTTAGCAATAATTTATGAAGCAATATCAATGGCGTTGTAATAGTCAGGCTTGCAAGTGTATTGCTAGCGTTACAATATAAAGATAGATGTGTTTTACCGTGTGACCACAACACGCGGTTGGGAGGGCCATAATCTCACGAGATCCAATCCGGTACCAAAAACATGCCAAACAATTTACAGCACACCCATTTCGTCTTGCGTCCATAGCGCAAACGAAATAACCAAGGGTGTTGGACAGCTAGCCAGTGTTAACGTACATTAAGGGTTCATCTTTGGTTTGACTACCTAGCTAGATCACGACTGTATGTAGCTAGCAAACATAGGCACTGCATTCCAAGAAGGCTAGCTAGGTCAACGATTAAGAAAATATGTCAATAAAAGTCGCTAACATTACTGTAGGTAGCCTAATGTGGTGGGAATTCTGACACTGCATGTGTAAATAAAAGTTGGCAGTTTAGTTCGCTGTCTAGTCGTTGCTACCACTAAAGCCACGTTAGTCCCGAGCTAACTTTATAGCGATACTAATGTAACTTGCATTGATTGGATGCGTGTATGTATGATAACTGGGAATGCAGATAGCCACCTAGCGTTTGTATCTAGCTAGTAAGCAACCAACTAAATTCGCACACTTACTCTCTTGGTAATTGAAACAGGGGAGCGCCTCTCCTCTGGAATATACCATCTACGAATACACCATTCTTCCCCAAACAGCGTAGGTAAAAAAATGGCTCTTCAAATGTTATCTGAAAATGTCGCCGAGATATGAAGCTTGAATGGCCCATGTTGACATCCACAGACCCGTGCGATGAATTCCGACCCACGGTCACCGTCCTCTGGCGCATGACGAACTCGAAATCCCTGCCTTCCAGCCGCGCAAGGGCCTGAGGCACAGAGGCGAGAGCCATGGATGCCGAATTCGAGGAGAGAGTGTACACGGGTGCAGCCGCCACTCTGACCGGACTACAAGGTGCAGATTTCAGAGCCAACAAGGCCCGAGCTCCAGTATCGTCGGCGAAATCAGACATTTTCTTCTGGGAAAATACACCGGGAACAACAGTGCTACTACCAGGAGAAACTCAGTTGCTGGTAGTGGTGGATAGACACAACACGGATCGAGCAAACGCAAATACCCGTGGTGGAGCCCTTGGAGTTGGCACTGAAGAACGTTTCGTTTTAGCGTACCAAAAAGCCATATTATTTAGCTAAGTTATTTCGCTTGGTAGGCATTTCACGTTATTTCGACTGGAAGTAGATGGTACAATTGGTCATTTTTGATTGTTCACACCTACTATAGTGAAGGTCAATTGAGCGAAATGGTGTGCTCAATTTTTACACATCCATTTAGAACGTTTAGATCAATTCTAGAAAGTAAGAATGATCAGTTAAATTATAAAAATGGCGATTGTAAATGATGTGACTGGGCTTCTTTTTTAAATTGTCATTGTTGTATGAGTACGTAATGTATACGATACATTATGGTCCATAAAGAGTTAATAAACTATTTCCTGGAACCGGACGACACGTGCGTTACATGTGGCATTGGTGTAATGCCAAAATGTACAATAATATTGAGTCAATGCATTACATAAGAGCTCTCCCCTCATTCTCTGGGTTGTATTTTTGCCTTAAAATATACATTTCATGCTATTTCGCACGGTCAACGACGTGTTTGAAGAAGTTCGTACACTGACGTCAGTGAATTTATAGCCAGTCCTAGTCCTCTCTGTTTATAAACATGAAAGGTACAAGAGACGGAAAAAACCTGGATAGTGGAATTCATTGCAGAGAAGCTGGACTTATACTAAAAGTAGTGCGTCCACTAGATGTCAGTATCCCTCAAAGCACGCCAGAAATCGCCAACTATGCGTTAGATCTATTTACCATAGGTATTGTTATACTATTTCATGGGTTTAAAAACGTTTTCAATTTCAAGACCCCTTAAAATGTATTCCCTCTGGCTGCGGACCCCCACCTATAAGTAAAATGGTTGATGTTTGACACATTTATACAACACCCAGTACAGGCGGCAATACAGTGGGTATTTCACACGTGTACATGCAGAAAGTCAAAAATGGGACACCATATTGTATTCATCTGTACAAGATGTATTTAATACAATATAAATATGTAGGAAGATACGATTAAATTCACATTCAAATTAATGTGTAAAATCTGTCATTCATGAAATATGGAAATATAAATTTAAAATGGATAAATATAGTAGGAAACATATTTTTCTTAAGGGACCCCAATTTGGATGCACCTGCAAAATGTATATGAAGCGTAAGGAGATGCATATCTGTACCAAGTTTAAAAACTCTATGGTTTATCATATTTTTGTTGTGAAGGTACAAAGAACAGTTATAGCACCACCAAGAGGCCATACCATTTCTGGCATGTAGACTTATGTAGCCCGCTACAAAGCTGTGGTGCTTAGCCCACTAATAAAATAAATAAAACAATAGGTTCTCTCCACACCATAGGTCAGGGTTACTAAAATCTGGCCCACAAATCCAAATTTGGTTCTGTTTTTCTTTTCTCTCAGGGAGGTATTTTAACAATTAGTGTAACTGATTAGCCAGTGTCTTCACACCTGACACCAAGTAAAGGGAGGGTGGAAAAACAGCAGTACCCTACACCCTTCCACCCCCCCACCCCCATCTCTCTCACACATGCACGCACACACACATATATATGTTTACAGTGTAATGGTGCAATAATTTATTATTTTGTATATTGTTATATTTATATTTTATTTTATAGTACTATTTTAACTTCTAATTTGTATTGCTTGGATGCTTATTGTTTATTGCTTTGTGTTTGGATATTGCACTGGATGCCACTTATTGTTTAGTTTTATTTGTCTGTCTGCAATTGGCACTGCACCAACTTACCAGTTAAATTCCTTGTATATGTATATGTACTTGGCGACAATAAATCTGATTCTGATTCCGATTCAGTACTTGGCCCACGATTTGAGTAACCCTACCATGGGTGCTTGACCCCCTAATACAGGGATTCTCAATCCTGGAGGGCCACAGGGTGTGCAGGTTTTTGTTTTCATAATCAGCAACCAATTTAGACACAAGAAGCCAGGGGCCTGTCTCACGGAGGAAGTTCAACATAGTCAGGGTATCTTTGCGTTAGCTGGCTACACAAAGCCTAACAAAGGCAATTACGGCTAACCTGTCTCACGACAGTGGTTATCAACTTGCTCTGTCAACCCTGTTTTTTGAGATCGAGCTATGAGTGCATGCACACAAAAGGGGTGGTGTTTCTAACACAGCCAATCACATGCAACATGGAGAGATCCAGAGCACTGTTTCACAAAGCAGGATCGGTGGTGAAACTTTGGGCTTGACCCCAGGGTCTTTGGTCTCATGACCGTGGCTCACCCAGGGCGGGTGATGGGAATGTGAGTGCAATCTATTGCACCAATCACTCAGGAATCATGATAAAATTACACGGCACATAATATGCAACAGTATATTTTATTCATCATTAATAACTATATACATATAACTATATAAACTGTATGTTTGCTCAGGTTCTCTGCATCACAAATGGAATACGTATATGTACCGGTGGCTAGAAAACGTAGGGCAATACATACAGTTTTCTGCACAGTGATCGCATGGCTTTGACAGGTGGCATTTGTGACATGCGGCTCTAGAAGCTTGCAAAGATGCAGATTCTCAGAGGAGGGAATATTGTATCCGATATTAAAAAAACGATTACACAATTCTCTAGGATTGGTGAGGCCATTTTCCAGAGAGCTGATTGGTGAGGAGGCGGGAGTTTTATAGGATTTGATCCGTTAGCCTGAACTTAACCTACTCCGGAGCAGGTTAGGTTCATAGCATAAGTTACCATGACGATGCAACCCAGTTAAAAGTGAGCCACAGTTGTGAGACCGAAAACCCAGGGTTAAACCCAAAGTTAGCTTGCTAACCCACTAATCCTGCTTCGTGAGACAGGCCCCAGGTGAGGGGAGTTAACTGTCATAAACCACTTTAATTAGTTACGTGCTGAGGAACAGCGAAAACCAGCATAACCTGTGGCCCTACAGGACCAGGATTGAGAACCCCTGCCATAATATGTATACTTGGCATACCTGCTGAGGAAAGAGATCCTCTCCTTTGAGTTGCTGTTAGAGCATCCTGCTCTCTCCCAAAGCCTGGGAAGCATGGAGAACCTTGGGGAGTACTGGTCTCACATTTGAGGTTGATTGGTAATCAGCCAAGTTGTTACTTATTGCATTTGTCAGTCCAATGTTTAAAGGCTCAGGTTACTATATCTTCGGAGATAGAATATCTTCATGGATACTGTGGTATCCTGAATGACTCTGAAAGACTAAGCCTTGTTCTTATAATTTTTTCTGTTTTATTTGAGTCACACCCCAAGAAAAAGGAATAACAGTGCCATTAGCAAGTGAACTGGCTTTTAATTGCCTGCCCATTTATCCTCTTACAACCAAATGTTAAACATGGTGGTGGATCTGTTATGGTATGGGCAGCCATCTCATGGGAGTTAATGGGTCTGTTTATTAGTCTACATTTTAGAATGACAGCCAAGGAATACAAAGTTTTAGGTAGCCAAGGTGCACCATATGGTGCAATAATTGTTTCCTCAAGATGCTCCCATACACACTGCTAAACAAAGTCAAAAATGGTTTTATGAACACCACGATGAAGTGAAAAACATTTGAAGTGGTTCTGAAGGTATTGGGCAGTCCAACTCCTTATTAGTTCATAAATATTTATATATTTAGTGTTTCCATTATTGTATCTATGTCATATATATACATATATGAGAGAGAGAGAGAGACAAAATTAAGAAGTTGTAATTAAAATCACAATGTGCCACTGCATGCCTTTATAACCAACTTACTGTTGTAAATTGATATTCAGCTACACATTTTCAAAACAGTGATACAATGATGTTCCCCGTGTCAACCAATACAAAAAGCAGTGTGAGCAAACAAAAATAAGACTGTTCACTGTACCCCTCTGTGAGGGAAAAAGAGAAAATAATTAGTTGATTGAGTTTGTTGTGATCATTCCTGTGCCAAACAGGAAGTGAAACAGGAAAACAAGCCCAAGGCAGAAGTTCACCTTCTAACATTTACAGCATTGATTCAAATATCATTAAAGGATGTTAATGTGCTATACAAAGTACATCCCAAGCCAATATCCTGAGGAAAAACATTTATAGTTTTAGAAAATGTTACTTTTTGACTGCAGTGGTTTTTAATAGGATGAATAGCTCTCAGAGGAATAAAAAGAGACATAACTCTGACTGTGGGAAATAGGCAGCAGAACAAAAGCTTGCATTTCATGCAAAAAAGCCCTATTGTCAGGCAATGTACTGAATTAATATATACAGTACATCTTCTTTATTACGAACGCTTTAGACTGTGTGAGTTGGTATCTGATACCCCTTGACCATCCCTTGACCAAGATTTGTCCTTAACCCTGATCAATGTTTGAAAACATTGCACTTTTACAATTCTAAAAGGCTCAGTTCAACCCTATCAGCAGTTAATGGTGTGTGATGTAATTCTATGCAAGCATGTTATCCTTTCTACATCGTACATACCTTGCAAACAAAGAGAGGCAAAGGTTACCTGTCATAACACGCCACTATCTTTCATGCAGTCGTGAGGGCTGAATGTAAACCTCTTCCTGAAAGTCAATATGCCCTATTGCAACAGAGCAGGTGCATACTTGCCTGTCAACATTCTTTTAGTGAACATTTTTCTGTTTTTACATTTTTTTAGTGATTACAATACTAGTATCAGTTCTACATTTGTTTGTAGTTTATTTGGGAGATCTAAGTAGTGTTGTGGTTCTCAGAGATTAAGGTTTTTTTAATATGAGTGTAGGTGTAAAAGGTTCATGAAAGAAAGTAGCTAGGTGAAATCAAGTGCAGTTTCACACAGAGTACTTTAGATGCCCAATGACTAGGGCCACCACTCGGTGAGATGTTTTCTCGTATGTACTTCTGTCATCTGTGGTTCTGTGTGGCTCAGTTGGTAGAGCACAGTGTTAGCAACGCTTCGGTTGTGGGTTCAATCCCCACTGGGGCCACATATACTGAAAATGTATGCATTCACTACTGTAAGTCGCTTTGGATAAAAGCGTCTTGCTAAATGGTGTTTATTATTATTATCTGTCAACAAGAGGTTGATTGCGCCCCTTTTTCAGGCCACGTGTCAAACAATTATCAAGTTGATCTAGTCTAGTTGTGAAGTGTTTAGGTTGAAAGTTGTAAACTACTGTTGGGAAGTGATTGTTTTGAAGTTGAAAGTAGATTGATTTCATGGCCACACAGTGCAATAACTTTCAAAATGGAGTGCATTTAAAGGCAGGAGGGCTAAGAAACAATGGGTCCAAGGGGGGAATTTGGTAAGCTCTATGGAACAGCCTAGCTATAGGTTCTATGGCCTGGTTTTTGGTGAACAACTATTTTATTGAGTGTTATTTATTCTTTTAGTAACTTTATCCATTTCCAATGGGATGGGGAGAAAAGTGAAGAAAGTATCTCACAGAAAGATAAATCAGCACTGTAGCAGACACATGTAAGCATTGCGGTATGAATATAAAAGTATATGAGTATAAAATGTTAAAAATGACAAAGGGGGTGAATACTTCTTATACCCACTGTATATATAGTGATTCATGGAATGTCAACTCAATTTAATTATTCATGAAAATGAATACAATAACAATAAAGGGAGGAGTTGCAAAAGCAAAAACCTTATAACCTTAAAAATGTATTTACTCATAAAGCATAAAGTATTTACTATATGCCCAAGCATATTTGTTTGTGAAAAAGCAGTGCTGCTTTTTTCTGTGACTGTGCAGTGAGATTTTGAAGGCTGAAGGTCAAACTCTTCCCGATCATTCTTCGTTGCTTGCTGGAATGCACAAGACAAGCTTCAGCTTGATCGGCTTGCTTGGTTGGAGAAATCCCCCATTGTCCATTTCAAGTGGTATCTGTTAGAAACCATGGGACACCCTTTAAAAGACAATCTAACATTCCTCTCGGACTTGGTGTGTTCACACAAAAATGATCAGTAACCTATATACAGTAAAGAAATGCAATTTTCTCATCATGCCACTAACAGATAGAAACTCAACATTTACATAAAAATAGCAGCAAAACCGTTAGTATCACCATGCTTGTCACCTTTGAAAACTAGGTGGGCAAAAGCCTATGGCTTGTCAGTATTTAAAATAGAGTTAAATCATGATAAAAAGCAACTGGCTGGGCCTCCCGCGTGGCCCAGTGGTTACAACGTCCGACGCTGACCACGGAGACCGGTTCAATTCCCTGTCTCACCAGAGTCGGCTCTGGCCAGGAGCGCCACTGGGGGCGGCGATTGGCTGTCCGCCCCAGGGAGGGGGGAGGGAAGCCAACATCAGATTCGCTGCGCATAAGAGTGGTCCTGCAGTATACCGGGTTATGGTTGGTCTCGGAAGAGGCGTCAGGTCGCGTGTCGCTACCGGTTGCAGGACTACGGCAGCGAACTGACATTACTAGGGGGGGGATTGACTTAAATAGGAAAAATCTGGAAAAAAATTATTTAAAAAGCAACTGACTTGGGTGCATTACATTTTCAGTACAATATAATAAAACCTTTCAAGCACTTCATCACACATTGCCACAAATACAGTCAGGCAGTTCTGAGGTCAGAATGTAGAGACTTACTTATAGTAAACCAACCAGCCTCACCTGAGCCTCTCACAGACTGCAAAGCTGAACCTCTGGAGTACCTTCATCAAGATAATGGCAAATCTCATTCTGATACAATTGCGAGGACCAGTGGTCCTTGCTATATCTGGACAGTGATAAATAAAACAGTATAGCCCTTTTTTTAAAAGCCTGGTAAAAACCAACAAAAATATCCTAAGTGTGCTTCTTAGAAACAGTTCTGTTTTCTATGTCTGCTCCTCAAATAGCGCTAGTGTCTTCAATAATGAGGCACAATTTCCAACATTTACTACTAGTGATTTAAAATGCTTTGGCTACAAAAAAAAGAACTGATCAGTGATAAAAACATCAAGGCAATCATATAAATGTTAGTCACACAATTTATGCAATTCTGAAATCTGGACAATGTCCACCTTTGAGAGAATTCGAAAACGTTTTGGGGAAGCATTAAATTTTTTAGAATTATTAATATTTTGTACTCAAAAACATCAAAATTCGGCCAGGGTACCCAGGGTCACATCTAATTTCCAAAATTACCCAGAATTTTAAGGGCTAATTATATACGTTTCTAAAATTAAAAATGTTCACCTATTCACAGCCCAAGTGGGAAGACAATACAAGGGAAACTGAATAAGGTCAAGCGGAGATTAGGGAGGTCTACCTCTCTGGCTTGAAGGCCTCAGGTTCAGGCCATAGTGTGGGATCATGGTGGAGGGTGTGCACAGGAATAGAGATGATGGTCCCTTGAGGAATGGTCACCCCGTTGATCTCCACAAGGTTATGTACTGATATTGGGGTTTATGTATGTGATGTCATTCATGGAGGCATGAGTCCACCAGGAGAGAAATATCCCCACCTTGGAAATGACAAGCCTAGATGGGCCGAACAGCCTGTTCTCGTCATTATATATTCTTATGTTCTTATCACTTAAGAACAAGTGAAGTAAAAACAAATAAATTGTGCAAGACACTCACTGTGCATTTGTGAGTGATTTAGTGATATTATGAGTAAATTGAGGTATTAAGGTGAGACAGAGCATTCAGTACTGAATCCATTCAGTATATAAGACTGTATGTTTGTTAATGGTAGGCAGAGTATACATTGCCGCTTTAAAGTACACCCCATCTCAAAAATGTCACCTTCTGACAGACCATATTACTCTTCTTCCACTGCTCAGGTTTTGTGCTCATTACACCAGATTATGTGTTGTTGTGCATTGGCCTTAGTTACAAGTGGTTTCCAAATGGAAGCCCTACCATAAATATCAGCTTTGTGAAGATGATATGACATACGGTTTTTGTTGAGAACGTAGATTCAGTAAATTCAGTTCTGTGGTAATTTTTGAGGTGTTTTGTGGTTTTTAGCAACTATCCTGTTAAGTGTCTGTCTATCCCAGGGGTCGGCAACCTGCGGCTCCGGAGCCGCATGCGGCTCTTTCATCCTTATGCTGCGGCTCCGCGTGGCTTGGGAAAATAAATTCTAATTATCCAATTGAATCGAAAATCCGAGGGGCGTAAAAATCCGAGGGGCGCAATAATTTTTTCGCGTTGCACCCCCCCGGTCCGCGAAATACATGAACTGGTCTCAGCTTTTTTCGCGTGTACCGCCCCCCACCCCCGTCGACAGAAAATGGGGCGCCGTTTACGTGGCTCGCTACGCCACTGGCGGCTCCCAGTGTTTTCTTTTCCGTGGAAACCGGGTCCAAATGGCTCTTTGAGTGTTAAAGGTTGCCGACCCCTGGTCTATCCCTATCAGTGAGCTTCAACTTACCACCTCATTCCTGATGCAGTTTTTCCTCATTTGGCATATGCCGTTATGAATTTTGATACTGTTCCCCTTGGCACATTAAATCATTTTGCTGCTTCAGTGACTGACACACCTGTAGTTTGGGCACCAACTAATTGATCTCTTTCCAAATCTATTAAATCACTCATGTTGCTTTTGAAACTTGCATATTTACGTGTTGATTTTTAAATGTCTTTTATAGCAGAAATATATTACTAATTATTATTGACATTTATATGAAAAACATGTGTAGACACCTTTAAATTTGTGATTTTCTTACTTCAAAATACAAGCCATTTTTAATTGTCTGTCTCTATTATTTTGTCTACACCCTATACAGACACATAAATATATATGCATTATTTGTGTTTATTAAATGCAGGCATTCACAGAAATATTAGTATTTTCTGCATCATTGAAGCTTAATAATCAGAGTAAACTTTCTTGGAAATTCTTCCTAATTTCTCATTTCTTTCTAAAATCTTTTTGCAACTTTTAAATCCCTTTTAAATCTGTACATATCGTAATGTGTAGTAGTTAACTTGTTGGGAAAGACTTCATCAATCTCATCTTGTAGTTCCTTCATGATCTCAAGGTTGGTTGCCAGGGTATAGGAAAGGAATGAAAGTGAGCTGCTGCTGGTCTCATAACCGGCAAAAATAAATATAAGCGCCTGGGACAAGATCTCATAGTCTGTCAGTCCTGAGCAGAGAAACAGCAAAGGAACAGTTACGGTACCCAGTTTATGTATGGTTCAAAGTTTGATCCAATTATGATGGGAAAAGAGAGAAAACTATTAAGAATTAATTTAAAATCGGTTCTTCTTTGGCCCTCTGGTTTGGTTTATTTTTGCTTATCATTGTGTCAACTATTCTGCTTCAGGTCTTTGTTGTCACAAATCCCAAATAACTTGGGCACATACAATGTAGAATCTTGACTTGGGGGGACATTTCTCATTTGCAAATAAAGATAATTAAATTACTCTCACAGATGTCATCAGATGCCTATCATCCTGTATGCCTCTAGTGAGGTTCTTTTCCTAGGCCTGTATGCCATATGCACATTGATTGAGGTGGAGCTCATTGTCATAAGCAGGAGGATCTTTTCACTCGGGACATGCATATCAGGGCTATTCAATTCCAGGCCTCGAGGCCACCTGGTTTCAATAATTAGCTCACTTCCTGGACCAAGGAGGTAAACTAATTATTGAAATCAGCTGGTGTAGTGCATGTTTGGAGCAAATACCTGCAGACACTGCAGCCCTCGAGGCCTGGAATTGAATAGCCCTGCTGTATATTATAATTAGGGGCCCAGAGAAATTCTTGAGCACGTGACCATCTGGGCTGTCAAGCAGAATTTCAGCCAATTATTTGCCAGGTGTCCTTGTAGACAAGCTCAGCAAGCTCAGCAATCAGCACAGACATGTGACTATTAATTGATTGAGTTTATTGAGCATTCATCAGCGTCAAACAATAAAATGTTGTAAATGTGGAGGAAGTGAAACATGGCTGTACAAACAACAGTATGATGCATTTCTACCAGGTGAAACAATATCCTACTGGTACATTGCATTCAGTTAGATTTAAATGTATTTATTTATTAAATGTATTTATTACTTATTTTCCATAGTAAGCATAAACTTATTTTTAGACCGCACGACAAATATTACAATAGGGTAGCACTTGACACAAAAACGTAAAGAATGACAGTGTGAGATGGACAAGGGCGAGGAGAAAACAGCTGTAAAAAAGCATGAGGATAAAAAGAAGTGAGACAGCACGATTTAATTTATGATTTAATGGAGGCATTCAAGAAATGTCTCTCGTTGTGCAACATTGCAAAAGCCTGATTGACTTCATCCAGTGGTTTGAGAGTTGGGAAGGTAGAATTCAGGAAACCTACCATAAACAGCAGCTGATCAAAAATATGAAACACATGTCAAAAATTGCATGTCAAAGATTTTTACGTAAATCCAAGAAGACACAGTAAACCAAATGAATGATTAGATTTAACTAGAAAATGTAGAGCACTGTCCTTTCCTATTTTTATTTATGTGCTGCTGGCAGCTGCAGCTTCTCTTTTTTCATTTTTTCACCTTACAATATTTTTGAACACCATAGAGCAGGTTGTTCACTTTAAATCTCCCACCTCCTCTAAGAAAGACTATGTTATTTAGTCTTGGTGAACATTTGAATTTGTTACAACATTGTCTAATACACTATATACCCGGCATATGACAATTGACAACGGACATAAACATTTTGTTATTTTATTAAAATCTGATTGGTTGAAGCATTTGATCAACACTTATTTTATGCTACAACATTGTCTATTTATTTGACCCTGGCAACAAATGATGGCTGAAATGTGATTGGTTAAATGCTTTAATTGAAAATACACGTCTGGATGCAGCAACTAAAGCTATGAAAGGAAGCGAACAGACCATTTGGAATTATTTAATAAGTATTCATGGACAAAATATAATTAACATCAGTCTGTAATTCAGATATTTTTAGGCCAGCAGAAAGGCAATTGCCTGAAACAATTGCCATAATTATTTAAGTAATTGTTTGACACATGGCTTAAAATACAGGTTCCATTGACCTCTTGGTGGTGGAGGACAGAAATGCATGCCAGACAACAATGCAAGATTTTCTCTGGGCCTTAATTATAATACATTTTTATCAGTTTCTACAATTTTAACTCTTAAGCACCAAAATTCAAGCATTGCATACATCTGTCAAAATTCTATTGTTTAAAGTTCCTTCCATCACATCCTACACACACGCTCAGGTCCTGAAAGCATCTACTTCCAGACATTTTCCTAAACAGAAAATGTGGAGTATAAATTAACAAACATAAACACTGGCTTAAATTAAATTGCACAGATATAAAGTGTTGTGTGTTACACACATGCTGTTGGTCTGGAAATGAATGCATTTCCCCCTCTTCCTCTACCTTTCTGCAGGTTTTCCTCAGTTGAAGTAGCTCCATTCTCTGGTATCTGAGAGTCCACCATCAACTGCAAGAAATCCACTCGATTCTACATATGGAAGTCATGAAAACATTATTATTATTATTGTTTCTATTCAAAAAGTTATAAACTATTTGCACCAGTACAGTACTCTATATAATTATCATGTTTATAAATTGCTAAAAATGTTTTGCTCTTATGTACTTTGTGAACATTCTTTTCCAGATCTGCCTTGATTTTCCGAAGTGAGTCAAAAAAGAAACCCATAGCTGATGTTGGGAACAAGGATATGTTCATTTTTTCCATCAACAATCCATAGATTGCTACACACGAATATACAATAGAAAGAGTAATTGAATTTCAGATACTAATAACAGATTCAGGAACAGAGAATAGCTCTTGAATCTTACCCACAAGTATAACAAAAGGATTTAGTGAATCAAACTTGACCATTTTCTTTATATTGGCAACAAAGGGGTCTCCAGGGCTGTTGAGAGAGTCGATGTCAATGCTGAATGCCGAATTGGTGACAACGTCCATACTGTATGGGCCAAAGAACCTGAAGTATGCAAAGATGCATAACTTTACTCCAGGAAATATTAAATGTTTTAAATGGCAAATGTGGATAATATCAAATTAATGAAGGATAAACATCCACACACTGTTGTTTTGCTCCCAAAACTGCAGGTATTTATCATTTCCTTTTGGTTGGGAAAATATTTTCCTCACTATATCCAGCAACTAAACCTGTAATTCCACATTTAATAGTATTAAATTAACATGAATTGCATAACATTTCATTTATTTATTTTCACAAAACTGCTGTCATTATCAGAGAAGTGATATTGAACCGAATAGACCTATTCTGCTGTATAATTTATTAGGAAACCTGAACTCACTAACAGAAGATGGATTTCATTCTAAAGTTTGACATTTCTGTATTACACTAAATCTCACATACTCTTTGACCTCCACCACTTTTTCATTGTCAACCTTCTTCTGTAGACTCTTAATTAAATTATTTGAATGCTGTTTCATAATGGAAAAAAGTAAGAATTAAGATTCTTAAACAGGAAATATAGTTTCAAATTTAACTGTTTTGACCAAGCATGTTTTGAGAATTTAAAAATTACAATTTAAAACTTACAGTTATGTACAGTAACTACAAATAATCTATGTTTGGACATATTTGCTTAGCTGACTAGTTACTGAGTTTTCTGGGGAAAACACTGAAAAAAATTGATTAACGATGATGTCCCACCAGACTTGAAATATTCAATATTATGTTAGTCCTTGTGGGCAGAAATATACCTACCTTTATTTAGGGTACAGATGTGGAATTAGTTGCATTATATATGTCCCGAAATTTGAATATTTTCAGAGGGAAAACTACAAGAACCAAGGCCCAAAACATTCAACCAAGAAACAGAGGAGAATCTCAGCATCACCTCCTTCAGTCGGCCACTGGTAAACGAGGAGGACAGAATTCTCCTCCACTCATCATCTTCAATGATTGAGATGGCATCATAGAGAGAACCATTCAGGCCTATGTTCTAAACAAAGAAAAACACAAACATGGCATATTTTGATGCGCTTTAGTGAAAATATCCAATTTACTATTAATAAACATAATAAACTCTTTGTTAGATAGAAGTAAAACATTGAATCTCCATTGTTTTAATGAGTTAATAAAATCTAAATTTTTCTCAAAAACACATCACAATTATTGGCACCCTTACAAATTCTTATGAACAAAATCTAAAGTAAGTATATTCCCATTTATATTATA
Source organism: Aldrovandia affinis (assembly GCA_029706075.1). Taxonomy (NCBI): domain Eukaryota; kingdom Metazoa; phylum Chordata; class Actinopteri; order Notacanthiformes; family Halosauridae; genus Aldrovandia; species Aldrovandia affinis. The sequence continues at coordinate 4,476,081 of JAINUG010000063.1, read as the reverse complement.
CATTTACATTTTACATTTTAAGCATTTAGCAGACGCTCTTATCCAGAACGACTTACAAGATGTGCATTAATACAAGGTAAGAACAATCATAGTTAGCGCACAAGATTAGTGCAGTAAAACAGCAATAGACATCATTGCAGGCGTCTGCGTATCATACCTGTAACACTGGGAAAGAAAAGGTTAGTGTGTGTTTTTTTTTTTTTTAGTAGAGGGGTGATGTGGGTGAACTTCGGCTGGTTGAACACCAGGCGAGCGGCAGCGTTCTGGACTAGTTGCAGTGGCTTGATGGCACAGGCCGGAAGGCCTGCCAGCAAGGAATTGCAGTAATCCAGACGTGAGATCACCAGGGCCTGGACCAGAAGTTGAGTGGCTTCTTGGGTGAGGAACGGTCAGATCCTCCGGATGTTGTGGAGGGAGAAACGGCAGGTCCGAGTGATTGCTGCAATATGGCTTGAGAAGCACAGCTGGTTGTCCAGGGTCACTCCAAGGCTCCTGGCAGACTGAGATGGAGACACTATGGAGCCTTCCACGGTGATTGACGCATCAATCGTCGGGGAGCCCTTCGCAGGGAGGAAGAGCAGCTCTGTCTTCCCCAGGTTCAGCTTCAGGTGGTGGGTGGACATCCATGCGGAGATGTCAGCCAGGCATGCAGAGATCCGTGCCGGGACCTGGGTATCAGATGGAGAGAAGGAGAGAAAGAGTTGAGTGTCATCAGCATAACAGTGATAGGAAAAACCATGAGCAGAAATAACAGAGCCAAGTGACTTGGTGTACAGAGAGAATAGGACGGGGCCTAGCACCGAGCCCTGCGGGACTCCGGTAGAGAGGGTGTGGGGAGAGGAGAGGGATCCTCTCCAGGCCACCTGATAGGACCGGTCAGCCAGGTAGGACTCAAACCATGTCAACGCAGATCCAGAGATTCCCATCTCGACGAGAGATGAGAGCAGGATCTGGTGGTTATATATTATTAAGTTCACCTTAGAGTCTTTAGGAACTCTTAAGTGGTCATCCATGACTTCCTGTTTCACTGGGGTATAAATATGAGGTGACACACAATCATCCATCAACATCGGGAATATCAGAGAATACACAAATGAAATGAGACAAAAGGTTTGTTGACCTTCATATAGGCAATGGCTATTAAAAAAATTGCTACACGCCTGAAAATACCCATCTCCACTATTAAGGCAATAATTAAGAAGTTTAAAACAACTGGAGCTGTGATGAACCTGCCTGGAAGAGAACGCAAGTGTATTTTGCCCCTATGCAGTGAGGAGGATGTTTCAAAAGGCAAACATTTCTCCAAGGAACACATTTGGAGAATTGCAGAAGTTAGTTGTATCTTGGGGTCACCTTCGAAGTCTCCAAAACTCCCCACACAGCAGTACATGAGGAAGGACAAAATTACCTCCATGCAAAAGCAGGAGTGCAGCATTACCGGGTGTGACGCATCTCTCCCCAAAAGTTAAACCCAAAAGAAGATATATAATATATATGTACGTGTATATATATATCATTTTTTTTAATGGAGTAACAAATGATCAAGTACATAAAAATCAACTACAATTTGCCTTTAACTTTATTCATGTTGTTCAAAAGGTAAATGAAATTCGCTAATAACATTCAAGCCATGCTAGTAAAGGCCTGCAATAATGTCATTACAAATTTCCTTGCAATACTGATGTTCACCCATCCTGTTGCCGTTAAACTTATTGCCAAAAGCCCAAGATGAACAAACCTTCCCTTATGCGAGGCATATGAAATCTCAACCACTAATAGGTCCCAGCCAACCAACCATTCACTTAATAACTAAAATAAAAACAACATATATATAGCCTGATGGAAAAAATCTGCTCAAATAGCCCATCATCCCCTCCATTTTCCGAACCCAAGATATTCACGTAACGATATTCACATCCTGATATTCATTGCCATCCAGTGAAAAATAATATCTTGTTTAACAGGCAGTCAGGCTCATCAAGTTCAGTGCACTATACAATCATTCTCCTTTTGCTGGGGCTACAGTTGGTTGAATTAACTAATCATAGTAGTTCATGGCATGCCTTGGGTCCATGAATGAGACAGTGGTCTCTTCAAAGGTGACAATCAGCTTACAGCGGAAAAGCAGTCCATTCCTCACGTTTATCTCTAGTAGTCGGGATCATACCTCCGCAAGGTGCGTTCTTTCTTTGGTCTGCTATTTGTTTTTAAATATTTATTTAAAAATAAATATTTAAAAATATTTATGTTACCAATAAAAAAATGATTCCTTAAATGTTTTAATTGGACATCACCATTAAACAAATTATTTTTCAATTGTAATGCCCCTCTTGGGATAGCGTCAAAGATCACAGCATATTCTCTGGGTACAATTGGAACCTTAAACTTGTCAAGGAATTTCCCGTATGAAAGAAAATAGACATCCTAATTCAATAGTTGTCCAAGCAAAACAATATTATTTTCAAACCATCTCCGAGAGAAATGGGATTTATTTTTCAACCGTATATCCTTGTTATTCCACATTAAGTATTTATGCGAAAAAAACATGCTTGTATGCCAGAGTCCAAGCCAAAAGAGCCTGTCTATGAAAGTTTGCCAATTTAACAGGCATCTTATCTACATCATAATTACATTTTAATAGAAACTCAAGGCCACCCACGAGTCAAAAAGATGCTTGGGAAAAATATTCATAATGCTATCTTGGTTCTGTATGTATTTAATAATGCAATTTACCATAAATGTGCAATTCAAAGTCTCAAAATCTAAAACATCAAGACCTACATTATCTCTAGTATTGCAAAGGACATTTTTTTTAAATAGTGAGATTTATTCCTCCAAATGAAATATAAAAGTAATTTATCAAGTTCCTTAGAGAATTTTGGAGCCATATTAAGTGATAAGGATAAGGATACATAAACTGGCCTTGATAACCCTTCAGCTTTAGATAATAGAGTCCTCCCAAACAATCATAGATTATGATCTATATCATTAAAAGCCATATTTTGAATTTTTTTTTTTCAATAATTGGATTGAAGTTGAAATCATTGTGCTTTTTTAGGTCTTCATATACTACAATCCCAAGATATGTTACATTATCTTTAATTGGAATAGTGCATAACCTCATGCAGGTTACAATCTTTAAGTGCTAATAAAACCTTCTTGAAAAATGATTGAATATACTCAACCACCTTATTAACTTCATGCATGTCTTTCAAAAATATTGTGGTGTCATCTGCTAATTAGCATAGCTTAAATTCCCTACCTAAGACAATTATGCGTCAAAAATTACCTTTTTCAATATGAAGAGTCAATTTCTGTCACCAATACAAATATAAATGGAGAAAAAGCATTAAAAGACACTCATCCAAAACAAAGTTATTGTAATCAACCATATCCAAAATTAGTCTGATATTATTACTAATGTCTTCAATGCATAAAGCCAGATTGTTCTTTGTCAATAATATCCTCTAACCCTTGTTCAAGCCTTTTGGCAAATGCTGTAGCCTACCTCTTACACTGTAAAAGGTATTTCTATTCTGATTTCAGATTTAAAATGCTTACAAAATAGGTAAGACTCACTATAACATCCTTGCTTTATTAAATATGTATTCATATTGTGCTATTGTATGTCACATTCCTCATGATCACATGTCAGATCTTCAATAGCACTGAGAGTTTGTAAACCTTCCATTACAGTCACGCAGTGACATAGTTCTCCATGTGCTATGTACAAGCTGAAGTCCTTGCCCACAGCAGTAAGATCAGCATCTTGTCATGCAACATAGAGGAATTCTGCCAGTGCCTCTTTGTTTGTTCCTTCTGATAGAAACTTTTTCTTTCTTTTTGGCTTTCTTTTGCCCTTGCCATAAAAGGCACTTGTCACATTCCTCATGATCACATGTCAGATCTTCAGCAACACAAGTGTACACGGATAGACTTTGTGATTGACCAGTATCCGGAAATTAGTATTAAAAATGTAGAACGGTCACATAGAGCTGGTGGTGGTACACAACGGGTGCAAATCTATGGACGGGATCAGAAGACACCAACACAACGGAAAAAGTTTATATCAGAAGGAACAAACAAAGAGGCACTGGCAGAATTCCTCTATGTTGCATGGCAAGATGGATAACTATGTCACTGCGTGACTGTAATGGAAGGTTTACAAACTCTCAGTGCTATTGAAGATCTGACATGTGATCATGAGGAATGTTACACCAGGGTGTTTTTACATGCACAACATGCTGCACAGGAATATCAAACTGTAGTCATCAAGAGCCCTGATACTGATGTGGCAGTGATTGCTGTAAGTCTGCAGACAGATTTACCATGTAGGTTGTACATTTCAACAGCTGCCATGAGTGCTCGGGTTGTTTACGGGTGATACTGGGCGCATCCGCTTGCGTCACCTGAATATCCGGCACTTTTTTTGACGCAAATTACGTTCAGTTGTAGTATCCGAAAACACAATTTTCGTTCGCTACATAGTACACTATATAGTAAACACTATATAGGGAATAGGGAATAGTGAACGAGTGAGCGGTTTCGAACACAGCCCCAGTATCGTAAACAAACCGAGCACTCATGACAGCTGTTGAAATGTACTCAGGTGGTATCGGGTTTGCATGTTCAGTTTTTAATGTTAAATCCCAAATAAATTGTTGAAATTCTAATGATGTGCAAGTGTGGTTTTGTCAACTGTGGTGCTGTCTGCTAGCCACTGCTTTAGCCACCAATAGCTACCATTATGGAAGTCGTGAGCTAACTAGCTCGTGTGGAGAAAATAACGTTAGGATAACTCACGAGCTCACGACTAGCACCAACTTCCATAGCGATAATAACGGTAGCTATCGGTGGCTAAAGCAGTTAGCTAAAGTTACCACCACCATGAGCTGTTGGCTCAACTTTTGTTCTTGAGGCATAAACGGAGGTGTATGTATGACGGTATGACGTGACCGCATTGGATTGTGGTACACAGGAGAAATTGTAGGGTACATTCGCTGTTCACTACAAATCACGGTGAATTGTGGGTATTTTCTCGTTCACTATATAGTGAACGAAATTAACAGTTTAGAATTCGTCGCACACTACAAAATGGCGTACACACTATATAGTGCACTATTTAGGGAACAGGGAACGGTTTCGACACAGCCTAAGTCAGAGCCGAGAGCACAAGCGAGCGAGCAGGGGAGTGGAGTGTTTACTGAATAGTCGGCCGTCCCGCTATTAATGCACTAATTTCGGAGGGGATATGTCGTTTGTGGTCACCAGGACAGCCGGCGACGAAGATAAGTAGTTAGGCTGGGGCAAGTCGGGGTAAAGGTAATAATAATAATAATAAACTTTATTTGTATAGCACCTTTCATACAAAATTGCAGCCCAAAGTGCTTTACAGCAGAGAAATGACGTACAGAGCTTCACATAAAATACAGTAAAATAGACATAAAATACATAATAGAAATAAAATGAACAGATAAAACCCACGTGAAAATAAAAGTAGATATTTTTAAGATAGAAATAGGGTACATTAAATGCATAATTAGCAAAAGGCTAAAGTGAAGATAAGTTTTTAGCTTACTTTTGAAAATATTTAGCGAGCTAGCTTTCCTAATATCTATAGGTAAGGTGTTCCATAGCTTTGGGGCGTAACTGACAAAGGCTGCATCCCCGATCTTCTTCTGGCTGTTGCTGGGAACTTTCAGTAAACCAGCTGCAGATGCAGTGCTCTTGAGGGCAAGTAGTTGACAAGAGAGTTGGCAATGTAGCTTGGTCCTGCTCCATTTAGGGCTTTGTATATAAAGAGCAGGACCTTAAAATCAATTCTAGATGTTACCGGAAGCCAGTGCAGGGTAGCTAACACTGGACTAATGTGCTCTCTTCTCTTGGTTCTAGTTAGTAGCCGAGCTGCAGAGTTTTGAATGAGCTTAAGTCTCTCCGTGGTAGCCATTAGCTGGGAATTTAGGAGTGCTTATTTCCGCCATACGGACTGAATTCGCTATAGCCGGTCAGCCTCTCAGTTCACAGGTCAATCAGAAAGCGGCTGCCTGTTGTGTGGGCTGGAGAAGACACCAGTTGCGACGGCTATTGATGTTCGTGTTCGATGTAACCTGATTAGGTGGAGGAGTCGCCGTTTCTGAACCTTCCTATGGTCTTCGGGTCAATCTGACCCGTTTTAAAATTTCAACATCAAGGAAAAGTATGTTAAAATATTGTTTTTTCTATGAAACTTCTTCTGCTTGGCTCATTTACTGTACTAAACATGTGATATAACGACTTTAGAATGGTTGAACATGAGCCGGGTCAAATTGACCCGAATGCCCTGGGTGTGACTAAAAGACGCCGCCCCTTGGCCCCTCCGGAGGGTGTTGTCACCCAACGACAGGAAAGGGCTTTTAACTTTACATCACACATGTTTTGTCCGTGTAGGGTGGACCGAGGATGAAACTACCACGGGGTTTGTTGTCACACGGACATTTTATACTGTTGCGCAGGGTTAAACACGAAGTGCTTCCTGTCACATTTCGAACGAGTGGCGCGTGGTTACCAATTTTAACGAAAATCCGACCAATTATTATGTTTTTATGAGCAGAAGTCAGTTTTTTTTGCCAAGTAAGTAACTTTTTGTACTGGAGATGTTTTTCGATTACTGGTTTGTGTGTGTAAGTTTGGTAGCTTGGTTTTGAAACATGACAGGAACACACAACAAGTGCTAGCTAGGCAAAACAACAACCACCACAGCGCGGGGTTAGTTGTAGCAGAGCAGTAAAGTTATCGATGACAACAACAACTTATTTTGTGGTATTTTTATTCACAGAATGAGGAACCCAAAGAGAAAGACCGACAGGGGTGTGTCCAGGGAGGTGCTGATTCTTGCTGCTGGGGAGGTGGAAAGAGGCAGGTCAATCAGAGGTGCTGCTAAATCATACAGCATTTGCCACGTGACCCTAAATCGTTTTATTAGTCTGTCCCGCAAACTGAAGGAGGCTGGCAGTCTGGAGACCCCCACTGTGGGTTACAAAAGCCCAAGACAAGTTTTTAGTAAGGAGCAAGAAAAGGACCTCAGACTACATTTGCAGACAGCATCTGCCATGTACTATGGCCTAAGTCCCAGAGAGGTATGTTATAAGGAGGGAATATATATATATATATATTAGGTAGTCATTAGTTAATAATTTCTTATATTAGTCAGTTCATGTAATAAGTTCACATATGAGTTCATGATATTGACAGAGCAAATAACTAAATAAATAGATAAATATCTCATAATAGTCACTTCATGTGAATTTAATGTGAATTGAAAATCTATTTTACAGGTCCGAAAACTTGCCTTCCAGTGTGCAGTGCAATTTAATTGCAAGTACCCTGAGTCCTGGAAGATAGCTAGCATGGCAGGACCAGACTGGATGACATGCTTCCTCAAACGTAACCCCGCACTGTCCGTCAGGAAGCCACAAGCCACAAGTCTTTCTAGGGCTTCAAGTTTTAATCCACGTAATGTGGCCACTTTTTTCAATAACTTGGACAGTGTATATACCATGTATGGTTTTGAAGCCAAGGATGTGTGGAACATGGATGAGACTGGGGTTACAACCGTACAAGCTCCAGGGAAGGTTGTTGCTCCCAAAGGGTGGCGGCACATTGGGGCTATGACATCTGGCGAGAGGGGCAGCCTTGTAACCATTACTGTTGCAGTCAATGCGCAGGGGAATAGTATTCCCCCACTCTTTATCTTCCCTCTGAAGAAATTTCACTCTCACTTCATCCGTGATGGACCCACAGGATGTGTTGGTGTGGCAAATGGCTCTGGATGGATGCAGGAGGAGGATTTTCTTGAGTTCCTCCGCCATTTCACCCACCACACCAGGCCATCAGTGGAGTCCAAAACCCTCCTTGTACTTGACAATAAATCTTCTCATGTGTCCATCCCCGCACTGAATTTCTGTAAGGAGCATGGTATTGTCTTGCTGACTTTCCCACCTCACTGCTCTCATAAGCTGCAGCCCCTGGATCGAAGTGTGTTCGGCCCATTCAAGAAGAGGATGAACATGCACTTAGACAGTTGGATGAAGAGCCACCCGGGTGCGAATGCCACTATTTATGACCTCCCTGGCATCGTTAGCAAGGCCCTGCCACAGGCTGCCACACCTGAAAACATCATGGCAGGGTTCAGATGCACAGGTACCTGGCCGTATAACAGCACTATCTTCAATGAGGATGACTTCACCTCAGGATCTGTCACTGACAGGCCAGAGCCCTCCAGCACTTCCTGTGTGCCCACTGCTGGTCCCTCTGTGCCCATTGCTGGATCCTCTGTGCCCACTGCTGGTCCCTCTGAGAACTCTCCAGACTGCTTAATTTTCAGCCCTGTTGCAGTAAGGCCCTACCACAAGGCTGGACCAAGGAAGGGTGTAGCAAAGGGAAGGAAGAGGAAGGTAACATCCTAACAGACACACCAATAAAACAGGCTGTGGAAGAGGAGAAAAATTAATTGCAGCCTAAGGCCAAGAGAAAGATCTTGACTGAAAAGAAAAAAAAAAAAAACCTGTCAGCTAAGAATTGCAGATGTCTTGTGTGTACTGAAGAATACCTGTCCTCTTGCCCTGGGGAGGAATGGGTGAAGTGCATCTTCTATGAGGGGTGGGCACACGAAACATGCACCGAGGGGCATGAATATTATGTATGTCATGAGTGTGACACAGTAGAACGATGTTTGGTTTATTATCCCTACTTTGTTTTGGTTTGTTATCCCTACTTGTTAAATAAGTAAAACTGAACTGCGGATGCAATATTGTTCTTTGGCAAACTAAGAGTTAAAAATCATAGATCAAAACTGGATTGTTTGCAGCCACATTTACCATCACTTGTAGATGCACATTAAAAAATTATTTTCCCACTGTATTCAATTCTGCAGCCTAGTATTTTGCCATGCAGACTCGTGCACATGCTCAGACGTGGGTGCGAATCTCACATCTCAACAGCTTGTACAAGATCAAAGCAAATCTTTTTTTTCTTTTACGATGTGAGCAGACGGCTGCCATCCCTCATCATATTATCAATTGTCAAGTGTGAGGTAAATAGCTTAACCCTCAACAAAATTGATTATTTTCTACACTTTGGTTTTTCCTTTTCTTAATTAAATGTGTTAATAAAATCTGTTTGTCACTTTTCCTAATTAATTTAAGATATTGATTATGGCAGACTAATGAGACTATTGACAAGAGACTGTGCATCATACATTCCCACTGGGACCACATATACTGAAAAATATGCATTCATTACTGTAAGTCACTTTGGATAAAAGCGTCTGCTAAATGGCATATATTACATTGAATTTTTTATTTATTTAATTTTGTACAATTACAATTTTTGTACAGGTAACAAAACAAAGACCTCAAAGAACATAGCCAGCATGACAGCATTTCAACACTAGCAACTAGCAACACTAGCATTTCGGCCACGCCATAATAATTGGATGAATAGCATTATGATGGTTTGATAACATTTTCAGCTGAGGCCATAACAGGATTCGAACATAGCCTAATTATTATACAAATGGTAGGGTAGTGTTAATTCAGTATATATTTATAAATGTCAAATGATGGAAAGCATATTTGTTTGATATAAAATAGAATTGCATTGACTTTATTTCGTTTGCACCGATTTATAAGACTTCTAGCTGGTGTTACATTCTTCCTCGTGCCTAGGCGGGGTAAGTTATACCATTTCACTTCCGCCACTTTCGGTTGAATTTTAAATGACAGGTAAGTTGTAGAATGATAACATGATAATGGTAACAGATGTGTGTGTCACTTGTGTAAAAATATGATTAATCTGACTCAAATATTTTTTTTATAAATTCGCATAAATCAAAATGTGTTAGTTTCATCCCCGGTCTACCGTATGTCTAAATGTTGCATCTATAAAAGTGGCGTGCCAGCATTCCAGGGTGGCATATGAGAAATTCAGCATTTAATCATTTAATCAGCTTGTTCGCGTTTCATAAATGGCACCCGTAAGTTTATTTTCAAAACGACTGGAGTCGAATTAGGTTCATTTACACATTTTGGTATGACCTATAGTGTATTTTGGTGTGTCGCAGTGGCATGTGGTAGTACAGACTAAGATGCACAAACCAATTTGAATGTAAAACTTTTTATTAAAAGGAAAGTGCTCCAAAATGCACAATGGCAAAATGAAGTTGCAGACATCACTCCCCTTCCCCGTGTTGAATTTCCCAGCTTCAATATGATTTATGGAGACACTGGATCCAAGCTATAATGTTCTAGACCATACAATGTCAACAGTAGGTCTCTATACAATGCACTGTAATATATGGAGTTATCGTTTCAAAAAGTTAAGACCATACCTACTGTATGTGACACTGGATTTTGTTATCATACCAAGTCATTCTTAGCCATTACTGGTTATTTCATTCACAACTGGAAGCTGTTGGCCTGAAAGGGGTGTAAAGGCCATCGTACAGGGGATAACATTAACACTGAATTTGAAGAAACAAATCAGCAATATCATTACTGACAACACTAGTAAAATGAAAAGCATTTAACCTACCTGGATTTGAGGAAGTACATGTAGCATGTGACAACACTGTAACCGTGTAGGTTGTATTTTTTCACGGGAGTTGGCAACAGAACGAGGATCATTGACTTAGCTAAGTTGTCATCAGCTCTTGGCACCAGAGTGTGTTCGGCACTTATTGGGATCCATACCATCTCCGGTTGTGACTCTACAAGTGCCTTTTATGGCAAGGGCAAAAGAAATACATTTTCTGTTGCTTGCGAAAAAGATGAATACCTGACTGCCTTTACAAATCTGGGTAGCAGCTTTAACCTGGACCAGTCTACCTTTGCAATACTTTGCAAATACGTGTGCCACCTGTATGACCAGTCAGCTGCTGAAAATGTGAATGAGGCACGATACAAGGCGTTCTGCATGGCATCATCAGCCTTGCCAGAACTATCCATTCCCCCCACAAGTGACGCCCTGTACCAACACTGCAAAAGGGCAAACTACCAAGCAGCAATAATGAGATCATCTCTTAAAGCTAAGATGTGTGCCCCATCACCTGCTGGCAATGGATGGCACCTTGAGGATGGGGACTTAACAGTGACCTGGATGACTAGAAATCCTGCCCCTGAAAGTGTGTTGCAGGTAGTCCACTGCAGTTGCAGGCAAGGCAAATGTGAGACAGGAAGATGTTCCTGTATGTCTGCAAGACTGTCTTGTACAGATTTATGTCGGTGCAAATGTTTTCAAAGAAACTGAGGAAAGGGCTACATGTGATGATAGCTCTCCTGATTGTGATAGTGATGACTAAGAGACTTGCCGTGTTACCTGGGAGATGTGGGGGTGGGGTGTTTCTGATCTATAGACTTGGACACTTTTTTGTCTTGCTTTGACTGTTCATAAAGATGATGGTTTTGTTGAGGTGTACTTTTGACTTTTATTTAAATCAAATAAACATTTATTTAGATTAATTTCACATCACAAAATATCTCATCAGTGTACTTGTACAGTTTTGTGTATGTATTGCTTCAGAACAGCATCTCTGTGTCATCAAACTTTCACCTTTGTTGCTTCTTCTTAGCTCTGTAGCCCTCTCTCTATTCCCTCTGTAATGTAGTCAAATGCATTGTGCATTGTTATCGTTGAATGTCCATTACTTTGTCAAATCTCGGTCGAAGTAGACCTCTGCCTACGGTTCTATATGTACTGTAGCTGTCAATGGCCTCACAGATGCTGCAAGAATAAAGTTGCAAGCAGAACCATCAGCATATGATTTTCATTTTTTATTCACATTCATTACATTACATTACAGGCATTTAGCAGATTCTTTTATCCAAAGCGACTTACAATAAGTGCATTTAACATAGGTAAGCAAGAGAACTGCTAATCACCGGAAATCATAAGTACATCTCCCTACTAAACAAGCATCCAAGAGCATAACCAGTGCTGAGGTAAGTGCAAGAACAGATCTATCTTATCTGAAGTTACATTACATAATCAATTAATCACATAATTGCATGTTGTGCAGGCAGTGAGCATTTGGGCAAAGATATGTCACATTCCGGGTCAAAAATATCGCATTTTGCATCGACAGATTTCAATGAAATTTCACCAGAAACAAGATAAAATGTTAAATTAACATCCTGGATACCTTTTATTTAGTCCTGGACTTGCGATATATCATTTTGAAAGCACTAAACACACTTTCGGAGGACTTTTGGCAGGATTTCCTTCATCTTTTGCTACTGCTTGTTAACGACGTGGAGGCAGACATCTTGGAAGTTAGTTCCAAAAAGCGGCCACCTTATTGGTCTAGCGGGATCACGTGATGCCAGCTTCACCACTCGTCAACAAACTCTTGATTACGCCCAGGACGTACTAGTACCGAATTTCAACACTGATTATAAAATAACTGCAGGATTCCATGAGTAGAACTTTTTTTTCTCGCTCAACACCAATAGATCTTTTTTATGAAATAAAAAGTATGTAGTCGGGTTTGATGGGAACGAGATTCGCTTTCTAGACACATTTTCGGCATTCACCTTATGGCCTATAAGGGAGGATGAGCCCAATAATGTGGAGAGTAATGTTGTGGAATCCCTTGAGTTACTCCCCAGTTGTGAAGCCTGCTTTTCTCATGTCCTTCAACTTGTGAGAGATCCTATTAATGTGTCGAACCAGGGTCTCTTGTGTCCTACATCTGCAAGTGAATCACTGCAGCTGACCACTTTAATGGAGAGAAACCTTCGGGCTGCAACTGCTGTATATTAGAACTCTCATCTCAAGATGATTCGGTCCCTCAAAACACAGCTTAAGAATGCACTAGTCAAGCTCCCTGAGACTAAGGTCCTCGTCACCTATGGTTCCAACATTGTTAGTGATACCATACTTATTCCATGTTACCAATTACACCCACTATTTTCAGGTCAATCCCTACCTCATAGTCCGCTGCTGTAGCCCTGTGACCGGCGCCGATGAAGGCGGAGTATCGTCTCCTCCGAGACGGCACTCGCTAAGCCGACGACCGTAACTCTGGCACCCCAGAGCCACTCCTGTGTGCAGAAAACGTCTTGTCGGCTTCCCTCCCCCCTCCCTGGACAGCCAATTGCCGCCCCCGGTGGCACTCCTGGCCAGAGCCAACTCGGGAATCGAACCCCGGGGAATCGAAACCGCCATGGCCAGTGTCGGATGTAGAAACCACTAGACCACGCAGGAGGACCGTTCTCAGAACCTTTCTGACTAACTTCAATGCGCAATACCCAGTTGGTGATTGCCCTAAAGTAATCTCTGGAGATGTATTGCTCTCCCTATGAGGACAAGCCTCTATACAGGCTTACAGCTCTGCTAGACCCTCCCTTCAAGACCTCATGGTGCCCAGACCAGGTAGCAAGAGTTACTGAACTGCTTCAGCGGGAGTGTGCCAAGTTCACTCAAGGACCCGCCCAGGCTGCCATTAGTCAAGGTCCACCTGCTAAGAAAAGCAAGTTGCCTCAACAAATGCAATCACCACTTGCAATAAACAAAGCACTACGTAAAAGAAGTATGGAGAAATAAATGCATTGAAAAGGTTTGTTTGCATGTGTAATTATTTTCATTATCAATCATCAAATACAGTATTTTAGAAACACTATTTGAAACATTTTATATCATGCTAAAGTGGTATTGCACCCTAAATGGGTATATATATATATAAATGTAAAATAAAATTATATTTATTTGTTTCACAATATTAATAAATATAAAATGTAGAATTTGATACTGTGTGACTTGAATGCACCAAAAAAAAAAAAAAAAATGGATGACATATAACATATCCTCAGATATTGGAAAACTCAAAACAGATTTTAAATGGATTTGTCTTGTATTGGGCCAAGTAAGGTCATTGCCATGTACAGGAATGATTTGCTTTGTATAGGGGAACACAGCTCACAATGTCAGGTTTGAGACCCTGTACCTCAGCCTTATCAAATTGTTTGTGCAAAGCACCAACTGAATCATATAAAATGAGCCTCCAGTTGATTTGATCATTTTACTATTGTCTTTCAAGTTAAAGTCCATAATATCCGATGTTCAGATAAATGTAAAAAAGTGACGAGTCCTTAGATACACTGCCCATCCAAAACAAAAGTCACACACTCTAATATTTAGTTGGACGGCCTTTAGCTTTGATTACGGCACGCATTCGCCGTGGCATCGTTTCGATAAGCTTCTGCAATGTCACAACATTTATTTCCATCCAGAGTTGCATTAATTTTTCGCCAAGATCTTGTATTGATGATAGGAGAATCGGACCGCTGCGCAAAGTCTTCTCCAGCACATCCCAAAGATTCTCAATGGGGTTAAGGTCTGGACTCTGTGGTGGCCAATCCATGTGTGAAAATGATGTCTCATGCTCCCTGAACCACTCTTTCACAATTTGAGCCCGATGAATCGTGGCATTGTTATCTTGGAATATGCCCGTGCCATCAGGGAAGAAAAAATCCATTGATGGAAATACCTGGTCATTCAATATATTCAGGTAGTCAGCTGACCTCATTCTTTGGGCACATAAGGTTGCTGAACCTAGACCTGACCAACTGCAACAACCCCAGATCATAACACCGCCCCCACAGGCTTGTACGGTAGGCACTAGGCATGATGGGTGCATCACTTCATCCGCCTCTCTTCTTACCCTGATGCGCCCATCACTCTGGAACAGGGTAAATCTGGACTCATCAGACCACATGACCTTCTCCCATTGCTCCAGAGTCCAATCTTTATGCTCCCTAGCAAATTGAAGCCTTTTTTCCAATTAGCCTCACTGACAAGTGGTTTTCTTAAGGCTACACAGCTGTTTAGTCCCAATCCCTTGAGTTCCCTTCGCATTGTGCATGTGGAAATGCTCTTACTTTCACTATTAAACATAGCCGTGAGTTCTACTGTTGATTTTTTACGATATGATTTCACCAAACGTTTAAGTGATCGCCGATCATGATCATTCAAGATTTTTTTCCGACCACATTTCTTCCTCGAGGATGATGGTTCACCACTATCCTTCCAGGTTTTAATAATGTGTTGGACAGTTCTTTTTTAGTAGTTTCGGCAATCTCCTTAGTTGTTTTCTTTGCTTGATGCAGGCCAATAATTTGACCCTTCTGAAACAGATTAACATCTTTTCCACGACCACAGGATATGTCTTCCGACATGGTTGTTTAAGAAATGAGAAGCTACTCACTGCATCAGTTAGGGTTAAATAACTTGTTGCCAGCTAAAACATATTAATCACTGCAGTAATTATCCAATGGAAGGCTCTTACCTATTTGCTTAGTTAAATCCAGGTGGTGACTTTTTGGGGGGCCAGGCAGTGTATATCTATTAAATTTAAAACACATTTTTCATTTATATTCTTAATATTTTATATTCTATACATTTAATTTAATTACCTGAATAGTGGAAAGTGTCACGGTTCCACATATTCATGCTATGTTTTATGTTTCATTCATGTCACGTTTCATTTCATGTCATGTCTTGATTCTGTTTTCATGTTACGTTTCTGTTCATAGTTAAAGCATACACGTTTTCATGTTGTTTCCGCAAATCTTGCGTTCATGCTTTCTCTCTCTTTGCTGTCACTTACGTTTTCCTTATTGTTTCCTCCTTGTCTGATTTACTAATTGACTAATTTACTAATGATTAGATAGGTTTATTGTTTCTGCTAGCACGATTGGCAATTTAGTAACTCTAATTGCCAGCGTGCTGGAGATGTACTCATTACTAACTCACTAACCATGTGTATTCATGTTTCCTTTCGTTTCTAGTTCATGTCTATTTACTAATCTACTAACGCTAGGTCAGGATAGGATAATTACTAACAACGACTAATTATCTTGTTACCTTGTCATGCTCTCCTCAGCTGTTTTCTGTTTCGCTCTGTTCTCAAGCTAAGTGTCTGCACCTGTCTACACCTCCATATAAGCTCAGTGTTTTGTCACGTCCTGCGAAATTGTTGCCTATATCTCTATAGCACCTTTGAGCATTACCCAAGTCTGATTTCTTTGTTACGATCCAAGCCTGTTTTCTGACCATTGTTACTGCCTGCCGTTTTGTTACCACTGCCTGTTTTGACCACGAGTTTTTGCCTGCTGTCTTTTGTGCCTTTGCCCTCGCGGAGCAGACTTCTTGACTCTTGCACCGTCCCTGACTACGAGCCTGCCTACCGTCCTCCTGTACCTCTGCCCCGCTGACAGCTACTCTGGTTTATTTTGATTCTTTGCATGGTTTACTGAGTTCGAGACTGCCTTCTCCCTCGGTACTGTATTTTGGTTATTGGCTTGATTTTTCGGTTATCAGACTTTGCATTTGTTTTGACTACGTCTCCTGAACAATCCTCTAATAAAGCCCTTGCGGGTCTTTATTTTATGTCATTTTGTCTGAGTCGTGCATTTCGGGTCCAACCTCACGCACCCGTCTCTGAACAATTTCGCCAACATGGACCCTGCTGACTCAACCGCCATGTTCCACGCTCTCCAGCATCAAGGCGCCATCGTTCAGCAGCATGCCCAGGGGATCTCCGACCTTCGCCAGGAGATGAGGGAGCTGTGCGCGGAGATGAGGAGACTCGCCATCGCGGTTCAGCCACGCCTCTTGGAAGAACCTGCTAAGCCGCCTGCACCTCCACCTTCCAACCCCATGGGAATCTGGCAATTCCGGGAGCCACAACAACCCCCCGAGAGAGATTCGGCGGAGAACCGGAGAGATGCAAGGCGTTCCTGTTACAGTGTGACTTTGTGTTCGGCAGCAACCGCAGACTTATCACGATGATGAGCGCCGGATTGGCTACGTGATGGGGCTGCTCAAGGAGAGCCTTGGACTGGGCTACTGCTGTGTGGTCCGGGGTTCACTCCTTCTCGTTACCCTGCCTTCGCCGAGGAGATCCGAAAGGTGTTCCAGCACGCATCCAGCGACCAAGAACCTTCCAAGCGTCTGATCGTCCTTCGCCAAGGCAGTAGAAGCGCCGCGGACCATTCGATCGACTTCCGCACTATCGCTGCTGCTACCCACTGGAATGATGAGGCTCTAGCGGACCTGTTCCTGGCCAGTCTAAACGAGGCACTCCAGGATGAGCTGGCGCATCAGGAACCTATCACTCAGCTCGACCCACTCGTTCGTGCCGCTATTCGTTTGGACAACCGTTCCAGACAACGCCGGATCGAGAGGCAGGTTTCGTCCGGTCAGCCATACCCCAGGCGAGGGTCAAGTTCACGACCAGAGGAGATACAAGCTGGAGGAGTTGAGTCCATGGATCTTTCTCGTGCTGGAATAAGAGTCTCACCCGAAGAACGGAAACGCTGAGAGAGACCGGTTCATGTTTCTACTGCGGGAGGTTGGGACATTCTCTAAAACAGTGTACCTACCGCCCAAGAGATCTGAATCATCCGTGGAGGTGAGGTCCTTATCCAATCCGGAGAGGGCTGCCAGGAATGACCCTCGTCCCACCCCTTACTGCCTTAATCTTTCTTCCAGGAAGAGAGATCCAGGTGAACGTCTTAGTGGACTCCGGAGCTGATGCCAATCTCATAGACGAAGTCATGGTCAAGGAACTGGACATTCCCACCCTTCCACTGCCTCACCCCGAGAATGCTCGATCTTTGGATGGCAGACGTTCTGCCGCATGACCCACATCACGGAACCCTATCCAGGTGGTCATTTCGGGCAACCATCATGAAATAATTCAGTTTCACATCATCCGCTCTCCCAACGATCCACTCATTCTTGGATTACCCTGGCTAAGAAACACAATCCCATCATTGATTGGAACTCTAGTCGTATTCAAGCCTGGAGCCGTGAGTGTCACCAGTCCTGCCTACGATCCGCACCTGCACCAGCTGAGGGCGCATCCACTCCACCCCAAGTCTCCAAGCCTTCTCTTGAGAATGTGCCCACCCCTTACCACGACCTGGGAATAGTCTTTTCCAAGACGCAGGCACAGATGCTTCCTCCTCACAGACCCTATGACTGCGCGATCGAGCTGCTACCCGGTTCCACACTCCCCTCAAGCCGCCTCTACAATGTTTCCAGACCGGAGAGGGAGGCCATGGAGAAATACATTCGGGACTGCCTAGCCAATGGTCTTATTCGTCCCTCTTCTTCACCCGTGGGCGCTGGATTTTTTTTTGTCCAGAAGAAAGACGGCTCTTTGCGTCCCTGCATCGATTACAGAGAACTAAACAACATCACGGTCAAAACAAGTATCCACTGCCATTGATTGACTCCGCTTTTCACCCCCTGCACGATGCCACCATCTTTTCCAAATTGGATCTACGCAACGCTTATCATCTGGTCCGCATTCGAGAAGGGGACGAATGGAAGACAGCATTCAACACTCCCCTTGGACACTTTGAATATCTTGTCATGCCTTTCGGCCTCACTAACGCACCTGCTGTCTTCCAGGCGTTAGTCAATGACGTCCTACGGGACTTACTGGGCCGACACGTGTTCGTCTACCTGGATGACATTTTGATCTACTCCACCAGTGTCAAGGAACACGAGTCCCATGTACAGCAGGTTCTCCAAAGACTGTTGGAGAACAAACTGTTTGTTAAAGCGGAGAAATGTGTTTTCCACACGGACACTGTTGAGTTTCTGGGCTTCATCTTGGAGAAGGGACAAATCAGGGCGGATCCCAAGAAGATTCAGGCGGTCACTGACTGGCCCACACCTACTACTCGAAAACATCTTCAACGCTTCTTGGGATTCGCCAACTTTTATCGGAGGTTCATAAGGAACTACAGCCAAGTTGTCTCTCCTCTCACCAAGCTCACGTCCACTGCCATGCCATTTCGATGGAGTTCCGAAGCAGAGGGGGCATTTTCTAGGATCAAGAAGCTGTTCTCCTCCGCACCTATCCTGGTGCACCCCGATCCTACCCGCCAGTTTGTTGTGGAGACTGATGCTTCCGACTCTGGGGTGGGAGCCGTGCTCTCTCAGGTTTCCTCCTTCGACAATCGTCTTCACCCGTGCGCTTTTTCTCTCGAAGCTTTCACCAGCTGAGAGAAATTACGACGTGGGTAACCGAGAACTCCTTGCAGTCAAGTTGGCATTGGAGGAGTGGAGGCATTGGCTGGAGGGGTCCGAAAAACCTTTGTCGTTTGGACTGATCATAAGAACCTAGCTTACCTTCAGACTGCTAAGAGACTGAATTCTCGCCAAGCTAGGTGGGCGTTGTTCTTTGGAAGATTCAATTTTTCGCTCACCTATCGCCCTGGTTCAAGAATGTCAAGCCAGATGCCCTGTCCCGGCAGTTTGACACCAGCTCTGAGCGAGATGCGCCCGAGAACATCCTCCCTTTGTCCTGCACTGTAGCGCCGGTGACGTGGAAAATCGAGGCCGTGATCCAAAGGGCTCTGCGAGGAGCCCGATCCCAGGTCCATTCCCGGAAGACGCCTTTACGTTCCCCTCAGCTGCTCGGACACAGGTTCTCCAATGGGCTCATTCCTCCCTCATGTCTTGCCATCCCGGTTTCACCCAAGTACCTGGCGGTTCTTAAAAGAAAGTTCTGGTGGAACTCCATGATTTCTGACACCAGATGCTTCATCAAGGCGTGCACCACCTGCGCCAGGAGCAAGGCCTCCCACCAGGCCCCAGCTGGACTGCTCCAGCCTCTGCCTGTGCCCAGCCGACCTTGGAGCCACATTGGGGTGGATTTCGTCACCGGACTTCCCCCTTCTGAGGGTAACACCACCATCCTCACTGTTGTGGACCGGTTCAGCAAGGCGGCACATTTCATCCCCCTGCCCGGATTACCCACCGCCCAAGAGACCGCAGACGTCCTGGTCAAAGAGGTTTTCCGCATCCACGGCATCCCCTCGGACATCGTCTCTGACCGAGGTCCTCAGTTCATCTCACAAGTCTGGAAAGCTTTTGCTCGGCCCTCGGGGCCACTGCTAGTCTCTCGTCAGGTTACCACCCTCAGTCTAATGGTCAGACCGAGAGGGCCAACCAGGATCTAGGAGCGGCGCTCGTTGTGTTTCTGCCAAGAACCCCACTTCATGGAGCAAGATGCTTACCTGGGTTGAATACGCACACAACGCCCTGCCCTGCGCCACCGGAAGATCTCCATTTGAGATCTCCCTCGGCTACCAGCCACCATTGTTTCCTGACCAAGAAGCAGAGATTGCTGTTCCTCCCTCGCCACCCACATGCGACGATGTGTCAAGATCTGGAAGGACGCCAGGGCTGCGCTGTTACGCACGGCAGACCGAATCGTCGTGTCGCAGATCGCCACCGCACACCAGCCCCAGTTTATAAGCCAGGTGACTCCGTCTGGCTTTCCACTAAGGACATCCCGTTACAATCACTTCCCACAAACTACAACCCGATTCATTGGACCCTTCAAGATTCACAGCATCATCAACCCGTCTTCTGTTAAATTGTCACTACCTGCTTCCCTTAAGATTCATCCTACGTTCCATGTTTCATGTATTAAGCCTGTTTCCACTCACCCCCTTTGTCCCCCGATCCCCCCCCCCTCCTCCCCGTATCATTGATAACCACCCTGCATACACAGTCAGGAAACTTTTGGACATTCGCAAGAGGGGTCGTGGTGTCCAATACCTGGTTGATTGGGAGGGTTATGGCCCAGAGGAGCGTTCCTGGGTCGCCCCCAGTCTCATTTTGGACCCCAGTTTGATCAAGGATTTTCACCGTGACCACCCAGATAAGCTCGCTAGACCGCCAGGAGTCGGTCGTTAAGGGGGGGGTACTGTCACGGTTCCACATATTCATGCTATGTTTTATGTTTCATTCATGTCACGCTTTCATTTCATGTCATGTCTTGATTCTGTTTTCATGTTACGTTTCTGTTCATAGTTAAAGCATACACGTTTTCATGTTGTTTCCAAAATCTTGCGTTCATGCTTTCTCTCTCTCTTGCTGTCACTTACGTTTCCTTATTGTTTCCCTCCTTGTCTGATTTACTAATTGACTAATTTACTAATGATTAGATAGGTTTATTGTTTCTGCTAGCACGATTGGCAATTTAGTAACTCTAATTGCCAGCGTGCTGGAGATGTACTCATTACTAACTCACTAACCATGTGTATTCATGTTTCCTTTCGTTTCTAGTTCATGTCTATTTACTAATCTACTAACGCTAGGTCAGGATAGGATAATTACTAACAACGACTAATTATCTTGTTACCTTGTCATGCTCTCCTCAGCTGTTTTCTGTTTCGCTCTGTTCTCAAGCTAAGTGTCTGCACCTGTCTACACCTCCATATAAGCTCAGTGTTTTTGTCACGTCCTTGCGAAATTGTTGCCTATATCTCTATAGCACCTTTGAGCATTACCCAAGTCTGATTTCTTTGTTACGATCCAAGCCTGTTTTCTGACCATTGTTACTGCCTGCCGCTTGTTACCACTGCCTGTTTTGACCACGAGTTTTTGCCTGCTGTCTTTTGTGCCTTTGCCCATGGAGCAGACTTCGGTCTTGACTCTTGCACCGTCCCTGACTACGAGCCTGCCTACCGTCCTCCTGTACCTCTGCCCGCTGACAGCTACTCTGGTTTATTTTGATTCTTTGCATGGTTTACCGAGTTCGAGACTGCCTTCTCCCTCGGTACTGTATTTTGCTTATTGGCTTGATTTTTCGGTTATCAGACTTTGCATTTGTTTTGACTACGTCTCCTGAACAATCCTCTAATAAAGCCCTTGCGGGTCTTTATTTTATGTCATTTTGTCTGAGTCGTGCATTTCGGGTCCAACCCTCACGTACCCGTCTCAGAAAGGCTATTCCGCAACCTAACCATTCAATTATAGAATTCCAAATGTTGACTCGGTTTCCAATCAGAAATCTAGCTATAATAACACACTAGTGGCAGCTGAGGAAGAGTGACTTAAAAAAAGAAAGGTAGCTACAGTTGCCATCTACCTTTGTTCATCCAGAGACTGACTGTCATTTACAAGATGGTGTTGCTGCAGTGAAGGGGTAGGCTACTTGTTTTCTTGATTAATGCTGGTGCATGTACAGTGTAGCGTGTAGAGTTAAAGAATATGCGTACCATACCTGTAACACTGGGAAGGAAAAGGTTAGTGTAATTAATTTTTTTATTTTTAACTTTTTTTTTGGAGTATAGTGTTGAACAAGTAAACAGTGGTGAAGACAATTTAGCTAGATGGTCAGAGTAGTGGAGTCTGAAGAGGTGGGTTTTGAGTCTCTTGCGGAAGATCGCAAGTGATTCCGCGGTCCTGACCGATTGCGGAAGGTCGTTCCACCAGCGAGGGATCAGGACAGAGAAGAGGCCAGACCACGAGGAGCGGCTGCCAGGCGCCCGGAGGGAAGGGACAGTCAGTTTACCAGAGGAGGCAGAGCGGAGGGGTCTGGGAGGGGTGTAGTGAGTAATGAATGACTGGAGGTAAGGGGGAGCAGTAGCTCTGGCCGCTTGAAAAGCAAGCACCAGTGATTTGAATCTGATACGTGCTGAGATGGGGAGCCACTGCAGAGAGGAGAGTAGAGGGGTGACGTGGGTGATGGCAGCATTCTGGACTAGTTGCAGTGGCTTGATGGCACAGGCCGGAAGGCCTGCCAGCAAGGAATTGCAGTAGTCTAGACGTGAGATCACCAGGGCCTGGACTAGGAGTTGAGTGGCCTCTTGGGTGAGGAACGGTCGGATCCTCTGGATGTTGTGGAGGGAGAATCGGCAGGTCCGAGTGATCGCTGCAATATGGCTCGAGAAGCACAGCTGGTTGTCCAGGGTTACTCCAAGACTCCTGGCATACTGGGACGGAGACACTATGGAGCCTTCCACAGTGATTGATGCATCAATCATCGGGGGCCCTTCGCTGGTAGGAAGAGCAGCTCTGTCTTCCCCAGGTTCAGCTTCAGGTGGTGGGTGGACATCCATGCGGAGAAGTCAGCCAGGCATGCATAGATCCGCGCCGGGACCTGGGTATCAGATGGAGAGAAGGAGAGAAAGAGTTGAGTGTCATCAGCATAACAGTGTTAGGAAAAACCATGAACAGAAATAACAGAGCCAAGTGACTTGGTGTACAGAGAAAATAGGACGGGGCCTAGCACCGAGCCCTGCGGGACTCCGGTAGAGAGGGTGTGGGGAGAGGAGAGGGATCCTCTCCAGGCCACCTGGTAGGACCGGTCAGCCAGGTAGGACTCGAACCATGTCAACACAGATCCAGAGATTCCCATCTCGATGAGAGATGAGAGCAGAATCCGCTGGTCCACGGTGTCGAATGCTGCCGACAGGTCGAGGAGGAGGAGGACGGAGTTAAGGGATTGGGACTTAGCTCCGTGAAGAGCCTCAGTGACTGCAAGGAGAGCAGTCTCTGTGGAGTGGCCTGCTCTGAACCCAGATTGGTTGGGATCAAGCAGGTCGTTCTGTAAGAGATGAGCATACAGTTGGTTATAGACAGTCCGCTCTAATGTTTTGGAAAGGAATGGGAGGAGAGAGACAGGTTGGTAGTTTGAAATAACAGCAGGATTCAGAGAGGGTTTTTTGAGGAGGGGGACAACATTAGCGCATTTGAGGGAAGAGGGGACAGAGCCAGTGGAAAGAGAGGAATTAATGACATTGGAGACAAAGGGGAGGATGTCCATAGCAATGGACTGAAAGAGGGGGGAAGGAATGGGATCAAGAGGGCAGGTAGTAGGACGGTGAGAGAGGACAAGTTGAAGGATGTCTGAGTCAGGGAGGGGCGAGAAGGAGGACAGAGGGGTGAGAGGTTTAGGTAGCAAGATGGGTGAGGGAGAGGTTGGGGGGAAGATGTTGTGAGTTGTGGGGTCGGAGGCGTGCAGGTTTAGTGGATAGAGGACAGTGTGAGTCAAAGGAGGAGGAGAGAGAGGAAAGTAGGGTGGACGATGCCTCCTTAGCAGGTAGGTGAGAGAAGGCATCAGTAGGGGGAAGGGAAGATAGAACAGTAGCTGACAGGGCAGCGGGGGAGAGAGAGCGGAGGTTGCGACGGACAAGGACAGTGGGAGCAGGTGAGGATGGTTTAGGCACAGAGGGGAGGGGGAGAGAGAAAGACAGAAAGCAATGGTCAGACACATGTAGAGACCCATACCCTGTCACCGGGGGGCGAACGCCTGGCCCCGGCACCGGTTGTCGTAGGCCCATTTATGTTTCCACGCTGCCTTGGCCTGGGCCTGGTGAGTAAAGTCATGGGCCACCTGGAGGCACTCCTGCAGCCGGCGGAGATAGTCGAGTTTGGGCCCACCCTCCAACTCAAGCTCTGGAGGGGGTCCGAACACCAGGTCTACGGGGGTCTTAAGCTCCCGGCCAAACAGGAGGCTGGCCGGTGTGCAACGGCTTGATTCCTGTACAGCAGTGCGGTAGGCCCACAGGACCAGAGGCAGGTGGCAGTCCCAGTCCCACTGGTGCTGGCTGGTTAAGATGGCCAGCTGGGTAGCCAGGGTCCGGTTAAAGCGTTCGACCAGGGCATTACTCTCCGAAGACCAGGGACTCGAAGTTCTGCCCCTGGTCACTGTGTAACTCGGCGGGGGCCCAGAACCGGCAGAACATCTCCTCGACCAGTCTCCCCGCCGTAGTGCTGGTGCTCTGGTCCGGCACCGCATATGCCTCGGGCCGCTTCGTGAAGTAATCCATGGCCACGAGAACGTAGCGGTTACCAGAGTCAGTGACAGGGAATGGGCCGAGGATGTCCACTCCGATTCGCTCCATCGGGGCCCCACCAAGTCTGCAGTGGGGTGTGCGGGGATGGGCCCCCGTGCAGAGGCCAAGCAGTTCACGGGGTCTCGTTGTCGGCAGCCAGGCCAGGCCCCTGAGGCCAGAGTCGTTCGCCCCCCACACCCGGGCCGCACTAACTGCAGGACTTGAGTCCGGAGCCACCAGCCAACAGGTCTGCCCGGGCCCGCCACCGCCGATGAGGACGACCTAGCCCACTGGGAGTGGTAGGCTCTCGTTTCCATGTCCAGGGTGGCCACGTCCGCCCACTCCGGCCGCTTCCCAGCCACCAGCCAACTCTGCATGTGAACGAGCACCGCGTCGTGCTCCTGTGCTTCACTAGGTGAACGGCAGTGATGGTGTTGCTCCATCCATTGTAATCTGCTGCGAGCTGTACCTGGGCAAGGTACGATGTCAGCTCCGCTGTTCCGTCATATTTCGGCAGCTTGGCGAGGGGTTGAAGGGCAGCGGGGTTGGTAGCAACGCCCCTGGGCTCCGACGCGGTGCAGCGTGGGCAGCTAGCGCTAGCCCCGTCCGGGCGCGCTTCTGCTTCTCTGGTCTCCGGCCTTCCCTCTTCCCTCGTTTGCCACATCCGTCGGATAGTCTCCTTCATCTCCGTGCGCGAACAGGGGTGCTTGGCTGGTTCCATCCCTCCTTCGAGCTGGCGCTGCATTGGCTGTCGTTGCTAATGGCTCTCACTTCCTGTTGATACATGCTCTCTTCTGACACCAATGTGGCAAGCATGCGTTGGGTGGTGTATCAAGGAAGGAGACAGAGTCCAAGTAGAATGCAAAACTGGCTACACGGGCAGCCGTTTTAATAAAGAAAAGGATAGTTACCCATACTCCGTACACCGCTCAGTCATGGGTAATATCTGCTGCTAGCTTCCGTGTTCCCTACACTGCACAAACCCGGAAGTAGCCTAAAAACCAGTGGAGGTTCTTGCCTGCCTACCGAGTCCTTAAAAGGACACGAGAGACCGATGAAACACCTTTCGCAGAAAACACAGCCAGTCAGGAAGGTACAGTCCATTCCACACAGGGCGCATTGACACTCTCCCACTGGAACTTGGGAGACGGCATTATTTACATAGCGTGTTCCGGTCACGGTGGTCCAAACGGCACACACCGCGACCAGCTAGCTAACACAACACAGTTTAACTAAACATTACACGCAAACACAGAACAGAACAATTTAACAGTTTAACCGGGGAGACGCTTAACCAGAATGCTCCGCGCACACATTTATTCACAGGCGACTCCGCCGGATCGCCACAATATTAAGTGACTGTGAAGGTGAATACAACATATTAAGCACTGAATTCACCCAAATGCACAACAAAGAAAATTAATGAAGTACATTTAAAAATTATGGAAAAAATGCCATCTGCGCATTCAAAGCCAACCAATGCCTTGACTCAGAACGCAAATGCATGGATCGTTTCTCATGGATCAATGATTGTTACGTCTCATACATGAGCACATTAAAACATGGGGCAAACCTACACGAAATTACCCAAATTTTTGTAAAATAAAACTGAAACCCAGTGTTGCATCTGTGCAGTACACCACCAGGTTACTGCATGCGTACAACCACGATGAGAGTTGAGTTTGCTTACTGCGGAAGCCGTGACGTCACTCCCAATCGGTCAGCTGGCACCATCATCTAAACTGGGAGGGTCTCGACAGCATTAAATGAACGACATTCCCTGCCCCTTCCCACCCGTAGTGAAGGATTACTACATAAACCAAAACAAAAATATTCAGCGGGCGGCTGGTGTGTTAGAGGAGAGGAATCGGCGGTAGCTCAGCGTTTCAGATTTCTCCGTATTTATATATACATTTATTTATTCATTTTCCCATTGAAAATTATCCTGCAATGAATGGAAACCATTGCTGCGGTTGTTGGGCGACAGGTCAGCGTTGAGGTCCTTTCATCTTCAGAGTCGGAGTTTAATTTTCCTTAAGGATGGATCGGAACAAACCTAACCGATTTAATATTGACACAGATGCTGGCATCATGAGGAAAACCCCTACGGATTGCGTCTAGAGATCTTTTTGTAGGGCATCGGCTCTGGATAGAGGGATACAGTCATTGCACTTTTTATCCACAGGAACAGAAATATATAATAACATTATTATATGATCAAGTCGATTAACAAAATAATTGCCTCGTTAATGCGTATTTTTGGGCGAGAAGCGTGGCATGTCTTGTCTATTGTCGAGGTTGCTTTTTAATAAATAATTCTAAGGCACTACTGACGATTTCTAAAATCAGGAAATAGCGTCTTGATTCGATACAAAAATACCGTTATTGACATTTAATGCCTGGTCTCTCCTACATGGGAGAAACCTTTTCCTCTAAGTGAAGTTTGCAGTATTGGGAAGCTGAAACCTATCGCCGTTGCTAGGATGATGGAGCTACAGATTGACGAGGTGGTCTATCAGGACGACTACGGCTCTGTCTCGGTGATGTCGGAGCGTGTGTCGGGCCTGGCTAATAGCATCTACCGGGAGTTCGAGCGTCTAATTCACAGCTATGACGAGGAGGTGGTGAAGGAGTTGATGCCACTGGTGGTGAACGTGCTGGAGAATCTGGACTCGGTGCTCACGGAGAACCAAGAGCACGAGGTGGAGCTCGAACTGATAAAGGAAGACAACGAGCAGCTGATCACCCAGTACGAGCGCGAGAAGGCGCTGCGCAAACAAGCAGAGGAGGTGCGGTCCTTCTTACCATTTTATTTCTGAAATAGTTTAGAAGCATTTTACCATCATTTGTTATCTTATATTTACGAGTATAAATGTGGCATGGACATGTTTGGTCTGCAATGTAAGACTCCACCCATTTATGTGTTAGTATTATGTTCATTTTAAAACGGGCGTTGCTTGAAATAGTCTACGTAATCATAAGGATCTACTTTACAAAGCCCTGAATATTTCTCATTTTGGTCTTGTTCATAAGATGACCTATGACGTGAAGAAAACTCCATGGCCCACATTGTCTCATACTGACATCATGAAATACCACATTAATCAGTCAATCAGTCAATAATCTTGAAATAGCTTGAATTTTCTTTTGGACTTTCTGGAACATAACAAAAGCGTGTTAACCCACACTGGTCATAGCGTTTAGTCAGTGTGATGAATAAGGGTCTGGATCTTATAGAGAGCAGTGGGCCTTGGATTTGAAAACATGTGGGTAAGCTTCACGTTAATGCAGAAGGGATTTTGTATTGTGTTGTGATTGAGCCCCCCACCAACAAATGAAAGGGATTTGACTAGGCACTGAAGAGCATCATGAACCAGCCGTAAACCTACTCTCTGTGCAGATGCCATTTGAAGTGAGTAAAGAGATTTGCCTTTGGGAGTTTGACACAGTGATACAGCCTTGGGCAGTACATCTCTGCACATGAATTAACTCAGTGCAGATGTGTTTTTACTTGGCTAGATCACTTACAGGGTAACCGATAATCAGGCATTTAGGCTATTGTGCCATTATTTTTATTTGCTTGGCAGATACCCTTTTCCAGTATATCATATCAGTATCACATATCATCCAGCTGTACATTTACTGAACCAGTTCAGGTAATGTTATGTAATGCTCAAGGGTACTGGGAACCACCAGGGAATCACCCCCCCCCCCCCCACATGTTCTGGTTACCTGCCCAGCTACTTAACCACTACACTGCAGCATTGTTCTAGCCTATAGAAAAAATATGCATTGATAGTGAAAGGCACATTATCTGAATCTTTGAGGTTATGTTATCATGACTTGCCTCAGCTCTGTTTTTGCCATGCAACAGTATTCTTTGTGATAACCTCTGCTCACTTCAGTATGTTATGGATAAGGTCTACAGGGATAATGTGTTTTTAACCCTTTGAGAAAGTAAAGAAAATCTGTGAAAGGCCTGAATATGCTCAGAATCTAAAGAAGTCTTGCATTTTTCTTAGACTGGCTGGTTCTTTAGCAATGTGCGGTGACCAACACTATACTGGTGTTACACTGATTTCCTGTCCCCGGCACTGCGACAGAGATTGAAGGGTGACAGGACACTGTAGCATTTCCCACTAATACACCACTGTGTCCCCATCCTGTAATGTGCAGACCTCTGCAATCCTCATACACAACACGGCCAAGGTCCTGCCAGTGTTATTTATACTGCAACGTCATAATGGGACTGCAGAGTCTCTCATTTGTATCTGTCTTAACTCCCTCCTTCCTCTTCACTCCTGCAGTTCTCAAGCCTGATTACATTCTCATTATCTGTATGACTGATAGGTATCACAGCTACACACTAAAAACAAATACTATGCTATTAAAACAAATGAAAAATCATGCAAATTTAAAAGTCAATGTTGGTGACTTAGAATAATGTACGTGTCGAACATGGTAACGGCTGAAGCTGCATTTTTCTGCATGTACTATTTCTCAAGGTAGTACAATTTGATTAGAAATGATTGACATTGCAGACTAAGAGTTATAGTTTTAATCTCAAATGACTATTTTCTGGACGGCAAGCATATTATTTTGCTGGAGAAAAATGGAAATTTCAGAAAGGGATGTATATTTACATGTAATGAGTTTTTGTCTAAAAGGTAAGAAGCAAAAATTAAGTCAGGTATCACATATCCAGCTATCAGTAAATATTCATTTTTAAATGGTCTTTCATTAGTTTGATTGTTGCCATGGAAAGAAAATTCCCCCTGGCCACCCATAATATCATACAGTGGGGAAAATAAGTATTTCACCCCCTGCTGATTTTGTGAGTTTGCCCCCTTACAAAGAAAGGAACGGTCTATAATTTTCATGGTAGGTTCATCTTAACAGTGAGAGACAGAATATTTTAAAAAATCCCAGAAAATTACGTTATATGAATTTTAAACATTTATTTGTGTTTTATTGAGGAAAATAAGTATTTCACCCCCTAGCAAAACATGACTCAGTACTTGGTGGAGAAACCCTTGTTGGCAAGCACAGCGGTCAGACGTTTCTTGTAGTTGGTCACCAAGTTTGCGCAGATCCCAGGAGGGATTTTGGCCCACTCCTCTTTGCAGATCCTCTCCAAATCCTTAGAAATCCATTTTCAGTGTCCTGGCTGAGGGAAGGAGGTTCTCACCCAAGATTTCCCGGTACATGGCCCCATTCATCCTCCCCTCGATCCGGTGAAGTCGTCCTGTGCCCTTAGCAGAGAAACAGCCCCAAAGCATAATGTTTCCACCGCCATGCTTGACGGTGGGGATGGTGTTCTTGGGGTCCAAGGCAGCTTTTTTCTTCCTCCAAACACGGCGAGTCGAGTTGATGCCAAAGAGCTCGATTTTAGTCTCATCTGACCACAGCATTTTCTCCCAAGCCTCCTCTGAATCATCCAGGTGCTCATTGGCAAACTTCAGACGGGCCTGTACATGTGCCTTCTTGACAGGGGGACCTTGCGGGCACTACAGGATTTCAATCCATTACGGCGTAGTGTGTTACCAATGGTCATCTTGGTGACTGTGGTCCCAGCTGCCTTGAGATCATCAACAAGCTCCAGCCGTGTAGTTCTGGGTTGTTCCCTCACCTTTCTCATGATCAGGTTCACTCCACGAGGTGAGATCTTGCGTGAGCCCCAGACCGAGGGAGATTGATGGTCAATTGGTGTTTCTTCCATTTTCTAATTATCGCACCAACAGTTGACTCCTTCTCACCAAGCTGCTTGCCAATGGTCTTGTAGCCCATTCCAGTCTTGTGCAGGTCTACAATTTTGTCCCTGATGTCCTTAGACAATTCTTTGGTCTTGCCCATTGTGGAGAGGTTGGAATCTGATTCATTGATTGATTCTGTGGACAGTTGTCTTTTATACAGGTAACGAGTACTTAATTAGGAGTACTAATTAAGTAAGAGGACTAATCTGTGTGCCTCCTGGTCACATAACCGGTCTGTGAGAGCCAGAATTCTTGCTGTTTTGCTAGGGGGTGAAATACTTATTTTCCTCAATAAAACACAAATAAATGTTTAAAATTCATATAATGTGATTTTCTGGGATTTTTTTTAAATATTCTGTCTCTCACTGTTAAGATGAACCTACCATGAAATTTATAGACCGACCGTTCCGTTCCTTTCTTTGTAAGGGGACAAACTCACAAAATCAGCAGGGGGTGAAATACTTATTTTCCCCACTGTATATGTATTACTATATTGTCAACTTGATGATAGATAAAAACAAACTGTTTGGAATAATTGTTGTCATCATGGTTCTTCTTCGTCGTTTGGGTATATTATTTTCCTGCTCCCCTAGGCTCGGGGCCGAGGGGCTATCCTTTTACCACCTCAAGCCTAGGGGGGGTTCACCCAGGCTATATTTCGGGGCACACCTCCAGCAGCCATGTCACCGTGTCGTCATCCAAAACCGACAGACCATGGATCCCATTGGGTGCCCGATAAATCGGGCAATCCAAGATGACATGGTCTGCGGTTTGTTCCTCTGCGCCACACTCGCAGGCCGCGCAGGAGGCCAAGCCCCATCTGTGCATCGATGAGCAGAAACGCCCGACGCCAGTCCGGAGGCGGTTAAGCCTCACCCACGCCAGTCGGGGCAGGTCCACCCCGATGGGGGGAGGACCGACGTCTGGGATGAAGTCACGGAGTCTAGAGGTGTTTTTCTCCCACTCCGTGCTCAGGTGTAATCCACCCACCGTGCCGCACTGATATTAAGGTCGCTGCATTGCTGCAGGAGTTCCCGTGCGGCAGGCACAAATGGGTGTCTCGACTTGAGGCGCCCGGGAGGCTCAGCTGTTAGAGTGAGCCTTTCATGAAGCAGATGGTTTGGCTCCATGGCCCGGCATGCGAGACGTGCTATGGCTCCCTGCACGGCGAAGCCCAGCGGCTGGATGCCTGCAAGGATGGAGAGGTTGTCCACAGGAGTGGGACGCAGGCATCCTGTCACAATGCGCAATGCTTCGTTGATAGGCGTATCGATGAGGCGGGTGAGCACTGCGACACCATACTGGCGCGCAGTACTCACTAGTCGAGTAGACAAGGGCCAGGGCAGCCGTACGCAGTGTTCTTGCCCGGCGCCCAGCCTGACCCGACTAGTCGCCTCATCAATGCCACACGAGATGTTAGCTTCTTGCGCAGTGACGCGAGGTGTCGGCGACGTGAGCGACCTGTCCAGTGTCACGCCGAGGTACGTTGGCTCAGCGCAACATGGCAGGGGTATTCCGCCGATATTTACTCGGAGCTCACGTTTGGCCTCCTTGTTGTAAAGATGGAAGGCTGCCGACACCGTCTTTGCCTCGCTGAGCTTCAATCTCCATTTCTGGAGGTATGCCACTAGTGTCTTCATATCCTGGCCTAATGTCCCTCCAATGACTGCCAGTCTCCAGCAGAGTACACCAACGCGAGGTCATCTGCGTAGGCATACTTCCGCGAGACTGTGTCAGGCAAGTCATAGGTGTAGATGTTATAGAGGAGGGGGCCAGGACCGATCCCTGGGGACGCCGTTCTTGAGGCGTCGTAACCTACTCGCTGTCCGCTACCGGTGGTGAGGGTGAAGCTGCGATTTCGGACAAGCTCCATGATCATTCTGACCATGTGCCTGTCCGGCAGCAGGCGGAGCAGCTTGCAGGTGAGGCCGCGATGCCATACGGCATCGTAGGCAGCCGTCAGATCGACAAAACGGCTCCAGCCTTCTTTTTGGCCGAGAAGCTGTCCTCGATGTCTTGGGTCAACAAAGTGACTTGGTCTACGGTCGATCTCCCGCGTCGGAACCCAGCCTGCTCCCGGGGGAGCAGTGGGTCAACAATCGGTTCGACGCGGGCGTAGATAAGACGCTCAAGGATCTTGAAGGGGATGCAGAGCAAAGAGATGGGACGGTAGCTCTTAGGGTCCCCTTCAGGCTTATTCGGCTTCGGGATCGCGACAACTAGGGCTCTTCTCCAGAAGGTCATGGTGATGACTTGCAGATTGGAAAGTTGTCTGTGATGAACTTGATCAGCTTTTGGCAATTAAAATAGAGTTCATATGCACTGTGCTCATAAATTATTTGTGTGTTTCTCAATAGGAAAAATTTAAAATCCACACATTTTCCCCTCCCCTTCCCCTCTGAAATGTGAGATTTTTGATTCATGATTTTAAATAAAATAAAATTTTATTGATAGAGCACATTTTGTACACGGAGGCAACTCAATGTGCTTTACACACATACATAATCAAATATATAAAATATAGTAAAACATAATAAAATATAGGCCTACAAGTAGATATGAAAACATATAAAGTACATAACAGTAGTTGTAGATATTAGTGAAAAACATTAGTTAGAAAAA
Organism: Aldrovandia affinis; assembly: GCA_029706075.1. Classification (NCBI taxonomy): domain Eukaryota; kingdom Metazoa; phylum Chordata; class Actinopteri; order Notacanthiformes; family Halosauridae; genus Aldrovandia; species Aldrovandia affinis. The sequence goes on along the minus strand of JAINUG010000063.1, from coordinate 4,443,083 downwards.
CATTTTAGTGTCTACAAGGGCGTTGTATACATTTCAGAAGTGTGGTACAATCGGTGGCAAGCATTTAAGTGATAATTTCCAGCTATGCTGCTTCTCCAGTTTAACGTATGAATGCCCATGGTAATTCTTCAACAAGACATGAAATGTAAACTGATGTCGCATGGACCACAGATTACTGGTAGTTTTGGAGTTGCACTGCACATGAATCTGCAGTAGTACACACTCATTTAGCTTGCATGTTGTAGTAGAGAAGAAGCTAGCTAACAGTAGTGGGCTTCCTGCACAAATCACAACAACAAGCCTTCTAAGTAACATTAGCTAGGCTAGGTATTTGGTGTTTATTCGTATAGCTAGATAGCTAGCTTCATTTAATTTTCTTTTTAATTGCATCTAGCTATTTTACCATGTGGCTGGCTATCCATTTGTTTGCTTCATGAAAGACAAACATTTGTACAGCCCCCGGTTTGAATCCTTTAACTTTGCTAGTTACATTTGCTATCTAGCCAGCTTGTCAGCTATTGGAATGTTGAGGATCAGTTTGTACAGAAAATACATTTTCATGATCTGAGTTGTTGCTACAATCAAAAACAGCACAGGTTGCAGGCATTTTCAATGTAAGAGTGTAAAAGATAGAACTGTGACTTAGCTATATATCACTAACATTATTTACAGATTTACAGTAGTAGAAATATATGACGAGACTGCTTGCTTGCCCTTCAGCTGACAATTTGAATGTCGAAATATGTCATTGTGATGTGTTATCAAGCATGCAGTAACCTGTTGGCATGATAGCTTTTTGTGACATTACCAGCTGAAGATTGTTTACAAATTATGAACATTGTATCAATGCAAGTGAATGACATTTTTAAAATATATGATAACATATCATTAATATAGGCGGCACGGTGGTGCAATGGATAGCACTGTCGCCTCACAGCAAGAAGGTCTCGGGTTCGAATCCAGGCCGGGGGCCTTTCTGTGTGGAGTTTGCATGTTCTCCCCGTGTCCGCATGGGTTTCCTCCGGGTACTCCGGTTTCTTCCCACAGTCCAAAGACATGCACGTTAGGCTAATTGGAGAGTCTAAATTGCCCGTAGGTATGAGTGTGTGAGTGAATGGTGTATGTAGTGCCCTGCGATGGATTGGCGACCTGTCCAGGGTGTATTCCTGCCTCTCCCCCCAATGCATGCTGGGATAGGCCCCAATGCATGCTAGGAATAAGCGGCTGAAGATGAGATATCATTAATATCTGAAAACCTTTTTGGAGTAACAAAAAACCCTTCTGAAGCTACTGGCTGAGTTTGGTGAGCCTAGCTCAAAAAGTGATGCATAATAATAATAATAAATAATACAAATATCAGTAAGTTGCCTTTTTCAAGCCAACTCAATTCACTTCTGATATAATTACATATGACACAACAGAACTGGGAAAAAACAAACACATTGATTCATCACTCATGTTGTGTTGAAAATATGCCCGAATGTCTATGTTTTTTTTCTTCAACATTTTGAGCTGTTGAGTGAAATATTTTATACCACCAGCCATGTGAAAGAAAACCTGCTCTAACTATCAAATCAGGTATATGTCTGGTCGGCTTGCGTAGCCCATCGAGGAATCTCTACCATAGTTCTACTGAGAGTAGAACACACTTACAGTCCGCATTGGTCCTCCTACAGACATGCTTTAGTCATGTAGGGACAGAATCGCATTTTCAAAAAAGTTATAGGGACACGTCCCTACCAGTTATACAGTAAATTACACTCACGAGTCTCTATAATGCAATACAATATAACATTGAATAGAATTTATACAGAACTAATACATAATATATTTTTCTGTATTATATACACTACTGGTCAAAAGTTTGAGAACACCCCCATTTTCCAGTTTTTGCTATGTCAATTTCAGAGTTATAAAAAAAGCACCTTTTCAGGGAAGACTCCTTCCCTGAAAATTAATTAATTAATTAATGGGTTAAATGTGGGTTAATTAATGGGTTAATGTAGGTTAACAGTTAACAGTCACTCTGTGCAAGTCGCTGACTCTGGATCCAGCAAAAGAGCCCCAGACCATCACACTTCCTCCTCCATGTTTGACAGTTGGTGTCACACACTGAGGAACCATCCTTTCACCTACTCGACGGCGTACAAAAACCTTTCAAAATGTAAAGATTTCAAATTTTGATTCATTGGTCCATACGACTGTCTTCAGTAGTTCACTGGCAGTGCTTCATGGCCCAGGCAAGGCTCTTTTTCTTATTTTGCCATCTTAGCAATGGTTTTCTTACTGCCACTCGACCTGTCAAACTTGCAGCTCGAAGTCTTCTCTTCACAGTTGAAACTGATACTTCCTTACTTTGACCAGTGTTAAGCTGTGCTTGAAGCTGTTGTCCTGTGAGCTGCCTATCACACAAGATGTTAACTCTCAGAAACTAAAAAGAAAAATATAATAATAATTACTAACCTTTTCCTTCCCAGTATTACAGGTATGGCACGCAGCTGCCTGCAATGATGTCTATCGCTGTATTACTGCACTGATCTCTTGCACTAACTATGATTGTTCCTACCATGTATTTATGCACATTTTGTAAGTCGCTCTGGATAAGAGCGTCTGCTAAATGCTTAAAATGTAAATGTAATGTAAAATGCTTTGGGTCTGCCAGACCTCTTACTGTCAGAGTTTCCTCCAGTTTCCAAGTGCCTTTTGATGGTGTAGTTTTTAACCTCTGGCAGTTTACCCCTTACCTTTGTACCATTTCAGGTTATTCACTGGACTTGAACTGCTTACATTTCAGTAAAACCTTTGACCGGTAGTGTATATTTCTCAGTTTGGTTGGAAGTGAAGTGTAAATGGTGCTTATGTGGGAAGCACAGAGTACAGACTTGAGTGAGGCACTAGTTTAAGTGGTTGAAGTGTTCATAAGAAATCATTGATTGCACTAAACTAGTGACCACATGGTATTATATTACAAGTCTTTAAAACAGCAATTATAAACAACTGCTCTTAGTTTTCTAAATGTTTTCAACATTGTATTAGTGGTGGTTGAGGCCCCTTCACTCGAATGTGCCTTGAGTTACTTGGGAGGTGCTATATAAATGAAATCCATAATAATAATAATAATAATAATTATTATTATTACTTGGCCTCTACAAGTAAAACAGCCAAAACAGAAAAGGTCTGACTTTCTAAAATTATTCAAGGACATTCAACGTTGTCTTATTTTTTTTTACACTGAGATATTATCATACTGGTTTCTTTGATGAAGTTGCTGTCAGAAAGGATTCTGACAGATAATTAGTGTGGTGCATCCTACATGATATGAATGCTTATGTTGGGAAAGTGAGAATGAAATAAAAATGAATGAATGCAGTAGCATTAATAGTCAAATGACCAAGTCTAGCACTCTAAATACTGAACATAAGAGGTATTTTGTGTTAAACCCCTCACTTATCCTACATGTAAAATATATTTTATGCGATTTAACTTAATAATCATTATACAGGATTCCAATGATCAATTAAATCGCTGCCTTCTTTCATAGGCAGAGCAACCTGGTGGATCAACCTTCATCAAAATATACAACTCATGATTCAATTAAGATTATGAGCTGGTTTATTTAACTTTCAGTAGTAACTTATTATCCTGTTCTATCCTGTTGCCTAATCCTTATCCTTTCAAAGAAGGCTTCAAACACACTGTGGTTCATGCAAGAAAGTTAGGTATTCATTGGCTTGCACAGGTGTCCATTTATTTGTGCAAAGTAATTCATTTTGACTGGCTGTCCAGCTACAGTATGCATATAAATACGTCCACAGCGATGAACGATCTCTGTTTCAAGCGGTGAGCTTGTGATCATGACCAGTGGTGTCACTTGTGTCTCTGCAGAAGTTTATTGAGTTTGAGGATGTGCTGGAGGCGGACAAGAAGGATCTGCAGACTCAGGTTGAGAACTTGGAGCTGCAGGGGAAGCAATTGGAGCTCAAGACCAAGAACTATGCCGACCAGAGTAAGAGAGCACTGCATGCACATTTGTGATGCAATATTTACTCTTTGTTTCTTAACTTTTGCGTTTATGTCTGTTTCCAGCTGTGAGCGACTAAATGGCAAATATAATGGGAGTTAATTGTCAAATAATTCACAAAGACAAACTACACACCAAAATCAACCAGACTATCTGTAATTCGTGTTGTTTGGCTCTGCTAGCTTTGGGACATGAAAGGGCGGGCTCTGACAAAACAAAATATTGGACAAAATATTGCTGATGGAGATGCGGACACTGTCTCCCGAAGCCCAATAAGGACAAATGTTTGTGCTGCCTACAGCGAATGGGATCTGGGTGTGACAAAGCTCATTTAGAATAATCATTTGAAGGCCATTTACATTCCATAGTGCTAAAGACCTTTTACAGCATACCTAAATACATTTGAAAAGGCTATCTACATCAACCAGACTGGATGGGCAGCTTTTGACGAGTAAGTAATGCAATCTATAATGTGTTGTAATGTAGCCTGTCATGTAATGTTATTACTATCATTAATAAGCTAGCTAGCTTAATGTTTTCTAGTTATGAAAAACAATGATACAAAGTCAATGTGAACGACTTAGCTGGTTAGCTATAATAGTGAATGTCTAATCATAAGAACACACATTGTTTGGATATGTTGCTATTTAATATCAAACAGTGCTCGCTCTGTCAAACTCAACATTGCTATTTTTTATTCGATCCACAGTTCATGTTTATCACATAAACCTAGCTAGTTAGATAGCTAGCTAGATATGATAGTAGTTTGTAAGTTTGTTGCTGAACTGTAGGTGACAAATATGCCATTTAGCTAATATTCTTTCAGTCAGAAAGTTTGTTTTTGTTTCCTTGTATGCTGCGAACAACACTTGCTGTTTCATCTTGAATTAATTCTCATAATGCTCATGGCTCACAGGGAAACCCAAAATAAATGCAAAATATCAACAACATCATGTGGATGGATCGACAAGACATATATTAAGTAGTCCATCATGAAATTATGGATTTTGGTCAGGTCCTTGAAAAGTGACTTCTGGGATGCTGGGTGGTGCATCCTGTTAGACACTGTTCTAGTATGTGGATGTCTCCCACAGTCTGCATTCTGTTAAGGCACTGTTGTAGTGTGTGGATGGGCCCTTTAGTGTGTGGATGTAAGTTGAAAAGTTAGTTTTTAACATATTGATATGATAAGGCCAGGCAGCTGTAAGAATTTTGTAAGATAGCTAACGTAAGAATAGGTAGCTAGCCAGCATGTACAGTGCCCCTTTAAAGTCTACACCCCATCTCAAATATGTCACCTTTTGTTGTGATCCTATTTCCCAATTTCAACTTTCTTGCAGAGGGCAGGAGGTTTTCCTCAATAATTTTTCTGTATTTTGACCATCCATTTTCCTTTCTATCCTGATGAATGCCCCAGTCCCTGCTGACAAGAAACACCCACATAACAGAATGCTGCCACCACGATGCTTTACAGCAGTGATGGTGTTCTTTGGGTGATGTGCTCTATTGGGTTTTTGCCAAATGTAACATTTTGCCTTTATGTCAGAAATTTCAATCTTTGTTTCATCACAACACTTTTTGCCACATGGCTTCAGAATCTTCACAGTGTTTTTTGCATACCTCAAATGGGACTGAATGTGGACTTTATTGAGTAGTGGCTTCCTTCTTGCCACCCTACCATACTGACCAGAATTTTGGACAGTTTTCATTATTGTTGACACATGCACACATGTGCACACAATCGCTCCTTTATAGTTTATATTGGCCTCTTGGTGGCCTCTCTAATCAGTCTCCTCCTTGCTTGGTCATCCAGCTTTGACGGATGGCCTGATCTAGGCGAGGCCCTGGTGGTTCCAATGCACCTTCCACTTCTTAATTATGGTCTTGACCGTGCTCTAAGGGATATTTTATTTCAATACCCATTTCCTGATATGTGCCTTTCCAGAACTTTATACCTGAGTTCTTTTGAAAGCTCCTTGTTGCTCATGGTGGATTCTTTACTCTGAAATGCACTACCCAGCAGTGGAATCCTCTAGGAACAGCTGATTTTATTCTGAAGTAATCAGAATCACTACAATTGAACACAGGTAGAGGCCAATTAGCTTGGTGTGTGATCTGGAAGGTGATTGGTTACCCCCTGAGCTAGTTAACAATTGGTCTGATAAGTGGAGTGTGGACTTATCAATCCAAGTTATTCTAGGTTTTTATTTATAATTAAAGTACAGGGTGTAGACAAGGTGTAGACTTTAAAGGGGCACTAAACAACATTTCTGAAAATTAATTAAAAATTAAAAACTAGAAAAAAAATATCTTCCTTACGCCAGCTCAGCATCGATGTAGATTAAATTTGTTTTGGTGAAGGACTGATACTATTCAAACTAATTCCCCCGTGGCACCCCCCAATGGATACTCGTGGTGCTTTAGCTGTTCCCTGCAGGATTCCCAGTTTTTTTTGTTTAATCACACATAAGCTATATAATAGTAGTTTGCACACAAGAACAGAAGGCCTCATTTGGCCCATTAGATATGGAAGTACTCAGGGTTGATGGGTGAATCATTAATGGTTTCCTCTCCTTTCCAGTATCCCGCCTGGAGGAGCGGGAGTCAGACATGAAGAAAGAGTACAATGCGCTTCATCAGCGGCACACAGAGGTATGTTAACCCCGTACAGCCATGGAACATGGAAGAACACTAACCACTAACAGCCATTGCATATGGATATGCAAACTGCTTACAACCATGTCATACAGAGGTATGCTAACCGCTAACAGCCATGTCATACAGAGGTACCCTAATTGCCATGTCTTACAGAGGTATGCTAACAGCTAACAGCCATGTCATACAGAGGCATGCTAACTACTAACAGTCATGTCATGCATGTCATCCTTGGCGGGTCTGCACGATATAACACAGCAGTGATCTCTGTGGCACAACCTGCTAGAGCTCTCATCTTTAATCTGAAGTAGTCTCAATGTTGTCAACATGTGAAGGTATTTAAATACCACGTTATGCTGTAAAGGTAATTCTGAAGGAACAACAATAAACCAATACATCCTAGTTTCATTCACTCTTTCAATATGTAACCATTTCCATATTAATTATGGTCTCTGCAGGTTAATATGGTCTCTGTTCTGCAGAGAATCTCAACCCCGGACACTCTATCTTTAGAGCATCTGGAAAGGGAAATTACAGTTTGTGAGGTTTCCACTACAAATCCTGCAATCTGATTGCAAGTTTTAGCCAGCGTAGAGTTGGATTAAAATGCCGCCCCACCTACACAAGATCATGATTCATCAGAAGAAGCAACTGACCATTGTCTTATTAGCAAATCACATCCCAGAGGTTGGGCAGATTTATCTCACATCAGTGTCAGTTTGGTCAGGCTCATAGTACCATAACATTATAAGCCTGTCAAGTGAGGCTATTGAGTTATAAACAAGCTCATCTGCACTGTCACACAGTGTTTCAATACAGTTTTGGTACAGTGTTTCCTAGATCATGTAGATGCATACCAAAAAAAAATTGTGTTGATCCTGATTTTCTATGGCCCTCAGATGATTCAGACGTATATGGAACACATCGAAAGGTCCAAGATGCAACAGGCTGGCCAATCAGAGGGCACTGGTTGTGGACGAACGTGAGAGACCTGTTGATTTAATACTGGAATGTTTTTGTATGATTTTGTTCTTGATCTTGAGTGGCATGCAGCATATGTGTTGAAGGCTCTGTTTTGGCCTGTTTAGTAGTATTGGACATATTTCAGAGAAATGCCATGGATTGAAAGACACCATCTAGCTAAACGTTCAGAAAACTAATAACCTATATATTTCTTTTATTATTTATTATTTATTTTTTAATGCTTTTACCCTTTTTTCTCCCAATTTGGAATGCCCAATCATATTCTTAAGCCATACTCACTACAACCTCCACTGGCAATTATGCAGACAAGTGCAGACAAGTATGTGCTCTCCTCCGAAACACACACTCTCCTCCGAAACATGTAGGGCTCTAGTTTCATTGTCAACTGCAATGCGCAGACAGTAGCGCATTTAAGCGCAGTTAAGGCATGTCCTTGTCCATTCTGGTAGTTTCTTGACAAGAGACAATAGCACACCTGCAGCGCAGTTGTAAAAGAGGTTGGTTTAAGAAATATATATATGTGGGTTTAGTGAGGGTTTGGTTCATTGTGGCCAATCAGATTATCTGCTTTTTCCCCCTTTAATACGCCATAGCAAACTGGCAATTTCATCATCTCTGATGAAGAGCAAGCACCATGGCTTGCTAAAATCAAGTTATGAGACTTGCTTTCACTACAATAAAATCGAGTACATAATTGGACGTTGTAAAATACTAAATTTAACTACGGATGGCCCACATTTTGATTATACAATAAACGTTTCAGATTTTTCTTATTCTATTTTTTTAATCTATTTTGATTATTACTACATTTTAAACAAAGTACAAACATTTACAGATATAAAATATCATCAGCCAAAAAATTGCTTCCTTACTTTTTTATTCCATGTTTCATGTCTCACAATGTCCCACAAATTCATCCTGCTTGTGCTGCATTTTGACTGTTTGAATCTGCTCCCCCTAGAACTAACGTGCATGTGTATCAGTTTCATACTGAGAAAAGCGATTTTCTCAGTAGGAACCTAATATAGCTTTCTACAGTTGTCTGGGATGAGGAAGTTTAGTTTAGTTTAGTTTAGTTTGTGAATTTTCATGTAAACTTCCTATATTAAAATCAGATTATTAACAGTATAAACTACATTTTACTGATGCACTTGTGATGTTCAGCTCAAATGGCCCCCCCTCTCCCATGCACTATGTCTCTCCAATCTCTGAAAGTTTAATATTTAACATAACAAAAACAGTGTGCATACATACATATATACAGTATACACCGATCAGCCACAACATTAAAACCACATGCCTAATATTGTGTAGGTCCCCCACATGCCACCAAAACAGCTCTGACCTGACAAGGCATGGACTCCACAAGACCTCTGAAGGTGTCCTGTGGAATCTGGCACCAAGACGTTAGCAGCAGATCCTTTAAGTCCTGTAGCGTGGTGATGCCTCCATGGATCGGACTTGTTGGTCCAGAACATCCCACAGATGCTCAATCGGATTGAGATCTGGGGAATTTGGAGGCCAAGTCACCTTGAACTCTTTGTCATGTTCCTCAAACCATTCCTGAACAATTTTTGCGTGGCAGTGTGGCAGGGCGCATTATCCAGCTGAAAGAGGCCATTGCCATCAGGGAATATCGTTGCCATGAAGGGGTGTACTGCAACAATGTAGGTAGGTGGTACGTGTCAAAGTAACATCCACATGAATGCCAGGACCCTAGGTTTCCCAGCAGAACATTGCCCACAGCATCACACTGCCTCCGCCGGCTTGCCTTCTTCCCATAGTGCATCCTGGTGCCATCTCTTCCCCAGGTAAACGACGCACATGCACCCGGCCATCCACATGATGTAAAAGAAAATGTGATTCAGCAGACCAGCCCACCTTCTTCCATTGCTCCATGGTCCAGTTCTGACGCTCATGTGCCCATTGTAGGCGCTTTCGGCGGTGGACAGGGGTCAGCATGGGCACTCTGACCAGTCTGCGGCTACGCAGCCCCATACGCAGCAAGCTGCGATGCACTGTGTGTTCTGACACCTTTCTATCATAGCCAGCATTAACTTTTTCAGCAATTTGTGCTACAGTAGCTCTTCTGTGGGATCGGACCAGACGGGCTAGGCTTCGCTCCCTATGCGCATCAATGAGCCTTGGGCGCCCATGACCCTGTCGCCGGTTCACCGGTTGTCCTTCCTTGGACCACACCCCACAAGACCTGCCGTTTTGGAGATGCTCTGACCCAGTCATCTAGCCATCACAATTTGGCCCTTGCAAAGTCGCTCAGATCCTTACGCTTGCCCATTTTTCCTGTTTCCAACACATCAACTTCAAGAACTGACTGTTCACTTGCTGCCTAATATATCCCACCCCTTGACAGGTGCCATTGTAACGAGATGATGAATGTTATTCACTTCACCTGTCAGTGGTTTTAATGTTGTGGCTGATTGGTGTATATATATACTTTAAAAAAATATCATACAAGGCTGTTCAGCTGATTTAGGCTTGTAATTTCCTAGTCTAAAGAATATCCAGTACTGCATCAGGCCTGGACTTGAATGACCCAATTGTTTCTGTCTCCACTATATAACCTGGCAACTTGTTCCACACATTGACAACACTGTGTAAGAAAATATATAAATTTCCTGATATCAGTGCGGAATTTTCCTTTAACTAATTTCCACCTGTGCCCTCTTTTTCTGCTAACCGAACTCAACCTATAAAATCTTTAGTAGCTCACTTTGTTAATCCCCTTTATGGATTTAAAATCAAATCCATCCTTATTCTCCTTATGCTAAGACTGAATAGATTATGTGTCTTTCATTGTAACTTTTACCTTTCATACCAGGTACCAATAGCTTCTATATGTGTGACCAGACCTGCACACAGTACTCTAAATGAGGTCTGATAAAGGCATTATATAACATCGATATAACCTCCTTTGATTTATACTCAGTTTTTGCTATATATCCCAGCATCCTGTTGGCCTTTTCACTGCTACAACACAATGCTTAGATGCTGATCAACTACTACGCCCAAGTCTTTTTCAAATTGATTCTACTTTTTATCCTCCCATAAGATACTCCTGTCTTAAAATTGTATTTCCCATATGCATAACTTTACATTTAGCAGTATTGAATGTCATCTGACATTGTTTCTGCACACTTCTGTGTTTTGTTTAAATCATCTTGAATGACCTTAGTAGATTCCAAACTGTTTGCTAAACCCTCAAATTTTGTATCATCTGCAAATTGAACTATTTTTCTACTAACATCTCTATCAAGACCATTTATATAAATAAGGAAAAGCAGATGTCCCACCACCGATCTCTGCAGGATTCCACAGCCCCTAGGTCAGATATGATCCCTCCTCCCATTACTCTTTGTATTCTACCTTGAAGCCAATTATGACCCCCAAAAATTTTTACAGTGAGCCTCTTGCGTAGTACCTCGTCAAAAGCTTTTTATAGAAGCATTTGACCTGGTGAAATGCTTTTTGCTTCACTGTACCTTGCCAAATGCTTTTTGCAGGAGGTTTGTTAGACATGACCTCCCCCTGAAAAAACATGTTAGCTATCTCTTAAAATACCGTTATCTTATACGAATAATTCCAACGTGTCTCTAATAATATATTCCAGTGTTTTACATGAGACACAAGTTAAACTGACAGGCCTATAGTTACCTGGGTCAGTACTGTCCTTATATATTGGAATTATACTACCTTGCTTCCAGTCATCTGGTATTTCTCCAGTATTTAGGGATTGCATAGCAATATCTGTCAGAGGTTTATAAATAAATCTCCCCAAGCAATCAACTAAGTGCATTGAACCACTCCTTACAAGTGCAAATCTTAAACACTTTGAACTGCCTATTGAACACACATGCATCTCAAATTGTTGTTTATAGAACGATTTGGCTCAGAGTGAGGTAAAACACAGAACATCCACAAAGCAGTCTTATCCAATGGGGGATTTCTCACATCTGCTCTATCTGTTAACCCCTTGTTGACGATTGCTGCAAATTAGCCTCAAACCCCTTAAGACCTTAATACAGCAAAAAATTAATTTAATTTTTTTTTTTAATTCAGGCAATAAGGGGTTAATATGTTCAGATATGAACTAAATTGAGCTTATTGTGTTTGGAAAGCTTTAGGTTTTATTCTGGTGTAGATCTCATGTTTAAAATTGTTCGCAACTTGGCGCCCCCACCTTTAAGTTAATTCATACATTTACAAGTTGACTGTTCCAACAGGAATTCTAGAGGAGATTGCACTATATACAAATGCATTACAAAATTGAGTCAATCAGCATTTTCTATAACAGCCTCTAACCATTTGATATCAAGAGATGCAGCAGGTACATCATTTCAACTCATAAGTCGAAATGTGGCTTTAGGAAAATCAAATCTGTTATCATGAATCATAACATACCATATAATCTCTAATACTAAAAACCCCAGTTGCTTTAACTGTATTTGAATACAACAATTGGTTTTCCTAAACATTTATACTTGTTGTTCAATTTTTTTTTTTTTTTTTTTTGGGGGGTTGGTAGGAGAACACACACACTAACAGCATAATATAATAAAACTCATACGAGGGAAAACCGACAGAAGTGTATTAAGTACACAGATGCCTAAGGATTATTAGTACAAAAATGTATATAAATGAAAATAAATAAATATTATAGCAAATACTAATGACATCCAGAGTCATTTATAATATAATAATTGTAATAATTATTTTATAATATTATTAATGGCATCAGTTATAATAGTAAGTATACAATAATGATATCAATAATAACATCAGACCTATGGTTATAGTGGTTAAACATAGATATAGGTAAAACATAAATATGCAATTGTTTACATAGTGTTTGGTGAGCTACATTCCATGTTTGAATTATGGATGAATGGGATTTATTAATACATGTAACAGCTGACAGAAGTAGACAGATACATAATGATTATGGGTACAAAAATTTATATAAATTAAAATAAATAAATATAGCAAATAGCCATTGGTGGCAGCTTAATAATGCTATAATGACATCTAGATTAGTTTATGACACTATAATTTTAATAATTCTTACATAATAATAACATCTGTGTTATAATTATAATGGTTAAATATAAATATGCAATTATGGAAATAATATTTGATAAGATACCTCCCAGGTTTGAATTATATAAGGATGGGATTTATTAATATATTTAACAGAGCTTGAAAGTTTTTGGAATGGTTAAGAACTTTTGTACTTTTTTAAATCATTTTTTATAAGTATATATGATTCGTCTCATTATATCATTTACAGTTACAATTACCTGTGTTTTGTTTTGTTTTATTATTTCAAATTTTACTGTATTGTGTGGATGTACCTTTTCTTATGTGTTCATGCATGTATTTTGTTTTGTTTTATTTTTGATCAAATATTTATAAACACTTAATGCAATGCATCTGATGCTTGTTTTTTCACATTGTAATAATGCATTTTGATATCACCCTGAAAAATAAACAAACAAACAAATAAATAAATACAATATGTAAATAATACCATCACCAAACTAGCACATAACGAATTAAGAGGTGGTCTGCAAGTACGAAAATGCAAATTAATGTTCACACGAGTAGGTCTGGATTTACCCTTCGTAATATGGTGAGTCAGGGGGAGAGTGGTCTGTGCTTGGGCGCAAAGGCTCGTTTGCAAAGGTAGCCTCGCTAGCATTGCTGGACTCACTGCCACTGTAATAGAAGATTGATGGGTAGGTAAAAGCTACTGATAACAAGCTAGCTGATAGCAAGCCTTCAAACACAAACTATGTTACAGAGCAGGTGCATCTAGAATATTCATTATTCAGACAGATCACACCTGTCTTCTCGTTTTTGAGTATCGTTTGAACAGAAATGGGGCTGGATTTTGCCTTGAAAGTCGCTCTTTAACATTTTTATTGTATGTGTATTATGTGTAATAGCATAGCATAGCATAGCATAGTATAGCATTGCAATTTAATTGAGTAGATTTTAGTCAGGGAAATTGCCAGGATATTCTTTACCTCCTGTCACAATAACTCTTTCATGTCTGTCTTTGTACATGCTTTGTAAGATCACCAACTTAGCCAAGTATAGGCATTTGTGTTGCTCTCACAAATTAAATAGCTTTGATTCAGATTCAGATACAAACTATTTCCCATTTCCGTTTGTACTGTGTTTCTCAAGAATTTATCCAAAAGGAGACGTTTTTCACATTAGCTAAATTTATGTGGGAAATAAACATTTAAAGGAGCACTCCCTTCAAAATATAGTTTTATAAAAATAAAATATAAAGGACAAAATTGTTATTGATGGGATTCCTTGATTTTTAAAATTCTGCATTTAAAATGCATTTAGTTTGACTGCGACTTGACTGAATGTTTTTGTGCATTGTTTGTTTATTCATCCATTTTTGCTGTCCACCTGCTGCGCCAATGTTTGGTATTCATTGACAAGATCCTCTATTTTATTGTAAGTTTGGTGAATTCAGATTTTTTGACACTCAAACCATTTAATCAAGTTCAGATCTTCTTCTGTGTTTGGAAATAAGTGACAATTGTTCCTTCAAACCTTTTCTGTCCCTCAGCAATCCCCTAATTTATGTCAGTGCATCTGTATTAGATGAGATGAATTGTATTAGGTAAACTCAAACAAAGACCATTACAAAGCTGCTGTAAAAGTTGATGTACTGAGCAAAGCAGGGTAGGCTATGGATGCATGCTAAGTACCCCAACGCGTCTTACATGGCTCAGGTGGCACTTTTATTGCTGTCTGGGTAGTTGGGTGTTTAAGATGTTACAAATAATGGTGTTTCCTACTTGGACAATGTTTTAATACCTTCTTCATTGTTGCAATAAGTTTGTCGATCTTTGGGAAATTGTCTGTCTATATATTGCAAGCAAGTGCTAAGATATGAGCATTCTGAGCCTTGCAGAAAAATAAGCCTTGCAGAATGTCATTGTATGCCTTAACCATGTAGCTTGCGTTATCTGATACAAAGCCTGTAATATTGTTTAAATCCACTTTGTATGCATTTAAACTGTTATCAATGGCCTCTGCCACTGTGGAGTGATTTACAGACTGAAAGTACACAGTATCTGCCAGTACCACTTTCAAGTCATCTGTTCTTCCTTGTAAGACATACAAAATGTGTAGTGCATCATGGTTTTCAGGGGCCCAGAAAAGATACTTGTCCTTCCTAAGAGTTACTTGTCCTTGGTCTATTCACCTTCCAATTTTCCTGGAAAGTGCGATCTCTGCTGAGTTTTTAGCTGATCTTCTTTGGTTTTAGCCTTTTTTAGTGGGAGTTGGACTTGCACCCTCAATAAATCTCCACATCTTTGAAAATGCGATCACTACGTCCTATGTAGTCCAAAGATAGACACGGCGGTTAACGTTATTTCTTTTCTACATGGATATTTATGTTTGACTTGTGCAGCGTGTGCTTATGGGACTGTGTAGCAGTGAAGCTCTGACGGGTGCTACTAGTGCTCTGACTGTACAGTATGTCATAATTCCTAGATTTAACCGAGCAGGGATGTGGGAATGTGCTTGGACTGTAGGACGGAGATGAGAAATTACTGCAGGAAACTCACAGCGATTCTTCAGTCTGGCGGGAGGGCTCACTGAACTGAATATAGACAGTAACTACCTAGCTAGTGTTCACGGATATTGCTTGCTAATTCAAGGCTTGCTAAGTGATAAATGCATGATCACTTACTAAGCCTTGTAGTACCAAGCAACTAGAAACAACAGATATCAATATCTAATGTCCGTGAACGCTGACGTTAGCTAGCTAACTAACTAGCTGGTTCTCGCTGTTGTGTCTATGTGCCGCGATCCGCAAACTTTCTTGACTGCTGCAGTCTGGCATAGCAACAACAAACTCTGTAAGCACAGACTGCATGCAATGACTGCATGTGCCGTTTTTCCCATTTGGAACCTCTATTTTTGAATATCCGTGCATGACATGTTTGTGATGTGAGTGTAAAACAGAAATAGTTCCAGTTAGCTAATAAAAAAATTTTAAAAATCCTAAATTCAGTCGTCAGCAGGACGACCACTTGGAAATCGAAGGTCGTCCTTCTTATTTTCTTTTTGGGTTGTCCATTTTCCAAAGGGGAATATTTGTGCTGACAAAGCCTGTGTCAAATCGTCAATGACGTCATGCCTCCTCCCCAGACTGTCATTTCTCTTTTGCATTTTGACAGTGGATGTCCCCTCTCCTGTCAAATGTGATCTTTAATTTTTCATGTTTCAATTCATTCAAATGCTGGTTTATATTGTGTTGTAATGAGACATTACATGTTGTGCAAACTAAATTGCATCCATCAGTGTGCAGTGTGCCAGGTGGATATTGTTCTACTCTTTGTTAGTTTTCCTCAGATTTCTCTTCGATCTGGTTGTAGCCTCCATTTTTACTTTTATGGAAACTCCCCTCTATGAAAATGTCAATTTGTAGACTTGATTTGTAGGTCATGTTTATTTGAGTAATTACCTCTAATTACTTAAAATAGAGTGCCTATAGTAACGCGATGAGGATCAGAAAGGAACTGCAGCTTCTTGAGAGAGGTGGTGAAAAACGCATGCCCTTAGCTATGGTAGATGAAACCAACACAAGTTTGGAAAATGTGGTCAATGTTTTGTGGTTATTAGGGGGCCAAGCATCAAAAGTTCTGGAACCCTATTGTTTGTAAGTATTATCACTATTATGGGTCCATGCACTGAAGGTGCTGGAGGATTTGTAGGCTTTCATTATGTTGTCTAGCACTGCAGGTGCGTAGGCACCCTATTGTATTTACAGGCTTTCATTATTATTATTAGGGGGCCAAGCAATGAAGATCCTGGAACCCTGTCATATTTCTAGATTTTCATTATTAAGGGGCCTAGAACTGCAGGTAGGCCCCTATTGTATTTGCAGGCTTTCATTAGGGGGCCAAGTACTGAAGGTTAGACTGTTTGTATCGACATGCAACTTTCACCAATTTGTTCATTGGCCTCTCCTCTAAAGAGTTATTTGGAAAGTTTCTACTCCAAAAATGGCCTTCTTCAGCCAATTAGCTTTTGGGTGTGGCTTTTCACATGAATACCTATAAATCCTAAACGGTAAATTAGAACATCACAAAACTTGGTATGCATGTTAAGGCCCACGGTAGGAGCACAGCCCAGCAGTAACGGCACAATCAGACACATGCTGGTATTACAGATCCCATAATATTGGATCCCAAGTCATATTTGAAAATAAATAAAGGGGTCACATTTCATGGTAGACCTATGGAATTTTGGGCATGCCTTGTAAAACATGTCAACTTAGTGAGTGGTAACCAAAAACCTTTCCCAGGTGGCCAAGTTGGCCCAATGGTTTCGATTTACTTCTGTGACACTTGAAAACATTTTCATGACTATAAAATCTTTCTATCACCCAAAGCATAATTTATCATTATTTTGTTTACAAAACAGATACTAATGTGATGGCTAAAAGTGTCTCTTAATATCTAAGTGGCTCCAAGAATCACACACAATGAAACAAACTACAAAATTGGATAGCAGGAACATTATTTTTCCAATGGTAAAAAAGTAACCAACAAGTATTTACCATTATCAACTGAAAAAAAAAACAGCAAGCAAGCTGTAAACATTTGCTAAATAAATCAAATATATCTGTCACACGCCACGTGACAAACCCTGGATGGGAACAGAGCAGTCTGGAGATGGAGTGGAGTTTGTCGGTCTACGGATCAGATTTTTATTTAGCAGGTTAACATAACAAACACAAACATCAAAATCTTCACCCTACTCGCCGCAAAGCTTTTGGGTAAAAACAACATATTAAAATGATCATAACTTACGGGACACCGCGCCTCTTCTTCCGGAGTTCCCCTGGAACCTCCCCAGGCACACACATATCCAGTGACCTTTCAAGTGCTTCCCACCCATTCATACTGAGACACTCAAACTTTGCAGTCCGAGTATATTTTTGTTTTGGGTCACTTACTACCAAGATATCTTTTCAAAGTACCCGTTGAAATTATCCTGTCATTATTAGAATCGTGGTGACGCCAAACATCGATATGGCCTGGGGAAGTCAGCTTGGTTTATACAGAGATGTTGGTTGAGTTAATATCTGGAAAGGCATAATATGCTCATGCAAAGAATATTGCTACCATGTGACAAGGCCAATCATACCTTGTTGACCTCCGCTTATTTCTGGTGGCCATAATTATTTTCTCCCTGATCCGTAATTTCCAGCTCATAGTAAATTACTAACCCCAAAATTGTGGTACGTGACATAGGCTTGTAAGTTTGGTGTATTGATCTGATATGGACTGTGCTGGCTGCCAAAGCTACATACCTTAGTGCCCTGGTTTCATTCACAGAGTAATAAACCTGTAAATGATGGCACCATGTTTGTTTATGTGAATTTAGGTACAGCTGGGCCACATTCCATTGCATTCCTGCACAGGATGATCAAAATGCATCTCCCTGACACAAGACAAGCTTGCACTTCTGGCAATTTTTTGCGGAGTGATTGGAGAGATGGAACGCATGGGAGAGGAGGGACCTTTTGAGTTGAACATCGCAAGTGCATTAATGAAAAATAGTTAATGCAGTTAATAAACAGGTTTTAATATATGGGGGTTTAGATTAAAATACAGAACCCAAACTAAACTAAACTTACTCATCCTGGACAACTGCAGTAGGCTATATCAGATATCTATTATTACATTTACATTTTACATTTACATTTTAAGCATTTAGCAGACGCTCTTATCCAGAGCGACTTACAAGATGTGCATTAATACAAGGTAAGAACAATCATAGTTAGCGCACAAGATCAGTGCAGTAATACAGCAATAGACATCATTGCAGGCATCTGCGTATCATACCTGTAACACTGGGAAAGAAAAGGTTCGTGTTTTTTATTTATTTTTTATTATTATTATTTTTTTATTTTTTTATAGTGTAGAACAAGTAAACAGTGGTGACGACAGATTGACTAGATGGACAGTGTTCAGTGGTAGTGGAGTCTGAGCTCTGAGTGGGCGTTGAGGGGTCATATCCATATTTTATATCTTAACAAATGCGGTAATAATCAAAATAAGGAAGCAAGAAAAATCTGAAACAACCTTTATTGAAGAATCAGAATGTGGGTCATCCTAGTTAGTTTAGTTTAGTATTTTACGCTGTGTTATTGTGTTCTCAATTTTATTGGTGAACGCAAGTCTCATAACTTGATCTTCACAAGCCATGGCGCTTGCTCTTCATCAGACATGACACAATTGCCAGTTTGCTATGGCAACGGTAATCCAGCAGTGACCCCATTCTGCCACGCACCCATCATAAAATCATAAAAATATGGGTATTAATAAGTATATACTTCTCCACATGTTGCACAATACCTACATATAATATATAAATTGATGGAGATAAATAGTTTGTGCCCAAATTGTAGGTGCATCAGTCACAGAAACAGTAAACAATATTTAAAGTGTCAAGGGGAACAGTGTAGTAGCACTTTAGAAAAAGTACATTCACTTAATAAAGCAAAACAGCAATTAATAAAACTGACTACCCCCCTAATACTTACAAATTTAAATGTTGAAGTTAAAGTTAAAGTTGATACCAAGTATGAAAGATTATTTAAAAACTATTGCTGTTTTCAAATACAGTTATGAAAAACGTTATTTGGGCCTTTAGTTTAAGGTAAATTCCACACTGATATCAGGAAGTATACCACCCGTCCATGGTCGGGTTCCGTTTCAGAGGAGGTGGATCTGCCGGCCTGGGAAATTGGCTCATTACTTGGAGGATGGTCGGCGGACTTGTGGGGGAGGTTTAATTGAGATAAACAGAGGGTATAATTGGCAACCAAATTATAAAAGGAAAACGGGGAAAAAATGTGAAACTATAAAAATAAAAAATAAAAAGTATGAGCCTACATGGGCCAAGCAGCCGGTTCTCATCATTATGTATTCTTATGTTCTTATAGTAGCTTTGGTTTCTGTTAATGTGCACTCACAAGATGACCACCCCTGATTTATACCATACATTTATTTTTATTTAACATTTTGGATGGACTCAATATGATAATGAAAATGTTTTTGAATTAAGATCTCTGGAGTGTTTGCTTCTTATTCGACATTCAACATCCATTTTCTATATTAATGTGCACACTGTGCTCTGCTTCTTCTCCCTTCCACATTAAAATAATAAAGGGTAAAAGTGAATTGACAGTGCAGAACTCAAATCATGCAAACAACATCAATAGAAAAGCAAAAAGACAATGCTGTATCATTTCCCTTGACCCTACCTATTATACGTTTGTAAGTATGTTGCCTCTTTGCATTTGAGTTGTAATGTGTGTAACATATGTCTTTAATAGAGCTTGTGTAGGGCATTGGTCTCGTCAACAGGGGAAGAGCAGGGTTGTCTGTTTTGTTGCCACATCATGGCTCTGGAGGCCTTTGGAGCTGTGGAACTTTCCAGTGCCAGGTTTGGCACTCTCGTAGGGTGTGAGACTGTGAGAGAGAGGGAACTGTTGCCCAGGAAGGGCAAAAGGCCGTAATTGATCATTAGTGTTAATTGGTGTAAATGTCAAGTGATAATTCACTTAATGGTTTGTGTCTGTGAGTGGGGTGTGGTTATATGGAGTGCGTTTTGTGAGTGGCTGTGTTTAAATGGTTTGTGTTTGTACGTTAATTGTGATTAGGTGTGTGAACGGCAAGGCATGTGATTACCTCATAAGTCCCACCTGAGCCGGGTAGTAATTAAGCCTATTTAAGTGCAGGTGGGGCAACTGGGGCATTGAGTGTGTTGGTCTTGTCATTCACGTGTACGTATGAGTTGTGTCGTTTAATGTGAGGTGTGTCGAGTTCCTGTGTGTTTCCCTGGAAGGGGGATTCCATATCGGAGGACGCAGTGTCTGTGTGTTTGATAAGCGTGACTGAGTAGAGTGTTTCCTGTATGTGTGATAAGAGAGAGAGAGGGCTCACACTGAACAGTGGGGAGTCTCTCTCTCTCTGTGTGTGATTGTGGAGAGATCTCACTAAAAGAGTGGGGAGTGTCTCTGGGCGATGGCACGAGAACTCTCACTAAAAGAGTGAGTGTCTTGGGGCTGATTGCCAGAGAACTCTTCCTGAAATAGTGGTGAGTGTCTCCGTGTGTGTGTTGAGTGAGAACTAAAATGGAAAAGTTTGAGTATCTCTGTGTACATGGGTTTGGGAAGCATTTGAAAAGTCACTGAAATATGTGTGTGACTGCTGAGGTTAAAGAGGTACTCCGGACTGAAGAGGCACGGTGTCTGTTCAGTGTTCGGTGTTGGTTGTATGTTTAATGGTGTTATATGTGGGGGGAAACACTGAAAAGTTGTGACCTTCCATGTGTGTCGGTGTCTTTTTCAGTGTTGTTGCTTCGCGGCAAATAGGGTGAAGACTTTTTGTGTTGTGTTTATTTTATTTATTCCTGCTCTCGCCAGCTGTTTCTCTCTTCTATGTCTCGGAGAGAGACGGTAAAATAAGATCAGGTCTGGCAAACCCCACTCCTTGGCCATTCCATCATATGCTGCTCTGCTCACATCTGGGGATTTGTTATGTGGCGTGTGACAGAGCTAATTTAGACTATTTTACACTGTACCTACAGCAGCTGTTTTTGTGATTGTAAGTGGGGCAACCATAAATCATAGCAGACATTAGCAGTGGCAATCCTTGAGACAGTATTGCTCAATTTAGAATCATGTGAACTCCGTCTTGTTAATTTGCCCAACTGGAGCAGTACAACGGGCATTCAATCCACTGCATTTCACCAGCATCTCTACATGGATGACATGTCCTTGAATTAAATAAATGACCTAAACTATACTTTATTAGAAAAATACAGAATCTGAACAAAAATCTTTAGCTGATTTATACACGGCTCCTTAGCAGTGTGTATGTCACTGTATACTTTTTGCACAGTCTGTGCAGGAAGTGATGGAGAGATGCTGCCTGTAGCCTGCTGTTTCCCTTGTCCTGTCTGCATTTACTGTGTGCGGTGCCCTATCGCTGTCTCTAACGTGTGTTTCTCTGTGCTGTTGTTTGTTTGTGTTTTTTTGCTGCAGTCAACACCATGCCTGGAGGAAAAGGTAAATCCAAATGAAACCTTCACCGCTGCTGATCTCAGTCAATGTCCTGTGAATTGTGTTACTTGCAGTCTTCCCATATTCTGTCCCCTTTCCCTCTGCATCCCACTCTTCACAAATAAGTTTACATACCTTTACCTACAGGCACCAGGCCTCATTATTAATATCCAATGCATAACTAGGTTTCATGGGGACTGAGAGCATCATGGTATCTATACCTTTCAGATGTATTGTGCTAATGAGTGAAAGTAAATGTTTGGTTGATATATATATATATATATATATATATATATATATATATACACGTGTGATATATTTATACATTATATATTTGTAAGCTTTGTCCTGGTCTTGCACATGTCATTGTATATTCAGTTGTTCTGTCCTCTCTGTACTGTTTGGTTGACTTTCTCAAACCCGGTGAAATATAATGAATCATTTTTCTGATTAAAAATATCCTGTCTGACATATTCTTTCCATCTCCCCCCTCACCCCCTCTACCTGCAGTAAGACGGACCGTCCCCCTTCACTCAGCCTCTTCCCCAACATGGAGGGGATGGTACGTGGGTGTCAGGGTGGAGCTGGGATGGCCGCTGGGTCTGCTGGCTGGCAGGTCGACGAGCTCAGCCAAACTGTTAGGTTTTGGCTACAAATCAGTTGTTCGATTCATTTCTAAAGAAGTTTGAGAATCACTCAAGCCAGTAAATGGGATCCATGTCATATTTTTGATCGTTCATTTTTCTATAGGTTTAAGTACAAAACCTGTCAAAGTCAAAGTGGGGCCATGTCTGGGACCATAGAAACATTAAGAGGACAGTGTTTTGGTTGTAGGCTGAGATTGCATTCAAGTTGAACTGCTTTTCAGTTTGTCCTTCAATTTGAATGAAAAAAAATACCTCAATCTGTTGAAAAACCTTCACTGTAGGACAATTGTTTTATGTACCTGAAGGTAATTGTATTCCAAAGACAATGACAATAGGAACAATAACATCAGGAATGCCATGCTTTATCAGAATGCAAGGATTGGTATTTGTTTGATTTAATTCATTGAGATGAGGACTGAGGTGAACAACATATGGAGAGGAGAGGTTGTTCACAGGCTGAACAGAAAGCACCTCAGTTTTTCCTGCCCCCCCCCGAATTTAACTGCTAATTGTGTTTATCGTTGAGCATAATGAATAATGATGTATTATTTCACTCAGTCTTGTATTGGTCTATTTTTCTGATAATCCTTTTCAAAATGCAGTACCTTTCCAGTGAGAAGCTCAGTATTATTCTAGTAAAATGTAATTTAAGTTTGGATAATCCCTTGGAAAGGTCAAAATTCTAACCACCACATTCTAAGGATTTGTGTTTGTATGAATTGCATTGCAGGCTATCAGAGAGCACAGAAGTTAAGGGAAACTTGTATTTCAATTACATTGGAACACCTCAGCAGTGGTTGTTTATTTAGCTTGACCTAACTGCTAAAGATCCCTTACTCTGGCTCTGTAAGGAGCAAGGCTTGTAATAGAGGTATTCAGAAATGTCCTCTCCTTCAGAGGAATGCTCAGATTCACACCCCTGTTTATTTCTGCTTTGCTTTTTGTCTTCTGCCTGCCCCTCTCCTCCTTGTGCAGGAGGATGAATCTGAATCAGGGCAGTCCTCGGCCGCTGTCACACCCAGCAGCGCAGGCACAAAGTCAAACACACCAACCTCCTCAGTGCCCTCGGCCTCCGTCACGCCCCTCAATGAGGGTATCAAGCCCGTGTCTGAGTTTGACACGGCCCACAGCGGGAATAGGAGGAAGAACGGCAAGCGCCTGAGCAGAAATATGGAGGTGCAGGTTTCACAGGAAACCCGGAATGTCAGCATCGGTGAGGCCCCCTAGAGGATATCACTAAGCTGTACCATTAAAGGGATATTCCACACAAAAATCTAAATTTCATGATTTGATACTACTTGCATTAGGTGTTGTCAATCCATCCAAATAGTTTTGTTGCTATCATTCTGCTTATTTACCTTTCAGTGTAAGCCGTGAGCATCCAAATGGCAAATATAATGAAAGTCAATGGTCAAATATCTCACACACATAAATAAATGGCAAAATCACATCAAAATATCTTGACACATCAGAGTATTGACCTCATACTTGTTGAAGCTGTAAATATTTGAATCAATGGCTTAAATTCTAATACTCTATATTCTAATTCATCATCGGACATCCAGTGATGTCCTGGTTGAAATAAGATACTGGGGAAATGGATTGCTTTGATTGCTTTATTTCCTCATTGGCCTGAAGATAAGTTAAAATATTTTTATTTCAGCTATTGATTTAAACATTTACAGCTTCCAAAGGTTTTATGAGACCATATGAACCAAATTTAGCCTGAAGTGATTTTGCCATCTATTTGTGTGTGAGATATTTGAACATTGACTTCCATTGTGTGTAAGCAGAATTCTAACAACAAAACAATCTACTGATTCACAACATGCAATCTAAGTAGTAAATCATTACATTTGTATTTTTGGGTGGTATATCCCTTTAAGACAGCGTAATTTGTCTGCTTTCTGCTGATGATCCATTAAGGTAAAGGGCTCTCGCTTCATTGACAAAGTGCAATGTGCAGACAGTAGCGTTAATCCAGGATGGTGGCACGTTAAGATGTGTCCACCTCCATTGTGGTTGTTTTGTGACAATGGAGAGTAGCACACCTGCGGCTCAGTTGGTTTAAGAAGCATAAATTACCTGTGGGTGTGGTGGGCTCTTGGTTTCATTATGAACAATTAGATATTCAGCTTTTTTTTCCTTTAATACCTTTACCAATTTCATCAATTTTGTCATGTTTGATGAAGAGCAGGCACCATGAGACTTGCTTTCACTACAACAAAATGGAGTACGTAATTGGACTGCATATCACGCAAAAATACTAAATTATGTGTACCAAACTAATGTGCATGTGTATCAGTTTCCTACTAGGAGTAAGTGCTTTTCTCAGCAGGAAACTGATGTAGTTGTCAAGTAGGAGGAAGAGGAAGATGTGTGGCGCACATTTATTTAGTTTAGTTGAGTATAGTATTTTCATCAAAGCCTCTTATATTAAAATGCATTTAACAGTATTAACTATGTTTCATTGATGCACTTGTGATGCTCTGCATAGAGTGACCAGATGTCTCACATTTTGACTCTGTCCCGTGTCCACATTTTAATAAAATAATAACAAAACAGATATTATTTTATTAAATATTATACCTTACCCCCACTCAACATCATCACCCCGTGTAAATAAACATTGTTTCAGATTTATCTTGCTTCATTATTTTTATTATTACTGCATTTAAATGAAATTAAATATTTTTTTATGAATATAAAATACAGATTTGTCTTGCAAATTCATCCTGCTTGTCCTGCGTTTGGACTGTTTGAATCTGAACAATATGTGTAATGTATTAAACATGAATAATATGGGTATGGCATTTAAGTTTCTGCAGAGTTCAAATTAAACTTAAAACTGCTAGCTAAAAGCACAGATAAATAACTTGCTAAACATACACATTGTGGAGTCACAAGTAGCCAAATATTTCAGATATTGCAGCTAACATAACATTGTGCATATCTCACCTAAAAATAACTTTGCCAACTAGCTGTAATGAGGGGAGCAAATGTCTGACTTGTATACGCTTGGCTGCTCTCCTTGAAGCTAGTGAATGTAAGCCTAGAGATGGCAAATTGTCCCCAGAAAGATTTTCCCCCATTTAATTGTAAGTATTGTAAACAATATATTTACCTGTTTTATGAAAGGTAAATATATATACCTATGCTTTCTTATATTACATCATTTTTTTTATTGCACGATAAAAATCAAAATAATGATTTTAAAGAAGATTTGTCCCATCAAAATTTGTCCCATCACAATCTTTCTGAGGACAGTCATTAGGGGCTGCTCAAAGACCATAACACATTGTGCTTGCCCACTGCACACAACACATAAAATATTGAGCAGCAATCGGGCCCTTGATGCCAGTAGTCTTTGATTAGAGCCTCTCTATCCAGTCAGTCTACAATACAACATTAACTAATTTCCATACAAGCTCAGATTTGAAGTTTATTGATGTATTATTGCCAGGAAAAAATAAAATATAACCTGAATTAAAAAAATGGTATGAAACACACTACCATTGGGACTTGAGAACTTGACACACAAAATGAAGGACTTGACTTAGACTGAACTTGAGACTTACCCTTTATTACTTGAAACTTGAAGGTTTAGACTTGAGACTTTCTTATGTCTTGTGTAACAGTGACTTTGTCACAACTCTGTTAATAACATCACAAACCTAGCACATAAAGCCTGCGTTTGAGTTAACAGGTGGTTTGCAACAGACAAAAGTAGAAATTACACTACCATCCAGGTGCTATCGTCACTACTGCCCTCACCAAACTAGAGCCCTAACATTACAAGTAATTATTGAGCAGAGTTGTGATTAATGTGCCCCTGCAGTGTGTGTGACATTTGTGAATGTTGCTGCCACATCCAGGGATGGGCAGCAGTGACGAATGGTCTGAGTTCCCGGACATCACCCCAGAGCCTGAAATGCACCTGGACCCCCGCATCTATGGTGGCGGAAACAGGTAAACCTGCCTCCACAAGCCCCTTACACAACCTATACACAGCAGACCTTCCTAGTTGTAGGTTTTACCTATCTGACTTTTCAAACATACCCCTCCATATCCAGTATCGAAATGCCTATCTCAGCTGACCTGCACCCCAAACAAGTGCAAGTCAAGAGATGGCATATAAGTCTTTAAGACATCACATGTGAGCAAATACAGGAAGTGACATCACATGAAACCAATGATTTGAAGGAAATCAGTGTTTATTTTCTATCAGATGCTTATTAATAGTATTGGTCATGGCTGTTTTCTTTCTTCTTCTCAGCCCATCACATGGAATCGTCAATGAAGCATTTGGTATCAACACAGATTCCTTGTATCATGAAATAAAGGACACCAAATCAGATATCATAGGAGATGTGGATGCTGGGGCCGAATTGCTTGGTATGGGAGGGGCGCGGCTCTTTTGGGAACAGGGTTATTGTCTGGATTTGGATTCTGAAGTAATGAGGATTGTGTATTGTAGATCATCTGCTTTGAAGCATGCTAGTTTGATTGACTCAGTGTATTGTCTGTGTGCAACAATGCCTTCAAGCCAGCGTAGAGCAAGCAAGAGGGAGATTCTGGGAACTGTAGTTGGCTGGGTTCTGAAACTTATTCTGGTCCATTTTAGTCCATCTGCTGTTGTTCAGCACAATCTTTGCTTCCACTTCATAAAATCTAAAAAAAATCTAAAATCACTTCACTATTTTGAAACCGTGAAAGCACCATGTCTATACACAGCCTTGCCATGCTTTAGTATGGGTAGCGTGTTGTGTGGTTATGATGAAACTTCCAGATTCTGTCAGTCAGTTCCACAGTTTTGTCAGAATACCTCCCAGCAGAATGCATTCCCCATTGTTCACTGCGGTTACCTTGGCCTTGGACGTCTTTTTATGATTTTTTTCTTTCTCATCTGAAGGTTGTGGTTTATTTTGTTCCCTTTTTGAGCTGTGTTTGACCCTCTCTATGCTTCCTCTCTCTTCCTGTATGTGCTTCGGCTGGACATGCCCATAGGGGAGTTCTCAGGTGTGTATCTGCCCATGCTGTTTGCTGGTGTTACTTCTCTCATGTTGGTAAACACATGTGACACCCTGCCTGGCCCCACACCCATGCCCCACTCCCCCCAAGCTCTTGTCTAATCACAGTTGAGCTTTAGCAGTCCTTTCTTCAATCTGAAATGTCCTTTAATTTACCCCGGGAATATTATGTTTAGACAATTCCCCCTTTAACTTCTATGATTCAAAATAGGTTGGGATTTCCACCTCTACTACGAGTCAAGATGATAGACTGGTCCAACTGCCAATATAAAGGAATCTAAAGAGATTTTTTAATCTGGTTATGCACTTAATGGATTATGTACAGGTAACTACCAAAATAAAGGAAACACAACATAGTGTCTTAGTAGGGCATTGGGCCACTACGAGCTGGCAGAACAGCTTAAATGCACCTTGGCATAGATGTCTGGAACTATATTGGAGGGATGAAACACCATTCTTCCATGAATTTCCATCATTTGGTGTTTTGTTGATGGTGGTGGAAAACACTGTCTCAGGCACTGCTCCAGAGTCTCCCTTAAGTGTTCAATTGGGTTAAGATCTGGTGACTGAGATGGCCATAGCATATAGTTTACATCGTTTTCATGTTCATCAACCATTCAGTGACCACTCATGCACTCACAAGAGTATTGTCATCCTGGATCAGGATAGAGATGATTCACCATAGGATGAAGGTGATCACCCAGAATGGCTTTGTATTTATTTCCATTTATCTACCATTTACCATTTATATAAATTTACCTTGCTCTCTAAGGGGTTGAGTGGACCTAAACTATGTCAGGAAAATAGTGGTACTCCACACCATAACAGAGCCTCTGGAGTCTTTCATTTACTCAAGTGTTCTCCTTTATTTTGGCAGTTACGTGTACATTTTCCACAAATTATGTAATTACAAATTATATAATTAAAATAAGTTTTAATTCTCAACAAACTGTCCTTTTAAACATATTATTCAGTTCCTGGCATAGGATATAAAGATGCGTTATAATTCAACCGGACAGCACAAGGACAGGAGAAGCATTCATCTACTTTAAAACATAGATGTTTCAGTCTCATTTAAGACTCAGAAATAACTGTCAAAAAGAAATGTCAAAAATCTTTTTCATCTTTAAAATCCACTTTCCCTCTCCATTGAAGTCTTAGGTAGCTCTTTTCTACTTGAACAGTTTCCCCTTCATAGACCATAGCTCTCCTTTTTCTCCTCGTGTTTAAGTATAGGAAAACTGCTGATTGGCTTCTCTTTTTCTTCTCTTGTTTTCTGTCTCGCCCCCCCTCCCCATCCCCGCTGTCTGTCCACTCCTGCCCCCTGCTGGATTGCATATTCAGTTCGTGATGATTTTTTCGGTAAGGCACCTTGGCCTTGTTCATCATTTCATTGCTCCTGCTCCCTGTATCATTTAGACTTCCTTTACATCATGGCAACCCTTCCCCTGGTCTGCTGTCAAATCTCTCTTGTGCTGTGAGCTGCTCTCTCTGTTCTTGGCTGAGGGTGGATGGAGAAAATTACATTTTATTTTCATTATGTCATCATTGATGTTGTTGGGTAATATTCCGTTGTTTCATCTTCTTGTGATAACATAAGAACATAAGAGTAAATACTGATGAGAACAGGCCTTTTTGCACATTTAGGCTCATCATTGAGCTACAGTCTAGAAAGTATCCAGCATTGCATCAAGCCTGGACCTGAAAACTCTCATTGTCTCTGCTTTACGACATGACCTGGCAAGCTGTTCCATGCATTGACAGCTCTTTGTGGAGAAAAAATCTTCCTGTTAAGGCACTGGTCTGACCCCTGAAGTCTGGTATCAAATCCAGACTGTGCCAGTGCCAGCTGTGGCCAACAGCTCTGTGGAGCAATGCATAATTGGCAGTAGTATTGGCCAGAGCGGGAGGGATTCAGTCAGCCAGTGTCTCATCGCACAACAACGACCCCCACTGGTTGGTCGGGCACTGCACATGAAGTATCTTCCTTTGACTCATGTTAGTGCAAGATTTACTTGCGGTGTGAAAAGAAGCGGCAGCTAACATCACGTTTGGGAGCAGGGCACATGCTTGTCTATGGTCTCCTGAATTGACAGCGGGGTTGCAGCAAGAATGGCTTAAGAATACAATTGGGCTTTCCAAAATTGAGAAAAGGAAAGGGGAAAAGCATAAAATATATATTTTTTTAAGTAAGTCACATCCTACCTTACACACACACACACACACACACACACACACACACACACACACACACACACACACACACACACACACATACAGTACCTTCCAAACTTATTCACACCCTTGATAAAGATGAGCAAAGAAGGCTGTATAAAATAAACCACACAGGTTATAGCTATATTGTATGATAAAAAATAGGACAATTATATTTTTTATCTAATACAGTTGGTCAGAGAAAAATATTTTGTTTAACAATTCATATTTTTTTCCCTAAAAAAGATACATATTACATTTATTCACACCCCTGTTTTCAGTACTTTGTGGGCCCTCCCCTTTCAAGCATAACACTACTGAGTCATCTTCTCTAGTGTTTTATGAGATTAGTAAACATATTGGGGGGATATTTGACTCCATTCCTCCATAAAGATTCCTTCAAGATCCTTCGGTCTGCACTTTTGGACTGCCCTATTGAATATAAATCACAAATTTTTGATTGGATTGAAGTCTGGAGAATGAGATGGCCACTACAAACAGTAATTTAGTTACTTATTTAGTTACAGTAATAAATTAACCATTTATTGGTTGATTTTGAGGAATGGTTGTGTAACTGGAGAAGGTCTGCTGCAGGTTTCGAACCACGACCTTAGCAGCAAAAGTGATACGATTAGCCTGCTGAGCTACAGACGAAGGTCCCCAGCCATAATTTACTATTTAGTTAGTTGGCAGACGCTTTTACCCAAAGCGACTTAGAAGAGTGCACTAATATGGCTAGAGATCATCGCTAGAGCTATCGAAGAGTAAGGTACAGTCTAATCATTGACATTGCCAACATTTGTGCCACAAAACCTGTCATACAAAGGGAAGAGAACAGTTATTATATTTTTTTGATTATAATGCTATACTCCCAGAGCACCCACAGCCGACTGATAGGCATCATTATTATTATCCAAACTACTGGCACCGCTATAAAGGGGGTAGGTCTGTTGCAGGTTTCGAACCAAAGCCTTAGTTTGCCGCCCAGCACAACAAGAGATACGATTAGCCCACTGAGCTAAAGACCAAGGTCCCCAGCCAAGAGAACTAATCATATTCTTATTGCTTCTCCAGGGGTGACGTCACATTTGTAGTGGATACTCATATGCTAAATCACTTATCTGAACTCCGTTACACTTGGGATCATTATCTTTTGAAAGCTCCATTTGCGGCCAAGTGTCAGCTTTATGGCAGAGGCCAAAATGTCTTGGTACTTGGTGGAGTACTTGGTGCAGCTCATGATTACATTGACCTTAACAAGAGAGCCAGGACCAGTATATGTAAAACAACTCCATAACATCAAAGATCCACCATAATGTTTAGGATCTTTTCAACGTAAGCGTCCTTCTTCTGACACCAAAACCACAGCTGGTGTGCATGGCCAAAAGCTCAAATGCGGGGGGCATGACAGGGCTTTTACGGGTTACTCACAGTTTTTAAATGAAAGATTTGTATTTATTAGGGGTGTGATGATTAACTGATTTGTATTGGAAAATTGGTTAAGAGTCTAAGATAAAGCTATATCAATTCAAAACCCCAATCCGATTCAAATTCAGAGGGAAGTTGGCTAAACACCATTACGGCCCTGACAAACCAATACAGCCATTGTGCCACTATCAGTAGCCTACTAGTAATAACTAAACCCCCAAAAACTATGTTTTAAATGAGCAATAATGGTTAGCAAATGCCGAAAAAGACTGAAAATGGATTTGAATGGAAACTAAGATCATAGCTACCATTTCCTGAAACTGGGAATACATCACTTGCAATTTAGTGCATTAAATGAAAAATAAAAACGCCAGCAAAAATAATTTGCTTCCTCGTATATATTATTGCAACTAGCAGAAACAAATATTTTTTGAAATAGTAAAACTCAAATCCTGCAAGAGTGCAACTTGGTTGAACAAACCAAATGACTTTTTTTTTACATTTGTCAGACGATTTATAGATGAATTCAACATTACAACTTAATGTTGTGATTTCTGGTGAAATTGCTCCAATAAAACTATGATAGCATGTCATGATTTTAAATTGTAACATTGTCAATCTCTGTCATCCATCATGAGTTTAACATGATCCTTGTAAGTTACCATGGCTAACTGACTAACAAATGATTATTAAAACTCTGACATGTTCTAATTTAGTGAGAAACTATAACGCTGTAAAAAAGTTCTTAATTCTTACAAAATGCTAATGATTTTTAGTCATCTTTTTAGTAAACACTAGTGAACAGATTTGTATGAAAGTGCAAGGATTAATTTCATTCATTCATTAATTCATTCACATCTGTGATGACTTGATGAGCTTCATCCAGCATTCCCTGTTAAGCATTGCATTGCGAAGAGACAATCCGCACAGTCCTGTCTCCATTTCAATGGACGATTTAAGGGTGATGTTAGGTCGACCTCTACGACGGGGAGAGTCTGGCGTCCAAAGGAGGACACGACTGGCTGGCTCATTGTGCCGAATGATATGTCCGGCTAGCCGAAGACGACCCTGTCTGATGACACTTGAGATGGAGTTTGGTAGGTGGTCCTGCCAGGAAACATTCTGGACAGCACGCAACATCCGTGTGTAGGTACCATCGATGGACTTAGTGATCTTGCTGGTGAGGGCCCAAGACTCACACCCATAGAGGAGAATGGACTCCACGGATGTTTTAAAGATGTTAATTTTGGAGCTTTTACAGATTGCAGATTGCCAAACATTCCTCAATGAGTGGAGAGCAGACCAAGCTTGAGCCTTCCTACATTCAACATCGTGGGTCGAGTTTGTGTAGGAGCCCAGGAATTTGAAGTCATCAACTTTGTTGATCTTACTGCTATCAAGCGCTATGATGTTGCCAGCGGTGGAGGGATTGAGGTGAATGTACTTCGTTTTCTTTGCATTAAGAGAGAGACCAATGGACTTGCAACAAGTTTCGACTTTGTGGAGGAGAGATTCTGCATCTCGAAGGGTGTCAGCAAGCAGACTAATGTCATCAGCATAATCTAGGTCAGAGAGGTGTTGAGCAGGATATCTACTACTTCTACGGCAAGTCAGAGTTAGACCATCAGTGTCGTTTATTGCTATCCACAGGGCGTAGTCCAAAACTATGATGAATAGATAGGGGGCAAGTGGATCACCCTGGAGAACGCCGGTGTTGATGAAAAATGAATCAGTTTCACCTCCCGGCGATTAATTTAAAGTTCATATTTATATAGTATAATTGAAATAGTTTGCCTGATGGTTTGTTGTGTTTTTCCACCTGAAGCCAAGCCCCCTCGATGACGTGCTCTATGTGAATTCGTTTAAAAGTTTTACCAATTTACCCGCCTTTAACCAATGCACACACATATTCCTTTCATTTTGCATGTTGTGTGAACTATAACTATACGTTTCTAAACTATAAGGATAAAAGCACTCCAAAATACCAGTAGCTAGTTAGCACATAGTTAGCTAGCTAGCAAGTAGTTAGCTAACATTCACCACCTTGTAGGAAACATGAGCAGTTTAGCTCACTATATTTACTTCATAATATACATCATCATTCCATTTCAGCCCATCAGCCATGGCTAACTTCTATCATCTAGCTACCTAACAAGGTTTCTAAGCTAAAGGAAAAAAAAGTGCCTAAACTAATGTTAGCTATTTAGCAAATAGTTTGCTAAAATTTTCTAGCTAGTAGAAAACATGAGCAGTTTATCTCACTGGATTTACAAAATATACATCATCATTATATTTATCATAATTTCTCAATAAGTGAAAGGTCAGGATCAGCTTAGTTTTCTTCAACAAAGCTGTAATTCAATAAAAATGTTTCTAGGTGATCTAAACAAAGAAATGATAAAGGATGGCTACATATTTCTGGAAATCCAATCATTACAGGTCTGCTATTAACATTATTCATAATCTTAGTCAGATGCCGAAGTAGCGTTACTCACTATCACATTTATTTGTCAGATTAACTGTGTAATATCAGAAAAGGAGATACTTCTTTATTTCATTGACAATGCTATTGCTCAATCCAATGTAAGACATGGCATACATAAGTATTGAAGATGACAAGCTCCTCAAAGGAAAGTTTTCTTATTGATTGAATCAATGTCATTGTTGTAGTTCCAACAGCTCTGGTAAAATTGTGCTTCCCAGCTCTCAGTCCCCTGATCACCCAAGTTATCAACCACTCCCTTCAAGCTGGTAGTGTTCCACCTGCTCTAAAAACTGCTGTCATGAGCCCCCTTCTCAGCTGGGGAAGGGGGCTGATGACAGCAGTTTAGCTTCACGACCATCTAAAGTTCAACAACCTCTTTGAAAACTTCCAGTTCCACCCACAGCACTGAAACAGCTCTGCTCAGGGTCATGAATGACCTGCTGTTCACCGATGAACGACTGTTCACCTTCTATATGCTCCCCCTCGGCCGTGTTATCAGCCGGCATGGAATGTCATTCCATTGCTATGCTGATGACACACAACTATACCTAAAAACTGCCCCAGCCTCATCACTAATATCCACCTGCCTTGTGGAGATCAGGGCTTGGATGAAACACAACTTCCTCCAGCTAAACACCACCACAATCGATGCTGTCTTAGTCGGTACCCCTCACCAGGTCCAGCTTTCTCCCATAACCCACCTCACCTTTTCTGGCTAAGACATCCCCCTCTCCTCATCAGTTTCCAACCTGGGTGTTAGATTCAACCCTGGGATGATCACATCAAACATCTGTGCAAAAGCTTCTTCTACTACCTGAAGAATATCTCCAAACTCTGTCCCACTGTAAACCTGTCAGAGTCAGAGAAACTTGTCCATGCTTTTATCTTCTCAAGGCTGGAATACTGCAATGCACTCTTCATGGGGATCCCTGGCTGGAGGCCCCAGAAGCTCCAATACATCCAAAACAGTGCTGCCAGCATCCTGATGAGAGTGCAAAAACGCCAACATATCACACCCATCCACTGCACTGGCTCCCTGTCTCCTTCAAGATTGAATTAAAAAACCTTTTCCCGACCTATCAGTGTATCCATGGAAATGATCCCCTCTACCTCAAGGAACTGCTCACCCCCCAAAACTCCATCTGAAACCTACGATCAAGCAACAGCCTGCTCCTCCGTACCCCCAGGACCAAGCTCCACACTATGGGGGATCGCGCCTTCTGCTCACCTCACCTGTGGAATTCTCTCCCTGACCACCTGAGGGAACCACAGAATCTGGGCTCTTTTAAACCAGGCCTAAAAACCTTCCTTTTTCTTAACTTGGTTTTGTTTTTATACATCTTTGTGTTTGTTTTTCTTTGTTTTATGCTTTTGTAGCACATTATGAGATTTACTTATAATGAAAAGTGTATTATAAATATAGTGTATTATTATTATTAACAACATGGTTCCTTTTTATGAATGTGTTACTAGCAACATATCAGTCTTGTACAATTTTAGGCAATTTGACTAATTCCAAGATAAGTGTTTCTTTTCATAAAAGAAAAATAATGTGAAAATAAGTGAAATATTTTCACAAATAATGTAGAGACTGGAGGTTGTGCCCAAGTATCTGAATTGTGATACTTGAGATGTTGTGACATAAATTGAGTTCTAATGATAATTATGTCCTAAAACCTTTAATTGTTACAGAAACAATTGAATAGTCTCTGGAGGTGAAGACCAATCATATAGTATGACAGACAGTAATTTTGATAACCTTTCATGTGTTCTAACATTGTGAAAACCCTTTTGTCAAGTTGAGATGTTAAATGTTTCATCATTTGAGCATGAAAAGAGCAGCTGTGGTTTGCTTTGCTCAACAAATCCATCACAGCTTTCTTACACATTCGTGTGTACAATTTTCACTTGGCTTCTCATGTTTTTTCTGTTCTTTCTAGTCTATGAAGTTGCCGTTTTCAGTTTCATTTCACTTCACCTTTCTGCATTTTATTTCATTACGCCTCAGTATTGTCTCACTGAATCATTATACATATGGAGATTTCTCAAAACAAACTGTGTTACTTGGTTTAAGGATGTTTTATAAAGTATGTCACACGTGTACAGGAAAGCCAGTTCTGCAAGCTCTAGAATGTTTGCCCATTTCCTTTGTGATACAGTGCTGATCCTGAACTCTAATCTGCACAAGCTGATCCCGTGCTTCCACTTCTATCCATGCGATTTCTCATAGGAACTATTTGAAAACCTTACAGGTTGTGCAAAAAGACATTGAGAGATAGTCCATTATGCCAACTTCCTTGTATGATTGCATCTCCACAATCAAAATGAATTTCCTCCCCCGAATCTATTTGATCAGCTCCATGTTAACTCTGTCCCCTCCAATAGGATATTGGTCCAAGATAGATGCAGTCTTGAAGAAGTTTATATGGGGGGAAAAGCGACCTCAGATAAAAATGTACTACTCTGCAAAAACAAAATCCTCGGGAGGACTGACCATTCCAAACTTTACACTCTACCATCTAGCTTTTCAGTTGCACTTTCTGAGAGTCTGGCTAAACACGCAGCATAATATAGGCCTACCGTGTCGAGTGATTGAAGAATCAATTATTTGCAGGTTATACTCCAAATAAATATGCGTTACTATATGGTCCCATTATAGCGTATTCAGTGACAACATGGAGAGCCATAGAGAAACACTCACTTGGGACGGGAAATATATGTTTACTTTATCAGATGAGGGCAAAAGCAGACTAAACACTTTTTTTAAAAGTAATCATGTATTACTCCTTTAATTTAGTCTATATGTTGACTCATGTACAGAAACACAAATTTGTCGCTTCTTCCTCAAGTTATACAGTACATCCTTCTCACATTTAATTATCCTGCACCACGGTAGTTATGCACGGTTGAGTCCCCTCTCACTCTCCGCTTGCCCACTTTAGCTTGCTAGCTAGCAAACGACCTAGCAAGGTAATATTACCGTAAACGTTACTGTAACGTTGCTTAATTTGTAAAATAAGAGATGCTGGGGCTCAACTCGCCTCCCCCAACCACACGCCCCCCCGCGGAGGAAAAGGGTTAACTTTTACTACCATTTCTGTCCCTCCCTCTGGTCTAATGGTAACTTTCCAGTGGTGGAGCAACAAAGGTTAAAAACAGGAGCGATGATATGGTTGCTGTTTTTAAAGACGCTCTTGTTGACGTGCAGATTAGATTAATTTGTGAGAAACCTCTCTCGCACTCTGCACTGGAAATTGCTACGGTGTTGACAGCAGTTAAGAGATCCTTCAAGGGCTGTGTAACTTGTTCTCCCGATGCCATAGGATAGGGAGAAAGAGGCAACTGAAAATAAAATAAAAAATCTAATAAACAAAGAAAAAGAAAGAAAAATGGTATTGTACGTAAGTCACAGGAATCTACAAAGAGAGCATGGGGAAAAATGAGAAAGTAGAGGAAGGAAGGAAAAGAGGAAGGACACAAATGAGATTATCTAATGCTCTAGCAGGCTGTACAAATCATGATCTCTGAAGACACTGAAAGTTTTAAGTGCTTATGTGTTAATGTTTGTGCTGGTGTCAGTGTTAGTATCAGCATTAGTATCAGCATTGGCATTTGTGTTATCAGTGTTAGCAATAGTATTAGTATTAGTATTTGTGCTGGTGTCAATGTTTGTGTCAATGTTAGTATCAGCGTTAGCATTAGTGTTAGTGTCAGTGCTAGTATTAGCATTAGCATTAGTGTTTGTGTCAGTGTTAGTGTTAATATTTATGCTGGTGTCAGTATTAGTATCAGCATTATCATTAGTGTTTGTGCAGTGTCAGTGTTAGTGTTAATGTTTGTGCTGGTGTCAGTGTTAGTATCAACATTAGTGTTTGTGTCAGTGTTCGCATGCTGTATCAGTGTTTGGGGTATTGTTTGTGTCAGTGTCAGTGTTTGTACGGTGTCAGTGTCTGCATTAGTGTCAGTGTTAGTATCAACGTTAGCAATACTATTGGTATTTGTGCGGTGTCAGTGTTAGCATTAGTGTTTGTGTCAATGTCAATGTTAGCAATATTGTTTGTGTTGGTATCAGTGTGTCAGCGCTAGCATGATCATTAATGTTAGTGTTAGTGTCCATGTTAGTATCAGTCTTATCATTAGTGTTTGTCTTTGTGTCGGTGTCAGTGTCAGTGTTAGCATGACCATTAATGTTCAAGTAGGTGTCAGTGAGTCAATTGCAAATTTCTCTCTTGCAGGAATGGGGAAGGAGGTGGAAAACCTCCTGACAGAAAACAAACAGCTCCTGGAGACCAAGTAAGCAGCAGAGAGCAGTGTAAATGTGTCAGAGCAATAGAGAGAAAATAGTGAATGTGTGGGACAACATAGAGAAAAGAGTGTGAATGTGTAAGAACAACACAGAGAAAACAGTGTGAATGTGCAAGTACATAGTTGATGTTACTCAAATACGTGTGGACATTTTCAGAATCAGTTTTTCCCCACATTTTTTAGTATTTCATCTCTAATTCTTTATTATTTTTTACAGGAATGCCTTGAACGTTGTGAAGAATGACCTGATAGTGGAGGTGGACAAGCTGTCGAGTGAGAAGAAGTTCCTGAGTGAAGAGCTGGAGACTGTAAAGCAGTCCAAAAACAAAGTAGACACAAAGATCAAGGAGCTGGAAGAGGAGCTCAAGAGGTGAGGCCCAGAATAGTGAGGGAGTTCTTGTTCGGCAGTAAAAATAACATTGGCCCCTTCTCTCACATACAAAACATGTCTCTCTATAGCATTGATAAACTGATTTATACAGGCTTTCTACCCATACCAAAAATGAAAAAGCATGTATGTTATACAGATAACTGCCAAAATAAAGGAAACACCAACATGAAGTGCTTTAATAGGGCGTTGGGCCATCACGAGCTACCAGAACAGCTTCATTACACCTTGGCATAGATTCTGCAAGTTTATGAAACTCTATTGGAGGGATGCCCTTCTTCCATGAGAAATTCCATCATATTTTGCTGATTGTGGTGGATAACGCTGTATCAGGCCCAGCTCCAGAATCTCCCATAAGTGTTCAATTGGGTTGATATCTGGTGACTGAGAGGGACATGGCATATGGTGTAAATTGTTTTCATGCTCATCAAACCATTCAGTGACAGACTTGTGTCCTGTGGATGGGGGCATTGTCATCCTGGAAGAGACCACTCACATCAGGATAGAAATGCTTTACTATAGGAAGAAGGCGATCACTCAGAATGGCTTTATATTTGTTGGCGTTTACCTTGCTCTCTAAGGGGTTGAGTGAACCTAAACCATGCCAGGAAAATGTACCCAAAGCCTTCAGAACCCTTCACCGTGGGAGACCAGCACTCAGGCCTGTAGGTTTATTTTGCTGTGTGCCACACATGCACTCCTCTGCTTGTGATGAAACTGCCTGCTCATGCCCTAGATTGATATTTATATTCAACAGAGTGGCTCATCTGTTTTGCCTTGCATCTCGTACCAATGCACGGACATCACGGTCAAGTGTATGGTATGCACTTTCCACCACTGTTGCTCATGAAACATCAGTAGGTTGAGCAGTCTTCATCACTGAAGCTCCTTCCAAATGTTCCCCAACACTCACCCCTCTTTCCAAGTCACTGAGATCTTTTCATCTAGCCATGATAGCCAAAATAATGGGCATCTGGGCCTAACCAGTATTTTTATACATGACCCTAAGCATAATGGGATGTTAATTGCTTAATTAACTCAGAAACCACCTGCTTTTTATATGTTATATCCCCCCCAAGTGTGTCTTTTATTTTGGCAGTTACCTGTAAGTTAACATATTGGAAAGGTTATTATTTTAAGAAATATACAGTACCAGTGAAAAGTTTGAGTCCACCTGCTGAAAACTAGGTTTATCTCATAATTGACAATATTTACATCATATAAGTTTCTGTAAATACTTGAAAATGACACAAACCACATGTAGCAATAAACAAAAGGAACATCAAAGCAATGTTCAAGAAAATTTGATTGAAAATTGAATCTTGGATTCCTCAAAATAGCTACTCTTTGGCGTGATAACAGCCTCACAAACATGGGCCATTTGGTTAATAAGTTTCAGCAGGAAATCACCCGACATGTCTTCGCAGCTCTCCTGCAGCAATTCCCAGAGACACTTGTGGGTTGCTTTGCTTTGACTCTTCTGTCCAGTTCATCTCATACAAGTTCAGTGATTGAGATCTGGGTACTGGGCAGGCCAGGTCATTCATTTGACTTGTCCTTCATGTTCCTCCTTCACCAGATAGTTCTTGCACAACTTCAAGGTGTGTTTTGGGTTGTTATCTTGCTGAAGAATGAAGGAGTGCCTGATTAGCCATAATCCAGGTGGAAGGTGTCCTCAAACTTTTGACTGGTACTGTATTTAATTTCAGAAAATGTATAATATAACTTTCATTATATTATTCAAAGTATATACACAGGCATAATTAGGGCCCGGAGAAAATCTTGAGCACATCTGACTATCTGGGCTGTCAAGCAGAATGTCACTTATCCTCCACGTGTTCCTGTAGGCACTCCCGAGTTCAGCAATCATTTGGCAATCAGCACAGACATGACTAATTATACCATTAGGGACTAAAAAGTACAAAACAATACAATTATGCTGTTAAGCAGAGGTGAATCATATTTTTAAACAAATCTTGCAACTTATCTTTCGACCACAACAAATATTACAATAGACCAGCACTTAAAATGATAGTTCAACAAATTGATTTAAGTATCATTTTTTATTTTCAACAGGATGTACACATCCAAATAGTTAAGCAAATTGACTACAGAAACAGTGAATCATCAGCTAGCTTGATGTCTGAAAGCAATGGGGGCCAGAATTTACTAAGGAAATAGTCACAGCGCAAAAACATTTGCTATACTGCTACTCTTTTGCAGTCTCAGATTATCGACACATTAACGACCAATTTACTGAGAAACATTCTAATTGCGCAATTCTGCAGTAGGAAACACCAAAAAAAGCGGCAGAAACAATATGGCATGCTTACATATCCAGACCACAAATCACCAACAAATTGATACGAAGCAGTGAGGGAACCACAAGAAAAAACTTAAATAGAAAGAGAAGTAAGGGTCAACGAGGTACAGCGTCAAAACGCCGTATTACAGTATAGGAATACAACACTAATGAAGAGGAGAGTCAATTGGAGTGACACAAAAAATATATATTAGGATACATCATTTTGTTATTTTATTTTACAGTATGATGTAAAGAAAAGATGGCATGATGGTAGAATAGAATATTAACATCTATAGAACAGGTGAAACAATCCACATTATAAAAACCTTGTTAGGTTTTGTGGCATCCCCAGGGGTTGGGCGACACTCACGGACCTTTGCAGAGGGTGTAGGCAAGTTCAAGAACATGGAGGAGGCAGTATTCAAAACCAAACAATGATTTATTAAACTAACTTAACACAAACAAAGGGTGGGGTCTTCGGGGGAATACAAACAAAGTCCACAATCTTTAGCTCGTTGTCGTTGTCCAAAATCCAGTCCACAAATCCAGTTCAGCTCCGTAATCCAGTCCGTAGTCGATATCCAAAGGGGGTCCTCAAAACAGTCCAATTCCATACACAAACAATCCAAAAACACTGTTTACAAAATCCTGGCTGGTCACGAAGACTTCACAGATTCTCTATTCTCCAAACACACTCGCCAACTCCTCTCCAATATGTGCTGTGAGTCAGTCCTTTAAATAGGCCTCGAAATGGCCTGGTCGTTAATCACAATCCCTTTACTCTGTTCAGGTGTTACTGTGGCCTACTGGGAAATGTAGTGTTTCCTGGCTCCCATGTGTTGTAGGCCAGGCAGCCATTTCCTTGTGCAACCCCTTGCACTGCCACAGTTTGTTGAATGTCTTCTCTGTCTTCCCATGCACCTCAGAGAGCAACATTTTGTATTTTGCAATACAAAATGTGGATTGTGTAATTCCTGTAACCTGCAAATAGTCTATTTGAAAGTATCAAGTCTAATTGTACCTTTGAGGATCCTTTTTTTATCCTTCTTGGACCATTGACTACTCTAGACCTAGAGCAGATCTGACTAGAATCTATGATATTTGTCTGTGTTCTGAGGGTACTGAGGGTCCCATTGATTTTTGGTAAATGCCAACATCAATGCTAACAAGCTATCTGTTGGTGAATTTACTATTTCTGTAAACGACAAATAGTCAACAACGACAAAAACTCTGCTTTGGATGTGTAGTACATCATAAGTAAAGAAAATGGTACTTTATACTTTAAATGTATACTTGAATTAATCACTTTAAAGATACACAAAAATGCAAAAAACTAAAGTTTGAGACGGATACGTCAGTTGTTACAAATTTTGTCATTGCTGAGAGAAGTGTATCTCATGGGCAGGTTTTCAAACATCAAGAAAGGAGATTAAAGAAGTGAAACCAAATTATAATAGTTAATTAAACATCAAAATGTACTTTTTCCACTGGACTTTTCCCTTTACTTAAATGTGTCAAATCCACAGCTGCCCTTTATTTTTATTTTTTTACGTGCTCCTGCTGTGCGGTTTAAAAATATCCGTCCACTCATTTCAACATATCAGTTTCTTTGCTCCAGGATGGGCATGATATGTCAACTGACATATTTTCACAATTGAAAGCAGTAGCCTACTTACAAATCAATCAGTATGATTATGTGTGGGTGTGTGCAGCGCCAACTGCTGA
Source organism: Aldrovandia affinis (assembly GCA_029706075.1). Taxonomy (NCBI): domain Eukaryota; kingdom Metazoa; phylum Chordata; class Actinopteri; order Notacanthiformes; family Halosauridae; genus Aldrovandia; species Aldrovandia affinis. The sequence goes on along the minus strand of JAINUG010000063.1, from coordinate 4,400,762 downwards.
CTGGTCTACTACACTGCCAAATGCACATCATTTGTGGTAATTGAATGATTACTTGAGATCGTAATGTGTTGAGTGCTTAACAAGTAGCTTCAGAAAGTCCTCCATCCACCTCTTGATGTTGGAGGACAGAACTGCAGGCTCATGAAAGAGGTGGTGAAAAACACATGCCCTTCCTTTTTACCCTCCAGACTGAAGGCGGAGGCTTTAGGAGCAACACTGGACTGCAGGGAGGAGGGAGGCGAGGATGTGAGTGGGAGAAACAAACGGCACACATATCAATTCAATATTCAGTTAATTAATGTTTATTGGCAGGTCTGTACAATATATCCAAATAAATTGACAAAGAAAAACACATAAGCCAAATAGAATTAATACAGTAGCAATAAAAAATACATAGAATGAAAAATAAACATATAGCAAGTTAAATGATAATGAGAACAATACTACAATACAATACTACAACTAATAATAATAATAATAATAATAATAATAAATTATTATTATTATGCCAATGAAATACAATTATAAAATCATAGCAACAAATATAACTCTGTAAATGTGTTAAAACACTTGTCCCTCAGTTTGTGACACATACCTTGGCAGCCAACACCATATCTCATATGCTGTTGATTATCATTCCTTCATTATTAAGCTTCACCATTGTGTCTTTTCAAACGGTTGTGTTATAACTGGGAATGACATGTTGTACTTGGTAGTACTCGTCACCGCTCCAGGATGACATCCCGATCACGCAGCGGAGACGCTTCACCCGGGTGGAGATGGCTCGTGTCCTGATGGAGCGCAACCAGTACAAGGAGAGGCTGATGGAGCTGCAGGAGGCGGTGCGGTGGACGGAGATGATCCGGTGAGGAGTAGGTTTACTGTAGCCATCTTTTAGTATGCTTCTTTTGCTTCTCTGCTTTTTAAATGTAAAAACTTGTATCAAAAAGTTGTTTCTCTTTGTATCAAAGTATCAAAGAAGAATGACCAAAAGAAAAGGTTAAAAAACCAAGGCACTCCTTTGGAAAAAATTTTTTAAAAAGACTTTATTCTCAAAGTGATTGTCTGCATTCTCTTTTCTCCATCCTTACCTGCAGTCTTAATTAATTGATTAATTGTGCTTCTGTCTTGATTGTTAATTGTGCCCTCCCAATTTGGTTAATGAATTGGTTTTGCTGGTGGTATGACTGATGGTGGTATGGCTGAACACACCTGAAATCTATTTCTTGTTTCTTACTTGCAGTCTTAATTGATTAATTTAGCTTCTGCCTCGATTGTTATTTGTTATACCCCCTCCCAAATTGAGAATAAAGACTTTTTATTTTTAAAAATCCCCAAAAGCAATGCCTTGTTTTATTAGTTTTTTTACCTTTTCTTTTGGTCATTCTTTTTTGTAGAAGAAGGCAGAGGCTGTGGCCTTTAGAAGGCAGTTTAAAAAAAAATTATTGGTATGGCTAACCAAATGTTTTACTCAGATTTTATTTTCCCTACAAAATGGCTGCTCATAATTTATTGACTGCTGTTATGAATAAGGCCAATAACTGCCTTTACCAGAGCCCCAGAGTCTGCATATTCTGTACGGTAGATTTGTAATTATCTTTGTGACAGCCACATTGGAGGCATACTGATTTTAAGTGTTTTTCGTATCTTCTCTCAGGGCTTCAAGGGAGAGCCCTCAAATACAGGAGAAGAAGAAATCTACCATCTGGCAGTTGTGAGTATCTCTCCCAGTCAATCTAAAGGGCTGTTTAGATTGTTCCAAAGGTGATTGTTAAAACTCTTTAATTAACTCACTGTTATAAGTTATGTTTCATCAAGAAGAAAAGTGTATTATTCAGCATATTGAAGCATTTGTTTTGACTCTGTATTTGAGGCTCTATGTGTGTCTGAACATCTCTCCCCCTCCCTCAGTTTCGCCCGACTCTTTAGCGCATCGGCCAGTCCCCCGCCCGTCAAACGCCCCTACACTAGTGTCAACATCCACTACAAGTCACCATCGCCGGCCGGCTTCTCCCAGCGCCGCGGCTACGCCATGTGCCAGATCTCCACCACCAACCGCACTCTGGAGTTCTTTCATGAGGAGTGAGTCCCTCGACCTCTTCCGTCACCACACCCCTGTCCCGTGGGATGAGCATGACCGCCCAGACAGAGAAACCACATGCGTACTGAAGTAAATATGGTTTCCAACATGTACTTCAGTAGTAATAAACCAGCTAGACAAATAACATTTTGTTTTAAATTTTTTTAGGTGGTGGAAAGCTGTGAAATTGTGTTCTTATCAGGTTGTAAACATGTCTTTAAAATATTATCATTTGTGAAGAGAAGTGATCTGGACCTATTTACTGCATAGATAAAAATTTGTAGTTTAGGGGTTGGGAAAAAAAAGGTAAAAATGTTGATACAGCATTGTTGTTTGCCATAACTTTACACAACCTTACTGCAATGTTGTAAATGCGTAATCTATGAACACGTGCTTCCTCTGCATGGGAATCCGCTCTTTCCAGAATGAGTCCCATTCACTGTTATATTCATATCAGTTTGCTGCTGCTTTTTCTCTGGTTTTCTGCACCATTCATTCCTTTTCACACTCAGGACTGGAACTCAAATAGAGTGAGATTGGTCGCTGTATTGTATTCCTTTATTAACACACTGGTTGACATGTTTTTTGGTCCATTTATTCCAGTGTGAGTCAGCATCCCTGGGAGGAGACCTATGGCAAAGGGCAAAGGGAAAAGGTGCTTTTAAAGGCTAGCACTAACAAAAAATATGAATAAATCTATACTATGAATACAAGGAATGCTCTGAATATAACATGGGCCCACTTGTAGTTCATCTGTTGATTGTGCGATAAAGGTTAACTCTAATCCTAGTCTAGAATATTATTTCTAGGCATAGCTTTACATTCCAAATGGTGACAAGTGGTGGTAATAGGGGAGGGCAGTAGTTAAGGATATCCTCTGCTTGCTGGATATTGTAGTAATAATGGTGAATGTGTACCACTTCAGTGCCATATAATATTTAGTGCTGTAAGTAAAAGCATGCAATTTTGTGGCACAGTCACATACATAGATAACGTCTTTACAGCATTAGGAACATGGACTCATTGTCTTAGTTTTGCTGTGGTGACTGGTGTTAGCCTGGTGTTAGCTAGGTGTAAGTAGTGCTCCTTCCCACTTTACTCCTCTCTTTCCCCCTCATTGCTTCCCTTGCTGTTGTTGTTCCTTTCCTTTGGTAAGCATAATGTGCTCCAAAGTCATCAAGTAGTTAAAAATACTATTCTAAGCAAGGAAGTCTATCTAGACAAAGGTTGGACCTATTCTATAATAATAGGTCCTATAAGAAAGTATTATAGTACTTTTGATACTGTGGATATTACTTGTCTGATGGTCTCGGAGCTGCATGGTTGCAGTCTATATTGAATGTGTTGAGCTGAAAGCTGGTGTGCTGCTCTTCCTCCTGACATGCTTCCTCGCTCTCTTGCCAGTAGACTGGGCAGTAATGCCATTGTGTCTCTCCTCAGTGACAGTGCGCTCTCGGCCCGACGGGAACAACGGCGCGAGCAATACCGGCAGGTCCGCGAGCACATGCGCAGGGAAGATGGGCTCATGCAAACTTGTGGCTGGAGCGTGCCGCCCCGTTTCAAACAGGTACCACTGCGCCGATACCCGTTGACACCCGAGCATGGGCACAGTCACAGCATGATCCTCCTGCCCGTCCTCGCTAGTGTAGTTCTGTGAAGACTACTGCCAGATTACTGAGTTTAGATTACATTATTATATTGCTAGATTACTGAGATTACTTACTTACTAAAGAGAGACTAAAGAAAGACTTTAGCACTCATCCTACAAATAGAATACATGCCAGTTATACCGATGGGTTCCCATCAGCCACAAGGACCAGTTCATACTGGAATGCTGCTTGGTTAGGCCAAGCATTCTGGGAACTGTAGTCAACTTTCTCAGTGCTCGTGTTGGCCTTTCTCACAGTTGGGTTGACAGTGATTTGAATGGCTGAGCTGGACTCCGGATTAGATGAATCCAGCTGTTTCACTCACTGGGCATTGCTGCCTGTCCTACCGTGTGGTTGCAGAAATTCTTGAATTTATTAGAATAAGAAGATCCTATAAGTGATTGTGCTGATCTTACTTTAGTCTGTAAATATACTATTTTTTTAGTTAGTGGCAATAATAATAATAATAATATAAAATGTATATATATTAAAAAAAACATTTCAAAAATATATTATTTCGTTTATATAGCACCTTTTCAGCAGTACAGCACAAGGTGCTGTAAATAAATGCATAAAGAAATAAAAACAAAGCAAGGCCAGTGTTCGAAATGAAGGAGGGAGGGATCCGGGACCACCCATAAGCCACAAAGGACATAATATATGCCATTTAGCAGACGCTTTTATCCAAAGCGACTTACAGTAGTGAATGCATACATTTTTCAGCATATGTGGCCCCAGTGAAATACATTTTAAGCTTGGGGGTCCCATCTTTGTTTTAACATCTTTTAACACATGCGAGTCAACAGGACATTATAACTATATAGAACCAACCAATAGAAACGGTGTTTAAGAATTATTTAAGGTCAGTCGGTTCTGTCAGGCCAAAATGTGACCGGGTTGCATCACCCGGGTTGTGTCACAATAGCATTCGAATGGCAGCTACATTTACATTTATGGCATTTAGCATCGCTCTGGACTTACAACAAGTGCATTTAAACATGGTAAGATTAATCATGGTTAGTGTAAGAGATTGGTGTAGTAACACTGCAATAGACATACATTTTTAAACATGTAAACAGTGGTGATGGGAGTTAATTAATGTAGAGAATCAGTGGTAGTGGAGTCAGAAGAGGTGGGTTTTTAGTTGTTTGCGGAAGATGGCCAGTGATTCTGCGGTCCTGACCGAGTGCGGAAGACCGAGAAGAGGCGAGACCGCTACGAACGGCTGCCGGGTGCCCAAAGGGATGGAACAGTCAGTTTGCCAGAGGAAGCAGAGCAGAGGAGTCTGGCTGGGGTGTAGGGTGTGATGAGTGTCTGGAGGTAGGATGGAGCGGCTCCCCTTGCGGCCTGATATGCCAGCACCAGTGATTTGAATTTGATAAGTGCTGCTTTAGGGAGCCATTGTCAGTGTGGTGAGTAGTAGTGAGTTAGCGTCCGTTGCTAAATTATGGTCAGCTGTGCAGACTTGGTCAACTTACTATAGCCCATCGTTTAAATGTATTAACAATTTAGGTTTGTGTTGGAATATTTGTAGTGTAAGAGATGCATTCCTCAAGTTAAAAAACATAACAAACCAGCCTGTCAGCCTGTTATAGACAATAAAGGAAAGGTTTATGTTATAAAAAATATTTGATGTCAGTGCATTTTTTTTTTTAAATCAATTGAAGGAGAAAGTCATGCTAACTTAGTGCAAAGGCGCTACACCAGTGTGTGTTAAATATAACACTATTTCTCAATTTTTAATGAAAAGTAGAGGGGTTTAATACTATAATTTGTTCCCAGGCAGGAGCCACTGTATTTCTGCATGAGAGGACATGCTTTAAAAACAATTTGTTTCAATATAGCCAAATATTCAAAATGTGTGTGCGCGTGCAAGGTCAAACAGACCAAGAAAGAAACAGACCATAAAAGAAACAGAAAAATACAATAAAATGGCATAAACACAAGATGGATAAAAATGACAAAAGATCAATAAAAAATAAATAAAAAGATACACAACGATGGTGTGTGAAAATGATGAAAATGTTTTTAAAAGTGCTTTAAAAAGAGGTCATAGAAGCATGTGTTCTGATTGCTATGGGAAGGCTGTTCCAAAGGGGCTTTGACTAAGAAGGCATGGTCTCCTACTGGATGAACCCGAGTAGGCGATTGATTTGGTAGGGTGACAAGAGCTAAATTATATAATCTGGTGCCAAGCCATGCCTTTAAGTAAATTAAGGATCTTAAAATCAATTCTGAGCAAAACTGGCAACCAGTGCAAAGAAGCCAAACTCAGGGTAATATGAGGTCTCTTACTTGCCCTCATTAACAGCCTGGCCGCTGAGGTTTGCGGCTAGGATGTGGCCACAACATTGAGTAGGACCTGACACATTGCACAAAGTTCAAAGTTTGTTACAGTTGCCAGTACATTAGATGTACACTACCGGTCAAACGTTTTTGAACACCCCCATTTGCCTTTTGATGGTGTAGGAAACTACTCACTGCCAAACAATTTCAATTATTGGTATTATTTTTTTTTTTACCTCTGGCAGTTTACCCCTTACCTTTGTACCATTTCAGGTTATTCACTGGACTTGAACTGCTTAAATTTCAGTAAAAACTGGAAAATGGGGGTGTTCTAAAACTTTTGACCGGTAGTGTACAAGTACATCTATTTGAATATATAAATCACCAAGAACTATAATTTTGTAAAATTGCACTGTTAGCCTTTGGAGATCTGTAGATTAAAGCACAGAAAAATGTTGAGTGACCATACATAGTAAACAGTAGTTCAAATGAAGTAAAATCGCCAAGAGAGACCGGGCTACACTTCAAGTCATTGCAAGTGAAACATTGCAAGTCCTCAAACCCTGGGCTTGTTCATAAAATGAAATGGTGTATCATAAAAATCAATGGGCAGTGGTTGTCCACTTTAATCATGTTTCTGTCAGCATAAAGATGTCCAGATGTTGAAAAGCAATCAGATCATTTACAATAAATGATTTATTATTCAGAGACCTGACATTTATCAAACCAATTTTGACAGATTCTCAAACTCCCCAGTTTATAGGTCTAGGGTGAATGACGGATAAATTGTGATAGTTAACACCAGCTACCTGGTGCCAGGCACCAGTTTTGGCCTATGGGATATTCTAGTGATTATTTGAGAATTGTAATTAAACTAACACAGGTTAAGAACAGACTCAATAGACTCAATATGTTGATAACTCGTAGCATGTTCTATTCTGCCTGTATGGTGAGAAGACATGGGACATAGTCAGATATGTTTTTTAAATTTATTAAAGGATTTTTGTTTCAGATTTTCTCCCAATTTAGTACCCAATTACACCCACTCTTTTCATGTCAATCCCCCTTATATTGCTTAGAGGGAGTTCCGGAGGAGGGGGACAAATCGGGCAATTTTAGCATCTGTGTGAACCATCTCTCAGTGGAGTTTTGAGGAGAGGACCAGGAATCACAGGAATGTTATTAAAACTGACTTTGTTAGCTTGCTCCCCTTTGGCGATTTCCTTCAGGGTAATAATTCGCTCTTGAAGTAAAATGAACATTTAAGATCATCAATTTGCTTGCACTTTTTGCATTTGTAGCTTTCCACAAAATCATCACTGGATACATCACGCAGGAAACACACCCCATTGCCATGTTGCACTGGGCCGAATAGATCACCACTCACTACCACCAGGCATCCAAGCAGCACACACAACCAGCACCAGAGCACAAACACACACAAGCTACCTTACAGACTCCAACCAACTTGACTCGGCGGATGCACTCACTAAGCAGACAGTTGGCCTCCTAGTGCTTCAGCCAGACAAAACCCAAACACTGAGGAGAGTATGCAGTGGATGGAAGGAAGGTAGGTGCCACAAGTAGGCAGTCAGACAATGAGGCTAGTGAGCAGCAGTAGGCAACTACAATCCAAGCCCAAATGAGGCAGCGGGAGGTGGGCATTAAAAAGATAAAAGCAATTAAAACTAAAAGTATATGGCTAAAATGCTCCGGACGAAGAGAAAAAACTATTAATATCAGTGAAGTTCAGCAGGGCCAGAAAAAGCATGCTTCAGTTTCAAACGGCAACAGGTTGTAATCCCATAGAACAGTGGTTCTCAATCCTCTCCTCGGGGAACCCCAGCCAGTCCATGTATTTGTTAAATTCCACCACCAGCACACCTGATTCAACTAATCAACGCTCGTTAAGTAGAAATTAGTTGAATCGGGTGTGCTGGTGGTGGAACTGAACAAATACATGGACTGGCTGGGGTTCCCCGAGGAGAGGATTAAGAACCACTGCCATAGAAATAATAAATGATTAATCTGATGAAAAAACACCCCTTTCCATACACTTGCACAGAAGGTAGACCATGCTATTTCATTTCCAAGTGAACTGCCCTTGGTTGCAACTGTGCATATACTGGGATGAAAATTATTTTGTGAATACAATTATTTGACTAAAACAGGATATTGGGAAAAATCATGTGCAGGAACAACAAGTCATGATGCTGAGGACAGACGTAGAGAGGGAGTAAATTTAAATAAAGGAAAAATGTAAAGAACATTGCCATTGTCCTGGGAAATGTATGACAATTATATTCTCAAACATCATACCTAAAACGAAATGGTGTATTTTGTTTCTGTGCATTAGAGATTGAATTATTGCCATTTAAAATAATTTAAAATGTGTTTGAATATTTTGTTCTGGTAACATATTTTTCCACTTACATTGGCAAAGGTAATGTTACGTTAAGAATCCTTAGTGAATAAGAGAGGGCATCTTTCAGTTTACAGTATCCACTGTGACAATTACAGTAGTTGAAGCTTTTGCATCGTGCTTGTCAGCCATTGGAGAGCCTACTGTTTTATTTCCTTGAGTAACAAGGGAGGTAAAAGCTGAGGTTTGTTGCCAGGCAATGGTGTCCGGTACCGTCCCATATGACGGTGAGCTCTAACTGTAATCTCCCACAGACAGGCTCTCTACTGGAGCACACGCAGGATGGGTCCATGAAGAAGCAGCAGGCAAGTGAGACCAACAGAATCCCAGTATGCACCACTGTACCCAGCACAAGTCAGGTCTAACTCATCGCTAATCCCCTCCTACCCCACAGAATACACTTACAGCCTGTTCACATGGACCCATGCCATAGAGCAGTCTCAAATTATACCCCCGACATAGAGAAACATTAGGTTTTGGAATAATTGCTGAAGTATTGTTTAGCCTGTTGATTAGAACCATTGACCCCAAACCTTTCCTAATTTGTTAATGTGCTCCTGTGTTACGTATACCCCTGAATGTGACTTAACATCTCTGTCTGTCTCAATCTGCCCAGCAAAAAAAAGCCTGACATGGCATGATAAACTCTTGGTTACAGGTTTAACATAGGTGGAAAGTAGCCTCCAAGTTCTGCTATATTCCTTATTTGATGGGTTCATGGTTTTGGTCAAAACCAAAGAAGAAAAGCTTTCTTTGAGAGGTTTACTCTATACATGTGTCTATTTGTCTGTGTGTCCAACACTGTGTCCACCCATAGATTGGCCCTAATGAAAAGGAGGATAACCGTATGAAGAATGTCCCTGTGCCTGTGTATTGTCGCCCACTGGTGGAGAAGGACCCCAATAGGAAGGTAAAGTCACACTATGACCAAATTGCTGCTTCACAATATCTTGAAGTCAAGGAACATCTGTGACTGGCTAATGAATTCAGATGAAAACAAATAATCAATGGAAAGGTGTGTTTTCTGGTCTAAAACAGTGATTTATACATTACTTATATGGTCACAGTAAATTGTGACGGATTATGGTAAATATTGCATCTGCGATGATGCCTCAGTGTTTGTGGTGTCCTGGCTTTAGCTGTGTTGTGCAGCAGGGACGTTGGTGACGCATGGTGTTGTGTCTGTAGCTGTGGTGTGCAGCAGGGGTGGACCTAACCTCGTGGAAGACTGCTGCACAGGACATCCTGCACAGTCATGCACTGAAGACCTTGTCCAGTGCCACTGACCCTCTGACAGGAGAGGAGAATGGAGTCGAGAGCAAGAGCAATCACAGCTCCCCTGAGAAGAAGGTGATGGAACCTCAACTTCCTCAACTCTAAGTGCTATGTGGCCCTGAGACATGTAGTAGATCTCATTATATATTATACATGTAGTGTCCCCAGTAAACAAATGGTCTTAGTAGTTGTATATGGTGTGGCTGCAAGCGCACCTTACTGACAATTTTGATGCTGTGACTCGGTCAGCAGTTTCCTGTGCATCTTTATAGGGTGAAGCTCATTGCACATGAGTATTACTGGTGGTGATGGTACCACGTTCAAAGCTTAGTTGGTACCCCATGGGAGGGGGAGCTTGTCTTTCATGTCACAAGTAGTGTATTGCAGGTTTGTACAGCTTAATATTTTTATCCACGCTCAGACTTCGTGTCCTCCTCTACCACAGTCAAAGGAACTGCACGAGATGGACTCCATGAGCAGCAGGGTTTGGATTCTCACCAGCACTCATTCCGCAAGCAAGGTGGTCATCATCGACGCCAACCAGCCGGGTTCACTGGTCGACCAGTTTAATGTCTGCAATGCCCACGTGCTTTGCATCTCCAGCGTGCCAGGTTAGCCCTTCCCACACTTTTAGTGAACCAACTGCTTTAACTCACCTACCTGTAGACTGAAGGCTGAAAACAGCTCCTCACTGAAAAAATCACAGAGCATCCAGTCGTAATAAAGCAGGCATCACCATGCCTTGGGGTGCTTCTCAGTGGTGAGAGGGATAAAGACTTTGCTGGAAATAAAAATGTTGTTCTTAAATATAAAATGCTGAACTGTGATATTAAACTGCAGATTAAACATATTAACTATAATGTGTTCAAATGTACGATTAAAACCTCTCTTTTTTACCACAGCGGCCAGCGAAAGTGACTACCCAGCAGGGGAGATATTTCTGGAGCAGGGTGAGGGGAGCTCAGAGGAGAATGGGGGCATGGAGGGCATGCTGGCTGGCATCACCCTGGTGGGCTGTGCCAGCAACTGCAGTGTGGTGCGCAGCAACTGTTCTTCCAGGACTGACACCCCCGTGGGAGACCGGGCTCAGGGTACGTACTCCTGTTGTATATGGTGTAACCTGCTGTAACAGCCACATTGTCTCGTGGACACATTTGTGGCCATTAAGAAGCCTTATTAGAGGTGTGTGGGTTTTCTTTATCTTTACCATTTTATTTACCTATGTACTGACAAGTCTTCCAACACACAATGCTTTCATACCTGCTATGGTATTGTAGCTATCTTGGTCTATTTCAAACAATGTACTTACCACTTGGCAAGCTGCTGAGGATTCAATCAAACTTTTCTATTTTGAGTTTTACTACAATCCAAAATATTTCCATTTAATACACAAAGTTGAAAGTGATGTATTTATACAATGGTAGCTACAATGTTAAATGTGTGTATTTGAAATTAAACATGGAAATATCTACGGATTGAAACAAATAACCTAGATGTTGATGCTCCTCCTATATTATTTCCACTCTCATGAATGGAATTTGACAGTGATTATCTATTTTAGTTTATTTTACAGAGCATTCATTGCTAGAAAGTAGCCAGACACATAATTTTAAGTACATATCGCAACCAAATACTTACCTAATTGTTTTCTAGAAATAAATCAACTCTCTAAGGCTGTGTTTACACCATCTGATAAAAGTGACCTAATTCCTAATTTTGGCACAGATGGCACATATCAGATATGTATTATGAACGTGTAAACAGGGACAAAGCACATGGAATCGGATATTTTCAGATCAGTTTTGGGCCACATATGTGGAAATAAATCCGATAGGAATCTGATATCTGCCAACGCGACTGTCATCTAAACGCACAGATCGGAATTTCCCTGTCATTGCGATTAGCACGCCATTCAAAAATGCGACACGCTTACTTTTTCACATTTGAATGACGTGTAACGTTTCACGTGCACAACACAAGTGAAAGATTAATTCGTTGCAGAGCTCTAAAGATGCTTCAGAATGCAACAGCTTGAATGATTATTTCTGTCTCATTTGCATCCATTGCAGATGGTGATCTGGCTGTTTGTTGTATTCGTATCAGTAACCAAACCCTCGTGTACGCATGCGGATTGTTTCAAGTGTAAACCGTCTAAACACAATATCGGATATGGGTCACTTTTGAAAGTAGATTTAAACAGGAGGTCAAAAAAATCTGATAAAGGCAAAAAATCGGAACTGGGCATCAAGGCCTGCAGTGTAAACATAGCCTTAGTCCGATGTTCCTCTGAAAATAACTAGTTGGTTGTTGATTCAAAGGGATCGTTTCATTAAATTCTCAGCAGCCTGTCCAGTGGTGAGTACATTGTTTGAAGTGGAACAACATAGTTACAGTATCATAGCAGCTATCAAAGCACTGTGTTGGAAGACTTGTCAGTATATAGGTTGAGATGATGGTCAAGTTGCTCTTGTGAATCGTGCATGCTTGCCGCCAGAGGTCCTGCTACACTTGGCAAAAACCATGAAAATATTGATACAGTATATACACTACCGGTCAAATGTTTTATAACACCTCCATTTTTCCAGTTTTTATTGAAATTTATGCAGTTTAATGTTCTCTGAAATTAAAGCATAGAACAAATAAACAATTGGAGATAGAAAATAAATCATGGAATTGTTTTGTTTAACTAAATTTTATCAAAACTTTTGACTCATCAAATTAGCCACCTTTTGCAGATATAACAGCCGAACACACTCGTGGCATTCTTTCTACAATGGAAATCAAACATTGTTCGGCAAGGTCTTCCCAACACTGTTGCAGAAGTTCCCACAAATGTGTTGCACTTGTAGGTTGCTTTGCTTTCACCCTTCTGTCCAGTTCATCCCAAACCAGCTCGATGGGGTTTAAGTCTGGAGACTGTGCTGGCCATTCCATGATTTGAAGCCTACCGTCTTTTTCTTTTCTTCTAAGGTCATTCTGACATAGCCTGGAGGTATGTTTTGCGTCATTATCTTGCTGTAGGATGAACCCTTGACCAACTAGGCGTAGACCAGAGGGTATTGCATGGCGCTGCAAAATGCTGTGGTAGCCCTTTTGGTTCAGGGTCCCAGTCACTCTGTGCAAGTCGCCGACTCTGGATCCAGCAAAAGAGCCCCAAACCATCATGCTTCCTCCACCATGTTTGACAGTTGGTGTCACACACTGAGGAACCATCCTTTCACCTACTCGATGGCGTACAAAAACACAGCGTGATGAACCGAAGATTTCAAATTTTGATTAATCGGTCCATAAGACCTTCTTCCAGTCTTCAGTAGTCCACTGGCAGTGCTTCATGCCCCAGGCAAGCCTCTTTTTCTTATTTTGCCATCTTAGCAATGGCTTTCTTACTGCCACTCAACCTGTCAAACCTGCAGCTCGAAGTCTTCTCTTCACAGTTAAAACTGAGACTTCCTTACTTCGACCAGTGTTAAGCTGTGCTTGAAGCTGTTGTCCTGTGAGCCGCCTATCACGCAAGCTGTTGACTCTCAGAAACGTGTCTTCTGATTTTGTTGTGGCTTTGGGCAGGGGCGTAGCACACAATTCTGGGCCCTATATATATGCAGTCTTGTGGGCCCCCTTCCCCTCTTGATCCATGACTCTCATGCAACTTTAGAATTTTTTAGAAACAGGCTACAGGCTAGATTCTGCTTAATTTACCAGCCAGCTAGCTAACTATCATAATGTAGCTAGCTACGTTAGCTTTTCTTGTTATAGAACTGGATCAAATGAGTCTTCAAAAACAAAGTTTCAATGCATTTCACCATCACCAGTAGTACGTTTGCCCGTATTTGCGATTGCTTTCAGCCAGTAGCGAGAGTGAAACTGAAATGAGATTAATCGTGATTTTTTAAAAATGAACCCGTTATCCATTTGAAATTAATTGCATGCTTTAACGTGTTAACGTTGACAGCCCTAGTTCAATCGAAACAACGTACCGATATTAGCTTAAACCACTCTTAAACAGTGTTAGCAAGTTGCTTACCTTTCTTTTGAAAGAAATTAGTGAGCAGTTGTTTTCCCTCAGTTTGCCTTTTTTCTCTTTCTTTTCTTTTTTGATACCCCGACTTCACTTTCTTCTGGAAAGACATGATTGACTGAAACTTGCAGGCTCCAGCATCAGCACCAGTCAGCGTGATTAGCCGTGTTTGATGACAAATCTTAGTGCAGGGGGGACGGACTAAACCATTTGCGCTTTTGAGAGGGGAGAGGGGAGGGGGCCCAGAGAGCCTCCAATATTTTTATGGATACAAACCTATTTATTCAGCCAATATAATTTAGTAATGACACTAATTACTTAGAAATTTAAAATTGCAGACACATTTTCAAGGGCCCGCCCCCACTTGGGACCCTAGGTAATCAGTTCCCCTTTTCTCCCCGCTACGACACCCCTGCTTTGGGTCTGCCAGACCTCTTCCTGTCAGAGTTTCCTCCAGTTTCCAAGTGCCTTTTTTTGTAGGAAACTGTACTCACTGACACCTTGGTCTTCTTTGCAATTTCTCTAAAGGAAGGATCTACACTTTTAAGGGTTATAATGGTCTGTCTGTCTTCCTTTGTTAATTGCCCTTTTCTCGTCATTATGATAGCAATATACTACTTCCTGCTGTGCCATATTGTCCAAATAATGCTTCAGAGGGTGTAGTAACACAGTCTGTTCCAACACTTCTTTTATACAGACAGAGGGTTTGTAAGTAATCAACAAAAGTTGGGACACCTGTAGGAATTGTTTGCATCAACTTTCAAGGCTTAATTTACTTCCATTGCTGCAGAACAGCTGTAAGTTGTTAACCCATTACTTGTTCCCTGCAAAGGAACATTATTTTAAAGTTTTTGGTAAAGTTGGTATCCTAAACTTTAAAAAAAATCTCTAGCAGTTTACCGCTTACCTTTGTACCATTTTGTACCATCAGGTTATTCACTGGACTTGAACTGCTTAAATTTTAGTAAAAATTTGAAAAATGGGGGTGTTTTAAAACTTTTGACCGGTAGTGTATACAGGCAGTCCCGGGGTTACGAACGAGATCCGTTCTTAAGTCTGTCTTTAAGTCAAATTTGTATGTAAGTCGGAACAGGTATACAGTTCTTATTAATCGTCACTTAGTCAAATGTTTGTCTTAGTATAGTATTTATTTTACCTTTCTGTGCATATAAAACACTTAAGAAAAACTTCCAAATACAATAAAACATCTTAAACATAACATTCAGTACATAATAATACTGTAATAACAATACTGTAATATTAATAATAATACAGTAATAAAAGTAACTGTGTACATACAGTACTGTACTGTAAAAAAAAACATTAAAGGCTTAGAGCCTTTTCTTCCACAAAAGAAAGGCTAATAGGCATATTACACTAATTTTGGTCTTCTATCCAAATGATCAATAGCCTTTCCATCTCAATAATTAAACCACTGCATTGCTTGGTAATAATCGTGGCATTCATCGGGATATGGCCTTTCACATGCTCTATTATTCTCCCTTTGTCTTTTAAAATAGTTTTTTAAAAACCGATCGTTGACCGGCTGTAGCCTAATGCTTTCCCAATGGCTGATGGCGTTTCACCTCTCTCCGATCTCTTTATTTCAACTTTACTTTCCATGGTGATTGTTTTCCTTTTCTTTGATGCATCACCAGCACTTGCACCGGATTTACGCTTTGGAGGCAACGTTGTAAGGGTAAGAGAAAGAGAAAAACGGGACCGTGATCTGACTTAAAATAACTGACGGTGATCTCTGTTCCTTGAGCCGACGAACCGCGCAATGTTTTCCTGAGCATCACAAAGTAATGTGTGCGTTCATTATTAGGAACCATTGTATTGAACTCAATTTTTTACATAATAGGCCTTATGGCAGTCCGTTTGTAAGTACGAGTTGTCTGTAAGCCGGACGTTCGTAACCCGGGGACTACCTGTATATGGGAACGGTTTCAGATTGTGGCGAAATATTTGTTACTGTCACACGCCACGTGACAATTCCTGGATGGGAACAGAGCAGTCTGGAGACGGAGTGGAGTTTGTCAGTCTACGGACCGGATTTTATTAAAATTTTTCTGTAGAGCAGGTTAACATAAAACAAACACAAACACAAAAGCTTCACCCTACTCGCCGCGAAGCTTTCAGGTAAAAACAACGAACTAAAATAACAAGCTAAAATAATCAAAACTTACAGGACACCGCGTTTCTTCGTCCGGAGTTCCCCTGGAACCTCCCCCAGCACACACATATCCAGTGACCTTTCAAGTGCTTCCCAAACCCATGCATACTGAGACACTCGAACTTTGCAGTCCGAGTTCTCCAATCATCCCGAGGGCGAGAGGCGGACCCTCTTTCAGGGCGCCCTCTCGCTCTCTTCCACGATCACACCGAGGGCGAGAGGCGGACCCTCTTTCAGGGCGCCCTCTCGCTCTCTTCCACGATCACACCGAGGGAGAGAGGCGGACACTCTTAGTGCGCCCCCTCTCCCTCTTCCCCACACACACAGGAAGCACTCTACTCAGTCAATTTCGACAAACGCACACAGAACTCAACATACTCCGCACAGACTCCGCCTCCCAGAAGCTTGGATTACAGACATGCGCCACCATGCCTGACAGAGTCACATCCAACAAGCCACAACCATCCACAACAATGCACCACATCAATCCAACATCAAACATCCAACACTCCACAATACAACACGATACCATACGTGTGCATGCGCATACTCACAACAATGATAAGACAAGACTAACTCTACAATATGCACACACGACAATCAATTCCATACACACACATAACACGACAAGACTGACTGATCCCCCACTCGCCCCGCCTGCTCTTAAATAGGCTCACTTTCTGCCTGGCTCAGGTGGGACTTGTGAGGCAATCACCCATCTATCAATCACTCAACAATTGACAGACCACACCCACTCACATTCTCACACAGAAACAGGTAAGTGCATAATCACTTACCTATTAACATCAATTAAATAATAATTAACTTCAATTATGGCCTTTGGAGCAACCTTCCGGGCAACAGTTCACTCTCACACGCTGTGAGACCCCGGAAAGTCTCCCTGCTCCAAAGGCCTCCACAACAAGTAAAACAAAGGCAACCATGCCACTCCCACGTGGCCGAGACCGACGCCCTCCACAGTTACATTTCTAAATTTGGTATTTTTCTCTTTCTAATATCATAGTGTTTATGTATTATTTTGCTATTTTATCAAGACATGGAACTGGCTTATCAGTGCAAACAGATGGCACAGACTGAAGAAAATGGAGATGAATGGAAACTAAGATCACAGGCTACCATTTCTTGAAACAGGAAATACGTCACTTTCTTGGTGCATTAAATGAAAACTCAAAACACTGCTATCTCCAGAGATAACACTGGATAACACAGAAATCACTTAAGAGGCAGAGATGTTTTCTCTTCTTCAAAAGGACATATTCATATTCACTATTGCATTTATTACATTTGTGTATATTGTTTCTTATTAAGACTGATTACATTACATACAGACATTAACTGTAGTCAGTACTTTATTCAAAATACACATCAAAATATTAAATTTCCATTCCATGCTTTGCTACAGAATTCCCAATAGCTACAGTATTACCGACTGACTTGTTTAGTGACTACAGTGCTAAGTCATTTCTAATGTAATTGACCCCCACCCCCCAATTTCCTGTCAACGGACAGTTTCAACATTTGATATATGTATTATTACATCTTGCAATCCAATTATCAATTAAATATCAATTAGATAATATTTAAAGTTATAGTTGCAACATAACATTAATGGTGTAACCTTCACCTGTATTTGGTACATGCTGAACTGTGATTGGTTATTTCAATATATCAATTGTATAGCCATAATGCATTGCATGTAGGTGGACACTTGAAATTATGAGCTGAGATTAAACACACATTCACTAGTCATATTTTGCATTCATTTACTTTATTTATGTACAGTACCAAGTAAGACATTGGGCTCTAGTTTCAGTGTCAAAGTGCAATATGCAGACCATTGCGCTAATCCTAGATGAAAAATGTGGACAAGGCATGTCCATTGTGACATAGTATTGTGACAAATTGTGACAAAGATGGTAGCGCACCTGTGGCGCAGTTATAAACCAGGTTGGTTGAAGAAGAATAAATTATCTGTGGGTGTAGTGAGGGTTTGGTTTATTATGGCCAATCAGATCATCAACTATTTCCCCCTTTAATACCTTTACCATAGTGAAATAGCAATTTTGTCATGTCTAATGAGACTATGAGACCTGCTTTCAGTACAATAACATTGTGTAATTGGACAGTATCATGTGCAATACTAAATAAAACTAGCATGCATGTATATCTGTTTCCTACTGAGAAAAGTAATTAGTTTAGTTTAGTTTGGCGTACATTAGTTTAGATTAGTTTGCGTCTTTTCATCAAAGCCACCAACATTAAAATGTGTTTATTAACAATATTAAGTATGTTTCATTGATGCTCTGTATAGGGTGACCAGTTGTCCCACATCCCGAAACGATGGATGTTGTCCTGCATAAAAAATATATTGTTTATCTTATCTTATAAAGTAATTTCCGTTACCCCTGCTCAAGAATTTCATCGCCCAATGTCAATTAAGATCATTTCAGAATTCTGTTGCTGTTATTTTGACTATTACTGCATTTAAAATAAAGTACAAACTTCTACGGATATAAAATACAGACATCAGCAATCCCTTCATTATTTTTTGTTCATTATTATTCCTCATTATAAGGTCCCTCCTCTCCTGTGCAATCATATCCAACCTCTGTAATCGCTCAGGGCATTGCCCCATGATACACCAGCCAAATATGTCGCCTACATTTTATTGTAGTGATTGTTTAATATTTAACATAAACCAGTATGCATACATACCTTTTTTAAATATTTTTTTTAACACGTATCTTACACAATTATATGGGTGTAGAGACTCTGAGAGTCTCTCTCATTCATGTGCATTGAACCATTTACAAGTACAAAGCTCAAATACTTTTAACTGCTTAGTTGAATACAGGTTGTATCTCTCATAGTTGTATATTGAACGATTTGCCTCAGAGTGAGTTGAAATACAGAACATCCACAAAGCACTCTTGTGTGATAGGGCAGATATGCAATAAATCCCCAATAAATCTGTTCATAAGTACCCATTAATAACATCACCAAACTAGCACACAATGCCCTGCATTTGAGATAAGAGGTGGTCTGGGGAGATGAAAACGCAAACCAAATTTATTTCTGACCACTAAACTACCAAACTGGGCAGAAATATTCATGCTACTGTCAAAATAATACAACTCAGAATGCCTAAAACATTGTGGCTATTTTGTAAAAGGGAGTGTTGAGTGTTGCCCATCAAACACCAAAGAGCCAATGGCACCCCATCAGATCCCAGACAGGCAGGGTTGGGAGGGTTACTTTGTAAATGTAATTAGTGCCTGAATACTGATTAAAATCATAACCAAAAAAAGTAACATCAGAACCCAGACAGGAGACATTGGGAAGCATAAAGGTGGTGCAAATCAAAAGAAACTTTCCATCAGATCCAAAATGGGGCATGGCAAATCAGATCCCAGACAGGCTATGGCAAATTGTTGTAACAGATCTATTTTTTGTTGTAGTCGTCTGTCATATGGAACAAAGAAGATAAAATTAATTGTATTGAAAGGCAAGTTATTTTACTGTTTTGATGGCTCATCTACATTTCTGACATTTTTGACATTTTAAATAACAGCATTTAGAAAAGTGCAGTGTTGGCGGCTCTTATCCAGTGCATAACGCGATAGTAGAGTTTGTCTACAAGATGGGAAAAATAAAAAGAATAAAATAAAATGTCATTTCAACAATAAAGAAAGCAGTATAAAATTAGCAGAGCAGTTAGGAACAATCAGGTAACAGTTACTGCAGAACTGTGTTCATTAAACTGAAGGTTAGCTAACGCCGAGAAGATTCAGTGCAGGAATACAGCAAGACAGGTACATGGAATTTTTTCCCATGTTCTTCTTTAAATGGCATCAGCACTTTTCTTCCATCTTGTCCCTACACCTGTAACACCTGTAACACCAGGAAGGAATAATTTCATGCTGTTTAGTAATGAATTTTTTGTTTGTAAAAAACTTTCCACCAAGAATTCCAAGTAATCAAAATGTATTCAGGTAAATAGTGATTACTCGTTTTCAAATGACAACAGATAGACTGGATGGACAGTGTTCAGTGGTAGAACCCAGACAGGTGGAGTCCATGAAAAAATGAGGTGGGTTTTGTTGTAACAGATCTATTCTTATGGAACAAAGAGGATAACATTGTGGCGATTGACTACTACAGAAGATTCTTGAATTTGAGAAAATCAAAAGCACCACTGCCGCAGCTGTGATGCACAAACTGAATCATGCATTTGCCAGATATGGAATCCATGAATCTTTGATAATAATACCATCAACAAATTGAGTTTCAGCACTTTAGCTGCTTGGACCCCTAAAAAAGATCTTCAATACTAGAGGTGCTATGAGGACCCACTGATTTGTTTTGCTTACTAAATGCAATTTCCTGCATACTTAGAGTTGCCATGAGTCATGCTACATATCTTGAAATTGCAGGAAATTGCATTTAGTAAGCAAAATATTTTCAGAGTGAAGACCCCCAGCATAAAATGGCCCTACCACTTTGGAAATTTAGAATGCAAGTTAATACATACCAGAGGTTGGGCGCCTGGGTTCATATCACGTTGGTCGGACGTTTCTGCTCGACACAGTGAAGATCCTCAGCCACCGAGGGGGCGTGCTAGACATTTTGTGGAGCTGTCTCTCCAAAGCTTGATTGACCAGTGGACACACATGCTATACCCTTCCTTCTAAACAGCACCCACACATTTGAGTGTGCCAAAACTTGAGAGCAAAAATAAATTATTAAGCACACACAGGAAAGCAAAGATTTAAAAAAACAAAAGCAAGAAAAATGCATGCAAATGAAGGCCGATTGACTGAAAATGACAATGACAGGACTCAAATAAAATTGAAAAGTTTGCATTGAATTATTATTTTTTGCTTTCAACACTTTTGCTTACAAATCTTGCCGTTTTGCTTAAATTAATTAAATGAATGGCACAAATGTGTGTGTATCTGATCATAATGAAAGTGAACAAAACATGTGTGGGTGTGTGTTCCAGGACATGTGGCTGCTCTGCACAGCGGGAAGTTGAACTTGTCTCAGTCTGCCGAGGAGGCCACCGAGGCCACGGAGGTGTCCGAGCCTGTGGCCAGCGAAGCAGAGGAGGTGTCGCGCCCCCCCGGGCCCTTCACCGAACACGTCTTCACCGACCCCCAGCCCCCCGCTACAGATGCCCCTGTGGGAAGGTAGGAGCCATGCCCCTGGTGGAGCCCTGTGTATTTCTGTAGCCATATCTGGATCCACAAGTGATTTAATGGATCCCGGGCTTGTTTTCTGTGAGCACTTCAGTGGTCTGAGTTACTCTGAATCTGACTTTGAAGTTATACAGATTTTTCAACACAACCCTGTGAACCTCTAAAATACTGATGATAAAAGGCACATCATCTTCTATCCTAAGTAATAAACCCCTCCCTCCCTTCCCTTCCCTCCCTTCGCCCCTCTTGACCTATTCCTCAGAGATGCTAGACAGCCAAAGGAGGAAGTGAATTCAATGGCACAAGAAATGGAGGACAGGGGAGAAGAATCTGGGGCTGCAACCAGTACAGCTCCCACCATGTGGCTGGGAGCCCAGAATGGCTGGTGAGTCCAACCACACATCCACCTTGCTATACCCATTTCCTTACATGTTCTTCTGTTACCTGTCAAAGTCAAATCATCTCAGCCATTGTAACAAGGTGCTTAGTATTAGCTTGCAGAATTTTTCATTGTGTTAGTGTGAGATCTGTGTTAGGTCGAGTGGTGGCCCTGAGCCAATGTCATCCTCTGCTTTCCCAGGCTGTATGTTCACTCCGCTGTCTCCAACTGGAAGAAGTGTTTGCATTCCATCAAATTGAAAGATTCTGTGCTCAGCCTCGTGTAAGTATGTTTTCCATAGGACTTTACTCTGATCTTATTATTATATAAAAGGGGGAAGGGACTTGGAAAAATACTTCTATATGACTTGATAGTTTTATGGATAGTTTTTAAAATTAAGGTTTTGTTCAAAATCCAA
This sequence comes from Aldrovandia affinis, assembly GCA_029706075.1. Taxonomy (NCBI): domain Eukaryota; kingdom Metazoa; phylum Chordata; class Actinopteri; order Notacanthiformes; family Halosauridae; genus Aldrovandia; species Aldrovandia affinis. The sequence continues at coordinate 4,378,843 of JAINUG010000063.1, read as the reverse complement.
ATTTTGTTTGAGTGTAGAGTATTGCACTCTCCACCCTCTACTGCTTTGAAATGTAATGAAAACGGTCTAGACAATATGTGTTCTGTAAAAGATGATATAGTGCATCCTATACTCATGGATTCAGCTAAAAAAACCTTCATGCTATTTACAAATGATTTCATTTCATATATACTGTGTCCAACTATCTGTGTTAATATTGTAAATTTATGTTCATAAATTATCTATATGAATTCAGCCAATATATGCCATTTTGTAAGATTTGTTGAGTATTTTCTGTGTTTGCCTGCTCTGTGATTCTACCTCTCTGTGTTACAGGCATGTGAAGGGCAGAGTTCTGGTGGCACTGGCGGATGGGACACTGGCCATCTTCCACAGATCTGAAGGTGCAGTGCAAACAAATTGTAGCGAGATCGACCTGCACCATCCTCAAATATATAGGCACCATTCAAACTAAAAACAGAGGAGAGTGTAATCAGAGTTACCATGACATTAACATTAAGCAGATGTTCTTATCCAAAACAGCTTACAAGACTTAGAAGAAGAACATCACAAGACATGGAAATTGATTAAATCACATACATATCCATTCAGATTGCAAAAACAAGTGCAAAAACAGTATGCATGTCTCTGTGCAGATGGCCAGTGGGACTTGAGTAACTACCACCTTATGGATCTGGGGCGACCCCATCACTCCATCCGCTGCATGGCTGTGGTGCACGAAAAGGTGTGGTGTGGCTACAAGAACAAGGTGCATGTCATCCAGCCCAAGACCATGCAGATCGAGGTGAGTAGCATGGTAACGAAGAAGCTCTGGTTGCCACAGGAACATTTGTGTGCCATTCAGTCTGAACCTGCCACTGTCTGTTCATTAATTCTGAGTGATACTTCACTGAAAACTCATTCAACCTTTTCTTACCTTGAATATAGTATGTATTGGATGGATTTTATGTGACACGTGCTTTTCACTGGATGTGTATGAAGATGAAGCAGGATCTAGGGGAAAGTACTGCATCTTTCTGGCTACAATGAATCCTAATCAGTCCAATTTACTGTTACATTTACATTTGAGGCATTTAGCAGACGCTCTTATCCAGAGTGTCTTACAAGATGTGCATTTATACATGGTAAGATCAATTATTGTTCACGCAAGAGATCAGTGTAGTAATACACCAATAGATATCATTGTTGGCAGCTGCATACCGTACCTGTAGCACAGAAAGAGAAAAGGTTAGTAGATTTATTTATCTATTAATTTATTTTTAAATACAGTATTAAATAAATACAAAATACAAATACAGTAATAAACATGTAAACAGTGGTGATGACAATTAATGCATTTACAGACTCCGTGGTAGTGGAGTCTGAATAGGTGGGTTTTTAGTCTCCTGCGGAAGATGGCCAAAACTGCGAGGAACAGCTGCCTGGGGCCCGGAGGGATGGAACAGTCAGTTTTCCCGGGCCGGCTGGGCGTAGGAGTCTGGCTGGGAAGTAAGGTGTGATGAGTGTCTGGAGGTAGGAGGGAGCGGTTCCCCTAGCAGCCTGATAAGCCAGCACTAGTGATTTAAATTTGATACATGCTGCAATAGGGAGCCAGTGCAGAGAGGTGAGTAGTGGGGTGACGTGTGAATTTGGGTTGGTTGAGAACTAGACGTATGGCGGCATTCTCCACTAGTTGCAGTGGCTTGATGGCACAGGCTGGTAGGCCTGCCAGCAAGGAATTGCAGTAGTCCAGACGTGAGATCACCTGGGCCTAGACCTGAAGTTGAGTGGCCTCCTGGGTGAGGAACGGGCGAATTCTCTGGATGTTGTGAAGGGTGAATTAGCAGGTCCGGGTGATTGCTGCGATGTGGGCTGAGAAGCACAGTTGGTCATCCAGAGTCACTCCAAGGTGCCTGGCAGACCGGGACGGACCGGGACACTGAAGACACTGAAGAGCCTTCCATGGTGATGGAAGCATCAATCATCAGGGAGCTCATCGCTGGGAGGAAGAGCAGCTTAGTCTTTCCCAGGTTCCGCTTCAGCTTCAGGTGGTGGGTGGACATCCAAGCAGAGATGTCTGCCAGGCATGCAGGGATACGGGCCGGAACACTGGTTTCAGAAGGAGAGAAGGAGAGAAAGAGTTCAGTGTCATCTGCATAACAGTGGTGTGAAAAACTATCAGCAGAGATAACAGAGCCAAGTGACTTAGTTTACAGAGAGAATAGGAGGGGGTGTATCACCAAGCCCTGTGGGACACCAGTAGAGAGGTTTGGGGAGAGAAGAGGGATTCTCTCACGGCCACCTGGTAGGACCGGTCAGCCAGGTATGATTCAAACCATGCCAGTGCAGATCCTAACATTCCCATCTCGACGAGAGATGAGAGCAGGATTTGGTGGTCAACGGTGTCGACTGCAGTCGATAGGTCGAGCAGGAGGAGGACGGAGCTGAGTGATTGAGTCTTTGCCGAGCGGAGAGGCTCAATGACTACAAGCAGAGCAGTTTCAGTAGAGTGGCCTGCCTTGAAGCCAGATTGGTTGGGATCTAGCAGGTCATTCTGTAGGAGATGGAGAGACAGTTGATTTTATACAGCCCTTTCTAAGGTCTTGGGATAGGAATGAGAGGAGAGAGTCGGTTGTTAGAAATGTTAGCAGGATTCAGAGAGGTTTTCTTGAGGAGGGGGATGACATGGGCCCTTTTGAGGGCAGAGGGGACAGAACCTCGAGGAAAGAAAGGAATTGATTATATTGGAGACAAAGGGGAGGATGTCCATAGCAATGGACTGGAAGACGAGGGAAGGAATGGGATCTAGAAGGTAAGTGGAAGGATGGTGGGAGTGAATAAGTTGTGAGATGTCAGAGTCAGGGAGGGGTGAGAAGGAAGACAGGGAGGCGTGAGGTTTGAGTTGTGAGATGAGGGAGGGTTAGGTGCAGGAGAGGTTGGGGAGAAGGAGTTGCGAATGTCATTGACTTTCTTGTGAAAGAAGAATGCAAAGTCATCTGCGGTTAGAGAGGAGGAGGTAGGTGAGGAGAGAGGAAAATGTAGAGAACACTTTGTGTGGGTTAGAAGCAGAGGATTGAAGTTTGGAGAAGAAAAATGCAGACTTAGCAGAGGAGAGGTTAGAGGAAAAGGTAGCCAGGAGAGTGTGGAAGTCTGTCAGGTCAAGGATTTGGATTTTCTCCATTTCCTTTCTGCTGTTCACAGTTTGAATCAGACAGCACGAATGCAGTCAGTTAGCCAGGGACTGGGGGGTAGGAGACGAGCAGGTTTGGTGGAGATGGAACAGAGTGAATCAAAGTAGGAGGAGAGAGAGGATAGCAGAGTGGATGAGGCTTCATCAACAGGTAGTTGAGAGAATGCATCAGTAGGGAGAGATGCAGTAGGTGACCTACAATAAAACACAAATAAATGTTTAAAATTCATATAATGTGATTTTCTGGGATTTTTTTAATATTCTGTCTCTCACTGTTAAGATGAACCTACCATGGGAATTATAGACCGTTCCTTTCTTTGTAAGGGGGCAAACTCACAAAATCAGCAGGGGGTGAAATACTTATTTTCCCCACTGTATACACTACCGGTCAAAAGTTTGAGTACACCTTCCATCTGGACTATGGCTAATCGGGCACTCCTTCATTCTTCAGCAAGATAACGACCCGAAACACACCTTGAAGTTGTGCAAGAACTACCTTGTGAAGGAGGAACGTGAAGGACAACTCAAACTGATGACCTGGCCTGCCCAGTGTCCAGACCTCAATCCCATAGAAATTGTATGCGACAAACTGGACAGAAGAGTCAAAGCAAAGCAACCCACAAGATTCTCTGGGAATTCTGCAGGAGAGCTGGGAAGACATATCGGGTGATTTCGTGCTGAAACTTATTAACCGAATGGCCCGTGTTTGTGAGGCTGTTATCACGGCAAAGGTTGGCTATTTTGAGGAATCCAAGATTCAATTTTCAATATAATTTTCTTGAACATTTCTTTGATGTTCATTTTGTTCATTGTTACATGTGTTTTTTGTCATTTTAAAGTATTTACAGAAATGTATACGGTGTAAAGCATTGTCAATTATGAGATAAACTTAGTTTCCAGCAGGTGTACTCAAACTTTTGACCGGTAGTATATATATATATATATATATATATATATATATGTAGTTACTATATATAATTACTATACTATTGCCCATGAGCATACTATCCCTTTTACTATTTAATAAAGCATCATTACTTTTATGAATTACTGACTGGGCATCCAGGTTAGGATAGTTTTTTTCCTGTAGTTATGGAGCAGATAGAGATTGTAACATGTCATGCGACACAACCCGGTTTGGAACAGAACAGCAGGATGCAGGGAATAGAGTTATCGGTCTGCAGACCGGATTTCATTTTCTTCCCTTCTCACACGGAGAGCGAGAGAACATGCACAAGACAAATAAACAAAAATAATCTTTGGCCATCCCCCTCATAGGTTCTAGCTAAAGACAATAAATCAAAATATTACATTTACATTTTAAGCATTTAGCAGACGTTCTTATCCAGAGCGATTTACAAGATGTGCATTAATACGTGGTAGGAACAATCATAGTTCGCGCAAGAGATCAGTGCAGTAACACAGCGATAGACATCGGTCCAGGCAGCTGCATACCATACCTGTAACACTGGAATATAGTGTTATTTATCAAACTAAAATAACAAGTACCTTTCGGTCAAAACACTGTAACAAACACAACACAATTGTGACTTTTCAGTTTCGCTTTCACGTACCGTCTGAGTTCTCCCTCACCAGCTTTTAACTTCTGTGCTCCAGCCACCTACTAAGAGAGCAGAGCAGTTTCAAGCACGCAGGTACAGTTAACTAATGCTGCAGAGCTGTGTGCCCCAGCTGCCCCGCTAGTAGGCGTGGCCGTTAATCACCACGATTCCCCTGCCTAGACCGACGCCTTTCACAGAGATCATGTTCACCATTTCCACATTTCAAAAATATTGAATGAACTGAATTTTCTTAGCTCATTCCTGTCAGAGATGTTGTTAGATATATGCATTAAATGTTTCCTGTATGAAAGTGTCTCATCGCTGCCTCCTCTCTCTCAGAAATCATTTGATGCACACCCACGTAAGGAGAGCCAGGTGCGGCAGCTGGCTTGGATTGGTGATGGCGTGTGGGTGTCAATCCGGCTGGACTCCACCCTTCGACTCTACCATGCTCTCACCCACCAGCACCTGCAGGACGTCGACATCGAACCCTACGTTAGCAAGATGCTCGGTGCGTTGTTCGGAACGGCCTTCCAGAGTGACATTATTGCAACAGTGAATGCAAACTCCTTTACAAGGGTGTGGATGGGCTGTCATGAATAGTTGGCTGTAAATACTGTCAAACTGACTTTGTGTTTATGATTTTGATTGGCAGGTACGGGCAAGCTGGGCTTTTCTTTTGTGCGCATCACAGCGCTCCTGATTGGAGGAAACCGTCTGTGGGTGGGGACAGGGAACGGTGTGGTAATCTCCATCCCGCTGACAGAGAGTGAGTATGTGTGTGGCGATGGTGGGTATGACCAAACCCTGAACTCTTGATGATGTTACAAATCCGAAGGATGTAGACACCCTACAACCCTACACTCTACATGTATGGAAACACACCTCTGCTGTTTCCTTACCACAGGCAATATGAACATGCCTCGTAAAACAAGGATCAGGTTTGACTGCAAAATAGATTATTCACAGTTCCCTTTAATGGACCTATTCTTTTTCTGTCCACTTTGCTGCTTTCTACTGTCTGCCCTCGTCCTTCTCCAAATCCCTCATTTTCCTGTCCCTTTTTTGTCCTTTTCATCACCTTTCTCCTCTCCTCTCCACTCCCCTCTCCTTTCCCTCCATAGCTGTAGTCCTACATCGGGGACAGCTCCTAGGTTTAAGGGGTAAGTTGTAGTTTCTCTCTTCCTTCTCTGGTCAGCCACCTTCTTTAACCATCTGTCACATTCATGCTCGGGTCACTAGCTTCCTCCTTCTATCGCCCTCAATTACCCACAGCCACCCAACGATTACAAAGCCCCCATGAATTTTACATTTCTCATATTGATACTGAAAGTGAGAAGGACCAAACCTTGGGAAAAACTAAAGTACAGTATATGCACTCTCCTTCTGTACAAACACTCCAATCCTCCTTTCTGCTGACACATAAACATGGTGGTGTGAGGGGCCAGTCAGATCCCCTGCTCATGCCTTGGATTGGCCTGGTATGGAAGGGAAAGCTGCATCATTTTTTCTGCCATTTTGTCATGTGGTTTTGTTTGCTCATCAGACTCATGATTTTAGTATTGTGGTAGATTTGGTGTGGGGTTGCCAGAGCTGGTGTTGAATCCATCTGCAGGCAGTACTGTATGTGCAGACTAATTCACCTCATCTGATATTTTATGTCTCTGTCTGTACATATTATACTTCATTTACAGTCACAAATCATTGAAGTATGGTAGATGTTTAATTGTCTGTGTTAAAGTGTTGAGTTTTCTTCTTGTTTTGTCACTCTCTCACACACTCATAAGTAGAATCCCTTCATCTTTTATCTCTTGTGATGTGCTTTGTGGGACTCTCACCTAGTGGTGCAGTGGCATCTCCTTGGGAGCCCTTTTCAGTAGGGGAGGTGCAGGCTAGGTCACTCTTTCTAGGGCCAGACCTCTCCTGCTTGTTGAAAAGACTCACTCACTGCTGCTCTGTTCTCCACTGTCAGCCAATAAGGTTTCCCCAACCTCCTCGGGTGGCGTGATCCATGTCTATGCTGATGACAGTGCAGAGAAGACCAGCAGCAGCTTCATCCCCTACTGCTCCATGGCCCAGGCACAGCTTTGCTTCCATGGCCATCGAGACGCTGTCAAGTTCTTTGTTTCTGTGCCAGGTAATCTGATGGCCTCCATTTCTTTGGAGTTACACTGAAGCCAGAACAGTCAAAATGCAACAACATGAACATAAAACCAAATAACATACTAATATATTTCAAGTTGTCATGTATTATATGGACCCCATTTCTTCCAGGCAATGTGTTGGCCACCCTGAATGGCAGTGTGCTGGACAGCCCCTCAGAGAACCCTGGCTCAACAGCGCCCCTTGAAGCCGAAGCCCAGAGTATGAACAACGTACTGGTGCTAAGTGGTGGGGAGGGCTACATTGATTTCCGCATCGGTGAGTACAGCGATCACACAGAGATCTATACACACCATAGGATCAGGTCCCAATTTTACAAAAACTGTATGGCTAAATCAAAATAAAATTAGATTAAGAATTTGTTTTAATTGAAATGGCTAATTTGGTCATTTTAATGACATTTTCCAAATACAGGGTATATGTTTGAGGGTCTGCTTATCTGACAGCTGTGAGTCACTAAACTTAGAATGTAGCATTTTTTATTTTTTTAGACTGACTCAGGGTACTGTAATTTGTTATAACTGGATTTGAGAAGTAGGCTTCTTTTAGTTGTAACTAGGAAAAAAAAAAGGCTGAATTAAACTTCAAATTATCTGCCCAGTAGATTTAAACACATGCACAAATACAGTTTGTATTACAAGGGGGGAATGGTGCTTGGAATGTGGGCGTGGGAGGAGCCTATTTTAGGCAATCCACTCATAGTACTGGAGTGTAAGGTCAGCAAACTGGCTCGTCTACAGTGGCCAAGGGGTGGGGGGTTGGGGGGTGGATATCCCCCCAGGAACCGTCATAATGGACCAGACTTCTGTCTCAGAGGCTGCTGGAGAGTTTCATTGCAGAGATGGAGCAAGCACTCTCGACTCCAGTTAAGGAGTATTTTGACCAGCCATGGAGGAGGAGGACCTTTAAATCTCTGGGCCGGGGGGATTTTGGGCAGGTGGGGGGAAAGCTTTATGTGTAGCCTGTGTAAAGGTGAGGAACATCAGGGCTTTGCAGGGGGTCAAGGGACACCAATGGCAGGGAGTGTTGGATGGACAAGGCACCTTAGGGTTTAGGTAGTGGGTGCTGTACAAGCTTCCCGAGGTCAGGAGATCTGCAGTGGAAGATAATTCACAGGGCCATGGCAACAAACAGGCACCTGTCCCACTTGACCTGGGGGTGGGGGAGTGGTGTCTGTTTTATTCACTGTCAGTGCACGGTTGATACCTATCACACTTTTGTTGCAGCAGATCTGTCTAAAGCTGGGGATGGTTTACTCTATGGGGTGTTTCATTTTGGGGCCCAGGTTGAGCCAGCAGGCTAAGTGCATTTTATTACATTTTTTTATTTGGTCAGGCCAAACTAGTGATCTGGGTAACATGGGAGGTAAGAGGTAGTGGGTGTAATGACCCAGGGCTTTTGTTTAGGGGGTTGGTCTCTGTGCGCCTTAGGGTAGAATATGCATACTACAGGCTTGTTAATAATGTTCAGGATTCTCAGATATGTTTCTTTTAATAAGAGGATGTCTCAATAAAGAGCATCAAAAGTCAGTCAGTCAGTCAGTCTCTCTCTCTCTTCTCTCTCAGGGGATGGAGAGGATGATGAGACAGAGGAGGGCTCAGACGAAGTTTCACAGATTAAGCCAGCGCTGTCTAAAGCAGAGAGGAGCCATATCATCGTGTGGCAGGTGTCCTACGTCCCAGAGTGACACCGGAATAGTCCTGCAAAATGTTCCTTGTCCGATGGAACTACCCCTGTCTTCCCCCTCTAAAGGCACGCCCCCTCTTCATCAAAGGCCCTGGCCATAAATGCCCTGCACCTTACCAACTTACAGACAAAGAGTAAGCTGATATAACTGATATACCTCCCATGAAAAACTCCCTACCTGCACTCCTTATCTACTCAGACCTGCTATGGCTTAATTAAACCCTCGTTCCTCCTCAGCTTACAGCTTATTGATGGTCAGATGGGGCTGAATCATTTCAAAAGCTAGCCCTTCCCATATCCAATATAAGGAGACAAAAATACATGAATGAATGAGGCAATATAGATCAAAGAAATGCAAGCACTGAAAGAAACCTGTGGGTGAAAGTAAAGGAATGGGTTAAAGTTTTCCATCACTGTGACAGATTTCCATCATGAGGGCTTGAAAATGGTAATACTCTCAGTGCAGACCTAAAGATTCATTAAACTTTCTTTTTTTTATATATAAAAAATTCTAAGAATCAAACATGTCATCATTATCATTTTAATAAATCAAGTAGCCATGCTTTGGTTGTAACAAAGCGTTACAATTTTCTGATATTTGGTTCATATTAATTCTACATCATTTTAGGTTCCTCATTCATGCATTAATTGATATATTTAGCTACACATAACTGCCAAAATCAAGGAAATACTTTAGGTAAATGAAAGGTAAATGCCAAAAAATACAAAGCCAGTGATTACCTTCATCCTATGGTGAAGCATTTCTATCCTGATGGGAGTGGTCTCTTCCAGGATGACAATGCCCCCATTCACAGGGCAGGAGTGGTCACTGAATGGTTTGATGAGCGTGGAAACGATGTAAAACATATCCCATGGCTGTGTTAAGTCTCCAGATCTCAACCCAATTGAACACGTATGAGAGATTCTTGAGCAGCGCATTTTCCACCACCATCAACAAAACACCAAATTATGTAATTTCTCATGGAAGAATGGTGCTGCATCCCTCCAATACAGTTCCACACTTGAAGAGTCTATACTAAGGCGTATTGCAGCTGTTAAGGAAGCTTGTGGTGGCCCATCGCCCTATTAAGACACTTTATGTTGGTGTGTCCTTAATTTTTACCTGTAGTTGCTCCTGCTATCTAGATAATATTACTGTACAACACACAGGTGCATATCTCAGACAACAGTCGTGTCACAGCAGATGTAATGTTAGCTCACTTGCAAAACTCATATTCCAATACGCGATGGATGTAGAAAAGGTATAAATAGTTAACTTACAACTTGGCTCATCTCAGGTCAATATGTATCATTTGGCAAGATAACTGGTATGTTTAAGATCCATGTTTTTATGCGAGAGGTTTATGCAAGCTTTTATGCGAGAGGTTTATGCAAGCTATGGATACAGTAAAATTCTACGGTTAGCTGTAACTTGAAGCAGCTGGCTAACTTTCAGTAACTTTTTGGCTAGTTAGCATAATATAAATGCAAACAAACTTTTCTCAGCTTTTAATGCAGTGCATCAAACTTGAATGAATAATTAGCTAGTTGTTGTTTTTGATTTATTTGTATGCAGCGATGCACTCATCAGCTCAATCAATGCAACATTACAGTGAATTTTCAAATCAACATTAGCTATGTTAGAGTAATGTATTCTCTTAATTTCACAATGTGTCTACATACACAATCAGTTGGTATATCAAATCCAACTAACAGCTGTGATAATTAACCTTTTAAATAGTTTTGATCATACACTCATAAAATATGTGTGTGTATATTTCAACCAACATTACATTTCCTATTAAGTTGATGACAGAAAATTACTGAAATTGAAGTTACACTATATGGCCAAAAGTCAGTGGACACCTGACCATCACACTTATATAAGCTTGTTGGACATCCCATTCTAAAACCATGGGCATTAATATGGAGTTGGACCCCCCTTTGCGGCTATGACAGCTGCCACTCTTCTGCGAAGGCTTTCCACAAGATTTTGGAGTGTGTCTGTGGGAATTTGTGCCCATTCAGCCAAAAGAGCATCTGTGAGGTCAGGCACTGATGTTGGACGAGAAGGCCTGGCTCGCAATCGGCATTCTAATTCCTCCCAAAGGTGTTCAATGGGGTTGAGGTCAGGGCTCTATGCAGGCCAATCAAGTTCCTCCACACCAAACTCGTCTAACCATGTCTTTATGGACCTCGCTTTGTGCACAGGGGCACAGTCATGCTGGAACAGCAAAGGGCCTTCCCCAAACTGTTGCCACAAAGTTGGAAGCGCCCAATTGGCTAAGATGTCTTCGTATCCTGTAGCATTAAGAATACCCTTCACTGGAACTAAGGGTTACAGTTGACCGTGGCACATCTAGTAGGGCAGAAATGTCATGAACTGACTTGTGGCAAAGGTGGCATCTTATGACAGTGCCGCGTTTAAAGTCACTGAGCTCTTTACGAACCATTCTGAATTCTAAATGTTTCTCTGTGGAGATTGCATGGCTATGTGCTGGATTTTATGCACCTGTTGGCAATGGGTGTGGCTGAAACACCTGAACTCAATAATTAGTAGGGGTGTCCACTGACTTTTAGCCATGTAGTGTATGTATGATTGGGCAGTGGTGGCCGTGTATGCATACATTGATCAGTGATGCCTGGCCCAATGACTCTGTCATGATAGTTTTGGCTTTAACCCCTGAAAATGTTTGATTAGGCAGTGGAGGAATATTTAAATGTTTAAAGCCATCCTAAATAAAGTTTTTGTCACACCTGTGGGACCAATTAATTTGAGGCCAAGTTTCAGCTTCCTGGCAGAGGGAACCAGGTTTTAGGCCAAAATGTTTTGGTACTTGCAGGAGTTCATGATTCCATTGACTTTAACAAACGCCCCAGGACCAGTAGATCCACCACCATATTTCACCATAGGTATAGGTTCTTTTCAACATGAGCATCCTTCTTCCAATGCCAAACACAACATTGGTGTGCATAGCCAAAAACCTCAACTTTCTTATCTTATCTGACCATAACACCCAGTTCCAATCAGAGTTCGGCATTGGGAACCACTGATGAGATTAAGGCTACTTAATTTCCTGGCCCTGCACAGCATGTTTTACAGTGACCTTAAACTCACAATGTAATAATCTTATTTACAATGCCAAATACTTAGAGACAATCTGTTGTACATTATAACTGATTAAGTTAAAGTTTGACTGCAGAAGTCTCATACACTGGTACATGTGTAAAGAAAGAGGGCAATTTGTAGACAGGAACAGTTCAGCAAGTTGCACTGACATTTTTAATAAATACTTTGCTGAAACAAAAGCAGGAAGGGATGTAGTGTATTGTTTTTAATTACATACTTTAATGGGACCAAGACTTCCTGCTTTGAATGTGTTCTCTTCTACATACTGTCTCGTGATGGCTAGTTTTTGGATACAAAGATCTCAGCAGAGAGCACAAAGAGTAAGCGGTCTTAAAACAAGACACTTCCAGCAAACTACTTACAGCTACCCAAATGATCAAAACCAGCTTCTTAGTTCACAGCTGCATCCTGCAGGAAACCTCAGCAAACAAACCCGACACATCAAAAGGGAGTAAGATGGAAACGCTACCATATCCTTACCAAAATATATTATGGCCACCTCTGTATGGTCGATTAACACCTCATTAAGGTAACTGGATGCACTTAGATGGATCATTGCGTACAGTACCTTCTCAGCCACATTACAATTGGTCATACCTTGCTTCCCTGCTAGTGGCCACTAATAAGCTATAAGCTGATTGCCACCCCTCCCCCTCCCCCCCCACGTAATATTGCGTTGTTTTGTATGTATACTCCCCTGTATATTGAAAAGCAGCAGAAAGCCTGTCACTGTCCCCCAGGTTTATCTGTAAATCTACAGTAAAGATATTCATACCTTTGTTACCTGCATCCTCCTCCCATCTGCCAGCTATGTATTCAACTCATCAAATGTGAAACACTGTATGTAATAAACATATTCGTGCTATGAAACCCCAGGATTTTTTGTGTTGTCAGTCACGTTTTCTATTTCAAGGTTATTATTCACAGTGAGGCAGTACACTGGACATATCCAAGGTATTCAAACAATGGTAAAATACTTCACTAAGGGTAGTTTTCTCAGGTAATAAAAATATCAAATCACCACAAGAAATATCATTGGGACCTTTATTTGTGATGACATTTTTGGTCATAGTGTTTTGGTGCATTTCTGCACACAAGAACTACAGAGTACAGGAAATTAGTGTTATAATAGGTGTTAAGGTCACTTACCCTTCATTGAATACAAAATGCATAACAATAAAATAAGCCACATTCACTGTTCAGCAATGAAGGGAATGGGTTTCAATGAGATGGGAGAGATTTCCATTTGAAGAAGGCAATGACAGAGTACATCATTTTACCATAATTTAAAATCCTGGCTAATGAGGGAACTGCATCAAATAGTGTGTTTGTTCTCTGCTACTGAACATGACCTATAAAAGCAGTCACTGCTACTTATGGTGCATAGAAAGATGGCTATGGTGATTAGGGCAGTAAAGCCATAAGACTTGACTTATCACTTAATTCAGTTAGGTTTAACCTTTAAAACTTCAAATTCTTGCATTCATACCACAGTAAAACCACTCATCAAGGCATACAATCGTAAAAACAAACAGACATTTCTGTGCTTTTAGTCCCATTTTACCCCAAAATAATTCTGAAATTGACAATCATCCCCTAAGGTGCTTTTCATGCCAGGTGTTTCCATCTTGCACAACAATGAGAATAGCAGCTACGTAGTCTAAATCTACGTCATCTATGATTAGGAAACTGGGACAGACTATATGACCTGAGGATAATGCAATTTTGACCTTAGTATATCACTGCCAGAGTACATTCCACAGTATAGGCAACCAAGTAATTCAAGTAAGCTGTGCGCAAAGCATTTCTCATAACCATCTCTTTTACAGTGTTGATTGCTTACAACTGCAGACTATGAAAATAAAGCTTTTCTTGGTGGGAACGAGTGGTGACGCGCATCCCTTTCAGAAGTAAACATCCTCCAAAAGGTGAAGAGCTAATACACTTTTGTTTGGAGTTAAATGCCTAACTTTGTTTTGAAGTTGGGGGGGCAGGGTCCAAAACCTAGATGGGGGTCTGAGGGTCCTGCCCCCAAACAATCTATTTTGACACTGATTTCCTGCAGTTCTACACTGTTTACTAACCACAATTCAGTGAGTCAGGCTTTACCTGCATCTGAAGGTTTGACCATCTCAGCCACGTTGCTAGAAGCTAGCTACATCACTAGCTACAAGCTAGTATTATATCGTGGAGCATAATGCTCATAACTAAGCTATGGCTTGTACTGCTTTGTTGTAACCAAAAGTTTAGCTGTGGTGTTGATTTGGCATATGGAGGGATCAATCATCGCATGCTTAACAAAAGTTAAACAAGTTTTTTTTGCATATTCATGTCATTTATGCATTTTCATAGTCATTAGGCAAAAAGAGTCTTGCAGAGTCAGTGGGGACTGAATTAAAAGTGGGGGGGCAATTGCCCCTTTTGCCCCCTATGCACCACTATACATATACATTCTGAATGGAAGGGACAACACATCCACCACTTTGACAGTTGATGTCTATTCACTTTAGAAATCACAATTATAGTTTACAGAATATTGCCAAGTCACTGAAGGTGCAAACCAATTAAAAACCAGATGCTGTAATGTAACATATGTCCAAGGGCCTGCTGCACCAGCTATTCCAATTTGGAATTACACCTGTCACCAAGCCAGCCAAGTTTGTTTAAGGTACAGTGCCTATAGAAAGTCATACCCTTTTGAAATAGTCACTTTTCTTTTGTCTTACAGCCTGAAATGAAAGTACATAAAATCCATCTTTTTATTTACACATTTTGCCTTACAACATTAAAGTGAAAAAAAGGGGCACAATTTCTGTTAATTAATAAAAAATGAAAAACTAGAATAACAGGGTTGGAAAAGTGATCAGTCCCCTTAATAGCCATTATAAACTTGCTCAGGTACAGTATAACCAATCACCTCCCAGATCACACACCAAGCTAATTGGCCTCCACCTGACATCAATTGTAGTGGTTTTGATTATTTCACAATCAAATCAGCTGTTCCTTGAGGATTCCACTCCTAGTGGAATGCAGGGTAACACAAATAATTCACCATGGCTGGAAAGGTGCTTTCAAAAGGACTTTCAAAAGTTGTGGATAGGCAGAAGAAGTTAGAAGAAGATATAAAAAGATTTCAAAGGCTTTAACTATCCCTCTCAGTACCGTTCAGAGTATTATTAAGAAGTGGAAGGCATATGGCACCACCCACACCTTGCCAAGATCGGGCCATCCCTCTAAACTGGATGACCGAGCCAGGAAAAGATTGATCAGGGAAGCTACAAAGAGGCCAATGGCAACCTTGAAAGAGTTACAAGTCTTAATGGCAGAGATTGGGTGATCTGTGCATGTGACAACAATCTCACAAGCTTTACACAAAGCTGGCCTGTATGGCAGGGTGGCAAGAAAGAAGCCTCTTCTGAAAGTGTCACATTTTTGTCACAGTACTGTAGGTGCACAAAGCTGGTAGACATATCCAAACAGTGATGGCTGTAATTAAAGCAAAAGGTGCCTCTACAAAGTATTAAATCAGGGGACTGATCACTTTTCCAACCCTGTTATTCTAGTTTTTCATTTTTTATGAATTATCAGAAATTGTGCCCTTTTTTTCTTCCACTTGAATGTTGTAAGGCAAAATGTGTAAATAAAGCTGGAAAAAAATGTATTTTATGTACTTTCATTTCAGGCTGTAAGACAAAAAAAGTGACTATTTCTGAAGGGTATGATGACTTTCTATAGGCACTGTATGTAATTAAACCTTAAATAAGATCTGTCTGTCTAGAAAATGCACACATGTAAATTAACACACAATACCACTTGTAAGGCAGGACTTCTAATATTCTGGATGTGGATATCCTCCAGTATCCATCTGCAAGAAGGATGACGGTGCATTGTTCTAGGCTGTCAAGCACTCTTAACAAAGGCCAAGTTGCTATCATTCGAAGCCTCCATTCAGTATTCTACTTTTAAATCAGTGCTGTACCAATGAAAACAAATATCCAATGGATTATTTGGATCTTGAATTGTCCCCCCATCCCAATCTAAATGGCTGCTCATGGTGAAACATATTTGAGGATTTTTGCTCACAATCCTATGCTCACAAACTGAAATGTGTGGGTCAGTATGTGTGCATGGGTATGTGTGTGTGACACTTGGAGATCAAGCATGGACTGCTGAGTGACTGCGAATGTGTGTGTATGTATGCAGGTGTGTGTGCTCGCCTGTATATATTTGTGGATGTAGGTGTCTGTTTGTGTGCACGTGTCACTCATAAATCCAGTGTTCGCTGCTGTCCTCCCAGCATGTGAGCTCCTGCTGATGGAACCAGAGTGAAATCTCCCTCTGTGCATTCTCCACTGAGTCACTGCCGTGGATCACGTTCCTGCAGTAAACACAGATACAGACGTGTCACTTCTCCTCCACCACCCTCGCTGTCCCTTGCTCTACCTCCCCCTCCTCTTTATTCACCTACTATAGTGTGTTGGCCACTTCCCAACAGGTCACACTCCTAGAAAAAAACTATTCCTTTCACTTTAGTTGACCAACAGCACTAAACACAGCCTCCCAACAGCCTTCACACTCAGGAGTATTTATTAGATATTAGAGCATTTCATTTTTGTGTTATGCTTTTTCTTTATTTGCTTAGTCTGGACTCATCCCTTTCTGTTGTCTGAATATGTTCATTCAAGACTGTAGAAAGGGATGAGTCAAACAAGACGGGTTCTTTAGGCCTCCCAGGTGGTGTAGTAGTAGAAAATCCAACGCTGCGACCGGTGTTAGATTCCAACAGGACGTGCCAGTTTATGCTCTGGCTGGGAGTGCCACAACGGCAATTGGCTGTCTGCCCCAGGGTGGGAGGGAGGAGGGAGGGAAGCCATTACTTGATCGCTGTGTATAGGACTGGCCCTGTGTGCATACTGGAGTTACGGTGACGGCTTGGCGGGTTCCGACTCGGAAGAGGCTGTCACTGCCGGTTTCAGAACTACAATATGAGGGAGGGGATAACTGACATGAAAAAATTAGGGTATAATTGGCTACTAAAATTGGGAGAAAATGTGAGAAAACAGCATAAAGAGAAAAAGGGTTCTTTAAAAAAAAAAAAATCTCAATCAACATTTAAAAATTCAACATACAAATGTGCTGACACGTTGACAGTAGATCTCTTTATGAAAGGGAACCATATTCACATATCTCAGTGTCCTTTTGATGATATATAGTGGTTCTGTCTGTCCCTCCCCTGACACCCCTGACACACCTGCCCACTTCCACACAGTAGTCCCCTCGGATGGTCCCTGGGAGAGAGTCTGCAGGGTTAGTCTCTCCCAGCATTTTGCGCGCCGTCTTCACCACGTCCAGCCCCTGCCACACCTGCACACACAGAACATGGCTTGCCCTGTTTGCTTTGACTCACAGCCATGTGGGAGCATTCCACTAAATGCGTTTCATTTAGTGTGCGTTATGTTGTGCTTTCCTTTTGTGACAGTTTTTTGTCCTTGCCATCATTAATCAGCTCCTATTTGCAGGGCCTACACAGGTAAGCAAGACGTGAATAAAAATAACATTGCGCATTATTCCAATGACTGCTTTAAAAACTCATTTCACTGAAATTATCCAAAGTAAGCCAAAGGATTTTTCCCATTAGACATTATTTGCACAGTTGTAATTAATTGTCTAGGTAATTGCAGTCATGAGACAGGCAGTCTTTCTCACCATGGCTACAACGGGTCCAGAGCTCATGTACTGGATCAGTCCATTAAAGAAGGGCTTGTTCCTCAGATCCAAGTAGTGCTCCTTCAGGAGCCTCTCTGAAGCCTGTCACAGTGATTGCAGCAAGAAAACAAATATTCCTCTCACTAATACGCTCTTCCACTTTGAACAAATGGCTATGGGAATCTGGACTGAACTGCTCCTTCACTGTCCTTAAAACATGGACAGTGTTTACAGTAAATTCCACCGTTTTCTCATAAAATCTTTATTACATGCACAACTACAGAGCCCACAAGATGACAGATAACTTTTTACTAATATGTAGGCTGTTATGATCTGCACAGTTCTTAACTTAAATATATGGCCATTGTTACAATGTTTCTAGTACTTTCATGATTATTATAACCGCACCTGCACCAGTTTGAGCCCCACCAGCCGGAAGCCCTTTTGCTCAAAGCGGCGGATGATCTCACCGACAAGCCGTCTGTGCACACCATCCGGTTTTATCGCGATGAAGGTCCGCTCATTTACCCCGGTCCAGCCTGCCACATAGGGTTCAAGAAACAACCAGATCAGGTCTAACCACAGTGCATTGGCCAATCAACACCACCGTTTTTAGAGTACCATTTCCTGAAAAACACAAAATTCTTTATTCACATCTCTCATTCTTTAATGATAATATGGTGGATGCTATGAGAGTCTACCACAAACAATAGATAATGTCACATAAGGTAAATGTCCAAAGTCACAGAGATATTCCATTTCAAGCCTTGAGGGCTGCAGTGTCTGCAGGCATTTCCTTAAACCATGCAGTACACCACCTGACTTCACTTATTAGCTCACCTCCTGGACCAAGGAGGTAAACACTGCAGCCCTCGAGGCCTGGAATGGCCTGGTCTAGTACTTTTTTAAAAGCAGAAAACTTCCATCTTTATGCATATCATTGGTCAATCAATTTTCAAAATAAGGAATCTTGTCAAAATAGACACAACGCAATAACGTCAACTTACGTGTACAAAAACTGGGCCATGAGGCCTACAGCATGGCATGCTGCCTTCCAACATCTCATTGTGGTACAATCAGCCCTTTTTGTAAAGTCCTCAATTTGCTTCAGCTGCCAGCAGTCCTAAATGCTGCACCCAATGCAGGTAGTGGCCAGGTGTAGGACTGCAGGCTGATGAGCTGTAGTTTCTGGTCTACGGGTCTTGTGGCTCACAAAACTTAAAGGGACAGGCAGCCATTTCCCTGGGCTGCCCCTTGTGATGCCACATATGTATAAATATTCTTTAGCCTTAAAAGCACTCTTAACTTGCCAAGGCAGAACCGGTGGGGTGAACCTTTTTAGAAATAAAATGTGTTAAAATTAAAAAGTCATTACAATGCGTTTTCTGGTGATGCGAAATAATCAGCAGTGAAGATTTAGAGCCATTTCATTCTGTCACTAGCATAGCCATAGCACAGACAATTGTGTTCCTTACAGCATCTTATATACTGAAATGATTCATTGTTTTCTCAATCAAGCCAAGGAGATGTCCAACAAAATGCGAATGAGAACGAAACACTGTTTCCCTGAGGAGTCATTGATGGCTTAACAAATTCACCAGTGCATATTCGCAAAGTACTTCATTGTAAGCATGTTAGGCTATTGCTCCATTTTACACATTTTTAACGTATCTATTTTTGGGTAGGCCAACGTGAAACATTTTGAGCAGCAATCATTATATGAAAGGTGCTATATAAATACTTTACTATTCTTATTGACATTATTCTTGGTATATTTTTATTGAGTTCCGAGGAGGCAATACATGCATGGCAAGTGCGCATCCATCTTGGAGTGCGAGTCCAAACCGAAGTACGCTATTGCGGAGCACCGACAGAGTACCTGGATGGCACTTAATTTGCTCAATATTTCCAGCATGCATCTGTTCCTGGCTCCGGGTGGTTTGCCTACGCTGGATCACGTTGTCTTAATGTAAGCCGCTGTTTTACAGCATCGATTCTCGTAGCTGCCCATATTCTCTCCATTTCATTTTCATTCATTCATTTCATTGTTTAATGACACCACCCCAAAAGGAGTAGCATAGCCACCAACATTACGTTACCGGTTCCAATACAATACAACTTTATTGGATTGATTTTAAGTAAATCCCAAACTGCAATGAAGACATCAAATATCTTGCTCGCCATCGTTGCCTTCCACTGGCTTAAACATAACAATTTGTTAAGCAATATTTAATTGAAGTAGCTAGCTAGCTATAACTGGCTAAATATTGCCGATATAGCCCCATAACAATATATCATATCCTATATAAAAAGCCTAATAACTCATATACGATGCATGGTTGTTATGTTAGGCTATATCGCCAATATAGCTAAATGCGCCAAGTATGCTACAGTAAAATCTTCATATCTTGTCTGTTTGCTATTTGCAACGCTTTTCTCATGGGAGGTTTTCCGAAACGTTCCGGCAAAGGTTAACAACGGTTATGGGTCAAAGCCCACCACAAAGTGCATCCCTTGAAGATAAATAAATCGGAGTGAACAAAGATGTAAACTTCTCAGAAAGTCGAAATGGACACTGTCGTCAAAAAGGGGCATTGACACATCCGGGACTTCCAGGGTCTCCCCCGAATGATGATAGCCAATGAAGTGATCAAATTAACACAATTTACTGGAATGGCCAATGTCGCCAGTTACTCACTATGAATGTCCAGAGCTTGGTTTAGGTTGGATAACGTTGCTTCAATTTAGCACGAATAAGCAAGAGCAGCATTTTTCGGCGTCATCTACTACCACACGCTTATCTGACCTGAGCACACTGCGTTGCTTCACCCCATTCTAGCCTCTGCTGGTACCGAATCTGAGACACGTGGTGTTTACTGTACATCGTTAGTTTTGTACTAGTGGAGTGATAAGCGTCAGACAATTAGCTTACGTTAGATAACTAGCGCAGTTGTTTAATAGCTACATTTACAAGCCAGCAATCAAGCAAAACAGTTATTAGTTAGATACTTACTTAGCTAGCTATCCTTCAAACACAGAATAATTACAAGTTAAACGTATATCAATTACATTAAGAAACTGCACTTACCTGTCTGAAAAATATTAGCAAATATGGTTAAGACTAGACAAATCATTTTTGCATGAGATCAGCAGGCTGGCCCACATCAACGGTGCAGGCACTGGGAGTACTGTCAAGAACGCCGACAATCAGGGTTGCCAGATAACGCGAGAGCTTCTCTCAAATAAAAACGGGGTATGACGTAATTTTGTCACGTGAGGGTTCCGGTGTCCTGGCTAAATTTGTGAGCGATAGTACTGGGCAGTTCGGTTCTTTTTGATGAATCGTTCAATTCGAACCAGTACCTCTAAATGAATCTAACTTTTTCAAAGATTGAGTTTATCTGGCCTTCATCATTTCCGGGAAACGTCCTGTATGCCTTACACATCAACTAAATTGATTAAGTGTTGTAGCCTATTCATTTTCAGCGAGTAGAGGGCATGATATCCTATTTAATTGAATGCCTATTGTTTCTGTTTCATTACATTTTAGAGGGTGACTTATTAAGTTATGCATACGTTTTTACTCTGTGCTAAGTCAGTTAGTTGAGAATTAAGCGAGTTACAGTAATTTTATCAGGGGAAGTCTGCATCTGTCAATACACATGCGTTTGTTTAGACGCGGACCTTGGCCGATACTGGTTATCAATGTTTTAGTCTACTACTGATCAATTGTATATGGTAACACGTTAAAATCTTACCACTTCCCATGAGTAAATCACTGTCTACAAATTATACGTTACGGCCAAATCCATTTGTTTGTAGGTCACCGAGGAATTGGGTGCATCCCATTTGTTTGTAAATTTCTCCCCGCTGAGAGAAGAGACAGAGTGAACTAACCTCTTAAGAAATTGAACGTCCTTGTTCACTCACACACCGCCTTGTAACGACGTCATGTTTTCGGTGACAGCACACAAATGTGTATGTGTGAGTGTCTGCGTAAAACAGGCATACGCTAATGTTAATGTTCATCATTCATTAGCTATATTTAATTAAATTAATAATTGTTGGTAAAAATAAAATTTATGAAATTATGGTACAAAGGGCTGCATAAATAGTGAATGCAGGACATTAAGCTAATTAGTACTTACACGCATTGAATTTATGAGTCGTCCATTATGATGCGATTTAACAAAAAACACAGACAATAATGTATTACTGATTTGCCCATTTAATGTGTGGAAAATGTTACAATTCCTGTAATTGAATCACATATGAATTAAGTTTCCCAATTAGGCTTCTTTGGTATTTAATGTAGGCCAAGTTTACTCTTCTCGTGGATGAAGTAGCCTACTGCTGTTTTCCCACCCTACCTTTACCTGGGAGTCATTTGTATTGCTGGGACATTTGTACAGTAGGTTCCGTTTTTATTCACACCCTTGATAAAGATGAACAAAAAAGATCGTATTAACCTTCCAATGAACTTCAAATAAATTGTGTATTTATGAAGATTTTTGTTGGGATTACATTTAAAAGAATAGGTAGGGGTATGAATAATTGTAATCCAGATGTTTTCTGGAAAACAATATTAATTATTAATAAAAACAAAATATGTTTTTCTGAACAATTGTATTAGTAATGCAGGTTTGGAATTTTCTGATTTAAAAAAATAAAATACACCTCATTACTTATATAGTTCATTTAAGGAACTATACAGTGGCCTACAATGGTTTCCTGTTTCCCTAGGGTATAAAAAGGAGGGAGCACACATTTGAAATACTGTGGTCAGCCATCATCATGGTGATTTTCAGATCTCTCCACAGGTGTTCAATAGGATTGAAATCAGGACTCATTGCTGGCCACTCCAGAACAGTCCAATGTTTTCTCTTGAACCATTCCTGGGTGCTTTTGAATGTGTGTTTCGGGCCATTGTCCTGCTGGAGGAGCCTTGACCTTTGACTGACACCCAGTTTTCTGACACTGGGTAGCACATTTTGCGCCAAATGCCTTGGTAATCCTCTAATTTCATGATGCCCTTAATACGTTCAAGGCATCCAGTGCCAGAGGCAGCGAAGCAGCCCTACAGCATTATGGAACCTCCACCATTTTTGACTGTAGGTAGGCGTTCTTTTCTTTAAAAGCTTAATTTCGTCATCTGTAAACAAAGCACTGATCTGCATTGCCAAATAGCTCTAATTTGGTTTCATCGGTCCACAGAACATATTCCCAGAAGGATTTAGGCTTGCTTAGGTGGGTCTTAGCAAAGATTAATCGGGCCTTCTTGTGTTTCTCTTTCAGCAGTGGGATCTTCCTTGGCCTCCGACCGTAAAGCCCATCTTGGTTGTGTCCGGCATATAGTATGGGCTGAAACCATTACTCCAGCCCTCTCCAGGTCAGCCTTGAGATCTTTGAATGTCATACAAGGTGTTTTTTTTAATGGCTTGCACCAGAGCTGGCCCGTGGCATAGGCGATATAGGCCAATGCTAGGGGTGCTGTCCATCCATAGGGGGCGCGCCAAATGAGGGGAAAAATATAAAAGAAAAAAAATGTTCAACAAAATGTTCTTAATTAAAATACTATTTCCAAATATTACCAAAAAGCCCACAACAACATATTTACATAGCCTATTAAATAGGCCCTATTTTCTGGGTTGCCTGCGGCTGTGGTGCAGCATCACCCCCTCCCCCCGCTCCAGTAGAAGGAGTTATCTGAAGTGACAAAAAGAACGCAACTGCTGTAAACATTTCAGCTCAAATTCACAAAAGCAGAACACGGCTTTCCCCATAACATTAGCTACAATTTTCTTACCTCTACCTAGGCATTTGGGAGTCATGTCAATCGTATAAAAATGAAAACATTAACCATATTTTTCTTTCTATTTACATCTGTGCTTTTATGTAGCTTGTTGCTGCAAAAATATGTCCAGCCCGAGCTAGTACGTCCAGCACGTATGTCCAGCTAGTATGTCCAGCACGAGTAGTAGTGAACGATATATCTTATTCCGATCGCTATTCCGATATGAGCATTTGCATATCATACCGCCAAAGTTTGTGATAGAAATCTATAGCAACACTCAACGAAGAGGCACAATGGTGAAAGAAACAGTAGGACAGCTGTGTTCATTCAGTAGCCTAATGTTATTAAGAAGTTAGACAGAAACAGCAGAATAATTTTTTTCAACATTTCAGTAGGCTAAACTAATGTTGGGGAAAATTTTATTGTTTGGGATCCCTTAATTCACTTAATATAATGCGTATTCTATGATGTCTGTAAAACATATAATATTGTATCTATCCTGAGAGGGTCGCTCCCCTTAAATGTGTGCGTGGGGCATTGTGGAGGAACGCTATTGTTCCTTTGTGCGTCTCCCCCGGGTTAATTATAAAAGTGTTCTGCTAATCTTTTACGTGTGTGTTAAATGACCCTGTTGTTGTGTTAGCTAGCTGGTCGCAGTGAGTTGGTGTATGGAACCACCGCGACCAGTACGCCCAGTGTAAATAGTGCAGTCCCTCGTGTTCCAGCGCAACTGTGTTCATTCGACCAAGGCTGTGTTCGAAACCGCTCACTCGTTCACTATGCACTATGCACTATGCCCTATATAGTGTGTACTATATAGTGTACTATGTAGTAAACGACAAACTGTTTTCGGATACTACAAAGTGCCGGATATTCAGGTGACGCAAGCGGATGTTCCCAGTATCGCGTAAACAAACCGAGCACTGTTGAAATGTACTCAGGTGGTATCGGGTTTGCATGTTCAGTTTTGAATGTTAAATCGCAAATAAATTGTTGAAATTCTAATGATGTGCAAGTGTGGTTTTGTCAACTGTGGTGCTGTCTGCTAGCCACTGCTTTAGCCACCAATAGCTACCATTATGGAAGTCGTGAGCTAACTAGCTCGTGTGGAGCAAATAACGTTAGGATAACTCACGAGCTCACGACTAGCACCAACTCCCATAGCGATAATAACGGTAGCTATCGGTGGCTAAAGCAGTTAGCTAACGTTACCACCACCATGATCCCTGTTGCTGTTTTACTGCTGTTGGCTCAACTTTTGTTCTTGAGGCATAAACGGAGGTGTATGTATGACGGTATGACACGACCGCATTGCATTGTGGTACACGGGAGAAATTGTAGGGTACATTCGCTGTTCACTACAAATCACGGTGAATTGTGGGTATTTTCTTGTTCACTATATAGTGAACGAAATTAACAGTTTAGAATTCGTCGCACACTACAAAATGGCGTACACACTATATAGTGCACTATATAGTGAATAGGGAGCAGTTTCGAACACTACTGGACTTGCATTACTTTCTTGATACATCACCTTGCGCACGCTTGCTACAATATCAATGATACATTTTCCACCCATGTGTTTTGTTTCATTGCGTGCCATATTGCAATCGTAATATGTAGCAAGATGATCGCAATATGAGATTTTGCCCATATCGTGAGGCTCTAGCTAGGAGCAAAACAAATTTAAATGTGACTGTTGATTTATGAATTCGCAAGATTGTTCAAATACTTTGTCATTTGACACTGTCCAGTTCACGTCCTTTTGTTTCAAAGGCCTGGGTTTAGCTCACCATCGGAATGCATCGAAGCGATTCCTATATCTTTCTAAAAATCTGTGAGGAATGAAAATGTTGTACTAGGAAAATGCATATTCGTGAATTAAAATGGCAATACTATACATTGTCCTTTCAAAGAAAACCTGTTTATTTCAGTTTTCATAAAACGAACCTCGTAGAACTACGCAAACCTGACAATAATGCCAAACTCTATAATGAATAATAGCCTACCAATAATCGAAGTGAAGCTAAAAAAAAAAGAAGGATGGCGGTTGTGTCTGAGCCGGTCTGAGATTTATTGTGACGATTTTGTGACAATTGCGCTTGACCAATCAATGGTCTGCAGTATTGCTAGCGCCATCCATTAGTTCTCTGTTCGACTTGGTAGTACTTCAACAGAGCAGTAGCTAAATTCAGAACAGGTACTTCGGTTCGGTACAGGTCGCTTGGCGGTGGAAAAAGTGACGAAACGTGGGAGCATGGATTGTTAACCGTGCTGTACCATACCGTTTGGTGGAAAAACGTTAACTTGCCCATCCCCCCTGGCTCAGGTAACGCTATCTTAACTACTGATACTGACAGTCACTAAGTAATTGAACGTGGTGCATTTAATATCACTAATACACTATCACATTTAATATGTCAAAAAGACCAAAGCCCTCTGGTGCCCAGGGAAGAAAAAGAAGAAGAGAAGAGGAGGAAAAACGGGAAAAAGACAGGTAAATCGAAGAAATAAAGAGTTTATTGCATAGTAGTTACCGCTGGAGCAGAGCCAAGCTGTTGTTAGCTAGCTTACTTTGGACGATAGTAACAGTGTCTAATTTAATAAATGGCTAGAGTTAATGCCAGTTACTTCCTACTTAAATCTATGTAGGGAAAGTGGGAAAGACTACTCAGGTGTTTGGGGAATAACCTACAACATCATTTTGAGAAATAAACTTTTTCTTTTAGGTGTGCTGCACAAACCATCCACTGTCTGCCTCAAGAAACCAAGCCTCATTTTTTTTACTGACAATAGATCTATCTATCTATCTTAGTCTAGTTAGCCAACGTTTCATTTTCCATTTCCTTTTGTAATTAATAGCCTTTGCATTTTCATTATTGATTAGTCATATATGTATAGCAAACAGCATGCATCATGTGAGAGAAGTGCTCATTAAGTGCATTAATGACAGGTGTAATTACTCTAGCTGTTTGTGTTTAGAATGTTATAGGCTATGATATGGCTTAGGTGCTATTATTGGCTGGGTTTCACTGCCAGCTGCTTTTTCTTATTAATGTCATGTAACACACAATGGTCACATATACTCCTCTTCTCTCTTCAGATGCACTTCTGAAATATTTAAACAACCCCACCCCTGCATTTCCTGGGCCACCTGCAGACACCTTCTCCTATTCAGCACAGCCCAGCGATGCAGCACCAAGTGCTCCTGTCCCCTCCTCCTCAGCACAGCCTAGCGTTGCAGTATCAGGTACCTACAGAAAGGCTGCACCAATAGACCCTGCTGACTGGCCATCTGTCTTATCTGAGTGAGAACAGAGTTTGTTCTCAGAGGACCATATCAGATCAAACCAAGTTTCACTTTTCCAAAACAAAAAGATGGGAGAAGGTGTCAGCATAAATATTTCAATCGATTCTTAGTCAATGGAGAAAAAATCTAAAGAAGCTAGCTAATGTACTCAAAAAAGAATGATAGTTTGTACTGCTTCTGCTGCAAACTGTTTTCTCAGAGAGATTTCAAATTGAATAGAGAAGGATTAAGGGATTGCAAGCCACTTGCTCAAGATCCAAGAGGATAGCCAGGAGCACACTACACACATGGTAACATGGAAGGAATTGGAGGTCCGTCTTGCAAAGGGGCTAATAATAGATAAGCAAGAGATGGCACTCACTGAGGCTGAGAGAAACAGGTGGCATGAAGTTCTTAGTAGATTCGTGACAATAATTCAGTCCTTAGCTGAAAGAAACATGGCTTTAAGGGGGTTCACAGAGACATTAAACAAACTAGACAATGGCAATTTTCTCAAAGAGGTGGAGCTTGTGGCCAAATTTGATCCAGTAATGAAGTAGGGTGGAAAGTGGAGCTGGCAGTCACACACATTATCTTGGCAAAATAATCTAAAATGAACTGATAGATTCCATCAGCGCAAAGATACTGGAAAAAATGGTACTGGATACTATGATCAAAACATCAAAGTATCAAAAGGAACAGCTCTCTGTCATTGTCAGAATTGTGTCACTAGAAGACACACCACAAATTAAAGAACCATTTAATGAGCTTCCTTGTGGCAGAGGAGTCAACAGGGGAAAGTTTGTTGTCCCTCATCCTCAAAAGGCTGGAGGGGCTTAACATCCCCTTTGATGACTGCAGAGTGCAGTCCTATGACAACAGTGCCAACATGAAGGGAAAGAATAAAGGTGTTCAGGCTAGGCTGCTTCAACAGAACTCAACACATGTCCCATGTGGTGCCCACACTTTAAATCTGGTGGTAGCTCATGCTGCTAAGAGCTCGCCAGATGCCATTTGCTACTTTGGATATTTAATGAAAATATTCACACTCTTCTCAGCCTCCCCCCATAGATGGGATATCATCCTGGAACATGTCAAAACTACCCTGAAATCATGGTCAGAGACCAAGTGGGAAAGCAGAATAAAAAGCATTGAGGCAGTAAGGTACCAGGCTGGGCAAGTCAGAGGGGCTCTTCTGGAGGTGAGGGAAACTAGTGCAGACCCTGTGGCGAAAATGTGAAAACCAGAAGATTCCCTCACCTGCTACAGAAACACTGGATTTTCTGATGCGCTAAGTAGATGTGCAGATAACTGCAAAGTAGATGTGCAGGAGATGAACGTGGAGGCTGTACTCAAACAAAAGCGGTTGAGAACCACAAAAAGGCACAGATGAGCCTATTGATGATGCACTTAGAAAAATGGAAACCACATTTAATGTGGTAGTGGATACAGCCCTCTCTTCACTTGATGAGAGATTCCAGACCCTGGGAGAGATGAATGAGTGCTCCTCAACTTCCCCAACATGTCAAAATAAGAGTTGCTAGGGCAGTGTCAAACCGTTGAATTGAATTGAACATTGGATTTATATAGCGCTTTTCAAGGTACTGTGGTGTCCCTTGGGGTTGGGCAACACTCACGGACCTTGCAGATGGCGTAGGCAAGTTAAATAACCAGGAGGAGGCAGTATTACAAACAAAACAACACTATTAAATGAATCTTGACAAACACAAAAAGGGTGGGATCTTCATGGGAATTCACAACACAAAGTCCACAATCCTTATCTTTGTCGATGTCTGTAATCCAAGTCCAAATCCAGTCCAGTTCCTCAATCCAGTCCAAAGGTCAATACACAGGCGGGGTCCTCAACAACAACAATGGAAGGGGCAACTCACCTCAACCACCACCAATGTGCAGCACCCACCTGGGTGAATGTGACGGAAGCCATTTTTGCGCCGGTACAAACCACTGCACATCAGATACACAGTGGAGAGGCGAGGAGGGAGGGAATTAATTAATTCCATGTATGTATATATACATTGTTTTTGGTGATGACTTTGCTACAAGAAAGTCAAGGCGAGTAAGTCTGTAGAACAAGGCTACATTAAGCAGAGTATTGCACTGCCTTTGGCTCACTCAAGAAGCACACTAGTTTTGACAACGGGGTTATAAAATAAATCCATTTTTATTTTATGGCCACAGGAGGGAGCCAAATCAATAAATCATTGTTATGTTTTGAATTTGGTTTGTATTTTGTGCGATACCCTTATTTATATTATATATATAATTTTTGTTATATTTAGTGCATTTAGCACTGGTTTCTTTAATATTGTTGTAATTCTGTGATTTTTTTGTTTCTAAAGTAAAAGTAAAGTCTCAAAGACATAAAGCTATGCAGTAGTGTCTGTGTGAGTGTATGAACACGATGATTGGTGGTGGAATTGGCTGCGATGCAAGGGGCACCAGCTTAAAACTTGCCTATGGCCGGTCAGGGCCGGCTCTGTATGTGTGTGTGCATATGCCTTAAACACATATACCATGACAATGGCAGCAGGATAAGTTTGTACCAGCCATGGTCATTCGGTATACAACCAGTATAATAAATTCTGAACTGCAATAATATTGTGTTACGTGGGGCATAGGCCCTGTTAGGTTTTCGCTTGGGCTGTGAGGTATGACATTTTCACGGTATGATAATCGTACTACTCAAATTACACGGTTTTCGGTATATCTGTCACGGTTGTTCCCCAGATTCACCACCAGATGGCAGTGTGCGCCTTTTTCCTTGAAACGCGCTCAGCTGGCTTGAATGACCAATTATCTCTTCCCTATAATTACTCGCACCTAACTTCATTCGGGGCGAAATCGTAAGCCATCTTTACGATTTTTAGCCGGTAAGGTAAGAATGTCTTTTTCAAGACGTTCACAAAGACTACACAAAGACTTTTCTTTAGAAACGACTATCTCCATTTCAATCCCTTTTAAAAACGCAAGAACTTAGTTAGTTGTACCTTTTAAGGAAACCTTTCTCTCTAAATGGGGTTTTCGGTTGGTTTCCGTTCGTCAGTCTGTTCGACTGCTTTGGGGTTCTAACTTGTTCTTTTGGCTCTGCTAGCCGTTTACGTTTTTGGGGAGTACTCTGGTCCTAACGAAAGAACTTATTTTAGTTTCCTGCTTTAAGAAACCTTGTTCGCTAAAATGCGCTTTTCTTTTGGTTTCGTGTTATCCAGCCGGGTCGACTGGTTCGTGGGTTACTACTGGTTCTTTTGGCTATCTGCCTTTCACGTTTTGGACATAAAGAGTTTTGAGTTAAGGTCGGTTCATTAACCATTTAATTGTACCCACATTTGAAACTTCTCTCGTGTAAAATTGTACCCACATTTGAAACTTCGCTCGTGTGTAGGAGCGATTGGTTAAGTTTCTTTTGTTGGGTCGCTGAGGCTGTTTTCGGGTTCCAATTTTGTTCTGGCGGCTTTGCTAGCCTCCTGCGTTTTTTCTTCGCTCAGTTCTATTTAATAACCTTTAGTTCCTACATTTGAAACTCACTCGTGGTTAGGAGTGTTCCACTAGTTTCAATTGTTCAGTCGTCTAGGCTGTTTATGGGTTCTAATTCATAACCTTTAGTTCCTACATTTGAAACTCACTCGTGGTTAGGAGTGTTCCTCTAGTTTCATTTGTTCAGTCGTCTAGGCTGTTTATGGGTTCTATTTCCTAACCTTTATTTCTTACATTTGAAACTCACTCGTGGTTAGGAGTGTTTCACAGTTTCATTTGTTCAGTCTGATAGGCTGTTTACGGGTTACTTATTGTTCTGGCGGTTCTCCTAGCCCTCCTGCGTTTACATACGCTCAGAACTTTTGATAACCAAATTCTTTGTCACTTACGAATAGAAACCTTGTTCGCTAAAAATGCGCTTTTATTTTGGTTTCATTCTTGTTCAGCAGATCTCCTGGTATAGGTTTTACTCTGTGGTTCTGTCGGTCCCCCTTAACCGTTTCGAGTTTTGGCGGACGTCAGATGTGGGTCTTGTTGTGCCCTGCTGTCTGTCGATCCCCCCTAACTGTCTCTTAGGCTCCTGCGTTTTCATACGCTCAGACCTTTTCCCACCATTTAATTGTACCCACTATTGAACTTCTCTCGTGTGTAAATTGTACCCTCCTGGTCGCTGAGGCTGTCTTCGGGTTTCAATATTGTTTTGGTGGCTTTACAGTTTTTGCGGATGCCAGATGTGGGTCAACTTGTGGGCCCTGCTGTCTGACGAGGATGTCGGATGTGGGTCCAGTCGTCCTGCTGTTCTGCCGATCCCCCCTAACCGTTTCGAGTTTTCGGACGTTCAGAACTAGTGGGTCTGGTTTTACCATGTTATCTTGTGGGCTCTCCTAGCTCTTCCGCGTTTCCGGACGCTCAGTATTTTTGGTTATGTCCAGTCTTAATAAATTATTTACTTGTGTCTTACTAAAAACCTTTTGCTCGCTATTAAGCATTTTCATTTGGTTTTCGTGGGTTCAGTTGTTTTGACTGGTTTCAGGTGATAACCTGGTTTTGTGGGCTCCCTAGCCTTTCACATTTTGGGATGTTCAGAATTATTGGTTCGGGTATTTACATAATACTTATTTAAATTGTACCCTTATTAGAAACCTTGCTCATTTGTTATGGGCTTTTTGTTGGGTTTCGTTTGTTCAGTCACTTCGACTGTTTCGGGTTGCAATGTGGTTCTGTGGCTCTCTGGCTTTCGCGTTTTGGACGCTCGGAACTTTTAGGTATTATGCAAACTGTTTAACATGTTTATTGTACCCACTATAAAAAACCCTGCTCGCTATTAAGCGCTTTTCGTTCTGGTTCTGGTTGTTCAGCCTGTTGGGCTGTTTCTGGGTTTCAATCATGTTCTCTCGGCTCTCCTAGCCTTTATTGTTTTGGGATACTCGTGTCGTTATTTTACGAACTTATTTAGTTGTAACTTTTATAAAGAACCTTGCCCGCTAGTCGGTGCTTTGATTCAGGTTGCTTTTGTTCAGTTCGGTTGGACTGGTTCTGGTTACAATCTGGTTCGTTTGGCTATCATAGCCTTTTCGTTTTCAGACACTTGGAGTTACCACCCGGTGGGTGTGATTTTGCTTTCATCCCTAATTATTATCTTCCCTATTTCTCTGTTTTGCAGAGCTAGTGGTTAGACTGGTTCAGTCTAACTTTTTGATCCCCTAGGGTTCTGCGAGTGGCGCCTATCACCACCAACCCTTACAGTACGATTTCGCCATATCTTGGCGTCAGCGGATCCCTACGGTTTCGCTAACTAGCTTATCTGTTTAAACAGAGAGCGACCATTGATCACTTAGTTCAGCTGCAAGGAGGCATGATCTAGACAATGGTCGACAGCCGTTTCAATCTGCGGCTGGATTCTCCGATCAGAAGTTAAGGAATTTTTTTCTTCCTAAACACCCGTGTGGGTCGTAGGGTCGTCAAGAGTCGCCCTTAAGGGGGGGGTCCTGTCACGGTTGTTCCCCAGATTCACCACCAGATGGCGGTGTGCGCCTTTTTCCTTGAAACGCGCTCAGCTGGCTTGAATGACCAATTATCTCTTCCCTATAATTACTCGCACCTAACTTCATTCGGCGAAATCGTAAGCCATCTTTTTACGATTTTTAGCCGGTAAGGTAAGAATGTCTTTTTCAAGACGTTCACAAAGACTACACAAAGACTTTTCTTTAGAAACGACTATCTCCATTTCAATCCCTTTTAAAAACGCAAGAACTTAGTTAGTTGTACCTTTTAAGGAAACCTTTCTCTCTAAATGGGGGTTTTCGGTTGGTTTCCGTTCGTCAGTCTGTTCGACTGCTTTGGGGTTCTAACTTGTTCTTTTGGCTCTGCTAGCCGTTTACGTTTTTGGGGAGTACTCTGGTCCTAACGAAAGAACTTATTTTAGTTTCCTGCTTTAAGAAACCTTGTTCGCTAAAATGCGCTTTTCTTTTGGTTTCGTGTTATCCAGCCGGGTCGACTGGTTCGTGGGTTACTACTGGTTCTTTTGGCTAACTGCCTTTCACGTTTTGGACATAAAGAGTTTTGAGTTAAGGTCGGTTCATTAACCATTTAATTGTACCCACATTTGAAACTTCTCTCGTGTGTAAATTGTACCCACATTTGAAACTTCGCTCGTGTGTAGGAGCGATTGGTTAAGTTTCTTTTGTTGGGTCGCTGAGGCTGTTTTCGGGTTCCAATTTTGTTCTGGCGGCTTTGCTAGCCTCCTGCGTTTTCTTACGCTCAGTTCTATTTAATAACCTTTAGTTCCTACATTTGAAACTCACTCGTGGTTAGGAGTGTTCCACTAGTTTCATTTGTTCAGTCGTCTAGGCTGTTTATGGGTTCTAATTTATAACCTTTAGTTCCTACATTTGAAACTCACTCGTGGTTAGGAGTGTTCCTCTAGTTTCATTTGTTCAGTCGTCTAGGCTGTTTATGGGTTCTATTTCCTTTAACCTTATTTCTTACATTTGAAACTCAACTTTATTTCGTCACTCGGGTTAGGAGTGTTTCACAGTTTCATTTGTTCAGTCTGATAGGCTGTTTACGGGTTACTTATTGTTCTGGCGGTTCTCCTAGCCCTCCTGCGTTTACATACGCTCAGAACTTTTGATAACCAATTTCTTTGTCACTTACGAATAGAAACCTTGTTCGCTAAAAATGCGCTTTTATTTTGGTTTCATTCTTGTTCAGCAGATCTCCTGGTATAGGTTTTACTCTGTGGTTCTGTCGGTCCCCCTTAACCGTTTCGAGTTTTGGCGGACGTCAGATGTGGGTCTTGTTGTGCCCTGCTGTCTGTCGATCCCCCCTAACTGTCTCTTAGGCTCCTGCGTTTTCATACGCTCAGACCTTTTCGCCACCATTTAATTGTACCCACTATTGAACTTCTCTCGTGTGTAAATTGTACCCTCCTGGTCGCTGAGGCTGTCTTCGGGTTTCAATATTGTTTTGGTGGCTTTACAGTTTTTGCGGATGCCAGATGTGGGTCAACTTGTGGGCCCTGCTGTCTGACGAGGATGTCGGATGTGGGTCCAGTCGTCCTGCTGTTCTGCCGGTCCCCCCTAACCGTTTCTAGTTTTCGGACGTTCAGAACTAGTGGGTCAGGTTTTACCATGTGATCTTGTGGGCTCTCCTAGCTCTTCCGCGTTTCCGGACGCTCAGTATTTTTGGTTATGTCCAGTCTTAATAAATTATTTACTTGTGTCTTACTAAAAAAACCTTTGCTCGCTATTAAGCGTTTTCATTTGGTTTTCGTGGGTTCAGTCGTTTTGACTGGGTTCAGGTGATAACCTGGTTTTGTGGGCTCCCCTAGCCTTTCACATTTTGGGATGTTCAGAATTATTGGTTCGGGTATTTACATAATACTTATTTAAATTGTACCCTTATTAGAAACCTTGCTCATTTGTTATGGGCTTTTTTTGTTGGGTTTCGTTTGTTCAGTCACTTCGACTGTTTCGGGTTGCAATGTGGTTCTGTGGCTCTCCTGGCTTTCGCGTTTTCGGACGCTCGGAACTTTTAGGTATTATGCAAACTGTTTAACATGTTTATTGTACCCACTATAAAAAACCCTGCTCGCTATTAAGCGCTTTTCGTTCTGGTTCTGGTTGTTCAGCCTGTTGGGCTGTTTCTGGGTTTCAATCATGTTCTCTCGGCTCTCCTAGCCTTTATTGTTTTGGGATACTCGTGTCGTTATTTTACGAACTTATTTAGTTGTAACTTTTATAAAGAACCTTGCCCGCTAGTCGGTGCTTTGATTCAGGTTGCTTTTGTTCAGTTCGGTTGGACTGGTTCTGGTTACAATCTGGTTCGTTTGGCTATCATAGCCTTTTCGTTTTCAGACACTTGGAGTTACCACCCGGTGGGTGTGATTTTGCTTTCATCCCTAATTATTATCTTCCCTATTTCTCTGTTTTGCAGAGCTAGTGGTTAGACTGGTTCAGTCTAACTTTTTGATCCCCTAGGGTTCTGCGAGTGGCGCCTATCACCACCAACCCTTACAATATCACGGTATCAGGTTTTAAGCCCCACCAAAAAAAGTATCACACAAAGTTTACAATTGGATATCATCCTCACCATATATTTTCTGAATCCAAAGTGAGTCCACATGGATGAACAAGTTCGCTTTTTGGGGGGATATAATTTGTCATTACAGACCGCATCGGCATCGGAATCAGTGTCGGACATTGCAAGTTGTATAAGGGACTGCAAACGGAGATTTATGCTGTGTAGCTAGCCAGCTACCAGGGTTGTGGAATGCGAGGGAGCTGTCTGCACTTTCGCAATCTCGAAAAAAAAGAACAGCCGAAGACGTGGTGGGATTAAATGGCATTAGCAGACACCCCAGGTCCAGTATTATATTATTTTATATGGGTTACAGTTGAAATATTTTTTCCCTGCATGAAAATAGCTGTTGTCACGTGATTTACTATCACGGTATTGTATTACGTTTATGATATGACTATTTCATATTTTAATATCGTGGTATACCGTCATACCTATGAGGGGCCGTGTAGGACATTAACCAAACTTGACTCATATTGTTATGTTTCTGCATGTCTGTTCTGTTGTTTTTGTATTTATTATTCATTACTCAGTATTCTTCATTCTGTCACGTTATGTTCCCCGTCTGTCATCGTTCCTGTTTTCTCGAGTTCCACTCCTTGTCTTAGCTTATTATCTCGTTTTTCTTCCTTCTTACTTTCTAAATTACACTTTGTATATATTAGTCAGATGTATATAGTACTAACCAACCTAACTACTAACATTAGGGATTTAGATTAAGTTACTAACACTACTAATCACTAATTATCTCACGCTTCTAACTATCACTGTCATTCTCTCTCGTTGTCCTATCCCTGTTCGCTTTTCACTTTTCACTTCATTCGCACGCAGTTTTCTATATGCGTTCCTCCCCTTCTAACTATGCACGTGTCTGCCTGTTCTTCCAGGTCGTTTATTGTCTATGTGTTTGTGTTATTCCCAGTCCGTGTCTTTTGTTTCCCCTCGTTATTGGATTAACGATTCCCATTGTTTACACCTGTGTTCCTACCCCTCTCTCCTCCCAGTCACACCTGACTCCTTTTGTGTTTCCCTGCCCTATTTGTATTTAAGCTCCGTGTTCATGTTCATTCCCCATCAGAACGTTGATCTTCATTCCCTGTGCCGATTGTTTGTAAGCCAGAGTCTGTAGCATTTCCTTAGACACCCCTTCTGTTTTCACTTCGAGCCTGCCTTCCGATTTTGTTTGTTTGCCTATCTGTTTCCCGGTTTTGACTTTTGGCTTGTTTTTGTGACTTCTCTTTGCTTCGTGATTTTGTACCTCCGCTACCCTGACTACTGGTTTTGATCCTTGCCTGAAATTAAACGTCCCTTTTTGCCTGATCCTGGTCTGCGTCTGGGTCCTTATCCCGTACCTCACACATATAACTATAAGTGAAATGCTCACACATACACTACCGGTCAAAAGTTTTAGAACACCCCCATTTTTCAGTTTTTACTGAAATGTAAGCAGTTAAAGTCCAGTGAATAACCTGAAATGGTACAAAGGTAAGCGGTAAACTGCCAGAGGTAATAAATAAAAAGTTTAAGTTACCAAAAACTGAAAAATAATGTATTTTCTGGCAGTGAGTAGTTACAGTGAGTAATAAAATAAGAAAAAGAAGCTTGCCTGGGCCAGGAAGCACCGCCAGTGGACTACTGAAGACTGGAAGAAGGTCTTATGGTCCGATTAATCAAAATTAGAAATTTTGAAAGGTTTTTGTATGCCGTCAAACATGGAGGAGGACGCGTGATGGTCTGGCGCTCTTTTGCTGGATCCAGAGTCGGCGACTTGCACAGAGTGACTGTTAACCCACGTTATATATAATTATCATATGACTTTATTTTAGAGAGCTGTCACTTAGGAATGTGACACCTCTTGACATCATGGTTCCCAAGTAAGCAGCCCCCGGGGGTCCCACCACCCACATCCTACCCAACCCCCCTCCATCCTGTTTTAAGGTAATTAACGAAAGACGTTGAATTGTAATAAACAAATGGCTATCAGGCAGGATAGCCTACTTACATGCCGCATCGATACGTATCTTTAAAATTTAAACGAAAAACATAGACTCGCATTGGCAAGCCAATCTGGTTGGTACGTATGTCTAGCTTTTCCGCAGAAAATAACTGCAAGAAGTTTATGCTAACAGAGACAGGAGTGATTATGTATCTTTATAATTGAAACGAAACTGGGTTTTGTTAGTAACATATGTATCTTTTACATTTGAACAAAACTGAAACAAAACTTTTAAATTGAAATGAAACTGGGTTTTTCTTAACACCATACTGCAGCAATATGTATCTTTAAAATTTCAACGAAACTGGGTTTTTGTTAGTAACATAGACTTGCAATGGCAAAATGTGGCACCTTTTGACATTATGGTTCCCAAGTAAGAAACCTTTTGATGAGGGGACCCGGGAAGGGTCCCAACCCCCCTCATCCTACCCAGCTCTCCCGCCATTCTCTCATGACACCTCTGAAGGGGGTCCCACCCTGCTTCTCCCTCCCTACCTCCTCTCATGACACTTCCGAAGCGGCGCCCATCCTGTCATCTCCCGCCAGCCATTCTCTCATGACACCTCCAAAGCGGCATCCATCCTGTCCTCTCATGACACCTCCGAAGGGTGTAGGGGTTAATTGGTTGCGTTAAGAGGTTATGAAGGAGGAAATAGCATTGTCTAATGCTAAGCTAGCTACAAAAGATTAAATTGAAGGGGGGCAAGAACGTTTCATTGAATGTTTTTTCATTATAGCAACTACTCAGAGTTGCTTAGGTAGGCCTAGTTGTAAACAAGCGCATAGGGTCATTCGTTTTTGAAAAACGTTTGCAAGTTTTTCAACTTTTATGAACGGGAAATTTGCACTTAGTATTGATTACGAGTGTATCTGTCGACTTTGGAGACACTGGTGACCCAAAAGACAAAAATATTGAATAAAGCATACTGAAATCAACTTCCAAGGCTTAATTGACTTCCATTGCTGCAGAACAGCTGTAAGTTGTTAACCCATTACTTGTTCCCTGAAAGGGGCCTTTTTTTTTACCTCTGGCAGTTTACCGCTTACCTTTGTACCATTTCAGGTTATTCACTGGACTTGAACTGCTTAAATTTCAGGAAAAAATGGAAAAATGGGGATGTTCTAAAACTTTTGACCGGTAGTGTAAGTGACTACCCAGTAAGCACGTGTGCTTAGTGTGCTTACTGGGTAGTCACTTACATTTCACTGTGATGTCTACATAAGTGCAGTACATCTGTAATACATCGCATTCTATTTTGAATATATAGGAAATGGGACCGTACTGACCCAGGGAACTATAGACCTGTCAGTTTGACTTGCATCTCATGTAAAATACTGGAATGTATCATTAGGGACTAGTTAGAATTATTCCTGAAAAATAATTGTATTTTAAGGGATAGTCAACATGTTTTTTTCAGGGGGAGGTCATGTCTAACAAACCCGGACCTCTTTGAAGAAGCTCCAAAGTGTTTTGACTTGAACGAAGCCTATGATATTAGTGCGTATAAAAAGCGTTCACCCATTTTTTATTTTTTCACATTTTATTTTCTTACTTCATGGAATCAAAATGGATTTAATTGGGATTACTTTGAATTATTTCATTGGGCTGGTTTATAAAGCTGTGGTTGAGCTGGAAATATTCAATCTAATCTGGCAACCATGCTCATCAATTTCATGAGGGAAATGCAACCTCGGGGGCTTGTAAAGATTTAAATTGAACCGAAAGCGATATGAAAAAGACATTAGGCTAGATAGGACCCCAAATTCATAGCTGTCCATTAGCTGGTATTTATAAATTACTAAAGCTAATTATGTTTATATAATTTCAGCATTGTTTGGGTTAAACTCATTTTCAAGTTTTGAACAAGTTTTGAACAAAGTAAGTCAAATGGGTATAACACCTAGCTCACTAATGAATTAAATTAGCAAGCTAACTAGTTAACATTGCTTTTCAATGAATAGAAAGGCCGCATTGCACGTTTAACAAGGCAGGCAATGTTAGCTATATGGCATTTTGCTACTTGCCCATGTTATTTATTTGGCAGGACTTATCTTAGCTATCTTACCTTAGCTAATGTTAGCTAACAGCTAACAAAATCTAGCTACATTTGCTTAGATAGCTTACATTTGCTTAGCCCATCAAATAAAATGAAATCTGTGCCGTGTGGATGAGATAGCTAGCTGGAGATATGCCTTAAATTACAGTGACTGGTGCATGAACAAGTTACATTTCAAGACCTGGATAGATCTAGATAACTGTGCCTATTGTGATTCTCCTGATTGCATCATAATAATCTTTGATGCAGCTGCTGGCTCCCACCGAGGCTGAGGCAGCAGACATATGAAAACATCCTATGGTTGGCTGGATTTCATTGGGATTTCTTGCCACTGATCAACACAAAATACTCTATAATGTCAAATAATAAAAAAACTACTCTAAAGCTTTTTTAAATTAATTACAAATAAAAAAAAGACAATAATTGATTACATACATATTCACCCCCCCTTGTCTTAATACTGGCTGGAAGCACTTTTAGCTGCAATTACAGCTCCGAATCTATTCGGTTTATTACAATTACAAAATTGCTCGAGCTCCATCAGGTTGGATGGGCACCATTGGTGAACAGCAATTTTCAAATTTTCCACAAATTCTCAATGGGATTGAGGTCTGAGCTCTGATTGGGCCACTCCAAGACATAGGTTTTTTGTTTTTAAACCACTCCAATGTGGCTTTTGCTGTATGCTTTTGGTCATTGTCCATATAAATCTTCTCCCAAGTCCGAGGTCTATTGCAGACTGTAGCAGGTTTTCCTCCAAGATTTGTCTATATCTTGCGCCATCCATTTTGCCCTCTATTTTGACAAGTTTTTCAATCCCTAAAGCAGGGAAGCATCCCGATAGCATTAGGCTCCCGCCAACATGTTTCCTGGTAGGGATAGTGTTCATGGGATGATGTGCAGTATTAGGTTTGTGCCAAACATCGTGCTTAACGTTGATGCTAAAAAGTTCAATCTTCAAACCATAGAATCTTCTTCCACTTGGTTTAAGAGTTTCCCACATGCCTTCTGGCTAACTCTAGGCAAGATTTCATGTAAGTTTTCTTCAACAATGGCTTTATTTTTGCCACCCTCCCATAAAGTGCAGATTAAGCACCCGGGCTACATTTACATTTTACATTTTAAGCATTTAGCAGACGCTCTTACAAGATGTGCATTAATACATTAATACATTGTAAGAACAATCATAGTTCGCGCAAGAGATCAGTGCAGTAATACAGCAATAGACATTGTTGTAGGCAGCTGCATACCATACCTGTAACACTGGGAAAGAAAAGGTTAGTAAATCTTTTTTTCTCATTTTAAATTTTTTATTGAGGATTAATAAAGGATACATACAAAAGGTATTAAACAGGTAGGCAGTGGTGATGACAATTGGCTAGATGTACAGAGTTCAGTGGTAGTGGAGTCTGAAAAGGTAGGTTTTGAGTCTCTTCCGGAAGATCGCAAGTGATTCCGCAGTCCTGACCGATTGGGGAAGGTCATTCTACCACCGAGGGGTCAGGACAGAGAAGAGGTGAGACCGCAAGATTTGAATCTGTGATTTGAATCTGATGCGTGCTGCGATGGGGGCTATTGTTATCCCATGGACAATTTATCCCATCTCTGCCATGGAAGACTGCAACTTTGTGACCTCCCTAACAAGTGCCTGCCTCACATGAATGGTCAGTCTTGAATGGCCTACTCTAGGCAAATTCACAGTTGTGCTATATTTTCTCAACTTCTTTGTGATGGACTTAACAGTTCTCCGGAGAATATTCAAAGTATTTGAAATCTTCTTATATCTTTCCCCTGATTGGTGCTTTTGAAAAACCATTTCATGGATTTGCTTTGAATGTTCTTTGGTCTTCATGATGAAGCTCTGGAAATGCACTAACCACCTGTGGGACCTCTCACAGACAGGTGCATTTAATTTGAAATCATTTGAATTTAATACACAGGTGGATAATTATGTGACCTCTGAAGACAATTTGTTGCCTTTGTGTGTCTTAGAAAAAGGGAAATACTGTTTTAGTTTTAGCAAAACGTTATTTTGTAAACATATTTTGATATAATAGAGTATTTTGTGTTGATCAGTGGCAAGGAATCCCAATTAAATCAATTTTGACTCCATGAAGTAAGAAAAAATATTTTGAATACTTTTTATACCCACTGTACATTCACATAATCAAGTCAAATAAACGACACCTAGTATGCATAATAATTAAATTAGAACCCTATGTCTCCTGTATAAATATGAAATAGTTGTTATGCTCCTTACATACAATTAGACAGGCTAAATAGTATTATATATATCTAACACAATGATAATTTCACCAGCAGTAGGCCTCTCATATATTTTAGTCAACCTCAGATGAGTCAATTTCTCCATGTCGCCTTCGTGTGTTCAGGATCTGTAGCATCCACGTTTATTTTAAGTGCGTTTAAAAAAGTCTTACAAAATAAGAATGTTGGAGAGTAAGATTGGAAGGGTGTCCCTAGAAAGTAGGTGGGTGAGTTCCATCTCAGAGAAGGCGGACCATTGCCAGCCTCAGGGTATTAACTTGTCCCATAGTGACGGGCGGCGGGATCGTGGGGGAGGGCAAATCAAAAGAAATAGAGGGTAAAATTGGCCACCAAATTGGGAAAAAAGCAGGGAAAAAATCTGAAATAAATTTAAAAAGAAAGAAAAAGGCTTATTTATAATATATTTTATATATTTAAAAAAATATTAAAATATTTTTGATTGGTTACAGTATATGAACATTTATTTTCGTACATTGCCCTCCATGACACTTTCCACTGTTTACACGCATGAAAACTGTTTGCACCTGTGCCTAATTTTTCATCTGC
This sequence comes from Aldrovandia affinis, assembly GCA_029706075.1. NCBI lineage: Eukaryota > Metazoa > Chordata > Actinopteri > Notacanthiformes > Halosauridae > Aldrovandia > Aldrovandia affinis. Next base: position 4,337,386 of record JAINUG010000063.1, on the reverse strand, counting down.
CCAGTTTTTAATGTCTGTTGCTGTACTTTCCCCTATCCCAAGGTGACATATCTTTGCTGTTGCCATGCCCTTCTACAAAAGAGATATTACTTATTATTTCTCAATGGAGAGCACAACTGCCTTTCTTTTCACAGGCCGCATTTTCAGTGCATCTCTCACAGAAAGATTTTCAACCTCAAGAGCTATGCTGGTCAAATAATTGTTGTTGTAATTGTCTTTTTACATGACTGTGGCATGTAGGCATCGGTCTCGGCAGCAGAATTGGGGCAATTAGCAGCCACGCCTACTGGCAGAGCAGCAAGTGCACACATCTGTCTTCCATTGATTGTAACTGTGTGCATAAAACTACTCTTCTCTCTTAGTAGGTGTCTGGAACACGGGAGGAGAGAGCTGGCACGAGCTCGCCAAGAAGCACGGAGGGCGTCCCTGTAAGACAGGATGGCGAGTTCTGTCTTGGAGGAGGTGGATTATTGCTGGCCTTGGGGTATTGGCTTGTCCGGTAGAGATGGGCAGCAGGCTTGTGGGGGAAGGGAAATTTAAGAAATAAAGAAATGTAAAAAAATGAATGGTGGCTAAGGTGATGTTGGCATGAAAAGCTGAGGGAAAGACATCATCAACTAGGGGCAACTGTGGTCGTACGTGCATACTCCTTGACTGTGATATCTGCATTGGTTCGAAATGCAAGGCAAAACACAAGTAACTCTGAATAAGTTGACTACAAATATTTTTTTGCACATTTTCATCAAGAACAGTCTGTTGAAAACTGAGGGATACTATGGAAAAGTCCAGTGCTCTAAAATTTGAAGTTAAATGTAATCATTGTCATTATACGCATCCAAAAAAGGAAAATAATGGTTACCTAATAAGCACACATACCTCTCTGAGAGAATATGATCTCTGCCAATTCGTATAGTATATGTATTTTTTTGAGTGTTTGAACTATTTTGAGCATTTTCTCATTGGCAATACATCTCCAGGATGTTAGAATTAGATGGTTGATAGACACCTAGCAGCTTCATTTGCAATGTTTATGAATCAGGTATGCTGTACATCCACTTTTCACAAGATGTTTATACAGCATCCCTACATCTGGCTGACATCACCCCTGAAAACCCTGATGCTCCCACCTGACTACAAACGGACTATGCAGCCCAGGTGGCGGCGATATTGTGCAATTGCGGTGTCCATGACTGTGCGCAAAGGGTCTGCACTGGGTCTGAGTGTGGAGTTGTGCACTTCCAAGATTTTGAACCAATGTGGCCGCCATCGCAGTTAGCCATGAGTATTTTCCCTTGATTATTTTGTGATCGTCTCTATCCAAAAGTTCAATTTGCACAAGCTTTATACTGCTTGTGCATGTGTCACCTATAATAATCTACTGGATTTGTGAACGAATAGTATGCATCTCTTATACAGTTTTGAGCTTCAAAAATTGTGTTTTCCATACATCGTTGGTACATGTAAGCCTCCCGCGGCACACTGTGCAGGGACTTCAAACTACATGTGCTTCGAGGAAACATAACAATATAAGCCTATAAGAATTGCGAAGGAATAGTCGGTGAAAGTTTGTTTAGTTTCATGGGGCTGGAAGCCTCCATGGTTGCCTGCAGCCTCTACTTTGGAAGTTGAACCTGTTATATTGATTGACTATTGACTATTATCTTAACTTTTGCAGATAGAGGCATAGTTTCAAAAAGTTGACAAGAATAGAGTTGTGGCCAGGGACAGATTATGAGATCAAGGGCCCCTGGGCATGAAAGCCTCTAGTCTAGGCCCTTGAGGGCCCCTCTGACCTCTGGGCCTATGGACCTGTGCCCGAGAGGCTCGTCCGGTAATCCTGCCCTGGTTGTGGCAGTGTGACTGTGGAAGACGTCGGTCTAGACAGGGAAATCGCATCAAATTAGCTAAAAACTCTGGATGCCTGGTACATTGTATTGAAAGGGAAAAAATATGTTTAAATCGATTTGGGGCTAACGATCACTTTCAGTGCTGGTCTATTGTAATATTTGTTGTGTGGTCTAAAGCTAAGTTGCAAGATATTAAAAATAAATTAAACCTATGCGGTATGCAATGTACCAGTAGGATATTGTTTTACTCTGTCATCAATGGAAAGGTATCTTGACGTCTTTATTGTGTCCATGATTCACCTCCTCCACACTTACCTTTAACAGCATAATTATATTGTTTTGTACTGTTTTAATCCCTAATTATATAATTAGTCACATGTCTGTGATGAATGCCAAATGATTGCTGAACTTGGAGTGCCTCCAAATTCGGTCCTGGTTTTCCTTTCTCTCAGGTAGTTAATTGAACAATTGATTGGCCAGAGTGTCTTCACACCTGACTCCCAGGTGGAAGAATGTAAAACAGCAGTGCTCAGCCCACTAGGACCATGATTTGAGGAACCCTGGCCTACAGGGACACCTGGGGGATTACTGCTGAAATTCCGCTTGACAACAGATGATTATGTGTTCGAGATTCTCAGGGCCCTGACTATAACACACACAACTCTTAGTTTATCAATTTTAGGCTTAAAGATTTATTTCAACTGTATTTAGATGAGCATAGACTCTTTTAATCAAAGGAATGAAGCTGTGACATTACACTTACTGTCGTTTTCAATAAAATTACACTTAAGATGGCTCTCTCGGCTTCCAATGAACAGAATATAATATTTTTTCCCCTATGAATATGGTGCTAGCCGAATATCAAGACTGCAAATGGAATGGTGAGATATAATTCGATCCCGAGAGCATTCGTGTACGTCAAAATAATATCGTTTGTGTCTTGGCCGAAATAAGGTTGGGGACCACGGTTTATGTGTATTGTTTGTTTGTCCCGCCAGTTGCCCATGCTGCCCCGCAGCAGTGTAGGAGAGTACGAGGAGTGGAGCGGGCCTTCGCGCAGGCGCTTTATATTGTTTTGATTGAAAATGCCGTCGGTTTCGAAAACGGCGGCGAGCGCTTCTCCTCAAACCGAGAAACCAACCCACTATACGTAAGTAATGTTAATGGAAGAAAATATATTCTTAAAATCTACCGCGATACGCAGCTGGTTGTTGCAAATTTGTAACACTTGCGATTTCATCGTCTAGAGCCTGTTAACATGGTGTTTTTTTCCCTTTTGTAAATTCTTACGAATACACGCAGCACTAACGTTACTAGCGAGCTAGCTAGCTAGTTATCAAACTAGCTGCTGGTAAGTACAATCGCTAACTAGCTTCAAGACGAAACAAATTTGAATTTGACGAGAAATTTGAATAATTACGAGGTTGCTTGTTTGCTAGTTAAATATCATAACACACAATACATCATGTCGCTAGCTAGTTTGACTGCATGGTCCGCACAATCAAGTTAGCTAGCTACTTAGCCTTTGAATATATCTTTATAGATAGATACCTAGCTCCATTTTTACTTTATTTTTCCTTCTTCCACCTCGGCCCAATTTGTTGGTCACTACGTGAATTTGTTGACGTACGCATAAGTAGTTAGAACTGTCTCTACGGCAAAAACCGTGCGTAAGTTCTATGGTAATACCCAAGTAGCGTGAGTACAAGTAGACTTTTGGCAGCTTGGACTGACATTACTTGAAACAATGAGCAACAGTGAAAATTGGTTAGTTATGTTCAGCAGCTGTACTTTGCTGCACTCCATAGTGCGATTGGAAATATCTGTATTCGTTGTGTGGCATGATCGCATTAGATATGAAAAGAAACACGAGTTCGCAAGCTAAATGGAAGAATTATGTAGCTAAACCTATTTCACAGCTAACGTTAGCTAGCTAGCTATAACGTTATAGATTGCAGTAGATTTAGTAACAGCGAGCCATGATATTGAAATCACGCAGGTCACAGGGAAATGTCAGCATATTAAATCTCAGATGGTTTTCAGAATAGAAACATTAGCTAAAGAAATAGGTAACATAAGGTTAAGAGGGACCTTTGCTTCTGTCGAAAATACTGTTAAATAACATTTCCTAACCCTAATGTCACATTCTCCTTTGCAGCTATTTAAAGGAGTTTAGGACCGAGCAATGCCCACTGTTTTTACAACACAAGTGCACCCAACATAGACCCTTCACGTGTTTCCACTGGCATTTCCTAAACCAGCGAAGAAGACGACCGATTCGAAGAAGAGACGGAACGTTTAACTACAGCCCTGATGTTTATTGTACCAAGTACGACGAAACAACAGGCATTTGCCCTGATGGAGATGAGTAAGTATTAAGATATACAGAATTAACGAGCTTGCGTGCGAATCATTGTATTGTCCTTTGTTATAGACCTTGTTTTTGCTCAGTCAGGTCTAGTTGGACATGCTTTGTCAACGATAGACAATATATGGACTTGATAATTCCTTGATATTTGCTACCTAGCTTGCCAAGTTCCGTTGGCTACCTGGCTTAGGCATGTTCAAATTCTGATACAATTCTGGTCAGTTGTTGAGCAAACATAATTTGTTGTCAAGATTCCTGCAGCGCAATAAAAGACGTTTCACCAGTTATTTGAAAGTGATTTCCAACTTGTGTGTATCGTTAGCTTGCTCACAAAATGGAAATCTGAATCTATATCTTAATTGTAGATGGGAACCCTCAACACGCTCTTATTATAACTTGGGCAACGTTACCAAGCCAAACTTTCAATTCGCTATAGAACGTATGTAATGTTTAATTGCAAACTAGCTCCAGTGCATCCTCGTGTGCTTAGGGGTGGTCCTTTCTAACCAAACATTCAACTTCGTTTGATTTTAGCAATAGCTACATAATCAACGCAATGTCGATTATAGTTGAACCACGTAGTAACATTCGTAGCTAATACTTGTAACGTTATCTGGCGTTAGCTAATATTTAAGTTAAGATGGCTAGCTAACGTAACTAAAAAGTGTGACATTCGCAATTATTAAGTTTACATATACTGATTGGAATACGACGCAAGCGTATATAAATGTGCTTATAAATTACACTGCACTAAATATATTTTGTTGGTGATTGCACGCGGTATTTAATTATTATGAGGCACCAACATCAGCTGCAGCACGCACACCCTTTTGGTAACGTTTTGGCTGTTTGAAACCTGTATGAGTGGGTCTTGAATTTAGCGTTATTCTCTATAGTCTGTTCGTAACGTTATCGCTCTTTCAGATACGGAAGTGTGGGCTTGTGTTATTGCCATTTGCAGGTTTTTCGTGAATAGCTGATACAGGGTGAAGTGACGTTTTTTCACCGCAGGGGAAGAGAATCACACACCCCCTTTTTGCTCGCTTGTGATTGAGCCTCCCTCGCACAGAACCTCTTGCTATTGGCTAATATACTGAACGTTGTCCATTCCTTCGGTGTAGGTAATTAAGATAAGTATGTTGAAACTGGGTCTAGTTTGGATGCGTCTCAACGCTGTTTTGTTTTTATGCTTAAGTGGTTCATATTGCTATTTTGTCGGACTGGCACGTGTAATTGTTTTGGACCGGTGTCATTTTAGGAGGATAGAGGCAGGCTATGCTGCGGATATGAAACATCCACAAACAGCCTTCAATGCCAATATAAAATACTATCTTGCACATTTAAAACCGGTACTTATGACTGGTTAGAGCAACATTATGCCTTCATTTTTAATTTTGAGATGGTATAACATTTTTTGTGATATTTAATGGGTCTAGAAATAATTTCAGTGATCTGAATGCACACACTCGTATGTCAATTGATTGGCTCACCTTTCAGCCATCTTTTCTTATTTTTTGAAGTTTTTCCCCCTTTTTTCCCCCCAATGTGGATTGCCCAATTGTATTCTAAGCTGCGCTGAAACGTGATGTCAACTGCCAGTTTTAGATCATTACAGATAATGCGTGTCACTTGATTTTTTGGATAGAGTGGAGGTGTATGGTTTTTGATTGGTTTTTGAGTTCCAAGGACAGTTGTAGTCCCCTCCTGTAATAGATACGGGTGTCATAGAGAAAGACATGTCTGCCAATAAATCAGGTCAAAAAGCATCGTATGTTCATCCCATTAATATGCTGGCTATACAGGAAGCCAGTGTTAATAACATACCCTCAGAATCTTTAAATACCTTATCCCCAGAGAATGGTGGATTAGTATAACCACCCTTTACTGTTTGAAGTATAGGATGAGTAAAACACATCATTGCATCTCTAATTCCACTCATTGTTCTAAATCCAATTGCGTTCTGATGTGGGCCATTGAAAATCCACTGAGAACTGAATAGTTGGGCTAGACCACAAAGAGCGGAAAGAGTCAGTTTGTTAGCTCTGACTATTCAAGAAAGCTCTGGCGTCCTCAGGTGATTGGCTCGTCCCGTAGTTGTGGGTGGCAGGCTTGTGGGGGAGGGGGAATTGCAGCAATGGAGGGTACAATTGGAAAAAGCCGCTCACACCTCTGTATGTCCAGCAAAGTGTTTCAGTGAATCACTTTGAAAAGCAATGTTTTTCTTTATCAATTGTCCACATACTTCATTGAAACCATGTTGTTTTAGACTGATGTTAGGGGACAGATATCAATCTTCTCGCACCCTCTATGATCCTTTCCTTGTCAACATAGTTGTGGAGCTTGATTGATTGACTCTTTTCTGGTCGTCTCAATGTGCTCTGTCAATCTTGATCATTCCTTTCATTGTCTTCAAACTGAGTAAAGTTGGTAGACAGGATTCCAGAAAACATATTGGTTGGTGACTTTTTATTCTCTTTAAGGGAATCAGTTTTGTCAGACACAAATTGGAGTTTCTTCTCCAGACCTGCACGTTTGTTCTCAAGAGTGGTGATGGAATCTTTGGCATTGGAGATTTTTTGTTCCACTTTGATTTTCTCTGAGTTCATTTCTATCCAGTTTGTGATATTTTCAGTGAATTTTGCAAGCTTTTCATCCATCATAGCAGCAAGGCCCTTGGTAATATCACTGATTAGGGCAGAGTTTGCAGAGGATTAACCCTTCTGAGTGGAGCTTTGCATGCTCTTGGGAAAACATTGGTAAGTTTTGGTTTAGGAGAAAAACTCCTCAGGTCTTGATAAAATGTTTTCCATGGACAGTCCTTTGCTGCTAAGGAAAGAGCCATGCAGTTTGTCGTGGCTATGGGTTAAAAAATTTGCATGTTTATTTTAAGATATGCACGCCATTGACATTTTGTCTTGTTTGTAACAATGTGCCCTAGGATTTAGAACATGTCAAGTTCAAGCCATTTGACCAAGTCCAGAATTAATTACAGTATTTTGTCTGGACACACCCATATGGGTCAGATTGATTGACTCACCAAAAAGCCATCTTTTGACAGCATCTTCTATTTAGCAGCTTTTAGAACCGTTCTGATACTTTATGATTATGGAGACATGGCTTAATGCAGTTAATGGGGACAGGGATGAATATACTGTGGAGAAGTAGAAATTGATCAGAAAGGATAGAATAAATAAAAGAAGTAGGGGTGCGACCCTTTATGTAAAATAAAATCTCAATGTGCAGGAAATTCCAAGAATGGACTCACATTCCTTGTGAGGACATCTGGATTAGACTACAGGGAGAATGCAAGAAGGATCTTAATATAGGAGTATGCTATAGGCCATCACTAATTAGCTGGCCTCCTGGACCAAGGAGGTAAACCGGTGGTGTAGTGCGTGGTTGGAGCATACAGTGCCCCTTAAGTCTACACCCTGTCTGAAAAGTTTCACCTAATATAATAATATATGCCATTTATCAGATTATTTTATCCAAAGCAACTTACAGTAGTGAATGCATCATTTTTTTCCGCTCTTTTTGAAAATATATGTAGTCCCAGTTGGAAATTGAACCCACAACTCCAAAATCTAATTATTATGGAAAACGTTTTTTGCCAATGCCATTCTCTACCTTATACTGAGCCACCCAGAACCACCTTTTGTTGCCTTAAAGGAAAACACCTTTTTTGCTATTTTGTAGTACAACATTTTTTTACCCTGCAACTTACAAGTGAAAAAACATTCTCAATTTCTGAACATTAATAACTTGGATTGATAAGTCTACACCCCTCTGAGTTAGTAGTTGGTGGAACCACCCTTTGCTTGAATTACCGCCATGAGTGTGTTTGGCTATGTCTCTGCCAGGTTTGCACACCTAGATTAGGCAACGTTTGCCCATTCTTCCTTATAGAACTGATCAAGCTCAGTCAGATTGCATGGGGACCTTCGATGGACTGTGCTCTTCAAGTCATTCCACAGGTTTTCAGTAGGATTTAGGTCAGGTGTCTGACTAGGCCACTCAAGGACATTCACCTTTGTTTTTTAGCAACTCCACTGTTGTTTTAGCTATGTGTGCTTTCGGTTGTTTTCCTGCTGAAAGGTGAACCTCCTTCCCAATTTCAACTTTCTTGCAGAGAGCAGCAGGCTTTCCTCACATTTTTCTGTGTTTTGCTCTTGATTTTCCCTTTACCCTGATGGGTGCCGCAGTCCCTGCTGCCCCCAATAACAGAATGCTGCCACCACTATGCTTTACAGTAGGGATGGTGTTCTTTGGGTGATGCGCTGTATTGGGTTTTTGCTATATGTGCTGCATTTAGGCAAAACATTTCTGTCTTTATAAGATGGAAAATATTCTCTATATAGAAATAGACCACAATAATTACCACATGGCTTCAGAATCTTCAGAGTGTGTTTTTGCATACCTCAAATGTGAATGTGGACTTTCTTGAGAAGTGGCTTTCTTCTTGCCACCCTACCATACATGCCGGATTTGTGGATGGACTGCCTGATCTAGGCAAGGTCCTGGTGGTGCCATGTACCTTCCACTTCTTAATTATGGTCTTGACCATGCTCCAAGGCATATTTAAGATGAGCTAGTTTACAATTGGGAACTATAGACTTGTCAATTTGACTTGCATCATGTAAAATACTGGAGTATATTATTAGGGACAAGTTAAAATAATTCCTGAAAAATAATAGTGTTTTAAGGGGTAGTCAGGTGGAGGTCATGCCTAACAAACCTGGACTTATTTTAGGAAGCTAGAAAGTGTTTTGACCTGAACCAGGCTTATGATATTACAGTGGGTATAAAAAGTGTTCACATCTTTTCCACATTTTATTTTCTTTCTTCATGGAATCAAAATTGATTTAATTGGGATTAATTGCCACGGATCAACACAAAATACTCTATAATGTCAAATAAAAAAACATTTCTTTTAACAACCTATGGTGTTAAATTTGGCCCAGGCTGCTTGAGGCCACCTGTCAATGTGTAAAAATACATGATTACTTTTTGATAACTTTTTATTTTTATTTTTTTAAAGTGACGTTTAGGCCGCCCTTGCCCTCATCTGATGATGTAAACATATGTTTCCATTTGATTGAGTTGGAGCTCCTTTCATTAAATGTACACGCAGCATTATTTTGGTAGCACCTTGGCTCGGCTGCTTGAGCACAAACTTTCCCACAGTAACAGAATATTATCCAACTAACCAACTGCGGAAAAAGGTCTCAACGTATTCACTTAATCAAAAAAGGTCTACAACGTGAAATCTTCTGTGCTTTCCCACTGCATACTGTGAGGGCTACGGCTACACAGCTGTAAACTACCCTTATGAACCAGTGTAGGCACAGGAGCAGGGTGCCATGCTGCATCGATGCGCTGCTGCTGCTGCGACGACTTGGTTTAAAGCTAGCAAATATATCAGCAGCGTTGCTGCCTGGCCACAATTTTTCTTAAATTTTTTTCCTGTTTTTCCAGTTGTACCCTCTATTGCTGCAATTCCCCCTCCCCCACAAGCCTGCCACCCACAACTACGGGATGAGCCGCTACCCTGGAACTGACAATGACGCCGCCAAACCGCCTCTTTTGAGATGGAACTTGCCTAATCGTTGCCTGTGATTCTTTGCCCGCAGGGAAGCTTTCTGTGCATGCAGCGAGGTCGTGCCAGCTTCCCTCCCCCTTCCCCCTGGGGCGGACAGCCAATCGCCGCCCCCCGAACGGGACTCCGGCCAGAGCTGGGCTGGCGCAACCTGCACTCCGGGCAAGTGCCTTTACCGGTTGCGCCACTCGGGGGACCTTCCTGGCCACATCATTATCTTTCGTTTCTTAACCTATCAATACCACAAGTTTTATTTTGTTCGGACTGATGTGGCCGATACAAATATGTTCCCAATACCTTTTAGATGCCAGTGAACAAATTGGTGAAAGTTGCATGTTGATACAACAAATTGTCTAGAAGATGTCACTGAAGTGTTCAATTTCAGTCATCTGCTATAGCGCCACAATTTGACTCATTGACCATATTGTTAGGGCATATGCTTGACATGGTTCTCTACAAACATTCAAAGTTTAGTGTGTTTGGTTTAGTGAGTGAGTTTATTGAGCATTCCTGTGGATTTTGCGTCAATTTTTGTTAGTGGCGGAAAGAAAATCAAAAAAATAATAAAAAGCAGTAGAAAAAAGAGGGTTCCAGCAGCTCCTAGTGTTTTTGTATGTTCATTTTTTGGAGATTGGTTCAAAGATGTTTACCGATTTTCATGCAAATTGGTCAAACTATTTAGGAGTGGTAGCATTTTAAGTGATTTATAAAATTGGATATAAAACATATGTGCTTGGACCCCTAATAATCGAGACAAAAACAGTAGGGTTCCAGTACCTACTGTTAATTCCAAAATGTCTTAAAAGAACAGATGAACATTCCTCAGTAATTATGTTTCCACATCACCCATATGGATTGGCATACAACATGAATGATGGAATAACAATGATTTTTCCTTTCATGCATAGTACTCAGCAGGCTGCATGTATACCTTTTGGATTTTTATTCTTTTTAAAAAAAAAAAAGTCAAACATTTTCCCCCTTTTTAGTAGCCAATTACACCCTCTATTTATTTCAATTAACCCTCCCCACACGGATCCGTTGCTTGTCTCTACGAGGCAAGCTAATTCTCCAAGGGCAGCGACCGCCGCTTTCCTCCGAAACAGAATTCGCCCACCCACGTTCTGGAGACTCCTTTTCCATGCTTCACGGCGGACCCCGAGCCGGCTCTCCCTCCCCCCTCCCTCTGAGGCGGACAGCCTAATGCTGCCCCCGATCGGGGCTGATGACCAGGATTGTTCTGGTAGAGATGCGAGTTTCGATACGCATCCCTGACAGGCAGTGCACACCATGCCGGATCAGCCAAAGTGTGGTGTGTTAGACCGCTACGCTATCCACCGCCCCTGGATTGTCATTCTTAATTGAACAGGCATACTACATAGAACAACGTTTTGGAGTGATCTAAAATGGTAAAATGCAGATCCCTGGACTTGTAACCAGAAATGGCTGATTCCCACCAGTTTCCAATACCTCACCTGTAATGTTCTTCCATTACCCTCTCTTCAGAAGGTATACTTTCCCAGCTCCTCGGTGTTAGAGAGATGATCGGTTAGACGTCAACAGAATGAATACATTCATAAATTAACCATGCATCTACCTAGAATTGAAATGATTTTGTTTAACAGAGTATCAAGGTCAGTGCTGCATGAAGCGTATAATATTGACTGTAACCGTGTGAAAACCCATGTTTCATCTCCTCCTTGTCCGACCCAGCTTGAAGTGAATTTATGAAGTTGTTCCTCTATTAGAATTGAAACAGTCTAAGCATCAATGCTCCAATGTTTAGTTGTAAGCAAGCAAGGAGCCTTTTCATGCACCTTGGCTTAGTGTGTGCTTTGCACCTTCAACTGAACACTTACCCTGTGCTAAAAAAGATTTGTGCATGATTTCTTTTTGCCAGTAATGTAAAATTCAGGTTAAGTACCTTGCTCAAGGGTACAACAGCAGTGCCCCACCTGGGAATTGAACCTGCAACCTCTGAGTTACAAGCCCAGCTCCCTAACCATTACACTACACTACCATTACACTACATTCCCATTCCTTGACTTTTCCTGAACTTGCTTTGTTTGAATACTACATGTATAGCCATGACACCTTTTGGCATTGGTGCCTCTGTAATGGAAAAAGGACAATCACTCCCCCAAAAATATGATAATGGAACATTGAAACTCATGTGTCCCACTTACTGTGTTATGTATCACATGACCATTAGTCTAATGGGTGAGAATGGGTAAGGGGAGGGGAGAAGACCATGCAATGTGACTGCGTAATTAGCAATTATCAATGTGAATAAAACTGCAGGCCAATTTATTGTGAGGGTGTTCTAATTACAATTTCTAAACATTGATATGTTTAGGGAACGGAAGAGAGCAACAACTTAAGGGCAAATTAAGAAATAAACAAAATGTACATGTTGCCGTGTGCACACAACCGTGTTTAGTATTATCAACAAAAGCCATTTTAACACTTGTATTGTCTTGGACATTGAAAAAAGAATTGCTTTACATCCATTCTCACTTTACATGCATACATTTATATGCTGAGAACGAGAGCGATCCATCGCACTGAAACATGGATATGTGCTCATATTTATAGCCTACTATGGACTAATGTATAATCTACGATTGACTTTTGTTCATTCACAATGAGTCTTTGTAGGCTACATTGTATGTTTTACATTTGTATTTAAATATCCCTTTTTTTCCAAGAATTGGCTCTTGCCAAACATTGTTACTTATTTTTTGTTATGAATAGAAGCATTTAGTTATTTTTTTGGTTTAAATATCCAAATAAAATGGGTATACAGTATCAAAAGTTGTGTGCAAATATCTGCTTGTAGACATAAGTTTAGGTATACTAATGTTTCTTCAAACCTGCCTGAACAAAACCAAATCAATCTAACCTCATAATCCAACCCATGGACCCACCCGTAAATGTGAGATGGCTACAGGATTCTGATGTGGAAGCACAGTGCCCCAATTGTGGGGACCATATATTTATAGTCATAGACAAACTTTGGTTTGTGAAACCTGTTACTGTACCTACCTGTTTGTTTTTTAAGGCAGATCTTTAGTTATTGTCATTTAGTAATGATACCTCCAAGCTTATCATGAGTAGATGGTACTAAATGGAAAGAACATAAACAACCAGCGGTTCAGAGCACATGCATCACTATGTCAAGAGTGGAAACCTTGTTTGTAAACTTACTCCAGGCTCCAGGCTCCAGGCGTCAGGGGGTAATCGTACCCTTTTTAAATCTACATATAATAAAAACATGTAAGGGGAACATCCGCACTGATTTGGCATCAAGGAAGGTGTGTAATAAATATGACCTTCCAAAGTCAAGCAACTTTGATATACAAGAGGGCAATTGAGAGATCTTGAGGGGGCCTATCTGCATCCATTTGAGCCCTTTTGCACATTCACCCCAATACTTAATCTTAACAAGAACAGAACAGGCAATTCTTCAGGATCTAGTTTGTGGATCCCCTCATTACTGGCTTTTTTGCCACCTAGTGGAACAGAGAATGTACTGTTACATTTGAGGAGTGAGTGAGGGACACTGCTCTTAAATAGTTTATTACATTCTTAGTTTCTTAGCCAAAAACCAAAACATTAGTGTATACCGCTGTCCTGCTGGAAATATCGTCTTCCATTGCCTATCCCACAATGGTGCCACCAAGTTAATATCGGACGGGGCTGTTGACCTTGCATCTATATTGTCTTATTGGTGTAATGTGCAAAATGGCAGGGTATTCTTGCTGCTACAGCAAAATTTGTTCTGTACAGGCAAAGCAAGAATGGGGTGTTAAGATTGCATTTATGCTTGGCTTAGGTTTGAGTGTTGCAAAGGAAATTTTGCACAGGGGTTAATACAGGGACCATAGAGAATGTGCCTGATGAACACATGCATCTCTCAACATGAGATGGGTAGGGCTGGAATCTCTCCAGATAAAATATACAGTACTTCAAATTGACAGATTCTGCATTTATCTCAAATAAAACCATTTGAAAATCACAATATAAATACACATTTTCAATATGCCTCTGCACAGCAGCTGTAATGCCTCGTTATATTTTATTGTTGTAGTTGGTAAACAGCATATCCCAGAATTGAAAGCTTGTGGATTTGTCACATTCCTTTGACACCCACAGTTGCCATTGACAGTGTTACTGTTTTCATACATAATTTTCTAATCTGCCTATTGAATACCCATTTTCTGCATTTAAGTAAGGATGAAAATTTACACGGGTTATATTTCCTACATTTTCTACATTAAAAAGCAACTAAAACTAAATTAACTAAACTAGGCTTGTTTGATTGTCCGGGACAAGTACAATGGGCAGTCGGACTAATTATTTTCTTGGTTGTCCGACAAGTAATAATGCAAAAAGTATGCATAGTTTGACATGCTGGAAATATTAGAACCAACTGTCATTGCACTAACAGACTTTGATCAGTTTATCAGCAAGCTATTGGTTTCTGTTGCCCCCAAGTGTCCCACTTTTGCAACAACCTGTAGTATTACAATGGAAACTGAACTATGATTCTGGATGATGCTGCCTAACTAGCTAAATGGTCCAAATACAAGCTAGAGAACTTTAATTCTGAATGAAAATATTGAACCAAAAAAAACAAAGCTGTCTGCACATACTGATCCTGCGAATAGCATAGATTCATGCGAAAACTATGCTACTAGCTAGTGTACGCAGCAAAATGTTGGCAATTTGAATTTCCATGCATATCAACTGGGGTGTGGCGGAAAACAATTCAACACGAGGGTGCCACCATAACCTGATATCGGCTAGGTTAGGTTTCGTTTCGTTTACTTTCAGATGCCTACGTTTTGTTTCCTTAGCTTTCACATGGATATGTTATTTATAGGCAACGTTAGCTCTCACAGAGTCAGAACAAAATGAAGCGAGCAAAACGGAGTTCGGTTTGGGACCATTTTGTTAAAAACGACGATGCAGTGCGCTGCAAAATGTGCGATGCTGTCTTTAAATTTAGCAGCAGCACTACTACAATGCAGTACCACATACGCAGTAAACATCCACTAGCTATGTCCGATGATGGAGGACAACCGTCTGTCTCCTCAATGTTTGCCGGGAGACGATGCGATGCGCGACGGTCTGAGGAGATCACACAACGAGTGTGTTCCATGATCGAAAAAGACATGGTGCCCATTAGTGTGGTTGACGGTCAAGGATTTCAACGGCTACTGGGCTACCTCGAACCCAATTATAAAATTCCATCTAGAGGCACCATCACCAGTCGGATTGAAGTGCATTTTCAGGAGAAAACAGGAGAACTGAAAACACAGCTAGCCACTGCTAAGAGCGTGGCTCTGACAACCGACAGCTGGACAGCGCTCACAACTGAGAACTATGTCACGATTACGTGCCATTATATTGATGCGGACTGGCAGGTTAAATCCGCAGTTCTGCTAACTCAGAGTATGCCTGGCAGACACACAGCTGACAACCTCACCAAACACCTCAACGATGCCTGGGGATCCACTGGAAGAGTGGCTGCATGTGTCCATGACAATGCGAGCAACGTTGTGGCGGCCAACTCGCCTGAGCGAGTCAATTGGATGCTTTGCCCATACCCTGCAGCTGGCAGTGAACGATGGATTTAATGTGTTTGTTCATCGGGCTATCGTTGTTGCAGGACGACTTGTTAGGCACTTTCATCACAGCACCCCTGCAAGCAAAGCACTGGAAGCCAAACAAGAGCAGATGCAACTGCCCAAGCACAACCTCATTCAGTCCTGCAAAACGAGGTGGAACACGGTGTGCAGTTACAGCTGTGCTGTCTGACCAAACAATAACAAAGCTGCAAGACGCCAGGACCCTGGAGATCCTGGATGAATACTGGCTGATCATGGAGGAGATTGTGCCTGTGTTGGCAATGTTGCAGTGTGCGACGACCGTCATGTCTATGGAAACACAGGTCTCCATCTCCAACATTTACCCCATCATATTCAGCCTCTTTAAAACACACCTCCTGAGATCAGAGGATGACAGCTGACAAGTGGGAGAGTTCAAGTTGAAGGTTTGACAGTCCTTGAGCACACGCGTGGGGGTAAGCATGATCATTCCTGTTTATTGAAATATAACCTATTTGCTATTTTCCCACTCATTTTTACCAATGAAATTCCAGAAATGTACCATTACTTTTACATAACTTCTTACCAAATGTCCACGACTATTTCTGCATTATAATGAGTAAAGTCGCCTTAAACTACTATAATAGGCCTAATGTAAACTTGAGATGCAAAAATGTAATTGCCTTAATTTAATTGTTCACTTGCAGGTTGATACAGATGACTTGGTATCCAAACCGACTCTGATCGCCTCCATCCTTGACCCTCGCCATAAACATCTCCGGTTCCTTACACCAATGGAGAGAGCAGCCGCAAAAGAAAAACTACAAGAAATTGTAATAACTCTGGAGGTGACCACTGATGTGCCCATCGCTGATGAGCCTGCCGCTGCCGCAACTTGTGGAGATGAGGAAACAGCAGTGCCAGCTGCCCCAGGACACAGCATGTTGACATGTTGATATTTTTTAACAGAAATGTGTAGCTGTCGGCTTATGCTGGAAGGTAGGCTGTCTAAAACTATCTAAGTTGTATTTTTGTTAAATCAGTCTATTTGTTAATTTGTTAAAGGCTAATCCATTTTGTTTTTTTGTTTTTTTAGGGTAAATGGAAAGGGCTGTTTAATTTGTATAAAATTCACATTTCGTTGTATGTTCAGGCCTAGCCTATCTAAGTTTTATTTTTGTTAATTTATTAACAAATTAAATTTATAATTTTTTACAAAGGCTTGTGTGTGTTGCTCTATTTTGTTCATTTTTGAGGAGAGGGGAAGTGAACAGTTTAATTTGATAATAAAGTTCACATTTCGTTTAGTTTCAGACAGTGTATTTTTGGAAGTTAATGTTTTTAGTGCTGGAGCGCAGTCTTTCAAATGCAATGTCATCAAGTCTGTATTTGGCTAGATTTAATTTAGACTGTTTAGGTTAATGATTAATGCACATTATAGCCTCTATACATCTACTAGCCTACATGCTCATATATCAAAGACAAACAACGGTCTAAATGAACTGACAAGAAGCAGAAGTGTAGGCTAAGTGTATTCCAAATAGCCTTTAGTTCAAGTGTGCTATTTTATGCATTAGGCATTTGCAGTGAATATAAGGTGGATAGACATATTGACATCTCACTTTCCGCTAATTCAACCTATACCTGAGCAATCAATTTCCCCTAAAACAAAGTGCAGACATGTTTATAAAAAAACAAAAAAACAGTTTTCACCCACTGCCCTTGCTATAACATTAGCCTAGTGTTAAAAGTTTAAAAAAATAAAAAAATAAAATTAAAAAAAGGACAATAGCTAAATTTGGGGAACAACAGAGCAGGGGGTGTAACTCCAACCGATAGCAGAATCTACGTATGTTGCGCAAGTGGTGATTTGAAAGCCATGGGCTTGCGTTTGACCCATTTGCTTGAGGGAAAATGATAATTATGCGCTATAGGGAAAATGATAATTATGCGCTATAGGGAAAATCATTTGGTTAATTTGTTAAGTTAATTATTCATAACTGTTTAGAAGCTACGAATTCAGCTCCCTTCTTGAGGTCTTTGAAGAAGTGGTGTAGCGCTGCTGTAGCCTTTATCTAGCCAACAATAACGTTACTCTATGGCTCTAGCCACGTTTTTTCCAATACTGCAGCGGATATAACAAAGTCTGCCGGTGGAACACACTTTCAAAGCCATAGACCTACAAAAACGGAATGGCTAGCTAACGTTGGCTGAATTAAGAAACTTTGCTGCTTGGCCTTGTGTTTCAACATTATTTGACAACGGGTGAGTGAAAATGTCTCCTTTTTTTACCGGCTTGCCGTGTTGTTCTATTGCCAGTGTTGGGGAAGCTACTAAGTCACTGCTTGCGGGACCATGACAGCAAAACGGCCTCTTTTCACTTTTTTCTCCCTGTTAGGCTATTTTAAAATGTTCATGAATAGGCTAGCCTAAACTATAGCGGTCTTATCGGATTAGCGCGGCAGGGTAGACAGCCTATGTTTGAATATGCGGCTGTATTTTTAATGGTTCATGGATTTAGGTCCATTTGTTTATAGCCTATTTAAGCTTATCGGTTAACCGATAATAACTGATTAATGAGGGTCGACTATCGATTAGAAAAAATAGCCCAAATTTGCATCCCTAGTTCGCATGCAAGCTGGTTTAACGTTAGACATTGTCCTCTAACCATAAAATGTTTGCACTTTATTTACACATTTTATCCTACAACTTGCAAGTAAAAAATCTCAATTTCTTAGCAATCAAAAATTAAAAACTAGAGTAAAACTAGGTCTACACCCAATGTTTACAACATACCAATTGTAACCTAGCTCAGGGGTAACAAATCACCTTCCAGATCACACGCCAAGCTAATTGGCTTCCATCTCTGTTAAGTTGTCGTGAATGTGAGGGTTGATGGGGGCAGCTCACACTTCTCGCAGGATCTAGTACTTGGGGGCCAGTGCCCCCGAATCTGAGGCCAAGGCAGAGAAGAGAACATGTAGTCAGAAAAAAACAGTGCTATAGCCAGTAGCATTATGTGAGAGCAGGGGAGCACAAGCATAGGAAATATACACCCCCGACAGCTGTAAGCTATGGCAGCATACCTATTAGGAGAGGGACAGAGAACACACGCAGCCATGAGAGTTCCAAACCATCCATACCCAATCAAGGATAACCAGTCTAACAGTGGTGGTAACACGTTGAGGAGATGACAGTATGGAAAGTTTCTCACTCCATAAGACACTAGGGCATGGGCTTCTCCATCTCTCCACCTAGACTATGTTTGGCAGTAGGCCAGGCTGAAAAGATTGATTAAATATTGAAACTGTCCTAATTCCTAACATGCTTTGGTAAACCGTTCCACAACAGAGGAGCGACAAAAGCGTGCATCAACATTTTTGCATCCTCTAATGACAGAAAGTGCCCAATTTTAGCTATGTTTCTTAGGTGAAAGAAAGCCACTCTGGAAGTGTTTTTAATATGAGTGTCAAATGTAAGATCCTGATCAATAATAAAACCAAGGTTCTTGACCGTCAATTCAACTTGTTTTTTTGGAGCCCAGGACCATCATCTCTGTTTTCTCTGAATTCAAAAGCAGGAAGTTCACTGTCATCCAATTCTTTATATCAGAGATACAAGCCTCTAACTGTGTGAGCTGTGTATCATCTGCATAGCAATGGACATTCACACCATGTTTACGAATAACATTACCCAGTGGTAGCAAGTATAATGAGAACAGTAATGGTCCCAGCACTGAGCCTTGTGGAATACCATATTTAACCTGAGAGTAGTCAGAGAACTCTTGATCTAATTGCACAAATTGAAGTCTGTCTGATGGGTATGACACTAGGGCCTCCGAGTGTGCTTATATTCTATGAGGCTGTCCTTCCAAGCAGAGCGGAAAACCTCTAAATTGGTAGAGCGCCATCTGCGTTCTAATTTTCTGGAAACTTGTTTAAGGGCATGGGTATGGTCAGTAAACCAGGGTGCAAGTTTCTTCTGACTGTGTTTTTTCCTCTTGAGGGGTACAACAGCATCAAGTGTATTCTGTAAAATATGATATACCTCATCTGTTAGATCAATTGACAAAAAGCTGTTTGGATTACGACTTGATAATAATGACTCGGGAAGTATGTTTATACATTTTGAAGCCGTCAATGCATTTATAGAGCGGTTGGAATAGTATCTAGGTTCCGATTTAATAGGAATATTTAAGTGAAGTTCAAGTTCAACTTCCAGCATGGCAATGACCCCAAACATGCAGCTAAAGCAACAGTGGAGTTGCTCAAAACGAAAAAATCGTGTTGAAAACCTGTAAAATGACTTTAAGAGTGCAGTCCATCGACGGGCCCCACGCAATCTGACTGACCTTGAACAGTTCTGTAAGGAAGAATGAGCAAGCGTTGCCCAATCTAGGTGTGCAGAGCTGGTAGAGACATATCCTAACAGACTTATGGCTGTAATTCAAGCAGAGGGTGCTTCAAGTAATTACTCAGAGGGGTGTAGACTTATCAATCCAAGTTATTTTCCTTTTTTAAATTATTTTTTAATTTTGAATGAATGTTAAGAAATTTTTAGCAATTATTTTTCACTTGGAAGGTGTGGACTTTAAAAGGACACTGTGTGTGTGTGTGTGTGTGTATGTGTGTGTGTGTGTGTATATATATATATATATGCATACAGTAGGCTCTGTTTTTATTCATACCCTTGATAAAGATGAACAAAAGAGATTGTATAAAATAAACTATATAAGTAATAAATCATAAGTATTTTATGCTCAAAAAAAGTCTGATTTAAAAACTGTTCAGACAAATTTGAAGTAAAAAAAAAAAAAAAAATTGTATTAATATTTTCTTCCAGAAAACATCTGGGTCACAATTACTCATACCCCTAACTATTCTTTTAAATGTAATCCAACAAGAACAAATCTTCTTAAATATACAACTTATTTTAAGTTCATTGGAAGGTTATGGAACTACAGTGGGGTGCAAAAATGTGTGCAAAATATATTTTACAATTAATATCTAAGTGAACAGAAGCTAACCTGACCTCTGAATGGTACAAAGTTAAACATGACACATTACTTCAAATTCTAAAGCAAGATTACTTTTTATTTTCACAGTTTCAAAATAATAAGGTGGTTCAGTGTGTGGTTGGAGCAAATACCTGCAGACACTGCGGACCTTGAGGGCTGGATTTGAATACCCCTGCCCTAGGGTATAAAAAGGAGGAAACACATTTTTGAAATACTGTGGTCAGCCATCATCATGGTGAAAGGCAAATAACTCCCTGAACGCATCAGACAAAAGGCTATTGACCTCTACAGATCATGAGATGGCTACAAAAATCTTAAAAGTTACCGCTTTCCACTGTTGTGTCAATTATTAGGAAGTGTAAGGCCAGTGGAACACTGGCTAACCTGCCAGGTAGAGGGCACAACTCTTATCTTGCCCCCACATGTAGTGAAACGGATGGTTTGATAGTCAAAAAGAAATCCAAGGGGCACAGTTCAAGATCTCCAGAACAACCTGGCATCTTGGGGTTACAAGGTGTCGAAATCTACCATTCGATGACGCCTACCTGACCATGGCCTTATAGCAGAGTTGCAAGAAGGAAGCCTCTTTTGAAGACAATTCACCGAAAAAGGACTTGGATTCGTCAAACTACATCAGAACTACAATTGGAACCGTGTCTTGTGGCCGAATCAATCTTTTTAGACATGCACATCAGCGTTATGTTTGGTATCCAAAGAATGCAAGTAATGTTGAAAAGCACCTCATGCCTATGGTGAAACATGGTGGTGGATCTTTAATGCTTTGGGGCTGTTTTGCATCCACAGGCCCTTGGAGAACTAACCACAGATCTTCTGTGGATGTAGGCTGCCTCAAATCCTTCTGTCTCTTCATGTAATTCCAGACAGACTCGATGATGTTGAGATCAGGGCTCTGTGGGGGCCAAACCATCACTTCCAGGACTCCTTGTTCTTCTTTACGTTGAATATAGTTCTTAATGACATTGGCTGTATGTTTGGGGTCGTTGTCCTGCTGCAGAATAAATTTGGGGCCAATCAGACGCCTCCCTGATGGTATTGCATGATGGATAAGTATCCGCCTGTATTTCTCAGCATTGAGGACACCATTAATCCTGACCAAATCCCCAACTCCATTTGCAGAAATGCAGCCCCAAACTTGCAAGGAACTTCCACCATGCTTCACTGTTGCCTGCAGACACTCATTATTGTACCGCTCTTCAACCCTTCGGCGAACAAACTGCCTTCTGCTACAGCCAAATATTTCACATTTTGACTCATCAGTCCAGAGCACCTGTTTGGTATAATTGGTTAATCATACACCTATAGGACTATAATCCTATAAAATCCCTGACTTTGTGCAAGTGTACCTATAAGAATTGATGCTGGTTTGAAGGCAAAGGGTAGTCACACCAAATATTGATTCGATTGAATTTTTCTTCTGTTAGCTCACTTTGCATTTTGTAAATTGATAAAAATAAACAATTAAAATTTATATTTTTGAAAGCATTATTACTTTACAGCATTTCTTCACACCTGCCTAAAACGTTTGCACAGTACTGTATATGTGTGTATATATATATATATATATATATATAGATATATACACACACACACACAAAAATAAATGGTTTAAATATATATATGTATGTATGTATGTATGTATGTATATATATATATATATATATATATGCTGCCTTTTCGCATCGGCATATGATGTTTTGCTTGCCTCTGCCTCTCTTTTTTGTCATACATTCTTCATACTCCTTTTCGTGATAACAAATTAGACGTATTCCCGTCTGCCACTGCGACCGCTTTGTTACAGTACTTGCAGAACTCGCCTCCTGTCTGCTCTTTGTCACCTTATTTGTAACCAACGCAACCCCATGCAACTGACAGCCTTTCTTAGGGACTAAACTTGGTTCGTCTTCAGTCTCGTCACGTTTTGTCTGGGCTACCCTAGTTAGTGGATTTACTGACTCCATGCTTCGCTAGCTCGCTAGCTCCAAGTTACACTTGATGATGCTGCCCTCTGGCTTCAGTACAGTGAAGTTGCACTTCGTATCAAGGCTGGCTGTGTTGCTGTGTTGTGTGTTGCGTGTTGCGGCTGGAGAAAGGCCAAAAAGAATGCAGGAATTATTCTCCAAGCAAGAATGAGTGCATTTACATGCACACTAATAAACCAATCATTATCTGATTTAGGGAGTTACCAGATTATTCAAATGGTCATGTAAACAGCATAGTGCGATATGCTTTATTGGATAAAAGCCGTTATCGGATTATGAGAAATCTGATAAACACCTAGCTTTTTGCCCAGTCTTCCATTTTATTCGGCGCATGTATACCATTAATCTGATTTTTTTTCCTGATTTTTTTACATCTGTGCATGTGCAAAAATGTAAAAAACACTGAATGCAGTTAAATGGCAAACAGCCAGCGGCAGCGGTAAAACTAATTTTTGGAGTGAAGCCTAAACAAACTTAATGCTCAACAAAATGAAAAATATGAACATCCTTCATCGCCTAGATATGAGAAAGTATTGAAATGGTGACATATTTAAGGTGTCTACAGGTGATACATGCCATCACTTTGTCTAGTTATTGTAGCTAACACGTCCCCTAGCTAATTAGTTATGGCTAACTCAAACAGCTAGTTACCAAAATAACAGGAAGTTTGCGTTTTATGTAATGTACTTGGAAAGAAATCCAAGTTGACTGAATCATGTTTTTTCTGATTATCGCATTGCTAAACTGCACGTAAACGCGTCAATCAGATTATTGCCATTACCTGATTATTCCCAGTTGTCGGATTATTGTGTGCATGTAAACGTACTCAATGTTATAGCCTAACCGCAATCATAGACATTTGTACATTTTCCACGGTTGATAATTGAAATTACGATAACGGTTTAAAATTCGGCTATTGCCCAACTCTAATGCACGCTTGCTTTCAGACGTGCTGTTTTTGTTGACACTGTCAAATGAAGAAAATGTTGGCTGTGTGGGTGCATTAAAGGTGTCAGAGAAAGACAACCGATTTGCTATTTATAATGAATGCTCCAGTAAGATTTCAAGAGGAGCCAACTCAAACAAGGATTTTAATCAATCAAATCTGATCAGCCATTTGCAAGTAAGACATGTAGGACAGTACAATGAGTATGTGAAAGAATGTTACAATGAAAGCTGTTCCATACATTTGTATGATTGAATTTGTGGGCATTGAAAATTATAATGAAGGGTAGAATTTTCTTTTGCGCCAGGGCACAAATAGGACAATAAATAACAAATGATCGGTATCGGCCCATTGTGTTATTTGAATGATCGGTATCGGTCCAGAATTTTCATGTCGGTGCATCCCTAATACATATAATGTGTGTGTGTGTGTGTGTATATGTATACATTTTATTTTTGTAAAAATTTTTTTACTATTTTGTCTTTCTCCTGCTCCTTTTCCCTTCTCTCTGCACAGCTGCCCTTACCTGCACCGAACCACTGGTGACACGGAGCGGAAGTACCATCTGCGCTATTATAAGACTGGCACCTGCATCCACGAGACGGACACCCGTGGACATTGTGTAAAGAACGGTCTGCACTGTGCCTTCGCTCACGGCCCACATGATCTGCGGCCCCCCGTCTATGACATCAGGTACCCCCCAATTTTTCAATGGAGACTCCTGAAGCACGCACTAAGCCTGCCGCTGGTATAGTAGGTGTCTTATCTGTGTTTTAATTGCATATGGAGCATTCAGAGAATGATAAATGATGGTTTGGAATAGTAAATTCCAAAATGTATTTGTGGCACATCACTGTGTTTATATGAATGTATGCAGACACTCCATAGTGGAGAATGAAGCCAGTTTTACATCTTTCCTGTTTGCTCAGTCCGCCATCATGGTGCAGAACAGAATCATCTCTGGTCTTTGCTGGACTTGTCCCGTGTGCTCTCTTGATAATTAATTTGCACCCCTAGAACAGAATTAAAAGCAGTATTTATTCTCCTGTAGATTTGTGGAGGCTTGAGTCTATCTGTTGAGTCCACAGACATTGTTGTTGTGTGACTTGTGGCTTCAGGGAATGTTGATTAGCTTGTAGTCCCTGCAGAAGGATTGTTGGTGGTAAATCATTTCTGTCCCAGGAGCAGTTCTCATGCTAATCCCATTCTTTTCTAATTGATCTGTTTTCCACAGAGGTTGCAATTAGTGTATTCAGGGATTTTTCAGAGATGCTAAAGTGGCAGGTGATAAAAAGCAGTGCCAAGTGACTTTCACCAAGGCAATTCTGCATTTATAAGCTATGTTTATTAAGCAACCTATTATACATAGCCCACAAAATTAAATAACTTTCACCACATCAAAGGAGAAACAAGCACAGCAACATTATAGATTAAGTGCAGCCAGAATTACAATAAACAGACATTAAAGTGAAATTAAGTGTTATTACTATTAAAACTTAATAAAAACATAGTGCCTACCAATTTTCCATGAGATCAGCATAAATTGCATCACACTAGACTGAATGTAGAAGAGATTGTTGAAAAATAGGGCAGTAGAATAAGAGAGGGGAAGTGCAATACAAAGCAGAAAAGATGCACCTTGTTTAAAAGAGAGTCAGAGGCCTGTAGACCGTACGCTCTGCCCTTTCTTGATTGACTCCAAAGAACAATTGATTTTCAAAGGATAGAACTGATGTAAGTAAATGTAAAGTAGGGGGTACGGAACAGCTCTTTGCACTGCCGTGGGTCAAACGTGTGCTGGCATGAGTCATCCAGCTGTGTGGTGTTGCCTCCAATGAACGGAATGGTCTGGAATGTGTGTGCCTGTCATAAGGTTAACTGTACCCTGTATTAGAGGAGCAGAGAGACTGATTCCAAGTGCAGTGTTTACAGTGAAACCATTCAATCGGAAATCTCTCAGACATATTTGCAGGTCTGTTGCAAAGTATTTTGTATTGAAAAGCCTGTACTTTTTTGTCGAGATCTTCGAATGTTGAATTTGAGCCATTTTGATTATTTTTGTTTTGACCTGTATTGATTGTTAGATCAGTCATAGGGGAGAGAGTTGCTTCTCTGACATTTGGTATTTTCCTTTATCTGATATACCCTATGTTATCCTAATATTTGCTTTGGGTAGAGCTCAGAACAGTCTCTCAGAGAAATGTAAGATCCTTTTTGAATATCAGAACAATTATAGTAAGCATGTATAGTCGCTAAGATGTGACCGAGGGGCAGTTAATGATAGTCCTGGGAGAGATGATGCACCCTCATAACAGCAGGGGCAAGAATAGGAAGCAACTGAAATTTCTGAAAACACTGAAACTCCTATTGCTGTAGAGGAAGGGCAGTTTTTGGGCTCAAATCAAAAGACTTTGGGAATGTGGGCTGAGAATTGGAATGTACTCTTTGTGATGTAATTTGTTGGAACAGCTGGTGTTATGAGGCTACATTATTTTTAGTAGGGTTGCAATAATCGATTGACCTCACATTGGCCTGATGTAGGCTTAAAATTAAAATCGGTCTTCAGCTAATATGCTTGTTTAATAGGCAATTATTTTGCCAATGTTTTAACACTTTATTGTGCAACTTGAATTTGAACAGGACACATAATGTGTTAAACACGCATGGTAAAGTAAAAGAATATATATGTTATGGTAAATGTGGAAAAACGGGGAATCTATAGATTCCCCAGTTGGACGGTGAATGTATAGATTCCCAGATGAATGTTGATAGAAACACAAGTTGACGCCTACCAGAAAGCTGCATTGTCGCGGGTGTAGTATCCCAGCCACACATCTATTTCTCAATCTTTTGATGTTCCCATGGTCGTCACACGTTGCAGTATTAAATTTTGAGCACCTGGCAGTAAGCTAGGATAGGCAGCTCGCTAAAATAGGATTAGTTAGCTTAGATGTGGATAGAGCTTAGCTAACATTTTTTATTTCATCAGTGGTAGTGTTGCCTACTAATGTTTGCTGATCTTTGGCTACTTCAGAGTATTCGTGGTACTCTGGTTAGGTCGAATAATGCTGCATATGAACCACACGTTTGTGGTGGGTGGTAGTAGAGAGAAGGAAAAAAATAAAAATAAAAACACATCGGTCTGAAATGTGAAAAGGACATCGCAAAATGGTAACTTAAGTTTACGATGTTTAGGCAGTTCACAGATAAGAATCTATGGGCCCTATTTTGGTGAATTAGGAAGGTGTCGGTAACGCAGACACAAAGCGAAGACGGTGGCGCTTTAGGGCGTGTCTAACGCAATTTTGGTAATTTTGTGACTTAGGACGATAGCGCATCTCTGGCACAGTTGTAAAAGAGGTTGGATTAACTTTTTAAAAATACATGTGGGTGTGGTGGGGGTTTGGTTTCATAATGGCCAATCAGAACACCTATTTTCTATCCATTTAAATACTTGGAGGAGAGCGAGGAGGTGCGGAAAAGTTGGCGCGCGAATCAGAGGGGGAAAACAAGGTGCACATTAATTTGTTATTTTCATGATTTGAGTTTATATTTTGAGACCTTAATTTGTTAAAAGAAAGTGTTTTATTTTGAGACCTCATTGTTTTTCCTTATTTATTTGCTTTCCAACAAAAAAACAAAAAAATGTATTTTCTTCTAACTTAATGTAATTGTTCAATGGAAAGCAATAAATAACAAACTCACAGCTCTAACTAGGCCTGTTTCATTTATGTTCGTCATGCAGTAGGCCTACATGTGTCACCCTGGAGTGTGCATCACAAACCACCTGGATATTAATGGAGTGGACCCCCTCCCGATTCACATAAATGATACCGTGATCAGATGGTGCACGCAACTGCACATGGGTGCAGACCTCAAGGAATCCACATTGCGTATTAAAATCCTGTTTAGTTCTCTGCTGGCTGTCAGGTGTAGGAAAAGTAATAAACTAATTTGCATGTTGGACAACACTGGAAGAAACTGCATGTACAGCCGAACTGATAGCCGTCTGGCAAACACCGGCTACCAAACCCAGGGTATCGCTCACGGTATCGCCTTTGCATATCGCCTATCGCATTTTCTGTAGTGCAAATGGAAAGAAACATACATGCATACAAACATATATTTATTTAACAGGTGCATCTTACTGAATGGTAGCGATGGATGGCCTGCTGGCTTCAGTCCTTCATGTTCATTCATTGAATAACCACAAGTTGTGGTTGAAATAGTTTTTAGCTTAATTGATTACGCTTGCAAGTTACCCATGGATTGGACGATTTGCCTCAACGTGGGGGTAAATTCACAATATTCACAAAACATTCTCATGTGATTTCAGATAACCCTATGTTCAGATGTGCGCATCAATAAAGTCACCAAATTGCACAGAGCGCCAGCGTTTGCGCTAAGAGGTGGTCTAGTTGGATGTTAACGCAAACGCATTATTTGATACCAAACTTGCATAGCGCTGACTGTTTTCATAGTCACACCCCCTATTGCGCTGTCCAGCCCATAGTCACGCAAACGCCTTCATTGCACACCACGAAATTGCCAAACTCGGCAGATATTCCGTTTGCGACAGACGAAACTGGCAATTCGCCTGCGCTAGGGCATAACGCTACTTAGCGCCGGCACGAAAATAGGGCCCTATGTGTTTGCAAACTCAAACGAATCCCACTTGCAATGAGGAACAGTAGCCTAATAATGTGTCAATCTAACTGGGTGGCCTACTGGGTGGGTACGCGACCAATAGCCAATACTAACAAGGCAACCAATGTCAAGCACAACAACGTGGGTACTGCACGCCAAGGGCGCCAAAACTTTCTTTGATTGAAAGGGGGGATATTTATGAAGTCTTATTTTATTAAAGACATTCAATTCATACGCAAAAATATATTAACTCTTCGAAGGAGTGTGGTTACTGGGAGAAACCACATATTCATGGCTTGCTCCTAAAACCACTTTATCCTTACTACTGGGAATATATTTTAAGAAACCTCACTGGAAGTGATGTACTATCTGTAGTTCATCTTTGAAGTTGGGTCCACATGTAATAGGATGTTTTGCAACTATAAAACTGCACAAACAAGCTTATAGTATGTATGCAGTATTAACATTGGCCCTGATGGAATAAGAAATTGACCCACAATCATCCACAAGTGACTTCAGCCTGTCAGTATTGAAATACAGATGTAAAGCCATGACAGTAAACTTATTACCATGCCACCTCGAACCCTCTATTCCAGTCAGAGATGTGAAAAGTCTTAAGGTAGGATAAGGTAATTCAGTTCACTGTTTTCACTAAGACTGTATTAGTGTCATTATGGTGCTCACTGTTATTAATAAACATTATTTCACAGAGAGATACAGGCGCAGGAGGCCCTTCAGAATGGGCAGCTTGGGGCTGGGGAAGGCATCCCTGACCTGCAGCCCGGAGTACTGGCCAGCCAGGCCATGATCGAGAAGATGCTCACTGAGGACCCCCGCTGGCAGGGTGAGGAAGTGCTCTATTCAGAGATACCGACCAGGTCGCAAAAACCACTTGGAGCTAAAACCATTTTAAAGCTACATTTCATAACTGTTTTCAAAAACAGTTTCAAAAGATTTACTTTGTGCAGCAGTCATGAAAGCAAATAATGGCCAATGCCATAGAACGGGGGTATTCAAATCCAGGCCTCGAGGTCGGCAGTATTTGCTCCAACCACGCACTACATCACCTGATTTTGAATAATTAGTTTACCTCCTTGGTCCAGGAAGCAAGCTAATTATTGAAATCAGGTGGTGTAGTGCGTGGTTGGAGCAAATACTTGCAGACACTGCGGACCTCGAGGCCAGGATTTGAATACCCCTGCCATAGAAGTTGGGAAAGTGAGAAATCCCATTTGAATTCATTTAGTTAGTAATGTTTGCACAACTAATGGATAAGTATACCAGGCATTTTAGTAGGAATTGTAATATGGAAAGATTGAATATGGCCAAAAATTTGTTATATTCTGAACTGACAATACACTGCAAGCTGACAGCAGTCCTGCAAAACATAAATTTCCCATATCAAAGCATTTTTGAGCATTAACAAGGGAGGTATTGCCATCTTGTGGAGTAAAGAGAATTTGGCAGTTTTTAAAAATAGAATAGGAATTTATCATGGAATTCATGAAAATGAAGGAAGACTATTAGCCAAAAATAATGTTGTGCTCTGCCAAGAGTTTAACCTGAATTTAAGGATCACTTCTTCCAAGATGTAATTGGACAGATGCTCTTTCTAGATTAAACTTTTTTCCTTTTTGTTTTTTTCCGGATGTTTTGTGACTCCCTTGAACCCTGGTCTTACACAGACACCAACTTTGTTTTGGCAAACTATAAAACGGATCAGTGCACCAAGCCACCGCGGCTATGCAGGCAAGGCTATGCATGCCCCCACTACCACAACAGCCGAGACCGGAGGAGAAACCCACGCAAGTTCAAGTACAGGTAGGAAACAAAGGAAGCCATCAATCAGAATGGTTTTTATTTTGCATTTGGACCAGACCTCGGTCAAATAATTTGGGGAAATACTTTAAGGGTGGGTTCACACTTACAATAAGGTATGCATCAGAATGACTGATTTGATGTAGGCATGTTTGTATTTCACTACCTAGCTAGCTATTTTTCCTATGGAAAACAAGTCAACACAACTTTGCAATACATCTAGCTAGCCTCATAGGCTTTGTGGGGTAAATTAGAATGTTTACTAACCTGTCATATCCTATAGCTAGCAAGCCTAGCTAGCTAGTCTTTGTGAGGTAAATATATGGACATATTTTCTTACTAAACTGGTAGACCTGTGCATGTTATATTTTACATTTACATTTTAGGCATTTAGCAGACGCTCTTATCCAGAGTTACTTACAGTTTACATTTCTTTACATACAATCCATTTATACAGCTGGATATTTTTACTGAAGAAATTCAGGATAAGTACCTTGCTCAAGGGTACAAGAGCAGTGTTCCACCTGGGAATTGAACCAGCAACCTTTGAGTTTCAAGTCCAGTTCCCTAATCATTACGCTACCCGGTTTGCTGTTTATTTTTAAATATATTGAGCAGCTTCAGGTGAATACTCATAGCTGTATCCATCTTGTTTCAAAATACAAACAAGCCTGTCTACTAAATTCTAGCTCCTGCTATAAATCTTCTTCTGGTGAACTTTTTTAACAGACCATGGAGCGTTGTTTTAACGCAATAACATGCGTTGGTCTCTGTGGTGCGCAAATGCACTGCTCTCATTGAAAACAATGGCAGAAGTGCGTTTTTGTTGTGTACTAAAATTCCAATATGAAAAAGTTTAGAGTAAATCACTGACATTTTTCAAAAAAATTTAATATTCTGAACAAAATTATTTTCTTATGAATGTATGTTTTGGTTAATAAAGTTTTGTTGAAAATTCTCAGGGTTCTGCAGAAGTGTTTTCAGATTTTACTTAAATCTAACGAGTTAAATCTAACTTTAAAATACCTGTTTGACCCAGGACTGGCTTGGACATACACTACTGGTCAAAAGTTTTAGAACACCCCTATTTTTACAGTTTTTACTTAAATTTAAGCAGTTCAAATCCAGTGAATAACCTGAAATGGTACAAAGGTAAGCGGTAAACTGCAAAAGGTAAAAAAAACAACAACAAAAAAAACAAAGGTTACCAAAAACTGAAAAATAGAGTTATAAAAAAAGGCCCTTTTCAGGGAACAAGTAATGGGTTAACAACTTACAGCTGTTCTGCAGCAATGGAAGTAAATTAAGCCTTGAAAGTTGATGCAAACAATTCCTACAGGTTTCTCAACTTTTGTTGATTACTTACAAACCCTCTGTCTGTGTAAAAGTAGTGTTGGAACAGACTGTGTTGCTACACCCTCTGAAGCATTATTTGGACAATATGGCACTGCAGAAAGTAGTATATTGCTATCATAATGGTGAGAAAAGGGCAATTAACAAAGGAGGACAGACAGACCATTATAACCCTTAAAAGTGTAGGTCTTTCCTTTAGAGAAATTGCAAAAAAGGCCAAGGTGTCAGTGAGTACAGTTTCCTACACTATCAAAAGGCACTTGGAAACTCTTGACAGGAAGAGGTCTGGCAGACCCAAAGCCACAACAAAATCAGAAGACAAGTTTCTGAGAGTCAACAGCTTACGTGATAGGCGGCTCGAGCTGCAGGTTTGACAGGTCGAGTGGCATTAAGAAAGCCATTGCTAAGATGGCAAAATAAGAAAAGGAGGCTTGCCTGGGCCATGAAGCACCACCAGTGGACTACTGAAGACTGGAAGAAGATCTTATGGACCAATGAATAAAAATGTGAAATCTTCGGTTCAGCACACAGGGTTTTTGTACGCTGTCGAGTAGGCAAAAGGATGGTTCCTCAGTGTGTGACACCAACTGTCAAGCATGGAGGAGGAAGCGTGATGGTCTGGCACTCTTTTGCTGGATCCAGAGTGGGCGACTTGCACAGAGTGACTGGCACCCTGAACCAAAATGGCTACCACAGCATTTTGCAGCACCATGCAATACCCTCTGGTCTATGCCTAGTTGGTCAGGGGTTCATCCTACAGCAATAATGACCCAAAACATACCTCCAGGCTATGTCAGAACTACCTTAGAAGAAAAAAACGAAGATGGTAGGCTTCAAATCATGGAATGGCCAGCACATTCTCCAGACTTGGGATCAACTGGACAGAAGGGTGAAAAGCAAAACAACCAACTTCTGCAAGAGTGTTGGGAATAACTTTCCGAACAATATTTGATTTCCATAGTAGAAAGAATGCCACGAGTGTGTTCGGCTGTTATATCGCTACTTTGATGAGTCAAACATTTAGATTAAATTTTGTTAAACAAAACGATTCCATGATTAGTTTTTTATCTCCAATTGTTTATTTATTCTATGCTTTCATTTCAGAGTACATTGAAAACTTAAACTGCGTAAATTTCAATAAAAAAT
Organism: Aldrovandia affinis; assembly: GCA_029706075.1. NCBI lineage: Eukaryota > Metazoa > Chordata > Actinopteri > Notacanthiformes > Halosauridae > Aldrovandia > Aldrovandia affinis. Next base: position 4,305,036 of record JAINUG010000063.1, on the reverse strand, counting down.
GTAAATATTGAGGTGTGATAAAACTTTTGGCCGGTAGTGTAGCTGTATGAAAAATGTAAACTAATAATGTTTTGCTAAAATAAAGCGATGTAGAGCATGGATTTATTTCAGTTTAATTTGAACTGTAATAACCCACCTGTGGCAGGTCAACACCATGCCCCAACGTGAAACATGGGGACGAGTGGGGGGAGCCCTCAAAGTGTGAGAGTGGAGACAGCTGCCAGTACTGCCACTCGCGCACCGAACAGCAATTCCATCCAGAGGTCAGTCCATGCAGCCTCTCTGCTCCAGTGCAAGCGGATGAAAGGCCAAACCTAGTGGGGTTTGAGTCGGTCCACATACTTCCTAATGTGTTTCAGACATTCTTCCATCCAACAGCTTACCTGTTTTGAGATTTTCAGTGACATTTCAGCATAAATTGCATTTTGTGAATAGAAGAGTAATTACATTCCTCCTTTTTAGATTTACAAATCCACAAAATGCAATGACATGAGGCAAACGGGCTACTGTCCCAGGGGGCCATTCTGTGCATTTGCACACGTGGAAAGTAAGTTTCTTTCCCAATTTTCTCAGTTTTTCCCTGTTTCTGGGTGTTTTGTTATTAGCTTGACGCACCACACACTGTGGAGAAACAGCCTTCTGTTTGCTCGGTTTCAGGGATTCCTTCCACGGAGGAGACAATGAATTCATTGCTCTCTGTGATGCACACGGGATCCCAGTCCAAGCTGGGCAGTCAGCAGTACTCAGAGTGTCCCATCAGCGAAATGGGGGGCAATGCAAACCCCATCACCAGCACTACAAGCAACAACGGCCAAACTGGGAGTGTATGTGTGAGATCTGCTCTGTCTCCTCTCTGTCTCCTTTCTCTGGTGTTTCTCTTAATTTACTCAAGAGACTTCTATTAAAATATTGCTTTAGATCTGTTTTTATAAAAGCATCTGTTGGAAAGTATTTAGATATGGTCTGCAACTAGGTTCTGCATTTAATGAGACACACACAGGAGACTTTGTAATACTTCTGAAATCAGTTTGTCTCGTTACCTACATTGTAATGTGACTAGTTGTACTTCTTGACTCGTGTGGTCTTCCATTTGCTTTTGAAGTTTTGTGTTTGTATGTTTGTTTTTCATTTCACCCCAATGCAGTCCTACTATATATGGCACTCTATTTAAGACAGTCGAATATTATGAGTCATCATCTAGCTGGATGTCCTATATTTATTCTGACAAATTTAATTGACCAACAGTAATTGGAGCATTGTGTAAGATTGCTTTCTGGGCTTGTGAAAACATTGCTAATTCCATTGCCTAATGTTGTTTGATAGATGTTAATGTCACACCTATTTTAAACCGATGAACACATCACGACACGACCAGTCACTTGCTGGTTACTGACCGCACAGAAGGGAGACTAGCATGTGTGGCTCTGAGGCATTAAGTTCCTGTGTACTTTTCTTCTTCAGGTTTTGTGTTCTAATAGTCCAACCATTACGTCAAGCTCAGGAAGCAACAGTTCATTGTCCCCAATCGGACCCATCGGCAGATCCAAAAGCTTTACTAACGGTAGTTTATGTTCAGACTCCACTGCGTCCAGTGTTTCATCACCAACGCCTAACTATCCTAAAGCACCGGGCTTTGAACGTGAGGACCAGGTACATGAAGCCCGCTCTTTCTCTCCCCTGACTGGGAGACTCAGTGTAGCCAGCTTAGTGTAGGGCCTGATATTACATGTTTAAGTTGTTTTGATTTGTTTTAATTTGAAATGGTTTAATTATGCCAGTTCTTGTTTTGATTTTTGAATGTTTAGTTTTTATTTTGTATGCCAATTAATGCCCATCAGCTGTCTATGCTTCCAGTGCTCCCTCTGTAGTAATGTCAAAGCAGTGATGTCACGATTGTTTTTGTTCAAATTGAAAATCCAGATCGGAACAATCAATTACCAATATTTGGCTCATCCTTCTTGGCTTGACAGAAGTTTGAGCAACTATATTTTGTTGTACTGTGCAAAAGTCTTTTAAGAAAAGAAAAACATAAAAGAAAATTGTTTAAAGCTATTTATCTGGGCAGTAAGTGTTTATTTGCTTGGAAAAACACTGTATAACATTAGAATAAACATTAATATAATAAAAAGTAACAAGAATTTCTTGTTTTCCAAAGCGTTATTGATATCTTGTGAGATGGTTAGAAGAACACAGGTTTGGTTCCCAAACCTCTCCTTGAGGCACTCCAGCCATTCCATGAATTTTGTTTAATTTGACAGACATAAAATCAGTTTTGCATCAACAAGGCAATTCTCAGCGAGCAATAGCCCACCTAACCAGATTTTGAAGATGTGGTGTTCAAGTTGTCATAAATAAATTTGAATAAACTGGACAAGTTGAAGACAGAAAAAGAGTGTAAGTCCCAAAAGAAAAGCCTTCTGCCTCTGATGAACAGTACTGAAAGGTCACCCACTTGAGGGACAGAATGAAATCGAGTGATGTGCTTGCTCAGTATCTGATGAACAGTACTGAAAGGTCAGCTAAGAAACCATTCTTGCGGAAAGGCAACAAGCAGAAGAGATTGAAATACACAAAAGACCATAAAGCATGGAGCGACAACCAGTGGCAGAAAGTCTTATGGAGCGATGAGTCCAAATTGTATATTTTTGGTTCACAAAGACGGCAGTATGTCAGAAGAAGAGTTAGCAAGAAGTACATTGATACCTTTCTGCAGACTTCTGTGAAGCACGGTTGTGGCTTTGTTATGGTCGGGGGATGCATTTCAGGGGATCTGGTATCGATGGAATTATGAATGCTGAGAAATATAAACAGATCTTGATTCATAATGCTGTCCCTTTGGATGCTAGTTCACTTCCTGGGGCACTACTGAAGTGCCCTTGAGCAAAGCACTGAACCCCTAACTGCTCCAGGAATGCCGTACTATGACCCGGCGTTCAGACCTGGAGAGACCAGGAGAGATATGTGAAAACACAAATTCTGATTACCTTGTGTGTAACTTGTGTAACATGGCAATAAAGAATGTTTTACTCTATTCTAAACACACTGAAAACCTACTTGGAGCAGAAGTGTGCAGATGGAACACTCAGTGTTAGATTGGCCACCTCAGAGCCCCGATGTCAATATAATTGAAGCTGTGTGGGATCACTTGGACAGAGAAAAGAACAAAAAGCAGCCAAAGTGAAAAGAAGAGTTATGACAAATCCTGCATGAAGCTTGGAAGAATTTGCCACAGGACTACTAGAAAAAATTACGACTGTCTACCGAAGGGAATTGCTTCAGTTTTGCATTCTATGGGAGGCCACACAAATACTGACTTGTTTTAAAAACACAATACATTTTTGTTACTTTTCATTGTGTTAATGTCTCTTTTTGTTTAGTTCAATGTTATATAGTGTTGAACGTTTATTTTTGACCAAATAATACACAGATAAATGGCTTTAATTAGAATTTTTCAGATTGACCTAAGACTTTTGCACAGTACAGTGTGTGTGTTTGTGTTGTGTTGTGTGTGTATATATAGATGCCCCTTTAAAGTCTACACCCCATCTCAAAAATGTAACCTTTTTGTCTTACAGCCTTAAATTAAAACATATTAAATCAAACTTTCCACCTTTATGTACACATTTGACCCTCCATGTGAAAAACATTTTGGAACACTCTCTGCTCTGATATTATGGTGAAAAGACGAATCTTGCCCTCTCTCGCTTCGTATGTGGTTGTGTGAATTTAGTACATCTTTTAAAGGATAAAATACAGTAGGGGATATCTCTGTTTGTGCCAACAAGAGGGCACGGTGTGTATTGGTTTCTGCAACAAAACATTGAATAACTACGTAAAGCATTAAATATATCTGGTTTTGCAACAAAACATCGCAAAGATGGCACTGTGATCTCAATTACAGCTTGATGGGTTTAGTTTTGTAAGGAATGGTGTTTATTGTTTTTTTGCATATGAACTCTTCATATATATATGCATGTGTGTATATATATATATATATATATTTTATTTATTTCACAATTATTGAGACCCTTAATAAAGATTAGGAAAACTATTTGATATACAAGACTGGTTATGAGCTATATTGTATACTCAAAAAATTTGAAAATTGTATGCGTTTATACTAATAGTTGTTAAAAGAAAAAATTTTCTTCAACAAGTAGGCTGTTTTTTCTACTCAAAGGCTGGAGACGAAAGTTTGTTTTGTGAGAGCTACTTTAACAGTCAGCTATTCCATAATGGTTTCTTGACTGAATATCAGTAACAACGATCACAATCATTACCAATGTTTAAACTACACTGTGCTTAGTAACCCTATTCTCTTAACACAGTCAGTTTGGATAATTTGCTCTTTTGACTGAAGATGGCATATAGGGCTTAGGACAAATTGTAGGTTTCCCTATACTGCCCAAGCTGCTTTCCCCATGAACAATATTTCCCAGATTTAAAATTGGAACAATATACTGCCTTTTTAAAAAATTGTTTGTTCCTTGAAATAAAAAAACAAGGAAAAGTTTCACTTACCATATTAAAACCTGAATAAAACCAAATCTCCCAATTTAAAAAAGAAAGAATAAATTAAGTATTTTTTGATGTCACAATTATTGAGACCCATAATACTTATTTTAAATAAAATCCAACAAAGAAATCTGAATTAACTTGTTGTTTTCTATGAGCTTGGTGAGCATATATATATATATTTTTTTTTTTAACCATTCTTCCATACAAAATCTAACCACAATTTTTTTTTTTTTTATTGGGTTCAAGTCTTTAGACTATGATAGCCATTGCAAAACAGTCATTTTGTGGTCAATTAACCATTTCTTGAGGTATGCTAGGGTTAAGTTTAAGAGGCTAAGTTTCACCTTGCTGGCTGGGGGGGAAACCAGGTTTTTGGCTATTGGTACTTGCTTGTTTTCATGATTCCAATGACCTTCACAAGAGCCCCAAAAAATGACAGACCAACATTAAAGATCCACTACCATATTTCACCATACGTATATGTCATCTTCTGATGCAAAAACCCACCACTGGTGTGCGTGGCCAAAAAGCGACATTTTGACCATAACACACAGTTCCAATTAGAGTGCCATTGTTTTTTGCAGCTCTTGTTAAGGTCTTTTTTAAGGTTTTAAGGTCTTTTTTTTTTCGCCTGGGGCTCTTAAGGTCAATGGAATTTAAAAATTGTACAAATTGGTCAAAAGTCTAGTTCCCCCTGCCAGGAAGCTGAAACATAGCTGCAAATGGATCTTACAGCAAGACAATTATCCCAAGCATATCCCAAAATCAACCAAGAAATAGTTAACTGATGGATCTGAAGGATATTGAAAGATTCTGTATGGAGGAATGGTCAAAAAAACCGTGACACATTTTTGGGAAAAAATATTACATAATGAAATATATTTTTCTTTGAACAATCGTATTATTATAAAATAATATAATTATTTTGGTATAAAAATAATATAACAAAAATGTGTTTAAACTTTGAGGGTCTCAATATTTGTGGAGTTGACTTGATACTTGATTTGATACTTTTTCCAGTGATTGAGTTATGATCAACCTGTAAGAGTTTTATTTGTGGTAAATCTGCATTTAAAATGTAGCATTACACCAAGTGTAATTTCCCTCCATTTTCATTCCCTATGTATTATGCTTGACTTTGGCTGTTTTCTTCTTGTGTTAATGAAGCTCAAAATACTGTTTGATTACATAAGTAATCTCTCTGTTCTCAGGCAAAAAACTTGAAGGGGTATGTTATGGATGGTAATCAAAAGTTAATGGACCAAGACAAACAGGTGAGGTATGGTAGCTGTGAGGTTCCTTAAATGTGTTTTTACTAAGAGAGTATTTAAAGTGTGCATGTATTCTTTAAACCACCAAGTGTATTCAGTGGAACAATCCTGGCCAGATCTTTCTAATACATTTTAGCCAGACTTTTACAGTCCACTCAAACTATTGCTTGATAAAGATGAGCAAAGAAGGCTGTCCAAAACATGATAATGATGTATTAGCTATAGTGTATGCTCAAAAAAAAATAATGTATGCTGAAAATTATTATTTTATACTAATACAATATAATTCAATTCAGAGAAAAATAGATTAATATTTCCCCATGTAATTATTTTAAATAAAATGACAAATCCCCCCAAAATCTGCATTAACATGCCATCTTCTATCATGTTTTATGAGATTGGTAAACATATTGGGGGAGGATCTTTGACCATTCCTCCATACAAAATCTTTCAAGATCCTTACAGAATCAGGTATAATATCAAGTTTATTTTCAAAATAAGCATCCTTCATCCAATGCCGAACCTACTGCTGTTGAACTTTTTGGCCAGGCACACAGCAGTGGGTTTGGCGTTGGATGAAGGATGCTTATTTTGAAAACCTATATCTATGGTGAAATATGGTGGTTTTGTTAAGGTTCATGGAATCATGAACTCCAGCAAGTACCAAGACCTTTTGGCCCCAAACCCTCTGCCAGGAAGCTGAAATTTGGCAGCAAATTGATCTTTCAGCAGGACTATTTACCCATGCATACCTCAAAATCAACCAAGAAAAGGTTAAAAAACTGTTTTTAAAAAATTACTGCTTTGCAATAGCCATTTCAGTCTCCAGACTTGAACTTGATCTAAATGTTTTGATTTGAATTAAAGAGGGCAGTCCAGAAGCAGAAACCAAATGATCTGAAGATTCTGTATGGAGGACTGGTCAACGATCCCGCACAATATATTAATCTTTATCAAGGGTGTGAATCCTTTTGGAGTTGACTGTATATGCTTTTGAGTTTGTCATACAATTTCACACAAGTGATGGAAGGGAGGTGTTTTTTTAATATCTGAACATTGATTTAGATTTTCATTTTGAAAGTACTGGTATCTTTACCTTGTGAAAGGAGTGTGAAGTGGTATGAGTTTGATGTTAACTAAGTATTTTTAAATAAGCCTGGCTGTGAACATTATCCGAGGACATGTTGGTTGTTTATGGTCGTTTCACCAGAGTAGGCTGTCTGGTTTAATACTTTGGAAGAACATCATACCTTGAATAGGGCCAGCATTGTTGTCTCTCTCTGCAGTTGATTATAGTTGTCTAGGTGGCAGTATAAAGGAAATACATTTTTGGTCATTTTGGAATAAGAGTCTTCTGCATTGTATGTGTATTTTATTTATTTAATGAATGGGTATTGATGAGTGTTTTGCATTTTGTTTTCAGACCCTTATCAGTGTGTTTTCAGCAGCGAACCCCCTGGCATCCAGCATAACATCCAGCATACCCTCCAGTCTGGCCTCCAGTATTGGCTCTGACAGTTCATCACCCACCACCCTGTCGACAATGAATGCAAAAGCTACCCCCTTCTATCCCGGGAGCAATACCGTGGAGTCCGTCGTAGGTGCGTGAGGAGCCACCTTTTTGTTACGCCTCTGATGTTTCCTAAAGTACTGACCTTTCTCTTTCAAGGGCTGCTTCTTAGCACAGTGTAGTGTAAAAGGTTGGGTAGAGCAGTTTTCCTGCCACGCACACGTCGGTGTGGTCAATGGAATGCTGTATCTAGCTCTGCGATGCCGGGGAGGCAGCAGCAGTCACATGACTAGGGTTGGCTGCAATGAGCTGGTGTGTGTACCGGCAGTCTGAGTGAAGGCTGCTGCAGACAGTGAGTCAGCACTAAGCAGGGGGAATACTCACTGTGTTTTTAAAAACTCCCAGGTAGAGTGCATTTTTTTGAGAACTAAAAATAATTGGGCTCAAGAGGGGTTATTGAAATGTGACTGAATGTGTTAGTGTGTGTGCTGTCAAATATCAGATGAATCAAAACATTGAATGTGCAATGTGCATGCATTCATGTGGACACCATGTTGGAAACCAAAATACTTTTTGTATTATTTGCATTATCATTAGAATACATTTCTTTCTGCAAGTACAGCTCTAACCTCTGAATCAGCAGATTGATATGTCAGTGAAACGCATTATTATTTTGTCTTTCAGGTTCTGCACTTGACCTAAATTTTAGTGATATCAACGTTGCATCCCTTGATAAAGAATTGGAGGAACAAGAAAACAATGGAATTGGTAAGAATACTGTTTTTATGGTTGCAATTGTAAATGGATAGCACATAGTGACTAACTAGCCTTTTCTTTGCAAGTGAGCTATGATGCAATTCAATATTTTGCAAATCATTGGTATGCTGAAGGAATAGTGATTAATCCACTATCGCATGCACCACTATTCATTATGGAGTATTTGTACTGGGAACTGAAGTGGATGGATTCGGCTTGCCAAATGGACTTGATGGACTAGCCTTGCATCTAGCCTACGAGGTCACTCTTTTTGGTCCAATATGTTTTATCCGTCTCTAGCCAGGGAGCTGTATGATGCTAATATATTGTGTTCATTGCATGCATGATTAAGTCATTGTTTTGTATATCATAGCAACAGTATTGCTCATGCTTAGACACAATATCTACTTCATGTAACTTGAATAGTAAAGTTAAACCATATGGAAGTTACCTTAAAAAAGTTATATGTTCTTTCATTGAGTGAACATGATTCATAATGTAGGACAATGGGCCAATGCCAAAGCAGTAAGGGGACCTATGAACTTTGTTCCATAACCTCATAACCTCTCAGGGCTTGTTCTGGCCTTCACCTGTAACACTACCCATAATTCCTCCTCTAAAACATGATTGTTATATGAAATCATGGTGATGATAGATATCAAATGTAATAAATTCTTATTATCTGACATATGGCTAGTTTGTAGCATCAATTGCACAATGAAGAAAGGATGTAAGTTAATTAACTGGGTAATATTGCACTAGTGATTCAGTTGCAGACCTGTAGGCATGGCTTTCAGTACAACTCAAAACAAATGTTGCTGATATGTTTTGAGACCATTTTTCCCCCTCTTCAGACAAGTGCACTTAGTCAATATTTAAAAGAAAATGATTATATTAAAGGGGGTGGCTCGTGAGTCTCTTTTTACACATAGAATCACATAAAGTATGAATGTCTACAACATAGCTACTGAACTCCGTCCTGAGCTGGTGACATAGTGGTTGAAAAGTAAGTATATGTTCCATGCTCAGTATGTCATTGTCTCTCAATGATTGTTTAAATTTTGATACCCTTATTGTGGTTTTCTGTTTGATGGATCTTGTTTTAACTCATTTGCTAATCAGTTATAGTTTATATATACATCTAAGTATATTCTACATTGTATTTGTGCTCCCCAGATCAAAGGTTGCTAAGTGGGTCGGCCCCTGTCAACATCCCAGGCTCTCTGGCACGCTCTGCCTCTCTGCAGTCCTCCTCCTCGCTGTCTGCCTCTCCACTCAGCTCGTTGTCCCAGTCCCTTTCCCAGTCGGTGCTCTCAGGAATGGCGCCCCAGCAGTGTCAGCCCCAGGCCCTGCCCACCAAGAACGAACACGCCATCTTGGGAACCTCCACCACCTCCCAGAATTCCTTGGGTGAGACTGCAGGGAGCCCCTTGCTTTCCACACAAAACAAAAAGCAGTCTGGCTCCTCTGGAGTTTTATCAGTGGGATCAGGTTCTGCATGTTCTTTTCTCTGCAGGTTTGAATGGGGGATCTGGCAGTATATGGGACTTTGTGAGCAGCAGCTACTCTCCCAACCCTTCCCCAGTATTCAGCAGCGTCACCTCCACTACCATCAGCTCTGGCAGCGCAGACCTGGGCCGGCTATTCAGGGAGCTGGATGAGGCAAAGAGGAAGATCAAACAGTGGGAGGAGGCCTGGCAGCAGGTCAAACAGGTTAGACCCTTGAATAGACTTGTCCACTTACTTGCCCTGTATGAGGGAGGTCGGCATATCTCTACAGATTTGACATAAGTGTAAACAAAGCGAATCCCAGGCTAGTATCCGGTAAATGATCCATATTTAAAATGTTCCCCCCCTTAGGCCTGCGACGCCTGGCAGAAGGACGCCCAGGACACAAAAGAGCAGGCAAAGTCTGCTGAAGCCGAGAGGCAGCTAGCCGTCCAGAAGCGTGAGGGCACAGAGCGCAAGCTGAAGGAGCTCCAGGAAGAATTTGATGTGCTCTGCAGGTCCCCTAATGTGCCCCTCCTGCGCAGCTACGGAGAGCTGGACCAGCTCCCTCTACCAAAGCTTCATTCCATTCAGAGCCAGCTGCGCACAGACTTAGACCTTATAGACGGGGTAAGCATAAACAGATCTCAGCATGCTCTTTTTTCTGTTTCACACCTTCACATTCTAGTCTGACATTATATTATTCTAGTCTGTTTAAATGAGATTGGCACAGTAGAGTATGTTATATACTATTATGTAATAACCATCTTTAATTTATAATTGGGGCCCATAGAAATTTGTATTCTTTTTTAACCAGTAGTTCCTTCCTCCCACCACTCCTCTTGTTAAAGGAGGTGGCTCATGATTTTTTTGGACACATCAAATCACATCAAATCTGAATGTATAGAGAAAAAGTCAGTGAAGTGATCAAAAAAAAGTGGCATCATATTTTATTCCTCAACCTGCAAACAGTCTTTAAATCCATTGGAGATAACATCATATTTCTAACAAACAGAGTTTACCTGGCTCTGGAAAGATGTCCAAACTCAAATTAATATATATACTATACACTGTAAGCAGTACAAAGACTCCATTTCCATTTATAGAACATTTCCCAGGCATCACAAGATCTGTTATGGTAATGAGTCTGGAGCACAGAACAAACCACGGATGTGTATTCAAATTGGTTTTAATGGCTTAACTAGATACCGGAAGACATCTGGATTTTTTAAACTATTTTTCTCAGAGAGGTGTGAGATTAATATGATTGCAGCGATAATTGAAGTATTTTCTATTTAGTGAAATGTATATAGAAACGGACATTATTATTTTGTTTTCCAAGTCTTTTGATTGAATATAATAACTGAAAATTGTTCATGAGCTGCCCCTTTACACAATCACCGCATTGTGGTACAATAATCATCTAGATTATGATTACATTACATTAATGTAATGTAATGTAATGTAAATTAATAATCTAATGGCCACAATTTAAGCTTCTAAGCATGTGGATTGACTGAGGAAAAATATTGCATTGCCTACTTGCTTGTTATCAAAACTCTTAAGGCTTATCAGGGTTAATAGTATTGCGGTTATTGAGTTTTTGTCAAAAAAGCATAGACATTTTATTACCCTGTCAATTTTATTTCTTCAATTTTCAGTATATAAATTTATTCAGAATACATCCACGTTTGAATTATAATGACTTGATCTGTGTTACACTACCGGGACAAATTTGCTGCACGGGACGACACTGTTAGTGTATTTTAAACCAAAATTACCCAATTACTTCTTGTAAACTGGAGGGACTGCAGATTAAGCATTAAGCCATTTAGTTAAGGTGAGATTCAAACATATTTATATTATTGAATAACAGAGTTAAGCTAATGTGTCAGTTTTAACTTCTGGCAGTTAATGCTCTAAACTTGGTGCCATAAAAATGGAATTGTAAACAATGGCCACTGGATATTTTCGGATTTCCTATTCAGTTTCTTGGCCCGACAATTTTTTTTGTCAGACGATGCCCCCAAACCTTTATCAGTTTTTGCTTTTGATGTTTTTGAGGTTTGAAATGCTGTCTATTAGATGTTTTCAAATAATAAAATTGCATGTTGTGCAAAATAAATGGTATTAATTGGTGTGCAGTGAACCAGATGCATATTGTTTCACACAGTAATATGCTTTTATTGTCGGTGGGGCATCCATGTTTCACTCTGTTGCCATTTCCCGTTAACTGCGTCATTATATTGACTTCCCTGCTGACAAGCCTGTTTTTATTAATCCTTGATGGTATCATTGGTGATTAGCCTTTACTGTTAGTCTCACTCTTGTTTTCAGAAATAATTCGACAAAGTGCTTAGAGTGACGACTTGAGGGTAAGGGTTAGTTAGGAATTTCTACGGGCCCTAGTTATAAGATTATATTTAGTCTTGAACATATTGGAAAATAATAAGGCTAATTTGTAAACTAAACCGATGATATAGTTTAGCATGTACACCTTAGAAACCATCTAAAACATGAGCATGTGTATTTCATGATTTTTTTCACCTTTCTTAGATGTGACGGATACTAATTCTTCTTTTCTAACACACAGGTAATATATCAGCTTCAGTCAAAGAAATGTATAGTTTGCCAAAAGCATGATCGTTCCATAGTCCTGCAACCCTGTCAACATTATGTACTTTGTGAGAATTGTGCTCCTAGCAAAACAGAATGTCCGTACTGCAAGACAAAAATACTGAAGTGGTGATGTAGATCTGTTCAAGGTACTATTTATGGATTTAGCCCTTTGAAGAACTATTAATACATATATAATGCTTATAATTTAAAAACAGCCATTTCTCTCTGTTTTCTGTATTTTCTGTAGTGATTGAATTTGATAGTTCTATTAGAAAACAAATAATAGTGTTTGACTGACACATAGGTAGATCCTGTAATTTTACGAGCGTTTAGTGTTTTGAATGAATCATTTAAATATTTTGAAAGGCATACGGTTGACCCCTATTTTGTCTGTCTTTGGTATTTATATTTATGTGGCCCTGATGTGACTGTTAACGATTTACTTAAAAGTATCAGTCAAACACTGTTATAGCTACTAGTTATGTGAAGATTCTGTTCTTGTAAAAGCACTTTGTTGACCTGGGAATTTGTTAAAAATGTATTCTAGAAAATAGCTTTAAGCTGCTTTGTAGTTTTTTGTATTTTAGTTTTTAATTGTTTTTTTAAGATTTATATTTTTTACTAAATATGCTAATGTGTGAAGCTTTTGTTTGTGTACTGTGAAACATAATAGAATATTTCATATTTCTTAAATCTGTTCAATCATGGTATAGTAAATATATTGTTAGTTTTCATATTAAAAAAAGACTAAAAATAGATATTAATAATATTGTTGGACTTAGGATTTTAACATTTTTAATGCGTTTAAGCATAACCAGCAGTTGTAATATCAGCAAGGCACATACAGTATGCTAAAGCAGGGGTTCCCAACAACTGGTACACAGACCGGTACCAGTATGCAGCCATAGCTGTATACTCAGACACTTTCAAACTCCAACATTCAGTAATCTATTTGTGTATCTTAGCGCTGTTAATCTATCATTATTTATATGCTATGAGAAACTATACTATTGATTTTGTTTTGATGAGACCGCACATTAAGTAGACCAGTTCATAAGCATGGTTGGCCAAGTGGCTCACAACGTGGCAAAAGTTAATATATCAACTGTCTATTGAACTCATATGGCCATTACACAATCAAAATTGATGGAAAAAAAGTCACGTTATTGTCCTGTCTCATGTAGCAAGCTAGTCTGTGCAATCTGTGCTAGAACTGAGACCAAGAGATCGGAAACTATTGGTAGGCTACGTTTCATCATTCACATCAGATCGGTTTGTTGATGGGTAACTAATGTTAACATTACTTTGTTTAGTCCATTCAGACATCTGATCAAACTATTAGTGTCACCTAGCTAACCTAGCTAACCAATTAACTAATGCAAGCAATACAGCAAATCATGGCATACTTTGCTAGCTAACAGTAGCTAACCGCATTACTGTGAAAACCACGCCTATGAAAATAAACCATGACAGGGTTGTGTGATGCTGTTGTGTGTTAACCACTTTGAAGTGGTTTATTTTCATACAACTTCACAGCCCGGAGTGGTTTATTCTGCTTATACCATGGCTACTTGCAAAATAAATAAATAAACTCTAAAATACAATGAAGCAAAATTGTGGTAGACCTATGTTTTTTTGTTACCTTTTTGACATTAGTTTTGCAGTTTGTTCGTTTCAGGGGAAAGTCCATCTGCTTGATGCAACATCAATTTTTATTAAGCCTGTCTCCCTATGGTGCTGCCTGTAAACATTTCAATATGTGTCAATGTAGTCAAAATATATTTAGTTATCATTAGACAATGTTTCCTTTGCGGAACAGGAGCACGGCAATATACAGTTAATGTCAGTTCCTCTTTGTGAACTGTGATACAACGGCAACAAAAACTACCAATATATAGCAAGTTGGTGTGCTTTGACCCCTAAAGCTCTGTTTTCATTAACCACTGAAGTGATGCACCCAAAAAGGTGTGAACAGGCACAGCACAATATCATTTTTAGGTATGCTGCCCTCTGCCGGCAGGTAGTGGTACCTAGGATGACTATAATATCAATACACACGTCATTATTAATGAGACAGCACTGATAGTGTATTTGTCATAATTCATAGGCTATGAAAAACTGCACTATTTATTTGTAATAAATAAAAGAAACCATGCTGTTCATCATTCATAAGAGAAACTATAAATGTATCATAATTCAAGTGAGAAACTGAGCTGGGAATTTGATGAATTGAAATGAATTATATTAACTAAGCCCTGCTATGACTGTGCTTTCATTGGTTACCAAGTTCACGCAGCCCACCAGTCCATGAAAAAAAAGTTAAATGTCCCTCCCGGTCCACGGTGCTAAAAAGGTTGGGAACCCCTGTGCTAAAGCATTTAGGAAATCAATTGCCATGTTTTTGTTTGTAAGTTATTACTTTTGTTTGTTTGTTATTTGGTGGTTAGGGGAGCCCTCTCCAGACACACATGCTGAGGTAATCTGTGACTGTCAGCTGAGATATATATTTTGTAGGACTCCTAGTTACTTTGAAATGTTGTGGTAGAAAATAACTGATATTCGGCCACTCTCACTCAAGTGCCTTGCCTCAGAAAAACTTAAGCCTCTGTGAGCCATTTAAGATTTTAGAAAAAAACATATAGATAATTAAATGCTTGTGCAAATTTCTGCAAATTTTCATTCATTTTTACTTTGATAATGAAGTATATCCACTACAGTATATATTGGCTTATTCCAATGCATAACTGTTTCTACAGGTGATAGTTGTATAATCGCAGTAACCTTTTCAGTGCCTGTGCCCTGACATGCATTTAAAAATTCCTATTCCAAATTTTGTCTAAAAAGGCAATGGTGCTGTTTTTTTCTGATCATTGGTGCATTATCCTCAAAGCATTGGCCATTCTTTAATTTAAATGTTAGGGGTGTACAAATTGGGAAACTAATTAATGTGCATGTTTTAAAATTGGACAGAAAATCTGCAATAAAAAAAATATATAATAATAATGTTGAAAAAGCAACATTCTGTAATGCCTTTCCAGAAGATATCAGCAGTGTTGAATCTGTAAACTGTTGTCAAATACAACAATGTAATGTGCTTAGGTTAATCTAATTTAAATGACCTACTACTGTGTTCACAAACAGTGTATTTGTTCACGTTCTTTAACTTTGTATCTTGGTCCTTTTAATATTTACAGCAATGAATTTGTTCAGCAAAAAGAAAATGTGTTGAATGACTGGAGGTACACTCCTGTCTTGGTCTTGTGGATGAATATCAACAGCTGTAACACTAACAGCACAAATATGTGCTATTCATAGTGACATAATTGTGATTTTACTTTGTGCATTCTGATATCTTAAAGGGAAGTTTAACCCCCAGTTGTGGGAATCCATCACTTACCAAGAAGGATCAAGAGACTATTTGCTAAAAGTATTTCCCTCCATCTGCCAGGAATTCTGTGCATCTTTTTGAATATGCACACTTTTGGTGTTCAGCTTGCATTTTATAAGGTTTGTAAAAGTCAAAAGACTTTTACTAACAGCAAAAAATGAATCCTATCGCATGTATTCCAGTATGTCTGTTAACCAGTTAACTATGTAGATTGCACTGCCAGACATGTTTTTTATTTCCATTGTGTAACATGGAGAATTTTCTGAAAATTAGCAACAAAACATTTCTTTACGTATTGTCTAAAATATAAAATATGAGTTGTTTGTGTGAAGCATAGGTTATGGCGGGAAGAATATAATTTGCACAGTGCTTTCAGTGCTCATAGAATTGAGGTCATAAGCTGGCATGCCACCACAGAATCTAATTTGTATCCAGCATTTATCTGTTCTGTTTTATATTTGAGAAATAATCCTGTTAATTGTTCTAGACTTAATTAAATCTTCTGCAAATCCACCTGGTTTCATTGACCAAAATAATTAAATTCAAATCTCTTTACTGAGAAGCTAAGTAAGTATTGCTTACTAATGTAAACGTAAATTAAATGAACCAAAGTGTTTAAGCCAGTAGTTTCTACTCGGTGTTGTATATTCAAATATTTTAAAACTTGCAGTTAGTATAATAAAGGTATATGTATTCCATATTTAATGAAGGAGGAAAAAACTATGCCAACTGCTTTTCCTGACAATATTAATGGACTGTTAGCCCATTTTGTAGTTTGCCAAAGACCTTTACTATTTTACAATATTTGTCTTTTTTTATTATTATTACTTATTTATTTTTAACATTATATGCAAGAAATGGCCGGAAATCTGATTTAGAGAAATGACAAAACCTGATACCTTATTTAAATCAATGTGTGCATTTATAACTATAATAGCAACAAAATATTATTTTGCAGAAACAAAAGATTGTGGTTTGTGTAAAGATATTGAATGCACAAATTTTACAGTGATGATTTAAACTAACAACAGTCTATAGTGAAGGAATGTTGGATAATTCGTTTTTTTGTTTTTTAAGTGGCCATATTGATTATTACTTCATTGAAATTTGATTATTTTATTGATTTTGTGCTAAACTGTCACTTACTGGTAAGCCTCTTAATATTGAATATTAATGGTTGTGCACTGTTATATTCTGTCAGTACTAAAAAGTGTACACTTTGACTGTAAGGTGCTTTCTTTAGCGTCCAATTGATTGGTATGTTGGATACATGTTTGCATACACAGTACATTTATTCCACAAATATAAAACTTGCAAAGCATATTTTTAAGTGAAAATGTCTTGTTTTCTAGAAGGTAGTATCTGTAGTATCTAGTTTCATGCTTAGTGCGGCCAGTGCTCACCTGGTTAAGCAGTTGCACATTGGCATTGTTGGAATAAGTGGCAGTGTAACCCTCCTTTGGCCAATACAGATGGATTTGGTTACAAATTCCCTAGCTGTCAAAGCAGCTTGATGTTAGCCATTACCTGCTACCTAGGTCTGCTACCTATTTGTATATGCGGGCTTTGGAGAACATCCCCTTCTAAACCAGTACATGCATTTTGATTTTACTTTGCCGTGATTAAATTGGGAAATATAATGCAAAATGCAATATTTTATAGGCAATCATTTATGGGATGTATTACCCTTTTTCACTTCTCAAATTCAGTCCTGCTTTTATACACACATACTGTAACGCTGGGGCAGTGGTGCTGTTGGTACCGTAGCAGTGGGCAGTTGTTGATGAAGAACAGGTATTTTAGGATTTATGACCCTTGTTTGTCCATTGCAAAGCTGGTGCGATGGCTGCAGGTGTCTACATTTTCTGTATCCTCCTGTAACCTTTATGTGAGGGCCTGCCTCTCCTGTGTCCTCACAGCATCTCTCTTCTGTGGGAGTGGCTATCCACGATATTCCTGACAATTACATATTCCCATGATACCTTGTACAAAATGTGTGTTAGCTGTCAAACCCATTGTGAACAATTCACTGAACCTCAAAATGAGTGGTTGTAAAAACAAAGTGGGAACATAACAAATCTAATTTAAAGAAGGGTGAGATTGTCATTCCTCATCCCTCTACAGGGAAAGCTAGTAAGATGATGAGGAAAAAGTGGCCAAAAATAACATGAGCATTTTTTATTTTTAGTCCTTAATAATAGATGGAAGTGCTATAAGTAATCTGTGAAGCATATCAATACCTCCATAGTTGAAAAGTTGGTTGTTTTTTTGTGAAATCAATTGGTGGCTATATTTA
The DNA here is from genome assembly GCA_029706075.1 of Aldrovandia affinis. NCBI lineage: Eukaryota > Metazoa > Chordata > Actinopteri > Notacanthiformes > Halosauridae > Aldrovandia > Aldrovandia affinis. The sequence continues at coordinate 4,287,190 of JAINUG010000063.1, read as the reverse complement.
CCTAAAAGCCTTACATCACAGCGCCTGGGGTTCTCCAAATCCACGGTTCTGTTTAAACCTTGGTTGTTGGGCAATAGTTCGGTTCAGACCTTGGTTTTGTTTGGGGGAGAAAAAACAAACAAAAGAAACACGATTGCTTTTTCACTAATGGATTTTATGAACTATAATTTAGAATGTACAAAAATGTAATGTTAATCATTATTTTAGATGGATTAATATTAACAACTGCTTCACTAATCCGTTTTTATATGATAATACTTCCATTGAACTAATTGGTTTCTATTAACAAACAAATGAATAACAGCTGCAGAAAATCCACACCGGTTAATAAAGAAATAAGAAAAAAATCATCATTGCGGACAAATTGAAAAGTCTAAATGTTGCAGAGGTAACTGGGTAATGTGGTGTTTATTTCACATCAACTAAATGGCTGACTTGAATATGGAAGGAGGATCTTCAACTAGCCATCTTGGTGAAAGAAAGCCCCTTCGCTAACTTTTAGCTCAGAAGGCTACTGTGAAAGTTATTTTCACAGTTCGATCATAATTTGGTCAAATTATGCCTCTAATACTTGACCCACCAATGAACAAACTGTAAAAGCACAATATAGAAACACTGTCATAATACACTAATCAGATTGGTTAGACCTGAGTGAGCAAACTGCATCAAAAGAGCGCCAGAGAATCTTACAGTATTTTAAGTTCAGTATTAAAAGTGTTCCGTGACAGAGAACTGCACAAACAGTGAATCTGTCATGCAAGTGGCTGGATGTGCACTTCCTCTTGCAACTTGTTCTAACCGGTCAGTCACGTGATAATACTTGGATTGGATTCCCCTTTAGATGGGACAAACGGTTAATGTTGAAGATCAATGTTGAATCAGAAAGTAAGTGTATGAGATTCGATGCTTCTGAATCTCGGCAAGCAATCAAAGATGCAACACATTTTGTAATCTTGCAGTTTTTCCAGAGGTGTCAGAGAGATTTATAGTTGACTTGTATCTTGGGCCTACAGGTTTGTTTTGTATGCAAAGAATGTAGTGGATTTTTTTTGACAAAGGGTTGAAGTTCAGTGGGATTGGGCAATGAAACCTATGTCTTGCAAGGCCTGTAAATGAACTGCTGTGTGGCTGACCTACTCGGACTTGCACTTTTGTTAGCAGAGCAGAGGTTTACCAAAGTTATGAGGAATCCTACTAAATTCTCCTACTGTCTGTATTGGCCGTAACATTGACATTTCACATATAATTTTTTTGACAAAGGGTTGAAGTTCAGTGGGATTGGGCAATGAAACCTATGTCTTGCAAGGCCTGTAAATGAACTGCTGTGTGGCTGACCTACTAGGACTTGCACTTTTGTTAGCAGAGCAGAGGTTTACCAAAGTTATGAGGAATCCTACTAAATTCTCCTACTGTCTGTATTGGCCATAACATTGACATTTCACATATCATTTTCAGTTGCAGTGGACGTACTTCCTTTTGGTTTCACTTTATTGCGGTGCAAACCCTTCAGTGGGACTTACGAGAGTAACTAACCAAACAATTGATGCTAAAGAAAAGCACAGAATGGAAGTCTCACTGTTTTGAGTTTGTGTGTAAATGAGCTGTAATGTTCATAATGTTCTGCTGTGGATAATCTTTTTCCATTCCTGTGAATATTTTCTTGTATTAATATTGTAATTATTGAATACAAGGACATTTATGCAATCTTGTTCGTGGAAAAGAGGAATAAAGCTGGCTGCATCTAGTAGGATTTAAAGGAATTTCCATTAAAAAACTAGCAGCATTAACTTTCAAAAAGATGTTTTTTCTAAAACGCTGTAAAATGTTAAATTATGTCTAACTTACTGGGACCACTTGTAACTGAGTAATTCTTACATCAAAACCCTAATATTGAATGTATTTTTCCAAATTTGATATTGGCCACTGGAAAAAGGTGGAAATCAATGAAGCTATTATGATGTAGCATTCGCTTTGTGAATGGTTATATACTATACAAGTACATTTTAAAGACTTAAACACAAATGCAGTTTTCAGGTTTGTGTATTTTTTGTCAATGGTAGAGGGTGTCCAAAAAGAAAAGTTTTATTTTCTCAGGGTTTTACAGGGATGACTAAGTGTTCAGTTCCTACAGACTTAAAACTGCATTTCACAGAAAATTGGATTGGGATAAACATTTTTATTATATAGATGAAAACATGTCCCATATTTTGATACAGTATGTATTGATGTATAGAATTGCTCATAAGTGTTTTAATTTGTGTTTAAATATTCCTAGAAATATGATTGTCAGAATATTAATTTGTATATGTGTTGTCAATATACAACCTTAATTGCATCTTATTGGGAATTTTTCTGTGCTTAATTTATGGGAGACCTTACAATAGCTGAGTGTCCAGAACAGACTGAATTCATGAATGCCTTTTTGTCTTTAAACAATAAAGTAGAAGGTATTGTTTATAATACATAATCATTTACCTGTAGTGTATTGTTAAAAATGGCTAACACTTCAGATTTGACACTATAGCGTTTATGCAGTGGTTTACAGAATTCATGGAATTATTTTTATGATCATTGGAATTAAAATGATTATTGATCTTAAACTTGTGTTTGTGTACCATTATTTCCCATCAACACTAATTTTGTCTCAAGTCCATCTTAGTAAGGGTACTGGCCCAATGTTCAGAATCCATCCAAAACATCCCCAGAGTGATCCGGATGAAAGATGGCCGCCACCAGTAGGGTCATTCCAATATAAATTCAGTGAGCGAAGGAGGCATCCACAGTCCCTCGGTATGCCCTCCTATAACAGAGCCAACAAAAATCACCCTTTTGAGCAGTGAGATTACCCACAATGCATGGCGATGCTCTCACTTCCAAACTGCCTTTAAATTCTCAGCACTTGAGTGAAGTCGGGCCACCCTTTCCCTTCAGAACAGCTTCAATCCTTCTTGGAATGCAGTTATACAAGTTGTGAACAGTTCCTAGTGGCATACTGGACCATTATTCAAGAAGGAAAGCCTCCAGTTTGAGAGATGAAGGCGGTAGAAATCTACTATGCACTCTACATTCCAGAAATTCCCATAAAGGTTAAATGATGGTTAGATCTGATGATTGAGGAGGCTGTGGAAAGTGCTTGAGTTCTGTGGTAATTGAGGCCATTGTTTTGTGGCTTTTAGTACCTATTCTGTTAAGTCTCTCTATCCTTGTCAGCGAGTTTTGACTGTTCCTCTTTCCTGATGCAATTTTTCCCTAGCGTATGCGGTCACGATTTTCAACACGGTTTCCCTAGACATTCATCATTTTGCCGTTTCTGTGACTAACACACCTGCAATTCGGGCACCAACTATTTTACATCTTTCAAAATTGGTTATATCTCTTATGTTGCTTTATAAACTTGCATATTAAAGTGTTTATTTTCAACATTTGTAATTAGTATTGGCATTAGTATGAATAAGCAATATTTCAAACAAAACAATAATTTTAACCTAGATAACATAAAAATGATGGGGAATTAGGGAAACCAAACACAAACAGGGTCCTCAAAACAATCCAAGTCAAATCCAAACAGCAATCCAAAACCATCCAATAACTCTTCTTGCTCACTCACCACGGGTTTCACTTCCGATACTCAGCAATTTGAGTTGGGGGGGCAAAAAGTCCTTCTTTTATTCAGTATATTATTGCATTCAGCTGCCAGCAGTCCCAATTGCTTCAGCTGGTAATCAGGTGTGGGACTGCAGGCTGTTGGGAGCTGTAGTCCTGATGGCTCTAGTGGCTCACAAGAGTTAAAGGGCCAGGCAGCCATTTCCCTGTGCATATATATAAGATATACATTCGTGGGTATAAAAAAAAATATTCACCTCCCTTGGCATTTTTCACATTTTACTTTATAACTTAATTTAAATCAAAATGGATTAAATTGGGATTTCTTGCCACTGATTAATGCAAAATACTTTCTTAATTACAAATAAAAAACAGACGATAATTGATTCCATAAGTATTCACCCGCTTTTAAGCACCTTTATCTGCAATTAAAGTCGAATTGGGTAGGACTCTACCAGCTTTGCACATTTGCCAATTGCTAATTCTTCTTTACAAAATTGCTCAAGCTCCATCAGGTTGGATGGGGACTATTGGTGAATGGAAATTTTCAAATCTTTCCACGGATTTTCAATGGGATTTAGGTCTGGGCTTTGACTGTCACTCTAAGACATTGATATTTTTGTTTTTAAATCACTACAATGTGGCTTTTGCTGTATGCTTTTGGTCATTGTCCTGCTGGAATATCATTCTTTTCCCAGGTCTCTTGCAGACTGCATCAGGTTTTCCACCAAGATTTCTCTATATTCTATATTTTGCTTCATCCATTTTGCTTTCTATTTTCCAGTCCCTGAAGCAGATGGCCATAGCATTAAGGCCTCTACATGCTTCTGCGTAACTTGTGTGACATCTTCGCGGTTTGCGTGATGCAACATGTCGCAAGCACTCGGCAATTTATACTTCTGCGTAACCTATGCGACATGGTGTCCTTACACTTTTGTACACTAGTAGTCAACATATCAACAGTTTTTATGAAAGCAGGGAAACTCCTGTACCTTCAAACTTCTCCAGCCAATCTTTCCTGAAGCTGGTTCATTTTATACCGTGTCGAACAAATGATGCTAGCTATCTATATCATTAGCTACTGTTAGCTAGCTTTATTTGGCCGTGATACCACATTGCTAGCTAGCTAGCTAGATAGATATTGATAGTTTTGCTTAGCTAACTTTAACATAGATATATACAGGTATGGTATGCAGCTGCCAACAACGATGTCTCGCTGTATTACTGCACTGATCTCTTGTGCGAAATATGATTGTTCTTACCATGTATTAATTCACATCTTGAGTGTCTGCTATATGTTTAAAAACTGTACATGCACCCTGCTTTTTCTTGGTTTTGTTAGTTGAATATTCTGTGCATTAAGGTATTGTAGTGACATGTTACATTTACAGCTCTGGAAAAAAATTAAGAGACCACTCAAATTTTTCTTAAATCAGCATGACTACATGTATGGCAGCCATTCCATTCCAGTGTCTATTGAATTCCAACACAAGCACACCTCATTCTACTTAATGAAGTACTGATTAGGTGATCACCTGAACCAAATCTTATTTAATGCGGAAAAGTATAAAAAACACTGCTGTGGTCATCACTATCCTCTTGCAATAGGACCAGCTGGGTGGCAAAAAACTGTTTTAGTAGTACCTCAAAAGTAATTGGAATCAAAAAATAACTATTGACCATGCCAAAAGAGTTGAAAAGAAAAGTTTTGAGTGAGGTGGTTCTCTGTGGCTCAGTTGGTAGAGCACAGCGTTGACAACGCTTAGGTCGTGGGTTCAATCCCCACTGGGGCCACATATACTGATAAATGTATGCATTCACTACTGTAAGTCGCTTTGGATAAAAGCGTCTGCTAAATGTGGTATATTAAATGTGGTATATTAGGAAAAGAAGGGTTAAATCCTGGCTTTACTGGCAGAGGGATACCGTGAGCTTAAGGTTGCTTCTATCCTTCAAATTTCAAAGACGACGGTTCATAAGAACAAGGTCAAGCAGCAGACATTGGGGACAACAAAGCTACAGACCGGCAGAGGGCGAAAACAACTCTACTCATTCGAATGTCACTCAACAACTGTAGGATGACATCAAGTGACCTACAAAAAGAGTACACAGCGAGGACGGTTCGAAACAGGCTCCTAGGGGCAGGGCTAAAGTCGTGCAAAGCAATAAAAAAGCCCTTCATCAATGAGAAGCAAAGAACAGCCAGGCTGAGGTTTGCAAAAGACCACAAGGATTGGACCGTAGAGGACTGGAGTAAGGTTATCTTCTCTGATGAGTCCAATTTTCAGCTTTGCCCAACACCTGGTCGTCTAATGGTTAGACGGAGACCTGGAGAGGCCTACAAGCCACAGTGGCTCGCACCCACTGTGAAATTTGGTGGAGGATCGGTAATGATCTGGGGGTGCTTCACCAAGGCTGGAATCGGGCAGATTTGTCTTTGTGAAGGACGCATGAATCAAGTCACGTACAAGGTTATCCTGGAAGAAAACTTGCTTCCTTCTGCTCTGACAATGTTCCCCAACATTGTTTTTTTCCAGCAGGACAATGCTCCATGCCACACAGTCAGGTCAATCAAGGTGTGAGTGAGGACCACCAGATCAAGACCCTGTCATGGCCAGCCCAATCTCCAGACCTGAACCCCATTGAAAACCTCTGGAATGTGATCAAGAGGAAGATGGATGGTCACAAGCCATCAAACAAAGCTGAGCTGCTTGAATTTTTGCACCAGGAGTGACATTAAGTCACCCAACAGCAATGTGAAAGACTGGTGGAGAGCATGCCAAGACGCATAAAAGCTGTGATTGTAAATCAGGGTTAATCCACCAAATATTGATTTCTGAACTCTTCCTAAGTTCAAACATTAGTATTGTGTTGTTTAAAAACGAATATGAACTTGTTTTCTTTGCATTATTAAAAGTCTGAAAACACTGCATCTTTTTTGTTATTTTGGCCAGTTGTCATTTTCTGCAAATAAATGCTCTAAATGACAATATTTCTATTTGGAATTTGGAAGAAATGTTGTCAGTATTTTATAGAATAAAACAAAAATGTTCATTTTTACTCAAACACATGCCTATAAATAGTAAAACCAGAGAAACTGATCATTTTGCAGTGGTTTCTTCATTTTTTCCAGAGCTGTATATGTAATCTAAAGCACAACACAAAACATCTGGATATTTGCAACCTTAAATATATCATTTAGAATGATGTGAAGACCACAGTCGATCTTTCGTTGTTTGCAGAATCTCAGAGTTTAATGTACTGTCAGTACAATAGACTTAAAACTTTTGAAGAAAAGGAAGTGTGCCTGTCATGAAAGCAGCTTGTGTGCGAGCAACTCACCTTTATAGCATTAAAACAATAGAGTAAATTCACATGGAACAAAGGAACCAGCAGATGACTCTGGTCTTTTTCTGTCTTTTCACATAATTTTTCAAATCGCTGCTTTTATCTTTCTCCCCTAATCCGGATGTTGCTCTGGATAAGAGCGTCTGCTAAATGCTTAAAATGTAAAATGTAAAAAAATGACGTACTAGCTTGATGAACTATGACTATGACAGCTCTGCCTCCATTCGCTAACCAACCAATCAATGCTGTGCAACATCTACGCGACATGTTGCGCTGCGGTCGCAAGATTTTTGTGCTAGGTACGCAACACCCTCTGCAACATCAACGCAACCTCTGCGACGTGTTGCAGAGGATGTCGCGTTGCAGTCACGTTGCAATCACTCAAGCATGTAGAGACCTTTAGGCTTCTGCCACCGTGTTTCACGGTAGGATAGTGTTTTTGGGATGATGCGTAGTGTTAGGTTTGAGCCAAATATAGTGCCTAATGATGAGGCCAAAAATTTCAATCTTAATCATCAAACTATAGTATCTTCCTCAACTTCGTTTGAGAGTCTCCCACATGCCTTATGGCAAACTAGACAAGATTTCATGTGAGATTTCTTCAACAATGGTTGTCTTTTTCCCTTTCTTCCAGGCACAGATTTGTGAAGCGCCCGGGCTGTTGTCGTCCCATGGACAGTTTCTCCCATCTCTGCCTGGGAAGACTGTAACTCCATCAGAGTTGCCATAGGCCTCTTTGTGGCCTTCCTAACAACTGCCCTTCTCACACTGGTGCTCAGTTTCAGAGGACGGCCTGTTCTAGTCAAATTCACAGTTGTGCCATATTCTCTCCATTTCTTTATGATGGACTTAACGGTGCTCCGGGGATATTCAAAGTCTTTGAAATCTTCTTATATCCTTACCGTGATTAGTGCTTTGCTTTGATTTGCTCTGAATGTTCTTTGGTCTTCATGATGGAGGTCTTGCTTGGAAATGCACTAACCAACTGTGGGACCTCAGGTGGACTCCAATCAAATAATTATGTGACCTTTGAAGACAAGACAAAAGAGTGTATTTAGGTGTGTCTTTGCAAAAGAGTGAATACTTATGGAATCAATTTTGAATCTTTTTAATTTTTTTAATTTTAATGTTTTAATTTTATTTCGTTTCTGATATTTTCCCTGTTTTTTCTCCTAATTTGGTGTCTAATTATACCCTCTATTGAGTAAATTTCCCTGCCCCCACGGGTCCGCCGTTTGCAGCTACGTGACCATCTACTACCCTTGTACTGGCAGTGATGAAGGTGAATGAACAACCTCTTTCGAGACGGACCTCACCTGGTCGTCGACCATGATTACTATACACCAGCAAGCGTTCTGTGCATGTAGCGAGCTTTCCTCCCCCCTCCCTCTGGGGCGGATAGCCAATCGCCGCCCCTGAACGGGACTCCTGGCCAGAGCCAGGCTGGTACAGCTGAGGATCGAACCCCTGGTGCAGCCATGCTTATCAGTATGCATTGAACATACATACTGATAAGCGTGCTAAGGCTGGGCAGTTGTAAGATACTGTATTTATAAGATAGCTAATGGGAGGTAATCAATTACATTAAAAATTACTTAAAGCACTATAAATTAAAAATGAATTGGCACTGTAGTCACTAAGCAAGTTATTGCTGATTTACCCTGAATCACTGTGCTATATGATCTGTGCACTGTGCACTGTGCACCTAGATCTATGCACAATTCTCTACCCACTCGAGGGCAAAGGAATACATTCCTGAATAATGATGAGACATGCTACTAACCAAGTTGGGCTATTTTGTTTGGAGCAAAAAAAAAGAATAATTACATTCATCAAATAATAGCACAACCAGATAGCTAGCTTGACATTATGGTTATTGATAAGCAGTAGCCTATTAATTCATATAGATTTCACTCAGGAAATTAAGCTATAAGTATGTGTATGCTGAATGATACATGGGTATCCACAAAAGCATGTCTTCTCGTCTTATGGAATTCAAAGCTTTGCAAGTAAAACTTGTCAGTATTTGCTGGCCTAGAATGAAAGTGGGATGGCCAATGTTGTCAGATTTAATCACCTCAGGGAAACATGCTGGCAACAAAGGATGTGGCTTGCTAGCTTGCTCATTTTTACGTTTATTTAGCTGGTGTCCTTTTTCTCTTAGCTACTCAGATACATTATTGCTGCTGCTCTCAAAGCATAATCATAATTTAATAATTAATTTTATGAGATTGATTAATTCAACTTTTTATTACTGTTTTGACTTATGTTCATTCAAGGCACATACATTTATATTATATTATTTATTATTGTAATTTTGATCGAAATATATTGAAATTCATGAGTAAAATTTGATAAAAATAGATATGCCTGGTCTTGAACCTTAACATGGCACAGCAACCCATTGTCATTACATTATTTGGTTACTGCATAAGGACATATATGTACAGTATACTCCCTACACAAATATAACCTTGAAAAGGTATCTTGTTTTGTTAAGTGGCCCAAATAAAAATATTGTGGCAGCCCAAAGGGTTGCACCAGAAAATGGCTGCCTGGCCTCCAACACATGGCAGCCATTTTCACTACATTTCCCAGCATGCCACCGCAACACCTGAACGAAGTCAGGCATGGGGAGCTAACGACCAGCTGAAAGCCATTTTGAAGGCCTATTTAAAGGGCTGAATCCCATTGTTCTGGGATAGGAGTAGGAACGTGTTTGGGGAAGGAGTGCGGTGTGTTTAGAGAGAGAGAGAGAGAGAGCGAGAGAGCGAGAGAGAGAGAGAGAGAGAGAGAGAGAGAGAGAGAGAGACCTTTGGAAGTCGTGGACCAGCCAGGATTTGGAGCGTATTGGAGTGTGTTTGTTTGTTGGAAATCGGATTGTTTTGGACTTTGACTACGGACTGGATTGCGGACTACGAACTGGATACTGGACATTGGAACGGACTTGGACAACGAGATAAAGATTTGTGGACTTTGTTTGTATTCCCCTGAAGACCCCACCCTTTGTTTCGTGTTGCCCTTGTTCATGTTAGTTTAATAAATTATCATTTTTGTTCATATTACTGCCTCCTCTGTGTTCTTACACTTGCCTACGCCCCCTGCAAGGTCCGTGAGTGTCGCCCAACCCGTGGGGACGCCACATATGGTGGAGAATGCGGGCAGAGGGCATCACTTACAGGCAAGAGGAGGTAGTACAAAAAATTCAATATGGAGCTTTTGAACCCAGAGTGGATGTTGGACCTGAAAATCTTCTCCTGGCTTGAGAGCGATGGGAGAAGACACCTGTCACTCGATCAATGTGAGGTGATTGCAGATTTCTTAAAGATGTCAGAGCGCACCCAAAGACGGACACTGGAACGGTGCCCTCTTTTCTTGATGACGAGCCTGGATGCCGTGTCCGAAGTCGTGAGGGTGATGCACCAGGAGACTTGGGACAAGGAGCAGGCCCAGCTGGCACAAAGTGAAACCCACCAATGCCTATGCTGCCTGGGATATGGGCATCAACCCAGTGAGTGCTTCTGGAAGGGAGAAGTTGGCTGGGAAGACCCAAAGGAGGAAGCCCAGGACTATGCCTGCTCGGTGGCGCCCCCTAGAGAAAATGTCCCAGGTAAGCCGCAAAAAGCAGCATACAGGTGTCGCAGACAAGTGTGCTGATTTGGAGTCAGAGTTAGAAGAGGCACAAGTTGTGATCAGGGGCAAAGAGGATGAGATCCAGAAATTGGAGCAATGTTGTCGGGGACGAGAGGGAGGACCTGGTGAAGAACCAGAGACGGGCGGCCATGGTGGAGGACCAATGGCGAGTCACCCTCCAGGAGGTCCAGCAGCTGAAGCAGAGTGCCCAGATTGAGCTGTGCAAGGCAAAGGTGGAGTTGAACACCTCAAAGGAGCGTCACCTGCTGGCGGTGATGAAATTGCAAGAGGAGCACCACCTGGACTCCCTGAGAGTGCTGGGAATCATGGCTGGGGAGATGGAAAAGGAGAAGGCATCCCTTGGCGATGAGATGAGGCGTATAGAGTCCCACAACTTGGCGCTCAAAGAGCAGGTGAGAAACCTAACACAGGTGCTTGAGAATGAGCAGCGACAGTGTCTGGACATGCAGGAGTCCCAGGACCAGGCCACAGATGAGTATGCCAGGGCCTTGGGGATGCACAGACCAGGCTCGCCCAGAAGGAGGCAGAGCTAAGGAAAGCAGCGGAGAACCATGCGTCCGAGGCGGAGCAACTCCGGTGCCGAGTGGAGCAGGAGAGCAGGGATACGCACCAGGTTAAGGCCAACGCCCTGCGGGAGCAGCTGGCCCAGCTGGAGAAGAGCGTGGAGCAGGAAAAGGCCCAGAACCAGGAGCTACAGGCGGTCAGGAGAAGGCCTTGAGGGGGAATCCGAAGCACGGCCAACAGCTCAAGGAGCTCCGTGACCAGCTGGAGAAGAGCGTGGAGCAGGAAAAGGCCCAGAACTAGGAGTTACAGACCGAGCAGGAAAAGCTCCTGGCCCAGAGAGATGACGTCAGCTCCCAGCTGCAGGAGGTGAACCGCGCCAACAGCCGGCTCCTGGAGCAGCTGACTGAACGGGGCCAAGAGAAGGACAAACTCCAGCAGGAGCTGGAGGCGACCAGGAAGATGGCGGACAAGCGCAAGGCCATGCTGGACGAGCTGGCCATCGGCGTGGCGCAGGAGAAGTCGCGGCACAAGGAGGAGCTGAGTGACGCGTGGCTGCAGCACGAGAAGGAGGTGCTGGGCGTGCGGGCGCTACGAGAAGGAGCTGCGCGGCCTGCACGAGGACAAGAACCGCACCGAGGAGGAGATCCGCTCACAGCTCCGCGACGAGAAGGCCCGCACTGGGAGCTGGAGAGCCTACAGCAGACGGTGGAGGAGCTGCAGGCTCAAATCCAGTCCATGGAGGGCACCAAGGGATGGTTCGAGCGGACTCAAAGAGGCGGAGGAGACGGCAGAGAAGAGTGCGCTGGAGCACCAGGAGCAGGTCCAGAAGCTGCAGCTGGAGCAGACCGCACAGCTTCAGGGGAAAATGGCGGAGATAGAAGCCCAGCAGCGGGCCACAGAGAAATCCTTTCGCGAGGTGTTAAAAATCCAAACTGAGACTCTGCTGGATCTACAAAATCAACTGGACGAGGTGAGCAAAGAACTTGAATATTTAAGATGTGTTCGGTCAAGAGAGATTTGGCACGCAGGTGGAGATCTCGCAGCCAGTGGAGCTGGCAAGGGATAGATGGTCCTCAGTCCCACTCAGCCTGCCGGATCTTGGAGGAGAACTGGAGGAGCAATTTCTAGAGGATGAGCTATGGTGGGACCATGGCGTGGAGGAAAGCCTCTTGGCGATGGATGAGGTCAGGTGGGACACCCAACCATCTCCTGACGTGGTAAGTCCATCTCCCTCACTAACCTTAAAAAGACAGAGAAGAATGGAGCGCAGAAATTCTGGTCGGAAGAAAAACGGGAAACGGAACCGGCAGATGATGGAATGGGATGACCCTAGGAACTGGCTAGGGAAGGGGGATTTTAAGGAAAATGTGGAAAATGAATCAAAGAATAAAAGTAACAGTGTTGTGAAGAGCATGTTTTCCCCAGTCACCCCACCTGACCCCCTGAAAGGAAAAGGGACGTGGAAGAAAAAGCCAGAGAATGGACTAAGGAAGGAAATGCTGCACAGGGTTCGCTGGAGGAGCCATGGAGGCTGGTGAGGACCTCCGTCCGTGGACCCCAGAGTGGACCCCAGAGTACCCACCTATGGCCAGGTGGTGGCAGACAAGGTGAGCGACTTTCGCCATTTCCTAACGGCTTGCAGATGCTTTTTCAGGCAACCGGAGACTGGGGATTCTGGACGTTTGACCCAGGGGGACACTTCCTGAGTGGACCTGGAGAGGGGACCCTCCTGGTGGCCGCTGGACATAGGCCGCTCAGCCCTCCCGAGGTCAGAGCTGAGGAGGAGGGTGTGTGGCAGCCCAAAGGTTGCACCAGAAAATGGCTGCCTGGCCTCCAACACATGGCAGCCATTTTCACTACATTTCCCAGCATGCCACCGCAACACCTGAACGAAGTCAGGCATGGGAGCTAACGACCAGCTGAAAGCCATTTTGAAGGCCTATTTAAAGGGCTGAATCCCATTGTTCTGGGATAGGAGTAGGAACGTGTTTGTTTGTGGAAGGAGTGAGAGAGTGTTTGAGAGAGACCTTTGGAAGTCGTGGACCAGCCAGGATTTGGAGAGCGTATTGGAGTGTGTTTGTTTGTTGGAAATCGGATTGTTTTGGACTTTGACTACGGACTGGATTGCGGACTACGGACTGGATACTGGACATTGGAACGGACTTGGACAACGAGATAAAGATTTGTGGACTTTGTTTGTATTCCCCTGAAGACCCCACCCTTTGTTTCGTGTTGCCCTTGTTCGTGTTAGTTTAATAAATTATAATTTTTGTTCATATTACTGCCTCCTCTGTGTTCTTACACTTGCCTACGCCCCCTGCAAGGTCCGTGAGTGTCGCCCAACCCGTGGGGACGCCACAATATAAAAAGGGGTGCAGACCAAGTTCCTCCCATAATTGTAAATGAATTATGCAGGATTTCCCCCCTCCCTCTGAACAATTAGTGTGATTTCTGCTTCGAAGCAGTTTTTTCTATCATTCATTTTCATTCTACATTTCTCATTCTAATGCTAATTTTCAAACTAGAATTTAAAACTAGTTTTCAAACTAGTGTGGCCCATAGGGGGCACTCACACTGCCCCCTTCTTAGTTTTCTAAGGACATGACTGTGCCACTCTCACTATAAAGGGGGAGAGAACCCTGAGGAACACTGATAAATGGCCCGCACAAGTAATTTTCAACCAAATGAAACACATGAAGACTGATCTTATAGAGAATTATAAAATATATTTATTGTTCACAATTCAATTACTGAAAGACATGAAAAATGGACAGGCATAAGCGTTGGACCCAAATGGACTGGGGCTAAGGGTCACTATGGGTAAGAATAAAGGCACATTATGGCCAAAGGCTAGGTCTCAGAGCGATAAGGAGCTGTTATTTCCCTCCAAAAATGTGGGAGACCAGTACACAACACATGACTGTGTTACCATACACTCGGAGAATGGGTGCAGACAGTTTTAAAGGTAAACCTTAATTTTAAATGGACTAAAAAGCGTATACGCTACAAGGTGCTTCACTGCAATCATTTAGTGAGTATTGCACAGTATTACCTACCTACAGTATCTCACTATGAAATATTGCACACTGCCCAAAAGACCATCAACAACAGTTGGTCTTTATACCCAGTAGTAATCTTTGAATGGTGATTGCACATGCATAAATAGTCATTTTAGATATGGGTTACAAGCAGATATGCCACCCCCCTCTGGCAATCCCCAATGCCCTCAATAGTCACAAAATCCCTGTACAGGTGGTGTGGCACATAACATGAATAACCATTTCACACAACAATATAGCCTAATAACAGGGAAAAACAGTGTCTGAAACCACACCACTGAATGCTCCTGCAATGGGAGAGAAGAGCACAGTTCATACATAAAAAGATTAACTTTGTTAACTGATTAAATTACATATGGTACCTTGTACATGGATTGCGATCATTAAACGTGTTCTGTTGTATGGTCTCTGCCACCAGTTAAGCTAAAATACATAGAAACACTCTATACACAAGTAAACAAATACATACAAGAGAAGGGGCAAAAGCAATAAGTAAATAAAACACCATTGAACAAATGCCTGATGTTAGCCTTACCTAGTTGAACCTGTGTCTGTAGATTTGGAGTTGGATACTTTGTACTTTGTAAATTATAAGTGTTGTCATTTACAGTAAGAAAGCTCTTAATTTTAACCTGAGTAGTTGATTGAGTTGTATATTTTGACTAACACTGATCCACCAGATTGCTCTACCTATCAAAGAATGCTGCGATTTAACCTCTAAACTGTCACCGGCTCGCTTTAAATATCATGGTTACATCTACTGAAAATATGAACATGTATTATATGCACAGAATTTTCATATAATGTTTGATGTGCACTAAGAGTGTCCGCCTCTTTCCCTCGGTGTGATTATGGAGGAGCGAGAGGCGGACCCTCTTCCAGGGCACCCTCTCACTCCTCCATAATCACACCGAGGGAGAGAGGCGGACACTCTTAGTGCACCCCCTCTCCCTCTTCCCCACTCACACAGGAAGCACTCTACTCAGTCACTTTCGACAAACGCACACAAAACTCTACAAACATTAAACATTAAACATCCAACATTCAACATCAAACGCGCACGCGCACGCACATCAAGACAAGACTGACTGATTCCCCACTCGCCCCACCTGCTCTTAAATAGGCTTAGTTTCTGCCTGGCTCAGGTGGGACTCGTGAGGCAATCACCCAATCACAATCACTCAACTCACATTCTCACCCAGACACCCAATCAGCCAATTGACTTTCCTATCAATTGACTGATTGACACCAATTAAATATTTAAATAATAATTAAACCAATTATGGCCTTTGGAGCTCCCTTCCGGGCGACAGTTCACTCTCACACCCTGTGAGAGTGCCAAACCTGCCCCCGGAAAGTCTCACTGCTCCAAAGGCCTCTACCACATGAAACAAGACAGGCAACCATGCCACTCCCATGTGGCCGAGACCGACGTCCTCCACAAAAACTTTCAGTAAAGCATCATCTACTAGGTCAAAATGGTGTTTTGGAGATCTGACCGGGGCAAACGTGACTGTGACCCTGGGACAATCCGAGTGGAGGTGGCACCGTACCTCTACGAGTAAGGAGGTGGGCCAGGCGGTAGGCCACCCCGGGAGGCTATTAATTGGGTGTGCAGTGTGGAACTGTGTGCAGAGTGCCTCGTGTGTGAAATTGAGTGTCTTCGAGTGTGTGATTGTCCCAGTGTGTAGCATGTGGTGTGTATGGGCACGCTTACCTGGGGGGCTTCTGTACTGCCTGGCTGGTCCCGGGAGGTTGTTCAGTGGGAGGGGGAAGAAAGGGAAAACAATGGTTTTAAAACAATTTGTGAATTGTGAAATAAAACTGGACAACCAAATAAGTTGTGATTTCACATACTTACTTAAAAGCAGTCTGTCAATAAAGGGTTTGTTAACAGTGATGATAATATACTGTGATTGGTGCTATTTCAGAGAGGATATTAATATTTAAGAATTGTAAGATGTGTGACATGGTTTATAGTAGTAGTAGTAAACTGTTTATTTGTTTATAGAAAATAAGATCCCATAATGTACATGTGGCAGCAACCAGGCTGAATTTAAAATATATTTTACATGGGTATCTATAAAATCTAAAAAATAATAATGTAAAGCATAAACTGCAACATTAAAAGCATAAAATAGACGAACCAACACAATAACGTGACAAACCAACATACCAACACACAACATTCATCGCAGCGTCACTTATTTAGAAGTCAGGTCATGTGTGGGATAGCACTCTGCCAGTAGCTCTCAGTTCTACAATGGACCAAGTCCAGTTTTGCTGAGGACCATGTCTGGCAGTGGCATATGGCGGATCACTCAGGTGGAAGCCGCTTGCGGAACGGGGGATTTATGGAGTGAGTTGGCACAGGCTCTGGTGAGGTAATTACACCATGAGCAGAGGGGTGGGAGCACATGCACTACATGCCTTGCTATAAGAGGTGAACTCCTGACCCAGGATGATTTGCAGCTCTTCTCTGCACGTTTTCAATGGCCTTGGATTGTGCTCTGGTGAGGTCATGATGCCACACCAGGGCGGCATACTCTAGAGTGGGTCTGATGTAGGTGGTTTAGATTCTATGAAGATCATGCCAGAATTCTTAAGGTGTCGGAGAAGAAATAGGCGCTGGCTGACACCCTGGTGACATCATCACCCTGCGCGAAGAATCTCGGTGTGGTGATGGACAACAGGCTGTCCCTATCAATGAACATTGCAGCGGTAAGCCGGGCGTGCAGATTCTTCCTGTATAACATCAGGAGGATCCGTCCCTTCCTTACCACGTACTCTACCCAGCTCCTGGTCCAAGCAATGGTACTGTCCCGATTGGACTACTGCAACTCGCTCCTGGCTGGCCTTCCCGCATCTGCTATCAGACCCCTGCAACTCATCCAGAACGCTGCAGCCCGTCTGATCTACAACCTTCCTCGACACTCCCATGTCACCCCCCTGCTCACTACCCTCCACTGGCTGCCTGTTATAGCTCGCATCAAATTCAAGACATTGGTCCTAGCATACCAGGCAGTCAAGGGATCAGCCCCAACATACCTCATCAAGATCTTCAAACCCTACACACCTGCCAGACCTCTCCGTTCTGCTACCTCAGGACGCCTAGCACCTCCCCCCCTCCGCACCTGCGCTATGCGGTCACGTCTCCTGTCGGTTCTGGCTCCACGATGGTGGAATGACCTTCCTGTGGAAGTCAGAACAGCTGAGACCCTGGCCACCTTCAAGCGACGACTGAAGACTCACCTCTTCAGGTTGCACCTCTCCCCGTAGTCCGGTTTTTGTTAACTTAGGGACATAGTTGCTTAGTTTACACGTCTACTTGTTTATGTATTGTATTAGGCTTAGGCATTATTTCCTGCATTGAGTGCTTTACTGCTACCTCTGAATTGTGGCTACAGATTTACCTACAGGGTCCTAGTTTAACTATGTGGTTGCTCCTAGCACCCAGAAATTGTACTTCCCACTAGGGTGGCTTTCAGCTAAACTGTTCTTGACTACGGTTAACACTTTGTTGTACGTCGCTCTGGATAAGAGCGTCTGCCAAATGCCTATAATGTAATGTAATGTAATGTAATGGCTGGGTTTGTTCAGACCACTGCAGGTTGGCCTAAATGTGAATGCCCAGGATCTTCAAGGTGGCCACTCTCTGGAGTTCAATGGCGTTTATTGCCAAACTAGGGGGGTTGGTGGTGCCTTTGTGAAGTGGACATGCAGCACCATGGAGCTCTCAGATGACCATCTCTCCAGGTCAGCTAGGTCCTGCTGGATGGTGCAGACAATGGTCTCAAACTTCCAGTGCTGAGCTTATGCCTGTTCAGCTGCACCATTGATCATAAGGAAATGTTAAAAGATATTTTAGATATTTTTTGTGATAAATGTAATAACTAGAGCCACCAGTATGATACTATCAGTATGATATGAACCATGGGGATTTAAACTTGTATTTCAGTTGTTATCCTCAAGGTGTCCTGTAGGCACACAATTGGCACAGTAAAATTACAAATTATACAATTAGTGGGCAATTGTTACTGTTTTTACCTAATAATGTGAGGGTGAAAGAAAGAAAAGATAAACATGGATGGAATGTCAAATATGAAATGTGTATTTGAGTGTATCTTTGATCAAATCCGGGTACCGGAAGCTCAAAACAAGAGTCAATAGCAACAGCAAAATAAGCTGTTTGGCATTGGCAGAGAAGATTTGGCAAATTTTTCATGGGCGCAACCCACATACTCAGCTGTGCTGCTCATCCCACAAATGCATGTTCCTTACAAATGGGGCACCATTTAAAAGGGAAATAAACAGGCTTTCCAATGGTATACAATTTATTGCCAAGAAGCATTGTTACAACAGAGAAATAATCTACCAAACACAAATTTCTGAACTTTTTGTTCGATGTTTATATATTTATATATATATATATATATATATATATATATATAGCCTACGTGGACCAAGTATCTCTAACGTAAGCCAAATTATTGGTACATTGCTGTTTTAAAAAGGTTAACTATACTATGATTGCAGTTAACTAACATAGTCACGAAGCTAGCTAGCCAGCACTGGGCACAGCAGGTTAGGTTTGATGTTAGGTAGCGTGGGCAAGTAACGTGTGCTCATCATGAATTTTGATATAAGATAAGCTATTTTGGTGAGCTAACAATATATTTGCAGCTTGGACATAGGATAGCTAGATAATCAGTATTTAAGGCTGTGGAGCATTTTGTATCTCAGTAGCAGGTTGAACATCATTGCTATGCTAGCTAGTTACCAAGCTAGCTAGCAAGGTAATTGCTAAAAACATTGCAAATTTCAGAAAGCATTTATCACGAATGTTTTAAAAGCATGAGCAGGGTGATGTAACGATAAAGGCACTCACCCAGAGTGCAAGTTGCCCACTGAGGCTGGGGTTCAATCCCTGGCTGCGCCAGCCGGGAGCCCTTGTATGTGCAAAGTCTGGTGGCTATACTTTAAATAGTTTGGTGAAAAAACTATAAATAAATAGAAATAGATGGGCAAAAACGGAAAGTTATATTTCCAGCATTCTAGTCATACATTTCAGGAAGTGGGGCCTTCGGCAGCCAACTTAATAATGACCCACACCCAACCCGAACCCACATTTTAAAAATGACTGTACCATGTTTGACAATTTCTTAATGAGATTTCAAAGCTATGTACTTGGCCCCCACCTTTTCTCTCTTTACACTACATTTATCTGTAAGGTTATCTCTTCTCATTGTCTATTTCTTCCTCTAATACCCACTTTACAGCATGTAAATCATCTCAATCAGGCGTCTCCACTTGCCTGATGGACATCTCGACCTGGATGGCTACCCATCATCTGAAGCTGGGAAAGAGTTACAGAGTTACTCTTCCTGCCTCCTCCTAGAAAAGAGCTCTCAGAGAATTGGCACTTCTATCACCGTAGACAGTGCCACAGTGTCTCCATTCCGTCCGGCTAGGAATCTTGGCATGTCACTCGACAACCAGCTGAGCTTCATGATGATGCAAATGCCTTTACTGCGACCACAAAACTACCAAATTGGGTGGAAGCGAAAAATACTCAATTTGTGATGGGTGAAATGAGCAATTATACTACCATCCAGGTGCGTTTTCGCTACTGCCCTCTGCAAACTAGAGCCTTAAGCCTACTCTTAACTAAAATTACTTTGAATGGACATTCCCTTTAAAAATAATTTTAGTCCAGGCATGCCACCCTGGAAAACAATTTAGGAAAATGACTGATTCCACTGATATTTAGAGGATCTAGGGGGCAATCCCCAAAGACTCTGGTTCCATACATTTTCACAAAAATACAGAAAGAGCAAGGTCAGATGTTATTTTTGTTCCATTACAAACAAATAAACATAGCATTACATTGCCAATCTTTCATTTTAAATTGAATTTAAATGCAGTCTGTGGACCAGTATTTTTATTATTCCTCCCCAGGGAGAGGGAATAGAGAGAACCCTCATGGTACAAATGAACAAAAATTGGAATAAAAATAACAAACTAAATAAAAAACACCTTTTGGAAAAACGCTACAACAAACAATACACACAGATGTTCGCAACTTCTCAGTGGCATTTTTTCGGGATCTCTCAGTTCTCTCTCAGACAGCATTCAGCTCCCATGTTCCAGCCACCTACTGAGAGAGCAGAGCAGTTTTGTGCACATAGGTACATTTAGTTGATGCCGCACAGCTGTGTGCCCTTGCCACCATTCCAATAGGCATGGCCGTTAATCACCCCAATTCCCCTGCCTAGACTGGTGCCTTCCAAACACGTATTTATAAAAATGTATCCTGGAACAAGGAGGACAGTTTGAGCTAACACTTTAATGAGGTGGATGGCAACTCAAGTCCTGCTTGCAATATCTAGATGTGAAGAGAGCTGGCAGATTTCCTATTTTATATTTAGCTTAGTTCAAGATATTTTAATTAAATTCGAAGGTTTTTAATCCACCTGCTATATAGAAGGAATAGGAAACATTCTGTCACAGGGCACAAAGTTGGTGGATTTTTATTTATAGATTTTTTTGTGGTTTCATTCAAATTAATTCAGTCTGAGACTTATGACAGTTTACCCTGATGCATTTAACTGTTTTGGTTTGCCTCTTTATGTGATTGCATTGAACGCCATTCTTTGAAATAAATATTTGCTAAACTTGTGTTTTTTGCAGTAAAGATTAAGCAAGAGATGAGATTATTAATGAAATGGTGTTATAGTCACATACTAATGCCTGTCATTAAGAAGTATGTTGTTACCAAGTAAAGTTTCCAGCATCCGAACTTGTCCCTGTACCTTTAATTGTGGAGGGCTAATATTGTTTGCTGTCATAATCATTTGTAGAAGTCAATATTTAGTCTGATCTCATTCCTACCAGAACACACTGAACCCTCTCCTCTCTGTAACATTTATTTAAGGGGGAAAGTAAATAATTTTTTGTTTAATCTTACCTTCAGTTTTTGGTGCAAAAGAAAACCGCTAACATTGAGGTTTACAGACACACACACACAGCAGGTGCTATAGCTTTGATGTTTTTAAGCATTTTATATAATCAATGCAAAGGCAGTATGTACATCACATTATTTGCTACATAATAATAATCATCCAAAACATTAAAATTGGTCTGAAAGGTATGCTACAGAGACACAGTTACAAGAGGTTACAGAAATAGACATATGATGAGTTATGGCATTCAATGTTTTTGGCATTGCTTATATATTAAAAATGCCTGCTGATAATCCTCTCAGATTTTTCTACTCAGTCATGTATTGTGCAGGAAATCACAGGGAAAAGCTTCATGATATCTGTTATTTATAGCAGTTGTTATCCAAGGCAGAGGATGATTATAAAGTCTAAATGAGAGATATGTACAGTACCAGTCAAAAGTTTGAGTACACCTTACATCTGGATTACGGCTAACCGGGCACTCCTTCATTCTTCAGCAAGATAATGACCCGAAACACACCTTTTGTGCAAGAACTATCTGGTGAAGGAGGAATGTGAAGGACAACTCAAACTAATGCCCTGGCCTGCCCAGTGTCCAGACTTCAATCCCATAGAACTTGCATGGGATGAACTGGACAGAAGAGGCAAAGCAAAGTACCCCTCTGGGAGTGTCTCTGGGAATTGCTACAGGAGAGCTGGGAAGACATGTCGGGTGATTTCCTCCTGAAACGTATTAACCAAATGGCCCATGTTTATGAGGCTGTTATCATGGCAATGGGTGGCTATATTGAGGAATCCAAGATTCAATTTTCAATTCAATTTTCTTGAACATTGCTTTGATGTTCCTTTTGTTTATTGTTACATGCGTTTGTTGTCATTTTCAAGTATTTACAGAAACGTATATGGTGTAAAACATTGTCAATTATGAGATAAACCTAGTTTTCAGCAGGTGTGCTCAAACTTTTGACTGGTACTGTAGATATGCCTTATACAAATTGTTGTGAGAAAGTACCTTTATATATAGCTCAATATCTCTTTTGTTTACAGCTATTAATTTTCTCCTATTTAGTTTTAGTCATACAAAACAACAGTTCAGTTAATGTGGACAATAATAAACTATAAAGCATGGTCAGTGTTTGGTGTTCTTTCACAGTGGCACTGTTGACATTTTGGTTTGTTGCAAACAAGAGATATTTGAGTCTTGGCTCAAAAACCCCCACACCACTATACTTTGGAGCATGTCCATAAATAGCCTGGCTCTAGGAGCACAGTTTATTGGAAATCAACTTTTCAGAGAAGGCAGGTCACCTGGGCAGTACTTTCCACTCTAGAATAAGAGGATTGCTCTGAACATTTAATGCAAAAATGTGGTATCTATAATCAGGTATACATTATTCCTGTATAAAAATAATGAATCATAAAGCATAAGAGATCAGAATTTGTTTAACAAATCTGATGGGTTATTTCACTGAGGATGTTTTTTACTCAAATAGTGTCTATCTAAAAAAGATCTATTTTATCATTTTATTTAAAAAGTGGCACATGTGAGACTCTTTAATCAAATGTCAATCCTGAGTTAAAGGAGTCACCCCCAAGAGTTCAAATGATAGAGAGTAATGATAAATGGAATCAATTCTGTGCCTGGAATTATATTAGGCTATTCTTTTTTATCTATATATTACTTTTTAATTCATACTTTTCACCTTTTCCAACTAGTTTGATTAGTATCAAAAGGTGAAAATTATACTTTGGTGTATAGCAAATACTATAGAGTATGAATCAAAAGAGGTTATATTCATTTATATAATGCTTAAATCAGACCACATTTATAATATGGTTTTGTTTTGGTCACTAAACAATACAAAAGATATAGAAGCTCTGAAAAAAGGTCTTATCCAGGTATGAAAGGAGACTATATTTAATCTCATTAGCCTATTATTATTATTATTATTATTATTATTATTATTATTATTATTATTATTATCGTTGTTGTTATCATTATTGGTGTTTTAGTGCAGGGTGCAGGGTGTTTTAGAGCATTAGTGCAAATGTCCTGTGTTCGTCATATAAATGTTTTTATCATGTCTCTATTATGGAACTGGAAAGGATTGAATGCAAACAAGGAGGGTCATAATAAATAACAAAAGAGTATTCTAGGAGTCTTTTCCACTGAAAAATATATTATAGCATGGAAAATGATTTACTGGGGAATTGTATAGTAACATTGAATACTTCTCCTCCCATTGTCTAGATTCTACCTGCACCAATTTTAGCACATATGTCCAAGGGGTCTCAGCAGTTGTGGAAGAGTTCACTGCTGACATCCCTCAGGTCAATGCCGGCAAGGATGGGAGGGCTGCTGCAGGTGATGTTGTTGTAGATACTGACCACGGTGTGGGGCTCCTCCCCCTCCATCAATGTCTCCACCTGCCGAGGCACCACCAGTGGCTTGCTCAAGCTGTAGTCTCTGAGGAACTTGGCACTGCAGTCACATCTCCAAGGGTTACCAGTCAGCCAAAGCTGATCCAAGCTTTCAGGAATCTCAGAGGGAAGGCTTCTGAAAGCATTGTCCTTCAGATTTAGATAGCGCAGCCTGGGCAACAGTTGCAAGGTGTTGTTTTGCAGAGATTCCAGCTTGTTTCCAGACAGGTCCAGCCAGGATAGACGCTTCAGGGGCACGAGAGACTCGGGTGGAAGGTGCTGGAGCAGGTTGTCAGATAGCAGCAGGTAGTCCAGGTTCTTCAGGCCATAGAAGGTATGGGAGGACAGGGACTTCAGCTTGTTGAACCTCAGGTCCAGCTGCTGAAGGCCCTGGAGTTCCACAAAGCTCTGACGCTCCACTACAGAGATGTTGTTGTGATGGAGAAAGAGGCGCCGCAGCCCTGTCAGACCAACAAAAGCTTGGGTGGAGATTCTAGCGAGACAGCTTCTGTCCAGGTGAAGACTGTGGAGCTTGGACAGACCCTTGAAAATATGGTCGGGAAGGCTCTGGAAACAGCTGCCAGATAGGTTGATCACAGCCACATGGGACAGGCCCACAAAGGTTCCCAAGCGTGCCTCTTGAATCTGGTTGTGCTCCAGTTCCAGCACCTCCAGGTGACCCAGACCCTCAAAGATCCTCTCACCTAGGGCCCTTATTCGGTTGTGACTCAGGCGCAACTCCTCTAGGTACTGCAGATCACGGAATGTCCTGGGCCGCAGGTTGCCAATGGAGTTATTGGACAACCGCAGCACATGAAGGCTGTGGAGACCAAGGAAAGTCTCATCGTGCAGCTCATTGAGTCGATTGTTTGTGAGGTCCAGCCAGCGGAGGGACTTCATGCCCACAAAAGCTCTGGGTGCCACTGTAACAATCTGGTTCTGGGCCAAATAGAGCTTCTGCAGCTTTGGGAGCTTCAGGAACACATTAGCCTTGATAACCTTTAGGCAATTTCCAGTGAGATCCAACTCCCTGAGCTCAGTCAGGCCCTGGAAGAGCTGTGGCTGCAGGTAGGCAAGCCTATTCCCAGCCAGCACCAGCTCCCGAAGGCCCTGCACATCCTGGAAAACAGCCTCAGGCAGCACAGCTATTGAGTTCCAACCCAGATTGAGTAGCCACATGCTTGAAAGCTTGGCAAACAGCCTTTCCTCAATACGCATCAGCTGGTTGTTATGAAGACTGAGGGAGGCAAGGCTCGGTGTGTTCTGAAAAACAGTGGCGGGTAGAGATCGTAGGCGGTTGCGTTCCAGGTGAAGGTGAGCTAGTGAGCGCAGCCCCCGGAAGGCTTGGGTATCTACAGTGGACAGCTGGCCGCTCTGCAGGTTCAAGAAGTCCAGGTTACTGAGGTCCTTGAAGGAAGCGGCTGGTAGGGAAATGAACAAGTTACTGTCCATCCACAGCGAGCGTGTGGAGGGTGGCATATCGGAGGGAACCAGCGTGAGGTTTCGTGCACTGCAGTACACATTTAACTCAAAGCTGTAGTGGTCATGAAGGCAGGTGCAACCCTTAGAGCAGGGGATGGACTTCTCTGTGGGGGGATCCCCCTCCAAGTTGGAGCTTGGTGACATCCCCAGTGTTCCCATAACCCACAGCACCAGCAGCATAGAAGACTTCATCCCAGCTGGGGAAAGGGCAGACAGGTTAGCTCCCAATATTCCATGCCTGTCTAACCTCTATAATCAAACCTATACAGCCTATACTTTCAGGTTGACACTTTCAGGCTTTCTAGTATCTCAGCTGTAGGAACATCATTTTTAGCAAATAATTACATTTTAACAAATACGTTTAAGAAATTACAACTATTTATTAAATTTACCATTTTTTATCCTATTTTTTATTTTCTCAAAATCTGGAATGCCCAATTGTATTTGAAGGTCTGTCCCATCACTCAATGTTCTCTGTAGTTTGGGACTGCGCAGTTTATGCTCCCACTTTTTTATACTCTGCAGGTAACCAGTCAGCTGACAACCTAAAATTCACACTTTTAAACACATAACATTAAAGACAATTCAAAATGAATGCAGGTTTATTTTGGATATGTTAAAAAATTATCAATTCAAGTGTCAACTAAGGAGGGTTATGTTAATCTACCACTTGTATGTTTTGTATAATTGGCATAACATTTTTAAATCAATGCATATTTATTTTTCTGATAAAGAAATTATGATTAACAAATACAATGGCTTATCTAATTGATATTAATGTCCTGCTCTCTGACTCACTCTGGCAACATGTTACACTGATCATAGAAGTGTTTGTCCATTTATATCTTTTTTTATCTTTTTTTTTCAATAATAAGCAAAAAAACAGCCAACCATGTATGATAAATGCTTCTAGTGGAACAGCAGCAGAGAAAACACCTTTCCTTAATATTACTTACCTGCTGTATCAGCAGTCTTGAGCAGAATCAGCCAGGCAAATGCTAACAGGACAGATAAAGCATGTGTCTGTGCACAGGGAGACCTGCCCCTACCTTCTATCCCTCTTCTGCCAAAAAAAGACAGATCTACTGACCTCAGTCTCACAATTAACCTTTTCATTCCCCCTTCTAAACAATCTATGAAGAAATTCTATTTGTGCTTTTTACATAAGTATATTTTTTTAAATTCTAGTTCTCTAGTTCTACAGTGCCTATCAAAAGTCATCATACCCTTTTGAAATAGTAACTCTTTTTTGTCTTACAGCCTGAAATGAAAGTACATAAAATCCATCTTTTTCCAGCTTTATTTACACATTTTGCCTTACAACATTCAAATGAAAAAAAGGGCACAATTTCTGATAATTAATAAAAAATGAAAAACTAGAATAACAGGGTTGGAAAAGTGATCAGTCCCCTTAAAATAACCATTATAAACTTGCTAAGGTATAACCAATCACCTTCCAGATCACACACCAAGCTAATTGGCCTCCACCTGACATCAATTGTAGTGGTTTTGATTATTTCACAATAAAATCAGCTGTTCCTTGAGGATTCCACTCCTAGTAGTGCATGGTAATGCAAAGAATTCACCGTGGCTGGAAAGGTGCTTTCAAAAGGACTCCGGAATAAAGTTGTGGATAGGCACAAGTTAGGAGAAGGATATAAAAAGATTTCAAAGGCTTTATCTATCCCTCTGAACTATCCCGTTCAGAGTATTATTAAGAAGTGGAAGGCATATGGCACCATCCACACCATGCCATGATCGGGATCCCTCCAAACTGGATGACCGAACCAGGAAAAGATTGATCAGGGAAGCTACCAAGAGGCCAATGGCAACCTTGAAGTCTTAATGGCAAAGCTTGGGCGATCTGTGCATGTGACAACAATCTCACAAGCTTTACACAAAGCTGGCCTGTATGGCAGGGTGGCAAGAAAGAAGCCTCTTCTGAAAAAGTGTCACACTGAGTCTCGTTTACGTTATGCGAAGAAACACATAGAAGATTCTGATGCCATGTGGCAAAAGGTTATATGGTCAGATGAGACCAAGATTGAACTTTTTGGACTGAACTCCAAGCACTATATTTGGCAGAAACCAAACACAGCACACCACCCAAAACACACCATACCTACAGTGAAGCATGGTGGTGGCAGCATTATATTGTGGGGGTGTTTCTCTTCAGCGGGGACATCTGGTCAGGATTGAAGGGAAAATGGATGCTGCCAAGTACACCCAAATTCTTGAGGAAAACCTGCGGCCCTCTGCTAGACAGCTGAAGATGGGCAGGTGGTTCTCCTTCCAGCACGACAACGACTCAAAACACACCGCCAAAAAAACAACACAGTGGCTAAAGGACAGGAAGGTGAATGTCCTTGAGTGGCCTAGTCAGAGCCCTGACCTAAATCCGATAGAACATCTGTGGATGGACTTGAAGAGTGCAGTCCATCGCCGCTCACCATGGAATTTGACTGAACTGGAACAGTTCTGCAAGGAAGAATGGGCAAATATTGCCCAATCTAGGTGCGCAAAGCTGGTAGACATATCCAAACAGACTGATGGCTGTAATTAAAGCAAAAGGTGCCTCTACAAAGTATTAAATCAGGGGACTGATCACTTTTCCAACCCTGTTATTCCAGTTTTTAATTTTTTATTAATTATCAGAAATTGTGCCCTTTTTTTCACTTGAATGTTGTAAGGCAAAATGTGTAAATAAAGCTGGAAAAAGATGGATTTTATGTACTTTCATTTCAGGCTGTAAGACAAAAAAAGTGACTATTTCAAAAGGGTATGATGACTTTCTATAGGCACTGTTTATGTGCTTCACTCATTATTGTGACATATGAGATTTGGACAGCATTGAATGACATGTAAAAGGCCAAAAAAAAGAACGTCAAAATGGCAAATATAATGGGAGTCAATTGTTAAATAATCCACAAAGACAAACTACACACCAAAATCACTAGGCTAACTTCAGTTTTTTCTGGCCTTGCATTGACACAATGAGAATTAAATAAAGATAAATATTGACTTGGTAGGTCTTTAAACTGCATATTTTTCACCTACAGTTCAGCACCAAACCCACTAAATATAATATCTAGCTAGCTATCTAACTTGCTAAGTTTATGTAATAAACATGAACTGTAAATCAAATAAAAAATAGGGATCATAGAACAAGTCAGCTAGTGCTGTTTGACATTAGATAGCAAGCTAGGCAGCATATCCAAACAATGTGTTCTTATGATTAGATAAAGTGGCTAACTTCACTATTATAGCTAACCAGCTAATTTGTTAACCTGAATTTTGTATCATTCAGTTTTTCATA
The DNA here is from genome assembly GCA_029706075.1 of Aldrovandia affinis. Taxonomy (NCBI): domain Eukaryota; kingdom Metazoa; phylum Chordata; class Actinopteri; order Notacanthiformes; family Halosauridae; genus Aldrovandia; species Aldrovandia affinis. The sequence continues at coordinate 4,258,841 of JAINUG010000063.1, read as the reverse complement.
ACTAGCTGGCTAGCTTGCAAGGCAGATAATAGCATTACATGGCAGGCTACATTACAAAACATTATAGTGTTAGTTACCCGTTCAAAAGTAAGTTTATTTTATTCATTCATTCATTCAACCTTTATTTTATGTATGCTATAAAAAGTATTTAGCACTCCGGGTGGTTTGTCAAATGCATATCAGTGGTTATCTCCTTTTCAGAAGCTGCAATTTCTTCGAAGTCAGCTTTGTTATCGTCAGATCCCATTTGCTGCAGCACAAACATTTGTCCTCAGTGGGCTTTGGGAACCAAATATTTTGTCCAATATTCTGCTTCTTCACAAGCTGTCCTTTCATGTTCCAAAGCTAGCTGAACCAAACAACATGAATTACAGTTAGTCTGTGTGATTTTGGTGTGCAGTTTATCTTTGTGGATTATTTGACAATTTACTGCCATTATATTTGCCATTTGGACGCTCATGGCTCACACGTAAATGGACATAAACACAAAAGTATCAACAGCGCCATGTGAATGGATTGATAAGACATATAATAAGGAGTACATCATAAAATTATTGATTTTGGTCGAGTGCTCCTTTAATTTATTATATGAAGAAGATATTGAAGCATTGTCTTGTGCCTCAGAGCTATGTAAAACCATTTTATTCCAATTTTGATGAGCAGGTGAAAGGATATGAGACATGAAAGGGTGTATGAATGAATGCACAGAGGGTATTTGAATCACGCCCCTTGACAATAACTCTGCAAGCGGTCAATGATGTTAAAGGTAGGCAGGCTTTCACTTTGCTCTTTCAGCTGGATTCCTAGAACTGGATTTGTTCCAAGGGCCATACAAAATCCGAAAGTCAATGTGTAATGACTGTTGTAGGAGTTTCAGCGAACATTAGGGGTACAGTTCTGGACTTTGAAACAGTTCTGTGAAGAAAAAAGGTAGGCCTAGATGATATCAATTGAACTTTGAAAGACCATTTATGGATTATTGCCAATAGGTAGGCAAGCACAAGAGCCATACGAATATCAAAACCCTTATATTTAACATATACTCAGTCAATGCACATAGGAAATGTATTTTTTTTTTCTTTTCACACAAGAAGGGAAGTCATTTCAAACAGTATGTTTCAGGTTGAAATATTAACCAGTGAGAATGCATAATTATCTGTACCAGGGTTCAAAGACCTTCTTAAATCCTGAACATTGACATGTACAGTAGACTACCACAAGGGAAGGCCATGATACAGTATTGCCTAAAATAGTCATGTTCATCCTTGTAATTAGTCTGTGTCACATGCCGTATGACAAATCCTGGAGACAAACAGAACAGCAGGACACAGGGAGTGGAGTTGACAGTCCAGAAACCATATTTTTATTTTACCCTTTTCCAGGCACGGGGAAGAGAGAGAATGAGAGCGAGAGAGCAGGATAAATAAAACCAAACAAAAATCGTCCAGGGTCCGGGTTTTGGTCACAAACAATAAACTAAAACAACAAACTAAATTAACAATATTTCGGCAAAACACTAATCAAACATACAGGTTACACATTTTTGAATTTTCAGTCTTGTTTGTTGCAGTCCTCTCTCTCAGCTTTTCATTGAGAAAAAGTAGAATTACTATAGTAGAGATTTTTAGAGATAATAGAGTGGTTTATCAAGATTTTTTCAGATATATTTTTAGAGCTAATCAATCTATCCTTAGTAGAGGTTTTCCAGGATACGTATTCAGGTAAGGAAGGTTCTAGAATGACTTTTTTGATACACTAGTATGAGGTAGAATATTGTTCATACAAGTTCCAAAGCTCAATGCTCAATCCAAATCAGTAAATAGATTTACCACAGAAATGTCAATACAGTCAAACTTTTACACCACTGTGCACTTTTCTGCTTTTCTATGTACCAGATTTTACTTGTGACAGTGGAGTGGACACAGTAACCATGGCTACAATTTTTTTTACAATTACAATGATGGAATGGAATTATACAGTGTTATCACCACTGTCTGTAGGATTTTGTCTAATATCAGTCTATGATGCATGTACCATTTCAGGGCTCAATTCAACAAATCAATATGAATGACAGCCAGCTGAATTTGACTGTGCTCTGCATGGTCTTACTGGCCCCTCATACATAGACCACCAGAAGCATTGAGGTAAGAGATAGTCTTGGAGCCAAGGTAACACTCAGCCCTGCTGGTCTTGCTGATGCCCCAGTGAGATTGCCCACAATCTTTATCCTCAGCAGACTGTGTATCAATTTCTTCACTGGATAAGGGATGCATGGACTTATGGACTCTCAAACATGCAGCATTTCTTTCCATCTGTTGTCATTTTTGCCACAGCATTTGTTGTCATTTGATTCAAAAGCTCATTGACTAACAACAGGAGACACTATCCAGGTTTCCTCTCCTCTTAAGCACATAAGTCAAGGATTGACTTGCTTTCACTGAAACAATTTGATTAATTTAAACACAGCTGGGACAAATGAGTTGGAGAGGGGATGCAGAATGTGTAGAAATTAGTCATCATCAGGACGGTGAAGTTCATTATCTCTTTGTGTGAGTACTGTCCCTTATTTGTAGCAGTTTGGCAACAGGATACCCAAAAGGCCATAGTGAGATTTCAAATACTAGAGTGGTGTTATATTTGAGGTTACCCTCCAAAAGAGTACCAGAGGCCCAGGAACTTGGTAGCCTGACAAGACGTAGCATGCATGAAGACATAGCATGCTGTTAGGGAAGTAGGCCGCCTGCTAGAAGCCAGGCAGCAAAGGAGTTGGATGGATGCTGCAGGAAATTTGTAGGGAACTCAGACCTAAGAGGCACTGCGCCCCACAGCCTGGATATGAATCTTGACCATGTCACTTGTCAAGGTAGCTCTATGCATTTTATGGTCCTTTGATGCTCCATAAATAAAGTATATCCTCTCAAAATAATTGCTTTGCCTAAGGCTTCAGTGGACAATATGTGCATTGGCTCATCTACAATACAATATATCTGTATTGAGTGAACAACATTACTGTTAACTCCTAAAAATGGTTTAGCAAGTTACTATTTACCTTACTGGTCTGACCATCTTAAAAATGGATTTACTGAGATATTGAGTTTGTATGGATAGTTTGCCATTTATAGATGGCCCAAAACTTTTCTTGGTTTTCAACTAGATTGGTAGCATTTGTTGTAGGTGGAGAGGATCAAATGGCAAGAAGAGAAACTGTAATGATTGCCTGCCAAATCCAGTTGGTCCAGCTCAAATCCAGCTGCAGCTGGTTAAATATATTTTCTATTTTCATATTGTCATGGGAATATGGCAAAAAGTGTTTGGTTTTAAGTGATTTTTAGAATGTTCCTGTATTTTTTAGTTTTTATAAGTCAGCATTATAGTTTTTTTACCTTTCAGTCCTATGAATAAAAATGATGGGGATTTTCATTTGAAAGGAAATTGAGTTTTAACAAAGGTTTATATAGTAAATTGTGTCCTCTGCTGGCAAAGCTTGGAAGAGGTAATCTGTGTACTTGGCAATCGGCGTGTGTATTTCTTTGTTCAGAAACTAACGTTTTATTTGATGCCAAAATGCAAGTCATCTGCAAATCATATTTAATGGTGGGCATTTCATAAATGGTGAGGAAATGAAAATCTGTTTGAGAATAATTACTTATTTATAAACTATCATGATCTATGCATGCAGTGTCAGAAAGATGTTCCGAGGTCAGAAACATTTGAACAGTAGCTGGGACTCCCATCAGCTGTGAAACACATCGCAATTCTGAGAACAGCACACAAACAGCTTATAGAGACACAAAAGGTTAGACAGTGGAACTGGACATTATATATCACGATAATGTCCCAAAACTTCTATTGTAGTTAATATCAGTAATCCCCAAATTCCTTTAAAAATACTCATTAGTGTCAGTAATGGCAATCAATATTTCCTGGTAACAGACCTGGTTGAAATCCAGTTATTCGTGCTGTTTATTGCAATGTTATAAAAGGAAATACTACGTTTTCATTCTGACATGCCCTCCATTATTAAACAATACTGCAAATAAAGGGCCTTGCATTTTATTTTACCACATGACTAAGAGAAACAACAGAAACTGAGGTAATTATAAAATGCATTTAATAACGGCTTTTTTTATTCATTCCACTCACACTGATGTAGCCAATTACCTTGAAGTTGATCACCTCAACCAAGAACAGTTTTTAACATTTTTATTTTCTCCCAATTTGTAACGCCAGATTGTATTTGTAATTGTAATTGCCTATCCAGGGTAAATTTGAAATGGCTCCAACATATTACCATATGCAAGTAAAAATGCCAATAATATCAAAGAATGCATGGTTTGTGTTAATTCAGATTTCTATCCAATCCAAGTTCAAACAAGAGGTACCCAATATATCTAAATAAATTTGAGTTGAGTTTTGAAGATGTCATACAAGACAAAATCCCAGGCTTCTCGATCCTCAATGATATTGGCTCCAAAAAAACATGCATCTCCTCCTTATAGTGGCTTGTATGGTCCTCCATACTAGCCAAGACCATACATTAATACAGAACATCTAGCCCAAACTGGCCGAGACCATAACAATACAGAATGTACTAATCATACTGAAATGTTTGAAAATATTAACAATTGCTAAATGCTTGCTTGCAATAAACCGTTTACGAAAAAATATAGCGAGCTATGTTAGCCAACTTTACCTAAAGTTAGTAACGTTACAACGGGCAACGCTATTTGATATACGTTAGCTAATGTTAACGTTAGCTAAAACGAATGAAAAGCTACGGTTAGCCAAGTTAGCAAGCAAATGAAGGAACGCTTGCTAGCTATGTTGTTAGCTTGTTACCGACCAGTACATTGTCAAATGTAACCTCAGAACATGCTCTACAACGCCAGACAGCAATATTATTAATACTATCGCGACAGAATATAGCTAAATAGATGGTTGCTAGCTAGCTAATAGACCAACGTTAAGTTAAACAGTCAATTTACGCTAGATCGCTAAAGAACGTCCTTCAATAAAAGATTCGTCACTTCTGTTTCGTTGGCTAACTTGGTATGGTATTTGCTAAATAACCAAAACACAACCAGCAAACTATTGACTACAGTTTGATAGCTAGTAATTGCATATAACGGGCATGATCTTCATAGCTAGATAATTTGTCTGGCAAATCATTTTTAACTGTAATGTCAAGGAATCCTCGAAATGGCACAAAACTTTCTTTTGTTCAACTAATGTGGCGAGACCAACGTTTGTGATCAGTTCTAACCAGAATTACCTGACCAACATGACGTGCAGATTCGCCATATACATAGGCGGTTAAGTGTGACTAATAACTTCGTTTTCATTTCATTTACACCATGTGATAAAAATAATACGAAAACAACGAAGCTCATAAACACTCTCACACACATATATGGATATATATTAACGAGGCATATGATGGAAATATCATGAAACAACATTTTCATCATCTATGTTCTGCTTCGGATAACCGGTTGAAGTATGTGAAAGTGCTGCTGCCGAAACCAGAACGTGATTCGCAGTGACTGATGGAGAACAGGCGAGGCTCTCAGGTTAGTATGCGATGGCCGCACACAGAGTTTTCCCTAATTTTCAAAGCAAACACCGAATTTATGTTAAATGCTGTGGTCCGCGTTGCAAAATTATAGCAACGGAATATTGACGACACCGTTAGAAGCTGGCCGGATGAACATAAAACCGGAAACGGGTTCGTTTTTCTGTCCAATACACACTGTGTTTTTCCCGTCCGACCTAGGCCTGCCTCGAAGCAGCGGGTTGATAGTTTCGGTTGCCCGCCTCGCCCGAATTGATTGCGCTGTGTCGTTAGCTAAGGTGAGATGGGGATTGAACAGAGGGAGTTTGACGGGCTTCAGTGTTACTAGCTAGCTAACGTGACTTTGTTTATATGAGAAAATCTGTCATCAATCTATGATATGTTTTATAAATAAATAAGATCGCTAGCTAGCTAACGTTAGCTAACTAGCAGCGACCGAATGTAATAACGTTATCACATTTATTGTTGGAAATAAAAATCGCACCAGTGGACAGATCTCAAGTTCTCTGTTAGCTAGATAGCGAGCAAGTTTTTTTTGACAGGCAAATCCCGCTAATAAACAATGCAGTAATTCTATCTGGCATATATCGTTGGATAGTTAACGTTATGTAGCTACCTAGTAGAAAATTCAGCTAGCTACATAGCCATAGTCGAATAATCGTGTTTTAGTAAACTTTGTTAAGTTAGTTTATCTAATTGGCGAAAACACAGTGTATTGATTGCTAGTTGGCACAAAGTAACGTCGGTTTTGTAATGACACTGACAGTAGTTTGCTAGCTATAACTGTTAAAGCCTTCGAGGAAACGATTCAACGATGTAGCTCATACTTATGATAGATAGCTAACGTTAATTAACTATACAAGCAAATTGTAGATTTGCGATTGTAGTGTTGCAGAATATGACACTGCTCATTTACCCATGTAGACCTGAACTGCAACTATGATATGCATTGTAGCTGGCTGATAGCTAGTTAATATATTACATACCGTTTAGATACTAGTTATTGCTTTGTTACTACCAAAGTTGGACAACACACAAACGTAATCAAAGTAGCTGGCAACAAACAGTCCATTTATTTTCTGTTTATTCAGAGTGTACCTGAACTTTTAAAATACCCTCTCTCCAACAGTGATAGTATGGATCCAGACAGTGGGGCCGACAGTCAGCGGGCTCTCAGTCTGCAGTGGAAGAGCTACAAGCTCATCCAGGACCCTGCCATTCGCAGGGTCGCCCAGAAAGTCTACCGATATGATGGAGTGCACTTCAGCGTGCCGGTCAGTTTTGAATGAATTGTTCTGGAGCACGTGTGTGTCTGTTGATCCTCTGTCTAGTAATCTGTAAGCATGTTTGTCCATTGACATCCCTAAATGTACTTAATGATGTAAGTTGACATGTAAATGCAATGTTTGCCACTTGTATTTGTGCAATATTACATAAGTCTGAGTCACAGAGGAAGAACTACATAGGAACCCAACTGACACACATGTAGATTTGACTGATCCAGTGTCAGTTTGTTGTGGTGATGTTTAGCTGGTCATACTCTTTTTCTAACTGTGCATCTTTTTATTAACTGACTCAAAAGCCATAAAACATTAGTACTCGTCATCTTAATATTAATGTGATTGTCTTTGGGTGTCTGCGTGGTTGTGAGGAAAAATAGCAGAAAGATACCAGGTGCAATGCTTCAGAACGTTGAGCCAGTAACACCTCTTTCTGTCTACCTCAGGACTCAGGGTTCCCTCCAGTGGGAGATTTGCGAGACCCCCGACCTCGCAGGATCTGGTCCAAACACACAGAGATGTCCCTTCCAGTGCCCAAGTTTAAGGTCAGTATCTTTCCCATCACCCCTTTTGAATCTGTCACATCCCTAACATTCATCATGAGCAATAATGTCCTCACAGAGACCCTGCCAGTAACAAAGTGCCTCTCCTTCCCAAAGCTGGATGAGTTCTACGTAGGCCCTATTCCTCTGAAGGAGGTGACCTTTGCACGCCTGAATGACAACATCCGGGAGCCCTTCCTGGCGGAGATGTGCGCCAAGTTTGGGGAGGTGGAGGAGATGGAAATTCTTTTCCACCCCAAGACCCGCAAGCATCTGGGCCTGGCCCGCGTCCTCTTCACCAACACCAGGGGCGCCAAGGACACCGTGAAACACCTGCACAACACCTCTGTAATGGGCAACATTGTCCATGCCCAGTTGGACATCAAAGGTAAACTTCACTGATCACTTGACCCAGGCACTCGCATGCTAAACGATTCTCTTCAAAACAATCACAAATGGATTTTCAGCGCTGCCTCTCTGCGTTCTTAACCTTTTTACCCTTGATGCTTAAACTCATCAAGGTTTCTATGAGACCTGGAAGAATTTTCAGTTTGACATTTATCTCCCCCCAATCAATGTGCGTTGTATAGGATGCATTTGAACACAAATGATGGGTTTGCAACTTTGAATAAGAATGACTGGCAGTAGTCGCATATAGTGCACAAGTAATTGCCTCTTACTATCTTGCTGTCCTTGTTTGCAGGTCAGCAGAGGATGAAATACTATGACCTGATAGTGAGCGGCTCCTACACTCCCCAGACTGTTCCTACTGGGGGGAAAGCCCTGACCGAGAGGTTCCTGCCCCCTGTCCCCACACACCCCGACACGGTGAGTCCATAGCCATGGCCCAGGAAGGTTTACGATTGGTCTAGCACATGCCTTACTGAAATTAGCAGTTCCAATCGACAGATTCTCTCTAATATAAGGGTATATAAGGTTGGAATCACCGTTTGGTACCATTTCTCTGATGAAGGCAGTACAGCAAAATTAATCTGTAGCCTTATTAGGGTTGGGCGATATGGCCTAAAAATTATATTTCGATATATTGGATACTTAAGCCAATAATTATAATTATTGCTATATATATATATATATATATATATAAACTATAATGTTCATAATCATTTAATAATTATAAATAAAAATAATAATAAATACATGTATAATATAATTTCATAAAACTCCTGGAGGGTCAATTTTTGCCTTCCTATCTTAGTTATAAAATGATTACTATTGTGTTTTCAATTAAAACGGAACAACTGTTGTAAAGCCTATAATTTATTACAAAAAAGGGGCTGAAAAATGCCACAAGGTTCCACCAACAACAATCATAACAATGTAAGTTGCAATCAAACTTGTAAGAAAACACGTAAACATCAGGAACAGTTTCAAAGTAATAGGTCTTGGCCTAATCTTATAAATACCCCTAATTAAAAATCGAAGTAAAAAGTAAAATAAATGTAAATGTATAAAATGAAAAGTAGTGCTGTCAGTTCTTCACATTATAAATACATGTAAATATGACTTGAGTATTCTATTAAGAATCAGTAGTATTACTGCACTGACGAGGAAAAAAAACAAAACAGTAGTACTACTTATTATTGAGTGAGTGAGTTAGTTTTCAATTTTATAGTATAAAAAGTGTTTTGGAATTACAATATGTGTGGGCACAAGTTGTGTGAAGGTGGTGGATCTTTTACCTAAAAGTGAACAGGAATTGCGATTGAAGACTTTGGGCTGCATTTCAAGCCCTAAACTAATCTGCATCAAACAATGTCTATATTGGTTAGCTAGAGAAATCTGTGAAGATGATGATAACAAACGTATTGTAAGACCCAGTTGGGTCTTTTTTACTATTAGGCAGGGTTTACAGTGACTACCGATCGCCTTCCATTAGCACAGTAACATTTATAGCGTTCCAACGTTCATTTGCTGCCTCACTACTGCCTGTCGAGTGGTACCATCCCTCAGAATTCTACAGAGAGATTGTCAAAGGGAAGTGTTTTTCAGTGTAAGTTGGCATTATTTCTTCAAGTATACATGATTAAAAGCAATTTCTTGATAATTGTCCCCTAACTAATAGTTTGTGTCAAAAACTGTTAGCTAGCTACCTACCTTATTTTATCTTAGCTAAACTAGCTAGTTAGTAGGGATGGGCGTTTGGGCTCATTTTAGTACATGTGTATACTGTAATGTTGGTTTATTAACCACAGTTAACCGTGGCATTAAATCATTCATTACTATTACTAAATAATGAAAAATATTTTTAAAAATCACTGAAAAATGGAGTGATTGAACATCATAATCTATCTTAATTTAAAAAAATGTCTCAATTTTTGAATGATGTTTTAAGTTCTTTCATTTGTAGCTAATTACAGTTAGTATACTTGCAGAGATGCATGTAAATACCTTCTATTGGATATATCTGAAGTGCACAACTATTTGTCTGTTGATTAATACAAATATTTTGCCAGCTTGCCTTTGCTGTGATTTTGCATTGGCCCTAAAGAACTTCTGTGCACATCATTGGAGTTTATGCATTTGTTTTTCTTAGTGATGTAATGCAGTGTTCTGCAAAAAAAATAATTACGTTTTAAAAATCCATATTTAATAATAATATTCAATGTTACGATTATTTCAATGATTCATTGTCATTCTAAACAGGTAATAATTTTCTTTAATTTACAGAGTTACACATGTAACCGCGCCCATCAATACTAGCTAGGTAGCGCAAGCTACCGGCTAGCTCATAAGTAAATTAACCCCTCATTATCATTTTTGCTAAAGTGGTCCCCGGCAGCAAGCACAGCTATTAACATTGATAATGTAATGTGCGTTGCCCTTGCCCTATATCAATTAGCTAGCTCACAAGTGAAAAAGCTGCTATTTATAATTTTAGCTAAAAACACAGTGTAATGCTAGCATGTTAAGGTAGGCACGCTGGCTAATGCAACGATTGAATTGTCAAGCCAGCTAGCTTGCTCATTAGCTAATGTACAATCACAATAACAGCTCAATATTCCTGTAGTTGTAGCTTTGAGCTCCAGAGTGAATTTGGAGTATGTTTGCTTGCTTGCTAGTTACACATTACATGAGTGGTGATTGTACGTTTAGCACAGGTGACAGACCTTATTGATGGGACCAAAAATGGGTTCAGGAATTACAGGAACGCTTCTGGTGGCAATGGGAATGCAAGATCTTGGTTCCATATTCCGGCACCGTACAGTACGGTTCTGCAGTGGAAAAGGGCTATAATTTTAGGCAAAGCTTGTAATTAACTTTATTTTGGTCTTTGTCAGACTTCAGAAATCCGAACTGTCTTCTGAAGCTGCAACTTCATCGGAGGCTACGACTTTCTCAATATCACTGCTGCTCATACTTCTCTTAATTTGTAGGCTATTCCATTGCTGCTATCTTTTTTGTCAATAGGTAGCCTAATGGTTACTTTCCCATTTTCTCTCAGTTCTTGGCCCTCCTGTGAACCACCTGGATGCTGCATGGCCTTGCTGCTGATTGGCTCTAATAGGCTATACACTTCCAGTAGAGGGATGCAATGTTTTTTTTCCTCTGCGCACCAATCAAATGAACCTTAGAAGGTTGGGGGCATTGCTGATTAAGTGGGAGTTTGATGTAACGCATGACTTCAGTATTGTTATTGACGTCATCAGAAATTTGATAATTGTTATTGTTTTATCGCCCAGGCCTACGCCTCATAGAAGTTGAACGGTAGATCAATATAGGTGCTACATTCTCTATGCATTTCTTGGAAACTCAAAGGCTGAAATGAGAGCATGATCCATTTCTATTTATCCTAAACTTATACTCCTTTTTCCTTTGTATTCCTTATGAGTCCTTCTGAAAATAGACCCCGTGGTTGGCATTTATATTCATATGGCATTTAATTTCATATTAATCTTTGTTTTGGAGTTTTCACTGATGCAGGCAGCATGCTGAAATGTTTGAATCTTTAGCCTCGTTCAAATGAAAAATGTTTTGATTAATGTCATGCACTCTTGCAGAAGGGAAATACCTTTATTTTATTATATATATCTGTTCTCCCTGTTGTGTTTTCTCTAAATCCTCCAGTATTCTAAGTCTCCTCCCACTTCAGTCCTCAGATATCAGACGCAGACTGTCCACCGACGTGGCCGCCACCATGGGTGTGCCCCCGCTCACCCCCGGCAGCACCACACCCTGTTCTTCAGACACGGGCTTCAGTGAGCAGCGTCTGGACACGCCCCCCTCTTCCTTGGGGGGGCCCTACACCCCAGGGTCCTCCACCTCTTCCCAGGGTGGAGGCACGCCCTTCACCCCCCGCTCCGGGACCCCCTTCACCCAGGACTCGGGCTTTACTGCCAGGTTTGTTTGGCCCATGGGGGTGTAGAATGAAACTGGTATCATCTCTGTAGGACACTTTTATATTTGGCCTTTGAGTCTCATTAACTGTTGTGTTGTCAATGGATTATTGAGCATTTTACAACCCTATACTTGTGCGTTGATTCCATTCTGTCTTTCTCTTGTAGACATGGTAGTGTGGGTTACGGTGGTGGGAACAATTACCCCCCCCCTGACCTGTTGCCCTCTTCCTCCTGTTCTTCCTCTGCCGTCTCCTCCTCCTCCTCCTCCATTGGAGGATACAAGCCTTCCCGCTACCATGAAGACCCCCACGCACCCCCCCAAGAGCACCTCCCCTATCATAGGGGACGCCCCACCTATCCCCCAGCCGCCCCCTACCGCCCCAACGAGCCCCCCACTTACTCTACATTCTCCAATACCGGAGGAGGGGGGCCACACATGCAGCTGCAGCCCCCCTTCCCACCCCCCCCTCCCAGCTCCCAGTACGAGGCCCCCACCCACACAGAGAGGGAGCGAGAGAGGGAGAGAGAGCGGGAGCGTGACAGAGACCCAGGGGGGAGATATGCTGCCGGAATTGGTTCTAGGAGGTCCTCCTATCACCACCACCCACAGGACTTAAACTCCTCCTCCAAGGCAGTGTCATACCATCACCATCACCACTCAGAGCGGCGGGAGGACAGGGCCCACCGGAGCGGCAGCAGTGGGGGCGGAAGCAGCTCCACCTCCAGGTCCGGAGACCACGCCCACCAGAGGCACCGGAACCACCACCACTCCCACAACCATCACAGTGGCGGCAGCGGCAGCGGCAGCGGCAGCAGCCGGCGCCGAAGCAGCCACGACAGGGACGAGAGAGGGACAGGGACCGGGACCGCGACAGGGAACGGGACAGGACCCGCGAGAGCGAGTACCCCAATAACTCCAATTCCTTCAGCAACTCCAACTCCGGCCACTCCTCCACGCAGGTGTCCTCAAACAGCCTCTCCCCACCCCCTTCCACATTCTCACATCCCTCTAAAGAGCAGCCTCCACTCCCTCCTCATGACCCACCCCACTCCTTGCACCTGGAGCCCCCGCCGGTCTTCCGTCCGCCACAGGTAGCGGGCAGTCTTGGGGAGCGAGGGCCGGGGAGTGCCGGCAGTGACAAGGACTACCGACTCCTCCCCCACCACACCCCAATCCCACCCCCGCCACCGCTCCCCCCCCTCGGTCATCGCGGCTGCCGTCGCCGAAACCTACGGCACCATGGACTACGGCCAGGACAGCCCAGACAAGGATCAGTGGGTCAGGCCAAAGCGGCGGCCCACCACTCCACCTTCACCCCCCCAAACGGCCCTCCCCTCCTCTCCCCCCCATCCCTCGATCACCTCCTCCTCCTCTCCCTCCTCATCATCTGTCCCCCCACACTCCTCCTCCCTCTCCCCCTCCCTCCCGCCACTCCAACGCAACTCCTCCTCCCCCGAGCCGGACTCCACCAACGAGAGCCTGCCATTCGTTTACCACAGCAGCAGCCTGGACTCTCGTATTGAGATGCTCCTGAAGGAGCAGAAGGCCAAGTTCTCCTTCCTGGCCTCGGACGAGGAGGAGGAGGAGAAAAAGGCGGAGGAGGACGGCCGATCGGGAGGGGGCGGAGGGCCTGCAGGGGGCCCGGAGGGCAGGAAGACTAAGGAGAAGGAGGACAACAACAGCGAGCGAGAGAGGCACAGGCGGAGGGAGGGTGGCAGTGCAGGAGCCGGGGACCAGGAAGGAGGCAAGCCACGAAGGAAAAGTGAGAGAGAGCGGGATAGCCGCAGGAAAAGAGGGAGGAAAGAGGGGGCAGAGGTGGAGGGGAAGAAGAGCCCAGCGCAAGCTGTGGCAGCTCCTTCCTCCACCTCCTCAGCCCGCACGCCTCCGCCGGATGCTGCCCCGACACTGTTGAGCCGCACCGAGCCCACTCACTCTGGGCCAACGGACCCCCGCAAGAGACATGGGGCGCACACACCCTCCACCTACAACGGACAGGGCCAGGTAAGCACAGCCTTGCTGTTCAAGGGTAGGATAAGCAGGCTGATGGGAGGGAAAGTATAATTGTGTTGCATGTTTAGGGGGCTTACATTGGTGGGTGTCAGTGGTGGTTGGGTAAAGAGTTTTGAAAACAGATGAAAAACAATGTGTTGATTTTTCATTTTGTGTGTGTGTGTACGTTCACTTTATTTGTGTTCATATGTTTGTTGTTGTTTGCCCATTGTACAAGAGTGTGTGTTTGTCTCTTGAGTTTGCATGACTCCAACCTCACTTGGAGGAGATTCAAGCCAACTCAGTCATTGACCTGCAACATAACACTGGCTAAAACTGAACCAATCAGATTGCAGGAAACCAGTCTTGCAAATTGTAACTTCCCTTTCCGATTGCTCTATGTGGAGTGTCTGGAGTTGTGTGCATGCCTCTAATCTATCGGTTAGTAGGCCCGTGTATCTATTTTATAAAATTATTATTATTCTTTTATTTTACTACTTAGGCAAAGTACTCCGTCACTGTTGCTTTGCCCTTCTCAGCTATCTGTGAATAAAACCGTGTCAATTTAATGTTGTTCTGTTTGGGTTTTCAGTCATTAAATTGCAGGGGCTTGTCATTGATCTGTCGGCCTCCAGTGTTGGTCATTGTGCATTGCAGTGTCCAGTCAGTCACCATGCTTGAAAGCTGTGCTCTCTGTCCCCCACCAGCCGTCCCCACACTCATCCGGCGAGGACATGGAGATTTCAGATGAGGACGACGGAAATGCAATTGCGTCGAGCAACGCGGCCCCGCCCTCCTCCTCCCCCACTCCCTCATCTCAGTCTGCCCCGCCCACCCAAGCTGCCGACCCCTCCTCTTCTCCTTCTCCCCTCTCTGACTCCACACCGCACTTTGGCACTGTCTTGCCTCCACCCATGCCCTCATATCCCCCTCACTTACCCCCACCCCCGCCTCCTGGCTTTTCCCTCCAGCCCCCTCCTCCACCCGGCATACCACCGCCCCTCCCTCACATGGAGCTCCACCCAGAGTACCCCCCTCCCATCCCTCCCCACATGTATGACTATGCCAGCTCCATGGAGCTCATGAACCAGTATAGTGGAGGGGCGCCCATGTCCTTCCAGATGCAGACACAGATGCTGAGCCGCCTGCACCAGTTGCGCATGTCCTCCAGCAACGGCACGGCCTCCCCCAGTGATGCCCCGCCCTCCGACTACGGCCCGTCATATCCGCACGGCCTCTCCCACCTCCACTCCCTCCCTCCGCCCCACCCCCCTCCGCACCCGCACCACCCGTACATGGACCAAGAGGGAGGGGGCGTGCACTACGACCAGGACCACCGCTACCTGCCCCTCCCTATGCCGTACGCCTATCCCGACCCCCACAACCCCCAGCTCCCGCCCCCTCACCACCACGGCCTCCCTCCCCCCCACTCCCCCTGGCCCCCTCACCTCGTACCCCACCACTACCCCTCTTACCTGCACCCGCCTCCTGGCACACCGGCTCCGCCCCCCTACGGCCCGCTGTCCTCCTCGGCCACCACGCCCACCTCATCGTCGTATGGGGTGCAGTTTGGGGGGGAGGATAGCGCCCCGATGGCCTCCCAGCCCCATCACCCCCACGAGGCCACCGTGCAGATGGTGCTGGCCACACTGATCCAGGAGATGAAGAGCATCATGCAGAGGGATCTCAACCGCAAGATGGTGGAGAACATCGCCTTCGGCACCTTTGATGAGTGGTGGGAGCGCAAGGAGAGGAAGGCCAAGGTAGGGCAGTGCACTGTCACAGTGCCGTAGTTTGCACTTGTCTCACATGGTGTATAAAATACTATAAATACTATCAAATTTGGCATTGTGCATTTCAATTGTCATTCTACCTTTTCATATATTTTAAATGAACCAATTTCAGTTGTGAAAACTAACCAAGAAGCAAAAAGATGTTTGTCCCTGAGCTCTTAATCAGGAGAAGATGTGACCAAAACAAAGAGAGATGCTGTCATCAAATTCATTTGTCTTCCTCTACCGTCACATTCAAACTGGCCTACCGGGTGGTCTAGCGGTTACAACGTTCGATGCTGGCCACTGCGACGGGTTTGATTCCACCGGCCGCGCCAGTATCGGCTCTGGCCAGGAGTGGCACTAGGGGGTGGCAATTGGCTGTCTGCCCCAGGGTGGGGGGAGGGAAGCCAATGCGAGTTTGCTGCGTATAGGAGTGGCCCTGTGTGCACATACTGGAATTACGGTGACGGCTTGGTGGGTTCCAGCTCGAAGGAGGCGGTGCCCAGCCGCATGTCACTGCCGGTATCAGTAACTACGGCAGCAAACTCCTGTAAGATGTATGTGGGAGTGGGATAATTGACATGAAAAAGGAGGGGTATAATTGGATACTAAAAATGGGGAGACAACAGCAGAAACATTTACGCAATGGAGGGATGCTGGGAAAGGAACCAAGGACTTATTTATTATTTAATTTTTTGCTAATTAATGTGTGCATTTATTTTTATTTTTATTTCGTTAAACCATTTTTTAACCAGGAAGGACAGTTGGTGTGGAAAAATAGATGTAGATGATCAAAGCACTAGGCATCTGTGCATCAGGGGTGCTAACTATATGAAGTGTACGATCGGAATACTGTTACCTAGGATACTCCGATAAAACCATAATAATATGAGAGCATGAGATGCAGAGATGCCTTATGGTATGGTTAAGCAAAATGGGCTGTGAGTAGGTTGGGTTGTTGAGTGAACGAAAGCAATTAAATAATCTCCCTCTGAAAGCCTCAAGTCATCATCCTACATGAATCATTGCAAGATGTGAAGAAAAATATATCATGAGATTTTTTTTTTAAATCAGTGACTCGGAAGTTCAGGCTATGTGTTCACCCATAGGTGGGCGTGTACGGCAGACACAGTTGGAGGGTGTTTTGAGAAAACCATAATAACGCTTGGCCAGAGCTTAAAAATCGATGTTGCGGTAGAATGTCCGATGCTGCCAGTTTTGGCTCTGACCGAGAGTGCCACTAGGGGGCGGCAATTGGCTGTCCATAAAATATTCTGCAACATATACATTTAAAGGAGTTTCTTTGCTGTATCTCAGTATCTATGCAGCTTGCATATGTGCATGGCCATACAATTATGATTGAGCACACACTCAATCATAAAATCCTTCTGAAATCGGCAGAGGCTCGTTAGCTGGAAATAGAAGAAGGTTGAACCAATTGTTGTGCTTTCAACTACCAGTCTGTGTGGTTAACAGGGCAATTCGCCTCTAAGTTAAGTGTTGTCTCTCTGATGATTACATTGATTTTATTCAATTGAATTTGAATCTGAAGTTAATCTGACTTGAACAAATTGAATGATACTGCAAGAGACAAAAGTTAATTGGGCTACCAGCCACTGGTCACTGATAATTCCTCAAGTTGTCTCGTTTCTGAAGCAAAATAAACGTAAACCGTTTGAGAACCTCCGCTATTACGTTCACAGACAGAATGTATAGGCGATAAAATAAAAATAAAAAGTCAATTTAAGAGTATGTAAAAAAAACTTTGCATATGGTCCTACAGAGACTACAGTTAGATATTGGCAGAACCATTAAACAATAAACACTGCCCTTGCTCAATTGTAATATATCCAAATAAAAACACATGCCTTGTTAATTCTGTAGTAGGCCTAAGGGAAATGAGGCAAAAGCCATAGAGGAGCTGGAAGTTTTGGTGCTATACTATACCACTTTGTGTTAGGCTCATGGTGGCTGTGTCCATTTTCTTGTCTTTTTTTCAACACAACCGAGGGCCAGGATCGCAAACGAAATTGGGTTGGTGGGTCAGTGCAGGCACGTGAAAGTCAGTGAGTTGAAACATTAACGGAGAGACTTAAGAACCAGTAACCAAAAACAACTGCTGGTGGATCTTCTTTCGATGTGTAAGGGGAATCATGAAGAGAAGATACAGATTAACACTATCCAATGATAGATTAAATTGTTGTGGAATGTTTAATAACATTTAACACAAAGAATTAACCTAATAATAATATAAACATTTACATTTCCAGTTAATTTTATATTAAGCCAATTATTATTATTTGTGATTAGTGTTGGGACATATATTGGTGTCACCCCTTGGATTTTAAATCTTTAAAGAAAAAAAGTTTTTTTGCTCTTTTCCCGTTTTCTTCCAATTTAGTAGCTAATTATATCCTCTATTTATTTCGATTCACCCTCCCCCACAAACTCACCCGTCCTCCGGTTCAAGCCAATTCCCTGAGGTGAGCGATGATCCGCCTCCTCCAAGACGGAACTTGCCCACCTACTTCTGGAGACACCCTTCGTGTTTGGCACAGTCTGGTTTCGAACCGCGACCACAATAGGCAGCTCACACTCGCAAAGCACATTTACATTACATTGCCATTTAGCAGATGCTCTTATCCAGAGTGACTTACAAGATGTGCATTGATACATGGTAAGATCAATCATTGTTCGTGCAAGAGATCAGTGTAGTAATACAGTAATAGACATTGTTGGCAGCTGCATACCTTGCCTGTAACACAGAGAAAAAAGGTTAATATAATAATTTTTTAAAAATTGTATCAGACATAAATACGAAATACAGTATTAAACATGAAACCAGTGGTGAAAACAATTAGTTAATATACAGAATCAGTGGTAGTGGAGTCTGAAGAGGTCGATTTTGAGTCTCTTGCAGAAGACTGCTAGTGATTCTGTGGTCGTGACCGAGTGCGGAAGATTGTTCAACCACCGAGGGGTCAGGACAGAGAAGAGGCGAGACCGCGGGGAGCGGCTGCCTGGGGCCTGGAGGGATGGAACAGTCAGTTTGCCAGAGGAGGCAGAGCGGAGGGGTTGGCTGGGGTGTAGGGTGTAGGGTGTAGGGTGTGATGAAGCACCAGTCAATGTGAGCGCGTTAGACTGTTACGCTGTCCGAGGCCCCCAGATTTAAAAAAATGTATAACCATTAGGGGCATATTTTCACGCTCCTTATTCCACCTTCCCCCATCTCACAAGTATAAAACCTGTGTTGTGAGTCTTGAATCAGCTTTTTTCGATTGAAGCGCATTTGTCAATCTCAACCTGTGAATACAAACCGGTACGAATAGACCCAAATCATTATTTTCCATGGGAGATGAGGGGGTGGGGAAATCCACACGTGCATCCACCAATCAAAATTAAGTTGCTCTATAGCCATTCAGGGAAATAGTAGGTCATAACCAATCAGTGAGCAGGCGACAGCTTACAGTGTTTCCTTATCTATGATTTTGATGTTAGTGATAGGCACAATGATATTGAAATGGTGTATGAAGATTCTATTCAGCTGTGCTTTATCATGAATATCAGCACTGCTAGGAAGTCTGGTTGAAGAATCAGCATCCAGGATCTGTTTTATAATGTTAAATAATGCACACTTTTTAGGAGAAATTTTTGAGAAAGCATTGTGATGTAGAACACCTGTATTACACCAGGGGGCGTAAAAGCAATTGTTTAAAGCAATCATCAAAAAAATTCTACATTTTTCTCAAAAACATGTCACAGTTATTGGCGCTCTTAGAAATTCTTATGAACATAATCTAAATTAAGTATCTTCCCATTTATATATATTTTTTTTTAACTTCACCTGAATCTTTAGGAACTCTTAAGTGGTCATCCGTGACTTCCTGTTTCACTGGGGTATAAATATGAGGTGACAGTAACACAGGCCAAACTCCCTTAGTCGACTAAATCCATCAACATGGGTAAGATCAGAGACTACACAAATTAAAAGAGACTAAAGGTTGTTAACCTTCATGAATCAGGCAATGGCTGTAAAAAAAATAGCTACATTGCCTGAGAATAGCCATGTCCACTATTAAGGCAATAATTAAGAAGTTTAAAACAACTGGAGCTGTGATGAACCTACCTGTAAGAGGACGCAAGTGTATTTTGCGTCCTTATTTTTTGATAAGGATTCGTTTTTTCTTTGAATAATTTTACTTCAATTAAAGGTTAGATTTCTCTCATATTTTGAGTGTAAGATCAAACTGATTAACAACAGCCTTTTATTTATTTTATTTATTTTATTTTTTTTTTCCTCCATAACCTTTTTGCTTATCTTCACCAAGTGTGCCAATAGTGTGTGTGTTACACACACACACAGTAGGCTCTGTTTTATTCATACCTTTGATAAAGATGAACAAAAGAGATTGTATACAATGATTATATTACAATTAACTATATACAGTGAAGGAAATAAGTATTTGATCCCTTGCCGATTCTGTGGACAGGTGTCTTTTATACAGGTAACGAGTTGAGACAGGTGTCTTTTATACAGGTAACGAGTTGAGATTAGGAGTAAAGCGAGAGGACTAATCTAACCGGTCTGTGGGAGCCAGAATTCTTGCTGGTTGGTAGGGGATCAAATACTTATTTTACACAATCAAATGCAAATCAATTTATATCTTTTATATAATGTGATTTTCTGGATTTTTTTTTGATATTCTGTCTCGCACTGTTAAAATAGACCTACCATTAAAATTATAGACCGTTCATTTATTTGTCAGTGGGCAAACTTACAAAATCGGCAACGGATCAAATACTTATTTCCTTCACTGTAAGTAAATCGGTATATTTTATGCTCCTCCATTTTATGTTTCTCTCTTGGCCATTATAACAGCAAGTAGTCATATTCTGTAGTGTCGTACAAGGTTATGGAACTTCTTGGGGGGGATCCTCAACCTCTTGGGGGGGATCCTCAAGGGCCCCAGGGTCTGTGGATGCAAAACAATTCCAAAGCATTCAAGATCCACCACCATGTTTCACTGTACCCATGAGGTACTTTTCAACATTGCTTGCATTCTTTGGATGCCAAACATAATGCTGATGTGCATGCCCAAAAATCTTGATTCGGCCACAAGAATTGTAGATCAGATGCAGTTTTACGAATTCAAGATACTAATAATAATAATGTTTAAATATTTTTATGTCAATCCCCCCTAGTAATGTGAGTTTGCTGCCGTAGTCCTGCGACCGGTAGTGACAAAGGCGAAGTAATGTCTCCTCCGAGACGACACTCGCCAGGCCGTCGACCGTAACCTCGTACTACAGGGCCACTCTTATGCGCAGTGAACGTCATGCAAACGTGATGCTTTCAGGGAGTTATTTGCCTTTCACCATGATGATGGCTGACCACAGTATTTCAAACATTTGTATACCCTAGGGAAACGGGAAACCATTGTAGGCCACTGTATAGTTCCATAACCTTCCAATGAACTTCAAAAAAGTTGTATATTTTTGAAGATTTGTTTTTGTTGGATTAAATTTAAAAGAATAGTTAGGGGTATGAATAATTGTGATCCAGATGTTTTCTAGAAAAAACATTATTAATTAAACAAAATGTGTTTTTCCGAACAATTGTATTAGTAATGTAGGTTTGGAATTTGAGCATAAGAAATACCTAATTACTTTTATAGTTTATTTCATATGATCTCTTTTGTTCATCTTTATCAAGGGTATGAATACAAACTGAGCCTACTGTGTATGTTTATATATATATTTATATATACACATGTATATTGTTGTTGTAAATGAACTAACTTTGTTGTGCTTCTCACATTCTTAAATTGTCACCTCCCCCTCTTCCCCAGCCCTTCCAGACAGCAGTGCGGGGGCTTCCTGTGGTGCGGGAGGAGGAAAAGAAGGAGGAGAAGGAGAAGCCAAGTGGCCGGCCGCGGGAGCCCCTGCTCTCCCTGGTGGACTGGGCCAAGAGCGGGGGCCTGGAGGGCTTCTCTCTGCGGGGAGCACTCAGGCTGCCCTCCTTCAAGGTATATTCAATATACGGTTTTCACTTTACTCTAAAATGACATTCATACTTTATCTGCTTAGCATACACCCTTACCCAGAACGACTTCAACTACTTTAAATGTTTTTTTTTTTTTTATTTTTTTAAAAAAAAATTAAACGCACTATCCATGCGCTGACGCAATTCAGATTAAGCAGCTTGCTCAAGAGTACAGAAGCAGTGCCCCATCTGGGATTTGAACCTACAAATTTAAACCAGCAACCACTATGCTAAACTGCTGCACACAATATTCAGACTACTATATGTGTGCATTCCCCAGGTGAAGAGGAAAGAACCCCAGGAGCTCACCGATGAGGGGGAGCTGAAGAGACCCCGCCCTTCCACACTACCCGACGAAGAGTATGAGGGTGAGCTCTTTGTCCTGTTCACACTCAATATGGTGGCTGTTACACACAGACACAACATTTATCAGCCTAAATGTATATACAATGACATTCAGTGTATGAGTGACGTGCTCCCTATCACACAGACCTGTACCAGGAGAAAGGTTCCGGTGCCTCCAGGGTGCTGCAGGAAGGGGAGGAGGGGGCAGAGGCAGAGATGGACGGGAGGAGGAGGAGGACGAAGAGGATGAAGAGGCAGAAGCCCTTGGGCTTGGACAGTGAGGGAGAGGAGACCTCTGACGGCTCCTCCTCAGACAAGGCATGTCTCCCCCAGCGTCACTGAATCTCCTCTCACAGCGTGGGCCTTTTCCATCCACATCACTTCATATGTTTACTCTATTTAAGGTTATGGCTGGCTACACGTTTATTTATGCTTAGCTTGTCCCTTGTTCCTTTTGTTAGTTTGATAACACAAAACTAGAACGTGGATTGACTGGCTGGAAATTAGGGTTGATGCATTTAACTGCATTAGATGCATTTAACTGCATTATGCATTCTTTTTATTAGTTGTATATGCACTATTCATGAGAGGTGTACTTGCACACTGCTTGTGCGTGTTTATATTGGCATTTAAAATGTGCAATATTGTAAAGCTCTTGCATAATACTGTACTATGCTGAACTTACATGCTTTATGCTCACATCATTTCCAGAAGGTGGGATATTTCTTTTTAGCTACCATTGCAGACCACAATTCCTCTGCTTAGCCTATACCCACACATTAACACATTGTCTTTGTAGGAGGACGATGACGATGAAGACAGCGATAAAGACGATGAGTCAGAAGGTATCCTCACGTTTTACATACATTGGCCACATTCTCCTGCAACTCAGAGAGCATTAATCAGTCACGGTGTCAGCCAGCATTAACCCAGCTATCTTTGTCCCCTTCAGATGAGGCAGTGAGCGCTGACAGCGACGACGAGAGCGGCTCCTCATCCTCTTCAGAGAGCACATCTTCCTCTTCGTCCTCTTCAACCTCCTCAGAGGAGGATGAAGAGGAGGATGAGAGAGCAGGGGAGAGTGAAAGCCTGGACACCATGGATGAGTCAACAATGGACAGCACGGTTCTGGACCGGGAGAGAGAGGAGAGGTATAGAGTACAGGGCTTTGCTTTCTTTGGTTTTACATGTTTTATGCTCTGGTTTGTATCTATATGTATCTTAATATTTGGTAGAAGCACCTTTATCTGCAATTGTAGCTGTGAGTCTGGTTGAGTAAGCCTCTACCAGCTTTGTAGATCTGGAGACTGCATTTTTCACCTATTCTGCTAAATTGTTTGAGCTCTATCCGGTTGCATGGGGACCATTGGTGAACAGCAATTTTCAAATCTTTCCATAGATTCTTAATGGGATTATGGTCTGGGCTTTGACTAGGCCAGTCCAGGTCATACATTTGTTTTGTTTTTAAACCACTCCAATATGACTTTTGCTGTATGCTTTGGGTCATTGTCCTGCTAGAATATAAACCTTCTCCCAAGTCCCAGGTCTCTTTCAGAGTGCAGCAGGTTTTCCTCCAAGACTTGTCAATGTCTTGCATCATCCTTTTGCCCTCTATTTTGACCAGTTTTCCAGTCCTTGAAGCAGAGAAGCATCCTCATAGCATTAGGCTCCCGCCACCATGTTTCACAGCAGGGATAGTGTTCTTGGGATGAGGCATAGTGTTAGGCTTGGGCCAAACATAGTGTCTAACATTGAGGCCAGAAGGTTCACTCTTGGTCTCATCAGATAGACCATAGATTCTTCCTCCACTTGGTTTGAAAGTCTCCCACATGCCTTCTGGAAAACTTGAGGCAAGATTTCATGTGTTTCTTCAACAATGGTTTTCTTTTTGCCATCCTCCCATAAAGTGCAGATTTGTGAAGCACCGAGGATTTTTGTGTTTCTCCCATCTCTGTCATGGAAAACTGTAACTCTGTCAGACCTGCCATAAGCTTCTTGGTGTCCTCCCTAACAATTACCCTTCTCGCACGGATGCTCAGTTCTGGAGGACGGCCTGTTCTAGGCAATGTCACAGTTGTGCCATATTCTCTCCATTTCTTTATGATTGACTTAACTGTGCTCCAGGGCATATTCAACATCTTTGAAATCTTCTTGTCTTTCCCCTGATTGGTGCTTTTGAAGGACCTTTTCTCAGATTTGAATGTTCTTTGGTCTTCATGATGAAGCTTTTCTTGAAAATACACTAACCAACTGTGGGACCTCTCAGACAGGTGTATTTAATTCAAAATCATTGGAAGCATATTAATTGTACACAGGTGGACTCCAATAAAACTTTTTATAAAAAATACTTTTATACCCACTAAATATATATATACACAATAAAAAACGTATTTCTTAATTTGTCATCGTGTATGTGACTTGACCATTTTTATGTGGTGCTGTTTGGGGTGGGAAATTGACATTGTCTGCATGGTTATTTCAGGGAAAGAGACCATCTCAACCAATCAAGTCTGGCTGTTGCTTCTGAGGGCTTGGGCATGGACCCCTCCCACAGTGCAGAGGTCCAATCAGGTCAGTCACAGCTCATGAGGTCACAGTGGGTCTAGTTAATAATGGATGTGCAGTTATAGCTATGATTGTTGAATGATTTGTACAAAATATGAAATATAAACTCAATTGGATTTTCACCCTTTTATTTCTCTCAGTTAAAATCGAGGACCGAAAGACAGAAACCGCAGCGAAACAAACAGCGGCATCTCCTCTCTCATCTTTGGAAGGCCGCCCCCCACCACCTCGCCCTTCCTCCCCCATCCTGCTCCTCCCTCCCCTCAAGAAGCGCCGCAAGACCGTCTCCTTCTCCACAGAGGAGACGGAGAACAAAGTGGCCCAGCCCTCCTCCCTCCTCACCGACCCCCTCTCCCCCTCTCCATCCCCTGCCCCTATGCATTCCCTCCTCCTCTCCCCAGTCAAAGCCCAGCTGCCGGAGTCCATCCTCACCACGTCTTCCCCTGGAGCTGCCCCAGCTCCGCCTCCCGCTCCAGCCTCCTCCCCAGTCAAGCCCCTACCTGTGCTCCTCCCTTTCGCTTCCAAGCCCGGCGAGGCCACCACCCTCTCCCCCTCCCCCTCCCCCGCGTGCATTCTTACTGTGCCCCCTCCAATCCGCTCCTTGCGTCCGGACGAGAACAAAAAGAGCCCCGGCCCTCCAGCATCCCCCCAGACCACCCTCACCAAGTCCCCACCTGCCTCCAAACGGGGCTTCATCAAGGACTCTTCCCCGAAATCTCCTGTCCTCTCTCCCACTCCTGTGTGTCGCACTGTGCAGAATTTACCTCTGGATCATGCCTCCATGGTCAAGATCACCTTCGAGGAGCCAGTCTTCGCCCCTACCCCTACGGCCTCGGCCCAGAGGGGCCGCCCCAGGGGCCGCCCTCGGACGGTCAGCCTCTCGGCCACGGCGGCGTACCCCGCCGCTCTCAAAGAGGAGGAGGGGGGTGAGGAAGAGGCGCAGGTGGTGCGGGAGCAGAGGCTGAGACTCAGGGAGCAGCTTGGGGCCTCCAGCCTTCTGCAGTTGGCCACCACGGCTGACCTCTCGGTCCTGGCAGATGTGGCGCTCAAGCTGGACCCCGAGACACAGGACTCCGAGGAGACGGAGACGTCGGACGAGGCTGAGGAGCAGCAGCAGCAGCTGGAGCGTGTGGCCTTGCAGCCACCTGCCCTCAACCCAGAGGGGCTTCTAGTCTGGCAGGAGCACAACTACTCCAAACCCCTCACCCCCTCTGGAGCCCCCACCCAGAGGAGGACCAAAGCAGACACCCACTCCGTCATCCTCCCCACTGACATCGACCTCCACGCTGTCTCTGGGGTGCTGGAGGCGCCCGAGGAGGTGATTGGGGAGCCCCAGGTAGCCAAGGGGGAAGTAGCAGAACTCTACCCGCCAATGGAGACTCTGTCTGTGGTAGGCGTGCTCAGCGAGACCGGGGAAGCTGAGACCAAAGCCCCTGTGACTGCACCTAACAAGAAGAGGGGAGCAGGAGCCAGAGAGGCTGATATGGAGGAGGTGGAAAAGGGCAAGATCAAAGGGAGGAAGAAAAGGAGGAAAGAAAAAGAAAAGCAGGAGCAACAGCAGATCAAGAAACAGAAGGAACGACAGAGCAAGAAGCAGAGGAAGAAGAAGTTAGAGGTAGAGGGGTGGGGGATGCTGGGAAGTATCAGTAAAACTGTTTGTATACAATTGTTATATGTTGTTTATTTTAGATTTATTCCCAACTACATCTTTAGGCATTCAAGCCCAAAGGGCAGAAGCCTATTCTTGCTGGCTCACACATTTTTGCACTTTTCTGTCATGGACTTCTATATTGCAACTTATTGCTTAATCGGGAAAAAACTTGGCCAGCCCGTCACACGTGGTTTGAACTTGTGCATGGAACCTTTTTCCGAAGCATTGCCACATCCAGTATGGCTGAAAAAAATATATATTATCATTTTTAGCACCATCTTCGAAGCCTCTCTGCAGACTTGGCAGAACATTGGCAAGTGTAGTATCTAACTTAAGAAATTGCGTGCTTATACTAGACATGTGTTCCCACTTAAAATGGAAAGGATTAGATCACATATCTCTTGTGGTCTCGGCTATGTCCTGCCTTGTTCCCCATTTTGCTAACAGCATGCTCAAAATCATGCTTTTTGGCCTTTTTAAAAACACCTCCTTAAAGCCTCCTCTGGACACATCTCAGAGATTTATAATTACATCACACATAGTCCTTAGGTTGTGGGGTACTGGAACTGCGAAGGAATAATCGCTATTACATACGCTTTGCTGGCCACAGCCCCTAATGTTCACCATCCATCAAAATGAGTGGTTCCCAAAATTATTTTGTGATCCTCTGTATCCAACATTTCACTTTGCAGAACTTTTATAATCAAACCATTCCCAAAATGGCATAACTTTTTGAGTGAACAACGTTAAAGCATGACTAAATCTGACTGCTTAAGTCCTGGGGTGTTAATGTGGTAATATGGGACATTTATTCTTCACGGCATGCATAGCTATTTCTGACATAATGCTGCCTTCAGAATGCAAACCTTCAATAGATATTAATATCTAATTAAGAATGATAAAAAGCTTGTTTCAATTAGGAGGTTGTGGTTGGGAGAAAATCAGTATACACAGGGGTCCCCGAGCACCAGGATTTATAACCACTGTCAGCCATGCCCCCCTAACGTTTTCCAAAGCTTAACATGACATGGTGGGCATTTTGTATGTTGCGAATACACGCCAAAAAGTTGTTTCTCCTCATGTACACTCTAAAGTTTTTATTGTTGAAGAGGGCTTAGAAGCCTCCAAGGTTGCCTGCAGCCTCTTGTTTTAGTTAGAGGTTACAGATTCATCTTGGTTGATGAACCAAGATGCCTATAGAGAGTTAGTTAGTTGTCTATGATTATTAACAGTTAAAACTTGAGCTTTTGGAAATCCCTTCAGTGGCTATAGTGCCTTCTTAATACTTTTTGCAAATTATTTATTTTTGTCTTAACTATAGCAATCAAGATTTGTTTGTATTCAATAATCTTTTTAACTTGTCCCAAACACAGCTGTGTGCTTCCCAGTCAAGATAACATTAACTGGTCTGTCTGTAGCTGTGGAGCCCCAGTGCTGTGCTGCACATATTTGATTTTTTCATTTTGTTCTGTGTGCCGAGATGCACACATTTGCTTATTCCGCTCTGTCCCCCCTCTTTCCCAGGAGCTGGAGCTGGATCTGGAGGAGGACGTGGACGTGGAGCAACTGGAGCCCGGGGAGCTCAGCAATTCTGAGGAGGAGCTGGAGGAGGAAGAGGAAGAGGAGCGTGAGCTGGAGGAGCTGAGGAAGAGCGAACGGTTGTTCCTCCAGCCAGCACGGCCCAAGCCCATCCCTCGACACGCCCCCAAGTCATATGAGCAGCGGAGCGAGTTTGAGCAGATGACCATCCTCTACGACATCTGGAACTCTGGGCTGGACACAGAGGACATGCGCCTCCTCAA
This sequence comes from Aldrovandia affinis, assembly GCA_029706075.1. NCBI lineage: Eukaryota > Metazoa > Chordata > Actinopteri > Notacanthiformes > Halosauridae > Aldrovandia > Aldrovandia affinis. Next base: position 4,230,918 of record JAINUG010000063.1, on the reverse strand, counting down.
GATGACCTACGAGAAGCTGCTGCAGGATGACCACAGCACCGACTGGCTCAATGACACACACTGGGTCCAGCACACCAATATCCTTTATGAGCTGGGAGCACTGAGAGCCCTGAGAATTACTGTACAACAATGCAGTGGGTAAATTCAGACCTGGAAGTGTTCAGTCTTGCTTTCCTTCCACCTTTCCTCATTTTAAATCAGCTGCTGATAGTCACATGGTTCACCTTTTCAGGGATCCATGCTTTTTAGGACCTGACTACATTAGATCGCATAGCAAAGTTATGTCCAGTGTGGTTAGTCTGGCTTTGTAGTGGAAAGATCTTGGTGTTACATAAATATAAACAGTGCAGTGCCTGTGTCTGGTGATTATGACCCTTGACCCCAGCCTCCACTCACCAATATCCCGAACCCGCGGCGCAAGAAAAAGAATCAGGACGAGCAGCTGCGGGAGCATCAAACAGGCTGTGCCCGCAGCGAGGGCTACTATGCCATCAGCCGCAAGGAGAAGGATATCTACCTCGACATCGATCCCGTGACCTCCCTGGAACCTGACTATGACATCACGGTAGCCACACACCACAATCCACTGTCTGACTCAAAAACTTGCACTATGAGTTCAGAATACAGTATGGTCTCATTAAAGCTAATTTATTTATTTGGCATACACTCATGCAGAGACACTTTTCTTGGCTGGTTTGGTAATTGGAATATGATAATAGGACAAGGTGTTGTGGTACATGTACAGATAATAGGGTACTGAATCACAAGTAGCACATCAGTGATCAAGCATAATGTAGGCTAGTGGCAGATGCAGCACCAAGATGTATAGATATAGTGCTAAGATGTATAGACTTACAACCAAGGCTCGTATAAACATATGCACACGGTGCTTAGAAGGCTTAAATGTAATTGAATTACATTTGTTCAAATTGGTGTTTTCTGTTCAACTACCGGCAAACTAGGATGCCACAGAGCAGGAAGGAGAGATTTGATTGTGTGAGTCCTCTGATCCCCCCCCCCCCCACATATCGTTATTCCTCAGGGCACGAACCGTGTGCTGTCAGAGAGACGCTCAGAGCAGCGCCGTCTCCTCAGTGCCATTGGGACCACGGCTGTCATGGACTCTGATCTGCTGAAGCTCAACCAGCTCAAGGTACAAGCCACAGAGACGGGCTCACCCTACTCCATAGGCTCAAAGCCTTTGGTATAACCCCCATACTGTTAAATCAGCAGAAGCAGTTTTTTCGCTGATGTCAACACTAAAAATGTGTTCACTAAGGATGAGAATTCAACCACTTGGGACTAAATGGATAAAACAGGCTTTCTCTCCGTGGAATCTGGATGGGAGTCTGTGTCTCTGAAATTCATGTTTTATCCCCACAGTTCCGGAAGAAGAAGCTGCGGTTCGGCCGCAGTCGGATCCACGAGTGGGGGCTGTTTGCCATGGAGCCCATTGCTGCAGACGAGATGGTCATAGAGTATGTTGGCCAAAACATCAGACAGGTACTGAGCTTCTTTTACTGGAATGTATTATTAGGGACAAGTTGGAATCATTGTTGAAGAAAAATAATAGTATTTTAAGGGAGAGCCAACATGGTTCTCTCAAGGGGAGGTCATGCCTAACAAACCTGGACTTTTTTGAAGAGGCTACAAAGTGTTTTGACCTGAACCAGGCTTATGATATTATATATTTGGACTTTCAAAAAGCATTTGACAAGGTATGAATTATTCAAATGAATTCAGTAGGAATTACAGGAGCTGTTTGAGTGGATTAATAATTGGCTGCAAGGGCAAATACAGTAACAGTTAGGTGGGGTCGTATCTGTACTAGGTGCTGTGGGCAGTGAAGATCCGCTGCTCTTCCTTATTTACATAAATTAACTTGATATCATTGTTAGTAGCAAAATAGTTAAATTTGTCAGATGATACTAAACTTGGGGGTTTAGCAAACAGTTTGGAAATGACTAAAGTAATACAAGATGATTTAAACAAAATCCAAGAATGAGCAGAAACATGGCAGATGACATTCAACATTGCTAAATGTAAAGATATCCATGTGGGAAATAAAAACATTAGACAGGAGTATTTTATGAGAGGAGAAAAATTAGTAGGTGTTCAATTTGAAAAAGACAGCAGTGAAAAAGGCCAACAGGATGCTGGGATACATAGCAAAATGTATTGAGTATAAATCAAAGGAGGTTATATTAATGTTATATAATGTCTTTGTTCGACCTCACTTAGAGCACTGGGCACCACACTACAAGAAAGATATAGAAGCTCTTGAAAAGGGGCAATAAATTGGTACCTGGTATGAAAGGTAAAAGTTATAGACCTAAGGCACTCAATCTATTTAAGCTTAGCAAACAGAGACATAGGGGGGATTTGATTGAGGTTTTTAAATTCCTAAAAGGGATTAACAAAGTACATTTACATTTTTACATTTTAGGCATTTAGCAGATGTTCTTATCCAGAGCAACTTCCACAGTTTACATTTCTTTAAACAGCTGGATTTTTTACTGAAGCAATTCAGGTTAAGTACCTTGCTCAAAGGTACAACAGCAGTGCTCCCACCTGGGAATCGAACCAGTAACCTCTGAGTTACAAGCCCAGCTCCCTAACCATTACACTACACTGCCAGCCACAAAGTGAAGTACCAAAGATTTTTTAAGATAAGTTTGGTTAGCAGAACAAGAGGCAACAGTTGGAATTAGTTCAAGGCAAATTCTGCACAGATATTAGGAAGTTTTTCTTTACACAGAGAGTTGTCAATGCCTGGAACAGCTTGCCAGGTCGGGTAGTAGAGGCAGGAACACTTGGGCTATTCAAGTCCAGGCTAGATGCAGTACTAGATACTCTTTAGATTAGGACATGACAAAGCTTAAATGGGCTGAACGGCCCGTCCATGCGAGAATATTTCCTATTTGTTAGTATAGCCACAAAAACAATATATGCACCACTCGCTGCGCTTGACAGATCCTCCCTGATTAAAGGATACCAATGTTGGCATCTCTGGAATATAGCCAATTTTGCGTTTTTGTACAGGTTAAGACATCGACCTGTGTCTTCAGATAACTGCATGCAAGCGAGCGCGCATTTGATTTTTAATGTGTCACCATGCTTTTTCAGATGGTGGCTGACAATCGAGAGAAGCGCTATGCCCAGGAGGGCATTGGGAGCAGCTACCTGTTCCGGGTGGACCATGACACCATCATCGATGCCACCAAGTGTGGCAACCTGGCCCGCTTCATCAACCACTGCTGCACTGTGAGTACAGCCTCCCAGTCCACCTGCACACACCAACCCAGTGAACACTGTCAGATCAAGATGGTTATATCTCTCACTTTTTCAACCTCCCCTCCTGGTCAAACCCACTAATTTTTGTGCTTTTTTGTGCTTTCTTCCTTCTTTTTCTCCATCATTCCTCTGTATCCCCCCCACTTTGCTCGATCTTGTCACACAATCCTTTCCCCTCTCACAGCCCAACTGCTACGCAAAGGTGATCACCATCGAGTCTCAGAAGAAGATCGTGATCTACTCTAAGCAGCCCATCGGCGTCAACGAGGAGATCACCTATGACTACAAGTTCCCCATTGAGGAGAACAAGATCCCCTGCCTGTGTGGGACGGAGAACTGCCGCGGCACACTCAACTAGCGGGCGACCGTGATGAATGGACCAGGACCGGACTGGGGGAGGACTGTAAGAGGACACGTACCATTCACAAGGCCCAAACACATGGCCTTCCCACCTCTAGCTCTCTCTTACCCAGTCAGAGAACACCTCTGAGCAAAAATGCCCCTAACCCCTGCCCCTGGCGCACTGCCCCAGCTACTCTGGCCCTGTTTCCATGCAGTCGCTGCTGCACTTTGCACAGCTTCCCCTGCCCCTCCCTCCCCAAGGGACACACAGCCACACAGCCAAAAACTTCACAGCTCTTAAACCCTCTGTAGTAGTCAAACAGTAATAGTGTCACTACAGGATTTGGTTTCATGGCTCAGGCGTTCCCTGAAAGGAGAAGTCGAAGTGCCCTGGGAGCAGATATCCATCACTCCCTAAACTCCAGCCTTGGACTACAGTCGCAGTGTAACATAACTTGTATGTTAATATCACTGTACTCCGTGTGTAAGTCTGAAGCTTTAATTTGCAGCCACAGCCTCACCCTCCACGGGAATGTAGCTGATCTGCATAGCTCACACCTTGTAGTGTGGCAGCCCTGGATATCTAGTCACCCCCCTTTTGATAATCTGGACCCCCTGCCAACAAACACAGAAACACTTCAGGGCTTACAAAGCTAATGAGTCACACACATCCCAAGCATTAGGACTGAATATGCAAGTTTTTGAAATTGAGATTGTTCATGGTTTTATTCATAATTGTTTTAACATTTTAAGTACAAAAAACTAGAAGTATCTTACAGTAAAAATGGATTAAAGTGTGTCCACCGTCCTTAGTGCTCAGTGCTTCATCACTCCCAAAGTCTATAATCGTTTTTCCTGGTGTGACTTTATACCCATTCCCTTGTAGGCACCTACATGTTAAGAGATGGCTGCACCATCCCCTAACCCTATATTTGAAGTGTTTGACCATTCTTTGTTAGGACAAAACATTTTTTTTCCAATTGTAGAGTAAATACTGTAGCCTAACTTTTATTTAAATACTATTATTGCTATAATTTTAGTCTGCAGAATAGCACAAGTGGGAACACTCTAATTGTAATTTTTTTTTCCCTTGATGGCGTAGACAAAAATGTTTTTACTGTAAATTGAGCATTAAAAAAACTGAACAATGTTTAGAACCAAGGTGGCAGTGTTGAGCTGCCTTTCTGGCCTTGAGGGCAGCCAAGATGAGCCTGCATGTCAATGTGTGCACTTGCGTTTTGCTCCATCTGCGCATTGCCTTTGACCGCATACAACTGTGGGCTGATGAATCAGTCGGTCAGCCTGCGTGCTCATTTTCCAATCAGCAAGATTGACGGGAAAGAAACAGACATAAATGATTCATATTTTCTACACAGAAGACAGAAATGTACAACTGCATTTTCCCTTTGAAGAACTAGAGTAAGTAAATTCTCTATTGACTGGCTTGAAAAAGTCACTGCTAGTTTGGATTGTACCAAGGGTGTGCAAGTTGGCATCTGATAGACTTTGACACTTTCTTCCTGTATGTTTTTAGGGGAAATCTGTAAATCAGTGTCAAAAGAGCACCTGTTAAGTCCTGAACAAGTATTTGTGTTCTCATGCTCATCATACTCATCTGTCGAAATCTCCATAATCTTTCACTCCTGTAACAAGGTTACCCGTTTTTTTATCTCTCAAATGCTGTGCCCAATGTGTTTCTTTTTGGGGATGGGGTTTCATAAAGGAATTTGAAGCGGCTTGACAGAGGCTAAGTTGAACCGGTTTGTTCATCCTAGATATTGTTTTTATTTTTGTAAAATGGGATTACCTTCCACATAGGAAATGATGAAGGACAGACAGGTGCTTCCGCCTTTGGCAGGCTGGAAACGTGTGTTTGCCCCAGTGACGTTGTCTACTTCCCAACTGTCTGTTGTACCCTACTGGCTTCTGGGAATGAAAGGTGTGGTCATTGATCTCTTCCACCATGTGTTGGTTCCTGTAAGGCACCCTGAGCTTAAGCAGTGTCGGCCATAGTGTCAATAGTTTCTCAGTTTACTTTCTAAATTTCTTTTCAGCATTTTGTTCATAAGAAGGAAACCTTTAAGATATTTCTAACTGCAACAGAAGCCTTTCAGTACAAATCAACCCACAGAATTATAACAAAAAAAGGGGGAAAAAGTTCAGAGAATTAAGTGTAAATATTGTAGAGGTGTTTGTTTCTCGTAGAAACACACTGGTATCAGTCTGTAAATACGTTCTTCTTCCTTTCCTACTCCCAGAAAAAGTGTACATACCTTTCCATTCAGTTTTTTTTGTTTTAATTTGATTTATTATTTTAATATTATTTGCAATATTTCTCTTGTATTAATGCGTTGGATCCTTTATTAATGGTGCATTAAAATATTTTTAAAAAAAAGGGAAAGTATTTTCTGTCATTATTCAGCTGTGGTGTGGTCTCTAAATGTTGTCATTGTCTGTTCAAAGTCAATGGGGAATTGTGGAAGTGATTATGAATGACTTGCAGCAGTCCACAAGCCAAGTCCTGCTCAATCAAGCTAATACATGACTACATGCCTTAGAAAAATAAGTCAAAAATGTGTTTCTAAAAAAAGGTGCCTGTTGTGTGGAAGCATCTGATTACTACAGGAAATACCCTTTCAGGGAGGACACTACATAACGTAAACAATACATTTATTGAGAAATGCACTACTGTACTTGCAATCATGCCTTGTGTTGCTGTTTTCAGGGCAGGATTGTAGGTTTCTGCTGGCATGTTATTTCCAGTTAATCTGGTATGAAGAGAAATGAGACCATTTTCACAAAGCACAACACAGCTATACATAACTTTGGTTCTGCTTTTTGAGGGATCTGGGATAGAGTTTTGTTGTCTTTTGGGCTACAACTGAGATGTGTGATTTCAATAGGTGCTTGCATGGGTTTCCTGGTGGTTTCACCCAGGGAATGTCATTTTGTGTTGCTTATGGGTTGCCCTTTCGCAATGATTTTCTATTAAGTATAGTCTGAAAGCTTGCCAGAGGGCATTAGAGTAAGGCCTTAGTGGCCTGATTCACAAAATTAGAAGCTGATGTTGAAACTTTGATATACAAAGAGCAAGTGAATTTGCAAAACAGTTCTCATCAGTTGGCATTCTGCAGTCAGATCAACAGATCATACTGTCGGGCCATTAGGATTCGTCAAATTTAGGGTGTGCCAGCTCTGAATCCAGCCACTGTCTACTATTAATTATCCCCTTAATTTTATCTTTGAGAAGGTTACCCCTCTCAAAGATAACCTAAGGGGCAATGAAAATATTTATATATTTGACCAATTTAAATGATTTAAAATCTAATTTAAACCTCCAAATTAGTTGAGTTAATTGAACTGGTGGAATCAATCAGAACTCCAAATTGGATTTAAGATTAAATATGTTTATCAAATAGTTTCCAACAACACATTAAAGGAGCAATAGACATACACTTGTGATTGTAGGCTCACTACAGTCTATTTTTACTATGTAACTAAAAAGTATACATTACATTATCCAGCTCTATCTTCTCAAGTCACCTGAGCATCCTCTTATCCTTGGCTACCCCTGGTTCGCCTGCCACAACCCCCGGATTGACTGGGTAGCTGGCATCCTGAGCGAATGGGGTCCTAATTTCTAAGCTAAATGTTTTCCTACTCTCCCTGATCAACTAAAGCACTCCTCTTCCAAGCCAGTTGTTTCCCCCAACCTCAGTCAAGTTCCTCCCGAGTATGCTGCGCTGAGCAAGGTGTTCAGCAAACAGCGGGCAGCAACTCTTTCTCCTCACCACCCCTATGACTGTGCAATAGACCCTCCTGCCCAGTACCAGCCCTCCTCACAGGAGACTACTCTCTCTCTGCCCCTGAGACTGCCACCATGGAAGAGTACATTTGAGATGCACTTGCTGCTGGTTTCATTTGGCCCTCCACTTCGCAGGCTTCTTCTTCGTGAGAATGAAGGACGGAGGCCTTAGATCCTGCATTGACTACCGTGGGCTCAACAGGATTACGGTGAGGAAGCGCTACCCTCTTCCTTTGATGTCCACCGCACTCGAGCAGCTGCGGGGAGCCACCATCTACGCAATGCCTACAACTTGGTCCACATCTGAGAGGGAGACGAGTGGAAGACTGCCTTCAACAGTCCTAACGGCCACTCAGCCCACCTCCGTCAAGCATGTCCAACGGTTGCTCGACTTTGCCAACTTCTACCGGCAGTTCATCCGCAACTTCAGTTCCCTTGCTGCGCCTCTCACTACCCTGACTAGGGGGATAGCTGCCAGATTCTGCTGGACTTCAGAGGCGGGAAGGGCATTCCAGGACCATTTGGGACCAAAAGCTTCACCCTTGTGCCTCCTTCTCCCGTCGTCTTTCCCCATCTGAGAGAAACTACGACATAGGCAACCGGGAACTCTTAGCTGTGAAGCTGGCTCTTGAGGAGTGGAGACACTGGCTTGAGGGGGCTGAGCATCCTTTTGTGGTTTGGACCGACCACAAGAATTTAGACTATATTCAGGATGCCGAGCCCCTCAATTGTCGCCAGGCCCAGTGGGCCCTCTTTTTCGACCACTTCACCTTCACCCTGTCATATCGCCGGGTTCCAAGAATCTTCAGAAAACCTGATGCTCTCTCGTTGATTTGAAGCTTCCGAGCGAGAGACCCCGGAACCTATCATTCCATGTTTCCGGGTTGTGGCACCAGTATGTTGGGGGAATTGAGACCACAGTGAGGACAGCGCAACACCAAGAGCCCACAACCCAGGGAATGGACCTCCTGGCCGCTTGTTTGTTCCCAGCTCAGACCGGTCCCAGGTCCTGCTTTGGGGGCACTCCTTAAGGTTAATGAGGCATCCAGGGACTGCCAGGACACTGGAGTTTGAGGCAAAGATTCTGGTGGCCTACCACCTGTGCCTAAAGCAATACATCCAGGCAGCGTACATTAGCAATACATTAGCCTACTTCACCCATTGCCCATACCCACACGCCCATGGTCTCACCTCTCTGTGGACTTTATCACCGACTTGCCCTCATCCAACGGGTTCACAGCCATCTTTGTTATTGTTGATTGTTTCTCCAAGTGCTGCCACTTTGTTCCCCTACCCAAACTACCCACAGCGCGAGAAACTGCTTCAGCATGTCTTCCGCCTCCATGGTCTTCCCCAGTACGTTGTGTCAGACCGTGGTCCTCAATTCGTCTCCCAGTTTTAAAAAGCTTTCTGTATTCTGTACTCACCCTTATTGGTGCCTCCATCAATCTCTCCTCTGGTTTCTACCCCCAATCCAATGGCCAAACAGAAAGAGTTAACCAGGACTTGGAGACTACCCTGCATTGCCTTGCCTCCTCCAATCCTACCACCTGGAGCAAGTACCTCATCTGGGCTGAGTATGCGCACAACACCCTTCAGAGTTCCTCCACAGGCTTTTCCCCATTCGAGTGCCAGCTCGGATACCAGCCACCCTTATTCCCAGAGCAAGAGTCTGAGGTGGTGGTTCCTTCAGCGGAGGCCTTCATTGCCTGCTTCATCGCCTGCTTCATCGCCCGCTGACCTGGAGGCAAGCACAGTCATCCCTGCAGTGTGCCTCAACCTGTTGCCTACCACCTTCTGTTGCCTCGGTCCATGCAGATCCACCTGACTTTCCATGTTTCCCGACTCAAGCTTTTGACCACCAACCCTCTGTCTCCAGCCACCAGTCTACCTCCTCCATCCCGTATGATTGATAGCCAGCCAGCTTACACTGTCCACCGTATTCTGGACTCCCAAGGGGTGGAGAGGAGTACCCAGTATCTTGTGGACTGGGAAGGCTACGGCCCTGAGAAGCACTCCTGGGTTCCGGCATGGGACATTCCTCCAGTACCTCCTAGAGTGGGGATATTCAAATCCAGGCCTCGAGGTCCGCAGTGTCTGCAGGTATTTGCTCCAACCACGCACTACATCACCTGATTTTGAATAATTAGTTTACCTCCTTGGTCCAGGAAGTGAGCTAATTAGTGAAATCAGGTGGTGTAGTGCGTGGTTGTAGCAAATACCTGCAGACACTGTGGACCACAAGGCCTGGATTTCAATATCCCTGTCCTAGAGGAATGCCTGGAGCCGTTCGTATAGGAGGGGGTACTGTAACAGTTCCTGCTCGCGCACAGAGGGCGGCATTAGTGTTCCCTGATTGTCAATGTCTAATGGTTTCATCCTCCTGAGTGGTTTCACCTGTGTCTTGTTTCACCTGATTGTCTGAGTGTATTATCGTCTTAGTGATTTCACCTGTGCCTTTTTTCGTGCCCTTATTTAAGTGGTCTGTTTTGTTTGTGCTGTGCTCCATCTGCAATGGGTTTTCCCTGTCAGTGTTCCAGTGTTACCATTCTGAGCTTTTGTTGTACTACCTGTGTTTGTTTGTGTTTTGATTATTTATGTTCGTGTTTATTTTCTCTCAGTTTGTGAGTCGTGTTTTCATTAGTCCGTCATTTATAATAAATCTTCAGTTTATTCTACATCTGCCTCCTGCTTTGTCTCTGCACTTGGGTCCCATCTGTCTGCCTCATCTCAGCTCGACTGCCAGATGACAACGCGATGCGCCCCCTCCCCGCCCTCGCATGTAGTGGGTGCATCTTCTTGCATGTCTGCTGGAAGCATTTTCCCCAAAACCCCCAAAAAAATATCCAAATCTACCGCCCACCCGATTGGTCACTACACTGAGAAGTTCAGATTCATTTGCGTGAAATTAAAACATTTTTAACTTGCTTGACACACCACTGGATGCGCTGAAGTTCAAAATTAACGGCAGCTTTATTTGATGTACTTTTTTGGATCCCCAAAAATAAGGAAAGATACTAATGATGAGTAATAATACAGTAGCCTATTGATCAGTTTTGCTCAGAATCAGAGTGACAACTAGCCCCATTCTGTAAGAACATAAGATCATAAGAATACATAATGACGAGAACCATTAGACTTGATGCAACTATGCAATCACCTGCATTTAACTGCAGATCCAACTTGTTCCTTAATTTTTTGGAGCCCAAAACCATCATCTCTGTTTTATCTGAATTTAAAAGCAGGACATTTACTGTCATCCAATTCATTATATCAGAGATACAAGCCTCTAATTGAGTGAGTTGAAGTATTTCACCTGGTTTCATTGATATGTACAGCTGTGTATCATCTGCATAGCAATGGAAATTCACACCATGTTTACGAATAACATTACCCAGTGGTAGCAAGTATAATGAGAACAGTAATGGTCCCAGCACTGAGCCTTGTGGAATACCATATTTAACCTGAGCGTAGTCAGAGAACTCTTGATCTAATTGCACAAATTGAAACCTGTCTGATAAGTATGATTTAAACCATGAGAGTGCCCATCCATGCAAACCAACCAGGTTTTCTAGTGAAGGAGAATCTGGTGGTCAATAGTGTCAAAAGCAGCACTTACAATGGGGGAAATAAGTATTGAACACATCAACATTTTTCCCAGTAAATGTATTTCCAATGAGGCCATTCAAGTGAAATTTGCACCAGACTTTGGTATTAACTCAAGAAATCCAGACAAAAATCTAAACATTAAAGTCCATATGTAAATAAAGTTATGTGTAATAAAGTGGAATGACATAGGAAAAAAGGATTGAACACACTAACTGAAATTAATTCAATACTTAGTGGAGAAGCCTTTGTTTGTAATGACAGCTTCAAGGCGCTTTCTGTATGAAGTAACTAATTGCCCGCAGTATTCAGGTGTGATTTTGGCCCATTCCTCTACACAGATTGTCTTTAAATTTTGAAGATTGCGGGGGGCCCTCTTGTGAATCTGGATCTTCCGATGCTTCCACAAATGTTCAATTGGGTTTAAGTCAGGTGAGTTTCCTTTGCTGTATGTTTTGGATCGTTGTCCTGCTGGAAGGTCCACCCACGTCTCATCCTCAGCATCCTGGTGGATGGCAGCAGGTTCATCTCAAGAATCTCTCTGTACATGGCTCCATTCATTGTTCCTTCAATGATATGAAGTCTGCCAGTACCATGAGAGGAGAAACAGCCCCACATCATGATACTTCCACCTCCAAACTTCACTGTTGGTATAGTGTTATTCAGGTGATGTGCAGTGCCATTTATCCTCCAAACATGGTGTGTTGTGTGACAGCCAAAAAGTTCAATTTTGGTCTCATCTGACCAGAGTACATGCTCCCAGTAGTTCACTGGCTTGTCCAAATGTTGTTTGGCAAACTTTAAATGAGCTTCAACATGTCTTTTTTCAGTAGTGGAGTCTTGCGGGCTGAGCGTGCACAGAGGCCATGGCGGTGGAGTGCATTGCCTACTGTCCTTTCTGTCACAGCTGTACCTGCTGCCTCCAAGTCTTTCTGGAGCTCTTTCCTAGTGGTCCTTGGCTCTTTCGCTACTCTTCTAAGTATCCTTCTGACTCCCTGATCAGAAATCTATAGTTCTTCAGATTAACAGGATCAAGATTTGGTTTCTTTAGAAGAGGCTTGATTACTGCCACTTTTAAAGACTTAGGTACGCAACTCAATAATAGGGATGTATTTATGATATCTGGGCTGGCCTAGCACAGGCAAAAGCTCTTTAATAAGCTTTGTTGGTATGGGGTCTAACAGACATGTAGATGATTTGGAGGACATAACCAGTTTACTAAATTTGTCCAGATCCAAGGGAGTGAAAAACTCAAGGGTCTCTACGCAACCCTGCTCCTGACAGCCCTGTGCCATCTCGGGAGTTGGAGTGCTAGATATTGGAGTCATTTTCATAATTTGTTCTCTGATTGTCTCAATCTTATCAGTAAACGAGTTCATTAACTCATTAGAATTATAGTTAGAAGGATAACTGATGCAATCTGAAGACTACCATGTTAAATAGAAATCTTGGGTTGTTTTTATTCTGGTCAATTAATTTTGAGAAGTACAATGACCTAGCTGTAGTAAGAGTGTGCTTGTATTCTATGAGGCTGTCCTTCCAAGCAGAGCGAAAAACCTCTAAATTGGTAGAGCGCCATCTGCGTTCTAATTTCCTGGAAACTTGTTTAAGGGCACGGGTATGGTCAGTAAACCAGGGTGCAAGTTTCTTCTGACTGCATTTTTTCCTCTTGAGGGGTGCGACAGCATCAAGTGTATTCCGTAAAATATGATTTACCGCATCTGTTTGATGATCAATTGACAAAAAGCTATTTGGGTCCTGACTTGATACTAACGATCCGGGAAGTATGTTTCTAAATTTTGAAGCCGTCAATGAATTTATAGAGCGGCTGCTGTTACTTGTGCTTTGGCTAAGAGACTTTGTGAATGCTCTGATTTTGGGAGTGATATTAATATATCTGATACGTTCATTGTGAATCCTGACTTCAATGACCGGCATGCTGCTTCTGCAAAAGGAGGTTCGGCTGAATCTGCATTGTTGACCCAGCAAACAAAGAACGTTTCCGTAACGTTAGCTCATGGTTCTCTTTTGGTTTATTTTTCGGGAACCTTCCCAGACCGTTCCGGGAACGTTACATTACGGTTTGCAATTAACCAAAACCATAACAGAACGTTCAAATAACCACTTAAAATAACGTTAACTTTAAGGAATATTTGAACTAAAATGGAACGTTCTCCTAAGGTTCTCCTTAGGTTGTCTGTATTGGAACCTTCCCAGGACGTTCTGGGAATGTTATAATATTGTTTGCAATGAATCAAAACCAAAAATCAGCAATGAGAGCTAAAGACTTTTGTTAAGTTCACAAATTAGATGACCAACATTGTAAATAAAGCTTATGAGTAAGGGGGGCGTCCCAATCCGTCATGGCCATTATATTATAATATAATATATACGAATATATACAATATATATATTTATATAACCCTAAAATTGACCTTTATTTAACCATTTAACTTTAATGTCAATCACAGTATATACATGACATACAGGGATCGAAATTGCGTTTCTCTCTCATCCACGGTGCAGTTTAAAATGAATACAAACAACAAACACACACTCAATACAAAAACACAATAAAGCCCTTATTATCACTACACCAAAAGTAAGATTTTAGTCAGTAAGCGGCACTGGAAATTGCTGTGGAATTGCAGGTTAAACGACTGTTCACGGGAATTTGTAGGCAGCACAGCACTCCTTAGAAGAAAAAAAGTTAACGTAGAGCCCTGGTATGCTATGATAAATTACCTTGTATGTCACTAGCAATGGTCAATAATGTTATCAAAAAAGATACAGAAAACAGCACAATTTATTTCAACAATTTATTTTTACAAAATCCAATGAGGGTCAGTACTTGTTTTACAAATCAATAGATACATACAGGGCTAGATTTTAGTCTGTTTCCTTGGAAGAATTGAAACTCCACCTATTCAATGCTAATTAGAGTCATTCACACAGTCGAGCCCTTTCGACCAAACCAACAGGACTTACATTGCGCGCCATTTTTAAAATTCTCTCTACTACAATCTATCCGAATGGCTGGACCGGGAAGGCGGCTCTCATACAACACCACGGATTCATGATCGACTAGTTTCATCTAGTCCCGCCGACACAGAGATGCAGAGGAAAAGACGGGCGCAGAATCCCAAAATTGCGGTAAGAGAATGTTTGCAGTGATTAAATGTGCCTATAAACTGTTTAATTTGATATTTGTAGTGGGATTAGCCAACTAAGCTAGCTTCCAGCTGCTATTGTTGTACCAGCTTCAGTAAACTGTCTAGCTAGCTTCGACGGCGATTATCCGCGAATTTAGTTGATTTTCAATGTACCAACACTCAAATAAGTATATCTTTTATTTATAGATTTCGATGTATGACACTTAATTTGAGAGCGTGATTAAATACGCCTACAAACTGCATGAAAAAGATGATTTCTTTACTACTTTCTTTGTCTCCACTAGTAAATTGGAGAGATTCATTAAGTGACTTTAAATCTTGTATTTCATAGAAAGCAGCGCGTCGTCTCCACAACTCTGAGGGAAATAGCAGGCGCTACGAACCAGAGCAAGGGTAAGATACAAAATAAAAAAGACTACATGCATTCTGCTGTATAAATGTAAATAGGTTCTCTAATATATTTATATTTTGTTTTCAGAGACTGAGCTCGCCTCGCAATGAGGCAGTCACTTCTTATTTGGTGGAAGCTCTAGCAGCAAGCCCGGATTTGCAGTGTGGATAATGATGCCATTATGTGTAAGTATTTTACTGTTTGCTGTACTGTGCAGATTTTTTCGTTTTTTACTTTTAAAAGTACTTTTAGTGTGGCTATTTCCATTGTTTATGCATAGACTACCATACTCATTCAATTGTTTTCCAGCGGCCTGTAAGACCTACTATGAGACCGTACGCAGGAACTTCCGGTTCAGCCAACCGGACCTTGCAGTTCAGGCAGAAGCCGTGAAGAATGCAGCCCGCAGTCGACAGAGAAGAAAGGGTAAGATTTACTAGACAGTAGTACAAATATGAATACACTATAGAAGATATAACCAGTATAGACAGTGGTATAAATAATGAATAATATTGTTGGTCAATGTGACATTAATTTTCTGTTACATTAGTAGATGTCTTGTGTCAACACGCAGTGCATTGAGCAGTACTGATTGTCTATACTGATTGTGTTTACAGCTGCTGGAAGCGAGGCAGAGTGTACTAGTTCCAGGTGACATGGATTTCTGGAAGGGCGTCACTATTGACCTGATGTCCGATGAGGAGGACTGCATCCAAGAGGGGGTGTCTGGGTGGATTTGTGCGGCCTCCATTCTTTCGCAGCGAGGAGCTCTCCAACCTGTGTGCCAGACTGCAGGACTGCCTGGATTCTAATCCAAAGTACACGGCAACACATCGACGGGCGTCTGCCCGTTGTTGGAGCACATCCAGACAGAATGCCACCAACTGCATATCCATCAGAGGCGGCAGAAAGACATTTCAATCCCCTTCTGATGCCCCAGGCCCCTGCCCGTCATCGACTGTAATACTATGCCTTTTTTATACTCTGTATACTATGTATATCTGTATACTGTATACTTTGACTTGATTTGTCTTTGTTTTTTTATACTCTGTATATTGTGTACCTACCTGGTTGTGCCTTTAAAAAAAAATAAAGTCCCTTTCCAGAGCTCTTGTGTTTTACCTAATTTTAGCATTCATTACAACTGGGATGCAATTGTAACTTTAAGATAATGTTCCTTGCAAACCTGAATGCAACCTACACAGAACGTTCCAAGAACGTAAAGAAAACTATACATTTTAACCTAAGCAGAACTATAAAACGTTCTGGGAACGTTTAGGAGACGTCGCAATTGCTGTAACTTTAGGATAACGTTCCCAGAATGTTCCTTGCAAACCTGAATGCAACCTACACAGAACGTTCCAAGAACGTAAAGAAAACTTTCCATCAGAACCTAGGGAGAACTATAAAACGTTCTGGGAACGTTTAGGAGACGTTGCAATTGCTGTAACTTTAGGATAACGTTCCCAGAATGTTCCTTGCAAACCTGAATGCAACCTACACAGAACGTTCATAGAACGTAAAGAAAACTTTCCATCAGAACGTAGGGAGAACCAAAAATGTAACGTTTTGCTAACCTTTACATAACCAAAAATAACGTTCCCAGAACGTTCTGGGAACCACATTTTGTTTGCTGGGGAGTCTTGTGCAGGGCTGAACAATTTTTCTCTGTCACGTGAACAGCTAATCAAGGAACAGAGGGCTGACCCTGCACTTTCTTCTTTTGTTGCCAGTGCAGTTTCTGCTACAAAAATTGATACTGTACCTACTGGATACTTTGTAAGGAATGGCGTTTTGATTAAAAAATGGCGATTTCCTTTAGCCTGGTTTGAAAGCAGATGTGGCAAAACATTGTAAGACTTGTCATATATGTCAGATGGCTGCCAAACTGAATCAAATTATTCCACCAGCTCCTCAGTATCCCATCCTCGCTATGAGTGAACCATTTGTAAGAATAATAATATATTGCGTAGGCCCTTTGCCTTGCACCAAAGCAGGAAATCAGTATTTGCTTACGATCATGTGTGCCTCGACACGACTTCCTGAAGCTATTCCCTTACAGACGATAACTGCTCCTGTCATTGTTAAGGCTTTAGTAAAGTTATTTTCATTATTCGGTCTTCCCAAGACTATTCAGTCAGACTAAGGGTCAAACTTCATGTCCAAAACTTTTGCTCAGGTTTTGAAGCAGCTCGCTATTCAACATTACTATTTGAATGCTTACCACCCAGAGTCACAGGGTGCTCTGGATATATTTCATCATATCTATGCTGCGTGCATACTGTTTGGAATTCAAGAGAGATTGGGATGAGGGGGTTTCTTTGATGTTGTTTGCTGTGTGAGAGGTGACACATGAATCCTGCGGAATTGGTGTTTGGTCACACAGTATGCAGTCCGTTAAAACTACTAAAACAAAAATAGCTGGGCCTCCCGCGTGGCCCTGTGGTTACAACGTTCGACGCTGGCCACAGAGACCGGGGTTCAATTCCCCATCTCGCCAGAGTCGGCTCTGGCCAGGAGCGTCACCAGGGGCGACGATTGGCCGTCCGCCCCAGGGAGGGGGGAGAGAAGCCGACATGACGTTCGCTGCGCATAAGAGTGGCCCTGTAGTACCGGGTTACGGTCGACACATGGCGAGTGGCGTCTCGGAAGAGGCATCAGGTCACCTTCGTCACTGCCGGTCGAAGGACCACGGCAGCGAAATCACATTACTAGGGGGGGATTGACATAGAAATAGCGGGTCTAATTGGCTACCAAATTGGGAGAAAAATCAGAAACAAAA
The DNA here is from genome assembly GCA_029706075.1 of Aldrovandia affinis. Taxonomy (NCBI): domain Eukaryota; kingdom Metazoa; phylum Chordata; class Actinopteri; order Notacanthiformes; family Halosauridae; genus Aldrovandia; species Aldrovandia affinis. The sequence continues at coordinate 4,213,525 of JAINUG010000063.1, read as the reverse complement.
ATTTTAGAAAGAAAATAAAATAATGGCTAGCGGATGATTCTACCATGAATCTCCTAGATTATGTTTGTGATTTTTGTCTTAAACTCAGTAGGGCTTGTGAAATAGCTAAAGACAACCTTACAGTAGCGTTCTCACCTGGTGAGAAAGTGCTGGCTTTGTTACCCATTCCTGGTTCTGCACTGCAGGCTAAATATAGTGGACCTTACGTGGTGGAAAGTAAGGTGAGTGAGCGTGATTGTGTTATTCAGACTCCTGATTGCAGAAAGAGAAGTCAACTGTAACATTAATATGCTGAAACGGTACTGTGAAGGTGAGGTAACTGGATTACAAAATGTAAAGCCTGTTATGTCCTACACTGTTGCAGCTTGACCTGTAGAATCTGATGAGAGAGAGGTGTTTATGCCTAAATCTGTGCAAGAGGGTCATTTGCGTAACTCTGGAATTTTAGAATTTTAGTCTCACATATCTAATTTGTCGTCTGCTCAGCAGGCTAAGATTGCCGATGTCCCACGCTGAGTTGTTTCCCGATGTGCCTACACGTACCAACCTTATTGAACATGATATTGACCTTGGGCTGCACAGTCGATTAAACAACATGCATACCGGGTAAATCCTGTAAAACTTTCACAACTGAACAAAGAGGTGTATTATTGGAAACGGAATCGCGGAACCCAGCACCAGTGCGTGGATTTCCTCTTGTATTTTAGTGGATAAACCTGACAGAAGTTTTAGTTTTTTTACTGACCATCTAAAAAGAAATGCGGTGACCCGACCGGACTCCTAGGCTGGTTAATACGATGATATCTGGATTGTCAGGCTGTGAGGCTTATTTGGACGATGTAGTATTTTACAGTGCTTCTTGGGCGGAGCATATTCACCAGATCAGAGCACTCTTCGAATGGCTTTCACAAGCCAAACTCACATTGAATCTGGCGAAATGCGAATTTGATCAGGCCACGGTTACGTATCTTGGTAAGATCATCGGGCGAGGTCAGATTTGTCCAGTGGATGCAAAGGTTGAGGCTATCTCTCGGTTCCCAGTTCCTACGTCTCAACGAGAATTGAGCTTCCTTGGTATGGTCGGATATTATCAGTTTCTGTAAGAAACAGATTGCTACCCCCTTAACAGACCTGTTAAGTGTAAAGGTACCCTTTGCTGGGTCTGACCCATGTCAGCTAGCTTTTAACAATGTTAAAGCTCTTCTGTCTAGTGCTCCCATTCTCTCTCTCCCAGATTTTGAAAAATCTTTTAAACTTGCAGTGGATGTGTGTGACTCAGGCCAAATGTGGAATCCAAACCAATGGCTTATGAGGTGGATTTTGTTCTTGCAAGAACATAATCTCGACATTCGACATACACTACTGGTCAAAAGATTTAGAACACCTCAATTTTTCCAGTTTTTATTGAAATTTACAGTTTAATGTTTCATTGTACTCTGAAATTAAAGCATAGAACAAATAAAAAATTGGAGATAAAAAAGAAATTATGGAATCATTTTGTTTAACAAAATGTTATCTACATTTTTTACTCATCAAAGTAGCCACCTTTTGCAGATATAACAGCCGAACACACTCGTGGCATTCTTTCTACAATGGAAATCAAGTATTGTTCGGAAAGTTCTTCCCAAAACTGTTGCAGAAGTTTACTCTTCTGTCCAGTTCATCCCAAACCGGGGTTTAAGACTCTGGATCCAGCAAAAGAGCCCCAGACCATCACCCTTCCTCCTCCATGTTTGACAGTTGGTGTCTCACACTGAGGAACCATCCTTTCACCTACTCGACATCCTACAAAAACCTTTAAAAATGTCATGATTTCAAATTTTGATTCATCGGTCCATAAGACCTTCTTCCAGTCTTCAGTAGTCCACTGGCGGTGCTTCATGGCCCAGGCAAGCCTCTTTTTCCTATTTTGCCATCTTAGCAATGGCTTTCTTACTACCACTCGACCTGTCAAACCTGCAGCTCAAAGTCTTCTCTTCACAGTTGAAACAGACTTCCTTACTTCGACCAGTGTTAAGCTATGCTTGTACTCACTGACACCTTGGCCTTCTTTGCAATTTCTCTAAAGGAAAGACCTACACTTTTAAGGGTTATAATGGTCTTTCTGTCCTCCTTTGTTAATTGCCTTTTTCTCGCCATTATGATAGCAATATACTACTTCCTGCCGTGCAATATTGTCCAAATAATGCTTCAGAGGGTGTAGTAACAGTCTGTTCCAACACTGCTTTTATACAGACAGAGGGTTTGTAAGTAATCAACAAAAGTTGGGACACCTGTAGGAATTTTTTGCATTAACTTTCAATGGTCACATTTAATATCATCTCAAAAAGACCAAAGCCTTCTGGTGCCCTGGGAAGAAAAAGAAAAGAGGAAAAAATGTGATGAAAAACATTTTATTGCATAGTAGTTACCATTGGAGCAGAGCCGAGCTGTCCACTCTATTGTTAGCTAGCTTACTTTGGATGATAGTAACGTTGGCTAATTTAATAAATAGTGTAGGGCAGGTCACAGAACTATGCCCTGAAGTGACCCCAAAGAGTGTGAACTATGTGTGTATTGCCAGCAGGGAGCCAACGGGTGAGAACAATGGTCTTGCCCCAGACGTCTCTCAGGCCCCACACTAATCCTGTCTCAGCAAAACAGGACACAGTGGGGACTGTTCTCAAGACTTGACCACATCGCTGAGTTTAATGTGTTATACTGTAAACTTCATCATTCACATGTACAGTATAAGCATGTTTGGTGTTGTTGGAGAGCTGATGTAATGAGCAGTGGGTTGGTGTCATTGATGAATTGGTGCGGGTGGCGCTTACTGAGGATCTCAGAACACCGTTCAAAAGTGAACGGTGCAAATGCAAATGATCTTCGGTCAGCGGCCTGGCAGTGTGATGCGCATACAGAGACAGCGGGGGGGTGGTTCCGGTTTTCAGTGATTGTGTCCTTATTTGGTGTTTGATGGCTTCCTTTGTTGTGTGGGTATTTAGGGGGAAAAGTGGCATACATCGCGGTGATTCGTATTACGAACTCCTGCGCAACTTCGGCGTATAGCCGTTTCTGTATTCTTATGTTACAAATTCTGTTTGATGTTTTTATGCAAGTCCGGTTAATAAACATTTTCATACCAAAGCATCTCTCATTAATCTAGACTGCAGTTACACGTTGTGGTTTTAAGATTAAGTTAACACACACATAGAACGTTGCAACTCCTTAGTCACTCGCCTATACATTAGTGCCGTTGCAAGATACGCAACTGTATCCTTGCTAGGTTTTACACAGGCCAGAGGCACGTCTGCATCTCATATAGAGATAGCAACCCGTATAGCGCCACACTACGCGAGACGAGAGACTACAGTCTCTCATTTGCTTAAACGAGTCTAGAAGTAAGAGTTAACAGAGAGAAAAGCTAACATACATGGAGGCAGATAGAGTTGGAGTTAATTAAACATCCATTTAATCCCGTTCCGGTAACACGAAGGTAAGGCTACACGCTATACCTCCACACTCGGACACGTCCGCCATTTGGTGTGTTCAGGTGGAATCTAAAGGATTCTACAATAGCTAGAGTTAATGTCAGTCACTTCCTACTTAAATTTACATAAGGAAAGTGGGAAAGACTAGTGTTTGGGGAATAACCTACATAATTTTGAGAAATAACTATTTTAAGTGTGCTGCACAAACCATAAATATTTTCAATTTGGCTTATATTTTGTGCAATACCCTTATTTATATTATATTTAAAACTCTTGTTATATTCACTGCATTTAGCACTGGTTTCTTTGTTGTAATTCTGTCCTCAACCTCGTTTCTAAAGTAAAAACAAAGTATCAAAGACATGCAATGCTATGCAATAGTTCCTGTGTGAGTGTATGAACACAATGATTGGTTGTGGAATTGGCTGCAATGCAAAGGGCACCAGCTAAAATCTTGCCTAGGGCACCAAATTGGTCAGGGCTGGTACTCTACCTATACCTATAACAAATTTGAAATTTTTGTCAATTGAATGTCACAGATTCAAAGCATTCAATTTTTGGGAACTCGAAATGGGAAAGGGTTAACCCTCTAGGTCATGTTGACTAAGCTGGCGCCGATAGCCCACATACCTAGATGCTCTGATGTGATAGGGAGAGAGGAAGAGAGAGAGAGAGAGCAGGCAGTTAGAAATGTAGGTTAGAGAGGACAGACCACTTGGTTACAATGAAATATTGCAAGGAACCTGAATCAATAACCTAATATCAACATATGTCCCTCTGTCGTATACCATATTCTCAAAACTAGGCCGGGCCAGTGGAACTTGTGTCTGTGGGCACCGCTCTGGGGATGGCAGGAGAGGACTGTTGGTTGGGAGGTTTATTCTTTTCATTCACTGCAATGTGTTCTGTATTTTCTGTCATTATTCAGCTGTGGTATGGTCTCTAAATGTTGTAATTTTTTCTTAAAAATCCATGGGGGATTGTGGGTTATGGAAGTGATTATGAATGACTATTGCATCAGTCAACAAGCCATGTCCTGCTTAAGCGAGTTGGGTTAATACATGACTACATGGCTTAGAAAAGCATAAATTGTAGAACAAGTCTAAATATGTTTCTAAACAAAAGGTGCCTGTTGTGTGGGAGCATCTGATTACTACAGGAAATGCCCTTTCAGGAAGGAACTACATAACTGAAACAATACATTTATTGAGAAATGCACTACTATACTTGCAATCATGCCTTGTGTTGTGTTGCTTTTCAAAGCGTGATTACAGCTTTCTATTGGTATGTTATTTCCAGTTAATCATGCTGAAGAGAGGGCAATGAAATCAGTTTCACAATACAGCTCTAAATAATATCTTTGGCTCTGCTTTTTCTTGAGGAATTTGGGATGGAGTTATGTTGTCCTTTTGGGCCACAACTGAGATGTGATTTCAATAGGCACTTGCATGGGTTTCTTGTTGGTATCACCCAGAGAATGTTATTTTGTGCTGCTTATGGGGTGTTGTCCATCTGCTCTTAGAGAAAGGGTAGGAAGAAAACATAGCTGTTCTATGTAGGTCAAAGGTGGTTGCAAACTAACTCTCTACAACCCCAGTTGTGGACAGCCATTGAGAATGCTGTTTCTTAATCTTTTAAATGTAACATTTTCAACTGGGTTCATTACTATGCACTTTGTAGGTTGACTATTATCATTATTTTTGTATGCCTGTGGTTTCTCTCCTGGCTGAATACATTTCTGTGAAACCAGCTGGTTATTGCACGCAGGCCAACAGTAACCTCTGTGGTGACAGTCTTATATTTGACAGTCAAATATTTTCCTACAATTGCTCTATATCTTTCCATAGGTTTGTTTGTTTGAGGTTTTTTTTTTTTTACCTCTCACTTTTTATTGGCATAGATTCTACAATTGTCTGGAACTCCATTGGAGGGATGCAACACCATTCTTCCATGAGAAATTCCATCATTCTGTGTTTTGTTGATGGTGGTGGAAAATGCTGTCTCAGGCACCACTCCAGAATCTCCCATAAGTGTTCAATTGTGTGACTGGTCTGAGATCTGGTGACTAAAGGCGGAATTATGCTTCTGTATGTGCAAATCTGTTAACATCTACGCCTCCTACCCTGACGTACACATAGGGGTTTGCCAACATACTTTCTCGTAACGTTAACGTGTGCACTCAGAGGCAGTGTCGCATTTACTAAACTAAAGAATGTACAGAAAACAAAGAAGAAACCCAGAAACGGAAATCCATTTTCACCCTCGGTGTAAAAAAAGAAGAAGTCAGTGAACTTAGTATATGGTTGTGTGGTGAAGGGTTGTTGGTATTGATTGACATAGAGAGTAAGCAGGAAAAAAATACCTATAGCTCTATGTATTTTCAGGTTAAGATGCGTGGTTTTCGTGGCTAACGATAAGCCATCTCCAGTCGGTAACATATGTTCGTAGTTTTATGCCTTTGCTGCGTTTATAGTGTGGGAATTTATTAGTATGTTTATATTCTGACCTGACTGTGAATTAATGTGCAGAGCTCATGTTCCTTTTCTATGATCCATTGTATTTTAGTAAGTGGCAAACTAGCTCGGGGGCCATGTTTCTGTTATTGAGTTCTTGCACCTGTTTTATCAGCAAGGTTAAGATAAGACCGAAGACAGGGCTCATTGTCTCCATAGACAGATGTTGCTAATTGGACAGTCTGAACTGATAGGAAGTCAGGCTGACGTAAGTGGCTTAAACAGATGACGTATGTTATTTGCTGATTGGACAGTCTTCCTGATAAAAAGTCAGGCTGACGTAAGTGGCTTGCGATTGGAGGACCTGGGAAAACGTCAGCCAATCAGCAGAGACCTGATTTTGAGTTAAAGAAGAGTTTCAAGACGGCGGAGGAAAAAAGCACTCCCCGGAAGAGAGCTGGACAAATCAATTGAGAGATTTGTGTAGTTCGCTTTTGATTCCTGTTACTTTCTACTTGTCTCTAATAAATTCTGAGTTAAGAATTATTGGGTCTTAGCATTGCCTCCTCAACGCCTCCTTTGATACACGACCTAACAATTTGGTGACCCCGACGTTAAGGAGCGAGGGGCAATGGCAACGGCGGAATGGCAAGCATACCTGATCACTGATAAGTCCGACACTTACTGGCGCCAATCTGAAAGGTAAGCAGAAACCTTTTTCATAAAATTCTGCATTAGTCTAGGAGTGAAGTGTCAGACTGTTGGATGAGAAGGTCTAAATTTAGGGAATTGTTTGTTATATTAAGAGAGACAAATAGATTGTAACGAAATGATATACAGAGACACAATATTAGTTTAAATAATTAGGGGAGACGTACGGGCGATCTCGAACTCAAACAGCAAGTCGTTTGCAGAGTTGATTGGAACTGCGCGTGGCCAGTTGATTCAGGGCAGACAATTTGTGAGCAAGGACGGGCCTAGGGTAAATACGTACAGTCTAAAGTGAAGTGTGTGGGGAGAGACCCACGTGGGGAGAGACCCATGATACCGGTATCACCTGACCTGTTAATTAACAACGGGTCAGGATAAACTATTAGTTTAGCAGTTGTCTCTCTGCATATCTTTCCCCGTTTTTTGTTTTTTCATTTCTGTCAGCTGACAAAACTGCAAATCCACTTCTGTGGTAAGGGGCATTTCAAGCGCTTGAGTATTGATGTGTTAATACGCAGCATACACCCAGTGCTGACACAATACTGTTAATTGGAGTGAAGTTCAAGGGTTTGCACCTGATCATTGCGACAATTCTAGCGATTGAAACTGGAGGGTTTTTCTTATATACACGACGCTGAAAGGATATTGTACGTCGCAGTGCTGAGTAGTTAAATCTCTCAACCCATAGTCACACACGGCTTGAGTCGAGAGATTAGAACACTCGGTGGATTATTGACATTGGCAATTTGGGAAATTATTGTGGTTCGTGTGTCTTGTTTAAAATACAAAATTAGGATTGGCAAAAGGGAAATCATTGAAGTTTGTATGTCTAGATTCAAATAAATAAATTAGGACTGGCAAAAAGGCAGTCCAAAATAGGTCAAAACGTAGGAATATGCCGGCAATTTTGTGAGGAGCTCAAATGGCGCCTGCGAATATTCTAAGGTTAAATGGGGTCTTCATGTGCTTTACGAGATCTGGTATCATGTGCAAGTGCTTGTTTGCATTTATGTGATTTTTTCTATAAATGTCTTCGCAATCGCGAAGTTGCTGTACAGGTGTAAGTCATTTTGTCTTGTAAAATAGAGCACGCGATGTATGAGATACTTGCTAAATGCTAGACAGCCTACAGTATTACAGATAAGCGATTTTTGGAAAGTGGAATTGTAATATTGTTATTATAAGTATATAGTTTACGTTAATAATACAATAAGACTTGTCGCAACCACGGGTCCAGTAGGATAAGGGCCGTGGCAAATGAGCCCCGATTTATAGTTGCATGAGCCCGAAATAAGGGACATATAAAATGAATAAATGACATATAGGAGGACCCCTGATTCCACAATAAAGAAAGTAAAAACACACGCACGTACTACTGGCCCTACTAAAAATACATGGGGACTTAATGTCGACAAGTCTTAATTTAGAAATGTAGATATAAGAGCATGAAAAATGATGTGTTGATTGTGTTTCATGTGTTGCAACAAAACGCTAAGTGGATGGTATTGAAGAGGGACACTCTGTTTGCATACATACAGAGTTTAGAGTAGGGGAGAAGACAAAGTGGGAAGTTATCCGTTGCGAGAGTTTGTACCGAATTATGTCAATATGAGACAAAGTGTGAGAAACAAAATACATTGCTTATGTACATTGGCAAAAGCGTCTGCTAAATGGTGTATATTATATAGAAATATAAGGAGTCGGAACACCGCTTCGGGAAGTGTTTAAAGGTCTTTATTCGACAGATTTTTTTAATAGTTTAGTTTACGACGTTCAGCACTTTGTTGGTAAATTTTCCTTGTTTCAGTTTTAGTCTAAGTTATTTTATCTAAATAAATCATAATTTCAGTTTAGTGCGCCGATAGCGTTTCATTTGTAGTTTGGGACATTGATAGTTAGATTATTTAAAGACCATTCAGTTTCAACCATTCTAAGTGAGTCTTATAATTACAAATGTTCTATATTTTGTCCTGATATTTCGATACTGTTCAGGAACGTGTATGAGCTTAGATTTTTTCCATTTTAGTGTACTTTCAAGCATTCTTACTTGAATGCGTAATCTTTGCAGTGTTTGATTTGTTATCTGTTTCCCTGGTCTCCGGAATTTAAATACAACCTTTCCCAAGTGTTTAATTATTTCGTCCTTTCAATTAAATATTCTAGGAATACTGTTTGTAGCGTGTTGAGACAAATAGTTCGCTAGCATAAACCTACGTTCGAAAGTTCCGTGGCAGGGTGAATGCTAAGTGGGGGAAAAGCGAAAATTGTCTCACCAGTTGAAAAAATTTCATCTCACCAGTTGAAATTTTTTTTTCGGCTTTCAATTCTTTTCATTCTAAGTGCTATGAGGCACCGCTTCGGTACAGTTTTGTAACACAGTGAGTCATTCGCTCGTGTACAGTTAAAAAAAAAAAAAAAGAGGAACGCGCGAATTGTTCGTTACTAAATAAAGATAAATATAGATAAAATAACAACCTAGTTTATTACGCGTAATATACAATATATTTACGGAGGGACGCCTCTCTAAATAAGCAGTATTAAATAACTGGAATAAAATAGATCGCAACTTCAAACACCAAGCGAGGTGCTAAACATGGCAGGTGAGGGAGGTCCAGGGTCTAATGTGCCCCTGGTACTGCAAAAGGCCTGGTGGGTCTTAGAATATAAAAACACAGCGAAGGAAGGCGGACACAAAAAGGCAAAAAGCAGTCATGGAGGCACCAGTGGTTACGGCACAGCCCCCACCATTTCAACAGGTGGCTGCAACTCAGCCACCCCCACACCAGACAATGACAGCAGGCTGGCAAGGTCAGCCACAATACCCAGCACCCTCATTCCAACAGAAGGGGGGCTATTCACAGGGTCCTATAGTCTGCTGGTTCTGTGGATGGCCAGGACACATATTACGTAATTGTCGGAACAAGCCCGTGGGGATGGCCACAGGCCCAGGGCCCAGAGGACGAGGTAGTGGTAGAGGCAGGGGAGCTATGGGAAGGCCGCAAGGGGGTCCACCTAGAACACCAGTGTGGACAGCAGGTCCCAGGCCACAAGGGCCACCAGTAAAGCACCAGTACAGGAATATTGGGGACAGGAGGAACCCCTGTATTGACGGGGCCCAGAGCATCACACAGCGAAAGTACCCGTAATGACTCCCCCAATGATTAAAGCAAAATTTGGACAAAACGAAATGGAATTTATGGTTGACACGGGGGCCACAGTATCGACAATTAAGAGATTCGTAAATTAGAGGGACCCCCATCCCAATGTATAGAAAAACACAGATGCTGGGAAGATAAAACGTGTGTTTGGGGCGCTAAATAAATAAGCTAAATAAATAAGGTTTCATTCAGGGGCAATGGGTGAAATTCCTACAGCCAAAAGGGATCTCAAGGGAGAGAGATGTATTATTATTATTACTATTTAAATACTCTGATGTTCTTCATGCGAAGCAATTATAAAACCTCCAAATTTAAGATCACAGTCTCGCTTCCTTTGAATAGCAAGGGTTTAAACAACCAGTTTTAAATGAATAAGATGGTAAACGTCCACCAGATGGGCCACAGCAATTCCAATGGAACAGTGCACTGGACCATCATAGATGGTTAGGGAACCCATCCCTTCTATTCTCGTAGGAGGATTGGAAGCCCCACATTGGAAACTGCGGAGCGTGTGGTGGATGACACCATCCTGAACTGAGATAAACGGTGAGACTGTTTTCTGGACAATTAATGTTAGGTGGGGTAAGCGGGACACCAGTGTAATAGAATAGTCCCGCTCATGGAGCTGTTCCCTAGTGTACAGACTGGAGGAAGTTTAGGAGGATTTGGGCGGAGTAATGTGACACTTACCGCTCGAGGGTAAGTATTTGATAAATGTTTTATGACTATATGGGATAAAATCATAAAAAGGAGGGATTGATAGAGAAATTCTGTTTCTGTTCAAAATAGTATTTGAACCTCTTCTCACGCTGGCACAAGGTGTGGCGCTGTGCCAAAAGAGATAGGCACAAAGCTGTGTGTTTCTTAGGAATGTTTTTGCAGAGAGTTAATTAAACCACAGAGGTCAGAACAGTGTGCCTTGCCAAAAGATACGAACTTCTCCCAGAGATTGTCTTGTGAGGAATTGTTTTCTAAGAGGTGGAGTGTTTATTCATAGTATGAGTGAATAAAAAATGAATGTGATATGAATGCAATTGCGAATGACTATGAGTGAATAAAAAGTGAAAGCTAAGCAAAAGAAATATGGAACTAAGTATATATATAATAATATTATATTATATTAAATATTAAATATGGACTGTTATTCGCCGAAATGTGGCTGAGAGAAACACAGAATAAACAGTTAAATAACTGATGTTTACAAAAAAAGTGAAAAGAAAGCAGCATGCTGAGTCCAGCTGCTGGACAGAGATCCAAGGTTGTAAAAATATCATTCTTTGCCTGTACAAAGCTGTGTGCATACACAACTGCAATTTGAACCGTACAGCACGCTGCTGGCTCTTTCCGAAGACCATCCTAGTTACATCAGAGAAATAATTAGGTATTGTATGATGTTCCAAACACTGGGGTCAAAGTAAAAAATGACGCATTCATTGTAGACAGCGAAGAATCTAAAAATGAATGATCCATCTGCGCTGTGCTGTGTGCATTTTGCATTTTGCACTTTGGGCATTTGGCAGTATCTGTGATTTTTTCCCCTCCTGTATGTAGACGACATATTGAATTGCTCTCCTTCTCGGAAGAAGGCATGTTTGGACATTCCGGCCTCACAAGGCCAAGGAGATAAGCAAGGGGGGTGTGGACCAGAAGTAAAATATCTGGGACACGCTATCTCAGCTCGAGGCCGAGCCTTACAGGATAGAAAAAAAAAATACTGCAGGCCCCAAGCCTAAAATAAAATAAAACATGATGGGGTTTTTTATGAATGATAAATTTCTGCCGAACCTGGATGTGTAATTATGCACAATTGATGCAGCCACTGTTAGATTGTATTTACAGCGAACCAATGGAGGCTCGAGATCCAATCAAATGGACTCCTGAAGTCAACGAAGCCTTTGAGCAGGGTAAAACAGGATTGGAGGTAAGCAAAGACCAATTGCTTATTACTCCACAGAACTGGATCCTGTAGCACGAGGACTGCCATGCTGTAGAAGCAGCAGCATTAGCAGTAAAAGCCTCACAAACCATAGTATTATACCAACTAATGACACTGATGGTACCACATGTAGTTTCTGTATTACTAATGCAAACAAAACGTACATTCTTGTCGCCAGCAAGACAGCTGAGCTGTATGGCGACTCTACTAAGTGCCTAATCTAACAATTGTAAAATGCACCACACTTAATCCGGCGACCTTGCTGACAACTGCTGAGGATGGAGATCCTCACGATTGTGTAGCTGAAACATCTAGGTCTGTGGCAGCACGCCCTGGGTTAATGGACACACCCATTCATGACACAGAAGTAACTTTCTATGTGGATAGATCCTGAAAAAAGAATGACTTCAACAAGTGAAACCAATATCAAAGCGACCATTGATACTGGAACTGATGTGACATTTTAGAAACCCAAATCACTGACGAGATGTAAATGTGCAACACATACGAAAGGAACAGATGAGGTGTCCCTGGGGAATGCATTCGCAGACTTGCTGCAAAAGAAGCAGCTGCAGACACTCTCTTGAGAGACATGCAACAAGCAAGGGACCAGATAAAAAGTGAATCAAAATGTACTGAGAACAAAACTGGCCTGTAGGTGGGCCCAGAAAAGAAACCTGTATTACCGAGATCTTTGTTTACCATAGCTGCAGAGTTGAGTCATGGCATATGCCATGTCTCAAAAGGAGGGAGGGTAGATATGATAAACAAACGTTATACAATTTGGAGTGAGAAAAAAAAAAAAAAAAAAAAAAAAAAATAATATATATATATATATTTGTAAAAGGTGTTTAACATGTTTTGACTATTTGAATCTTGGATGATGGATTTCATCCACCTCACACCAAGTGAGGGGAAAAAGAGCTGTTTAGTAATGATTGACCCATTCTCAGGTTGGGTAGAAGCATACCCTACCTCAAAAATTGATGCACAACTGTGGGGAAAAATAAAGAAATAAATAATAATAATAATAATTTGTAGAGAAATAATACCTAGATGGGAAAAGCCTATCACCTACCGCAATTTGGAGATAGAATCACCCTGGACGGGACCGTACCAGGTGATTGAAGCTTCGGACAGAGCTGTTCGGGTCCAAAGGAGGGAGATACGGTTTGGCACCACTACGGAGGGTAAGTATCACAACAATGGTAGGTATCTCAATAATGACACCATTCCCAAAACAAGGCTATCCTACAAGCATAGAGTTCGAGTTCAATCAAACCATCTTTGATCTAATGCTGGCACTCGCCAAGTGAGGAATGATAAAATTGATGCTTACATGTGTATTGAACTATGAGAGAACTTGAAGTGAACAATGCAACAAGACTCGCAGGAGGACCCATAAATGTGAGAGGAAATTTGAGGCTAGGAACGATGGTGATTTTGGCATGTGCAAATCTGATTGAAGGCGCAGACAATGTAGATCCGTGCGGTGCAAAGGTGATTATAAAAGCCGACATGAATAAAGATAATACCTTCCAATTCGACTTATGTCAAGTAATAAACTGTGGAGGCAAGCAAGCCTCATGGACAGGGTACGATGTGTATGGATGTCAGTTCAGATGGGGTTACCCCATCCCGGGATCATGGTGCAGTGCATGGTCAGATGTATTTTGGGCCACCAGTTCAAATTATGGGAAACATGTAACTCTGGGAAATGATAAATGGGAAAAAATACAGAACGCCATAAGACTGAAGAGAGGACAGTTGATTTCGACTGACAGGTCAGGGGTTAACCCTATCGTTCTGACAACCAAACAGGGAATTACTAATCCATGGCCAATGGTAGGGTATGACCCGAAAACTTGTCACGGTGCGCAGTGGAAGCGCGTGAGCGGCGCAATCCCAAAAAACAGGAACACGTTTTATGTAGTTTTGGGAGTAGACGTATCGGGCAAGGATCCAATGGGTTTAATCAGAATAGATCTTATTAACACCACCCAACAAGTACACCCAGACCGCCTTCCTCGATTGGAAAAACCCACGTCAGCCCCAGATACCGTAATTAAACTAGATACAGAAAAGATAACCTACAAAACTACACTGGGGTTAGAAACCGGGTTCATAGACAGCAATGCATGGATAGAACAGGTGGAACAACTTGCTAACCAAGCAGGGCAGCAAGATTGTCTGATATGCACAGGAGCTCGACCAACTCTGAGATTAACAAAAACAGCGGAATACAAACTTGTAGATGAAGTAGCGGCCGGCTTTGAGAGTTTTCCCCTATGGTCAGCTATTTTTCCGGTAACAGTCAACAAAAATGTGAATAGGATAAACATGATTCACTACAACGTACAACGATGAACATAACTAGGAGGCGTTGTATACCATGCCTCCGAACATTGGTAACTAAAACAATTGATAGAGCCATGACTGCCAGAGATGACATGCCCCAAAATACAAGTGTGTACTGTTGGGAGAGAGATCATTGGAGAACGCGGGGTCCCCCAGGGCACTGTCTATCTTTCCCGCTCTTAGTATTACCACCTTAGCCCCTAATGATTTTGAGTGGCAAAGTTGCACGCCTAGTGCGGCGGCTGAGATTTTGTGTCCACAGATAATTGGGGAGATGGAGAAAGCCTGGGTGGAGCCGCCAGGACCCTACACGGAGAACTGCCCCATTGGAAATCCATACTGCAGATACGGGAAGGAGCCAGGAGCAGGATGGCGATGCTGGGACTGGGCCGAGATATTCCGCCCGGAACAAAACAACCTGACCAGGGAACTTCGCGCCGATCCTGAGGTTGCAGCATGGTACTACTTCAACGAGTTCGGAGTCGACCCATACCCTGACCTGATGTCTGACCTGTGGGAAGAGGAGTAGATGAATGTTGTCTATCTGTTGTTCGTTTGTTTGTCTGTCTATATGAATGTTGCTAAGAAACAAAAAGAAGAAGAGGAAAAATTGAAAAATGAAAGTATGGTGTCGCATTACTCTAATGTTTTCTACTTCTATTGTTTACATTCACTAAGAAGTAACTTTATACTTATTTTTACACCTATTTTATATTCACTCTATACATACCAAGTAACTTTATATTCTAAGCAAGAACTTAAGTGTATAATCCATCTCTAATATTGAAAGGTTGAAATAACCATGTGATCTGACGCTTTGCTTAATGGCTCATGTGCTAGACCAAGCCCCTTGATAGTAGCATCCCAGGATGCAAATGCTGATAAATTGTAAAACGCGGGGTCTGGTTCGCTGTTTAGACACCCGGTTGGTTTCGCTCAGAGCGGATGCTGAGTGCTCCTCTAAACACTCCCACTGGCAGCACTGCCAAGCCAGGACAGTGTGGCTTTTGACCCAAAGAGGTTTTTCCCAGTGGCTGAGTAGAGCCTTCGGGGTGACATTGCTCTGCTGTGCTAGAATGCTTAAAAGGCCTAGGCAGGGGATTAGGCACCCCGAACCTAGGCCTTAACAGGCGGCGGCGGAATTGCAAAGTTCCGAGGGCACGTTAAAGACTAAGTATAGTGCCGGGGAGAAGACTGAAGGCCCCCGTGTCTGATGAAGTATGAATGAACATACTGCCGTGGTACCGTCTAGTCGGCGTAGCTGTCGCATGTAAGTATGCAGGCAGTACGTGGTACGTGGATGACAGTCCACACCTAGCAGAGGGGCGTAAGAGACGACCTCTGTGAACAGGCAAGGCTGGTGAAAACGGTCAAAGTTTCTATACCCATAGCGAAGTGGGATAGGGATCAGACCGTCGGTTCCTAACTGGGTGGTTAACAGCCACTACGGGGTCCTGATTAGATGCAGGACTAGGGATCGCTATCGACTGGGTCACCGGCCGGTCGGATCGCAGATGGCATTAAGACCATGAGAAATGGCTGCCGCGTTCGGCTCAATGTACAGTCAGGCCACTATAAGCTGAAACCGAATGCGTTAGTAAGCGTAGTGCTTTCTGTGATCAGTATTTTTGAAAAGAAAATACTGGGAAGCAGAGAGGCTGACGGCCCTTCACTCCGAGGAGTCGGGGGGAGAAGGAACTCAGTGGAAAGGGATCTAGCCTAGAGCTGCGCCCTAGAAAGGGAGGCTCGAAGGATCAAAGTGTAAATTGATAATTTTGTGTAAAATTAGCATGCCCAAAGGTTGGACTGAGTAGGCACACGCCGGCCGGGTTCAAGAGCCGAAAAGACCAGCCAGAGGGTTGATTCAACCAAAGGCCTGTATGTAACCTGCTGTTAGTGCATACAAGTCCCGCACCTCCAGTTTAAGAGGCGTATATAATGTTGAGACAGTATGGGGAAACTTTTGTTTCTGGAGCTCAAGTTGCTCTCTTTAATTGTGTTGCTCCCATAAATGTGAGCAAAGGAGGGAATTGTGGGAATTTATTAGTATGTTTATATTCTGACCTGACTGTGAATTAATGTGCAGAGCTCATGTTCCTTTTCTATGATCCATTGTATTTTAGTAAGTGGCAAACTAGCTCGGGGGCCATGTTTCTGTTATTGAGTTCTTGCACCTGTTTTATCAGCAAGGTTAAGATAAGACCGAAGACAGGGCTCATTGTCTCCATAGACAGATGTTGCTAATTGGACAGTCTGAACTGATAGGAAGTCAGGCTGACGTAAGTGGCTTAAACAGATGACGTATGTTATTTGCTGATTGGACAGTCTTCCTGATAAAAAGTCAGGCTGACGTAAGTGGCTTGCGATTGGAGGACCTGGGAAAACATCAGCCAATCAGCAGAGACCTGATTTTGAGTTAAAGAAGAGTTTCAAGACGGCGGAGGAAAAAAGCGCTCCCCGGAAGAGAGCTGGACAAATCAATTGAGAGATTTGTGTAGTTCGCTTTTGATTCCTGTTACTTTCTACTTGTCTCTAATAAATTCTGAGTTAAGAATTATTGGGTCTTAGCATTGCCTCCTCAACGCCTCCTTTGATACACGACCTAACAATAGCTAACTTAGTTAGCTAACATTACATTTTAAAGGTGCTTTGTTGTTGTTACAGTAAAGTTTTTCATTTTAAGTTAAGATTATTCTGTACGTTACCTTTGTTGTTAATGACTCTGTTACCCAATGTCAACCATATGTCAATGATATTTACAACAACATGTACTGGGTTTTATTTATCCATGGTAAGTCAACTTCTTACTCATGACACTGTTGTTAGCTTCAGTCAACTGTCATTGCCAGAACATCGAAAAACATGTCCTGATCGGTCCATAAATCAACCAAATCAAACATACATCTCCATCAGTAAAGTTAACTAGATGGCTGGCGCTAGCTATATAGTCATTTAGTCAACTATACATACAATCTGATACATGGCTATGTTGCTGTAGTAACTTTAGCATTTCAACTAGTTGGCTATATTAGAGAAGTTATAACTGAGCTACAGTTAGCTAGCAGGCTACTGGATTTACTTCCCTGCTCAACCAATCAGCGTTTGTTTGACACACACGACCACAGCTACACGTGACGTGTTGTTGACATTTTGCACGTCGGCTCCTCTGTGAGCCTATGCAGCCTACGGTTACTCAAAAAACCCTTCTCTGTGTAGCTATGTGGAGACGTTTACGTGTATCTTCGCAGAAGCATAATTCCAGCATGAGACGCCCATGGCATATGGTTTACATAGTTTTCATGCTCATCAAACCATTCAGTGACCACTCGTGTCATGTGGATGGGGTATTGTGAACCTGGAAGAGACCACTCCCATTAGGATAGGAATGTTTCAACATGGATGATGTGTTCACTCAGAATTGTTTTGTATTTACCTTGCCCTCTAAGGAGTTGAGTGTAAATTATGGGTTCATTCCATTCAAAAGGTTCATAAGGTCCACTCAAACCCTTAATTTACCTGTTACCTGTACAAGGACCAAATTAATTTGCAAAATAGCATTTCTTATCGGTTAATAACATTCTGAAATCACTCTCTTCAACAGATCATACATTTGCTTAAAAATAATATAGGAGGGAATTCACACACAATTGTGAATTAATTGTGTACACACAATTCATTATTAGTTAATTAATTCTTGAAAACTGCTCTCCACACACACCAGTGTTGTGCTGT
The DNA here is from genome assembly GCA_029706075.1 of Aldrovandia affinis. Taxonomy (NCBI): domain Eukaryota; kingdom Metazoa; phylum Chordata; class Actinopteri; order Notacanthiformes; family Halosauridae; genus Aldrovandia; species Aldrovandia affinis. Next base: position 4,195,707 of record JAINUG010000063.1, on the reverse strand, counting down.
GTAGTGTTGTACATTTCTGACTTCTACAGAGGCTTGTCAGTGAGCCAGTCAGTGAGGATTTCTGATGTGAAGTCTTGAGGACTCTGATCTACCATTCGGTAGCTCCCTCACTCATACATCTCTCTGTCAGGCAGAAAAACACAATACTTTGCATGAAGGAAACAGAGGCAGAGGCAGTCATTTCCTGTCATGTGACCTCAGTCATTGGACCTGCAGTGATCATACCAGTGCATTGTAATGCAAGGATTGAACAGTAAAGAATACACAGTTTAATGCAATCAGGAGAGAACTAGAAAGTTGTGAGATGGAAATGATTGAGATAAATAATGACAAGGGATGGGAATAGTCCCTACAGCTAGTAACAGAAGGGGTGAGGCTCTGGTTATTTATTCACAGATAATGGAGTGTTTGTTCTATAACCAGTTTAGACACCATTAGCAGTTTCCATGCTCACACACAAACAGTTGGCACAGTTATTTGAAATTCTAAAAATATATGAATTGAATCAAGTGTCACTGTGATACTGGGAGGATGGTTATGCCTCCCTTTTGGCTGCCTCCCACTACCTGGAGAGGACTACAGGGCCTTGGACAGCAGTGGTCTCACTTACAGGCAGGCTCACCTGAGGCAAATGAGCAATCAACTCAGCTGTGAGCCATAGCCTTTGTTAGGCCTTTATAAAAGCACAGCCTGCCATGCCTGAGGAGAGAGTTTTTGGGGCATGGAGGCAGAAGTGCTGGTTTTTGTTGCTGTTTCCCTCGATTGCATAGTTTTTAGATTTAACTGCTTATCTTCCTGTTTTGTTTTAATTGTTTTGTAAAAAGGTCCATAAAGACATGGTTAGACGAGTTTGGTGTTGAGGAACTCGATTGGCCTAAACCAGTGCTTCTCAATTATTTTCTGTTATGCCCCCCCTAGGAAGAAGAAAACATTTCGCGCCCCCCACTCTCCGCCGCGACTATAAATAGTATCATTTGTCTATAAAATTGTTATAAGTACACCTCTGCATAACATTGTATCCTTATTAACATTAAAGAAATGCTATGGTGTGGGGTTTTTTGCACTGAGCAATTTGGTACGCCACCTTATATGATGCTAACAGTGCTCGCTGGTTTTCTGAAGTAGCATTCACAAAGCGGGATGATTGTCAGCAATATTTGGCACGTTTTTGCTTAAAAAACTCAAGCGGCTTATCAGCGTGATTGGGGTGTAATGTCTTTAAGTGACGCCTTAATTTATTTGGCTTCATGCTGTCCGCTGCCAACATTTTAAGACACAGTAAACACACCGGTCTTTCCTCGTCTCCCACCGTAGTCACAGTGAAGCCAAGCGCTACATACGCTTCGTCATATTTCCTCGTCTTAGCTTTCGGGTGACTTTTGTTTGTCTCATTATCTTCGTCTCTCTCCGCCTTTCTTTTCAACCCTGTTAAATATTTTTCCATGGTGTCTCTTGAGGGTTTGTTCAATGCACTTCATATCTGCAATTACACTTTATTCTAGTACGGCAAAAAAAAGCATGTTCCCCGGGGTCACACGCGCCCCCCCTGGCATTGAATGAACTGTGTGGCACTATTTGAGAAACACTGGCCTAAACAGAGCCCTGACCTCAACCCCATTGAACACCTTTGGGAGGAATTCGAATGCCGATTGCGAGCCAGGCCTTCTCGTCCAACATCAGTGCCTGACCTCACAGATGCTCTTTTGGCTGAATGGGCACAAATTCCCACAGACACACTCCAAAATCTTGTGGAAAGCCTTCCCAGCAGAGTGGCAGCTGTCATAGCCACAAAGGGGGTCCAACTCCATATTAATGCCCATGGTTTTAGAATGGGATGTCCAACAAGCTCATATAGGTGTGATGGTCAGGTGTCCACTGACTTTTGGCCATATAGTGTATATCGTACGTTGCCGGTATGTTTCCCTGAGGTACATTGGCCATCCCACTTTCATTCTAGGCCAGCAAATAATGACTTTCAAGACATGGTTTTGTGGATACCAATGTTCCATTCAGCAAGAACAAAGCTACACACTGTTAACATTGACAATTGACAAGCTTTGCTGTAAGATTAACCTTTATTAGAAAAAATAAACGTCAACATGATTTATTTTATTTGCTCTATGATTCTACTGTCCTTCAAGGAATCTAACCAGCATGAACAAATATCGAAAAAATAACGAATATACATGGCAAATGTGACTCCCGTTTTTCGGAGAGTAGCAAACTAGCTAATTAAACAAAAAAAAAGGAAATATTATTTATAATAAAGAATGGCTACAAGCTGTTCATACTCAGTTATGGGTAATTTATGAAGCCATCAATACTGTATTGTTACACTGGTAAAGACATTCAAACTACATCAAATTAAGTTAACTGATTTAAAATAACGGAAGTTACTATTACTGTAAATGTTACACATCACAGAATATTTAGACTGTATTTAGTATAGACTCCTTGTATTTGCTTATACTGGTAAATTCAGTAGCCTAGTGTACTTTTTTTATATACCAAAATATATTTATATGGGAGGCTAGCTAGCTAACAATGTTTTTTTTGTTTTTTTAATTTTGTTTCTGATTTTATCCCATTTTCTCCCAATTTGGTAGCCAATTAGACCCGCTATTTTTACGTCAATCCCCCCCTAGTAATGTGAGTTCGCTGCCGTAGTCCTGCGACCGGTAGTGACAAGAGCGAAGTGACGCCTCTTCCGAGACGTCACTCGCCCAGCCGTCGACCGAACCCCGGTACTTACAGGGCCACTCTTATAAGGCAGCGAATGTCACGTCGGCTTCCCTCCCCCTCCCTGGGGCGGACAGCCAATCGCCGCCCCCTGGTGGCACTCCTGGCCAAAGCCGACACTTGGCGAGACGGGGAATTGAACCCCGGTCTCCGTGGCCAGCGTCGGACGTTGTAACCACTGGACCACGCGGGAGGCCGCTAGCTAACAATGTTAACACTCAAGCTCGATTTAACACAAATGATTCACACATTTACTGCATAAGGAGTGTACCGTTGATTGGACAAGGCACGTAATGTTCTCCTGCCTCCTCTCAGCGTATCAGCAAGTTTGTCTCTCTAGAAGTGCTTACATAACACAGGAGAGGCAAGGACGGGAAAACAAAAACGACAACATATCAAAAAATTCTGTTGCGACATTCAAAGATATGTCTGTTGCGACTGTGGAAGTTTTGAGCCCCATGCTCTGTCCCTGTGTTTCTGGTGGGTCAGTTTGTGTGGCCTATTGTCTGCACATGGCCAAATTCCTGCATGGTTTGCTAACCGGGCCAGCAGCAGCCCGCATTATACATAAACATAACCACTATCAGTATGTTGTCGGAGTGTCAGGCAAAACAGAAATATTGCCTACATGCGAGGTTTAGAGTGCCACACTTAGGACTTGAAATAGAGCAGGCCGTGCAGACTACACACCTCAACACAATGGACACAGAGATGGGACCAAACGTAAATCTGAATTGTTGATCCAAGTGTCCATTAGCGCAGCAATAAACTATTCCTGTCCGACGAAAGTAATGGTCATGAGTAGAGGAGGGGGTCGGGCTTCCCATCCTGGGGGCCAGTGACCAGATGCCACTCGCATCCTTAAAACGGATAACCAGATGCTGCTTACATCCTGATGGCCAATAACCAGGCCACACTCGTGGATGTAACTTGATAAGGGTGCTTCCCCTTCGGCCAGGGCCACAATGGGAAGAATATTGGTGGCCTGGTCCACCCTGTCACTAGGATTTATGAGCCCAGTTCAAGCTCACGAGGGGTGAGAGGACGTGGGCTAACAATTAAGCAAGCGAATCCCACCATGCTTTAGACTTCTAACTTTGTATTAGAGATCCTGCAAGTTTACTGCCAGCATTCTTAGGCTGCGCGGCGAGCATACTATGTTATATATAGACCACTGGAATTAGACTATCTGCAGAAGTCGTGTGGCAATAATCAGGGTTGGGAGGGTTACTTTGTAAATGTAATTAGTGCCTGATTACTGATTACACGGCTCTGAAAGTAATCCGATACAAATACAGTTACATGTCTCAAAAAAGTAACGTAATCAGATTACTTTTAGAATACTTTTGGATTACTTACTTTTTCCATCACAGATGGGTATGTTTTGGGGTACAGGAGACATTGGGAAGCTGTTATATAGCCAAAGGTGGTGCTACTTAGTACTAAAAGGGTGCTCAAACTTTTGCACACGCCATGTTCACTTTTTTATTTGATTAGTAATACATTTAAATAGTTATTAGGCATTACACTTTGAAAAAGTATGTCATGTTCAACTTCCACTGTGTTGAGGTCAGGTCAGCTTCTGTTCATTTAATAATAAATACTAATAAATTTGAGATGTCAATTTAGCTAAATATATGCAACATTGTATCTGCATTTTTTGTTGTAATCGTCGTCATTAACATGTTATGGAATTAGAATGGACAGATTCAAAATTAATCATAATAAAAAGCAAAGGGATATTGAAAGGCAAGTTATTTTACTGTTTTGATGGCTCATCATGAGCATAACTCAAACACAGCATCTAAAACAATGTAATAACTTTTGAAACTTTTTTGGCACTGGAATAACAGCGACTTGTAAGGGATATGGCTTAGAAAAGTGCCAGTGTTGGCGGGCTGTGTAGCGGCGAATGCTCGGCAGTGCATAACGTAATTGACGTATAGTAGAGTACAATTGTCTACCAAATTGGGAGAAAACTGGGAAAAATAAAAAAAGAATAAAATAAAATGTCATCGTTTCAACAATAAAGAAAGCAGTATAAAATTAGCAGAGCAGTTAATGCGATGCCTCAAACCGTAGGCTAAGGTCAGGTAACAGCAAATTACTGCAGAACTGTGTTCATTAAACTGAAGGTTAGCTAACGTCGACTTACTCCAAGTGCTTTTTAAGATTCGAAGTCGAGTCCTTTGATGCCGACAGTATGTTTATTCCTGGAAGACACAAGGTACCATAGGCGCCGATTTATGTTTCTGCCCGTGGTGCCGCCGCGCGCGTATGCTAGGTGGAGTTTGCTATCAAATCAATGTAAATTTGGCTCCGTGCATAATTTTCCCCGTGGGTGCTCGGCCTTCTCCGTGGGTGCTCGGGCCCCGGAGCACCCACGGGATCGGCGCCTATGCAAGGTACACTGGACCGACAGATTTTTCCCATGTTCTTCTTTAAACTGGAAATTGTGTCGATAACGCCACAAACTAAAAGCTGACTTTTCTTCCATCTTGTCCCTATCAATGTTTGTCTGAGCGTGGGCGCGCTTTTTTTTAAACGCATTTTTTTAACGCAGTTTTTTGGTTCTGTGCAGCGGCTGTAGTTTTCGTGAGCTGTGTGATGATAATCATGAAGGCGTGATAATTTCATGCTGTAACTTTAGTAATGAATATCAGCTCATTAATGTTTGTAAGGAAAACTTTCCACCAAGAATTCCAAGAAGTAATCCAAAATGTATTCACTTCAGGTTTATTAAAGTAACTGTATTCAGATTACTCGTTTTTCAAATGTAACGCGAGCTGAATACAGTTACTTGATTTTTGTATTCTGATTACGTAACGCCGTTACATGTATTCCGTTACAACCCAACCCTGGCAATAATGTAGCCCCGTATCAAATAAAATTATTAATAAGCTACACAATACAGGTAAATACATAGTACACAGTTGGGTCAGCTGAAGGGTTTGTTTATCTCTTTTCATTCATCTTTTAATTAAATGATGAAAGTATGAACAAAGGAAAATAAAAAGTGGTCTCGGCAGGATGGAACGCCATGAAGTCATGGAGAGGGATTGAGCTAAGTGGGAGTGGTTGTGACGTCAAGCTCTAAGGCAGGAGGAGTTAGGAAATGTTAAAAGTTTGACGCACGGAAAGGAGGCCAGAGCTGCTTTCGCGAACAGCCTGGTTTTCTTGTATGTGATTTCGCATTGCATACAATAAAACCCGATTACATCTGACTCAAAAGAAATGTGTTGTTTTTAAGAAGTATTAAATGTGGTTTCGGATCACTCAGTCTATCTGGCCCTGGCTGAGATTATTTCTCCCACACGACATTCAAATATACTTCTATCGCAACAGACTGACTAAAAAACGAATCAAAAGATAGCCTACTTTACCGGTGCCAGCATGTCTGGAGAGACGGGTCTGATATACTTGGTGACCGGAGGCTGTGGATTTCTTGGCCGGCACCTGCTGCAGGTCTTGCTGGAGAAGGAAGATAGACTGACTGAAGTTCGACTTCTCGATAAACACCCCAACCCTAGCCTGCAGGATCACAGCACGGGTACAATATTTTATTTATTATTATTTATTTATTAAGGTAACAGTGGTTTTTATACCTAACAGTGGCCGTTATTTGGCTCTCTTCAATGAACTGTGTCATACTGTATTCTTATTGCCGTTATTTCTCAGAATTTAGCTATAGCTTTAGTTTGTAAGTCGCTCTGAATAAGAGCGTCTGCTAAATGCCTAAAATGTAAATGTAAATGTAATGATGGTACATTGAGTCTATAATAATCTAATAACACAAACGTTGATGTCAGAGATGCAAACTTCAATCAGTTAGCTCTAAAATAAGTGTATTTGAATTTTAAAGCTTGACCTGTAATGTATTATAGAAGCTGTGTATACAGGACTGGAAATACAAGTGACAGTAAAGGGATTAGGAGTGGTGGCAATGTATGATTGGGAGGACCATCCAGGAAACAGAATAGGAAAGGGTGTGAGCTTGGATTACGTATGATCTGTATCCTCCATAATGTACAAATCTGTCTCTCGAATCACAAGGGGCCAATGTGTGGACAGGGAAATTGATGGTTTCCTTTTTAAAAACATTTTAATTATGAATCATAACCTCTCCCTCCAAGTTCTGCCAGACAGCAGACAGCTGTGAGGGGTGTAGCAACCCCAGCCGCAATGATGGCCTACAATTATTGATGGTTTAATGCTCGACCACTTCACAAACACAGTATAAGAGCTAAAGAAAGATAGAAAAGAGCTCTTACAATATGTAACATTTAATTTAGTTTATTTTAAAAGTAAAGTTACCAGGACCAATTCATGTGTGTAATAGGCTACTGCATGACATTAACACAAAAAACTTACCCACAAGTTCATTTTAAATAAAAAGACAATAAATGATACATTAGACAAATTATCAGAATATGTTTGAGAGAGATGTAGAAAATACAGTCCTTTGAAATATTTCATATATCAACCATAACTACTTCCAATTCTTTAACATAGCTAAACTCACTAAAGAGGCGTAGCTTAGCTAATATGAGCCAGTAGTAACAATACGCTGCAGTATATTAACATATACAAAACAAAAGGCACAAGGAAGTGCATTCCATACCATTTTTAAAGAATATTTCAATTACAATCGACATAACAGAACATACCTTGTCAACTTTCCAGCTAGGTGCTATGTAGAATCATTAATAAAAATGTAACTGGACGTACTGCAACCTTCCACAGCTTTTCCTTGCTAAACGCTTCCTTACACCAGTCTAATGTTGTGCAAACTAAAACAATTGCCGTCAAAATTACATTTTCATGACTTAACATTTTTTATATAATAATATAGAGCAGACAATATAACATGCTGCTTTTAAAGAGTAATTTACAAGAGGCTTATTAGTGTTGTACGCTGAGACTCAGGGCTCTGCTTCGCATGGGGGCTTCCATGCAGTGTCATTTTGTGAGCCCAATTCTATACATTGGTAAAGCTTCAAATTTATTGGGAAACAATTGCTGTTAAACTTCCAAAAATTGAACAACAGTTCAGAGAAGTGTGCAAACCTGCTTGGGAATCAGTCAGGGAAGTGGACATGTGCAATAGCAGTAGCTACTGTATATAGGCCTCCCGGGTGGTGTAGTGGTAAGAGCGTCCGCCTGGGATGCAAATTGCCCACTGCTGCCACGATTCAAAACCATGACCGAGTAAGGTAATTGGCTGTCCTCCCCAAAGGGAGGGGGGGGGACTTGCCGAGGAGCGGTAAGGCGAATTGGTAAACATAGTTGGGCGAATGCAGTCTCGAAAGAGGCGGATCATTGCCGTGAGGTATTAGCTTGTCCTGTGGGGGCAGACAGCAAGTTTGCGGGGGAGGGTAAATTTAAAGAAATAGAGGGTATAATTGGCCACTAAATTGGGGAAACAAATACAAAATTTAAAAAAAGCTACTATAATATAGTTTGAGTACTAATATTTGGCATGATGCTAATTATAATAGCAGTTCACCAGTGCCCCAATGGTTCCATGTTTAGCAAATGTAAGTGTAGCAGAGTTTTGAGATGAGTATATACTTATCTTTCCCATAGTGGTTTGAGGTTTGCTGATTCATCTTTAAAAACAAAAGGTACTAAAGAGGGGAAACAAGTGTATTGTATGGGGGAGGGGAAAAACAATTGCCCCATCTTTTGGTTTTCCTCTTTGGTCTTTCCACTCCAGTTTACAGTAAACATAAAGTGAACTAAGGAAATGAAGGGGTGGATGTGGAACAATGAACATTTTTGAAGATGAAAAGAAAACGGTTGCGTGGGTTTTTTGAAGGTAATAGTTAGTTTTGATTCTTTCATCTGTACAGGGAATTTCCCCTGAGTGCCTATTAAATGTGTTGACATTTAGACCCAAAGTGCAAAATACAGTACAATTAACACTATTAATATGTGATTTCATTGGTATTCCTATTATAAAATGATGCCAATATATGGTGAAATAATTTCCGTTAAACCACAGTGTAATAAACTCAACATTTTACAGATCTTGAAACTACAGTACATTTTCCATCCCTGTTTGAACTCTCTTGTTCATACTCCCGTAATATATGTAATTCTGTTAGTGTCATAATAAGTGCATTTTAACACGTCTTGTCTTGGTCTTCCCATCCCTGCCAGAACGGGTGAAGGTGGTGGTGATACAGGGTGACATCACAGACTACCTCAGTGTGCTGGAAGCAGGCCGGGGGGCAGATGTGGTCATTCACGCGGCCAGCCTAGTAGATGTTTGGCACAGGGTCCCCGATCAAGTCATCCACACTGTCAACGTCCAAGGTGAGGGAGCGGAGAGGGAAGGCAGAGGAGGCTAGCTTCTTGCGGGGAAGGGGGGTAAGAGTGTTGGGTTTGACCCCCAGCATGTTAGGAAATGTGCAGAGATGTAAGTTAAAAAGACAGAACATATCTTTAGCTTTAAGAGTTATCTTCATATAATTATATAGAAGACCACAGGAACCCTATAGACTCTTTTTTTTTTTTTACTGCCACAGGAATTCTTTGGAACAGCCAACAGAATTCAGAGAGAAAATGTTCCCTCTCTCCTTGTACTTGTTCTGTCTCTTCTACCATCACAGATGTAACAATAAATTACAGTGCATCATCATTTTGTAAACAATCTGATTAGTAAAGGATTTACTCTTCAAAGTTCAGAAAAATGTTTGAAAAATAAATGCCTAACCTTCCCTTGTGTATTTACTTGTGCTTAGGAGCTGTTTTAGAATCTAAAGAGATAGCCATCGAGGTCACCTGTGTATCAATTTACAGAAATTGGTCTCACGCACAGTTCAGATGAGCCACTTTAGTGTATTAAGTCGAGGAAATGTAGCTCAGTTCTTTGCATCAGGAATGTCCTATTTCTGAAGTCCACACACACATATGAACAAATTCCTTCCAGAAATTCTTAGGAATTGTAGGAATTGTAGGAATGTCTCCTACAATTCCTCCTCCTGAAGTCTGTCCTGATGTTAATTACAGGGGGTAGAAAAGTAATGGAAACACCAAATTACAAAGGACTGGTATATTGAAGTAACTAAATCACAATTGAAAACAAGTTACACATGTGCTTCATATTAATGACAGTACTAATTACCAATATGTTTCTGCTATAAAAGACATTTTAAAATCAGCACTTTATATGTAAGTTACTAAAACAACATGAGAGATCTAACAGGGTTGGTGCCCGAATTGTGTCAGAATTGGCAAAATGATTTAATGTGAATTAAGGGGAACAGTTATGTTCTTATGAAATACACCTCTGACCTAGTCTCAACAAATACTTTACGTCGTGAGCTTTACAAAGCTTATATTTATGGTAGTTCTGCCATTCGGAAACTGCTTGTAACCAAGGCCAATGCGCAACAATGCATATCCTGGAACACAAAACGTGGATTAAGAGAGAGCCAAGGAATACAAAGCCATTTTTGGGTGACCAGGTGCACCCTATGGTGCAGACATTGTTTCCTCAAGATATTCCCATATTCCAAGATGATGACATCCCCATACGCACTGATAAATGGATTCAAGAGTGGTTTCATGAAAACCAGGATGAAGTCAAACACCTTCCCAATTACCAGATCTAAACATTTAACCTTTATTGGAAGTTCTGGAATGTAGAGTGTGGAGTAGGTTTCCACCACCTTCATCACTCAAAAGAACTGGAGGCTTTCCTTCTTGAAGAATAGTCCACTAGAAACAGTTCAAAACTTGTATAGCAGCATTCCAAGAAGGATTGAAGCTGTGCTGAAGGCAAAGGGTGACCCAACTCCCGTATTAGTTAATACATATTAATATATTGTTTGGGGTTTCCATTATTTTGTCCACCCCCTGTATATCCAGGAGGGCATACATTTCCCTCAGATTCATGTATGATCATTGAAGGAACCTGCTCACCATATGCAACCAATTCTGTTTCTTTCCCGCCCCCGTTCTATCATGCAGGTACAGTGAATGTGATTAATGCATGTGTGGAAAATGGGATCCAGTACCTGGTGTACACAAGTAGTATGGAGGTGGTAGGACCAAATGTCAGAGGAGACCACTTTATCAGGTGAGTTTACACTATGCTCCTGTTTTATGGGTACTGTCCTGTTTCTCACTTTGTTTCATTCTGCCCCTTGTTCTTACATTATTTTTGAAGGGATCACTTTGTTGAACTTTTGCCTTCTTTGACTGATGCAAGGTTTCTTTTATGTCCCCATCAGTCTCCTCTTTTTCCTTTATTTAATTTTAGGACAATTTGAAAACGAATTTCCCTGTTTTTCTTCCTTCAAATGATCAACGTGTTTCTTTTACACTTCTTCCTCTTACTTTTACTTGATTTTTCTTACTTTCTTCTCTTCTCTCTCATCCCCTCATAATCTGTTTCTCTCTCTGCATTTGCCTCTGTTCCAAATCAATGGAAGACTAAAAGGTATTTGACGAGGGCTGGCGGATGGCATAGCGGTCTAACGCACCACGCTTTGGAGTGGTGTGCGCTGCCCGTCAGGGACGTGTATCGAAACCCGCGTTTCTACCAGACCGGCCCTGGTCGTCAGCCCGATCGGAGGTGGCGTTTGGCTGTCCGCCTCCAGGGGAGGGGGGAGGGAGAGCGGCACGAGTCCGTCGAGGAGAAGGTTAAGGCGTCCGGAAGAGTTTCCGTCTCGGAAGAGGCGGCTAACAATTGACCAGGAATGTGTGTCTCGCTCCCGGAGAACGGGCGGCGGACTCGTGGGGGTGGGGAATTGAAATAAATAGAGGGTTTAATTGGCAACCAAATTGGGAGAAAACGGGAAAAAATTTGAAATTAAAAAATTAAATAAAAAAAGGTATTTGACAAAATTCCCCCCAAATGGCCACAAAATATATTGAGCAGGCTGCAAAATATCGTTATCTGCAGTAGGTATCACAATCCTTGAGGAAATGTCATGTAACACATTTAAGTTGCTACATAAAAATCTGGAAATAAATGTGTGTGTTCAGCCATTATGCACCAAACATAAATTAATACCATTTATGTAAGAAACACATGGCTGGAGGTTCCCAGTCTTATATTCTGGAATGTGTGTGCATATTATTCAGTGTATATCTTTATTATATAATTTGTGTTTAGGAATATGCAATAACTGATCTTTGATGTACTCATAACTACAAGGATAATTAGAAAAATATGAGCATATACCATTTAACGAATCAATCAACTAATCAATTAATCAATCTTTGTAGCATAATTTACAATCAGGTTGTCACAAAATTTTCCTGATTTTTAAAAACCCAGAAAAAATCGAATGAGCCAGTGAGGGGAAAAACTAGAATATGACATTTAACACGAAAGCAAACAGCAATTGTGGTGTAGCAATGGAAATTTGGGATAATACATTTTTTCTGAACTCCCAAACCCAAATAAAGCCACAACCCAGTCCAGTGACAAAGCATGTTTTGAAGTGAGAAACACGTTTCTACCAGTTCCTACCTGAAAGAATCCGTGAGCAGGGGGGTTATTGTGGCTGCTGTTGTTGTTTATATCATTCACACACTCTGTCATACTAATTTATTGTAGCTTCATACTAAGTGGTTTGGCAACAGACGTTTCTGCAGTGCCACAACCTGAGAAAAACCTGGAGAAGCCGTGTGTTTGAAATTGTTAAATAGTCGCATTCCAACCCCCTCAGTTCCCCAGCACATGAAAGAGACATTAACATCACCTCTCTCCAGGCACTCACACAAACACACACACTTTAAAGAAGTCAAAAGTACTTCATTTTATGGCAAATATTTCCTTATTTTCATTTATATATTCTTGTTTTTTTTAAACAGAAAGCAGATAGGAACATTTCACCTGAAGGCCTTTATTGTGTGAGGCCTTTTTCCCCCAAATTTTTAAAATAGTTTTCAACCATGGTGGTGGTTTATTATGGTGGGATGAGAGACATACAGCTGCACAAACATCTGCAGCTGACATAATTGTTCTCTTACCTAACCCCTAACTACGTCAGTCCTCCTCCATCTCTCTTAAACATAAACATTTATTGGAAGCATGGCATGGCTTTATTGGAGCATTTACATTATACAGACAACACATTTGAGGCTTTATCACAGCATGTACAGGAGGGAAAAAATGTGCAATCTCTGTCCATCCTCTCGTTCTCCCTTCCTGATCATCTGGGTATTAGATTCATCGTGGTATTTTTCCACATTCTTTAGCTTCAGATGGCTGTGCCAAGGTTGGAAAAACAGCTGTGTGTGCTTCTCCCCTGTCTGTGCCCCCTTCGGCAAGGGGTTTAGACAGGGAACCACCCTCCCCCAATCACCCTTATCATTATTATAAAAATTGCCTGTTCACCCCTCTTTAACCAGTTAACTTTATCTGGTTAATTAACACAGCCACATTTCACATGCTTGTTTGCAGTTTGAATCCTACTGTAAATATTCAGCTTGCCTGCTGTTTGTTTGTCCTTGCTGTCAATGGCATACCTTCTCTTGAACATCATCTTATATTCCCTCTCTCTCTTTCATCATATGCTGTTATTCTGTCACAGCCAGCAGCTATTACCCTTTCAGAAGTATTTACCTCCCCGTTGAGTCCTTGTCTACATCCTTTCCCACTCTGCTGCATATTGTCTTACATGTCCCATTTCATAGCTTTTTAACCTAAGTTTTTTTTTCTCTCTCTTTGTCTTTCTCAGAGGAGATGAGGACACAGTGTACAACATATTTCATGAGATGCCATACCCCAAAAGTAAGGCAGAGGCAGAGAAACTGGTGCTGGAGGCTAATGGCAGGAAGGTACTGTGTACACACACACACTCACACACATTTAAAAATGCACACTCACACACATGGGCATACACGCAGGTGAACAGAGCAGAGCATATTATACAGAGCACTGTGCAATGTGCTAAGGCCCAGTATGTGTCACAACATGACTGTTTGTAATCTTGTCTTTTGTTAGAGAAGAGTGAAACCTAACATATTCCATTGTCATCCAGACTCACAGTGGTATTTATGGATTTCAGTAATCATCTAAATACTGAATATTAGGTATACATTGATGCATATAGACACATGCTTGTTCATCTTGTTATCCTAAATGTATTGATTTACTTATTTATGTACTGTACTTATTTATATACTGTTTTGTAATGTCTTGTATTTTTATGTGCAATGTTGTATGTAAGCCATCTACTTTGGGACTACTGACAGGCCCTGCTCAGCCACAGGCTGACTTGAACAGGAGGCCTGCTGCTTAGCTTTTATCAGCTTCATACTCAGAAGTCATATCTGTATATCACCAGCACTGCTCTTCGTGATCTTACGAAGATACCAACAGGAATTTCAGCAAAGCTGTTACTTTAGTTTAGTATAGCACAGATTTAGCAAAGTATGTAGCAAAAGGCTAAGTCTGATTACTTCCTGAACACAATCTCTGAGAGTGGTACTCACCCTGCTAAATTCTGGAGAACATTTAAAGCACTGAAGCCTAATGGCTCCGCCTGCTCTTTGCCCAGGCAAATTATGTCTGCGTCCAGACACATCACAGGTAAATCAATTACTGATACCTTTAATAATAATTTTGTATAAGCAGGCCATTTATTTGAAAGGGCCTGCTTAAATGAGCCGTGGAGCAGTCGTGTATCATCACTGATACCACGCCAAACTCTTTATTTTCCCTCCAGCTGATTGCTATAGAAAACATCCTGGAGGCTCTAAAAAATCCACTAGGCTGATCAGCTAAATTCAGGTCTTCATCTCTCCGCTGCCCTCATGGCTTAACCATTGACCCATATATTTAATCGGACTATTCAGTCGGGTACAATTTCAAAAGTTTGGAAGGCAGCCCATGTACTTCCATTTCAGAAGGGTGGTGATCCCTATGATTTAAATAACTACCACCCAATTTCCAAGCTCTCCTGCCTGGCCCAGATTTTAGAATCCCTTCTCAATATTCAGCTATGGGATTATTTGAACAGGAAATACATTTTTAGTTCATTACAATCAGAATTCAAAGCAGGCCCCTGCTGTATGCTTACTGGACTCTCTTGAAAAGTGACTCAAGTCTCAATGAGATTCCCCTGATTGGGATTGATAAAGTTTGAATCAGTTTGGTTGTGTGCATGTTTTTATTTTTTATTTATTTGGATCATAATATGGTTTCAGTAAGTAAGACTGTGACAATGGGAGATTGAGAATGTGTAAACAAAACCATGTGTTCATGGATGTCTTGATTTTTATTGGACAGAAATAGGTGGGTGAAATCCAAAACAAGGAAGTAATTATAATTTTTTTATTTTAAGGTTTCAAATTTTTCCCTGTTTTTCTCCCAATTTGGTTGCCAATTATACCCTCTGTTTATCTCAATTCACCCTCCCCCACGAGTCCGTTGCCCATCCTGCAATGAGCCAATTTTTCCAGGCTCAGTAGATCTGCCTCCTCCGAGACGGAACCTGACCACGGATGCCCTTACTGCTCGGTCTTTCGAAGGCGGTCTTTCCTAGTTCAGTGAGTGCTCTGGGTATTTTAAGGAGTAGCCACCTAGTGGACCTAGTTTGGTAGCTACTAGAGGCAAAGCAAAGTAGGCTACAGAAATAAAGGGGGAGCATCCCTAGGATGGCCTTGTATATAAAGACATACATGTGAAGCTTCCTACATAAATAGAGAGCAGTCCATCCTACCATTTGATACAACAAGCAGTGGCATTAGTTATGACGCACAGAGATGCATGATAAACACAGTCTAGTTTCCTTAGCAGGTAGGAGGCTGCATGCATACACATTATGTCACCATAGTTGATTACAGACAGGAATGTAGCTTGAACAAGTTTCTTTCTAGCCTCAAAAGAAAAACATTGCTTGTTGCAAAATAAAAAAACAAGTTTCAGTTTAAGTTTCCTTACAAGATTTCCAATATGCACCTTAAAAGACAGCTTTTCATCCAACCAAAATCCAAGATAATTGTAGGATGATACCTTTTCTATGGCTGCTCCCTTTAAGGTAAAAATATTGACATAATCTGTTGGCTGCAAGTGAGCCTTTGAAAAGGTAATGTATTTAGTTTTCTGTGCATCCAGGACTAGTTTAAGATCAAAAAGAGAGGTCTGAAGACATTGAGCCTACCTGAAGTTCTTCAATTGCCTGTGTAAGGGAGGGAGCACTTGAGTAAATAACTGTATCATCAGTGTAAAAATGCAGCTTGGCTGGATGGATTCCTTTGCCCAGATCATTTATAAAAACAGAAAATAAAACCGGTGCTAGGACAGAGCCTTGAGGAACATCTTTGTTAATAAAAATAAAAACTTGATTTGTGGTTCTCCGCAAATACACATTGTGTTCAGTCTGTGAGGTAATTCCTGAACCAGCTTATCGCTCCCTGACTAAGACCAATATTGCTTAGTCTATACAGCGGTAACTCATGGTCCACGGAGTAAAACGCTTTTGACAAATCAACAAACAGTGCTGCAAAGTGTTGTTTCTTGTCAAGTGAATTAATAATGTAATTTACCACTAGCATGGCTGCAGTTATGGTGCTATGCCCTGACCAAAAGCCTGAGTGAGGTTCAGTCAGGATGTTATTATCCAGTAGGAACTGCTTTCACCAGGGATTCAAAGACTTTGGCCAGGACAGGTAGCTCAGAGATGGGGCAATAGTTATTCACATCTGAGGGATCCCTACTTTTTAATAACGGGAGGACATAAGCAGGACACTTCCACACTTGGGGATGGAGGTGGTCACAAGACTGAGATTAAAAATAGAGGCAATAGGCTCTGCAATAAGATCGCCTGCTGTCTTTAGGATGTAAGGGTCTAGATTGTCTTTTTACAGTCTATACCTTTCAGGGCTTTACAGACATCAGAAACAGTGATGGGCTCAAAGTGGAAATGGTTTACAAGAGCTTGCAACAGGGTTCATCGCCAAGCTTCCCACAAAAGTATAAGACCCAGCATAAAGTGCTAAAAACAGAACCAGCAGAGATAGAATGCTTGTTAAAAATCCCTTATCCTTGATTTCACTGCAGTCTATCTTAAGGTGGCCAGGAAGGCTAGCAGAAGCATTAATACCAGACACAGATTTAATACATTTCCCAAATTTTGTGGGATTGTTCAAATTTTCAGTGACAGCTTTCAGATATAATTTTGAATTTGATGTTGTAATCAACTGTGTGCACCTATTTCTAAGGGATCTAAAAGAGGTCCAATCCACAGGGGCATTTGATTTCCTAGCCTTTGCCCAAGCAGCATCTCTTTGCCTAAGTAAGGTTGATATGGTGTCTGAAAACCACAGATTATCTCTTCCCCTGATCCTGTACTGTTTGACAGGGGCATGCTTGGCACACACATACGTAAATACCATCGTAAAATAGTCCCAAGCAGCATCAACATCAGGTATGAAGGAAACTTTGTCAATGTCACTGTGATATAAATCATGTAGGAAAGCTCATTAAAGTTTTTAAAATGTATTTTAAATATAAAACATGGTTTAACTTTGGGGGGCTTGGCGTTTCTTAAAAGTACCAGTGGTGTTGTATTTGTGTGGACAGTTTCTTAAAATAATTTCCAATAATGTCGATTTTTGCGGCGCTCTGGGGTTGGGTCGAGTTGGGGAGGTGATCAGTTGTGTAAGATTCAAAGAATCACAAATGTCCTTAAAAGAGTCTGAAGACGACGACAGCCAGTCCCAATTTAAGTCCTCCAGAAGAATAAATTTGAGGGCGGTCTGTAACATCCGACAATAGTGACGTCAGAGCCCATGGAGATACTCACTTTGACAGCCAATAGCTTGAAGTGTTTGGCTTTAGTCATGGACAGGACAGTGGCGTTTCCAGGCTCTTACACAAGGGGTGGCAGAGAGGGGGCAAGGTCACATTAAGGGGTGGCACATGCTGAATGGACCAATTATTTCTTAATATTCAATACTACGTATTACTACTTGTGTGACTGTCTTTATAATTCTGCTCAGAGGTGTATTTACAGTAATGTATGCAAGTTACTCTGGAACAGAGCATCCATGATGTCCCAATGTAAAGTACAGCCTATTAACCTAAATAGTCTACAGTATAGCCTAAAACACAGGAGACTCTAATGATTATTAAAGGAGTATAGTATACAGAGGTTCCACAAAAGAGAACATTTATTTACTGAATTACACTGCAATGCAAAATATCACAACTGTTTTTTGCCTTTTGCAGGTCAACAAATTAAACTCAGATGACTCAAAGTTATTAAAAAGAATATGCAAGAGCTACAGGGTGTCATTGTTAGGTGACCAGGTTTTAGAATTTCCATTAGTTGGTCTTTAAAAGAGCTGAAGGCCTGCGACCGGTTATTGATTCCACCTAGGTCGCACCAGTTTGGCTCTGGCAGGGAGTGCCACTAGGGGGCAGCAATTGGCTTCCCGCCCAGGGAGGGGGAAGGGAAGCCGATACGAGCTTGCTAGGTATATGAATGGTTCTGTGTGTTACAGTGACTGTGGTGGGTGCCAGCTCGAAGGAGGTGGTACAGCGCCTACTACCAGTCTCAGGACTACGGCAGCAACCTCTCATACGAGGGTGGGGATAATTGAGGGGTATAATTGGCTACTAGAAATAGGGAGAAGAATTGGGAATAAAAGCATAAAACCAGAAAATATATATAACATACTGTATATAACAAAAAGATAAAATATATATAAAAATGACAAAATTAAATAAAATGTAAAAAAAGAGCTGAATGTGATGGTTACTATGCTGCACAGCAAAGCGTCTAACAAACTCATCCAAGTCCAGTGCGTTTGCATGTTGAGACTCAATGCTGAGAACTGCTATATTGCTTAATCTGTCATTAGCCATGGTGGAGCGCAAATGATTCTTTACCAGTTTAAAGGTGCACTAAAAGCTGAGCTCACATGCCACACTGCTGACTGGTAATATAACAATAGGCTATAGCCTATACTCTACTGAGTTGTAATTCTTAGTTTCACCACTAGTGGACCTATTTAGTACTGTATCAAGTCTGCAACAACTTGCCTAACACTAACTCTATCCTAACCCAAACCTGATATTTAAACCTGATGATTAGGCCTTATTCTTACCATGGCTCCTAACCTGATTGCACCATTAGTGTAGGCTGCCTAATTTCTGGTAAAGAAACTGCTCTTAGGCTGGAAGTAAAATTAGCCACTATAGCATAGTCCATAGCTACATTGACTAGATTTAAATCTGCTGTAGCAGGTAGTTTTACATTGATCTTTTTCATAGTGCTAATTGTACTGGCATGTTGCTGTGTTGGAATTAGTAAAAACAGAGAATTGACATACCATGAGGTCCAACTGGACTTTTGACAGGTGTCTCTTTGCCAGCAATGTCCTCCTCCTCACTATCCTCCTCCTCCTCCTGCTCTCTTTCCATCTCTCTGTCTTGCTCTGACTCTCCACCTCCCTGCCCATGGGTTGGTCTTTTTGGCATGAAAAAGCTGAGTATATCACCCTGCTTCCTCTTCATGTTCTCCCTACTCTCTTACACCTATACACGATGTAAAAGGAAATCAATATCTCAAGCCTTAAGTCATAAACACATAGGGGTCCATGATCAATATAATACCATTTTTAAAATAAATAAATAACTTAAATTATCAACTGGAATGATATCTGGAATTTTGCTTTGAAAGAGTCAAATGCTAAACATGGTATAAGTACTTGTTAGGCTTTTAGACTGATAGCTAGCTATTTTCTGTTGGACTGTCTAACTGTTTCAAGGAATTAATCAATTAGGCTTTGAAATTCATTGTAGACTGCTCTTTTTTAGAAAGACACTAATACATTCATGTTCATGAAAGCGTTTACTAACGTTACTGCATAATCTAATGCAAATTGATTAACGTTAGCCTGAATGTTATTCTATAGCCTGACAGAGCCATCCAATCGGTCTCAGTAGAAAATGCTGCACAACGTCATAAACGTTATATTATGGGCAACAAAACGGATTCAGAAAAGAGGTCAATTAATACGGGCTCTATGATTTTCCCAATGTTGTCAGCGTATTTTTCATACATCCGTGACTGCAACGTAGTAGCTAGTTAGGCTAACGTTATATTATGCCCTGCCGTGAAGAAACACGCTAAACAAGAAATAGTCTGCCGAAAGACAGTATGAAGAATAACCTGTTAGTAGCTTGCTAGTCTCTGGCTGTTCATATATTAGTAGTAACGTTAGCTTGGTAACTAGCTAACATTACTGTTTGCAAGAAGCTGTCATGAATTTAAAGCCAGCTACTGATAACTGTTAGATATGATTGCTAACGTTAGCTAGCTACGTATTTGCCCTGTAATGATACTAACGTTATCTAACGTTAACGCTATCAAGCTAACTATATGCTCACATAGTAGCCTACATTAATAACAACTTAGATGGTTTTGGTGAAAATTGCTACAATGCTTAACCCATCCTAACCTGTCAGTTCAGGTTCAAAGTCACTCGGGCTTGTTCAGGAAAACTTCGCGCCAGCCAAACGCCAGGTCTCAGAATGGACGCATCGCGTTTCCTAATGGGTGTATTTGTTTGGTCTCACGAACCTGGCAGCGAACGCTATTCAATGATAAGAGGCAAAATACATAAAATAAAATGTTACTAAATTATTGTAATCATAAATAAGAGTTTAGGGACATTGTGCGCGACGATTTACAGTAGGCCTAACGTTATATATGCATTATTATAATTTATTTATTTATTGCTCCACAAATGGGGTGGCAGTCAGGGTGGCAAGACTTCCTGTGAGGGTGGCCACCCCGTGCCACCCTAGCAGCCCCGCCCCTGGGACAGAGTGACAGTGCTATTGGATTTAACATAGATCGCAAGCCCTTCTCCTTTATTCACCCGATCTGATCTAAAGACATTATAGCCGTCAATAGATCTCTTCATTTGTCGCATGTTTTTTGAGCCAGGTTTCTGACAACACCATTACGTCCATGTCAGTCATATCTGCCCAGATTCTTATTGTATCTATTTTCGGGAGAAGGCTTCTGACATTCAAGTGCAGTAGGCCCAAACCTGCATCTCAAACGCGCACTTTCGGTGGAGCGTCCATGGAGAAGGAAGTTTGGC
This sequence comes from Aldrovandia affinis, assembly GCA_029706075.1. Taxonomy (NCBI): domain Eukaryota; kingdom Metazoa; phylum Chordata; class Actinopteri; order Notacanthiformes; family Halosauridae; genus Aldrovandia; species Aldrovandia affinis. Next base: position 4,174,884 of record JAINUG010000063.1, on the reverse strand, counting down.
ACTGATTCGTCCCTAGAAGCGTCCTTAGAAACATCAGCAACAAATTGAGTTTGTTGGATTATATTGAAGTATAGCACATACTGTTTGGATTAGTAGGCCTATATAAAACAGACATTGACACAGACAAACTAAGGTGCTGCCATCTTGGATTGTACCACTCTGATATCTAGTTATCTAGATATCCCACTGACTTTAACCTCTGAAATTCTATTGAGCAGGACATAACAACTTTATCTCTCTCATCTGTTCTCTATAACACAGGTGAGTGGAGAGGCAAACCTGTACACCTGTTCCCTGCGTCCCACTGGTATCTATGGAGAGCACCACCAGCTGATGCGGGAATTCTATGAGACAGGGGTCCGCACAGGTGGATGGGTGGTCCAAGGCGTCCCCCAGGACACAGAGCACGGCCGTGTCTACGCAGGTTTGTGGTTTGCCCTGTGCACTGAAACACTGACTTTCACGCTCAAACCAGACCCGGGTAAAATACGTCTCTGAAATACTTTAGCTCTTTATATGCTGGTAAAATTTGCACACTATCCTGAAGATCTTTAAGACTTTTCAAAGAGAGATACGTTACTAACCAAAACGTACAATCACATGAAAGAATGATTTTATTCCCAATGGGCCTCATTCACGAACAGTGTGTACACACAGATCCAGTGGCGATTTTAGGGTTTTAAAACAGGGGGTGCAATGTTCAAAAATCATTTTCTTTTCAATGTTTTTTGACATTGATTTGAAAATTGTCATATTTTCATCCCAACAGTGGTAAAATCGCCACTGCACAGATCTGGGCATAAAGCGTGCATATGATTAATCTGACACAAATTTTGGAAAAATATGAATTGTATTCGTAACAAAATAGTTACATTTAGTTTCCAGGATAAGAGTGAAATCGCTATGTTGCAAGCCTGAGAAGCCTCGATTGGGACGTCGTTGCTCACATAGTGTTAACGGGTCTACAAGCCCTGATAATTGCAGTTATGTTCTCCTAATCCAGTCTGCGACCGTATGGGACATCTATTTTTTTTTTTTTTTATGTTCGATTTTTTTTCAGTTTGTGAATTTTTTAGTGTGTGAGGTGCTATGAGGCGATTTGTCCACGATCAAGACCAACAGCCAACAAGACCAACAGCCAATGAGCTTTGCTGCTTGTTTATAGTGATATTGTTGTGTCAGCAGTGCTTAATTTGTGCCGGGGCAAATGCCAAGAATCCGATTTTGCGCCCCGCAAATGTCTTACTCAGAATCAGAGCCCCGGGCTCATAAATATCTTAAAGTGCGACAACAACGCGTATTTTAAACTGGTATTAAACAACGTTACGTCCAGTGAACATTACAAATGTAAATAGAATGCAGAAATGCAGTGACACAGAGGTAGGAAAAGTTTACCCTTTTTCCACCGCGGGGGGTTGGGGGAGGCGAGTTGAGCCCCGGCATCTCTTATTTTACAAATTAAGCACTGTGTGTCAGGGTATGATGACAGACTATTTGTACTTTATTTGATATTGTGCTAAATGTAAGTCATGAACATGCACAAATATCTAAGCAGTTGTCTAATGTTAGTTAACTACATTTGGCTTATAAAGTTTATGACCTTTGTAAAAGCTTTATAGAAATTATAGTCCCTGTTGCCCGTGTCGACCCAACCAGTTTCGACTCCTTTTTATTTTTTGGACTTTTCCTGGAACATATAAATGTGCACACAAAGATTGCGGCTATTACCTGTTGTTCTTGGTCCTCCACGTTTGGTTAAAACGAGCAGACCGGTGATTGACGTCTTTAGGTGTGCGCACTGCGACGGAAAGACTCAAGACTTGTGAATGTTCTGCGGTGTTAAGACTTTGAATGTCTTGTCGTGTACCCGCAGCATAAAGGTTATGTAATATTTGAAATACATTTAAGTAAATGTTTATTTGAACCAGGTCTGGCTCACACCAGTGTCTCCAGGACTCAGCTCAGAGTAACACATGTATATTCACGAGGGCTCAGGCTTCTCATAGCCAACTAACATTGAAGCTGTTCTCTGAAAAATTATTAGTTGATTACTGATAGAAAGGCCACCAGTTATTGTCAGTGCTCGTCTTATACAAGAGCACTGGGGAAATTTTTTATTTTATTTATTTATTTATTTTTAAAATGTTTTCGGAATTTGGAATTTCCAGTCATATTCTAAGCTACGCTTGCTGCAATCTCCGCTGTAAATTCGGAAGAGTGTAGACAAGCATGTGTTCTCCTCTGAAACACGTGATGTCAGCTGCTGCTTCTTTTCACACTGCAGTCTTCAAGTTAAGCTTGCACAGACACAAGTCAGAGGAAGACACTTTGTGCACAGCTTTATACCGGCAGACTGGGCGCTCGATTGACCAGCGTGGGTTATTGGTGCGCGACAAGACATGGACACCCAGCCGACTGAATCCCTCCCTCCCTGGGTGATGCTACCAGCAATTATGCATCACCCTGTGGGGCTGCTGGCCAGTTGGCACTGGTATTTTCTGGATTTGATACCAGACTGTGGGGCTCATCCACACTCTAGAACAGTGCCTTAACATGGTGAGCCACCCAGCAGCATGGGTAACAACGCTCACTCTGGAAGAATTTGCAGTCTGCATAACAACATTTTTGCTAAGATAAAAAGATTATAACCATAATCTTGTATGGTTTCCAGACCATCTACAGTCAGGGGTAAGATTCTTAGGTCCTCTAATTTCCTCATTCTCTGCCCCTCAGGCAATGTGGCCTGGATGCACCTGCTGGCTGCTCGCGCCCTGAGAGAATGCCCTCAAAGGTTGGGAGGGGAGGTGTACTTCTGCTATGACGACTCTCCCTATAAGAACTATGAGGATTTCAACATGCAGTTCCTGATGCAGTTCAACTTCCGGCAGGTGCGGGTGCCTTTCTGGCTGCTGTCGGTGGTGGCTTGTGTTAATGACCTGCTGCACTGGATGCTGAAGCCCATTTTTAACTACACGCCACTTCTCAACCGTTATACGCTAGCTGTTGCCTCCACCTCTTTCACCGTGAGCTCCAACAAGGCAGAGCGCCACTTTCAGTACCACCCGCTGTACGATTGGGATGAGGCTAAAGCCCGCACTCTAAGTTGGGTCAACACTTTTCCACATAGCACCAAGGCCTCCTAATACAGCCAGAACAATTTTTCACACAAAAAACACTTTATGTGTCTATGGCAGTCTTTTTCAATCCATTCCTACAGGGCACACTGCCCTGGAAATTTTCATTCCAACCTCCGTTCCCAACCTATCATCTACATCGGTCGTCTGTTAATGATCACTTGAGCATGATTAAGTGGTGGTTGGAATGAAAACATGCAGGGCAGTGTGCCCTCTAGGAATGTATTGAGAAACACTGGTCTTTGGGGGTGACATTGTTCTTATAGAGCAGTGGTTCTCAACCCTGGTCCTGGAGGGCCACAGGGTGTGCAGGTATTTTTGTTACTCAGCACTTAATTGATCAATTCCAGTGGTTGATTGCACAGTTAATTCACCTGGTTTCTTGAGTCAATTGCAAAAAAAACCCAGCATACCCTGCGGCCCACCAGGACCAGGGTTGAGGTTATAGAGACTAGGGGGTCTATTCTGTCTATTCTATTCTGACTTTCCTTACACACACATACATGCTGCCACTAAGGGCTGTAATATCTATTTTCCACTGCTGCACACATGTGATTTCCACTTGACCAAGCTGTGTTCCCTAAATATGTAAAGTCCAGGTAAACCAACAATAACCAATAATAATCATAATTTTGTTCATATAAAATGAATTGGAAATGAAATTGGAGGTTTTTATTATTATTTTCATTATTAGGCCCATTACTGTTCCATACAATGTAAAACAGGCTTTTCAAACTTTATATAAAGGATCATTTTGAACTTTATTGAACTTGCAAGTTGTAACATCCAATTAATGGAAAGTGTTAGCTAGCTAGCTACCTAGTCTTTGAACAATGCATAAATGCAATATTAGTAGCAAGCAGTAAAATCTTTACTATATCATATCACTCTGTTATACCATTAACAATTTACCTAAATAAATTATTTGGCTCCCTTGTTAATTATGAAAATGAATGAGTTTGAGACCAATTGAAAGGTAGGATTTCATCTTCCTCTGTAATTTGAAACTGTGTGGCATGTCTGTTTGTGTTCAATAATTAGTCTAAGAAATTCACCAAAAATGTCATCATCAATTTTGAGCAGAAAACTATGTACGTACAGCATACTGTTTACAATGGTATTGAAGTTGATATATTCAGTAAAATCTACTTTAGGATTTTGAAGACCATTTATAAATCTCTTTATGACCTGAGTATAGCCTATACAATTTGCAGGTTTGTAAGTTACGATGAAAGTACCAAAAGTACTTACCATCTGCTTTGTGGACATGATGAGCAATAAAGCTTGTAGCTTTTACGTTTTTAAATTCTGGTTTAGAAAATGAAGAGGAAGAGTTATTTCACTGCTTTCACTAATTTAATTTCACATTGGCGTGGATTCAATCAGCATGTAAAATAGCATATATAAAGTTAGCCTTCTCAGCTTGAGTTCATTTTGCAGTACTGAACTCAACAAAGTTTATTTCTGAAGGAAAACTCTTTTTTATTCAGAACACATCTTTTAATAAATTAAAAATAACATGCTTATTGGATCCAGGCTATTGTTTCAAATTGTGAAGGATAGAAGGTGTTATGTAAACTGTATCATCATAGATTAGGTAATCTTCAAATAAATAATATAATGTCAATATGTATTTTTCTAACTGCACATATATATAATATATATTTTAAATAAATTAAATATTATATCCAATGATTGCCATGTCGTCTGTCCGAATAATTGAATACATTGTTTAATGCATATCTGGGGGATGGGGTTTAAGTTCTCATATTTTTAATAGGTATATGTTGGTGGAAATATGGGGTGGATTGCAGCACACCTTTAGATGCAGACTAACAGGTTTTTCTTGAGACTTTCTGTATTTCCTGGATGTAGAACAAGATCAAGACCAAATTGCCTTAGTTATGATTGCATTGTGTTCTTAGTCTAGTCGTCTGTATATCCCAATTGTAGTGTGCTTTAAACGCCACCTATAGGAAAGGGCATGCATTTTTCACCACCTCTCAAGAAGCTACAGTTCCTTTCTGATCCTCACGGCACTGGCTGTAGGCACTCTAGTTTCAGTTATTAGTGACAATTACTCAAATGAACATGACAAATTATAAAATGAAGTGCCAATCTTGGCTGTGTGTTGGATGAAGGCTACAAATTCAGGTTGTTTCAGAGAGGAGAGTTCCCATAAAACTAAGCATGGAGGCTACAACACCTTTTTTATACTAGGCTACAGTACCAGGTTTTTACACCTCTACGACAAGTCATGAAAGAGGAAACAACAAATGATTTGACAATGATTAATTCAATACTAAGATATAAAATAATGTGCTCCCTTAACTGAATTCTAATAATCAAGGCATCCCATCAATAACAATTTTGTTCTTTATATTTTTATTTTGCCTTTAGGCCAGGGGTGTCAAACTCATTCCATCGTGGGCCAAGTGTATGCAAGTGTAGTGCACAACATCAGGTGATTTTTTGTTGCAAGAAGGAAGCAGTGCACAACATCAACAAAACAAAAACCTGCATACACTTGGCCCACGATGGAATGAGTTTGACACCCCTGCTTTAGGCTGTCAAAAAAACATTTTCCTTTTGCTTTTTGCTTTCAATTAGTTTCTATGCTCCAGGGCAGGCATGATATGTCCTACATAAGTGCCAATAGATATTTTCACAATTGAAAGTAGCCAACTTACAAATCAATCAGTATGATTACGTGTCAGTATGTGCAGAGTCAACTTCTGACTAGTCTACTACACTTCGATATGCACCTCATTTGTGATAATTGAATGATTACTTGAGATCTTAATGCGTTGATTGCTTAACAAGTAGCTTCAGAAAGTCCTCCATCAACCTCTTGGTGTTGGAGGACTAATATTTTTCTTTCAATATAGAAAAATATTAGGAAAACATTGAATTACATTAAATTTAAATTTACATGGACCAAGGAGGTTTAAAGTAATTATTCGAAATCAGGTGGTGCAGACACTGCTGTGGTTGGAGCAAAAACCTGCAGACACTGCGGCCTGCCTTGGTACATTTATAACGGGCATGTTGTTTCGAGGCCTGGAGTTGAAGACCCTGCTCTAAAGCTTTATGCAGTGCATGTGCTTGTCACAATATTATTCTTAATTAGCCTGCTGAACAATAATCATTAGCGATTAACAGGGTCCAATTAACAAATAAGTTACACTGGTTTGGGTTGACAAACATGATCTGTTTAAAATTGCCATTCTGATGGAAATGGAAAAACAATAATTAATTGTGGTGATCACAACATTTATGTGAGTTGTAATTTTACTCAGACAACATTTGGGAAATAAGATAAGTCAAACATTAAAACTTTCCCATTCTCCACTTTCTCTATGGCATGCTACCCCTTTAAATCTTTTGTGGTGACGCATTCACACAACGATGGGCAAAACAACAAGAACAAGAACAAGAACTAGCAGGAGATTTGCTGTGAATCAGTTGATGCACAACTCCAATTGTACACTGTAATCAAGTTTCCCTAAATATAATACGCAGCTAAACCTGTGTTAGTACGGTACTCTAGAAACCCACTTTAATATGATTCTTCAAAAGAAAGGAAGGTACACTGCAATCGACTCGTAATGTTTTATTGATGCCTAAATGACTAAATAAACATGAATTACTTAACACTCCAGGGGCTCTTCTCCTCTTCTCTTCTCCACCCACTGCAGCTGCCCTGGATTAGTCCACCCATGTGCACATCTACAGGGTGTTTCCCAGGCCATAACATGGCCAGTAGGAAACAGTGTGTCAGGTTTCCATAGAGACACTGTGTCCAAGTGTAAATATTGATGACTGCAGCATAGTCACAGTGATAATGTGAGGAACATTACATTGTAGTCTGGAGTTGAACAAATTGGGCAACAAACAAAACTGTTAACCTGGACAGAGCTTTTTAAAACTGAAAATGGATATGTGTTTACCTTTTCACGAATGAAACTACATATTGGTTCAATGTCGGATTTACTTCGGCCATATCATCTCAGAAGTGACCGACAAGTTCCACAAACCACTTTCGGTATCATCTCACATCTCGATATCATCGGTATTGTTATCTCCACCAATTCAGACTAGTCATACAGAGAAATCTTTGCGTCGCAAAAGATTGTTTGGTTTTTTAAAAATTTTTTTTAATGAAAATTACCAAGGATAATTTTTTATAGCAAATGCAACACACCTCCACAAACCTTTAAGGCGTCTTCACTGTTGTTGGTAAAACAATGTTTTTTCTCTCTCACTCTTATTGGTCCCACCCACCTGAAGCTCAGCCCTAGCTATGCTTGTCCCCAATCTATCAGTGTAAAATAGACTGGGGCCGAGTCTAATTGCGCTCCAACGCAAAGTACTCATGCCTCTTGGTTTGGGGCCATGCCCAGCCACTTCACATGGACTAAATGAGACGCATTACAAACACTTATTTCTGGGTGGGAAAGTGACGTCTTGTTTGTCAATGGTAATAACTGTGAGATTCTGGTGAGATTGTAAGCTTCTATGATGTTTTATTTTTTAGCCTTGTTTTAGGCGCACTTTCTTGCTGCAAAGTCCTCAAATAAATTAAAAGGGTGCACACTAGCATGTACATCCTCCCACAGCTATTCTTTTCTCTTTACAATGCACCAGCTAAGCTGTGCAGACAGTGGATGCAGGATCAACCATAAGAGTCTTCTGTATGATGAGTCAGGAAATACCCTGCCAACCAAAACCATCCTTCCCTGGGTGATGTTATGATCAATTGTCCATTGTCCCATGGGTCTCCCAGAGATTTTTTTGTTAATTACTTTTAAACCCTGTCTTGTATTATGGAAAAGTTTAACAGTATAAATTGTCCTATTAATCCTATATGGATTGTCCACATTTTAATCTGGTTTAAAAATATACACAAACTTATGAAATGCGCAGCATTCAGACATTATTTAACAAAAGATCTCATGCAATTATATGGATATCTTTAAAACGTGATCATGGAAATATATACGCAAGGCTAGTGAGATATCAGGCAAGTGAGAATTTAATTAAAATGTAGATTTCCAGAATACAGTAATAAAATGCCCTTGTTTTAGTGTTCAGCACTCTGAATACTGAACACATGTTATTACATCTTAAAAACCCTCACCCCTCCCTCCTATTCCCTCCCATTCCTTCAGTTGGCATGATGAATTCACCAGTTACATTTTCAACATCAGCTTATAGTCACCCACACCCATGGGCTTGATGATCATCTTGATGGGCCAATGAAGCGCTCTGAGGCCAGATAAAACCCCCACTTGTTGGCTGGTCCTTTACGAGTGTGAGCTGCCTATCAGGGTCATGGTTCGAAACCCGACTGAACTAGACCCTGGGCCTGGTGGGGAGTCCCGATTGGGGGCAACATTTGACTGTCCACCCCAGGGGGAGGGGGGAGGGTGAACTCGCTGAGAAGCGTGTAAAGGTGTCTCCAGAATGTGGGTGGGTGACTTCTGTCTCAAAGGAACCGGAGTTCGTCGCCCTCTGAGAATTAGCTTGCCTCGTAGAGGCGGATGGCAAGTTTGTGTGGGGAGGGCAAATCGAAATAAATAGAGGGTATAATTAGCCACAAAACTGGGAAAAAAACAGGAAAAAATCTGAAACAAATTTAAGAAGAAAAAAAAAGGGGGGACCGTTGACCAAGATGATTGACTCACCTCCAAATAATATTTGAACACAAGCAAAGACACTGAGCAGGCTAAAATGCTCTCAAAACCTGCACCTGTCACGACTCGACCAGCAAGCAGGCATTTCCCCCAAGCCCCAATCAGGAAGAGTGAACGACATGCCAGGAATGTGCAAAATCAATTAAGGAAATGACTGGCAGCTGTGAATAATTACCGGGAGGACATTTAACTGGGTCACGTTCTCTGTTTGTTGCTTGGACATTATCTTGCTTTGCTTTGTCGAACCCACTGTTGCTTAGTGTTGCTTGCCTCTCGCAAAATATTGTTTGTTTTCTTAGATTTCCAGTGTTTAGTTTTGGATTTACCGTTTCACTAGTTTTGTTTGTTCCTGCTTGTTTGTCATTTTGTTTTGTTTGTTAGTATTGTTACGTGTCTTCTCAGACATGGTTTGCTTTCGTTCCTGCCAGCGTTTAAGCTTATTAAAAGATCTTAAACGCATCTCTGCATTCTGGGTCTCTCTCGCCTGCACTTGGTTCCACACCTACAACACTCCTAACAGCACCATCCTAAGATGTACGCAGCCTAATCAGTCATAAGACAGTACAGGGTGTGTGTCTTTATAAATGAGTGTGCAATTGATGTGATGTGTAGTAGTTAAGTTTACAGAATACTAGGACAGGATAGAACAGAATCTAATCATCAGAGGTAGGTGTTGTCCCATAAGAGGTTGTGACACCCAGCCTGCCACTTCAGTCCCTCCTCTAGTTACATTAGTCCTGCTTTAACTACTACCAAAGACCCCCTATTAATATATTGCCGAACATTTGATTTTACTGCACTCCAAGACAAATTGTAGAACCAAGGCACAATTTGATGCTTCGGTAAAGCAGCAACTGTGATGCACTGTGTTTACTTTTGGTGAAGATTACCCCATCTACTGCCATTGTAATTAGTGTAGTTTGGAGCGCTGCTCATGCGCTGCCGACGCAATGACTGCGGTGTTGATAGGCCTTAAGTTACTATCCAATTCCTAGTCGGTACCTCGTTCAGTAGCCCAGCTCTATACGTTTGTCACTTTTTTAAAGGTGAAATTTTTATTTTTTATTTGATACTTGGCCATGTAAGAACTTTTGTAAGAACGTTTGTATAGTTTTTATAAATATCTATGGTTGCTCTCATTATGTAATTTACAGTTGCCTGTGTTTTGTTTTATTATTTACAATTTTTCTGTATTAAGTGGTTATATATTTTTTAGAATGTGTTTGTTCATGTATTTTCTCTATAGGGGACAGGAGTTGTTAAATAGCCTTTGGCTATGAACACTTAATGCAATGTATCTGATGCTATGTCACTGACAAATAACAAATCAAATAAACCATAGATTGGGTTAAACTGGCTATGGCATTTAAACAATGCTCAATTGGTATTAAGGGGCCTGATGTGTGCCAAGAAAACATTCCCCACACCATTACACCACCACCACCAGCCTGAACGGTTCTGGGTCTCTCTCGTCTGCACTTGGTTCCACACCTACAACACCCCTGACACCTCATTCAGATATTTGGTCTGAACAACTGAACCTCTTGACCATGTCTGTAAACACGTCATCAGTAAACACAGTTCTAACACAATGTCAGCATTCAAACATTCATCTCATGTTTGGTCCAGAGCACCTCAGAGGATTATACCTTTATTTTGGCTTGAAACCCTTATGGTTGCATCCAGCCTCTAGTTTTTTGCTCTTTGAAATGACTTCATCACTATAGCTTGATGTTGATGAATGTAGATCATGGAAAAATAAAAGATTAATTGTAAGCTGTGGAATATGATGGAGCAAAGCCCAGTCTTACTGGGAGTTGTCCTTGACAAAGGTCCAAGAGGGATTCCAAAGATGTTACACATGCTTGAGCCTTGCATTCTGACTGGAATTTTCCTTAGCAATGCACTCAATATTTATATTCTTGTAACATTAATAATTTCACTTTAAAGCAGACCATTCATTCATAACAACATTAATTCATTCCAGGAACAACTCACAATACGTGATTACAATACAATATTAAACAAAATCATGGAAAAATACATTAGAATATATCATTAACATGCAAAGACCTGGATACAGTCAAGTCAATGAACACTATCACATGGAGGATCATGGACCATTATAACAATACAGGCTCCAGTTCAACTTATAACATCAATTATAACAATTGAAATACAGGAACAGTCATGAGAACTAAGGAATAGAACAGTGTTTCCTGACCCTGGCCCTAGGGGCACACTGTGAATTTAATTCCATTGCTCACGTGCTGCTGAATCAACGACTGCGCCATAGATTGGCCTTAAAATATTGTCCAGTTCCTAGTTTGTATCTCGTTCAGTAGCAGGGCTCTATACTTTTGTCACTTTTGTCACGGTGTGACAAAAAATAACTTTTTACTTCATTAGTAGGCTATGTAAGACCTTTTGTACTTTTTGTATTTTTTTTAAAGGTTTTCAATAAACATCTATGGTTGCTCTCATTATGTAATGTACAGTTGCTTGTGTTTTGTTTAGTTTTATTATTTGCTATTTTGCTGTATTAATGGGATGCCATATTGAAATCGCTTTGCCACAAAACAAACCTGTGCTGAATAAGAGACGATAATAATGGGCGACTTCAATTACCCCTCTATTAATTGGGAGGTAGTGACAGGGTAAATGTAAAGAGGAGTTTTTAGATGTGGTCAATGACTGCTTTTTGGTACAGTCTGTTACTCAGCCTACAAATCAATACTGGATCTGGTTTTGTGTAACAATTCTGATAGGATTTGCAGCACAGAGGTAGTATAACCAGTAGGGGCAAGTGACCACAGTGACAGCCTCTGGAGGCTCTAACTCTAGAATTTTTAATTTCAGATGAGCTGAGAATTTAAGTAATATAGATTGGGTAAAACTTCTAGATTGCAGAACTGTGAATGAAAAATGGACTACATTTAAAAGGCTTATTGTAGATGTACTGTGTAAATTCATCAAAGGAAATAAGATCAGCTAAAAGACGATTTTGAAATTAAAATTCCCAATATTGTAGTAGAAAAAGGAAAGTTAATGATAAGGTTAAGTGCATTAAGAATAAGGAAGGAACTTTGGTTTATAATAATAAGGATATTGCTAACACACTAAACAGTTACTTTGTTGAGAACTTTACTAGAGAATAGGTTATAAATATGCCTAAATGTATAGCCAAGGTACAGAATGTTTTGGAGGACTTTGAGATAAGGGATGTAGAAGTACTACAAAAACTACAAAAACGTAAGACAAATAAGGCGGCAGGCCCTTATGGCATATATCCCAGAGTATTCAAAGAACTTGGGGAAATGATATATGAACTATTGACAGATATCTTTATGCAATCCATAATCACTGGAGAAATGCCAGATGACTGGAAGCAGGGTAGTATAATTCCAATATATAAGAAGGGGGACCGTACTGACCCAGAATACAATAGGTAACAGTAACAGTAGGTGGGGTCGTATGACCTCGGTGCTGTGGCCAATGGTGTCCCGCAGGGATCAGTGCTGGGACCTCTGCTCTTCCTTATTTACATAAATGATCTTGATATAGATGTTAGTATAAAATAGTTAAATTTGCAGATGATACTAAATTTGGGGGTTTGGCAAACAGTTTGGAATCAACTAAAGTAATCCAAGATGATTTACACAAAATCCAAGAATGGGCAGATACGTGGCAGATGACATTCAATATTGCTAAATGTGGGAAATAAAAACATTAGACAGGAACATTTTATGGGAAGAGAAAAGTTAGTAGGTGTTCAATTTGAAAAAAAACTTAGGCTTTGATCAACTACAATTCCTATCTGCATCAAAGCAGTGTGTTACAGCAGTGAAAAAAGCCAACAGGATGCTGGGATACATAGCAAAAAGTATTGAGTATAAATCAAAGGAGGTTATATTAATGTTATATAATGCCTTAGTCAGACCTCACTTAGAATACTGTGTGCAGTTGTGGGCACCGCACTACAAGAAAGATATAGAAGCTCTTGAAAAAGTTCAAAGAAGGGCAACTAAACTGATACCTGGTATGAAAGGTAAAAGTTATGAAGATAGACTTAAGGCACTCAAATATATTTAAGATTAGCAAACAGAGACTTTGGGGGATTTGATTGAGGTTTTTAAATTCCTAAAAGGGATTAACAAAGTGAAATACCTAAGATTTTTAAAGATAAGTGGGCTCAGCAGAACAAGAGGCCACAGGTGGAAATTAGTTAAAGGCAAATTCCGCACAGATATTAGGAAGTTTTTCTTTACACAGAGAGTTGTCAATGCCTGGAACAGCTTGCCAGGTTGGATGTTAGAGACAGAAACACTTGGGCTATTCAAGTCCAGGCTAGTAGCAGTACTAGATATTCTTTAGATTAGGACATGACACGCCTAGATGGGCTGAACGGCCCGTTCTCATCATTATGTATTCTTATGTTCTTATGTACTTTTTCTAATGTGTTTGTGCATGTACTGTATTTTGTTTTGTTATTTTTTGGTAGTTTATTGGGGACAGATGTTGAAAATTAGCCTTTGGCTATAAACACTCAATGCAATGCATCTGATGCTTGTTTTTTTTACATTGAAACAATGTGAATGTGACATCAATATAGCTTGATTTTGAATGTAGGTCATGGAAAAATAAAAGCTTGATTTTAAGCTGTGGGGCATGATGGAGCAATGCCTAGTTTTACTGGGAGTTCCACTTGACAAAGGTCCAAGAGGAATTCCAAAGGTGTTACACATGCTTGAGCCTTGCATTCTGACTGGAATTTTCCTTAGCAATGTATTCAATATTTATATGTTTGTAACATTAATAATTTCACTTTAAAGCAGACAAACTTATCTTTGCAACAATGCTGACTAGTAACGAGGTGTGTTTTTAAGACTACAAAAACTGTTAAGAGTGATGTGCAAGTTCAAATGTTAGAAAGTGTCTTGTTTTATCACAACAAAGCAATTCAAGGGGCTGGCTCATTACTTCTTTACACATAAAATCACAAATAATCTTCATCAACCTGCTCATCCATATATTTAAACCATGTGTGACACTGGGAGAGGTGGAGGGAGGAGTAGAGAAGGCTATGCCTCCCTTTTGGCTGCTGTCAGGTGTTCCTGTTCCCTCCCAGTGCCTGGAGAGGACTACAGGGCCTTGGACAGCAGCGGCCTCACTTACAGGCAAGCTCACCTGAGGCTAATGAGCAATCAACTCAGCTATGAGCCATTGCCTTCGTTAGGCCTTTGTAAAAGCACAGCCTGCCATGCCTGAGGAGAGAGTTTTTGGGGAATGGAGGCAGAAGTGCTGGTTTTGGTTGCTGTTTTCCTTTATTGCATAGTTTTTTATTTCAATTCTTTATCTTCATGTTTTGGTTTAATTGTTTGTAAAAAGGTAATAAATTGGCCGTTGACCTATCAGAACAAAGTTTTTTTGTTTGGTCTTTCATCCACTCACCACCTGGCATGGTGGCCACCCCTGCCACCTTGCTACACCATGGTAGATAACATTACATTTCTAATGAACGCAAACAGTGGGGTTTACCTGGCTCTGGCAAGATGTACGAACAATTTATAAATTTACCAACTGGTTTCACTGATGTGAAATGACCATAGTTTCTTTTTAAATCACATGCAAAAATAACGTCATGCGCAACATTGTAGTGTATTGCAAGTGTAGTTTTCTTGCAATAAGAAAAAAAAGTAAAATGAAGATATTACATAGAATTCACATGTATACCATACACTGTAAGCAGTGCAAAGACTCGTGTTATTTCAACCATTTATAATACATTTCCAAGGAATTGCATTATCTGTTATGGTAATGAGTCTGGACAAATCACGGATGCATATTCAAAAAAATATTCTCAAGAGAGGAAAAGGGTTTGGAAATAAGCAAAGGGTCATTATTCATGTATTGTCATGTATGGTGACTGAACACAATAACTGAAAATGTTCTATTTTCAAGGGCCATCCATTTTACAGGAAGGAACAGGATGAGATTTAGCAACTTCAGAGTAAAGGGACTAAAGATGATGATCTCAAGGGACTGGAATTGTGGGAGGAAATGGTAAACTGAAGACATAGAGAATGATTAAAAGAGCAGGCATCAAGAACAAGTTGTGAAGCAAACAAAGCAATGAAGTGGAATTTGAGAAAAATGGAATACAGAAGGTAAGAAGTCTTAGTATAGAAGAAAGAAGGGGAGACAAGCCAGAAGTGAAGGAGACAAAGGACTCTAGTTTGGTGAGGAAGGTAGCAAAAACACACCTGGGTGTTAGTGGAATTGCCAGTTTTGTCGCAAACAGAATATTTCTCACCTCCACCACCTCTTAACTCAAACGCAGGCGTTATATATTCGTTTAGTGACGTCATGAATGCACACATATAAATAGATAGGGCAGATAAGCAATACATCCCCTATCACAAAATATTATTTTGTCAATGTTCTGTATTTCACCTTACTCTGCGGCAAATGGTTCAATAAACAACTATCTGAAATCTACAATCTATTCAACTAAGCAGTTCAAAGTATTTGAGCTTTGAATAAGGTGTGGTTCAATGTACTTGAATGAGAGAGAGGCCGTCTCTACACCCATCAAATTATGTATGTATGTGCACTGGTTTTTGTTATGTTAAATAACGACAAGGGAAGAGCGGCAGTGCTAGACCCTGGAGGAAAACAGCGGGCGAGCCGTGACGGCAGAGGTGGGTGGAAATCCCGGGGTGGAGAACATCAGAGCTCCGCTCCACCACGACAGGGAAATGCCCAGTCGCGCCAAGTGTGCGTATGCGTGTAATACGGTGAAGTCAATGGTCCTTAGAGCCACTGTCACTCTTCCTCTAGTAACTGTTGTCCAGCCGGTGTTGAAGTGTGGAGCCAGAGCAGAGCTTGTGGCCAGATGGGAAGGGTGCCCAGCTGTCACCAGACCAGATTGGGCTGTGAGAGGGAGGGGACGCCCTGTCAAAGCTGGCCTGAAAACTACACTTGAAAGTTTAAAAATATATATTTTTTCGTTTTCTTTCTTTTGGGGGGAGCCAGGGCACGACCTCCCCCGTATGGTTTTTTTCTTTGCTACTTTTGCTTTTGTGTGTGTGGCTGCGGGTGTGAGTGAGGGCCCCAATTATTGGTCTCTGAGGGGAAATAAGGGGGTGGCGGCAGCTGCAAGAGTGGTTGGGCAGGGTAGCTAGCAATGGGTAGTGGTGCCCCTTCCTTAAAGTGTGTGATGAGTGGGAAGTGTGCTGTGCAGACTGCAAGTTGCTGCCTTGGGGGTGAGAGTGTGGTGAAGCTTACCTGCCCTGCTTCTACGGATCACGGGCTTCGCCTGCTACAGGGGGAGGGTTAGTGCTGTAGGGGAAACCAAGGCGATTGGGATCAGGGTGTGAGCAACTGTCTGTCTGTCTATTTTTATGATTTTTTATAAATAAACAGTGTACCTTTTAGCTACCTGTCTGCATGCTTTTTGGGTTGTCCCATTCCAGTCTTGTGCAGGTCTACAATTTTGTCCCTGATGTCCTTAGACAATTCTTTGGTCTTGCCCATTGTGGAGAGGTTGGAATCTGATTCATTGATTGATTCTGTGGACAGTTGTCTTTTATACAGGTAACGAGTACTTAATTAGGAGTACTAATTAAGTAAGAGGACTAATCTGTGTGCCTCCTGGTCACATAACCGGTCTGTGGGAGCCAGAATTCTTGCTGTTTTGCTAGGGGGTGAAATACTTATTTTCCTCAATAAAACACAAATAAATGTTTAAAATTCATATAATGTGATTTTCTGGGATTTAAAAAAATATTCTGTCTCTCACTGTTAAGATGAACCTACCATGAAATTTATAGACCGACCGTTCCGTTCCTTTCTTTGTAAGGGGGCAAACTCACAAAATCAGCAGGGGGTGAAATACTTATTTTCCCCACTGTATATAACAGGCCCACATTTTCAATGTTTTAAATAACCTGACTTTAGGAGATAAAGAGAATATTTTGTACACATTTTCATAAATAAACATACTCTTGTTGGATACAAAGATATACACTTAAATAAGAATCATTGCCCCATCCATAGGGCATGAGTGGTCACTGAATGGTTTGATGAGCAGGAAAACTATGTAGACCATATGCCATGGCCATCTCAGTCACCAGATCTCAACCCAATTGAACACATGGGAGACAACATTTTCCATCACCGTCAACAAATCACCAAATGATTAAATTCCGATAGAGTTCCAAACACTTGTAGAATCTATGCCAAGGCGCACAGAAGCTGTTCTGGTGGTTTGTGGTGACCCAACGCCCTATTAAGACACTTTATGTTGGCGTTTCTGTTATTTTGGCAGTTATCTATATATTCCCACTAAAAATGTCTACTTGGTTGGGCATAAATGAATGAAATATATCTAAACAAATGGCTTTAGTTTATTACATTAATTGAATTGTGCCATCTAGTGGCTAAAGGTATGTGGAAAATAAATCCAGCAAGCAGCATCGGTTTTTCTATACTGGACCCTATTTGGAGATTTCCTTTTAATATAAAGTCAGATTATTATGGAGAATCTCGTTTTCCAGTAAATTTCTCCAAAGAGGGAGACTAACTGATAAAAAATCTGGACCTGACTGGTTTGAACACCTTTCTTTCCACTTTTGTTTCAATAGTTGGGCTGAGGCATGTAGGTTTTCCTTCTTTGTTTTCAGATTATTATGGCCTGGTAATTGGTCATACATGCAGCGATTTTAATATCATTATCTTAACTACTGACACTGACAGTCACTAAGGGAATGAACGTGGCACATTTAATATCACTAATACACTATCACATTTAATATAATGTCAAAAAGACCAAAACCCTCTGGTGCCCAGGGAAGAAAAAGAAGAAGAGAAGAGGAGGAAAAACTGAAAAAAGACAGCGCTAATGTGATGAAATAAACAGTTTATTGCATAATAGTTACCGTTGGAGCAGAGCCGAGCTGTTCTCTCTATTGTTAGCTAGCTTACTTTGGACGATAGTAACATTGGCTAATTGAATAAATAGCTAGAGTTAATGTGATTTACTTCCTTCTTAAATTTATGCAGGAAAGTGGGAAAGACTAGTCAGGTGTTTGGGGAATAACTTACAACATCATTTTGAGAAATAAACTATTTCTTTTAAGTGTGCGCAAACCATAAATATTTTCAATTTAGTTTATATTGTGCAATACCCTTATTTATATTATATTTTGTTATATTTAGTGCATTTAGCACTGGTTTCTTTAATGTTGTTGTAATTCTGTGATTGTTTTGTTTCTAAAATTAAAATAAAGTCTCAAAGACATAAAGCTACGCAGTAGTTTCTGTGTGAGTGTATGGACACAATGATTGGTGGTGGAATTGGCTGCGATGCAAAATCTTGCTGAAGATCCAATTTGACTAAAATATAAATTTCACTACTGTATACCTGCATATTCCTTGCCTCTCTGAAAGACTGCCAGCATTTCCCTCCTGCTCCTCCCTTCTTTTCTGTTGCAGCTCCAAGTTCCCTTGCTTGTGTTTTTTTATAATGTGCTGAAACAAATTGGAGGTGTTGCCACAGTAGCGAACAGCCTTCCTACATACATCGCAGTTCCCGGTTGGCAATGGCATCAAGTTCCTGGTTGGCAATGGACAGTCGTTAAGAATTATATTTCAGCAGGATAATGAGGTGTTTGTGGGACTGTGTGGAGTGTCTGAATTAAATTAAAAACCTGACAGCATTTCTGCGACCATGTGGAACAAACCATTGCAACAAACATGGGTGTTTTAAACACTGTAGGCACCAAATGCATTTTTGTATTGTTTTTGGTCATCTTTACACATAGTTTGTTTTTTTGAAATGTTTATGAAAAAATCTTTAATTTATTACAGTATTAATCATACCAGCTTGTCTCTTCATTACTGTTTTCTTTTAATTTTGTAACCCCCTAAGGTTTACTTTCTCTTTCCACCTTCAAGGTTTGGCTACAGGTATGTGTTAAACCTGCTAGGAATTGCTGCCTGTCGCACCTCCAACGGTGCCCTTAAGTCAAAACCGAACGCAAAGCTATACATGGCTCCAGTACCGCCCTCTAGTTGCCTTGCTGAACCATCCCTGCCTCTCCTGCTACACCACTACCATTGTGTAATTACTTTACACTGGAGCTTCTGGACACATCTTCAGTGATGATCCTGGAATCATTGGGTGTTTCAGGTCTTTCGGCATCATACACCCTCTTCCAGGCGACCCAGCTGTGGTTGATCAGACCTCAGCTTGTGGCAGACAAAAAAAAAAATAAAATAATAATAATTAATAAAATGTAAAATTAAAAAAACAGCTAACCACAGCGCTTTGGTTAGTTGTTCCCCCATTTCCTATCCTTTCTCCTCAGCCACAGCCAGAAACTGCCCTTCTCTGCTTCTTCAGACAGCTCTTTGGTTGCCTTTCGTAGTTTGGCATCTGCCATTCCCATGTCCCTGAGTAGGCGTGTCATTGATGTGCTGACGAAACCTCTGCATCCTACTTCCACAGGGTAGATGACAAACCTCCAGCCAGCCTCCATGCACTCAGCAGCCAGGTTGGAGTACTTCTGCCTTTTCCTCTCATAGGCGGCCTCTACGCCCTCCTCCCATGGGACAGTTCGTTTGATGAGGAGTACGGTCTTGGCAGTAGTGGACCACACCACTATGTCAGGACGGAGAGTTGTGATGGTAATCTTTCTGGGGAACTGCAGCTGCCTGCTGAGGTCAACCCTCATGCTCCACTCCTTGCCGGGGGAAAGGAGTCTTGCTGGAGCTCTCTAGCTGGTGGTGTTTTCAGTGCTCCCTCCTTGCCTGACGAACTGGATGTGGTGTTTTGTTGCTGGTGAACATCCACTGTTTGAAGCCTGCCTACAGACCTCCAAAGTCTCTGCTAGCTTCTTTAGGATCTGGTCATGTCGCCATCTATAGCGTCCTTGGGACAGCACGGTCTTGCATCCTGACAGGATGTGTCAGAGGCTTGCAGAGTGGGCAGCACTCCTCATTGCCAAACCACTGGTGAAGGTTGCGGGGACAAGGAAGAGTGTCATAAGTTGATCTGATGAGAAAACTGAGTCGGGCTTGAGGAATCTTCCACAGATCCGACCAACTGATCATGTTGGCCTGCTGACAATGCCCTCCCATGTAGTCCAGCCTCCCTGATGACCTTGCGACACTGCCTTGATCTTGTACCGCTCCTTCTCAATCTTTGTCACTTCTGACACAACCATCTCTTTCCTCTCTTTTCTGTTGGCCTTGGACCAGAATCACGGTGCTTCTCCCCATTCAAGTCCTGTCCGTCCTGCCTGGACTCTACAGACAACTTCTAGGTGTTGCAGCCTGCTGATCGCCTGATCCACTTCAATTTGAGCTTTCCACTTCCGTCCTGTAGAAATATTTTATCTGCTAAGATAAAACCAAATGCCTCCAAACTCATTGGACAGCACCTCATCATGCAACAAGACAATGACGTGAAACATACTGCTAGAGCAACGCCGAGCAAAGGGGTTTTTGATGGCCAAAAAGTGGAAAATCCTTGACTGGTCAAGTCAATCACCGCATCTGAATCCAATTGAACATGCATTTTACATGCTGAAGAGGAGACTGAAGTCCCCGAAACAAGCAGGAACTGAAGATGGCTGCAGTACAGGCCTGGCAGAGCATCACCAGGGAAGATACCCAGCATCTGGTGATGTCTATGCATCACAGACTTCAAGCAGTCATTGCATGCAAAGGATATGTGACCAAATATTATTCTACATTATGTTAAACTCTCCAATGAATTATGGTGCTTGAAAATGGGGGGGACTATGTACAAAAGGTTCTATAATTTCTAAACAGTTAATCTGATATGGATGAAGATACCCTCAAATTAAAGCTGACAGTCTGCACTTCAACCTCATTGTCATTGTATCCTTGTCATCAATCCATTGTCATTGTATCCATTGTCATCAATCTCAAAGTGCTCAGAGTGCAGAACCAAAATAACAAAAAATGTGTCACTGTCCAATGAATTATAGTACTCACTGTATAACGTTTAGTGGATTAAAACATAAGGCAACAATAACAGATTATATCCAGAAACTTGAGTCTCACTACAATGCGAATTCCTAGCTATTTATTGAAACATATTGTACTTGTAGTTTTTGCAATTGCATTGCTGAAACCCTTGGCCATTCCTATCTGATAACTCAGCTGCAGTCTGACGCAGACAACATTAATAGTTTGTGGTCACGAATGACTTTTGATGTTTTATTCATTTTCATATTTGTTATTTATCATATTATTTGTTATAAGATGTAAGATGTGTTATTTATTGGCTTTTGTTCATTATTTAGGCTATCCCAATGACAACTTTATATAGCTTATGTTTTATAGCCTAGCGTATTTAATTTTACGCTCAAGGGAAAGCATTTTGATAAATGAATTTATCAATGATTTTGTAGACTTACTACAGTAACTTTAGTCTTAGAGAAGTGCTGAACCCGCAAAAGGACTCAGGAAGCACATGAATGAAGCAAGGCGAGTCCAGGTGTAGCCCAAAATCTCAGGGACATCAGGAGAGATGATGTTGTTCTCAAAATGATGTTGTAAATTATTCCCCAAACACCTGACTAGTCTTTCCCACTTTTCCGACGTAAATTTAAGTAGGAAGTAACTGATGTTAACTCTAGCTATTTATTCAATTAGTCAATGTTACTATTTTCCAAAGTAAGCTAGCTAACAATAGAGAGGACAGCTTGGCTCTGCTCCAACGGTAACTACTATGCAATAAACTGTTTATTTCATCACATTACCGCTGTCTTTTCCCGTTTTTCCTCCTCTTCTCTTCTTCTTTTTCTTCCCTGGGCACCAGAGGGCTTTGGAGTTTTTGACATGATATTAAATGTGATAGTGTATTAGTGATATTAAATGTGCCACGTTCATTCCCTTAGTGACTGTCAGTGTCAGTAGTTAAGATAATGATATTAAAATCGCTGCATGTATGACCAATTACCAGGCCATAATAATCTGAAAACAAAGAAGGAAAACCTACATGCCTCAGCCCAACTATTGAAACAAAAGTGGAAAGAAAGGTGTTCAAACCTGCATGTTCAGTTTTTAATGTTAAATCCCAAATAAATTGTTGAAATTCTAATGATGTGCAAGTGTGGTTTTGTCAACTGTGGTGCTGTCTGCTAGCCACTGCTTTAGCCACCAATAGCTACCGTTATGGAAGTCATGAGCTAACTAGCTCGTGTGGAGAAAATAACGTTAGGATAACTCACGAGCTCACGACTAGCACCAACTTCCATAGCGATGATAACGTTACCTATCGGTGGCTAAAGCAGTTAGCTAACATTACCACCACCATGAGCTGTTGGCTCAACTTTTGTTTTTGAGGCATAAACGGAGGTGTATGTATGACGGTATGACACAACCGCATTGCATTGTGGTACACGGGATAAATTGTAGGGTACATTCGCTGTTCACTACAAATCACGGTGAATTGTGGGTATTTTCTCATTCACGATATAGTGAATGAAATTAACAGTTTAGAATTCGTCGCACACTACAAAATGGCGTACACACTATATAGTGTACTATATAGTGAATAGGGAGCGGTTTCGAACACAGCCCCTGTTCCCAGATTTTGTCGCTTTTTCCACCGGCAAGCGACCCGCACTGAGCCTAAGTACCCGTGCTGAATTTAGATACTGCTCTGTTTAGCTACTACCGAGCCGAACAGGGACCTAAGGGTTGAGCTAGCAATACTGCAGACCATTGATTGGTCAAGTGCAATCATTACAGAATCGTCACATTAAATCTTTAAACTCTCTACGAGTTAGGTTTGTGTTTTTTACGAAAACTGAAATAAACAGGTTTTCTTTGAAAAGACAAAGTATAGTATTGTCATTTTCATTCACGCAATTAGAACATACATTTCCATAGTACAACATTTTAATTCCTCACATAAATAGATTTTTAGAACAGTGACAATGACAATGTCATGTTCCCAATATTAGTTTAGCCTCCTGAAATGTTGAAAAAAAATATTCAGCTGTTTCTGTTTAACTTTTTAAGAACATTAGGCTACTGAATTCACCGCTGTGCCTTTGAGAGTCTGGGATGTGATTTTGGTAAATTAGTTCTGGGAGATGAAGCTTGTCTGCAAGTATATGTGGGAAACAAATGTAAGACAAAAAATGCCCAGCGTCGAGCGTTGCTAAGGATTTCTAGTTTTTGCAAACTTTGGCGGTATGATATTGCAAATGGGTCAATATCAGTATAAGGTGCCTTTGGTGTCCTCAATATAACGACTCAAGTTTCATGAAAATATTGCAAAACAAATAATTTCTCAAGTTGTATTCTAAATGGGTAAACATTTATGAATATATCAGTATAATGACATGTGCCTTAAGATGCATTTTATCAGTGGTGGGCCGTCAGGGCCTGCAAGGCCTTCTCTGCTGGCCTAAAAAATATCTGAATCACAGACTGATGTTAATTATATTTTGTCCATAAATACTTATTAAATAATTCCAAATGGTCTGTTCGCTTCCTTTCATAGCTGTTCCCCTGGTTGCGCTGCATCCAGATGTGTATTTTCATATTAAAGCATTTAACCAATCACATTTCAGCCATCATTTGTTGCCAGGGTCAAAGAAATCTGCCTGGAGGCCTTCACAATCAGTTCTGCAGGCCCTGTAGCATAAAATAAGTGTTGATCAAACTGTTGCTTCAACCAATCAGATTTTGAGTTGGGGGACACGAAGGCCTTCTAGAAGGCCTAGGTTACGTCAGCGTATTCACACCCTTTGATTGGATAGTCAGAGAGTGTCTGACTATGATGTAATGTGATTGGTTAAATGCTTTAATATGAAAATACACGTCTGGATGCAGCGCAACCAGGGGAACAGCTATGAAAGGAAGCGAACAGACCATTTGGAATTATTTAATAAGTATTCATGGACAAAATATAATTAACATCAGTCTGTGATTCAGACATTTGAGCGGACATTTTCAGCCCTAAAGCGAATTAAAACTTATGCCAGAAATACGACAGGGCAGGCTCGACTTTCAGCATTAGCTTCGATGGCGATAGAAAATGACTTCTTGATGGAACTGAAACACACGGATAATCTGTACGACAGAGTAATTGAACTCTTTTTGAGGAAAGAAAGGAGGATGGATTTTGTGTACAAATAATAAGGATTTTTGGTGAGTAAAATGTTGCTATTTTCCTAAATAATATTGCAATTTTATGAGGTTATTAATGGTGCTTTTTTATGTGTGTCGCAGCTGTAGCACCCCGGGTTTGTTTCTTCAGTAAAGGCATTTATTCTGGATACACGAGTTATCTATCTGCGATGCAACGGCAACGGGTGTGTGTTCGGTTTGTTTTTGCACTTTGTTTATTTATCTTTCTTCAGTCATGTTTCATTCTCGTTCTGTTCCCCGTCTGTCATTGTTACTGTTCGAGTTCCTCTCCTTGATTTGTCATGCACTTTGGGAAATTTTCGTTTTTTTAGGGAGGAGGAGGAACGCATAAAGAAATCTGCGTGCGAATAAAGCGGAACGTGAGAAGCGTACAGAGATGGGACGAGAGGGAATGACAGCGATAGTTAGAAGCGTGAGATAATTAGTGATTAGTGGTGTTAGTAACTTAATCTAAATCCATAATGTTAGTAGATTAGTTGGTTAGTACTATATACATCTAACTAATATATACAAAGTGTAATTAGAAAGTAAGAAGGAAGTAAAACGAGATTAGAAACGAAGACGGAAAAACCGAAACATAGAATGAAACATGACTGAAGAAAGATAAATAAACAAAAAAGTGCAAAAACAAACCGAGCAGACACTCAAAACATAACAATAAGATGGCTTTTATAGCCATAAAATAGTTATTGAGGGGTGGATTGATTCAGACGGAGCACTACTGAAGGCCTAGGTGTGAAATGCACGGCCCGCCACTGCATTTTATACATTTTGTTCCATTTTCTTTGATTGGGTGTAGGGGATTTTGACATGTCCCAGCGCCTACCCAGTCAACATCAATGAGTGTAATAAGTGATTAAATAGCAAAAAATGAAAAGACCTTCCATATTTGGTTATAGTCATAAAGAAGTTATATCCCAATTCAAGGCTTTTGATCATTTATGTTGCATTTTTCATAATGATATTAAACATTTTGTGTGTGTCTGTGAAATCGCTGTCCACCCTGTCATGATGGGGTAAACTCCCCCTTTAAGAACCCTGACTTGAATCCAGTGACATCACAGCCATCATATTGTATTTCTTCAGTGGAGGGAAAACAACTTTTCCAAGTGCAATAAGTATCTACACTTATATTTCCTAATTTTCATCATATTGTGTTGTAGTTGGATGTGGTCAAGCTTAACTTGTCAACCCTGTCAGGGTGAAAATTTCAGTTAATTAATACAATTTCAGAATATTTAAATATGTTTATGAAACAGTTCAAGGTCAGCTTCAACAATTCAAATCTTTGCTAACTAAAGGTCAAACATAGATGCTAATTTTTGCTAACTTTAGCTAAAAATGTCCACCCTGTCATTGTCCACCCTGTCACACATCCTTGCCTGACAGGGTGGACATGGTACATGACAGGGTGGACATATGTATACTTTCTTCAAATATAATGTTGTAAAATATATACATAATAAAAAATGTCACCGTCTGATAAATATGATTATTGATATCAATGTGTAATATTTCAACACCGTCTGTCTGATAAATATGGTTATTATTATAATGTTTTGATAACGTTTCGTCAGGGTCCTGTAGCCGAGGAATGACTCCTGCTTAGATAGCAAGGAGGTATAGGGAACGTGCCGACCCCGAAAGAATAAGAAAGTACCTTGAGAAAGAGAGGGAGAAATGGAAGGCAGAATGAGCTTAGTGAGAGAGAGAAGCATGGGAAGAGGCAAAAAAGCCAACCAGGGCCAAAGCCAGGGCTAGTGCTTTGCTACAGTCAGAGACACCACCCACAACTCCTGAAAATCAGCCTGAGCCAGGGCCCTCCAGGTTACAACATGGTAGCTTGGATATTCAAAGGATTTATTAAGATTTTGAGATTTATTTGAAGAACATTTTTCCAACTGTTTATTTCTCCATATAATGATATTCTGACAATTAACTCCCACTAAACTGTAACTCTTACTAAAAACCTATAAATACTTTGTGTTTTAGGCAACGGCGCCAAGCAGAACACAGTCAACCCTGTCTTGCCCAGGTCCACCCTGCCATGCCCTTGTCCACCCTGTCATCTTCATGTTTTATCAAAATAAGCAAATCATTATCAAAGTTATCAAAAACCTTTTAGTGATTTATTTATGAACAGGAGGGGGCAAATAGTATTATTTGAAAATTGTATCAAATATCTTTGCTGTTAGATTTTGTTTAGAAGAGAAAGTGTAACTGTCAAGGATTTGATTGAAAAAACACCTATTTTACAGTAAATTCATTAATTCAAAAATACTTTTGACATGAACTAAGAATTATTAGTCAGAAAGGGACACAATATCTCTCTGAAAATGTCAATTATATCACCACAATGCAATGGAAATATAATTAATCTCTTTTGTATTTGTCCATGACAGGGTTGACATATCTTGTGGTTGATTCACAAATTGTCTGCTTGTATTACTTGATAAAAAGTGCTTAAGCTTGACATAAATGCTTTTTGGGTAGTCTACAGTCCACTTAATACAATGAACGTGCAAAGAAATTGAAAATATAAACAAATATTTTTGGAAGATATGAAGTACCAAAGGCACCCCATACTGATATTGACCCAAATGGTCATATTGGAATAGTGATCGGAATAAGATATATTGTTCACTACTACTCGTAACTCGTGCTGGACATATTTTTGCAGCAGCAAGCTACATAAAAGCACAGATGTAAACACAATGACAAATATAGCTAATGTTTTAAGTTTTATACAATTGAAAAAATGTAGGCTACATATGTAATAAATATGAGGTATTAAATGTGATCCTGGCAAATTGCAATTCATTGGAGGACCAACCCCGAATAATAATTATGAAAGATTATATAGCCTAGTGTGAAGTCGCTGCATGGTATCTCCTGCGCTCCCTGCACCCGGCATGATTCCCAAATGCCTAGATAGAGGTAAGTTAATGTTATGGGGAAAGCCGTGTTCTGTTTTTGTGAATTTGAGCTGGAATGTTTACAATGTCAATGCTAATGTCACCACACCGGTCGCATTCTTTTTTGTCACTTCAGATAACTTTAGTGGGGGGGAGGAGGTGATGCTGCGGTGCGGCCGTGGGCAACCCAGAAAATAGTGCCTATTTAATAGGCTATGTAAATATGTTATTTTTTGTAATATTTGGAAATAGTATTGTAGCGAGCGTGCGCAAGGTGATGTATCAAGAAATACAGTCCTGCTGCGTTGCAAAAAATGGCTACGCGAATAGCCAATTTATTAAAAGGCGATAAATATCTGTGTTCCATACACTGCACAACTACGGATAATACCTGGTGATAATTATCCGTGTTCCATACACCACACAACTCCGGATAATATCTGGCGAACTTTTGCTGGTACAGACGCATCCTGAAAAGGACACGCCAGATCATTAAACTTCTTCACTAGTCAGCACAGCAACCAGGAAGTAAACTCAGTCAAAGAAACACTTGCTCGATGACGAACACTTCTGCCCTGAATTACATGGAACCACACTAAACAGGATAGGCACACTGGTGGCGGTGGCCTCAACATTCAGCCAGCTAACACACAAAAACGATAAAAACAACACATGCAACACAGTTAATAACACAATAACGTAATTAACACAGGGGGAACAAACAAACACACAAATACGTTCCCCCATGATGCCCCCCCCATTTCAATGAGCGACCCGCTGGATCGCTACAGCATATTAATTAAGAACATTTTGTTTAAAGAAGAGCAACACCTTTGTTTTTCTTCTCTTTATCCCTTTTATATTTTTCCCTCTCCCTCATTTGACGCACCCGCTATGGATGGACGGCGCCCCTAGCACTCGCCTATACCGCCTGTGCCACGGGCCGGCTCTGCCTATAGGCTATGTCTCATATTCTGCAGTACCTAGGGATGATGAATGTTTGCAGATGTTTTGCGGCTTTTAGTGAGTGGTGTCCCAAAACTCCTCTGGTGGCCAAATTGTCCCAATTATTTCTATTCAATGTTCAATTAACTTCTGTGACACTGGAAAACATATTTAAATGTTTTGATGACTATAAATCCTGTTTTTATCACCCAAACCATTATGGGTAATTATTTTGCTTACAAAACAGATACTAATGCGATGGCTCAAAGTGTCTACAACATATTGTTGCCTATGAGACAAATACACCAAAGTCAAACCAAATAATTGAATAACAAGAACAGAAGTTTTTCCCCAGTAGTAAAAAGGTAACCAAGAGGCATGTACCATTATCACGTTTTCAAAAACAGTAACTGCTGTCAACATTAGCTAAATAAATAAAATCTATAAAAATATTGCACTAAGATTTTTTTTTTATCTTAAAAAAAAATAAATATATATATTTATATAAATATATATATATATTATTATAATATATAAATACTATAACAAATATTTTTTAGCCAAGACAAAATTAAACTTCTGGCAGTTGTATGCCCTCATTGCACAAAATCTGTGTTCAAAATTAGGGGGATCTGGGAGTCAAACAAGATATTATAACTATAGACAACCAACCAATAGAAACGGTCTTTAAGAATTCTTAAGATCTGTGGGTTCTGTCAGGCCCAAATATGCCCAGCTGCCAAAATGTGACTGGGTTGCCAGGGGTGGGGCTACTAGGGTGGCACAGGAAGTCTTGCCACCCTGACTGCCACCCCATTTCTGGAGCAATACATAAATAAATAAATTATAATAATGTATGTATAACGTTAGGCCTATATTCTGTAAATCATTCTGCACAATGTCCCTAAACTCTTATTTATGATTAAAATAATTTAGTAAAATTGTATTGTCACACGCCACGTGACAAACCCCTGACGGGAACAGAGCAGCCAGGAGACACGGAGTGGAGTTTGTCGGTCTACGGCCCGGATTTTTTTTTTTTTTTTTGTCTCTCCCCCCAGACATGGGAGAGAGACAGTGGGAGTAGCAGGTTAACATATAACAAAGACCAACACAAACACAGACACAAAATCTTCACCCTACTCGCCGCGTAGCTTTCGGGTAAAAACAACAAACTAAAATAACAAGTTACAATAACCAAACTTACGGAACACCGCGCCTCTTCCTCCGGAGTTCCCCTGGAACCTCCTCAGGCACACATATATCCAGTGACCTTTCAAGTGCTTCCCACCCATTCATACTGAGACACTCAAACTTTTCAGTTCGAGTTCTCTTACCCATTCATCCAGAGACACTTGCCACTCCCCACAGTGAGAGTTCTGGCAACCAGCCCCAAGACACTCCACTCTTTCAGTGAGTTCTTGGGCTGTTGCTCAGAAACACTCTCCACTGTCGAGTGCGAGCTCTCTTTTACTAAAACCGAGGGCGAGAGGCGGACCCTCTTCCAGGGCACCCTCTCGCTCCTCCATAATCACACCGAGGGAGAGAGGCGGACACTTTTAGTGCACCCCCTCTCCCTCTTCCCCACTCACACAGGAAGCACTCTACTCAGTCACCTTCGACAAACGCACACAAAACATCAAACATCAAACATCAAACATCAAACATCAAACATCAAACATCAAACATCAAACATCAAACATCAAACATCAAACATCAAACATCCCACAACATACGTGCACGTGCACTCACACACACATCAAGACAAGACTTACTAACTCCCCACTTGCCCCACCTGCTCTTAAATAGGCTTAGTTTCTGCCTGGCTCAGGTGGGACTCGTGAGGCAATCACCCAATCACAATCACTCAACTCACATTCTCACTCAGACACCCAATCAGCCAATTGACTTCCATATCAATTGACTGATTGACACCAATTAAATAATACAATAATAATTAAACCAATTATGGCCTTTGGAGCTCCCTTCCGGGCGACAGTTCACTCTCACACCCTGTGAGAGCGCCAAACCTGCCCCCGGAAAGTCTCACTGCTCCAAAGGCCTCTACCACATGAAACAAGACAGGCAACCATGCCACTCCCACGTGGCCGAGACCGACGTCCTCCACATGTATGCATGTATTTTACCTCTTAACATTGAATAGCATTCACTGCCAGGCATAACAGTGGTAAGAAAAACCATGAGCAGAGATAACAGAACCAAGTGACTTTTTGTACAGGGAGAATAGGACGGGGCCTAGCACCGAGCCCTGTAGGACTCCGGTAAAGAGGGTGTGGGGAGAGGAGAGGGATTCTCTCCAGGCCACCTGGTAGGTAGGACTTGAACCATATCAGTGCAGATCCAGAGATTCCCATCTCGACGAGAGATAAGAGCAGGATCTGGTGGTCCATGGTAGTCAGTTCAGTGTCTATTCATTTGGTGTTGAAGCCGGTACGGTATCAGTCCTAAAAAAAGAAAGTATTTAGAAAAGTATTTCACTTTAGCTTTCTCGCTACTTCTACGGAAGTCTAGCTTTTCTTATTTTGTTTGGTCTGTGTTTCGAGGTTACTGATCGGCAGACCCAGGGCACTTATTTTCGCTATTCATTTTCCTAAGCTGCGTCTTAGGCGTCTGGGTTCTATTCCAGCTTTGTTTTCTTTTTGCTTGTGTTGCGACACAAGTTATTTTATTTCCTTTTTTTCCTCTGCGTGTGGTGTTGGGCTACACGCCAGAAATTTCTGTTTGGTTTTACTATCGCTTATTGTGTTTTAGTGACGCTACCGTTCATGGACCGCTTTTATTCGCCCTTTTAGGGGTAGTTATTATTTCGTATTACGCTAATAGTTTTGTTTTATTTTCTGTAGTGATTCTCGTGGGTTAATGCCCCTTGCTCCCTATTGTGTTTTAGTGACATCCTGATTGTTCAGGAGTGTTTCTGATCCTTATTCCCCATTGGTCGCACTTGGGCCTCACCCCTACAAGCCCTCACAAGGTTAGGATTGGTTAAGATCAAGGTCGAGGTCATTCAGTAGGAGATATTTGTTAGAAGCTTTGCTGGCAGCATAGTAACCATCGCATTCAGCTCTTTATTTTATTTTATATATATTTTATATTTTTGTTATATATTTTATATATATTTTCTGTTTTCATGCTTTTATTCCCCATTTTTCTCCCTATTTTTAGTAGCCAATTATACCCTTCTTTTTCATGTCAATTATCCCCACCCTTGTATGAGAGGTTGCTGCCGTAGTCCTGAGACCGGTAGTAGGCGGTGTACCGCCTCCTTCGATCCGGTCACCATAACACACAGGACCACTCATATACGCAGCAAGCTCGTATCAGCTTCCCTCCCCACTCCCTGCCCCCTAGTGGCACTCCTTCTCAGAGCCAAACTGACACAATCTAGGTGGAATCAAACCTTGCTCGCAGGCCTTCAGCTCTTTTAAAAACCAACTAATGGAAATTCTAAAACTGGGTCACCTAACAATGACTTGTAGCTCTTGCATATTCTTTTCAATAACTTTGAGTCATCTGAGTTTAATTTGTTGACCTGCAAATGTCAAAAACCTGTTGTGATATTTTGCATTGCTGTGCAATTCAGTAAATAAATGTTCTCTTTTGTGGAACCTCTGTATACTATACTCCTGTAGCCCTTAGAGATCTTGGGCTATTTGGTTTCGTTGTCGAGGACAAAAGACAGGTCGTCAATTTTGTCGTCAGCATCACTCGATGTCAGACTCCTTACCAATAATTTATTCAAGTTCGTCATCCTTGACGTACAAAAGCAAGGTTTGTGGTACATTTAGCATTGGCCTCACACGAGGCTCAACTCGCCTCATTGTGTACCTGATGGCAATTGCCTTGTTATACCAACACCTACAATCTAAATGACAATAGTACTAATAAATATTTTTTTCATTTGTAAGGAAGGTGACTATTCTTATTTTGGGAGCGTGTCTATGTTCCCCCAGCCCTATGTCCCCACAGCCCTATGTTCCTAAATATTACATTACATTATTACATTACAGGCATTTGGCAGACGCTCTTATCCAGAGCGACGTACAACAAAGTGTTAACCGTAGTCAAGAACAGTTTAGCTGGACCCTGTAGGTAAATCTGTAGCCACAATTCAAAGGTAGCAATAAAGCAATCAGTGTGGAAAATAATGCCTAAGCTTAATACAATACATAAACAAGTAGACATGTGTAATACTAAGCAACTACGTCCCTAAGTTAACACAAACTGGACTACGGGGAGAGGTGCACCCTGAAGAGGTGAGTCTTCAGTCGTCGCTTGAAGGTGGCCAGGGTCTCAGCTGTTCTGACTTCCACAGGAAGGTCATTCCACCATCGTGGAGCCAGAACCGACAGGAGACGTGACCGGGAAGCGCAGGTGCCGAGGGGGGGAGGTGCTAGGCATCCTGAGGTAGCAGACGGAGTGGTCTGGCAGGTGTGTAGGGTTTGAAGATCTTGAGGAGGTATGTTGGGGCTGATCCCTTGACTGCCTGGTATGCTAGGACCAATGTTTTGAATTTGATGCGAGCTATAACAGGCAGCCAGTGGAGGGTAGTGAGCAGGGGGGTGACATGGGAGTGTCTAAGAAGGTTGTAGACCAGACGGGCTGCAGCGTTCTGGATGAGTTGCAGGGGTCTGATGGCAGATGCGGGGAGGCCAGCCAGGAGCGAGTTGCAGTAGTCCATTGCTTGGACCAGCTTGACCAGGGCTGGGAGTACGTGGTAAGGAAGGGACGGATTCTCCTGATGTTATACAGGAAGAATCTGCACGCCCGGCTTACCGCTGAAATGTTCATTAATAGGGACAGCCTGTTGTCCATCACCACACCGAGATTCTTCGCGCAGGGTGATGATGTCACCAAGGTGTCACCTAGAGAAATTGAGAAATCAAGGTGGGGAGAGTTTAGGGCAGGAATGAAAATTAGTTCTGTTTTACCTGGGTTGAGCTTTAGGTGGTGACTGTCCATCCAGCTCTGAATGTCCCTCAAGCAAGCAGAGATGCTGGTAGAGACCTGAGTGTCTGATGGGGAGAAGGAGAGAAAGAGTTGAGTGTCATCAGCATAACAATGGTAAAATAAGCCGTGGGCAGAGATTACAGAGCCAAGGGAGCGGGTGTACAGGGAGAACAGAAGGGGACCGAGGACTGAGCCCTGTGGAACCCCGGTGGGGAGGGATACATTAAATATGTATAATGTTCCTTGTTCTTAAATAAAGACAACTCTCTGAAACCAAGATGATCACTATTACTGCAGTAATACGACGGGGGGGCAATATTAATAATATCAATAAGCTGCAATATTACTGCTGGTTAGGATCATTTTTGTCGTTCCCTTTCTCAGGTCCCTTTCTTAAAAAAACTGCTTACCTGACAACCCCTTAGTGAATTATTTGCTAAATCTGAGAGGGTTGGGCAACAAAATGTCCTACGTCTGGTTGAGTTGTTATGGAATGACCTGGGAGAAAAAGCTGCTCTCTGGTTGTGTGGGCCTTTATAGTTTGGGCTATTCTCAAAGATACAGGATAGGATACTTTGAAGCTACATTCAGACATAATTGAAACTTACGACAGGCATTCTCCGTAAGAAGAAACTTACAGATTTAACCTAATCAGTTCATGGTTTTTGGTTTCAAATGACTCATTCACTAATGTAAGCAAAATGAAACACTAAAGTCTAGCATTGGCTGGCAAGGCCAGCAAAATAGAAACCAAATTTAATATAAATTTCATTATATGTATCAAACTCCTGCTGTGTGATGTTGGTCAACCAAAAAGGAGGGTAGTATGAAAATAAATAATTCAGTTGTAAACATAATGTTAAAAAAGGCTACCAAATTATGGAGGTAATGTCTGGCGAAGTGACATATTGCCTCTCCAGATTGTTGTCAAAGGACAGTGTCCTACACAGATACACTCTTCAAGTATGTTCCATTTCTATAATTGGTGAAAGTACCAAGTACACACAAGAAAGGGAAAAGTGCAACATGTAGGATGTCTGCATTTTCAATCATAACAGTGTGTTTTTCAGAAAACATTTGCTGCATGTGAATGGCAAGCAAACCCAATGCAATTGAAAATGTATATAAAAAACTGCATTCAGATCCACATGTAACAACAAGTAGACTAACTAAGCAAACTTCAATTTGTTTGCAAATGTATTCATGTTTGATTGCGATTTACTGGTGTGAATGGAAGTAAAATACATTTTAAAAAGAAGTTGGCAGGAAAGTGC
Organism: Aldrovandia affinis; assembly: GCA_029706075.1. Lineage (NCBI taxonomy): Eukaryota > Metazoa > Chordata > Actinopteri > Notacanthiformes > Halosauridae > Aldrovandia > Aldrovandia affinis. Next base: position 4,140,754 of record JAINUG010000063.1, on the reverse strand, counting down.
ACCAGATCATAATAATTTTGAGTGTTAAAAGGTGTTCAAATGCCCTTGTGCTGGGCATAATCAATCTCTCCCAGTTCAGTGAAATTCTGGTGTAATCTCTCCCCTAACTTTAATTTCACACTAAGTTTATTTGAAATTATTACAATCTGGTGCACCTAACTTTATTTTATTGAAATTAAGTTATCTTTATGTGAAATATATAAGGGTGGGGTGGAAGATAGGCTAATTCAAATAAAAAAGTAGAGTTCATATTAAAAACAAAGCATGGGAAATGGGGATGTTCTGAAATAATAACAAATGTTCCAAAGCATATATGTCATTTTTATATAAGTGTCTTTATATAACTATGTTTTATTTACTGCATTAAAAATGCACAATGCTCTTTTTCACATTGGGAGGTACTTCTAGGCGCGTCACAATGTGTCTGCAAAGGTCCGGTAACACGTGCGGGAGCGCGCACGTAGCTGTCAGCTGCGATAGGAAATACAGACGGAGTCTGAATGTGACAAAACCCTACAAGGGAAACAGATAGATTCGCAAAGGGCAGGTTGAGTAAAACAGATCTCACGACGCAGAAAACAAAATCTAACTACTGGATTTCGTGATCAACTGAGTTAATGACTACCGAGCTCGCTATCTAGCTAAATACTTAACGATGATTGGTCGGTGCAAAGATGCAGCCAGCGCTAGCTAGCTACTTATATTTCTAGCGAGATTGGCAGACAAATCTCCCATTCTCGCTCATTTTCCTCTCTCATCTGCTTTACTTCACTTTCGGAAGGGGCTCGGTACCTGGAGCTGTGGAGGGGGCGGCAGCGATATAGACCCTGGGCGCCCAGGCGGACATAGGAGACTGTTCGCCGGGTTGTGGGTAAGTATAACAGCAAAGCGAGGCCGGGGATTATGATTGGGGCCTAGCCGGGAGGGAGCGAACCAGTAAAACGTACACACTGAACTATAATTGTCTGTGTGCTTGCTAGCTAAATTAGGAAGTAGGGTAAATGTGAGAATGGGGCCTACAGAAAGGATATGTATATTAACCGAGAGTGTGTAGATGGAGGTAAGTCGGCAGCTAGCTTGGAACTGCTATCGAACAGTATCTAAATCAGTTTATTTAGGTACACTAGAGTAACGTTAACGTTACACGAACCGGTAACATACTGCTGCTAGTTGGGTAGCAAGCAAAATTGTGCACGAACATAAAACAGTAGTTGCACACAAATTGAACAGTGTAATCAATGTAGTTCACAATTTAGCTATCTATCTAGCCATAGCGATCGTATTTTAATATTAATATACAACTAACGTAAGCGTGCTACAGCGTACAGCGTACAGCGTCTCGTAGCGTAATTGTACGGCTCATTGCAGACAGGAATCGGTAAGAAGCATGGTAACGTAATGCAGTGTGATACAGTATAACAAATACAGAATTGGTTATGGGGTCAAATATGCGTAGCAGACTCTTTTCTACGATAGATTCTCAATGAAGATTAGCGAATCGGTTTGAATCCTAAATTCCATAGAGTTTGGTGGATTAGTAAACACAAAGCACTGGGGATACAGGGTTGGGTGGAGTCACATTAATACTGGCTAATAATGTATTACTGTACAGCACTGCAACATGCTGTTGTCTCGTGTGTAGTAGCTAAGGTTTTATTATTCCAGAGTATTACGTTTCTGAGTGAAATTGAGTTTAGTTGAATTTCGTTTTACGTGTGTATTTCATTAACATGCTGCACAGAAAAACAACTTCCCCACTGCTTCTCACAGACCACTTGATCTATTTTTATTGAAGGGAAGTAAGCAAACGGTTATTTACAGGAATGGAAATAGTATTTAATCTATGACTTATCTGTCAATAGGCCTATTTATTGAAATGAAGGAAACATGTTGGACTCTAAATTCCACTCTTTTTAAAATGTATTTTGAGAATGGTAATAGTACTTTAAATTCAAGAATTGGAACAGTGTTGGATATTGGAATTGGCGACAATGAATTAATATTGTCTTGACAACGTGAAAACAAAAGCTTTTAAATCTGTAATTTACAGACTCCAGTATTTACATTTTTGACTTCATTGTGTATTGAAAGTTTTGAGTTCCACAGAAAATGTATTTTGTGAATACTTAGGTTATTTACAGTACATCTAGGACACTGGTTCCCAAACTGTAGGTCATGACGGGGTTTGAGATGATTTACAAAATAATGTTACATGTGGAATACAAATAATTAACCTTATATTGTAGACATTCACACCAGACAAATGAAGCACTGCACTAGATAAATTCACTGGACTGTAGTGTAACGTTAATACAGTGTACCGTGTACTTGTAGTAAAGCATTTTACTACCATAGCTGAAAATATGTAAGCTTACATTTTAATAAGGGACAGGTCACATAAAATGTATTTGTCCATGAAGGTGGTCATGGGCTTGGAAAGATTGGGGAACTACTTATCTATGATAACCGACTTGTAGCTCAGGGCCAGATTATTTGTTTGGTCCCTTGAAGGGAACTGCTATTTAAGTTATATTTTAATATTTGATTTGAAATGTTAAATAGGAATTGTTTGAGCGAATGTCCCCTTACTCAAAACTAGGTAATTCTTATAGACTATGAGGCATTCTCAATTAACATTCATCACTTTAAAGTAAGAGTGGACCAATCAATAGGCCAGTTGAAAATGGCCAGTTTTAGCAAAAAAATGGTAATTGGCCAATGGATTGCAGGATCTTCATTAAATCCGTAATCCTCTACTTTTTCCTAGCTAAGTACCCAGATGTGTCTCAGAAAACTGATTTCTTTGGTGAACTGAATGTGAATGCTTTTTGGAAAATGAATGTAACTTGAAATAAGTTTGTAAATTTGATGATTGTCATCTTGAAATGGTTTTTGAAGTGAAATGAATTAGAATATTTAATTATTTTAAGTGAATTGAAATGTAATATTTAAAAGTTGAATGTAATAAGGATCGATTTCAATTTTAAACCATTAGCTTCAATTTCATATTGCGAAATACAGATACAATTCCATATAATTGAATTAAAATTGTGCTGGCACTAATATCGTTCCATAGTTTTTCCTTATAAGAGAATGTTGTGATTTGCTGTGACTCATCAAAAATCCAGTGACATTCTGAAGCCAAGACTGACATGGAACTAGTTGTGAGTGAAACTGAAAAAGAAGGGCACCATAAAATGAATAATTCATTAGTTGTTAGTTGATGTTAGCGATAGTTACCCACCAGTTACCTAGCTAACTAGATCTAATTTTGATAAGGTTAGCAAGCTAATTGTTAACAGGTAAGACAACATTTCTTTTGTTGCTTGATTGCTAGGTGATGTTAGACAACCTAGATGCACACCTACTAACAATAGTGTCTTTCCAAATCAAGATCAAATATTAAATGTTCCCTGTCCCAATGACAATTCTAGCTAACATTTCTGTAGATACTCGTAAGTGGTAATTTTGTTACTTAGAAATGTACTGCAACAGAGCAATGCCACTTTTAATTAGTGTAGAACTAATATAACTCCTTTTCTCCTTCTCCTTCTTTCTCTCTTTTACTCACAGTGACAAAAAGGAGCAGCTATGGCGGAAATATCTGCCCTCCCCCTCCCCCCCAGGTTTGGGTGACCCCCACACTTCCCCATCACTGCTGGGTGACCCCCACACTTCCCCATCACTGCTGCACCCTTCTAACTCCCCTCCTCATCCCATTACACCTACAGAATCCCCCCAACAAACCTCACTACCCAAGTCTACCCTGTATGGCAGTCTAGCTGTGACACGAACTGGAATTAGAGAGACCACTGTAGTTCCACCACATGGACGAGGACCTCCCTCTGCTCCAACTAAAACTATCCAACCCGCATCAGCTTTGAACAGCACAGCTCTCCCACCAACTGAGTGTCCAATACCGCTGAGCAAAGGTGGAGCGGGGGCAGAGAACAAGACAAGGCATACCCCACCCTCACTTCTGCAGCAGAAGGGCTGTGACGGTGAGGAGGGAATGGTAGAGTTTACCCCCTGTCAGTCAGTGGAGCTCCAAAGTGGGCCAGTAGCAGAATGGGCAGGAGACAAGAAATGTCCTTCCCCTGGTCTTAATCCCAGCCCTAATCTCTACCCAAGCATTAATGTGAACCAGACTCCTAATCTTGCAACTGAGCCCCAGCCTGTCAGCACTCCCCTGGCATTGTCAACCCCCCCCTTCCAGTCCCCCACAGACATCTCCCCCGCAACTGCAGCAGTTACAGCGGAGGCAACAAAAGCACAAAATCCCCAGCAGCCACAAGACAAAAACTCACAAGAATCATCCCTCCCCTCCCAAACACAGTCCATCCAAAATCTGGAGTCCCCTGGCACCCCAAGAACTGAGGCTTGTCCCCCAATCCTAGTTGTACACGAGCCAGCCCCCGCTTTCTCCCTGCCCTATCCTCCCAACCGTCCGGCCCCGGACACCATGAGCTACCTGGAGTCTGCCAGCCTGATGTCGGGCACCTTGGAGTCCTTGTCCGGGCTGGGGGAGGACGGAAGCTCTGTGGGATCTGACTCCGAGGTCAATGGGATGGTGCTCAGACGCACTGACAAGTACGGCTTCCTGGGGGGAGCGCAGTACAGTGAGGGCAGGTGAGCGTCCTACTGCCGGTGCTCTCAGCTGTGGCAGTGCATGTAGCAGAGTCAGAGTGCTGATCTAGGTTTAATGTTATGAGCACGGTTATGAGTTATGTTACAGCATCTTGAGGCTGCACTTGTTTTATATCTGCTGGTCTTGGTAAGAAAAACAGTTACCAATGTGGACCTTACAAATCCCTATGAGTTGTGAGAGTAATGTGCATTGTGGCAAACCCAGCTAATCTAAAGTGGTAGAAAGTATGTTTTTGGTAGTGATGCTTTTTGTACTTTGAGTTCTTACGCCAGGCTAATGTTTACCTAAATCAGTATGGGCAGTGTGTGTGACACATATCAGGTAAGTCGACAAGAAAGTCCAAATTTAATTACTTTTGCATGCAATAGTACAGCTGCAATGAAACATCAGAAAAATTGTTTTTTAATGAGTACTGTTAAAATAAAAAAAAAGTTTTATATCATATTGTGCAATAATGGAAGAAACCAAGACTCTAAAAGTTTGTCAATTGTGGTCAATGTTATTTCATGGTCGTTTATTTATGATTTAGATTTCAAGACCTGCTCAACAGGTTTCACAAATTGGTCTTTTCTCCCAAGTCATGATGTCATAATGCGGGTCATTTTAATATACCAATGAACATTTGTCTACATATTGAATGTTCCCTCCCCTCCTAACTGCACGCCCACACTCTGCCACAAGGCTATGGTAGTTGCATGCATTAGTAATATAACGGTGCCTTTGCATTTTTGTTTCCTTGTTTGCATTTCAATTTCTTTGTTGGAGTACGCATTAACTGTGATAAAATTGAAATGAAAATGTACAATCCACTTTTCCTTTTGATTTCCTGGTATAATCCTGCCATATTGAAAATAGTAATTCAAATTGAAATTAGGAAGTGCAATACTCCATTCCCTAGCTGAAGGTGCATCATCTACACCAATAATGAAATTGAATGCTTGATTCATTTTGACATTGACTTTTCTTTGCCTTATAATTCATAGAACAACCCCTGAATGTTTTAATAGTTTTTTTAATTCAATTTGATAAAGGAATGTTTGCGTCTCGTTTAAAATGAATGCTTTGAAACAGAGATTCATCCTGGAAGTGGCTCAACCTCAGTTTCCGCTTTCCCAGCGTATTTTGTCCCAAAGCTCCAAATCCTACATGTCAATGACAGATGAACAAAGGTAAATTAAGCTTTGATGGCAAACAAACCAAACCCAAATAATAGGATAAAGGTTTTTATTTTTTTTTTTTATTTTTATTTTTATTTTTTTTTTTATTTTTTTTTTTATTTTTTTTTTTTTTTTTTTTTATTTATGCGTGTCCATTGGCCTTTTGAAGACATTTTTTTGGTAGCTTATTCTTTAAATTATATGTGAAAGTGAAACATTTTCCTACACATTTTACAGTATTGGTTATGTTAACTTATAACAATACATTTTATGAAAAACATGTTTTCAAAGGTCATTTATTTGATGTGATGTCGACTTATTATTCACACTAACAGCATCACACGGACTTAATATGTTTTAAGCATCTTTGGTTTTAATGCACAAAACAGAACAACAATTAACCATTTTTTATTTAATTCTAACCGGTTTGGGAACGTTGTATTCCGGCCGGAACACAAGAACACAAACAGTAAAATACTGGTTCTGCTTGGAAGAAAACAATCAGAAAAAATTCTAAGCCCTGATGTCAACTTATTTAAACAATTTGTCGTTTTATTTTCTTACAGCTTTAACGTGCTGTTAAGAATGCCATGTAGCTTTCAGTTCTTTAGTTATGGAACACAGTTATCAATTTAATAACCATCACCAAATCAAATCAATAACTTTCATAAAAATACAAAAATCAAGCTAATTGTTCACCTTACAACATTGGCTAGCTACCTCAAAATAATGTATTTGGTAGGTAGGTAGCGAATTAATTAGCTAGCAGATTTAATATATGTTTACCCTCCTTAGATAACTAGCAAGATAGCTATGTTAATAGCTTGTGAACATTTACTGTAGCTAGTATCCTGTAGTCCTATCAGGTATTTATTTTCATAGGGGGACATCATTATTCAAAATATTATGCTTGCTGGATGCATTAGTTTTTATTGTTCATTGTACATTTAATCTACAGTATATGTTGTAATAATGATGGATAACATAACAGCCTATGTACTGTTCACATGCAATCAAACGTTGCCTGTGTATTTGCCATGGCATTTCAAAGTTTAATAAAAATAAACCAACAAGAAGTTGTGTGACTTCTCCTGATGTTGTGGAGGGAGAATCTGCAGGTCCGGGTGATCGTTGCTATTTGCCGCGAGAAGCTCAGCTGGTCGTTGATAGAAGCGTCAATCCTCAGAGAGCTCTTTGCTGGGAGGAGTAGCTCTGTCTTTCCCAGGTTGAGTTACAGACGATTGGTGGCCATCCAGGTCGAGAAGACATACACTGCCAGTCAAAAGTTTTAGAACACCCCCATTTTCCCGTTTTTACTGAAATTTAACCAGTTCAAGTCCAGTGAATAACCTGAAATGGTACATAGGTAAGCGGTACACTGCCAGAGGTATAAAAAATTGTTTTAAAGTTTCATTTACCAAAAACTGAAAGAGGGGATGAGGTTGAGGGGACAGGTAGTGGAGCGGTGCATTTTAATGAGTTGTAGGTTGTCAGCATCAGAAGGAAGGTAGGGAGACGGGTGGATTATTAGGTGTGGAGAGGGGTTGAAGTGAAGGAGTTGCGGATGTCACTGACCTTTTTATCACAGTAGGATACAAAGTTAGCTGTGGTGAGGAGGTGGGGTGAGGAGAGAGCAGAAAGTTGAGAACCGCTTACGTGGATTGAAGCAGCAGATTGAAACTTAGAGTGAAAGAAGTCAAATTTAGCAGGGAAAGGCATAGCAAAGGCTTTCCTATATTTCTAGCCACATAGAGGTTGGTTCTGCCTGCACCAATACACTCAGTAAGCCAAGGGCACGGAGGGGATATGTGGGCAGGTGTTTTTGAAATAGGGTGGAGTGAATTAAAGGAGGGGATAGGGGAGGAGTGATGGACTTGCCCATTTTCTTGAAATCTATTCCTTCTACCAAGTTTACTGACCTCCTTTCCAATTCAATGCAGTCACTGATGCTACATCTTTTAATTTTTTAAGAGAGGTGAAACTTTGGGTCCAGTGTTGTCTGTTTTATACAACCCGAGTTTGAAGGTGAGGCGCACGTGCTGTACTGAGGATGCGCCTATAGGGTAGATAAAATGTTCAAATTAATTCAATAAAGATCATTTAATAAATTAAATCATAGTTAGGATTACAGTAACCTATCTTTTGGAATTTTCGACTTATCAAAATTCCTCACACTACACATGTCATGTTGGTTGTCGTACTCCGGTAGGTAAACTGTTGATTGCACAGTTTACATTTCACTGGTTTTGGGTCATCCATAGAGGTTGCAAAGTGCTTCCATACTTCTGGTGTTTTTCTCATCTCTTATAAAATATTGCAGGCTTTGCTACATGAGTTTCGCTTGGGTTGCTCGTGCAATGTGCAACAAAAAACAGGTGCACACAAATTGTACAAAAGTGGGGATCTTTGACATGATTCGTTCATTGTTAGACTTTTTGGAAGGGTTTCCAGAAAACAAACCTCTGTTGAGGGCAATCCAAGGAATTAAGTGTCTGGAGTTTGCTAAACAGCATTGGAACACAGATTGGAACCGGGTGTTGTGGTCAGATGGGACAACATTTTGCGTTTTGGCTATGTACACGCGTTTGACATTACCTTTACATTTGACATTTTAGGCATTTAGGAGATGTTCTTATCCAGAGCGACTTACAAAATGTGCATTAATACATGGTAAGATGAATCATAGTCTGCGCCAGACATCAGTGTTGTGATATAGTAATAGATATAATCGTTGGCAGCTGCAAACCGTACCTGTTACACAAGGAGGGAAAAGTTAGGTGTTTTTTATTTATGTATTTTTTGGGGGACAGACATCAACATAGATACATATTACAAAATGCAGTATTGAACATGAAAGCAGTGGTAATGGAGTCTGATCAAATCCAATGGAGTGTCAAATCCACAAATCTCATAAAATACTATGGAAGAGGACACTGGACACAAACTTACTATGATTTAGTTAGGGGGTATTTGAGAGACATGTCATCACTTTTGCAAGGTAAATTTGCTGGTGCCTACACTTTAATAAAAGTGTTCACTTAACACCAAAAATGTAAAAGAACAACCCCCAAGCATTTTTATGTTTTAATTGATATTTTCTTCAAACTTATGAATGAAAGTTCTTTCATTTAATTGGAAATGAGTACAGAGATTGGTCCTGGAAATTACCACAAGGGCTGTTGATAAGAAGTGCCAGCATATAGGTGTGATGTGATGTTGATCCACATATGCATTTTGGAGTTGTCTACTTAAGACAAATTATTTACTTCTCGTGAAATATTACACAGGAGGGGAAAAAACGGTATTAACTGGTAATGGAAATTCAAATGAATGTAACAGTAAAAGATGATTTCTTTTTCATTTTCGTTCATAGTAATATTTTGTTAGTTTACGGTTTTCAGTTCCATTCCTTGAACCGTTTCTAAGCCCTGGTGGATAGTAAATTGTCAAACCAATTAAATTAAACCCTTCAATTTGAGAGATTCTATTGTTATTGTCTCTCTTTCTCTCTCTGTTTGCCTCTTTCTCCTTCCCTCCCTTATCCCTGTCCTCTTTTCCTACATTTTATATCTCTGTCCTCTGCTGCATCCTTATGATTTCTCTCTCTTCCTTCCTCCCTCCCAGCTGTGACTCAGAGTGTGCTGAGGGCAGGTCTGTGAGTCACTGACAGATTGCACTGTCTGTCTCCATCTACTCCTGGCACACTGTAGATGTACAGTAGTATCCACTCTTTAAAATTGCACTTTATTGATCTCTGAGGCATCACACTTCTGGTTTCACAAATTTCCATTCTCTTCCATCATGAGTGTACTGAGTGAAAAACATGTGTATGTGTGCATTATATTAACCCCCCTTTCCTTGTGACAGTGATAAGGAGCTGAGGGTGGATGTTGCGAGGCAGAGAGAGATGAAGTGGCTGGAGATGTTCAGCACTTGGGACAAGTGGGTGTCCCGACGCTTCCCAAAGGTGATCTCCATATGCCTTAAGTCACACCACTGCATGAACATTTTAAAATGCCTTACACAAATACATTTACGGATATGCATATTCATATGCGAGTTGAGCCCCGGCATCTCTAATTGTACAAATTAAGCACTGGACACTGACCTTACTTTCTAAAGTTTAAGTGCACCAAAATTGTGCAAGGAAATTTCCCCACACTATTACGAATCACCAGAACCCGTCACTGTTGGAACACTGTTGTCTTTCCACCTTTTTCGTTCACTACCTGTAGGTTCTTTATCCAAAGTAAAGGATGGAGCATACTGCAGTTAGATTGAATCCGAGTGCACGTCTGTGTTCCAGGTGAAGTTGCGCTGCAGGAAAGGCATACCCTCCTCTCTCAGAGGCAAGGCCTGGCAGCTGCTCTCCAACAGCACAGAGCTCCTGGACTCAAACCCTGGCAAGTTTGAGGTACTGTGAATAATGCAACCCCTCTATTAAAATCACTCATATTCGAGCCTACCTGGCTGCCTGACATTGTTCAGCTGCACAACACTGGGGTCAGTGTTCCCGGGGCACAGTAGCAAGCAGGCTGTGCTCTAATCCTCTTATCTGGGCCTTTAATCTGTGCCTCTGTAGTCTGGCTCCTGGTCTGCACAGGCCGATTTCAGACAGATTGCACATGGGCTGCACTCTACTGCTGATTTCTGACTGCTCAGCCAGAGCCCCAGAATCTGGCTGCCTGCTATTCTGCACTGGGTTTCATCTGAAAAGTAATGCCCATTGCACAGGAACTGCTAGGGTCTTCACCAGCTTCCTGGGACCAACCATACAACCAACCATGGTCTGGTGGGCCACTTCTTTCAATGAATCTCAAATCCTTGTTTGCATATGTTTTTTTAAACAGTTACAGTCCTAACCTTCAGACCTATTGTCTATGGGCACATAGTTAACTGCCAAAATAACGGAAACGACAACATAGTGTCTTAAATAAGGCGTTGGCCACCATGAGCCGCCAAATCTGCTTCAGTGCGCCTTGGCATAGATTCTGTAAGTGTCTGGAACTCTGTTGGAGAGATGGTTGAAAACGCTATCTCGGGCGTCGCTGCAGAATCTCCATTAAGTGTTCAATTGGGTTGAGATCTGGTGACTGAGATGCCCATGGCATATGGTTTACATCATTTTCATGCGCATCAAACCATTCAGTGACCACTCGTGTCCTGTGGATGTGGCATTGTCATTCTAGAAGAGACTCCCATCAGGATAGAAATGCTTCACCACAGGATGAAGGTGATCACTTTCCTTTATTTTGGCAGTTACCTGTATGTATAATGTGTATACAATGCAACTGTTTCAGTGGTTAAGTTAAGTTCAGTGTTCACTGGATTACAGTGTTGCTCAAGATTTCAATAAAAACTTGTACTCTTCCATATCAATTTTGCCTATTTATTAATAGGGTCCCACAGTCTCAGGCTAGAGGTGTTTTGTGAAATTATATTTTGGTGTATGTAAAATGTACCGTAAATATTTGAATTTGAATTGCTATCGAAGTGAATTATTATTTCCACTTACTGACCATCTGTGTTGTGGCTGTTCACCAAGTATCCATGTCGTAGGAGTATAATGTCTGTGTCTGTGTCTGTGTCTGTGTCTGTGTCTGTGTGTGTGTGTGTGTGTGTATATGTGTGTGTGTATATATATGTATATGTATATGTGTGTGCGTGTGCGCGTGCATGTGTGCGCGCATGCATGCCCACTTCAGGAACTGGAGAGGGATCAGGGAGACCCCAAGTGGCTGGACATCATTGAGAAGGACTTGCACAGACAGTTCCCCTTCCATGAGATGTTTGCTGCACGTGGCGGGCACGGGTAACTAAAATGAAACTGCCAGTAGTAATATATGGTGCACATCAGTCTAGCATAGATTTCATATAAATCTCTGCTAATTTTGGGGGGGAAATTATTTCATAAGACATATTTTTGCACTCTTCTACAGACTTTTTTACAGCATTATCCAGTTTCTCACCAAATTACAACACATCAGACTTTTAAACCAGTCCACTGATGAAAAAGCAGATCTTCCTGTGCCATAGTTTTTATAAAAATTTTGATTTTTGAACACAAAGCTCCATTCAAAATGGTGAAAAGTTTGCTTGTCTGTTAGCAAGGTACACTTAAATTCAACAATGCTGGACATAGGAATAGCAACACACAAAGCCATTGTTTAGAACCATTATTCAGAGCCAAAATGGCAGTGACTGGCAGTTGTTGTGCATAAGAACATATGAATACATAATGACGAGAACAGGCCGTTCGGCCCATCTAGGCTCACCATTTCCTGATGACCTTATGGTGAAGTCTAAATGAAACCCAAAAGCCTACGTTATAAATGAATGATAATGGTTGCAAAAGCCAAAAAAAAGGGAATTCACCTGAGCACCTCAACCATTATCTTGACATATCTTGATCTATTTCTTGAAATACCCCCCCCAAAGACTTTTAAATCTTCCCATCAGCGTGTGTGTATATGTAGCAGTACTAATTATTATTTTATACATTTTTTGCATTGTCCTCCTAACCAACCTGTTCTGTTTCTGGGCATGTGAGTTTAGTTTTTTTTCTCTCTCTCATTTAAAAAAAAACATACGTTTATGTATTTTTGTTGGTAGTGTCATTGTTTTCTGTGAAATAAAAGCCTGGGAGTGTAGGTTTGGACTTGGAGTTTTTTTGCCACCCTGAGAGGGTATAATAAAGGCATATTCACGCTCTCTCATACTCATTCTCTCACTATCTTATTTACTTTCTCTCTCTTGCTCTCTTTCTCTCAGGCAGCAGGACCTGTTCAGGATTCTGAAAGCCTACACAGTGTACAGGCCAGATGAGGGTTACTGCCAGGCGCAGGCCCCTGTGGCTGCTGTACTGTTGATGCATATGCCTGCAGAGGTGAGCAATGGCAGATTGGAGTGATAATGGGGATTTCCCCAGGTCAAAAAAGAGAAGGCAAGAGGACTGTTTTTGTAGTCATTTTTAGGAGTAGTAGGATTTAGTCATTATCATTATCATGACAGCAGGAGTATGGAAAACCCCTACTGTTATGTGTCTTGGTCCTCTACCCTGCTCTCACTGCATACACTTGTGTGCATGGAGATCCTTACTAATGTCTGAAATGTGCCCTGGTTTCTGTCTGTCTGCCTGACAGCAAGCCTTCTGGTGTCTGGTGCAGATCTGTGAGAAATTCCTACCTGGGTACTACAGTGCTGGCCTGGTGAGTGTATACACACACACATAAACACGCACTGACAAACACAGACACACCAATGGTCTTAGTACCTAAATATGATGTCTTCAGTACTAAAGTTCTTGAAAGCAGCAGGTAGTTTCAGTTGAACATGCGGTGTACAATAGGTCACTGTCAGCCCTCACAAACATACATCTGAAACACCCCTGATGAACAGAGAAGAGCTGGCAGGATTGCTATATTGTAGATTTGCCTCTGTATCTATAACTAGAGCCACCTGATGCCGTCATATAACCCACAGGGATTCAAACTTTAAATCTTATACTCAAGGTGTCACTGTTGGCACTCAGTCGGCACAGTAAAATTACTAATTTTACCACTAGTGGCTAACAGTGACCGTTGTCAAAGCAATAGAATGACATTTATAAACAAAAAAACTGAAGAAACAAAAAATCAGCTGTTGTCTGAGATTAACCCCGAGTTGGATCATCTGTCAGCAGGGGAAAAGACAACCATTACATTACATTACAGGCATTTAGTAGACGCTCTTACACAGTTTCACATTTCTTTACATACAATCCATTTATATAGCTGGATATTTACTGAAGCAACCTTGAGCAGCAGCTGAATGCCTTTCAAGATTTGACAGATGTGTTCTTAAACTAAAATAATCCATTAGAAAAAGTTCCAGCTCCAAATTCACTGCCCCCTTTTAGGATCTTTGAGATTCGGATGTTTTGAAGTTATACTGTAGTACATTTTTACTGTATTTCAGTGGTAACCAGAGTTTGTTGTGAAACATTTTTCATAATTTCATTATGCAGTTTTTAAATTAATATTGTAAAAAAATTAATTAACATTTTCTCAATGGCCTTGTTGTTGGTATTTACATTGCAAAGTTAATTGTATAACTTCATGTTGATTGCATGAAGGAGCCTGCAATTAATTGTCATCTAGGCTAATTAACCTTTATATCCCCCACTCTAACATTAAGTAACATCATTTATTGAAATAATTAAATAAATTGCAGTGCATGGCAACACCACACAAGTACCTGTATTTTATATGGAATTTAACTACATGGACGGAAGTTATGGAATTTATTCTAATTATAAATATGTGCTATTTAAACCATTTTTTTATGTTTAACATCCTTATACAAAACTAACTTCCCACCACAAATGCATATTTTATGTGTCCCTTAAAAAATAAGATGTTACAGAATTGTTATATACAGTACACTCCGTTTTTATTGATACCCTTGATAAAGATGAACAAAAGAGATTGTATAAAATAAACTATATAAGTAATAAGGTATATGTTATTCTAAAAAAAATCTAAAAATGGTATTCTTTAGTAATAATGCATTGGCATGAACCACAATCAAACAGTTCACAAATTAAAAGAAACACAAATATTCACACCCCTGTTGTCAGTACTTTGTGGCTCCTCCCTTGGCCATTATAAAAGCAAGTAGTAACCTTCTGTAGTGTCGTACGAGGTTATAGACCTTCTTGGGGGGGATCCTCAACCATTCCTCCATGCTGAATTGTTCTAGTTCCTTCAGATTCTTGGGTTGACATTTCTGGACTGTTTTTTTTTAGTTCAAATGTTCAATTTGATTCAGGTCTGGAGACTGATATGGCCATGTCAGGACATTGATCTTGTGCTCTGTCAACCATTTCTTAGTTTCTTTGGACGCATGTTTGGGATCGTTGTCTTGTTGGAAGGTCCATCTGCGATCAAGGTGTAGCTGGCAGAGGGAACAAGGCTTTTGGACAAAATGTCTTGCAACATACTGGAGTTCATGGTTCCATCTATTTTAATAAGGGCCCCAGGGCCTGTGGATGCAAAACAACCCCAAAGCATTTAAGATTCACCACCATGTTTAACCTTGGGCATGAGGTGCTTTTCAACATTACTTTACTTGCAGAATTACTTGCATTGTTTGGACGCCAAACATAACACAACGCTGATGTGCATGTGCATGTGCAAAAAAGCCTCCTTTCGGCCACAAGACACGGTTCCAATTGTAGTTCAGATGTAGTTTGACAAATTCAAGATGCCTTTTTTGGTGAATTGTCTTCAAATGAGGCTTTCTTCTTGCAACTCTGCCATAAAGTCATTGTCATGTCGGTGTGGTCGAATGGTAGCTTTAGACACCTTGTAACTCCAAGGTTGTTTTGGAGATCTTGAACTGTGTCCCTTGGACTTATTTTTGCCTCTCGAACCATCCGTCTCACTACACTTGGGCCAGATAGACTTGCGTCCTCTACCTGGCAGGTTAGCTGCTGTTCCTGTGGCCTTAAACTTCCTTATATTTGACACAACAGTGGAAAGCAGTATCTTTTAACTTTTTACTTTTTTTTTGTAGCCTTCTCCTGATCTGTAGAGGTCAATAATCTTTTGTCTGATGCTTTCAGGGAGTTGTTTTGCCTTTCACCATGATGGTGGCTGACCACAGTATTTAAAATCTGTGTTCCCTCCTTTTTATACTCTAGAGAAACAGGATACCATTGTGGGCCACTGTATAGTTCCATAACCTTCCAATGAACTTCAAATAAGTTGTATATTTATGAAGATTTGTTTTTGTTGGATTAAATTTAAAAGAATAGTTAGGGGTATGAATAATTGTTATCCAGATGTTTTCTAGAAAAAAATTTTGTATTAATAAAACAAAATATGTTTTCTGTACAATTGTATTAGTAATGTAGGTTTGAAATTGTTTTATCATAAAATATACCTAATTACTTATATAGTTTATTTTATATGATCTCTTTTGTTCATCTTTATCATGGGTATTAATAAATGTTACTTACAAAAGATCCTTCATTTACAAATAAGACTCTTGAAAAATGTGTAAATTGTCCTTGAAGGTCCTTAAAAAGTCCTTGAAATTTGCATTAGACATAATTTGGTACCCTGTATGTAGTGTGCCCAGTGAACTTTGTCCAGTGAATCTTCAGATACTTTGTTGCAACTACAGTACTGTACAGGTGCTGTTTCCCAGGTGGCAGGGACCCCATAACATTTACTACAAATTTTAGATATGCAGGGGTTCATGTACTGTGGCTGTGTTTTCCTCTCTTGGCGTTCTTTTACAAGAATGTAGGTTTAAAATTGCCTGCTCTGTATGTCTCACCTCCGCCTCCTCCTCCCTACCAGGAAGCGATTCAGCTGGATGGAGAGATCTTCTTTGCTCTATTGCGGCGTGTCTGTCCCATGGCTTATCGTCACCTGAAGAAGTTTAAAATTGATCCCATCCTGTACATGACAGAGTGGTTCATGTGCATTTTCTCCCGCACCCTGCCCTGGGCCTGTGTGCTGCGTGTTTGGGATATGTTCTTCTGTGAAGGTTTGGGTCTCCTTCTGTCTACTTTTAACTCAGATTTTCAGTGTACATAGTTGGACTGTGTGTGTGTGTGTGTGTGTGTGTGTGTGTGTGTGTGTGTGTGTGTGTGTGTGTGTGTGTGTGTGTGGAATATACAGGGGATAGACAAAATAATGGAAACCCCAAACAATATATGAATATTTATTAGCTTATAAAGAATTGGACCACCCTTTGCCTTCGGTACAGCTCCAGTCCTTCTTGGAATACTGTTATACAAGTTTAGAATTATTTCTAGTGGGATGCTGGACCATTCTTCAAGAAGGAAAGCCTCCAAGTCTTTGAGAGATAAAGGCGGTGGAAATCTACTCTGCACTCTATGTTCCAGAACGTCCCGTAAAGGTTCAATGATATTTAGATCTGGTGATTGGGGAGACCGTGGAAGGTGTTTGACTTCATCGTAGTGTTCATGAAACCACTCCTGAATCCGTTTAGCAGTGTGTATTAGGGTCTTTGAATATGGGAACATCTTGAAAAATCTGTGTTTGCACCATAGGGTGTACCTGGTCACCTAAAATGGCTTTTTATTCCTTGACCATAATTCTACCCTGCAGAGTAATAATTGGACCCAATGACTTTGAGATGGCTGATGTGGGTTGAAGGCTTCTTTTGGCTTTCTCCAAACATAAACCCATCCAGATTTAAGAAAAAGATTAAAAGACGACTCACCAACCCACATTACTTTATTCCACTGCTCAGAAGTCCAGGTTCTGCGCTCATTACACCAGGTCATGCATTGATGTGCATTGGCCTTGCTTACGAGCAGTTTCTGAATGGCAGCCCTACCATAAATGTCAGCTTTGTGAAACTCAAAATGTTCAGTTTTTGTTGTGATTGGGTCATGGAGATGCAGATTCAGTTCTATGGTAGTTCAGTTCTATTTTTGAGGCTGTTTTGTGGTTTTTAGAAACTATCCTGTTCAGTGTTCATCTATCCCTGTTGGTGAGCTTCGGCTTTTGACCATTGTTCCTCTTTCCTGATGCAGATATCCCTTGTTTGGCATGTGCCGTCATGATTTTTGACATTTACCCTTGAAAAATGACATTAAATCATTTTGCCATTTCTGTGACTGATGCACCTGTAACTATTTGACTTTGTTTAATTGTGATTTAGTTACTTCAAAATATATGTCCTTTTTAATTTCCATTATTTTGTCTACCCGCTGTATGTGTTTGTATATGCATTATTAGCAGTGCAGTATCTAGACATACGATGTGACAGGGTGGGGTATGTACTCAGGAGCTGATTAAGCTGTTATTGCTATTGTTATGGTCTGTGATGGCCTTTTGTGGTTGCCAGGTGTGAAGGTGGTGTTCCGGGTTGGGCTAGTGCTGCTGAAGCAGATACTAGGCTCGGTGGAGAAGCTGCGGGAGATGCAGGGGATGTATGAGACCATGGAGCGGCTGAGGAACATCCCACCAGAGAGCGTGCGGGAAGACTTGCTGGTGCTTGAGGTGCGTACCCATGGTCCTTCAAAAAAGCAGTCATGGATAGTTAAGGAAAGTGTCAACTATCCCACTGTTTTTGTAATATCAAAAAACCAAGAGATAGGATAACAAATAGAATAAAGAATTGAAGGCTTGTGGTTACTCAGCTATAGCCACGATTAATATTTAGCCTTTGTCAAGCTCACGATACACAATAAAAATGTTGTTGATAAAATTTTAGCTGGCTAGCACTAGCATGGATTACTAGCAGTCAGTCATCATGAAACATTATGCCTTGCGCCTATCTTGCTAGCTATATCAAAATCCGACCAGCACAATGTCAGTTTGTGCCACTCAGGCGTGGTGTCCACTCCATTTAAATCCGGCACACAAAACGGCATGTGCCGACCTGAACAGACGGTTTGTGCGTCAGGTAAACAAAGTACCACGTGTAGCCTACCAACAGCATGGTAAACAATAGAGACTGCTAAACACATATTTCATGGCTTGGCATGGCTAAATCCAAGTTGTTGTGTTGTCTTTGCCAACAGTTGCAAGTTGTCCAAATATTGTTTGGCTTGAATGATGGTTGCATAGAGACAAACACAGTGGTTTAACATGTTTATTATGTTGTATTTTTTTGTTGTATTTACAATTTTGTAGTACACCTTAGTACAACTTATCCTTACCAAGCAGTGTTACCACAGCTTTAAGCCACACTACCTGCAACTGTTTCATTATCAGCTGATAGATTCAGTGTCATACTTCAGTGCCCACCGGCACTCCATTTAAGCGATTTTCCCCACCCTTGCCACTACGCAACATGGGGCATGCCAGCATAATTAAATAAGTCGTGTAATAGCACACAAAATAGGCCTATTTATTCAAGTAAGCTCAATTAATAAAGTAAGACTTAATAAAATAAATAAAGGAAGATTTAATTTGGATAAAAGGATTTGCTTCTTGGATTAATTAATTAATACATTTTTGTCTGTAAAACCCCACTGTAAACACCGCCAACACGTCATTCAAATGTTCAGCTTTTTTTCAGTCTGACCACTTTCATCACTGATACACACAGATACTGTACATGCATACACACACGCAGGCTTTCACTCTACTCGCTCTTGTGGTTCTGTGTTTGCAGGTGATCTCGCTGTCGGTAACGGAGGCCCTGATTGAGCGAGAGAGCAGCATCCAGGTGCGCAAGTGGCGGGAGTCCCGGGGGGAGCTGAGCCACCAGCCGTGCCGCAGGCTCCACGGGACCCGTGCCATCCACGAGCTCAAGCACCGCTCTGCTGCCATCAGCTCAGGGGGCAGCTTCTCCTTCCTGGGGGGCCCTGCACCTGCGCCTGGTCCCCTTAGGGTCTCCTCCAGCCTCCTTTCCCTCGCAGGCTTCCGCAAGTCCAAAAACCCCTTCCGATTACCCACAAAAAAAGGCTCGTTCTCCGGGAGTTCTGGGCCCGAGCCATTTCAAACACAGAATTTCCCAGGGCAGAGCTTGAGCCGTAAGCCCCCGTCTGGCTCAGTCCCCGGAGTGCAGCCGCTGGCCCAGACTCAGAGCCCGCTGATCAGGTCGACTGCAGCAGCCTCCTCGCAGGGAGTATCCGGCACTATGGCAAAGAAACTGGTTCCGCCCCACACCCTCTCCCCCTCTCCCAAAATCGTCTCTGAACAAATTACTCCCACCATCCCGTCCCCCACTGCCAACAACACCCCAATGCCACCTTCCGTGGGCGGAGGAAGAGAAGGAATTGCAGCTACAGCCTCAGCCACAGGGGAAGGAGAGGAAGAGGGAAAGAAGAAGAAGAGGAGTAAAGAGGACAAGAAGAAGGAGAAGGACGAGGAGAAACACAAAACCCGAGAGCGGAGGGAAAGGGACAAGACTGATAAGGAGAGGCAGAAGAAGGAGAAGAAAAAGGAGAAAGGGGGTAAGAAAAAGGAAAAAGGAGGGGTTGGTGAGGCTGAGTTGAAGAATGGAGCCACAGCACCGTGAGATTCAGCCTAAGTCTGAGAGAGAAATGAGGCAGAACTCCCGTTCCCAGTCCCATTAAGAACATGAGGCCCTTGCATTTGATCTTGAAGACAACATAACGTTACTAGTTTTGGACAATTGCAATGGCTATAACTGGATTATAAACTTCTAAACATCCATGACTTTGTTCTTAAACTTGCCCCCTAATCCCTCCCATAATAACCAGATTGGCACAATATATTACCCCTTTGTCTCAGACCCAACTAGAAGTGTGTGACTCCCTGCAAGTTGAGAGTCATGATCTTATCTTCTCATTAAAAAAAAAAGATGGTTCTATGAAGGACAGAAGTTGGGAAGTTGTTGGACTGTTGTCTGTTCTTGGGCACAATTGACAGGGAGCCACGTGTGTGTAAATAGACGGCCGTTTCCGCAAATGAAGGACTCCACGTGCCCCTCTGCCGACTCATTTCCTGTCTGTGTGGGTATGTAGGTTGTCTAACCGGAATGCCTAAATGAAAATTGCCACTGTCAGCCGCAGAACCTAAAATACCCAATGAATGACAACAGTAACAATATTGGCTGGAGGTTATATTTATTGTAGTGTTGTTTGCATGTGTTTTTGAAGTGTAGTGTAGTGTAGTGAAACCTGATTGTTGTGTGTCCCCTGTTCCCTCTCTCTGTCTTCCTACCTCTCTTCCTGTATTTCTGACCTTCATTTTTTGCATTGTGTGGCCCTCACGAGTACATATCCTCCATCTCCTATTACAGGGTTGCAAATGTAGTGAAATAAGGGGCAGACTCAGAGGGACAGAGGGTAAGCAAGCAACAGTTTGTCTGACTTTTTAAAGCATCTGTTTGTCTTTTTGTTTGTGTGTGAGTCTGTATGACTTATTTTTTTGTTGTATGTAGTTCTGTTCATTTGTGTCAGTTTACAGTAACATCAAGGAAAACATAATTATTACTGGAATACTTAGAAAATGGTAGCTCATTGCTAAATAATGGACACATCTCCCTTCATAGCTATAAATGAACTGGAACTCAGTCCAAGCTAGATAAGCAACTATTCCCTCATTGATCCAATCCAGTGACCTTTAGCCCTTATGTCACTTTTGGAACTTGATTTGTATTAACTTGTTAAGACTAAAATCTACAAAAAGTTGTATAATGGGAATCTCAGCGTGGATATTTAATTCTAGTCTTGGATTTGAAAACAATACACTGTTAATGTGTGACAACCTAGATATTAACAGTTTTATCTGTTTACAAAGTGTTTGAATGGATATTAATTGAGCTGATTATTAATAGAAGTGAATTTATATACTACCATATACTTAGTGTGTATTTCAGACTGAAAATCTATTTTGCACCTCTCAAATGTTAATTGTAATTCAGTGCCACTAATTGGCCACTCCCATAGATGTGGAAGTGACTCACATCTAGCTTGTGTGACTGCTCAGATTAGCACTCCCTCTCACCTGAGAAGCACTTGAGCTCTATGTTTGTAGTCAAATGTAGCATTAACCTCCATCAGGCACCTATGGGCTGTAAGATATTTATATATAAAGTTCCTTAATTTAATCAGATATCCTATATATAATGTATTATTTTTTACTTTGAATTTGATTATTTTTCTATGCTATTAAAGATGCCTGCTTGACTGGAATGAGAGTAGGTTTTAAGAGTCCCAGTGTTGAGGATATGTCCAACATCTTTTTGGAGTACACAAAGAGATATTTTGTACATATTCAACTAAAGACGAATGAACCAATGACTTTTTAAGATTACGTTATGATGTGATGGCAGTGTTTCGTTTTTTTTAACATGGGCGCACAGTCCAAGATGTACTTGCTTTGAATAGCCAAAGGAGGGTGCTAACAACTTTCCATCTGATGTAGACTTGCCTCTACCAGCGATGTTACCATGTGTCAGTGTTGCCAAGGAGCACTGTTGGGCCTCTCTGCCATACTGTACTGTGCTGCTATCATACCTACCGTATTTGTTGTTGTTGATGATGCACTATGAAATATGTAAATATATATATATACAGTACCAGTCAAAAGTTTGAGTACACCTGCTGGAAACTAGGTTTATCTCATAATTGACAATGTTTTACACCGTATATGTTTCTGTAAATACATGAAAATGCCAAAAAATACATGTACCCATAAGAAAAAGGAACATCAAAACAAAGTTCAAGAAATTTTCATTGAAAATGTAATCTTGGATTCCTTAAAATAGCCACCCTTTGCCGTGATAACAGCCTCACAAACACAGGCCGTTTGGTTATTATGTTTCAGCATTAAATCACCCCACATGTCTTCCCAGCTCTCCTGCAGCAGTTCCCAGAGACACTTGTGTGTTGCTTTGCTTTAACTCTTCTGTCCAGTTATTCCCATAAAAATTCTATGGGATTGAGTTCTGGACACTGGGCAGGCCAGATCATTAGTTTGAGTTGTCCTTCATGTTCCTCCTTCACCAGATAGTTCTGGCACAACTTCAAGGTGTGTTTCAAGTTGTTATCTTGCTAAAGAATGAAGGAGTGCCCGATTAGCCGTAATCCAGATAGAACGTGTACTCAAACTTTTGCTGGTACTGTATATATATAGGTGATTTTTTCCTCCAGTTTATGGTAATTGCCAATGATAAATATTAAATTTGAAACAAAATATAAGCTTTCCATAAAATAAAAATATTTTTACAAACTGATTCAGGTTAAGGCCAAGACTGAAAATCCACACTGCCAGCATGTGTTTAAAAAATAAAATGTTTCTGGCAGCATGACTAGGGTAGGCCTCATTATATTGGCTTATACAGAACACCAACCATCATAGTAATTTAATTACACTATCGTTGTGTATACTAAAATGTAGGGTGATTGTATATTCTACTAGGTCAAAAAAGTGTGCCTTATATAACAACAAATATGGTAATCAATGGATGATGTATTTATGTTTCATTAATTCTGCCACAATGCACCCACAATGTATACATTAATGGTCTACAGTTAGACA
Organism: Aldrovandia affinis; assembly: GCA_029706075.1. Lineage (NCBI taxonomy): Eukaryota > Metazoa > Chordata > Actinopteri > Notacanthiformes > Halosauridae > Aldrovandia > Aldrovandia affinis. The sequence continues at coordinate 4,117,967 of JAINUG010000063.1, read as the reverse complement.
ATTAGAAGAACTACAGTTTTAGAACACCCCCATTTCCAGGTTTTACTGAAATTTAAGCAGTTCAAGTCCAGTGAATAACCTAAAATGGTACAAAGGTAAGCAGTAAACTGCCAGGTTTAGGTTACCAAAAACTGAAAAATTATTTTTGTTATAAAAAAGGCCCTTTTCAAGGAACAAGTAATGGGTTAACGTGGGTTAACAGTCACTCTGTGCAAGTCGTCGACTCTGGATCCAGCAAAAGAGCCCCAGACCATCACACTTCCTCTTCCATGTTTGACAGTTTCACACACTGAGGAACCATCCTTTCACCTACTTGACCGCCTACAAAAACGTTTCAAAATTTCAAGATTTCAAATTCATCGGTCCATAAGACCTTCTTCCAATCTTCAGTAGTCCACTGGTGGTGCTTCATGGCCCAGACAAGCCTCTTTTTCTTATTTTGCCATCTTAGTAATGGCTTTCTTACTGCCACTTGACCTGTCAAACCTGCAGCTCGAAGTCTTCTCTTCACAGTTGAAACTGAGACTTCCTTACTTCGAACAGTGTTAACCTGTGCTTGAAGCTGTTGTTCTGTGAGCCGCCTATCACGCAAGCTGTTGACTCAGAAACTTCTGATTTTGTTGTGGCTTTGGGTCTGCCAGACCTCTTCCTGTCAAGAGTTTCTTCCAGTTTCCATGTGCCTTTTGATGGTGTAGGAAACTACTCACTGCCAAAAAATGTACATTATTTTTCAGTTTTTGGTAACCTACCATTTCAGTTATTCACTGGACTTCACTGAACTGCTTAAATTTCAGTAAAAACTGGAAAATGGGGGTGTTCTAAAACTTTTTACCGGTAGTGTATATATCCCTGGCGTGAATGTAAGCAGTATTATGGCAAGTCCTCCAGCATTATTAACACGAGGTTTGGCAAGTGTTGCAATTGACAGTATATTACAAATATACTGCCTATAACGGAAGTCTGTAACAGAAAATAACTGTAGTCTCTGTGTTCATTTTTGTTGTTTTGACCGCGCAAGTTTGATAATGTAACAGGAAGTTAAAAACGAATGGTGATTCCAGTGGACAGCACCAAGTTATAGTTTGTTTGACAGACACTGGGAGAGAGCCTATTGCAGTTCGACCCAAACACATTGGAAGTCTCAGTATTAGGCAACATAAAACCTGTATTTCAACATAACTTAATTTGTCTGTCCTAGATAGTTGTGGTCAAGGCCAGTACTCCTCTGTCATGCTGTGGTTTGTGGTACTGTAGTAGCCAGGGCTCTACATATTCTCTGGAAGGTTAATGATTCAAATCCCTTTTGCAAGGGGCTAGGAAGAGGATATTACTTTGCTACGGTGTCATTAAGCAAGGTATGCCTCCTCTACCCAACTAGCTCCAGTAAAGCCCGTCTATAAAAAAAGGGTTCTGCTATTTGTACTCTTAAACAAGTACATTTTATTATTTTGTCTTTGTTTTTTAGGGGGGTTTTTAGGCAGACAAAATACAAAGAAGACAGTATTGAACTCTGAATTGTCCCTTTCTTGGCTGCTTCACATCTCAACAGAGTGCAATCTGGATCTCCCCTCCCTCACATGTCAAGTTTAGCTTCTATTTATATCATTTATATTTGATTGAAGGGGGTAAGAAACATACAGAATGTACTGAAATCTAATGAAGGTTCTAGATTTTGGGTTGCAGGCTACACACTGGAAATATGATATATAGCATATATGACACCTTTTTGCTTATGACATGTAGCTGATTGATAGTGTTGGTGAGTTATTGTAATACCTAATAGCAGAAATGGCAGACCACAGTGATACTTTAATTATATTGTACTCTGTACTGTTGGAGTAGTTCATATTATGAAGGATCTGCAAATTGGCATTGTGGCCAAATTTCAATTGTCTTCCATGATTCCAGCTGGGAAAATTGTTGTTTTCTTTTAGTTCTAACTTTGAACTCAGCCCAATCCATTCTTTTTAAGTTCATAATTGCACAGGCTTTGCTAATACAGTGCACGGTCACCTTCACTTCAGCTCCCAACCTGAATATTCATGCCTTGACTGGAAATCGTTTTATTGAAGGGTCCTATATAAACACTATATAACCATTCATAAACCAACCAATCTAGATAGGCTGAGCTATATCATGATATGATACGTGGTGTTGGAATACCCGTTTACGATGTCGTAGTAAAATCACTTATGACATGGTGACAGCATGTTGTGACAGTCTAGGCCAGTTGGTATAACAGTTTATGAAGGTTTATCTGGTGCTTTGGTAGGATCCTTCGTAGAAAATGTTTAATTCCAGTTTAATTCCTCATCCATCCTACCATTGCCTTCCCCTGTACTCAATCTTTATTAGAGAATTACGGACCATTATTATCTGAGTGACTCACAAACACATCACTCTGTCAGCAGCTTTGACAGGGTGATGGACATTGTCATGACCATTTCATATAACAATCCTGTTACCATTATCTGAACGCAACTATGCAACCTATGTCCAAAGTTGATTTTAACTGCCTGCTGGTTTCCCCATTGCCTGCCCCTTATGCCTTTGCTGCTTTGGTGCCAATGTATAGCCATGAATACAGAGGCGAAAATGGCCTCTCACCAGTGACCCAGTGTATGTGGCTGTGGAACACTTTAGCGAGTTGAGCTGTGGTGCCCATCTCACTGGTTCGGCGGTGATCTTGTTCCCCAGCCATCCTCTGTGAGCCCCAGTCGTTATCCTTGTAGCCTTCTGTGCTTTTTGTTTTGTTTTACTCCATCATACGTGTTCATTAGCCTAGACCTGCTTTAATCATTATTTATTGACTGGTTTTGGTTTTAACATTTCAAGCTGCCTATTTATCCCATGTCCTAATGATTCTAAAGAGACAAAAGCTCAAGGTTCAAAGATAACCCACAGGCGATCTTAAGAAGGGTTGAGAGGAGCGGGTGAGAGCTGTTGTCAGAACAGAATCTAAAGGATTGTGGGGGGTATTTCAGCAACAGGACTGAGGACAAAAGCAACCGAAAGAAAATAGGCTGGAACAACAGAGTTGAACATATCTGTACATTTTTACATTAGTCATGTTACTTCTGTCTTTGATTTTGAGTACAACTTGTCTATTTCAATTTTTATTTTTTTCATTTTGGTTTTATATGTCAATTTTGTTTCTGTCTATACGTCTTATCTTTTTAAGTTTACAAAAACCACGATTGTTGAAAATGAAATGTATGAATAATAAACATCATTCCTTAACTGCAAAATAAAATCTACACTCCAATGTACTTAATAATAATAATAATAATAATGTTGATGATGACAATAGTAATGAATAATAAATAATAATCTATTAAAAGTCCCTGTTGAAGGTGTGGTTATTTTAACCTTTGTAAGTGTCTGTTTGGTGTGTACAGAAAAGACAGTTGTTTGGTAGTTTGTGTGCACAGAAAATACTTAATAGGATCATAAAATTAAACCGCTGGAATAAAACATTGTTTTTAAAACTTGGGAAATGGGTTAACTTTCCCAAGTATTGCACATAGTGGAGTTTATGGGGGATAGAAGAGGGGGAGGTACTGTGGGGGTGAAGATAGGTTGTGTTGTATGAACAAAATGTGAAAATCTATTTTTAAAAACCTATTTGAACAAAAAAAAACTAGAGGCTGCGGGCAACGTTGAAGGCTTCCAAGTCCTGTACAACAGAAAAATCTTTCCAAAGACTAATGAAGAGGACATCAGACTTAAAATGTGTTTGCCTAGTTTGGCGTGTACAGGAGCAAAACTCAGAGAGAAACGGCAGTCTCCCACATTAGCGTGTATGCCGCCATGCCATGTGACATTACAAGTTTGATATCACGTAGTATACTAGGTAGTAACATTTTGAACAAATGTTAAGGTTATGCGAGCATCAGATGAAGAGAAAGGGCTTGAAACATAATAGAAGCATACTATTCGTTCACAAATCCAGTAGTCCATAGTGATGCATAAGCAGACACATGCATAAGCAGTATAAAGCTTGTGCAAATTAAACTTTTGTATAGAGAGGATCACAAAATAATCAAGGGAAAATACGATTTTTTGTAAATGGCTAACATTAGGGGGGGTGGCCAGCAAAGTGTATGTGATAATGATTCCTTCGCAATTCCAGTACCACGCTACGTGTGATATACGTGTGATTTGGTGCATGTTATAAGAAAAATGGGGCACGGCATGGAGAGTGGCAGGATGACCATTTAACGTGATATAATGCTGCGCAATTTAAGTGGGTCCATATGTCTAGTATATGCATGCATGAAATCAAAAACCTGCGATTTAGGAGGAGGAGGCTTGCGTGTCAAAGTGAGGTATGCGAAACACCTCAATTTTGGGTGGTGCGCGCCAAAGCAGTGCGCAAACTATGATTGTTCCTACCATGTATTAATGCACATATTGTAAGTCGCTCTGGATAAGAGAGTGTGCTAAATGCTTAAATGTAAAACATAATGATAAATTAATTATAATGTTATGGCAAGTTGGCCCCGGAGGCTGGTTTAGCTGAAAATGGTGCAAACAAGGCATGGTTTTGGGCGTAGTGGGCGTGGTTTTTGAGCGAACGCTTCCAAAACGTTCAATGGGGGAGACCAAGAGTGGCAGGCCTGTCGAGTTGAAGTCCATGCCAGGGGAAAAAAAGGAGGAACAATAGCCTTCTGTCGTTTGGGCTTGGAAGCCTAACAATTGTTTTCCGCAATCCAGGGTAAATTTGCTTTGACATTAACTTTACATGGGACGAGGCTAATGTTGTCTAAAAACTCATTTAGGCAAGGGCCTCTACCGAGTGGTGCTGTATGAGTGAGTCCAGTAAACAAGATTCTTCTCCAAAGCCCCACTTGCATCACAAATGTTTGAAAAATACATTAAAGGGGGGTGGTTCTTGAAAATCCACAATTTTGTTCAATCAAAATACATGGAAAAAAGAAGAATGACCTTCCCTTACACATTTCACTAAAGAGGAAATGCTTCAATTATTATTCCAAACGTTTTAATCTCCAACCCCTTTGATAAAAAAATGGTTCTCTTCTGGTATTTAGGTATGCCATTAAAACCAACATTTCAATACACATCCATGATTTGTCCTATGCTACAGACTCATTACCATAAGAGATCTTGTGATGCCTGGGAAATGTGCTATAAATTGTTGCAATAACACAAGTCTTTGCACTGACTTACAGTCTATAGTATACATGTTCATTAAATGTAATATTTTAGTTGTAGTGTAAACGGTGTATGATTTAAAAAGAAACAAGCAAAATGGTCATTTCACATCAGTGAAACCAGTTGGTAATTTTGGAAACATTTTTGGTTGTACAGCCAGGTACACCCCACTGTTTGTTATGAATGTAATGCTATCTACCACGGTTTAAACACATGGACGAGGAGATTGATTAATAAATATGAACGGGATGGAAATGTCCACTCTAACCAGACAATGGTGAGCTGTGAAAATTGTGTTACATGTCAATTGACAACTTAATTTGCTTTCATTAAAAATGTATAACTCATATTGTATTTCTCTCGACATTTCGATTTTATGTGATTTTATGTATACAAAGATGAATGAGCCAACCCCTTTAAGGGTAATATTTTCCTATTCAGTATAATAACAGCTTTTCTTCCTGACTGGGACAATTACTATGGTGGGGACCCATAATTAGGAGATCGCATCATAGAGGTTCTGTGTTACAGAGAATGTTTGTCCTAGTCATCCTTACACGCTGCCAGTGGCCTATCAGTCTGCCTCCTCATGTTATGATGCATTGTATAGTGTTGTTGCTTGCTACTCAGCTGGTACAGTACTCCACCCCTCTGACCAGCACACTAACATGAACAGAGACATGGCAGTACAAAAGGGCTTGGCTTTATTCACAAGTTGTTTTCATTGATTGGTTACAGAAGTGGTATGTTGAGGCACGAGGGGTGTCAAAAAAAGTGAAGGGAGTGAAAGATGGAAGATTATAAAAAAAGCAAGCAAAGACTATGTTTTCCATCCACTCTTTCTCTTTGGTAGTTTTTCTCTCTAAAGGTTGCTATCGTTTTAAAGAGACAAAAGCTTTTCCTCTCTATTCCTTTCTCTCCTCCTTTACCCCTCAATGTCTTCCCCGGAACAGAATACAAAACAGGAAGAGTAAATGTCCTCTATTGTAGGACAGAATACATGTTTTCTTTCTCCTGATTACAAATCCTTAAAGACTGACTTTGTCGTATGTACAGCGAAAAATTATTGGTCATTCCATTTGTGATTGCTTCACTGTTTCAGTTAACCAATCATATGCGCACCATGCCACTCCCGTGAGAATGTCCATTAGTTCCAGCAGAACTAACTGTAACATGTACCCACTGACAAGGTGTGAATGAGGAAGAGACATAGAGAGCTACAGAGACAATTGGAAAAAAGGAAATGGAGGAAAGATTTGATGTTATAAGATAATTTTATTGAAAATAATCCCCTTTTCCCCATTGACCCTCACACATAAACAAACCCATAACCTGCTGAGCTCTCACTCGGTGTCTCAGTGACAGAGACAAGTCTTTCTTTGTGTGTGAGAGACAGGGGGAATGTGAGTGACTAAAGAAGAAGGAGGAGGAGGAACCAAGAAGTGAGTGAAGTGAAGAAGGATGCTATCGGGGGAGGTAGAGAAGAAATGGATGCAATTTGTTTCTCTTTTTTTCTTTTACTCTTCTTTCTCCTCTCCATGTGTGATGACGTAGCAGATGTTCTTGTAGTCAACATTGCCAGCCACATCTGGGGGGAAGGCGGCCCACAAATTCTTCATCTAAGGGGGGGTAGGGAGAAATCAATCATACAATGGCGAGAGATGGAGAGAAACAGACAAACACTCTGAAAGTGGTCTCACCTCCTCTGCGGAGAACCTGTCACACTGGGTGGTCAAGAGCTCCTCAAGGCTGGACAGAGAGAAAGAGGGAGGTTAGATTAGCATTGCTATGAAGGTATACACACAATCCTAAACTATCATGATTGGTTTGTTATTCATACTGACCTGTCATAACTGTCACAGCAAGTACTTTTTTGTTTTATTTTTTGCTTATACTATGTAATGTATCATTATACAATGATTTGTTTGCTTAGCTGATGCCCTCATTTATATTGACTTACACAGCTGAAATGTGTACCTGTTTTCCTTTTATACAGCTTAGTATTTATTGACATTTTAGATTGAATACATTGCCTCCTGAATCCCTCAGGCATACCTTCAGTCTCCCTAAATACCATGCCACACTCCTACCACTCAATCATGTTTGCCTTTTCCCCCCCTTTCATTTCCAAGACACAGGAGCACAAAGCACACCTCATCCAGTGACACCAGCAGAATTAGTGACTGATGAAAGCCCATGCTAGTGTAGGGCTGTGGATGGATCTCTGTGACTGTTGGAGCAGTGCTGAGTGTGTGCATAGTGATTGAAGAGTGTGGCTTCATGAACCCCTGAATGGGTGAAGCGATTATATGTTATCAGTGACTTAGTGAGTTTAACCAATCATAGTGTGTTGTTGTTGAGAACAACATTTTTTTCATTCATTCATGCAAATCAGTGATTCGCAGAAAATCGTAGCTGCACCCCTGATAGAGTTCATGTAACCTGATTCCCCTATCACCACCATCCAGCCCACATATCAGACAGCCATGTACATGTACACAAAGGTCAGACTCTCACAATTGCTTCTTGATGGCGCCAGTGCCCTCTGGGTCCAGAACCTTGAAGGCGCTGACAATGACGTCTTCAGGGTCCGCACCTGTGAAGAAGGGAGAGGGGTATTAGTCTGGTGTGTTTTATTGACCCTGCGAGAGGGAGGTTCATTCAGTGCATCCACATAGATTGGTAGGACCATAGAGTGCTTTCATCCTGGTGAGGTTAAACGAGGAAGGAACACACAGTAAATTGCAATCTTGCACTGATAGAAAAAGGTAAAGGCAGACATATACAAACAGAAAATAAAGATTGCATTGTATTTGTATCAGCTGTGCTCTTCCTTCAGTCTGAGACAGAGGTTTCTTATTTTCTTTGTTATATTCTGTTCTTCAAGGTGGGGTGAGAGTGTGTGAGGGGAAGGGGGGAGGGAGGGTTATCAGTGTTCTTGGGTTTTTTTCTAGTGGGGAAGGTGGTGTTGTTAATACCACCTGTGTATTTTAATGCTTTAGCAACCTAAGTTCTCTTTTCAAGCACATTAAGCATATTTCAATTTGAGATAGAGAGAGAGACCCACCTTTCAGCTTCTCGCCGAACATGGTGAGGAAGACAGTGAAGTTAATGGGGCCACTGGCTTCCTTTACCATGGCTTCCAGCTCCTCATTCTTGACGTTCAGTTGGCCTGAAGGTAGAGAGGGGGAGGAGTATCAGTACTGTGCACACACACAGACAACAGCTTGATTTGATCCACGGCAATATACAGTGGTTTGTAGCACTGTGCGGTATGTGGGCATGTCCCACTGTAGTGAAACACAACTACGTGCTCATAACTCACAGGAAGTGCTACATTCATCACTGCTACCATTTATGCATGTGAAAAGTAAAATGAACAATTACCCATGGAGGCCAGCACGTCCCTAAGGTCTTCCTTGCTGATGATACCATCTCTGTTCTGGTCAATGATTGTGAAAGCCTGGAGGGGGGGTGGGGTGGTGGCAGATGATTAACAGTAATATTATGTATGACTGAGACTGTACAGGTGGACTCAGTGTAGAGACACCATATCATATAGTCTGAATTGGCACTAAGATTAGAAATGTTAGGGTTACGATTGTATGTATCCCTGTATTGAAATGTATGATTCCAGAGTAATTGGAATACCAGTGCAATGCATGAGAGTGTAATCTGGAAGTAAGAAGTAATTACAGATGTGTTGCCACAGAAAGAGAGAGAAGAAATTGTTAATGTGACATTTCCAAATCCACAGATGTACTGAATAGGAAGTAGACATGTAGACATGTATTAATGCACTCTGTATACAGTACATCGACATAGCATAGTGTTACAGAACCTATTAAAACTAAGGTACCATGATCCAAACCTGCAGTATAATAAGGTAGATGGCAACACAATATGGTCATTTGAGGGCCTTTGGGAATCCTGGGAATTACCATACAAGCCATACATCAGTTACAGAGTACATCTGTTAAAATGTTAAACCCCCCCAAACCATGAAATGTAAGATGACACTTGACAGTCTTGAACTTAAAAGGCAGCTGGTGTCACCCTGTCTGTCCAGTGTGTTAAAACCGTCCCAAGTGCCATGTCAGACATTCCCTCAGAGCCACTTAAGGAGTGAATATCATTCCATCCCACTAGCCCCCCCCACCACCACCACCACCATCCCCTGCCATGTACACTCAGTCCTCACACAAACACATGCGCACATGCACGTACATATACACACACACACATACGTACACCCAAAAATATTCACACACACCATGGCCTCACTCTTTCTGTCCTCCTCATCCTTCCATCCCCCCTCAAGATGAAAGGTCAGTCATTCAGTAATTCACTCACTGGCATCCTGTATTCCTCACCCTCCCTCTTGCTCAGTCTTTCTCCCGCCTGATTCTCCCTCCCTTTGTCTCCATTTAGGTCACTGGCTTCTTTCTCTCATAACCTCAAATACATTTACCATAGACACAGGTTCAGTAGCTAGTGTACCTATCTCTTTATTGTATTAACATGTCTGCCTCATTCTCTATTCCAGAGAAACAGTTTTTGAGGCATCTGAGGCAAGGCCGTAACCATGGAGTCAACATTGGGGGGGATATTTATATGTTTTATATCAGCTAGGCTATATATTGGGGGGGACATTTTGAGCATATCTGAATATTGGGGGGGATGTGTCCCCCCCAATATATATGGTAATTTCGGCCTTGATCTGAGGCATGAGGCATGAGCGGCTCCTGCCGCTCCACATTCCCACAGATCCTGCGAGCTGCCCCCATAAACCCCTGCCCACTAACCTGCCAGCACAAGGCTGATTCCAGACCGGTGCTCCCATGCCTATCCTATGGACCCCCATCACATCTTTTAACCCCCGCAGCTACTGACTCCCTGACCCAGAGGCACAAAGTCAACCACCCCAGCCTCGCCTTTGGACTAACCCGGATACTGTCTTTTTTGTACACACACCGGCCAGAAGAGGATGGGCTCCCCCCCTTTAGTCTGGTTTCTCCCTATACTTTCAACCAAGGGAGCTTTTCCTTGCCACTATCACCTTAAGCTTGCTTTCTGAGACAATGTATTTGTAAAGAGCGATATACAAATACATTTGATTTAATTTTGATTTAATAAAATGTGATAGGGTAGAGCTTACAGGAAATACATACAATATTCTGTCAAGGACTACAGAAGTGAAATTGAAATTAAGCACAGAAATGGAATCTGCTTCTGCATGTAATCATTGATGATCATATGATTCTATCCTGATTTGGAAAATGTCTTTCATTTGAGGCCACAATTTAGTAAAGGTGGCCTTGGAATGATTAGTAGTCACCAGGTACATGACAAAATGTATATTATACCCTTTACACCCATAATTATTATTGTGATAGTAATACTTTTGACAGCCAGGCAAGAGGAGGACTTAAGAGCAAACTTGCCTCATTTCACATATAAGCATGTGTTTCTTGTAAGGTTTGACAAATGACAAAGTACAGAAAGTCATGGGGAAATCCTCACCTCTTTGTACTCTTGAATCTGGCTCTGCTCAAACATGGAGAACACGTTGGAGGAGCCACCGCCCTCGGCCTGCTGCCTCCTCTTGGCCTTCTTGGGTGCCTAATGGACAGACAGACAAACACAGCAATATATTTAGAGCATGAGGTGTCTTTCTACACAAACACTTCATACAGAGAAACAGAATGGACACAATGATTCACAGTGAGTATAGGCCTCAATGTAGTTGTTGTGGTTATAACCCCCAGCACACACTGAATGCACAGCTACTGGGGGGCAGAACCACTTTCTCTAGGCCAAGTTCCCCCCTCTAGAGCAGATGAAGGAGTTGTTCTGAGTGTGTGTGACAAATGTGAAAGATGAGGCCTTCCTCTTATAACATAAGATGTTTACCATAAATACTTGGATTTTCAAGTATATTTGCTTTGAAAATATATAATTTTACCTCACAAATGTTGGAGATCTTGCTATAATGTAGTTATCCATGTGAAATTATAGGCCCAAATGTAAAGAAGCACTCTTAAATAAACAGCACAAGATACACTATATGGCCAAAAGTCAGTGGACACCCCTACTAATTATTGAGTTCTCAGGGTTTGGGATAAGCCCCTTAGTTCCAGTGAAGGGTATTCTTAATGCTACAGGATACGAAGACATCAGCCAATTGGGTGCTTCCAACTTTGGGGAAGGCCCTTTGCTGTTCCAGCATGACTGTGCCCCTGTGCACAAAGCGAGGTCCATAAAGACATGGTTAGACGAGTTTGGTGTGGAGGAACTTGATTGGCCTGCACAGAGCCCTGACCTCAACCCTATTGAACACCACTGGGAGGAATTAGGACACCGAATGCGAGCCAGGCCTTCTCGTCCAATACCAGTGCCTGACCTCACAGATGCTCTTTTGGCTGAATGGGCACAAATTCCCACAGACACACTCCAAAATCTTGTGGAAAGCCTTCCCAACTCCATATTAATGCCCATGGTTTTAGAATGGGATGTCCAACAAGCTCATATAGGTGTTATGGTCAGGTGTCCACTGACTTTTGGCCATATAGTGTATATAAATAAATATATATTTTTTAAATATGGTTTTGTGAATGATATTTTTCTTAAAAATTGAGAGTAAGAAACAAAAGAGTACAGATAGATGAAGGAGAATAGTGATCTATAACAATAAAAACAGGTACATTTGTAAGGTTCCCGGACGATGCAATGTGATTCAAACAAATCTATATTTCTGGAAAGATAAAAATCCAAATTGCTCTTCTACCAACAGTACAATGCATCACAACATTTACATCATTCATATAATACTAGTGCCAAAAATATTAGCTATTTACTTTGCTTTAAAAATGTGTATAAGAAAGGTGTGTGACTATTTCTGTAATTTATCTTTTTATTGCATCTTTTTTTACTTGCTCCAATTACAACATTACTACATATTGAAATTCAATGGCCTAAGTTGCCCTCAGCAAATATGTGAGCACAGTAGTAGGGTTGACTACAATGTAAGGGTATTTTTGTAGGCTTGTTCAAAATCTCATCAGTACTACAGATTAATTTGATTAGAATATTAGTATGAAATTCATTCATCATCATCTATATCATGTTTGTCTTATTTTTCTTCATCTTCTTCATATCATTCTTTCATTTGGCAAATACCTTTATCCAGGGTGACTTGGAATGCATAAGAAAATCCACACACAAGTAAAAAATTGAAAATAATTGTCAATATATGAATATATCTATATTTTGGCTTTATAGCAGAGTAAAATTAATGCAGAAAAGTCCATCCATTTAGCACCTTTTTGTATCGACTATCTGATCAATGGTACATTTATCCTAATTACTATTAATGTAGCAGGTGATAAAGCCAAGTTTAAGTATTTGTTGTCTTATAAATTTGTTTACATTATGATCATCTAGGCCATTAAATGTTTGTTAAAAACAATATCATAGTAGTTTAGAAGCCTTTGATCTGAAACTACTTCCTGCAATTTTGTCATGTGAAACCATTTTAAAGTAGCTATGATAAGGTCTTCTCTTATCATAATCATTTGGATAAATTGATGCTCTCCTTGTATAAAGATCATTCCTGTTGGGGAAATGATCAAGAAATATTATAAATATTTGGGCTTGGATTAAATCTAACCCCGATGTGCTTTGTCCTTAACTTTGAACGTTTTTGTTTTCTTTTGTGAAAAAAAAAAACTGTTTTCCTAATTTTAGTGATTGCAATGCTTGTGATGCTGTGACAGCTTTGAAAAGTTGTATTCCTTGCTCAAAGTTAAGGACAGAGTGCTTTTTATCAGATTGAATAGTGGCCTAGTCAAGATTGTTTTTAAATTTACGTTAAAATATTTCCTTGTGAAAATGTTGTACATCCAGGAAATTATTATTTTACAAAACATCCAAACTCAATATAGCTCCAGAGAAGTTAACCATTGTTCCTTGATTGCTTTGTTTCAGTGAAGAAAAGTAGCAAGAATTAACTTGAGATCTTTCATTTGTATGTTATTCCTTGTATAATCGCTGATTTTTTCTGTAGTTTCCCGATGGAAGATGAGGAAGTAGGCTGGGATGCAGAAAGGGAGGATTGGTGTTACTCACCATTTCGAGACGGTATGTAGAGTTTGGACGGTCAAGAAGAGAAGATTACGTGAAGCCGCATTAAAGCTGCTTCCCTGGGGACTTATATAGTGGCTTGGGGTGGGCTAACTTTAGCCTCACCGTCAAGTTTGGCTGGGTTAGAGAGAGAGAGAAATGGGGGAAAGTGACAGAGGGAGAGAAGGAGGGATGGACTATCGTCTTACAGCCGTTCAGAAATAGAACCCAGAGTCTTGGAATGAGATGAACTCGATACTGAGGTCCAGGCCACAGTTTAGTGCCATTTGTGGACTAATATGGAGATACCTGACATGGAGGCCTGTTGGACTGCTGAGCCCCCTCCCTCTCGAACAAACTGACTCTTTCAATTGACCTTACTTTTTTGACTGCTCAAATATAACATGCACATCATATTACCTGCACTTTTTTATTCTGAATTGGCAGGGTAAAATGTGTGTGTGTGTGTGTGTGTGTGTGTGTGTGTGTGTGTTTATGGCATCTGTAGTATGTGTGCTGTAGGTGAGGATGTCGGAAAGAAGTGATGCACTCTACATAGAAGTCTAGATTTATTGGCATGTTTGTCAAAGTGGTACATATTTGAATTGTATAATCCTGTAGCAATTTAACATTTAAAATAATTTGTACAATATTATTATTAGAGATGTATGCGAATGTATAATTGCATTGCACTGAACAGTTCGATTATTTCTGAGTGTGTGACCTTAGAAAGGGCTTAGTTCTAAGTGGTATTGATATAGTTAAATTGATGAAACAGCAACAGATTACACTAACACACTTGAAATGGCATTCCCATAAAATATTAATATTAATTCAGACCACTCAGACATTATTTTACATTCAAAAACAAATAGCAGCATATTGTCAATGTTCCGTGGAACCATTCAATAACTATAAGAGAATGAGGCCCAGGGAAAGTAATTAAAGTGTACTATGCTCCGAGGTCTTTACAATGCTGATTTGTAAATGTTTTGTATGGCCACCCAAACAGTGGGTTCAGAGAGCAACCATTTAAATGACATATAAGGCCATACAGACATATCCTTCTATATGTTGATACACCAAAACACCAGCTCTCAAACAGAGATTAAACAGAATAAATTCCAACTGAAGCCATTTTCCAGAAGGAAGCTCTCATCAAAATAACTTTTGGAGACGCCCAGTATATATGCCATTTAGCAGACGCTTTTATCCAACGTGACTTACAGTAAGGAATGCATACATTTTTCAGTATCTCATCTCATCTCATCTTCAGCCGCTTATTCCTAGTTAGGGAAAAATAATCCCCCGGCCTGGATTCGAACCTGAGACCTTCTTGCTGTGAGGCGACAGTGCTATCCACTGCACCACCGTGCCGCCTATTTTTCAGTATATGTAAATCCAATGGGAATCAAACCCACAACCTAAGCGCCGTGCTATACCTACTGAGCCACACAAAACCACTGTATAGTTCTGCCATCTGACGTGCATCCACTCTCCCACCCACCTGCTTGCCATGCCAGAGTTTTACATGCCAATCTATCACAGCCTGTACCAGGAACAGTGAGCTACAAACAGGTTGTGAAGGTACCCCTGTCTTTCCATTTAATAACGTTTTATATCTCTGTAGCATATGGTGTATCTCTTATATCTCTGTGGCACTGCAGCAAATAAGGGTTTAGTATTCAGTAGGTAAACTATACTATGACAATAAAGTTGTGGTGATGATGTTGGTTTTGGTGTTGGTGGTGAGTTTGTGTGTGTGTGTGTGTGTAGGGGGTTTGGGGTACTGATTGCTTTCAATTTTAAATTGTTTTATTTGACAGACACTATTAATGCAGACCACTAGTACAAGATTCATTACATACCCATCACTACAGCAACAGCAAGCCAAGGCACAGGACCAGCGTAGCAAAGTGATAAACAGAGCAGAGAACTGTTTTTTGTGTACTCATAGAGCTTACAAATGATGATAGAAGCAACATTACCTTACATCACAGCATTGATATGTCAATGTGTTGGACACACCTAAATTGGATTAGTGGGAGAGAGGGCAACAAGTTAAGCGAGGATACACAGGATGCGCCTGAAACTGACCAAAATAATACGGCTGTGTTTCTCTGTCTGTTATGCACTCAGTCGGTCTCCTGGAAACAATTTCCCTTTGTCTCCCACAACTCTTTTCAACTCTTCTTCTACCAGTGTGCAGTTTTTACCTCTCTTTGAAATCCCCACAGGGCACTTTTCTTGGTTTCCATCCATCTGTCCCTCTCTGTCAGAGCAATGTATTGCAACAGGTGAGGAAATTCCACAGTACCCTTGGGGGGTCATGGTTGTAATTATACATCTTGTCAATGTTGCACAGGGGGCGACCTTTGAATTAGAGGTCAAATGAAAATTCCAGGCCCTTTTTCATTTCAAATTAACACCAATTATTTTTGTGTAAGCAAAATGAGTCTCACTCTATCTAGAGCAGGACCATGTGACAGGCCTTTTTAAGAAACCGAAAAGGCACCTTCGTCTGTTACATTGAACATACAGAGTAGGAAAAGGAAGAGATGGGATGCAATGTAATGGGTTTGATTTAAGCTGAATCCTTACACAATCAAAAAAAGATGGAAGTAAGTCAGAGCATGGACTTCTCATTGGATGGGATTGATCTTCCTTCTGGCTGCATTTGCACACAGACACACTCTCTATCTATCTCTCACACACACACACACACACACACACACACACACACACACACACACACACACACACACACACACACACACACACACACACACACACACACACACACACACACGGTGCACTGCAGTATTTACACTTAGAGATTAGAGAGCTAAAACTAATAAAAATGATTAGCTAAAATGAGAAGAGGTGAGGTTTATATAGCCACTGTGCCTGTCAATAATGACCATTGTCATATCAACTCTAATTGATGCAAATGTACACCTTCAGCCTATTTATAACACAGTAATAGAAACAACTGTGCATGCAAAGTAGTGAGAAATAACAAAACAGGAACTGACAAAGGGAGATGATCAATGATGTGAGTGGCAAATATCAAAATCCACTTTTAATAACTGAAACGTGCCTTTGTGCCTGTTTTTGTAGATGTTTGTTATTGTAAATTTATGGTTGATTCTTGTACAATACATGAATTTGTATACAATATACTAAATTAGCTAAATGTCTGTCTATACAGTATGGGCTAAATTGTGTTACTTTCATTTTTTTTTATTATTAATTACAGATTGTGGAGATCCTGTTCTTTCTGGACATATCCAGTTACCTATTTATTATTAGAGCATAATATTCTAAGCTGTTGTATGCTAATAGTTTTCCATTTCAGCAATAGCATTCACTGTTTTGTAGTTTTTGTTAAGCACAAAAGCTGAACAGACAACATACAACTACAACATACAACATACAACATACAACATACAACATACAACAAACATGACACTAATGCATATGTGCTTTGCATCATTCACTGACTAGCTGGACACGTCTGCAGTATTTCCCAGGATCATTGTCATCCCTCTTATGTCCAGCTGTGTTGCTGTTTGGCTGGTCCCATGCACCATCGACGGACTGAGACCTATCTAGTGTTCTATATCTATGGAAAGACCACTCTTCAAAATCTCCTAAAGGCGGCAGCAATGCGCCTGGCTGTTGTGTCGTCTGCAAAAAAAAAAAAAAAACCCTAAAGAAGGAGTAGTTACGTCAATTCCTGTTTGGGTTTAGTAGAAAGGTGGTCGCTAAACGTTGGTAGCAAAGGCGCTTACGGGTAAATATTTAGCTTGTTACAATATTTAGGAGTCTAGCTTTAATTGGTTTGATACTTACGATTTAAAGTAGGTTTCGGTGTATTTTCACAACGTTTCATCTCTCAGACATCGTGCTCCGATTTTTTTGTAATAAGCTAGTTAGCATTGAGCTAACGTTTGGTGACATGTTACAGTGAATATTACTTGCGTTAACGTTAGTTTAGTGCTGAAATTAATTGTGATTATTAACTTAGTGGCTATTAGAACGCATTGTGGCTAGCTGTGCCTTATACCAACCTCTCCAAACTGCATACAACTCGCAAACTATAATAGCTGGCTAACCAGTAATCGAACTTATTTTGTGTAGTGCCTGTTGGCGTGCTGAAATCAGACGTAGCGTTAGCTAGTTCGCTACAGCAGAATCTAGCTAACGTTCGCTGTACTTGTATTGTCTGTGTTCGCGACGCTATCTAGCTGAATCTCTGAGTTACACTACAGTCTGTAGTGAATCTCTGAGTAACACTACAGTCTGTAGTGAATCTCTGAGTACATTGCGCTGTCGTCAGCGTGATGAATATTGTAACGTGACATGACATATGCACACAGCCACACATTAAGAGTTGCGTCAAATTGGTAGCTAGCTACCTTGTTTGCTTTTTTGTTCAGTCACTCTTCTAATGATTTCTCTGCCCATCAGCATGTCAAAAAGAAAAGTGACATTCGAGGACTGTGGCGAGGGGATTGATTTGGAAGACGAGCTTCCCAAAAAAAAGGTGAAATCACAAACACGCAGAATTTAGATACCTTCTTTTTTTGTAATCACCATAGGATTGCCTGACTGCTTCGTGAATGCCCAATATTGGGCAGTTTCTCAAATCAGTAACGCTAGTTTGTCCCAATTGCATGATGGGTTTATTTTTAAAGTAATAATGTTGTAAATATGTATGGGTATGTAGCTGAAGCAGTCGTTCATAAATAATGGCTATGTGCTTCATTTTCTGGCATGTGAATACTTTAGTGTTGCCCTACTTTAGAAGTTGAACAATTGTATAATTCAAATTGTGTACTCACCTACAGAACAGCTGCATGTCTACTCTGTTTTATCAGAGGAACACAATTAAATGCATATCTAACTGGATTAATGAAAGTCAGAATACAAATCCATTTTAAGTGTTGGTCATCATTGTGAGATTTCCTTTTAGTTCTCAGTGTGCCAAATATGTACTCCTTGCAAATTACAGAATGTTTCCCTTGAAACATCTTTAAATCACAATTACAAAATGTATTAAAATAAGCGATTAATGTAGAAATAACCTGTAAAATTTGCTTATGATAATGGCCATGACATTAAAACGTACTTTGACAACAAAATTTAACTATAAAAATCTCTTTAGTAATATTCCTTTATTTTTATTTTCTCCCAGACTTGCTGTAGTGGCTGTATCATTAATATTACCTGCGTTACCCTGACATTAAGAACAATGAGGCGCTCTAGCGTGAGTTTCCTAAACTACAACTAATAGTTTATTATTTAAATCTATGTGTTTTGGCAGGCATCTTCGTCAGGGTTTCCCAGAAAACCAGGGAAACCCTGAGGTGGCTTTATGCTGACACGTTGGTTTTAACAAATCTAGCTAGAATTTGTTATCCTCATTACCCTGACTTTAAGAAAGGGTCCAAATGTATTAGGTTTTCTCCAAAGTGGCAATTGAGAGAGACATTTATATAAATTGAACAGGATACTGGCACAATGCATTGGTGGTGTAGGTGGAAGCAAGCCCAATATACAGAACTTTTTGCTGTACGGTGAATTCATGTTGACTGGTTCTCTTTCCCCCTATTCCCAGATATGTGAGGATGTGAGTGGTCCTGGCTCCAGGTTCAAGGGCAAACATTCCCTTGACAGTGACGAGGAGGATGAGGGAAAACAGGGAGAAGAAAGCAGCAAATATAACATATTGGCTAGTGATGATGTGGAGGGTAAGGGTTTCTGATTGAAGCAAGCAGATTGTATAAATTTGTACATGTGCATAGCATAGCTCCATCTAGTTATACTCTTGTGCTTTTTTTTGGCATCAGCCTCACTCTTGTCACTGCTGATGCATTTTTGTTGGGGGGGTGATAATGTCAAACCAATCTCTCCTTCAGGTCAGGAAGAGGCCACGATTGACTGTGATGAGGGGTGTCCTATCACTCCCTTTAACCTGGATGAGGAGATGCAGGAGGGGCACTTTGACTCGGAAGGAAATTACTTTGTTAAAAAGGATGAGGAAATTCGAGACAACTGGCTTGACAACATTGATTGGGTAACCCAACGCTACACTATGTAACTCCAGAGATCACCTCTAGTGCTGGTCCTGGTTCTAGATGAGTAACCTTGAATCTGTATGCTTGACCAAAACCATGACGGCATTACCAAATTGTCATATTCCTGCATGGGTTATGTGCATCCCAAGGTTGTTATCGTTCACAAAAACTGAAACAAAATTAATGAAGAAAGCTATTGAAATAAAATTAAAACTAAATTAAGCTAGTGTGATCAATGAAAAATGAGCTGAAATTGAAATAATTATCTCTGAAACTAAATAAAGGTTAAACCAAATAAATTGTAGAACCTTCTATGGCTATGCATTTTTATTCACCAAAAAATAGGTCATGATTTATGCCTTAAAATTCTCACTCAGTATGACCTACAATGAAACATGAAACTCATTTGAGGGATTTGACATGCACAGTTGTTTGGCAAGGTAAAACAGAAATGTAATCGCATGGACCTTTCAGAATTGCTTTATCCAGTTGAGGGATCTGCTTTTTGCAGTGATGTTCCATACAGCTCATATTTAATCCAGACTGTGCCATTTCTGACTGTGGCCAGGAGTCCCATGGGGCAATGCAAACTTTGCCGTAGCCTTGCCCAGGGAGGGAGGGTTTCTATCGGCAGGGTTCTCCCCCTGCCAAATTGTTCAATAGTGACTCCTCTGGTCAGTCGGGCACCTAAGTAGCTCGTTCAGCTGGTGGATTGTAGAGTGAAAAGAATCAGTGGCTGGCTGCATGCGTTTCAGAGGATGCTCTTGGGCTCCCTCCCGAGTTGGAGGTTGCAGCGATGGGACAGGCTTATTCCAGACAATGCGGAATACATTTTTTTACAGTCTAATGTACTTAATATAATGTCATAACTGATCTGTAAACCCTTTCATTGTAAACAAAATGTGTCCTCTCCAGGAGTGGTGATGTGTTGAATTGTTTCTATCATTTTTTCTCAGGTGAAAATCAAAGAACAACCAGTCAAGCGAAAGAAGGGTCTCTCAGCCAAGAGGAGGAGGAGGGCAGGGGATGAGGATGAGGCGGAGGAGGAGAAACGGAGGGAGGAGAAGCAAGGAGATAGTGAGGAAGAAGTAGAAACAGAGATCGTAGAGGACCCCTTGGCGAATTACAGCAAAGTTCAGCTCACGGAAGCTGTTGTTGAGCTATTGTTGCCTGGAGAGACTGTTGCAGGTGGGCTGAGGAGGTTAGGTGGCCTTGGTCGGAAGAAGGGTAAGGGTAGGGTTGATGGGAAAGAGGAGGGGACAGACAGAGATGCTAAAAAGCTAGACAGACTGACAGCCTTGGCAGACAGACTGGTAGTAAAAGGAGAGTTTGAGATTTACCAACAGACCTATGAAAAACTGGCTTATAAATTGAAGGGGATGAGCAGTAAAAGTGAAGGGCAGAAGAGTGAAGAGGATGATGATCTGGACATGTTCGCAGACCAGATTGATGGGATGGAAGGAGAGAAAGAACAGGATAAAGAAGAGAAGGATCAAGGAATGTGTGAGTAGACTGTTATATGCATATAATGGGTATTATAGCGGGTATGTATATAATGTTCTTTGCTACGTACTTTTTTTCTGATCTTTTTTTACTACCCTATTTGGAATCATCAATTGTGCCTTAACCCCCTGAGGTCCGTGCTTAGCTCAGAGAAGGTTTGTGATTTTGGCGTGGTCTGATATTTATCTCAATTTCATCAACTTAACACACATTTACTCCAAAGTGTTTGATATTTTTATTTGAAGGACAATCACAGCTACATTTATATGCCATCAATAGTTTGGTCAGTCAGTATCATATGCAGCTTGTAAATAGATCTACAAACACACAAGTTATAAAGAGTAAAATTTTCTGCCGTCACAAAAGTTGTGAAAGCACACACTAAACTATAGTGACAAATTGTTTTGCCAATATGCGTTTGTTCATCAAGGTCTTGGTTATGTAAGGATGTCAAAATAGTTTAGCACATCTGAGATCTAAATAGCTAAAAACCTGTTTTTATCAGAACTGGTCAAATTTATTTCAGGCTGTGGGAGGTCTATATGCTAATTTCCTGAATATTCATGATCCACACCTGTAAGATCTGTCAGATGGGCCATCTCTCTCTCAACGGCCATCAGACAAAGACAAGCCATCAGAGTGAGCAATAGTGAGTGAGCCATGCAGAAGACAGAGAGGAAAAAAAAAAAAAAAATAATTCTTTTCATTTTGGAAGATTTAAAAACATCACACAAACTAGCCTATATACAAAAAATTCCAAATTAAAACATGGTGAGACAATCTGTTCTTTCACAGTCTTTGGTGCCACTTCTCAAAACAGTTTCTGGTGAACTGTAGACACAAGGGAACATCACAAACCTTGCACTTCCATGGAGTGCACTGTTGTTTCCCAACATCTTGCAGAGTATGCATTTCTTGTGACCAACAGAAGCCAGTTTGCCAACATCCACAGTCTGTTTGGCAGTGGGCACAGGCACATGATCAAAAGTAGCCCGTTTTCTGGGTTTAAGATATTTATTTATCTTTAA
Source organism: Aldrovandia affinis (assembly GCA_029706075.1). Lineage (NCBI taxonomy): Eukaryota > Metazoa > Chordata > Actinopteri > Notacanthiformes > Halosauridae > Aldrovandia > Aldrovandia affinis. Next base: position 4,096,057 of record JAINUG010000063.1, on the reverse strand, counting down.
ACGTCTGTAGGAAAACGAAAGCAAAATCCGTGTCTGCGAAGACACGGAAAGACGTAAACAAAACAAACCAAAATAACCAACGATCAGGAACAAAGTAAAACGGTAAATCCAAAACGTATCCAAAAACTTGGAATAAACTAAACACTGGGAATCTAAACAACAATAAGCACACACGAACAAACAAGTTCTCGAGAGGTAAGAAACAATAGGTACTATCAAGCTAAGCTAGATAATGTCCAAGCGCCGAAACAGAATGCCAGCTGGTTAAATATCCTCCCGTTAATTATTAGCAATTATTCGCAATGATTCTGATTATTTCCGTATAGCGTCATATATTTTCATGAGCATTTGAAAACATGGGAAATAAAATAAATATCAACATACACAGTTGCTGGCAGATCGCAACCGTAAACACAGACAAGATGCGATATAATGTCGGGACATTGTTTACACTGCCATTTCACACATGGCCCCACTCCCCTCCCCGAGACTAGCACCTAGTTACCATGTCAATAGAAGGGGGACGGTACTTCCAGGTAAAAAAGAGAGGAAAAGGCAAGGTTTACTTTTGGTCTAATTAACCTAATTTAAAAAATCTCATATTATTTGCCAGTGCTCAAATCGGAAAGTCACGATTCTAAGGTTTCTGTCAATGTTTTTGCCGCGTGTGTATGATAAAATCTTGCGACGTTAGAAATAGTAATATACTTTTATTGCTGCTGGGATCGTCGGCGATCCCGTCGACCTCAGGGGGTTAAGTTAGCACAGTGCTACTAGCACAACACGCAAGGAGCACTGCAGCACTGTGCATGCACTCCTGTGATGAATTTGCCTACAGGCCATTGACTATTTCCCACAGGCCAACCAAAAGAGAGCTAGGGATGGAGGAGGAGAGGTGCATCCTTCACTGACAACTGCTCGAATGCATAGAGGGTTGCCACAAACTCCAATCAGTGTTCCTTTAGTAGTATGTCAAAAAATATGTCCTTTTTTTTGTTTTCTCCAAGACTTCTGCCAGAACTCTGCCCTCGTTTGTGATTTTGAGATCGTACCTCTGTCTTTGCAACTTTATAGCAATGGACGAAGCCCTGAGTGAGGAGGACTTGTGAAATGATTGTAACCAGCTAACTTGCTTGCTACTAAAAGGCCAAATTGAAAAGCCAATTTGGTTATATTGAACAGTCAAGAATAAAATTAAATCAATGGCAACACCTAATTAAATGCTGGGTATGGTCAACAACATTAATTATTACTTGAAATCATTGAGATTAAATAATAGCAAGTATTTTTTTACAGTAAGCTTAAGGCAAGAAAATACCTTGTCAATCATACATACATTACTAGTAAAAATGTTGCCATCAGACCAGGTTTCCTCAAATCCACAACAAACATTTATACAAATTTACTGGCTATTTTAGCGAATCATGTATAAGGTACGCTTAGTGTCATATTGCCTGACAATTTTGTTTTGGTATATAGAAAGGAACCTCTGTCAGCATAAGTATATATATCAACTTCAGGGGCATTTAGAGATACCATTATAGCACCAATGTTTATTTTCTGTTGACTATCATTCAAGGAAAGAGTTCATGAAAACTCAGTTAAAATTGTAGAATTTCTTTAAAAATACCTAGAATATGTTCTATATTATACTATTGCTCCATAATGGTGTTGTTTTACTTTGTGCAGTGAGTGATGAAGTGATGTGGGAGTATAAATGGGAAAATGATGGGAAGTCTGAGCTCTATGGCCCATTCAGCAGCCAGCAGATGCAGGTAAGTACCTCATTTTTACTTGACAACGGTCTGAATTTTTATTACTTTCGCATTTTTATATTTTTAGTGGCAAGTAGCCGTGGTTTAAACGGAAAAAGGGACTCCAAGCTGTGCATTCTCAGGATATATATAAACCTCTGGGGTGGGAACAGCACTTGGTTGTCAGCCTCGTGCCCCAATCACCACCCCAGGCATGTGTGTATATCCTGAGAACACAGCTTGTCGTGGTTTAGTCTTTACATATACATGCACACAGTGCTGTGCAAAGATCTTGCATTGTCCTGTTTTGATGCATGGAAACTAAAACTTTATTATGAAAGGGCAAATGACAAAGTTCAAATGGCTGAATTTGTACACAATATACCATACTGAGTGTATCCAACCTGTGGTAGAACAGTGTAGAACAAAATTAAAATATGTAAGACTTGACGGTAGTATATATGTTTATAAGAGATAGTCTGTGGGAGTGTGATCCTAGTCTTGACAGTCGTGAAGTTGGTCTCACCAGACAAGTATCAATCCCTCCTATCTTTCAGGACTGGGTAGATGAGGGCTACTTCAAAGATGGAGTTTACTGCAGGAAGGTTGGACAAGGAGGTGCGCAGTTCTACAGCTCCAAGAGACTGGATTTCGACTTGTACACCTGACACACTGATGGGCAGACTGGTCGAATCACATACAAGCATGCTCATGCAAACACACACACACCACACTCTCATACACATGTATGTAAAATTATATTGTTTGAAAAAAAATTTGTATGACACCATCCTGATATTTTTAAATAAATTGGGCCCAGGCCCAGTCTTGAGTCTTATGTTTATTTAAGTGCGAAGAACAAGAATGAAACTACTGGAAAGCTGTCAAATTTATAACAAATTGGTCTGCCATGAATTGCAAATAAACAATAGTCAAAAACAAAATAGCCTGACAGATTACATGTTTCAGTGTTAATAAAGATTTTTAACAGTTCATGAGTTTGTTGGTATTACAGTAAATTTGAAACTGCTACAATATATAGTGGGCAACGGCTGGTTTCAAACCCACAACCTTTGGATTACTGGCGCAGCAGTTTTACTGTGGTTGCCTAACTGAAAATAAATTATTTGACAAAAGACTTATTGCAAGCAAAATGTAAGTTTGTTTTCTCAAACAGGATTTAATTCTGAAGTTTATATCTTAGTATTATATACACCGATCAGCCACAACATTAAAACCACTGACAGGTGAAGTGAATAACATTGATCATCTTACAATGGCACCTGTCAAGGGGTGGGATATATTAGGCAGCAAGTGAACAGTCAGTTCTTGAAGTTGATGTGTTGGAAGCAGGAAAAATGTGGATCTGAGTGACTGACAAGGGCCAAATTGTGATGGCTAGACGACTGGGTCAGAGCAGCTCCAAAACGGCAGGTCTTGTGGGGTGTTCCCGGTATGCAGTGGTTAGTACTTACCAAAAGTGGTCCAAGATAGGACAACTGGTGAACTGGCGGACAGGGTCATGGGTGCCCAAGGCTCATTAATGCACGTGAGGAGCGAAGGCTAGCCTGTCTGGTCTGATCCCACAGAAGAGCTACTGTAGCACAAATTGCTGAAAAAGTTAATGCTGGCTATGATCGAAAGGTGTAAGAGCACACAGTGCATTGCAGCTTGCTGCGTATTGGGCTGCGTAGCTGCAGACCAATCAAAGTGCCTATGCTGACCCCTGTCCACCGCCGAAAGCGCCTACAATGGGCACATGAGTGTCAGAACTGGACCATGGAGCAATGGAAGATGGTGGGCTGGTCTGAAGAATCACATTTTCTTTTACATCATGTGGATGGCTGGGTGCGTGTGCATCGTTTACCTGGGGCACCAGGATGCACTATGGGAAGAAGGCAAGCCGGCGGAGGCAGGGTGATGCTCTGGACAATGTTCTGCTGGGTCCTGGCATTCATGTGGATGTTACTTTGGCATGTACCACCTACCTAAACATTGTTGCAGACCAAGTACACCCCTTCATGGCAACGGTATTCCCTGATGGCAGTGGCCTCTCAGCAGGATAATGCACCCTGCCACACTGCAAAAATTGTTCAGGAATGGTTTGAGGAACATGACAAAGACTTCAAGGTGTTAACTCCAAATTACCCAGATCTCAATCCGATCGAGCATCTGTGGGATGTGCTGGACCAACATGTCCAATCCATGGAGGCATCACCTCGCAACTTACAGGACTTAAAGGATCTGCTGCTCATGTCTTGGTGCCAGATACCACAGGACACCTTCAGAGGTCTTGTGGAGTCCATGCCTCGACGGGTCAGAGCTGGTTTGGTGGCACAAGGGGGACCTACACAATATTAGGCAGGTGGTTTTAATGTTGTGGCTGATCGGTGTATATGGATATTACATACAAACATACAAAGTATTCTGTATTGTAGCAGTATTGCTTATGGCATCCATTCTGTCACTGACATCCGTTAATTGAACCAACACCTCATGACAAGATGATTTTTAAACATTATCCTTAACTAAAAGGCTCAAGGTTATTTTGTGTTGTTTCTACATTTTTTAAGATACTTAAATATCTTTAAAAGATTTTATCTTAAGATACACTTTTTTTCTTTCTTTCTTTTTTTTAACAATGTGCCCAACAATTTAGAATATGTTTCAACCACATAGACTAGTATGCAGAGACTAAATCCAGAATGAATTACAGTAATTTGAATGGACGCATCCATATGAATCAATTTGATTGGCTCAGCATTCAGCCATCTATAGAGATAGCGTCTACTATTTAACTATTTTAGAACTGGTCTGAGCCTTTAGGATGCAAAAAATCAGATGCCAATCAGACCTATTCATTTGAAGATTGTTATTTTGTTTTTCATGTGATTTTTTTCAAACTGGAATATATACAGTATATATGCCTTTTATATGCTTTAGTACTACTATTTGGCACCATATTATCAGGGCATATGCTTGACATGCTCATCTACAAACATGCAAAGTTTGGTGAGTTTTAGCTATTTTTGCTAAATTGGCTGAAAGAAAAATAAACAAACAGAACAGCAATAGGGTTCCAGTACCTACGGTACGTAAGCCTCGCAATTTTCATTCATATCCTATTGTTTTGTCTCTGGTTTACTTTACCCTGGCTCGGCTGGGCAGAATCTCTGAAGCAGACATTTTGATTGGTTGGAACCAAATACTCAAGTTCAACTGAGGACAAAGACCACTTCCTCACCCCATCATTGGCCGCTTTTCACCCAAGATGCTCCCTCTCCCAGAGTCGGATTGGTTAAGGCACTGTATCACACTTTGTTGATTGGTTTGTCTCCAGAAAATACATGGAGGATGTGATAAATTTGATTTCATTGGCTGGCCATCTCACCGATGATATCAGGCTTGTTGTTCGGTTGTGAATGTTGCGTTGCAGGGAATGAATTTAAATTAAATTATTAAAATTTGGCGCCGTCCGGTGTGTCTTGTACGTCAATGTTTACGTGTATACAACAGCCGTATTAATGTAATTCAAATGTGTATTCAGAGCAATTGGACATGCATATTTCAATGTTAGTAAGGCTATTTCTGGCCCTGAAAGGCGTAATGTTTTTTCATCATCATCAACGGAAGTTAACATTATAGAGAATATCTAGCCATAGCTAACGTTACGCATCAACGACACCGTACGTTGTAAGCTTGGTTTTTTCGCATGTAGGCTAACACGTTAGCTAAGTATGACGCTGTTGTTACTATTGCAACGTTTGTTGTTAATGTTATAGCTAATTTAACGTAAAATCTAGTTTGCTACCTAGTCATGATTAAATAGCTGATCCTTGCAACAACTTCAACCTTGCTAGTTCGCTCGCTAGCTAGCTATACATCTTGAGTTAGTTACCAAGCTAGATGAGTGGCTAGAGCATTACCGATTTGAACTAACTAGGCAACCTTAGCAAGCCATGCAAGGTACTTCCCGACGTTTTATTTGATGGCTACAGCTGTTGGTAATTTACTAACGTAACGTATTTAGCTACGTAACGTTCCTTCCTAACGTTATTCTCAAGTGTTCGCTGCAATGGCTTAATGTTAGTTAGCTCGAAGTGCCCCCTAGTACTAGATGACCAGTTCTTGGCAACGAAACGTTACACAAATCCTTACGTTAACTAAATGCATAATTAAGCAAGATAGATTATTTAGCAAGTAACAAATTCGTTTGCTTCCAACAACTGAATTGGAAAGACGTACCAAAAATAGGTAAGTTCACGATGTTCTGTTACCTATTTGGAGTAAGTTACATAGTTGGTATAACACTAATAAATCACGTTTGGAGGCAACCAGGCAAGCAAGCCGTCCTAGATCAAAGATTTGCTTAAATTAGTTAGTGCAGAATATTGGTTATTTAAGCTGCAAATGCACAGTAGTAAGCCACCTGGCTACAATAACTGAAGATTGCTATTTAGGGAGACATGAAGAATAGTCAATACAGCAGCTAGATTAGTAGACAAAAATTAGCTAAAAGAAATTGAAAGCATTTATTCAGGTGAATCCGATATGCCAGCAATACGGGAAAATGGATAGGCAGGTCTATAAATATCAGCTGGCCCTCGTTGGAGTCGATCAATAATCTTTTGTTTGTTCCCTCATCAAATGGCTACTTTTGTAGCCATAGCATCATGACAAGCATGCATAGATGTACATGCCTCTAGACGTTTTTCATGTTGTGTTTGTGTTCTTACAGAGGTAGAAACGGCAAGGGAAGAGATTGGGGATGATAGCTTTACCTCCTATCTTGCACCCCCAAATTGTCAGTCCAATGGAAGGAGATGCCAAGGTTCCACCAACCCATGTTGGCATCCCCTCCCACACCAGACCTCAGCATTACCCCCACTCCCTTTCTTCTGTCACATGCAGGTAGCAACAATGTATCTGGCACCCATAATTCCCCAGCTGTGTCTGTTTGTTCTTTGATACTTTGTGTTCACAGTTTTTTAACAATGTCTTTGTAACCCCTCCCCCCAGACACGCATTCAAATCATCCTCTTACACTTTGAATCCACACATCATTGCAAGGCCTGTTTGCAGCCCATGTGCTCTACATGCTCCTCTCCAGAATTAATCATTGTGGCTTTTCCAAATTATCCTACAGCTAACACAATGTGCAGGTTTAAAATGCTGTCAAAGGTGCTCACAGTGTAAACGTGTAGAATGCAGAGCATTTTGTCCTGCCGGAATGTGGCGATGATTTGTATTTTAACTCTGTCTTAATATCTTACTCTTTGTCTGCTGACATCATGGCCCCTTATGCTCTTATGTGTTGTGGTACATTGTCAACATTTCCAAACTGTCTATGCACACTATTGAAGCTGTAATTTTCTACCCTTTTATCTACAGGCGCAGATATGATGATGGGGGGGGGAAAGGAACAAGAAGGAGTGGACGCCTTCAGGTTGCCAAAGAGAAAAAGGAGGAGGAAGAGAATGGAGAGAATGTGTGGAAAAAAACAGACAGAACTCTTTTCCTGCAAAGAGAGAGAGAGATGGTAGAACGGTAAGTCATCTAATCTGTCCCTTTCATTGTTGGGTGGGAATATTACGGCAGGAATTCAGAAAATAAAGATTTGGATCTCTTCTCCTCCTCATAGGCTCACACCCTGACTTTCATAATATTTCTGCATGCAGTATTATGTCCTGGAGTATCTCTTAAAATACTTTTTGTGTTTAGGTATATACAGTACCCTCAGATTATTCACACCCTTGATGAAGATGAGCAAAGAAGGCTGTATAAAATATAAAAATACAGGTAATGAGCTGTGTTGTATGCTCAAAAAAAAGGGACATTTCTATTATTTTATACTATTTTTACTATTTTACACCCTTCCCTCAGAAGGATACACTACTGAGTCATCTTCTATAGTGTTTTATGAGATTGGTGAATATATTGGGGGGTCTTTGACCATTCCTCCCTTCCTCCAAAAATAACCTTTCAAAATCCTTTGGTCTGCCCTTATGGACTGCCCTCTTCAATTCAAACTGCACATCTTCAATAGGATTCAAGTCTGGGGATTTAGATGGCCATTGCAAAACCGTAATTTTGTGGTCAGTATACCATGTGAGGTATGTTTGGGGTCATTGTCTTGTTGAAAGGTCAATTTGTGGCCAAGTTTCAGTTCCATGGCAGAGGAGACCAGGCTTTGGCTAAAATATATTGGTACTTGCTGGAGTTTATGATTCCGTTGTCCTTAACAAAACCCCAGGTAGGGCTGTCGCGGTAACCATATAACTCCTCACCTGTGGTCATTGACTCTGACCGTAGTCACAATCAAATGACTGCCATGACCATTGCTTTCACATTTTTATTTTTCTCTCTATGTTTCTTTTTCGAATTAAATAGCATATATATTTTGAAGCAATCAGAGCCTTATCAATCATACTTTGATGTTGTATTTAGATGTTTGATGTTGTTATAAAGCCATAAAGCTGGGCTTTATTATGCTAAATTATTCCTGTATGTTTTTGAGGATACACATATTAATTACAAGAAGTAAAATCCTAAAGCACCCCACCACAAAGTAGCATGATTATTTATCATTGTCATATGTGCATAATGAAAACATAGCTAAATATGGGCAAAAGATTACCAAAATGATATGATCATAGTTTTTTGAGCGAACAACTTCAAACAAACCTCAGATAATCACTACTTTCACTTTACAAATCCGCTTCACAATACACAAACATGTTAGCATTTTTGCTATCTGTGCTGGTTACGTTAAACATGAGAATATGTGGAACTTTTTTTTTTAATGAATCCAGACAATATTCTGATGAATAACTTATATATTTTTCTTCATACTGCTGTTCTTCATATGTTACCAGACAAGCTTCAGGATGGTGGAGTGAGGTTAATCTTAATCACGCCATTTAGCTGAGCCAAACTTGGTTCTTGGATCTGATCTTACTGGTGGATGGCATTCTCTCGCCGGTGTGCAGAGATCTACCACCTAGGACGATGGGCATGATTTTGCACCTGTGCCCGGAAAAGTGGAAACTGATGACTTAAAAGGTCTCTCTTGGTGATTAGTGACCTCTCTCAGTGATTGCTACTATCCAAAGTGCTAGAGCTCCTTCCACTAGAGTGTTCTATACTTCTAAATGGAGGGTGTTTGTGCACTGGTATGCTGCTTGGAATATTGGCCCTTTTCAGTGTTCCATCAGGTAAATTCTAACCTTTTCATTATCTATTTGAACAAGGTGGCTCACATTCTACCTTTTCAAGTTTATCATGCTGCGATCTGGGCTTGTCATGTGGGTATTGATGATGCACTGCCTGGTTGTCTTGTGCAAGCTTCTCATTTTCTCAAGATCATGCAGGCTGCCCCATACCCCTCTCATTCCTAAATGCACTTTTCTGTTGGGATAGCTACCTAGCCAAATTTTAATAATTGCTGTTATAATGATTCTATTCAATTTACAATTAGGCTACTAAAACAGAGCTTTAAAGGAGAGCATACTTATCGGTTTGGTTACAGTTGCAAATATGGTATGCTATACTGCACAGCAAGCTTTAGACTTCCTACAGAATATAAATGAAATGCAGTCGGAGGATGAGGACTTGGATGGAGTGGATATTGAATCTGATTCAGATTCAGATTCAGGTTCAGATTCTAGTCCAGAATCTGGTTCTGAAATTGAGACTGGCAGATTTGTTTCAGCGAGACAAGAGAGAGCAAAAGATGGAACAGTTTGGGTTGAACGAATGGCTGGTAACGCACCGGGCAGAGCAGCATCACACAACATCATACAAGAAAAGCCAGGCCCTACACGGCAAGCAAAGGGGAATATTGAAAGTCCACTGAGCAGTATGCTATGTTTGATTGACATGGAAATGTGGGAGCAGATTCGAAATTGAGCTATGGCAGAAGCCCATCGTGGGACTGCTGTATATACGAGGAATAAGCGGCAGAAAAAGCATGTATTTAGCAAGCTTTATGTGGTTCTGTGTGGCTCAGTAGGTAGAGCATGGCGCTGGCAACGCTTAGGTTGTGGATTTGATTCCCCCTGGGGCCATATACTGAAAAAATGTATGCATTCAGTACTGCAAGTCGCTTTGGATAAAAGCGTCTGCTAAATGGCATATATTATATTATTATTATTATTTTTGGCCGTGATACCGGGTTGCTACCTAGATAGATATTGATAGTTTTGCTTAGCTAACGTTAACATAGATATATACAGGTATGGTTTGCAGCTGCCAATAATGATGTCTAGCTGTATTACTGCACTGATCTCTTGTGCGAACTATGATTGTTCTTACCATGTATTAATGCACATCTAGTAAGTTGCTCTGGATAAGAGCGTCTGCTATATGCTTAAAAAAAAAGCACCCTGCTTTTTCTTTGTTTTGTTAGTTGAATATTCTGCGCATAAAGGCCTCTACATGCTTCTGCGTAAGCAACGGGACTGCAAAGCGACTGCAACGGGACATTCCTCTGCAACATGTTGCAGAGCACTTGGCAATACATACTTCTGCGCAACCTACACAACATGGTGTCCTTACACTTCCTGAAGCTGGTTCATTTTATACTGTGTTGAACAAATTATGCTAGCTATCTATATCGTTAGCTATTATTAGCAAGCTTTATTTGGCTGTGATACCAGGTTGCTAGCTAGATATTGATAGTTTTGCTTAGCTAATGTTGACAGATATATACAGTTGTTGTTGTATATATCGTTGTATGCAGCTGCCAACAACGATGTCTATCGCTGTATTACTTCACTGATCTCTTGTGCGAACTATGATTGTTCTTACCATGTGCTTGCACATCTAGTAAATCACTCTGGATAAGAGCGTCTGCTATAAAAAAATGTATATGCACCCTGCTCTTTCTTTGTTTTGTTAGTTGAATATTCTGCGCAACACAATATTCTGTGTTGTAGTGACATTTATATGTAATCTAAAGCACAACACAAAACATCTGGATATTTACAACCTTAAATGTATAATTTAGAATGGCGTGAAGACCACAGTCGATTGTTCGTTGTTTGCAGAATCTCTGAGTTTAATGTACTGTCAGTACAATAGACTTTAAAACCATGATAGCAGCTTGTGTGCGAGCAACTCACCTTTATAGCATTAAAATAATAGAGTAAATTCACGTGGAACAAAGGAACCAGCAGACGACTCTTGAAAATAATGTTAATGTATTAAGGGAAATGGATGGTCTTTTCACAGAATAAAAAAAAAAAAAAATCACTGCTTTTATCTTTTTCCCCTAATCACGTGCATAAATACATGGTAGGAACAATCATAGTTACCGCAATAGATCAGTACAGTAATATAGCGATAGACATCATTGCAGGCAGCTGCGTACCATACCTGTAGCACTGGGAAGGAAAAGGTTAGTAATATACGGTATATATATTTTAATTTTTAATTTTAAAATGTTTTTTATTAAATGGAGTAAGCAGGGGTATATAGTGTTGGACAAATAGGCAGTGGTGGTGACAATTAGCTAGATTGCAAGTGATTCCGCAGTCCTGACTGATTGCGGAAGGTTGTTCCACCAGCGAGGGGTCAGGACAGAGAAGAGACGAGACCGCAAGGAGCGGCTGCCAGGCGCCCAGAGGGATGGGGCAGTCAGTTTGCCAGAGGAGGCGGAGCGGAGGGGTCTGGCTGGGGTGTAGGGAGTGATGAGTGAACGGAGGTATGGGGGAGCAGTACCTCTAGCCGCTTGAAAAGCAAGCACCAGTGATTTTAATCTGATACGTGCTGCGATGGGGAGCCAGTGCAGAGAGGAGAGTAGAGGGGTGACGTGGGTGAACTTTGGCTGTTGAACACCAGACAAGCGGCAGCGTTCTGGACTAGTTGCAGTGGCTTGATGGCACTGGCCGGTAGGCCTGCCAGCAAGGAATTGCAGTAGTCCAGACGTGAGATCACCAGGGCCTGGACCATGAGTTCTCTTGGTTGAGGAACGGTCGGATCCTCCGGATGTGGTGGAGGGAGACTCGGCAGGTCCGAGTGATCATTGCAATGTGGCTTCAGAAGCACAGCTGGTTGTCCAGGGTCACTCCAAGACTCCTGCCAGACTGGGACGGAGACACTATGGAGCCTTCCACGGTGATTGACGCATCGATCATCGGGGAGCCCTTCGCTGGGAGGAAGAGCAGCTCGGTTCAGCTTCAGGTTGTGGGTGGACACCAATGCGGAGATGTCAGCCAGGGATGCAGAGATCCATGCCGGGACCTGGGTCTCCAATGGAGAGAGAGAGAGAAAGAGTTGAGTGTGATCGGCATAACAGTGATAGGAAAAATCATAAGCAGAAATAACAGAACCAAGTGACTTGGTGTACAGGGAGAATAGGACGGGGCCTAGCACCGAGCGCTGCGGGACTCCGGTAGAGAGAGTGTGGGGAGAGGGGAGGGATCCTCTCCAGGCCACCTGGTAGGACCGGTCAGCCCGGTAGGACTCGAACCATGTCAATGCAGATCCAGAGATTCCCATCTCGACGAGAGATGAGAGCACTGTGTCGAATGCAGCTGACAGGTCGAGGAGGAGGAGGACGGAGCTAAGGGATTGGGACTTAGCCACGTGAAGAGCCTCAGTGACCGCAAGGAGAGCAGTCTCTGTGGAGTGGCCTGCCTTGAACCCAGATTGGTTAGGATCAAGCAGGTCGTTCTGTAGGAGATGAGCAGACAGTTGGTTATAGACAGCCCGCTCTAATGTTTTGGAGAGGAATGGGAGGAGAGCGACAGGTCAGTAGTTTGAAATGACAGCAGAATTCAGAGAGGAGGGGGACAACATGAGCGCATTTGAGGGAAGAAGGGACAGAGCCAGATGAAAGAGAGGAGTTAATAACATTGGGTAATAAAAAAAGTCAGGTGTCAGTCTCTGGATGAACAAAGCTGGCTTGCTACTGTAACTAGGTTTCTTATTTGAGGTGGATTGATGTGCCCTTGTATTATGTGTATATTAGATGAGCTATGTTCAAGTTTGTGGATTGTTCAATAGTGAACATGTAAACAAGCACACCGGTCAGCTGAAACTAAGCTATACTTTTGAACAGCACCCTATGGAACATGATTTTGTAGGGGAATTGAATCAATGTCAGTCAGCCACAGCTAGCAATATTGCCTGTTGGTTTAGAAGTAGTTGGTAATCTGACTAGCAAATATTTGGTCAGCCCCAAATAGTCAGCTAACTGTGTTACACTGTTACAGCACCGACAATCTGATTTGTCAGAACACTTCAGTGTTGCAGCCATGCTAGCTAGAACTACCATGAATGTATAGCTAGCTGTAAGTTGGTAAACCTGTTTTTGACACATTGTTTGTTTTGTATCTATTTAAGTAACCATCCATCTTAGACTGCTTAAAACTGGATGTGTGAATAAAATCAGAAACAAAATCTTTACAAAAATAAAAAATAAACTGGATGTACAATTCTCTGGAAGCTCAAATGAGACAAAAACATATAAAGTAATCAGCAGACCATTAATAAAACAGTATGTGTAATGTTAGTTTGCTTTCTCCCAGTCACTGTCATCCATCCTTGGTTGAAAAGGAAGGCTGTGATTGACGGAACAGCTTGGTTTTATGTTCTCATTGGCTTAGCTGTCTGATCAGAAGACCGGCATTGAACAAAAGTGTGCGCATTGATAACACTGGAATAAAAAGGCTTCCATTGATAGTTTTTTGCCCATTTTATGGATTTTTTGGGCAATTTTCTTTAAGGCAGCCTGGGAAGTCAGCAAGATGGCCACATTAAAATGTTATAATATATACTATATATATACGGCACACCAGGGGTGGTTTGCCCCAGAAGTCCTATATGTTCTTAAAAATAAAAAAATAAAACAAAATACATGATTTGCGCACTTGCCACAATACTTCCTGTTGCAGCTAGATGGATCTTTGGCACTAGACTTGGGAATCTGGCCAATAATCATAGCCAAGTGAATAATTAATTATAATTGTACAGATTTCACAATATATTCAGTTTCTGTCTTTGGCTGCTGTCTGACTGATACCCTATCACAAACATTTAAATTGTGTGAACCCAGGTTTAGAGAGCAGGTTGCTTTAAAAATCTGTTTGTGAACAGACCGTAGGAAGTAAGTTCCCCCAAAGTAACAGAATTATGTTCAACGTTTTCTGTACATTATTTAGCTGAAATCTGACCAATATAAATCTGACTAATATAACGTGATCATAATAAAGAAATCCATACCATGAAAGCTATACCATGTATACAATGAAAATGTGTTGATTCTAACTGTTGTAAATTCAAATACATATTAAATAAAGGTACTTGCATGGTGCTGTGGACAATAATGAACTAACTAGGAATCTAATACCGCTCAGAAAACTGTTTTGAAAACACTTCTCCCCTGCATGGTCAGGATAATTGTCAGGAAATTTCTGACCGTGTAATATCAGAAAGGGAGTGACTTGTATATTTAATCGACAGTGCTATTGCACAATTCACTTGCACAAAGACAGACTAGGCATAGGTGTCATTTTCGGTAGATATGATTGGGCTAAAGCAGGGGTGTCCAATGTTATCCGAGAAGAGTGCAGGCTTTTGTTGTAGATCAGCACTGAAACTTGTTGATTAGTTCAGTCTGGTGCTGTTGTGCTGGGCTAGAACCAAAGCCTACACCCGCACCGGCCGTTTTCGGATAAGATTGGACAGCCATGGGCTAAAGATGAAATGACTGATCTCTTAGTGGGGGAAGAAAAAAAGAACGAAAAATGTAGCCTGTGGATATCTGGGTAGAGGAAATCTCCTTGGAGAAAAGTTTAAGAGTTGCCTCTGCAAATCAACCTTGCCTTTGTCTCAACTTTTGGAAATTGTTTACATTGTTTAATATTTGTCATCATTTAATTTTGACATTTTAATTAATTGACACCAGCCAAAATATGGTACGTTAAACCTCTAAACCGCCGCCCCACTCTTAATTTCAGTAATGAGCTCTTTAAAAAATATATCTTTGAAATTTTGAGGAATCAGTGTACCCGTTGACTACCTGGATCATCCTCCACTGCTTCACACTATTGCTAAAATCATTTCATCGATTCACACCAGAGTTTCCATTCCATTCTTACTGCAGGTGAAGACAGAAACACAGATGTGTTTGGAATACCTACAACTGAACGTTTTGAATGATAAACTGGCAATTGCTGCTTATGTTAGCTGGCTAACACACGACACATAAAAATAGATTTTGTGTAGGCATACACATAAATCATGAACAACAGTGAGAGTAGATGCTACTCACGTTATGGCATCATGAAACCATTGCCTGCATTGATCATTTTAGTCAACTTGCTAGGTATTGTAGCTTATTGATAAAACTTTATACTCTTTATTCAGGATCTTAGTCGCACCAGAGTTGTAAGCTCGGTTTGCCTTTTCAAAATGCATGTCGCAGTGATTGTCTCATTGTAAATTGACAACGCGTCACATTGTTTTGGAAGTCAACACAGAGAAACAACCATAGACTGAGCACAGTCCTTTTCAATTTATGTAAATTAATCTCTGACAGAAAAACATAAATAAGTAGGCTATTGTGCTTTGAAAATCAAATAAACAGACAGAATGTCAGATCTACTGAATCTAGTCACATTCTAAACAAATTCACTCACCAACTGTTATTATTTTTCAGAAGCTAGGCTATGCTCCAAAAAGTTAAATTATATGGAGTATATTTTGACGTCACTTTCAAGTTCTGATTACTTCAGAGCTCTGAAAGACCTCCATTACCAATGTGTCCAAATCTGTAATCTGTTCTACAGTAAAACAATAAATAAAGGAGTGACCAGCAGCGATAAAAGTGAAACTGCCTCCTCCGAGACAAAACTCCCCAAGCCGTCGACCATAACTCTGACACTCACACAGCCGATTGCACGTGGTAAACCCATGCCAGCTTCCCTCCCCCCCTTCCCCTGGGATGGACAGTTGCCAGCCCGGACAGAGTGGGGCTGGCACAACCTGGGCGCGAACACAGGCTACAACAAGTAGACAACTTGCACTTAGAACAAGTGTATTTACTGGTTGTACCACCTGGGGGCCCTAATAAATAAAAAATTTATTCATTTCGGAAAAACAAACTCAAATTATGAAATGCGAATACATATTACATATTACAAGCATCATATATACACAATAGGTTTTTTTCTTTATGTGTTCGCTACATTGGCATATTGAATAAATGGCCTAATGAATTTTGACATCTTCAATTTGTTGTTTGCAATGTGGCACAGTTTTTGTAGAGTTCAAGCATATTTTGAGCATCAATTTATGTCAACTGGCCCTTAACAGGGTAACTTATTTGTGCATACATTTGTGTGTGTGCCTGTGTGTTTTACAAGTGTACAACACCTCAGGCTAACATAAGGAATTGAGTGAATAATTTGTCAATCATCCTTCACACTTCAGTTCTCTAACACAGAAACAGGGAGACATGATAATGTTTATTGTTGAAGAGAATTTGTAGTGCAAGGTATTGTCCTTGAGAAATTGATTTAATGCCAGAAGGATTTGATCCAGTAAGATTTACCTCATGCCACTTTATTTTACAGGAAAATTGTTCCAGAGTGGGAACTGGAAGTGAAACGGCAAAGTGAGTACAGATTTTCACAGAAGCCTTTGTGCAGCTTTGAATATTATTCCCTCTGTTGAAACAACTGTCAAAGACTTAATTTGTGTTAATTTAAAAATATTTGGGTTTTCATGATTACGTATTCTGTACACATAAGAATACATAATAAAAAGAACAGGGCCATCTAGGCTCATCATTTTACATACCTCATTCCTGCATGAAATTGCACATTGTAAATATTTTGATAGTCTTGCATATTGTTAATCACTTCTTTTTTCTTTTTTTTTTTCTTTCCCTCTTTCTTTCTTCTGTCCCCACTATAGGCACAGAACTGGAAGGGGACATATGCGCAAAATGATACAAATCACTCCCACATTCCAAATAGAAGATGGCAATACAGGGAAGACTGGCCCTGACCTAGAGCCCAGCAAATCAGTGATGGAAACTGTTGAACCTCCTGAAAGCCCCCCTCCTGTGAAGAGATGGGCGATTGGTCCGCTTTTACAGTCATTCAAATCAAAAATGGCCAGTTTCACAGAGATAGTTATGAGTCCTGTTCAACTTTTCAAACCCAGTTACCGCTCAGCATACTCGGATGCGCACCCAGATCTCCAGAACCTTTGCCCAGCCAGTGTCACTGATGGGCACTGCAACACGGAGGGCCACAATGGTCACTTTTCAGAAGAGCTAGGGAAAAGGCTTGATGTCCAAAGACTGTTTCAAGCAAAAGGTGAAGGTAGCCCTGATTCAGGTTCGTCTCACGCTGAAGGACAGATCTGTGAAGGAGGTCAAATGAAGAATGACTCAGGGTATCTTAATCATCCTCCCTCTACTTCAGAACAGAAATGGAGCTCCAACACAGAGGAAGCACAGCATGCTGTCAAAGAACCGTTTGTGCAGAAACTAAACTTTAATACAGAAGCCAAAGTCAAAAGTTTTGAAGAAGAGGTATGTCCTCATGCTGAAAAGCAATATTCAGACAATGTCATCCCACACAGAGTGGGACAGAGGGACTGTAATACAATTTTTAGCAGCAAGAAGGAAGGTCTGCCTGAATCCTCTCTTTCTAAGAAATATTCTCAACCGCTCAGAACCAAACTCCAGCTGGCTTCAGGCCCATTCAGTCCCTTCACGGGCTCAGATTCCTCTCCCCCAGACTCCCCCAGAACCAGGCTTCAATCCAGCTTGCACTTGATGTCAAAAGAACATCAGACAGCTAAAGCTGTATACTTGCAACAGTTGCACTCTAAATGCCCCTCTAAGAGTGATGTATACCCTAATCGACCACTCAAATGTTCACCTTCATCTGATCTAATCTCACTTACTTTCCCAGAGAAAGCTCCACTTTTGTCAAATGAGACCGTGGGCATTTGTGAAGAAAAATATTCCTTTGGAGACACCTCAGAGCTTCCTGTTCTAGAGACAAACAGTGCACAGTCTAGTTGTTTAACCACATCCTTTTACTCTACACCACCCAAATCTTTCTTTGTAGTAACTAAGCAGAGAGATTTTAAGCAACTGCGGTACCTGGCAAAAAATGAAGATGGCTCACATTCAGCCTCACCATTGTGCAGGGGTATGGCAGCAGAGGAAAGGCCAAGAACCCCAGTAGAGAGTGTAGTTCCTCCATTATCAAGTAAAACCCACGTCACCACCACAAACTTCCCTGGTACTGTTTTGGGTGAGGTGTTGGCAGATAATCAGGAGGGAACTCAGGAGAGAGAAGGGAAATCTGAAAATAAAGATGATCTGCAGATTCAACCTCAAAACGTGGCCTCCCCACAGCCCAGGCCCCCACTGAATCGACCCTATGATTTTAAACATAGAGAAGGGGCAGGGAAGGAAATCTGGGGAAATGTACAGTGTGATGCAGAAAGGGGTCCAGAGATGCACGACAAATTAAAAGTCAGAAGAGGTGGCAAACGAGGGATGAAAAAGAAAGGGGATGATAATATGAGAGTGGTGAGAGAGTTAATGAACAGTAACAGCTGCAGAGGCTAGCAGAGATGGAAGATCAGACCAGAAGAGGGGTAATGGGAAAGGGACTGCTGCTCCCTGGCCTATAGATAAAGAGTCCCAAGAGTCTCTCGATTCCAGGAGAGCAGTGGAAAAAAATAGACAGGAGTTTAGCACTAAATCTGAATCCAAAGGAAGAGGAAGTAGGCGGAAGAATCTAAAACTACAAAAGCTATCCATCACAGAGAGTACACCTGCTATAGGAGAGGAAATCACAGATTCTATTATAAAATCATGTATAGATTTTAAAGATTGTGGTAGTGGTGAAAGTCTGAATACCAATAGAGTTATAAGTCAAGGTAAAAATGGCACAAACTCCAGCAGTAGAAAATTAAAAAGTGGAAGTTGTGCAAGTGCCTTACTGGAGGGTAGTACATGGTCTCCAAACCACTCAACATTTCACTCTGCAATGATAACCGCTGAAACTGGAAGGAAAGACGGGGATGCCACCAGATTCACTGAATCAGACATTACTATCAAGGGAACAAGACCCCAGTGCCTAAGCAAGGAACATCAACATTGCAGGAGTAGGAAGAGAACATTTTCACCAGGAATAGACATGGATCCCATGCTGAATAAGAGAAAGTGTATACCTATTCAGTGGAAGGCCAAAGGTGCTCTACACAGAACTGCTGTCCCATCTGAAATGACCAAAGATAGTCAGGGGTGCCAGGAAAGTGAGTCTGGAATCCAGATGAAAGTAGGGAGGCTAAGATGTAGGACAATGAATCATAATGAAGCTATAAAGGGAACCAGAAAAGAAGATGGACAGCTTGGCAAAGAGGGTGTTGAAAAGTTGATGACAGTACACATCAGAGAAGGAACACAGCTAGGAGATGAGAGCAGTCCCTGTAATATGGAGCCCCAAGAAGTACCATCAGAGGTAACAGGCATGCAAAATTGTGTCTTCCACCCACAACGTGCAACAACAACTGGGGCTGTCCGAAAGAGGGCTGGTCACCAACCCAAAGCCTCCCTGCAGCAAGATTTCAACAAAACCATCAAGCAAACTACCTTCCAGGACATGGAGGTCTCTAGTGTGTTCTCCTGTGGCACTCATAAAATTGGAAGTGGAGAGGACGAGAGATTCACGGAATGTTATTATGACTCAAACCCATCTTCGTATTCTGCTTCCCTAGGATCATTTAAAATCACTCATTCAGTGGATATCTGCACCCTCCATGGAAAAAGTATGGAAAACCCAACGCAAGTTGACACTAAATCCCAGGTTCAGCCCAGAAAGCACACACTAATGCATATTAGTAGCAGAAGAGCAGGCAGAAGAGGGAAGGGTGAGGAAGGAACAAAAGGAAGTATATCCGCTGCTGTTCCAACAACTAATACTATGCTGAAGCTTTTTGAAGCAGATGATGTGAAAGGGCAGGAGTTGGAGTCTGGGAAGATGTGTAGGCTAACTGGTGAGGAAATGCAAAAAGAGAGAAGAGGGAGGAAGCTGAAGCAAAGAGACCTGAAAAGGCAAGGGGAAGGCTCCCACAGAAGTAAAGGAAAACTGAAGAGCAGCGGGAAGAGCATGGAAGAGCAGCACAAGGAGACTAGCTCATCTGAAAAACCAGATAGTGGTTCCCTACCAACCCGCTTGCTGCGAAGCTACTCTTGTCCGGAGATCCCATCCCTTCTCCTCGATCACCCCTGCACCAGTCCCCTGTTGCTTTCAACCCCACACAGCAGGCTTCACCCCTCACCTCACTATCATTGCCCTCCCATTCCTCTGCCTCCCTTATCGGCGAAACGCACTCGTAGGCACACTGTCTCTAGTGTGGAATTGGAGAGAGAAATTGCCCCTCTGTGTCTACGTAAGGAAGTGTACCCCACTGTACGTGGAGGGCTGCACTACAACCCTACCTCCTCTGTGTCCTCCACTTCCTTTACTGACCTTGCATCATGTTTTCTATCAAGTCCACTGGCTTTCCTCTCGAGGAAGCTTGAGGGAAGCAGTGCAAGTGACAGCACCAGTAGTAGTTGTAGTCGCGATGTTGCTTTCTCCTCCTCCAGTGATGCCACTCCCTCTTCCTCCCCTGTTGCCTCCCGTGCCCATCACCTGTTCCCTGGCTCCATGTCCTGTGCCCTCCCCAGATCCAGCCAATCCACTGCCTTGGTTTCTTTTTGCAGGTAATTGCCAAAATTACGAGAACAGTACCTCTGCTGCAACAGAGGCTACATTTGTAATGGAAACTAATGTTTTTTACAGTATATAGCACATTGTTTGTCAGTTATATGTACAGAATACTCCCGCATAACCAATCTCATCGGGACCAGAGGTACAGTGGATACAAGAGGTACATCAGATACAGCGGCTTTATATTACTGATAAACCAGTAATTTTTAAATTAAACGTAATAGCCGATGCGATTTCAAAATGTGAACATGCACAAATTAATTTATTCAATAAACCACTATAAAAAGGCTAATTTATGACCAAAAATATTTTTGCTGGTCAGTTACAGTATATGAACATTAATTTTGTCTTTTTCTTCTCCCAATACCTTTTACTGTTTACACGCATGGAAATTGCTGTCTGCAGTTGTAGCAAATATTTTTGTCACCTGCCAAGTTTAATGTTTGTTACTGCACTTTTACCTGTTCTGAAGTGAGATCTCTTCTCATGTCACACCCTTCTCCAAAAGAAAAGGGTGTGACATGAAGGGCTTCTCAATGCTTTTTGCAGACTGCATTTTCAGCACATCTCTCAAAAAACTTTTCAATCTCGAGCTCTGCGGGTCAAATAATACAGTGCCGTGAAAAAGTATTTGCCCCCTTCCTGATTTCTTCTTTTTTTGCATATTTGTCACACTTAAATGTTTCAGATCATCAAACAAATTTTTAGATAACTGCATTTTGTATTCACTCAGGTTTTTAAATGATGATTTCATTTATTAAGGGAAAAAAGCTATCCAACCCTACCTGGCCCTATGTGAAAAAGTAATTGCCCCCCCTTAATAAATGAACCGATTAACCACATTTAAAAAATGAGTTCAATTTTTATTTTTTTATTTTTTTTATTTTTAAAACCTTTATTTAGCCAGGGGAGCCCATTGAGACCAAGTCTCATTTACAATGGTGCCCTGATTACAAAACAATTATATAAATTACACATAAACAAACAATAAGACAGGGACAATAAAAATAGATGAAAGCATCATACAAAATAACAATAATAAGAGGAACTAGTGTTACAATAGAAGTAATTACAATAGTTACGATAAATTTAGAAACACTCACATACCACTAACTCTATATCCTTAAGCATATTTTTAAAAGTTCCTATGGAGACCACAAAATCCAGTTTGAAGGTCTCCTGAAGCTCATTAAAAGCTCTAGGCCCATAATAGCTAAAAGCAGTTTTACCTAACTCAGTTCTGACACATGGGATTTCAAGAGTAATCCAATCCTGAGTTCTTGACTGATAAAAACTTGAGTGCAATGTTAAAGAGAATTCATGTAAAAGGGAAGCTTTTGTAAGATCCCCTTAAAAACATAGGTGAGAAGGTGCTGTTTTCTTCTGGTGGCCAGGGAAGACCATCCCACTGCCCGATAAAGTGCACAATGATGCGCTCTAAAATGGTCACCTGTGATGAAATGAAGTGCAGAGTGGTAAACAGTATCAAGTTGTTTGAGGGTAGTAGAGGAAGCATGCATATAAATAATATCACCATAATCTATTACTGACAAGAATGTGGACCGAATTAAGCACATTCTATTTTCCCGAGAGAAACAAGCTTTGTTTCTGTAGAGAAATCCAAGTTTCACCTATATCTATATGTGTCTTGAAGGACAGCTTCTCATCAATAAAAATTCCAAGGTATTTATAAAAGGATACTCTTTAAATTATAGACCCATCTAAAGTGTACATCTTATCAGTAGATTCCTTCATGGAGTGGTGATTTGAAAAATGCATGACTTTTGTTTTCGACGCATTTAAAACAAGTTTCAGCTCTAGAAGTGAGCACTGAAATGAGTTAAAAGCTGACTGTAAATTTCACAAGCCGCACCCAAGCCTGATTACTGCCAGACCTGTTGAATCTAGAAATCACTTAAATAGAAACTGTCTGACAAAGTTAAGTAGGCTAAAAGATCTCAAAAAGCAGCACATGATGCCGCGATCTAAATAAATTCAAGAACAGATGAGAAACAAAGTCATTGACATCTATCAGTCTGGAAAGGGTTACAAAGCCATTTCTAAGGCTTTGGGACTCCAGCGAACCACGGTGAGAGCCATTATCTACAAATGGAGAAAACTTGGAACAGTGGTGAACCTTCCTAGGAGTGGCCGGCCTACCAAAATTACTCCAAGAGCGCATCGACGACTCATCCAGGAGGTCACAAAAGACCCCAGACGAACATCTAACGAACTGCAGGCCTCACTTGCCTCAGTTAATGTCAGTGTTCATGATTCCACAATAAGAAAGAGACTGGGCAAAAATGGCATCCATGGGAGAGTTCCAAGGCGAAAACCACTGCTGACCAAAAAGAACACAAAGGCTCATCTCACATTTGCCAAAAAAACGTATTGATGACCCCCAAAACTTTGGGGAAAATATTCTGTGGACTGACGAGTCAAAAGTGGAACTTTTTGGAAGGTGTGGGTCCCGTTACATCTGGCGTAAAACTAACACAGCATTCTATAATAAAAACATACCAACAGTCGAACATGGAAGTGGTAGTGTGATGGTCTGGGGCTGCTTTGCTGCTTCAGGACCTGGACGACTTGCCATAATTGATGGCACAACCAGTTATTAAGTTCAGGGGGGCAACTACTTTTTCACATGGGTGATATGGGTGTTGGATAACTTTTTTCCTTCAATAAATGAAATAATCATTTAAAAACTGTATTTTGTGTTTACTCAGGTTCTCCTTGTCTTATATTACATTTTGTATGAAGATCTGAAACCATTCAGTTTGACAAATATGCAAAAATAGAGGAAATCAGGAGGGGGGCAAATACTTTTTCATGGCACTGTAGTTAAATAAATTGTTTGTCCACATGATGTTTAGTCTGTTTTGATCTAGTTTTGCTGCTTACACTGTGATGAGTATCTGAATGACAATGGAAAAATGATGTAGTTAACTAGTAAATGTACAGCACTAGCATAAAAATTGGCACCTAGTCAGTCTATCAAGCCCCAATTAGATAACTAAATGAGGTTGGGAGTTCGTCGGGTGTATACTGTATTACAAATTCACTAATCCACTTAGTTGTTTAGTATTTTTTACTCACTCTGTTCTTACTGTCTACACAATTTCTTTAGTAATTGCTCTATTTTGTCTTTGTGTATTTAACCTTAGGGTTATTTGTGAATGAGTTTATGCACTGTGTCTCTAGTGTATCCTCACAGATTTTGTTAGATGGTGAGAGAGAGGGTAAACCGCAGGTGGAGGAGGAAGAGAAAAGCTGTTTCATGCCAGAGCTGGAAGCCAGAGAGAAACAGGATGAAAAATCCTTCTCAGACTCTGAAATTAAGGTAAAAATATTCTGCCTTAAGGCAATATAAATAACATTGGTGTAATGTGAACCATCTGCAACTGAGAATCTGAGACCCCCTTTCCGGTTGATGCTATTTAGATAAGGATTTCATAAGGAATATGTACCAAAATGTTAGTACCTATTGAAGAAGACAACCGGATCACTAAGCTCCAAGCTCCTTGGCAATGGAGGCAAAAGCATATAATTCCATCATTGACTCCATGGGTAAATGGACAGGGTGAAGACACAACTCATCATTGTATTGTCAGTTGCATTATAAATAAAAAAATACAATAGAAATGCACTTTTTATATGATAGTAAGGCTACAGAAGTGTTTGGAACCAATCAAAAGGGTGGAATACAGACAAAACTAATTTGGGGTACAAATACCACATTTGTTTGGAACATTTCACAACAGATGATTGCCATTTGACAATGTTAAACTTAATTGAATTTCATGATAAAACCCAGATTTGTCGGGCCTCCCGGGTGGTCTAGCAGTTACAACATTTGACGCTGGCCACTGCAACCGGGGTTTGATTCCATCTGCTACTACTACCACTAGGGAGCAGCAATTGGCTGTCCACCCCAGGGAGGGGGGAGGGAAGCTGACATGAGTTTGCTGCGTATAGGAGTGGTCCTGTTATAGTCGACGGCTTGGCGAGTGCCATCTCAGAGGAGACACTACTTAGGCTTTGTCACAGGGCTACGGCAGCGAACTCACAATACAGGGGGCGATGGACATGAAAAAGAGGGTGTAATTGGCTACTAAATTGGGAGAAAAATGGGAGAAAATCAGAAACAAATTCTTAAAAACTAAAAACTGAATTGTCATTTGACAATGTTTAGCTTAATTTAATTTAGTAATAAAACCCATGAATAAACTCCAACTGTTCGGTAAATGCAGTTATTTAACATTTTATTGGTTAACATCCTGTTAATCATACAGAAAACTTGGCATTAGTTGACAACAGTTAAGTTGACATTAACTGTTACTATCTAGCTATCCAGCTTTTACCCAGGATTTGAATCTGTTTTTTTCCACTTCTGTCCTGTTATACTAAACTGAACCCAGAAATGTATTTTTCCCCTGTTTACACAAACTCACTCTAATCCCGGGTTTGCAAGTCATGTGTCATATTCCTCCACACGAATGAGAAAGTTTTCACTATTGTGCAAATGTTCTACCATTGTTGTAGCAGCTTGTAGCATGTTCTTTTCAGCTTCATGGAATTGTTGATAGTTTTACTAGCTTGCTAGCCTTAGAGGGGGAATGAATGAAACCTTTGTGTCCGTTCTATTCTTATGGTGAGTACGGAACCTACAGGTGTTTTTGGAATATCCATAACTGAATATTCTCAATGATGACATGACAATCACTTGTATTAGCTGGCTAGTAATAAGCTAGCTAACGCTTAACACATAAATCATGAAAAACTATGAGTTACTCAGCTTGATGTTATGGTATCATGAAAGCACTGTTTTACGAGGCATGACAGCACACAAATGTCTAAAAGACCAGCGTTTATTTTTTTATAAATCAAACATCCTAGTGAACATTACTACAATTCGTCTAATGCGCTGTATGTAAATAAATAATCCTGGGTTCCCAATTTACATCAAAGCAGACCTAGGAATTTACTGGGTCGGATCCACCTCCAGACCCGGGTAATATTCCCGGGTTCAATAACCCAGGAAGACGCATTTATAACAAAGGCAAACCCAGGAAAAAACTGCATTCTCAGTCCTGTGTAAAAGGGGCTTTAGATAATGCAACTATAACATAACTAGTTAATGTTGCTAACCTGTTGCTAACCAGAAGGTTGGCTAGCTAACGTCATTATATAGTTAAGGTGCTAGCTTGCTGACATCCGCTATCTTGCTAAATGGCAGAGATAACAACTATTGCGACTTGCAATGATAAAACATTGGACCCTGTCAAATATACTTTAGGAAAACATTTTAAGTAAACAGAGCCAAAAATGTATCCAAAACACAGCTGTTTGTTATGTTCTTGTTGATTGTCAATAAACCTCCTGTCTTCGTGTTGGACAGCTGTGTGTTTCTTTGATCATGCATTTCTCCTTTCTCCTTAATGTAGGCTGCCAGTACAAAACAGGGTGAGCGTGGGAAAGTTTCACGCATCAGAATTCGCAAAACTCACCCCAAACCACCCACCAACCTCACGCCCATGGGCCTTCCCCGACCTATCAGGTAGATCTCTCAGCGTGTGTATAATAATTATCATAACAATAACAAGTTCATGTAACTGAGGCCAAAGTAATACTCATCTCCTGAATTTACATTAGGCTTTGCTTGGACTTTCTCACAACCTATGGCTTTACATCCCTCACTAATTGTTTAAATGGCTTGATTCCTCATTTATAAGAACTAATGACCAAGGTTTGAGAAATGGCCCATTAAGTGAAGTTTTCTTCCTTAAGAGTTGTCCATCCATCCAGTCTCATGCTAATTGACTGTGCGTCAATTTAATGCATTTAATAGGCTGAAGAAGAAGGAGTTCAGCCTGGAGGAGATTTACACCAATAAGAACTTTCGTAAACCACCAGAAGGGTGAGATGTAATAAATGTTTCTCTGTCAAAAAAAAATGCGGTTGAATTGCCACAAGCTTCACCTTCTATTTGTCTTGTTAAGAGGATGATGTGTTTGTAGCACAGATAAAATGGAGAAAACACAGCAAGTGTACAATATCTTTGTATCGGAGAGTTTCTTTGAAACCATTAAGATTAGCTACCAAAAATGTAAATTTTATAAGTAATTTAGGATTTACGGTATTTCTTGTTAGTTTGAAACCGTATTTGTCTGATGATTGGTAATTAATCATTGGTTTGTTCAACCCTTTTCAGATCAGCAACAGCAAACATGCCAGTGATTGCCACCTCTAAAATGGCTTTTCTTGTCAACCTTTAGTTGATTTTTGTAGTGTTCAAAGCATGTTTGTCAACTTTTGCAGATTACCTATTACTCTAATGCAGGGGTTCTCAATCCTAGTCCTGGAGGGTTGCAGGGTATGATGGTTTTCGTTGCTTCTCAGCACTTATTTGATTCATTAAAGTGGTTGATTACAGTTAACTCACCTAACCTGGTTTCTTCTGTCTTAATTGGTTGCTGATTACGAGGTGAAAAGAAAAACCAGCATACCTTGTGTCCCTCCAGGACCAGGATTCCGAATGGAATGGAAAAAAACATGGCTGCAGCTTGCTAACTAGCTAGATGAATAAACAAAAAGAAAAAAAAAGAAAATCCTGTTTTGGTAGCTAGCTTGTACATCTTTGACCCAGAAGTGGACATTTAGACTGTAGGCTACCTACATAAAGTGGGTATTGAAGTGTGTCAAAAAAATATGAAGTTGTCACATGCATTCACTCGAAAATATCACAAAATATCACAAAATATCACACATGCCCAAGGGGATGAACACTTTTTATACCCACTAGGGTGCGTAAAAAAAACGATTTTTATACTGCCAGGTTCTCAAGTGGATCAAAATTGCAAGCAAGCGAACCCGTGTGACAACTTTATTTTTTTGACGCACCCTAGTGGGTATTAAAAGTGTTCACCCCCTTGGGCATCTTTCACATTTTGTTTTCTTACTTCATGGAATCGAAATGGATTTAATTAGGATTTCTTGCCACTGATCAACACAAAACACTATCATGTCAAAGAAAAGAAAATCTACTAAAGCTTTTTCTGAACTAATTACAAATAAAAAAATGTATTACAGAAATATTTACCCCCATTGATTTAATACTTGGTAGAAGCACCTTTACTTGTAATTTCAGCTGAGGATCTATTTGAGTAAGTCTCTACCAGCTTTGCACATCTGGACATTTCACCCATTATTCTCTACAGAATTGCTTGAGCTCCATCAGGTTGGATGGGGAACAGAAATTCACATTTTTCCACAGATTCTCAATTGGATTGAGACATTGTTTCTTTTGTCCTCCAGCCACTCCAATGTGGCTTTTGCTGTATGCATTGTGTTATTGCCCTGCTGAAATATAAATCTTCTCCCAAGTCCCAGGTCTCTTGCAGACTGCAGCAGGTTTTCCTCCAAGTTTTGTCTAGATCTTGCTCCATCCATTTTGCCCTCTACAAGTTTTCCAGTCCCTGAAGCAGAGAAGCATCCCCATAGCATTATGCTCCCACCAAAAATGTTTCATGGTATGGATAGTGTTCTTGGGGTGATGCGCAGTGTTGGGCTTGTGCGAAACATAGCGCCTAATGTTGATGCTAAAACGTTCAATCCTGGTCTCATCAGACCATGGAATCTTCCCCCACTTGGTTTGAGAGTCTCCCACATGCCTTCTGGCAAAATCTAGGAAAGATTTAATGTGAGTTTTCTTCAACAATGTTTTTCTTTTTCCCACCCTCCCATAAAGCGCAGATTTGTGAAGCGCCCAGGCTATTGTTGTCCCATGGACGGTTTCTCCCATCTCTGCAATGGAAGGTTCTTAACAGAGTTGCCAGAGTTGTCATAGGCCTCCCTACTAAGTGCCCTTCTTGCACTTATGCTCAGTTTTGGAGGACGTCCTGTTCTAGGCAAATTCATAGTTGCCATATTCTCTCCATTTCTTTATGATGGACTTACCGTTACTCCGGGGATATTCTTTAAAATAATTTTCCCCCAGATTTGTTCTTTTGAAAAACCTTTTCTCGGATTTGCTTAGAATTTTCTTTGGTCTTCATGATGAAGCTCTTGTTTGGAAATGCTCTAACCAAATGCAAGACCTCTGACAAGTAATTGTACACCGGTGGACTCCAATCAAATAATTGTGACCTTTTAAGACAACTGATTGCAGCTTTAGTTTTTTTTTGTGTTAGTATTTTGTGTTTCAGTGGCAAGAAATGTCAATTAAATCCATTTTGATTCCATGAAGTAAGAATGTGAAATGCCAAAGGAGGTGAATACTTTTACCCACTGTAGCTAACTGAAATTGATAGCTAGTTTTCCATTTTATTTTTCATAATGTAAGCCCAATGGGATGTTTTGTGCACGTTGTTATGACTTTATGAGTTGTAGGAATTTCTGAAGTCACTTCGCGTTGTAGAGAATTAAGAAGATGTAGAAAGCTGCTGTCAGAAACCATTAAACTGCAGCAAATATGATAAATATCTGTGCTATCATCACTGTGCTGCTAAGGGTGGGTACAATGAGAAGTGAGATTTTTAATACTGAAGTGATGGATTATGTGGCCCTGGATTATGTGGAATTGGCATATTTTCATGTTTGTGAGAAGGGTTTGTTACTTCCTAACCTGTCATTAACACATCTTTTATATCTCCTCCCCCCCCTCCTATTTCTCTCCTCTCCCTCACTCTGCCCCTCATACATAGACGGCTGGAGACTATATTCGAGGTGCCAGCCAGCAATCGTGATGGATCACTGTCCCTGATTGGCCTGCGGCGTTTCAAACGATTGGTGGAGTTCCCAGAGCTGGGTGTGGCTAGGAAGCCCCGGAAGCCTCTGGCAGGGGTGGGGAGTGGAGCTTCCCGGAAGGCTGGAGGGAGTTCGTTTTTTGGCCGGACTCGACGTGGAGGAACCCCTAAAGCTAAAGAAGGCCCTTCTCATAGTTTGGAGGAACTTGATTCATTGCTGTGTTCTAAACTTGACCAACTAGATGCCTGGATGGCTTTGGACCAGTTAGCCTGAGAACCAATCCATATCAAAAAGGTTGTGTGTGGATTGTATAACTACCAACTATTGCCGTTTCCCATTTGTCCAAGGGGAACATAGCTGAGTTGGTGGGTATATTCTGGTCTAGGCACTGAGCTAAGGGAGGTTTTAAGCACTTTGGATGTTGACAACATCTGAATATTTCTATTGCCCCATTATTTCAAATTAGTTGCTGCAGCTGTACTTGATCCCTTACCCAATGAACATCATGCTCTTTTCTCCTTTTTTTTCTTTAAGGATTTTCTTTTTGATAATTTAATTGTATATAATGATATGGTGATTCACTGTGTCCATGTTTATCTTCTATTAAAATCTTATGAAGAATGTATATTTCCATTGTGGATATAGTATATTGATATAGAGTGTGTATTTGTATATCATGAGAAGTTTAGCATTTTGATAATTTGGTTAATATTGCCTTATATAAGTGATCATGTGTACACCTGCAGCTTTTTACTCTGCTGTGTGAACTGACTTACTGATGTGGCTCTCCTTCCTATTTAGTTTTGGACTTTGTGTGTATAACATTGGAGTCACCTCAAATTTGCCTCAGAGCTGTTTACGCTTTGCACCTAAGGAAGACAAAATGGCCCAGTACAAACCAGCTATTGGCTATCAGTTCCTGACCAAATTTAACTGTGACTGTAACCAGCTATGGTTGTTGTGTTTGGAATTGCCAGTCTGGCAAATGTAAGAATGAATGGGAGGCCAGTTATTCATTGTTTTATACTAGGCAGCTTTTCTGTTTGGTGCAGGACAGTCAAGACAAGACAGTCAAAATGGGTTAAACTGCTCTGCAAATGGAAGCCTTGATTTCATATTTGGTTGCTGTTTTTGATGTGTGTATTTATGTTTGTTTTGTGATTTGTGTTTTATAACAGAAGAGCTGATGCACACACAGGGAAGTTGTCGAGTCAAAACTAAGGGTGTAACTTTATGAGTACACTTTTTTGTGTAAAATCTGCATAGAAGCCAATCATAGTCTGAGTATTTCCATTAGTCTTGGGCCTGTTTTTCATGGATCATGCTTAAAATGTTTTATTCAGTTTACAGTTTGTTTGCATTTTTTATACTTGAAATTGCTATATGAATATGGATTACCGATTTTGATGACAGTTGCATTTGTATATAGGAGAAACTAATGTCTGTTTTCCATTGTTGAAGAAATGTGGTTATTTCATGGTTTGTACATTTTGTGTTGCATTACTACCATTTATAATTTGTTATTATGACATTGTAATGTCCCCAAAGGGATTGTATAAATGATTCTCTTGAATGTTAAAATGTTAGTAGCAATATTGGGTGAACTAGAAAACTACTTCAGGACGTAAACATAGATATTTAAACATTTTATTGCAAAAGACTTCACAAAATGTAAAAGCACATTAAACGTAATAAATAGCTACATAATAATGCCAAAAAAAGAATGTAACCATAAGCTTGTTTTAGGTTTTAGCCAAAACAACAAATTACAAAGTACACTTTAAAAAGATGTATATTCTTTTTAATGCCATCTTTGTGCCTGTGTTTTCAAATACCACTATATATTCACCTTTTCAGTGGTTTGTGTACATCAAAAAATGTTGATTAAACAGTATATTTATTAATGCCCTTGTTATGTCATTTGTTTAACCCCAAATAAGTTTGTAGGTTTTCATCAAGCTTTGCAAAGGTGAACAGTTAAGGTATTTAGCCCTTCAGGTTGAATCAAAACTAATAGAATTTTAACAGAGCATTAAATCTGTGATATGTTATCAAAGTGCTTATGTAAACTCCCCAGCAGTTATACAAGTGTTTTGGCGAGTGCTGTTTGAAATTTAGGCAGGTAGAATAGAATAGATGAGTACCTTTACGAGGGGACACTTTGGTGCCTCTGGGTCAATCTATCAGTGTGAGCAGGTAAGACACTAGTGCCATGAGCACTGGGATGAGAATGAGCAGCACCACCCATGTTGCGATGGCGATGAGGCTTAGTCGCCAGGCCTTGTGTGAGTAAACCTGGGCTCTCTCCGGGTCTCTCGGGCTTCTCTCTTGTGCCTGTAAGGGAAAATGTGTGTTTGTTCAAACACACCGAGTAGCTCCTGGGATACCACTTTGAGACTTAAACTTCATATAGCAAATAACAAGCTGGTGCAGCTGAGTGCAACTATGTGGTGAGTGTTGAGTAACATTTTGTGGGTTGTGAAAAAGGAAGTGAAGTCCGTAGCTAAGGCATGTATGCTGCAGTGTATTTTCTCCAGCTGTGCTGTTTCACGCTCCAGAATCTTGAAACAATGTGGACTATGTGATTAGCCGGTTGAATTCCTCTCATGGCAGAGGTTACATGCGCATCCATCCTGAGAACACACGGCTTGGAGTGGTTTATTCCACTTATACCACAGCTACTTGATACAAACAATATAATGCAAATGTATTCAAAATTCTAAATGTCAAGTAAAAATAATATTTTGGCATGTATGTCAAGCTAACAGCACTAATGTTAGGTAGATCAATTAGCTAGTTTACAAGTTTGATAAACGGTATAGTACATTATCGTAGCATGCCAACTTAGCAATATTAGTTGCATAAAGCCAGCTAGCTATCTGATTTAGTGGGACTCATGCTATAGCTGGGGAGGTCGAACAAGTTGAGAGTAACTAGGTAGGCAGCTAGCAAACTGTTCTAGCACTTATGAAT
The DNA here is from genome assembly GCA_029706075.1 of Aldrovandia affinis. Lineage (NCBI taxonomy): Eukaryota > Metazoa > Chordata > Actinopteri > Notacanthiformes > Halosauridae > Aldrovandia > Aldrovandia affinis. The sequence goes on along the minus strand of JAINUG010000063.1, from coordinate 4,063,830 downwards.
TACATAGCTTGCTAACCATGAAATAGGCAGACGTTATATATCTAAGAAAAAGAGTCCTGTTGTTTTAACAAACTTCTACACAGGCATTCTGATCAATGGTCTAGACATGAATTTCCTTAACTGGAAAAGTTCTGGTGGAAGTAACCTTGATCCTTAATTATGGAGTCTGTGGTTGGGCAAATGAATATGGAACTTGTTTTAGATGTTAAATTATTTACTGTCAGCCTATCAGAATCTATAATCCAATACTTGATTCTGATTAGCTGACAGCCATGCTTTAATTTAATTTGTGTACAGTGTATATGCATGGCAAAGCTTGTTTCCCACGGTGAAGGGTTCTGGCAGCTCTGTTATGGTGTGGAGTGCATTATCATGGCATGGTTTAGGTCCACTCAACCCTTTAGAGAAGCCTGGTTAGTGCCAATAAATACAAAGCAATGGAGTGATCACCTTTATCCTATGGTGATGCATTTCTATCCTGATGGGAGTAATCTCTTCAGGATGACAATGCCCCCATCCACAGGGTACGAGTGGTCACTGAATGGTTTGATAAAGATGAAAATGATGTAAACCATATGCCATGACCGTCTCAGTCACCAGATCTCAAACCTATTGAACACCATCTTGGGACCACTGGACCACACGGGAGGCCCTATATATTCTTGATTTTAAATGAATTTAAATGGTGTCTAAAGGCCTAAAGTCTAAAGGTTTTTGTATTGTATTTCTTTTTTTTTGGAGGGGGGGGATTAAAAATCGAATTACAAATCAAAATGTCCATCACACTTTATACCATCTTGAATTTACCTAATTCATTTTTGCACTGTTTACTTAGTTTGCTGTCTTTTACTTTAAATGAAACTGAAACAAGTCGTTTTGTTGCGGAAATTCCATTGTGTAGCACTTACTGCAAGGCATTTTAATTGTTTGCATCATGATTATAGACTTGTGAGCTGCATTAAGATAACATATATTTCCACATAATGTTTGAAAATCTCGTCTGGATCTAGTTCAATTGTGAATGACTGCTATACTGGCTATACACACCTCCTCATAAAGAATGATAAAGAATGAATTTACCTTGACAGCATTGATCAAAGCAAATATGCCAATACAGGAGATTCCACAGATGATGCTGCCAATGGCAAGTTTCCTATAATCCCTGCCATGGCCTTTGGGACTGTCATTTTTACTACTTGACTGTTGGCCTGAGCCTGGGACGGACTGTAGAGGAACCACGTCATCTCCCGTAAGAGCAGCAGCACTCGAAGGACTGGACATCACTACAGATATTTGAGAAAAGAAGAACAGAAGAATTTACACCATTCTCTATGATGAAGGGCCACAGGTTTATATAGAGGGAGGGAGTGATATCTCTGCTGTGGTTAAAAGACTGAGACTGAGGCTGAGAGAAGTAACGTGAGGTGTGGAGTCACAAAAAAGATAAAGCAAAGAAAAGTATATCAAGAGAGATAAAAATAAGTCATCTTAATCTTTAAGTTGGATACTTAAAGATTATGATTTGGAATATCCAAGCAGCAGCAGTGAAATAGAACAAGTGCTTTTTGACTCTGATGGAAGAAAACTAATTGGGAAAACGTATAAAATATTGGTCAAATCAAAAACCAGCGACAATATACTGACTAATATATACAGTAAATGGAATCAAGACTTAAAAGTGAAGGATACGGATGAAAAATGGAAAAACTGTTTAAATATCACTAATGAGATTACAATAAATGAAAATGTAAGATTAATCCAATATAAGTTAATGATGAGAATGTATTACACATGAGATCGGATGAAAATCTTTTATTCAAAGTTATCAGATATATGTGTGAAGTGTAATAAAAAGAGAGATTCACTTATATACTCATTTTGGGAATGTGAAGTAGTCCAACAACTTTGGAGGCAGGTTGAGAAATGGCTATCTGAAACACTTAACATTTCCATTACTTTCACACCTAACATATGCATATTCCAAAGTACAGAAAACTTAAGATATCCAAATGGCTGGGTCATACTATTGTCATCATTGATTATAAAGAAACTAATCTTAAAGAAATGGAAAGACCCAACATTGCCAACGATGGAACAGTGGAAGATCTCAATGGCATTTTACTTAAATATGGAAAAATCGCTAGCAAAGGACAAAAATAAATTGAATCAATTTGATAGTGTGTGGAATAAAATAATCAACAAACTATAAAGTGTATATGGACAAATGCAGGCGTGCTGGGAGTGACTTACGAGTGTTGGTTGACTGGGAGTTTGACTGAATTTGACTGTATCCTTAAATGTTCCATGTTTGTCTTTTTTGTTCAATTTTTTCAATGTTTTCCAAAAAAAAATTCTTGTGTTTGTTTTTTATTTTATTTAATTGTAATAAAAAAATGTTACTTTGGTGATGTGCACAGTTGGCAAGTATGATGGAATATATTGTATGTTTTGTGTTAAATGTGAAAATAAAAAATCTATTAAAAAACATTTATAAAAAAGAGAGATAAAAATAGAGGAGATGGGGATATTTATGAAGATGAATATATGAAGAATGGAGGCACATTGACAAAGACATAGATGAAGAAGGAGAAGAAGGAATTAAAATATAGAGTGGCACAGATTAATGGCCAGATAAGACATTTGGAAGGAAATATTTGGAAATATTTTTCCCTTTCAATTCACAGCTGAGCTTATTTATTTTCACCAAATTTATTAAAGGTTTTAATGTGCAAAAGCATGTGAGCATGTGTTAGCTCCAGTAAAAACAACATTTCTACCGATTCCATTGCATGTGCTAAAACCTTGGATAAATTTGTCCCTATGTTGGCTAACTGTAAAATAGAAGCCAGAATAACTGATGTGATTACAGACACCATTTTACAATATACATTTCTATCACAAGACAGCAAGTTCATTAAATTATAAAAAAAATAGTTCTTACCTTGCATATGCTACATTAAGCAAGAATTGTGACCTGTGTCAGGTTAAATATCCCTCCCCCAATAGTGGTGTCACATTTCTCAATGGCAATACACTGTATCGTTAACAGGCAGGTTTCTCATTCTCTCCCATACTCCCTGTGTGTTTCAATGTATAGAGCACAGAATTAATTTATCATGGTTACATTTATAATAAAACTATAGTGCTTGAAAACACAATATTTGCTTTCTGAATGTCTTCAGCTGCTTCAGTACATGCTAAAGTATTGCCATTATTTCTTGGAAACAGTATCACTAACTGACATATTTAAATGGTTAATATATAACATGAATAGTGTCATTGTATGTGGACATACTGGAGCATAGGTTATTTTTACATTTTCATTACCTTTTAGGTTCAACATACAGTAATACAATTATTCCCAAACTATCAAATTAAACAGTATCATCTTTCCAAATCTGAGACAACACAAACATCAGAGTGATATGATACTTACAGATTCTGGCCTCTGTGCTTGATCAAGAATCCCCCAACCCAAGATATAGAGAAGTGCCAGTTCAGATAAAAATCAGCAGTTTCCCCAGTTAAAGTATAAATCCAAAGACAAGACCACAATAATGATGTTGTCCTTTTCTTCTTTTTGTAGAAGAAGGTTGTGTTCTTTTTAAGATGTAAACCACAACAAGTTTCATCTGTTGAAATGTGCAATGAAGAGAGGAAAAATACTTTTTGGTGATAGTTTGTAATCTCAAAAATAGAAATCTGCCCTTCTGTTTTGCCTTGATAGCTGTTAACTGGAAAGTGTATTGTTCACTACCTGGTTCTGTTGAGAGCAAGAAAGGGGGAGGGAAGTTTTATTTTTGTGCTGCAGCTCCACTCCCCTTTCTCTTTCTCTTTGACCTCATTTTTCACCTCCCTTTCTTTATCATACTCTTTATCAGTCTTTTGTCCCAACCACTCCTTCCAGATTATTCATTTTTCTTGCTTCTTTTGTGCTTCTACAGAGAACCCAAATATGTAGCCTACTATAGGATTCTATTTATTTTTGACCATTCTTTGTGCATTTGTCTGGATATGGTTACGTTTGCTCTTTGATGTTTTAACCCATTTGTTGTCCAATGTCAAAAAGTAATGTGCCACAAACACATATTGGAACTTACATACCCATGAATCAAATAGCAGTTATTTTCTTCAATTATCCTTCCCTCCCTCCCTTCCCTTCTGTTTCTCAATATCTTTGTCACTGTGCAGTTGTGGTAATTCTGCCAGGATGTGATATATTAACTATTTCTTTCACTGTGAAGAATGTGTCCATTCATTTGCACACTACGTATAAACTATTGTATCGCCCCTCCCTCCCACAAATTTTAGGTTTTTGTTAACTAATATAATGTCATTTTCAGTAAGACTACACACCATCTTCACCCATCCCACCCTCAACTTCCTGTTCCATTTTAGGCATGTTTATTGTGACATATTTTTCTCCCTCCCTTTTTTGTATTGCATAACTCTCTCCCACAAACACGCAGCATATGGGGGTAATTTGTCTGAATTCTTTGTTACTGACTGTACTTTGTTACTACACATACACAGATGTTACAAAAAAGGAATGACATGTTGTTAGACAGTGTAGAACTGAGATTAAACTCTCCAAACTTATTTACACCCTTAATAAAGATGAGCAAAAAAGTCTGTATAAAGTAAAAATATAACGTAGGACCTATATTGCTCAGTCAAATATTTTTTGCCAACATTTTTTTACTTATTAATCCAAAAGTTTCTCTGAACAACTGTATTAGTATAAAATAATATAATTTTCTTATTTTTGAGCATACAATATAGCCCATTACCTGGATTATTTTATTTCTATACAGCCTTACTTGCTCATCTTTATCAAGGGTGTGAATAATTTTGGAGGGTACTGTATATACCACATTTTATCATAGGGAAAACAAATAGCAAACAAATCACATACACTAAGAAATGCTTTATATAGGCCAGGGGTCGGCAACCCAAACACTCAAAGAGCCATTTGGACTACTAGCTTTTTCTGTCGATTACAAAGCATGAAACAAATTATTCAATCAGACCAAACATAAGGCTGTGTTTACCCCTATAGAAAAGTCACTAATTACAAAGTCAAATTATATCAGACCAAGGGTGTTTATAAGAAAGTCACAAAGTCACATTCTACCATAGTCATCAACTAAAAGAAACACGAATTATATTTCAGCATAACATATTGTAAATTACCATTTTAAGCATACAGTAGACATGAATCAAGTCTCCATGCCGTATATTTAGATATGGACTGTATTTTCATTATGGCAAATAAAAAAACGAATACAATTATACAGTTATACCTGGAATTACAAATGCGATAGCTGTCGTTCCACTACTTAATAAACGTTATTGAAACGTTGACTAATTTCCTAATGTTTTTATTGTTGTTTTGCCCTGCCGCGCAAGATCAAATATATTTTCAAGGTGCGTAGTAAATATACTGTATGTGCAATCGTAGGATAGTTAGCCAATCGGAAAGACACGCATGCGCCGCCCAGCTGACGTGGCGGTCGGATAAAAACACGGAAGCAGGTTGGTATGGTGATGTGAGAAAAGCCATGCAATGTTTACGTGATCTTATTGAATTGTTTGTTCTTAAAAACACAAATCAGACAGCGATTCAACCTGGAAATGTTTGCAAAAATGCTACCGATGTTACTGGCTGTCATGCCTGAATTTTAATATAGATTTTTTTGTTTCACCTATCAGCCTATGAAAGTACGATCGGATGCGGACGTAATCAAATCAATGCAAAAATACTTTCTACACAGCACCACTAGTTGCAATTATACGTAACCTAATCTAATGCTATTTGAGGGTAATTTAACCTTTAAATGTTGTCTGTCCAAATTGACCAATTGTCTAATAACTATAATGATAAAGGGCAAATCGCGAGATGCATGACTGTTTTAACTTGTTTTGAATTGCGCAAACTTTGTATCCATGCAGTCAATTTAAGAGGAATGGAGAAAGAGAAAGTGCTGGCGACAGAGAGGTACGGCTCCCAGGAAAGATGGAGGTACCGACTGAAGGATGGAGAAATGGGGAGAGAAAGAGAAGGGGGTGACAGTAGATGGACAAGAAGCTCTCTTGCGGTTTTGAAAGTGAGTCGTTTTTATGTATAAAATTGCACTGTACGTCAGACAGTTATTCTTGGGATACAATACAGTTGTAAAATACCCCCAACCCCACTATTAACCGGATATTTGTCACTAAATAATACTCTGAAAATTAGCATACTTAAGTTAAATAGATTTCGGATTAAACTAGATGAGTTCAAAATACTAAAAATGACAATGTTTTTAGTCTGCATGTGAATAGCTCGTTTCGTGTAGCACACTGTCTCGGATCAATCGGCACAAAGAGTTCACTACCAATAGGCTACAAGAAAATATAACTTTGAACATATGTTACTTTAGCTTCTGATATTGCCTCCCACATTAGTCTTTTTGGTTTCAAATGCAATTGTGATTACGCAGCCAGATAGCAAAATACACTACTAATGTATAAGCTAGCTAATTCGTGCTGCAGTGCCCGAATGACACAGTGCACAAAGTAATGCCAATTCCCAGTCATGGTCTAAGCAAACCTGCCATATGCTTTTAACAGCAAGTGTCTATGCTGAGATGATACATTCAAGATGGCATAGCCATAGATACCTGGGAAGAGGTTAATGTTAGGTATGTGGCTGGTTGCTTGACTAACATCATCAACTTTGGCCAATTCAGCTCATCAAATTGGGCCAAGGGGATCTTTGCTTGCACAACAAGCAGGCAAATCTAGTGTTGCCATTTCTATGCTGTGGCACTCAACATACTTCACATTGGGATGAAAACGTATTTACCTTAAAATTGTGTAAAATAAGAAACATATTTTCACAATCTGTTCATGATAACATAACAATGGGACATCAACTATAAAAATGCCATCATTCTATTTTGCCTTCAAAGTTTTTTACCAGTCACGCGTGTTAAATATAATATTCTATGACGCACACCATTTATAAATGAACTGTAACAACTATTTCAGCTGTACTGAGGTTAAGCATCTGGATTTATTCCATGCTCAGTGTGATAGTTTATATTTGTAATACACTAAAAAAAGTTTATTCTGAACTATTAAAACAACACTTCTGGAATACTTATTTAACTAAATTGATAACAGAAAAACTTAAATTAAATCAATAATGCAAGTAACATTTTACCTGAAACTTTAATGTGACATAATGTCCTTGTCGACTGGAAGCAGATCCAGATTATTGTTACTCACAGACGCTCCCTCATTTATTGTAGCCTACTTAAACAGAAGGCCAGCTCGTACTTGTGGGGAAATGGTTCCAAAACAATAGTGTGGTTTGCATACAGATTTGCCTGCCTATGTAGCACTAGTTGCCGTTACTTTAATGTCTGGTGAGGTACCGTTATTTCTGATGCAGGATTGTCTCTTTTTTGGTTTAGAATTTCTCAAATTAAAGAGTTTATGAATGTGGACCTGCAATTATTCTGATGAAAGTATATTATAGCTAGTTGTATTAGCTACATGTATTGCAGACTTATCTTGTTACGGAAACACCACAAAATGATGTGAAGAATGGATGAATACACACATTTTTATATGGTTGATCTTTTTGCAACATTGTTCAGGCGCAATGTTATGAGATTGAAGCTAAAGTAAACAGCATAAAGCCTACATCATATTTCTTATTTTAAGTTGTTGGTGTTTTGCACATTTTTATATGGGTATAGTGATTATTTAGATATTTGATATTTATTTATATTTTCTTACAGTATTGATTGAAATTATATACAAAAAATTATATTGTGTGACAACGTGGGGCTTCAGTTTTTAAACAGTAAACTGAGGCTAAAGTGGTAGGTAGCTAGGTATGCGATTACTCTTTAGCCTGAAACAGTCAGGCTAGACAGCTACAGAAGCTACGAGACCCCACTACAAGATCTAAGCATGAAGTGTAACCTAAACAATTAACATTTTATATGATATATTGTGGGGAAGGGGTCTGACTGGCTAAGTAGCTCTTTCGTTACTGGCTTGCTACACATTATTTCAAACTAGTTAGCTAGCTTGCAAACTGTACTATCTATGATTTGACCAGCTTGCTAATGTAGGCATGTAGGCTTGTGATTATTGACTGGGCCAGTTGCTGATATCAGTCTGAAAGTGGGCTGTAGGTATGTTGAAATCCGATCTCTGTATGGTAGGGGCATCTAGCCTCTACCATCTCTGTACTGTTTGTCCATGGACATTAGATTACTGCAGGTGCTGCATAGACCCATTGATTTTTTTGTAGCACAGGAAATCTTAATGGTCGTAGTCTGGAGCCCTGTCATTCTCTGTTGGTTTTCTAATTTTATGCTAATTTTTGTTGCCGACCAGCAGGGACCCTGTGTTGCTATTTCTTCAATGTTATACCCTGTTAACAATCAGTTTCATGAAGGTACATTTGTTGAAAAGCTCATAATTAGTTATTGCTGAATCATCTGTTTAATTATTGTAATCATTTGTTTATACGTTTGTGTAGTTCACTTCTCAAACCCAAGTTCAGAGAGAATCGGAGAAGACCAATGCTTCCATCGCATCATGGCTGCTCTTCCGTATACAAGGGCATGATAAAAAAGTTTAGAATTTCAAATTAATTGTGTTAATAGCAGTAAAATCTGAGCAATTCCAAAGCTAATTATGTTTTGTTCAATTGTTCTTATTTCTGTTCAGGAAACAATTAAACTTTTTTTTTTTTACCAGAGCACTGTCCTTTAAAAAAAATCTGGTTTGCACCCCTACCACAAAGTAATGTATATCAAAATGGTGTTTTGTATTTTGCATGATACATGTATTTGAATGTATAAGGACAAATACAATTGATTAAAAAAGCAAGAGTATCAGCGATATATAGTCTAGGGGCAACTGTGCGAGACAAATCAAATATTAGGGCCCCACCTGACCGATGTCCACACCCGCTGAGCTGATAATGTAGTTATGCCACTGATTATAACACATGGCCACTTTAACCATGCCAGGTTATGTCTATATTAATCGTAGTTTATAGACAAAGGGGAAAAGGTTCTTAAAATATATAATTGTTGTACCTAATAAACTGCACTCCAAAGGGTACGGGGTACAGGATGGCAGAAGACATACCCATTGTAATTCTACCATTGTAAAAGAAAACAAAAATAAATGTCTTAAGCCGAATCTACACTACACACATAGTAGTAGCAGCACAGCAGCTGCAGTGCAGCAAGCCACCCCTGTGCCTACACCAGTTCCACCAGGGTTGTGCCAAGGCTTCGATTAAAGCTTTGTGTTCCAGTAGCCCTCACAGTATGCAGTGAGAAAGCCTAGATAATTTCATGTTTGTAAATGATTGTTGATTAATACAACACTTTATGAAATACCTTTTTTCTTTGTTGGAGAGTTGGATAATATTCTGTTAACTTAATGTGGGAAAGTTTGTACTCAAGCAACGAGCTGAGGTGCTACCAACATAATGCTGCATCTAAATTTAATGAAAGGAGCAACACTTGCTCGAATGGAAATATATGGCCACTTTCTCACATGAGGTTTTTGAAAAAATGTATCATGTATTTTCCTATGACCAACTATTGCTCCTTTCTCTGATACATGAACTTGTGTAAAGAAATGTTAATTTGACTGTCGCTTGTTCCTTAAGTTGTACATGGTCTCGTCCATCATTCTCAAGTTTAATTATCCTGCACAGTGGTAGTTATGCACGGTTGATTCCCTACTCCATCTCCCCTTGCCCATATTAGCTTGCTAGCTAGCAAACAACCTAGCTAGGTAACGTTAACATTAAGTTTTGACTGGCTGGACACAATTCCTATCGTCAGTTTTTTATTATTAGCTTTCACGCCTTTGAGATTCAAACGGTGTGTGATTAAAGTTTGACCAGACAACTCTCAACCTGTCAGTACAATTATTTGATTCCCTTTGTCTTGTCCGAAATACTTATTTCAGGGACGGTAAAATACGTTGTTACATCAGGAGGCTTTGTTTTGAACAAACAAAGTGAGATCTGGATGTGTCTTCCAACTTAATTGGATCTGTGCATTTACTTCTATGTCATTTGCCCAGTGTTTGTTGTCTATTTTCAAAATCACCCCACCCCCTTTACAAAATCAGATGGCAAAACACAGTTTGCCTTTTTACCAGGTTTTGAGTTTTATGTTAGTTTCTGCCATGTCAATACAAAAAATGATATATAAGTATCTGCCATTGATATTCTCCACAAATGCAGGAGGAAACTAGGGACACACAGAGTAATATAATGATACAATATAAATCCGATGTATACCAAGCATTTTAGAGTCAATTTACTATTTTCTGTAAACACTTAATTACGCAGCACAGCAAGCTGCAAAAATACAATAAATGCGAAAGACTGTGCTGCTCCAGCAACATGCCCGTGCTGCGCTGCATTTGCTTCTGGTAGACTGCCCCTATCCACTGTCATTTTAATTAGTGTGGATTGCTGATGCGTGTGGTGTAAATTGGCCTTTATACTTAAGCCTTTTAAAAAAAGTTGAGGTATTTTTCATTAGGTTCACTGCTTTGATCAGGAATCACCTACCCCACCGGGGGCAAATTTGTCCAGTTTCAGTGGCAACTCTACTATCTATACAATCTTTATTGCATAAATTGCTAGAATGCTAGTGCTTAGCAGGCTAACTAGCTAACTTCAGATAGCTTCACTTTTGTATACATTAATCTGTATGTTAAGTTACCATTAACTGCAACATACAGTGTCCAAAGTAAGTTTCAATGTGACGATCGCCATTGCGTTTAGCAAGTTGCCACTACGCGGTCTACTAGCAGCAGGACCTTTCACCAACTATTTTGCTTTCTTTTAATTAACAGCTGATCCTCAATACAGCTGCCTCGCCCCAACTCTCCACTACCAGACCGATGTAGTGCTTGCCAACTGGTAGTCCGTAAGCTAGCTGTGTCAAGTTAAATTGTGTTTAAAAGTAACGTCAAATCTGTCCATATTGTCAGAGACGACAATTGCGTTACTGTATTTTTGTTATATGTTAAAATGTTGCCTATATTGTGTAGCTGTTGTAATAATATTGTAGAGGAGTGATATTATTTTTAAAAGTCTGGTAAAATGCCTTATAGGTGTAGCTCTGGCAGGCCCTTAGCATGGCTTAGAACACTCAGCCAATCGCAATGTTCGCTCAGATCTCCCCATTTTATATATGTTTTGCTGTAACATGTTTTAATGTATCCTTCTAAATACAATCTGATCAGTGAACAGCTATGTTGGGTCAGTCTGTTTATGAATATTTACAGTACATACTGTATTGCATCTTAATTATTTATATCTTTCAGAGTGTCTTCCTGCCACAGGGATATCCAGACAGTGTCAGTGGAGATTACCTGCAGTACCAGTTTTGGGATACAGTGCAGGTCTGTTTATGTTGTCCAATTTAGAATCATTGGGGTGGTTTATCTTTGTCATAAAGATTTTTCCTGTTCTCATATAATGTAATTTGATTGATAGTGTCAGATAGCAGATTTAATAATGTTGATTAATATCTCTCTCTCTCTCTCTCTCACTCTCTCCCACACACACACACACACACACACACACACACACACACACACACACACAAATGTACACAGGCTTTTTCTAGTTCTCTTTCAGGCACTCTCTCCACTCAGGCATCACTACGGGGTGTTGGTGTTGGAAATCAGGAGGCCACAGTTGCTGCTGCAACTATTACCTGGTTACTGAGAGGTAAGGTTTGTCGGTGCTCTAGATAACCTTGTTTGAATCAATCAACATATGGGTGATTCCAAATGAAAATGGAACACAAATGTACATGATGTTTGGGAATTTTCTGAAATTTAGTGCATAGAAAGGTCCTTTGGATGAATTTGTTTTGACATGAATGTGATTTTAGATCTAAACACATTATTAAGTATTAATCAATTAAGGTTGGCATTTTAATAAAATGTTGGCCTTACCCAGGGCCACTACAAGACACTGTAGCTTTTGACATATACATGCTTCAGACACAATCTTGATCTCATCTAAAACCTCATTGTGTGCTCTAAAAATGGGAGAATTTAGATTGAGCAAGATGTACAGCCAGGTTCAGAATTATTGGCACCCCTGATGAAAATGAGCTAAAAAGACTTTAGAAAACAAATTATACTATTACTGCATTGTATTGTCATTTTCCTGGACATGTGGAAAATAGTTTATTTCATTAATGATTCAATGGAATTGAACAAATTACCACATTTTTCAAATTATATTTTTTTCTCCAAAAAAGGTATCACAATTATTGGCACCCCTGTTTTTAGGATTTGGTGCAGCCTCCCCTGGCAAGGATAATGGCACTGAGTCTATTTCTATAATGTTAAATAAGGTTGGAGACATTTATAGAGATCGCGGACCATTTCTCCATGCAGAACCAGGATCCTCGATATCCTTAGGTTTGTGCTTATGGACTGTCTTCAATTCAGATTACATGTTTTTGATATCGTTTAAGTCCGGAGACTGAGACAGCCATTACAAAACATTGATTTTGTTTTCATGGAACCATTTCTGTGTTGATTTTGAGGTGTGTTTGGGGTCATTGTCTTGGAAGGTTCATCTATGGCTAAGTCTCAGCTTCCTGGCAGAGGCAACCAGGTTATTTTGCTAAAATGTCCTGGTACTTGGTGGAATTCATTATGCCATTGATCTTAACAAGAGCCCTGGACCACTGGTAGCAAAACAGCCCCAGCATCATTGATCCACCGCTATATTAAAACTTTGTAACCCCAAGACGCAACTGAAGTCTGCAGTTCTTGAACTGTGGTCCATGAGTTCTTTTTTGCCTCCCTCACCATCTTCCTGCACTTGCATCCTCTTCCTGGCGAGTTTGCAACAGTTCCAGATGTTTGAAACTTTTCAATTGTTGCCCTAACAGTGACTAGTGGCATGTTTAACCGTTTATGTACCCATTACCTGACCTGACCTAACTTAGGTCAACAGCCATATGTCTATTTTTTATTTGGCTTTCCCCATGCTGATGGATGGCAAAGGGATTTTACGGCTGTTACCTCATTTTTATTCCCTAGTGAAATAGATGATGGAAGACCACAATACAGTTTCTTAAGACTAAGATTAAGTTAAATAAGTAGAATTGTATTGCAGATTTAACTTTGTTTGGTTTTATTTAAAATAATCTTTAGGAATGCCAATACTTTTGACACCTATGTTTGTTTTTCTGAAAAAAAGAAAAAGAAACATTTGAATAATTGTTACTATAAAACGATATAGTTTTTCCATGTTTGAGCATAAAAAAAACTAATTATTGGTGTTGTTAATATTATACAATTTTTTTGCATGACTATAAAAGTACATAAAAATTATGTGGCTACAAAAAATATGAAAATTAATATTACAAAAATTGTAAATAAATAAATAAAAATAAAATTGTATGGGCTGTATTTTACAGATGCATATATTTGTGCAGAATATTATATCTGTGCAGAATTTGCCTTTATCTAAATTCCACCTGTGCCTCCTTGTTCTGCTAACCGAACTCATCTAAACAAATCTTTGGTAATTCACATTGTCAATCCCTTTTATGAATTTAAAAACTTAAATCAAATCCTCCTTTAGTCTGCATTTGTTAAGCTTAAATAGATTAAGTATCTTAAGTCTTTCCTTTTAACTTTTACCTTTCATACCAGGTACCAATATAGTTGCCCTTCTTTGTACTTTTCAAGAGCTTCTATATCTTTCTTGTCATGCCCAGAACTGCACATGGTACTCAAATGAGGTCTGACAAAGGCATTATATAACATCAATATAACCTCCTTTGATTTATACTGAATACCGTTTGCTATACAGCACACTGCTTAGATGCAGATAGACTTTGATCAACTACAACTCAACAAGTCTTTTTCAAATTGAACACATTCTAATTTTTCTCCTCCCATAAAATGTCTTATATTTGTATTTCCCACAGGCATAGCATTACATGTAGTAATATTGAGTGTCATCTGCCATGTTTCTGCCCATTTATGGATTTTGTTTAAAACATCTTGGATTACCTTAGTCGATTCCAAACTATTTGCCAAACTGCCAAGTTTTGTATTATCTGCAAATTGAACTATTTTGCTACTAACATCAGGGGCCCAGATTAGCAGTCGTCCTATCGTTTCAGACGACAAAAAATTAAGAAGGATGACCTTCCATTTCCAAGTGATCATCCTGCTGACGACTGTGAATTCAGGATTTTATTCTTATTTCAGTATTTAGCTAACTGGAACTATTTATGTTTTACACTCACATAATAACAAACACGTCATGCACGGATATTCAAAAATATTTCTGTTGTTGCGAGTTCCAAATGGGAATGCATTTATCACTTACCAAGCCTTGAATTAGCACATTGTCACAGTTCAGCAGCAGTCTGTGCTCACGTTAGCTGCCATACCACACTCTAGTTGGGAATAGAAAAATCTCTTGTTCGAGTCCCGACTAGAGTGTATGTTATGATATACTGTACAGTCAGAACACTAGTCGCTAATGCCACCTGTGGGCATCTGTCAGCGCTTCACTGCTACACAGTCCCATGTCTATCTATACTACTTAAATCCTCTCTCATTTTATCAAGGTTAGCTTCTCTGAAGTTCAAAATTCTAGAGTTACAGGAGGTGGGTTTAAAAAATAAAAAATGTAGCTAAAAAATATAAAAAGTGACTGCACTATGAGCACTTGTCCCTAGTGGTTCCACTACCTATGAGCTGCAAATTCTGTCAGGATTAGTACACTAATCCAGACCAGATTTCCCTCTGATACGCTTAGTAACAGCCATTAACCACATCTAAAAATTCCTCTTCACATTTACCCTGACCTGACACTACTTCCCAATTAATAGAGAAGTAATTGAACTACTCACCCATTATTCATCTCTAATTCCTGACAGGCTTGTTTTATGTTTCCATAGAGCATAGTATTTATGTTGCTGTCTGAACCTGGTGGCCTATAGCATACTCCTATATTAAGGCCCTACTCATATTCTCCCAGTAGTCTAATCCAGATGTTCTCACAGGGAATGAGAGAGTTAATTCCTGGAATTTCCTGCACATTGAGATGTTCTTTCACATAAAGGGCCTCTTTTATTTGTTCTATCCTTCCTGATCAATTTGTACCCCTCTACATTATATTCATCCCTGTCCACTGTACTAAGCCATGTTTTAGTAGTCCCAACAATGTCATAAACCCCATTGAACGTGACAGCCTAGAGTTCCAATAAAACCTTTTTGTTTATGCTTCTAGCATTTAAACAAAGGAGCATCAAAGTATTACTTGTACCTTTATTCTCTCCTACACCCACACCTAACTGTGCCAAACCACCTCTATTAACATTATGCTCTAAAAAGTCTTTATTTATGATATCCTCATAGGTGTTATTATGCTTTGCCCTGTTATCTTCCCTCTGTGCCTCCCTATCCTTAATACTAATAATAAATTCCCTTCCCGCCCCCTCAGTCCCTAGTTTAAATATTCCTCCGCTACCCTAAGCATACGCTGGCCCAATGCAGCTGTACTCCTCCTGTTCCATTGTATCTTGTCATGCTTGTGCAGGTCACCCCTGTTCCAAAAGGAGTCCCTGGGCCCTATAAACCTGTACCCCTCTTTCCTACACCAGGTTTGTAGACACCATGCTAAATCTCCATATAAGTTTTTGCTTCCCATTACTAGCATGTGGTACTGGCAGAATTCCTGAAAAGACCACCGTGGAGGCTCCTGATCTTTTTAAAATTAATTCTATGAATTTCTCCTGCAGAACCTCAAACCTACCCTTAACTTTGTAATTGGCTCCAACATGGACCATGACCACTTGATCCATCCCTTCTCTGGCCAGGAGCTTGTTCATGTGTTCCAGGCAGTCTCCAACCTGGGCTGCAGGCAGAGAGCATGCCACCTGAGACGTATTTTCATGTGAACAGACTATACTGCCTAAACCTCTAATAATAGAGTCACCCACTATGACTTCCGCTCTCAGAGGACTGGGCCAGATCCTCTTCCTGCAATGGCTGGAATTGATTGGACACCAGAAACTCCCCTGCCACCCCTGTATATGCGTGGCCTTTTCTATGCTTACACCCTAAATCACCCAACTCTCTCTCTTCCTGCCTGCTGTGGAGACTTCCCCCCCTCCCTGGCCCTTTCTATTAGGGCATAATACAGTATGTACTGTGTATATTCATACACAGACTGACCCAATGTAGCTGTCCACTGATCATAATGTATTTATAACTCCAGGAGACGTGATACAGACCAATATTTATAATGCGGTTAGATCTGACCGAGCATTGTCATTGGCCAAGTAACGTTCTAAGCTGTGCTAAAACCCCCGATATAGGCACACCTATAATGCATTTTAACTGTTCACTTGGCTCTTTTAAAAAAATACAATGTCACTCCACTACAATATTATTACAACCTTTTAGACATTTATTTACTAAATGTCAGGAAAATCCAAAACGTCATGTACATTTTCTTTCAATTTTCAAACTGAATCACCAATATAATGTTGTACGTATAATCCCTCCTTCTCACTGGTGGTATCCTGCACTGTGGCTTTGGTTGCTTACACTGTTCTAGCGGAGTATAAATAATTATTGTCTCACCAGTGTATACACAAAACTCTATCAGCCCAGCCAATTTTATGTACAACCCCAGTTAGTTTTTTTTCACCAAAGTGGTTTACCATGAATGTCAATAACCATTGGCATAGCATACAAACCTAATTTGTATTGTGCTTTAGGAACTAACCTGCATGTGGAGCTGATTATGCTTATTATTAAGTTAGCATATGGCTTTATTTTATATGATTGTAACCTAAAGGAATGTTAGTGCTTTTCCTGCGAGTGTGTTCTGGTTGCATTCACTGTCATTGTCAATATGCTGTTGTGTGCAGTCTGTTAGTGTGTGATCAGATGCTGTGGCAAGGCTAAAGTCTTTATTTTTCTCTCAGATGGCACTGGGATGTTGGGCAGGATTCTCTTTGCCTGGGTGAAAGGGTAAGTGTGACACTGTCACTAATTCACGCACTAATTCCACATTTCAGTCTCTTGGTTTATAAAGCCTTCTCTATAATATGTTGTACTTTTCTCTGTATGTCAGGAGTAAATTGGACTGCGATGCCAAAAAATGGAGGTAAATGTATATTTACACAAATATTAAGAGAGAAGAAAGGCTGTTGGATTTGTCTGCTAAGTATTCTGTATTCATTGCTTATTGTCTCAGGCTGGTAGCTGACATTCTGAATGATATCGCAATGTTCATGGAAATTGTGGCACCCAACTTCCCAGCATTTTTCACTCTCATTGTCTGCACTGCTGGAATATTTAAGGTAAAACTGCATTGCATCACCAAAGTCAAGCTTAACTTACTTGACAATAATGCATGGAACCAAATTGCTAGTATTACTCAGTAGCATTAGTAAAGATATTAGTGTAGTCTTTGGAAATTAACTAGTTGTAGTATAAACTATTATTCCTAGTACTAACTTGTTCCAGTTAAAATATTGTTGTGTTTATTGTAAGAACCCAGGCTTTCAGTGAGTGTGTGTTATAGTATATCAATCCTTGTTCTCATAGTGTACTGTATGTATTTTCATTTACCCTGTCATAGTTGTCAGCATTTGTGCAGTATGAACCTTCTTGTTTTCAGTCAATTGTAGGGGTAGCAGGGGGTGCCACCAGAGCTGCTCTGACTGTACACCAGGCTCGCAGAGACAACATGGCCGATGTTTCTGCTAAAGATGGAAGCCAGGTTCTCTACGATTACTCTTATTATTCAGAAAAAAGTGTCATTATAGGGGTTGTTATAAGGGGATAATATTGTACAGTAACAGACAATAATTTTTAAAATTTTGTGATTTTCTTAATATTGCCAATTTTTTTTTAATGTTTGTCTTCCAATAATTATTCTAGATATTTGCCTTTTGTGCAATGGTTATGATTTTTTTGTGTTGCCTAGTGTAATTAAATGTTTTAATTGTTTGTTCTCATCACCTGTAGGAAACTCTGGTGAATCTGGCTGGATTACTGGTCAGTCTCATCATCATACCCCTGGTCACTGACAACACATTGTGAGTCTCCCTGTACATCCGTTTATCTGTATCTTTCTGTTTTTATCCCTCTGTTCAGTGACAGTAGACTAGTGCTACTCTTGAAATTCAGGTTAAATACTTTTCTTAAAGATACAACGGAAATCAAAGTTATTTCTTGTTTGCTTGTTGCTCCTAAGCAACTGTCCCACATTGACACCTCCCTTATCTATCTAATCTTAGGATTTATACCAACTGCTGTGATTTAACCCATTTACTGGTATGAGGTGATTGACTACATTGTATTTGTACTATACGTAACACCCTGTCTCTTTATCTTAGGTTGACCTTTACTCTCTTCTTCTTCTTCACCATCCTCCACCTCGTGGCCAATTACAGGGCAGTTCGCTCTGTTATCATGGAAACACTCAACGAGGCTCGACTCTTGATTCTGCTTTATCAATATCTACAGGATGGTCTGGTTTTAAGTCCACCAGAAGTCAACCAAAGAGAGCCTGTATTCCCAGGTACATTCTGCTGCTCTGTTACTTCTGTATTTGAATGTCTTTAAATCAAATAAAATGAAAGGAAATGGAAATGACTAAACGAGGGGAGCCAGGGTGTGTCCAAAAAAGACCATATCAGTGTCAGTCCAAAGGAGAGGCTTGGGTGGCTGACTTTGTGCCTCCAAGTTTGTAGCAATAGAATAAATATACAAATAGAGAGCAGAGGCGATTTCCTCCGAATCACGAGTCAAAGTTTAATTTACTTCTATTTATAAGATATTTTTTTCATTGGGCCTACAGTCTTTCTTTGTTAATTGATTGATGGTCTTCCAGATCCATCTACTGTTTCCCTTAGCTTCCTTTATGATACCAATGAAATTACTGGTACAGGCCATTAAAAACGAATTGGTCTTACATTAATCCTGATTTACATGCGATTTTTGTAGCAGAGTCATGCTTCTTCAACAGGCTCCATATGTGTTCGCTTAGCCAGGGGAGATTACTCCTCTTCCG
The DNA here is from genome assembly GCA_029706075.1 of Aldrovandia affinis. Classification (NCBI taxonomy): domain Eukaryota; kingdom Metazoa; phylum Chordata; class Actinopteri; order Notacanthiformes; family Halosauridae; genus Aldrovandia; species Aldrovandia affinis. The sequence goes on along the minus strand of JAINUG010000063.1, from coordinate 4,044,704 downwards.
ACTTTTCTAACAAATTTCTAACAAATTATATTTTACTCATTTTATTGTGTGTCATATTAGTGGTGTATGTTGGCTTGGTAATTACGCAAAACTACTGTCTGTATGCTCCATGGTCCAGTTGGTATGTTCTTTGTTAGGCTGTTTACGATCACAAAATCGAAGTGGAGAGCTGAGTGTTGAGTATTATTATTTTTTTGGGTTGGAGAGTGGAGCTGGGCTGGGTGGGGTGGGGGAGGGGAGGGGAGGGCCCAAACGACAAATTCTGTCCTGGGCCCTGGGATTCCTATCGGCAGCACTGACCACCACTGATTGGTCATGCCGTTGAGGGGTGTATTGCGTGGTTGACGCCCCCCCTTCCCGATGCAGCCGACAGCGGTGGCTTGCACAGTTGGTGCCATCGTGACAAACCCTGACCCATTCAGTATTGTTTCCCCAGATTAGCCATATGGTCTTTATGCCACCTCCCCTGGCTCATCTCCTGGCAGGCCTGTAGGGGGGCCATCATGATAGCCGGCCTCCCGTTGTGCTTCAAGGTGTCTCTAGACAATCGGTCTCCTCTTTGTCTCTGATCAGGATTCATGTGTGCCAAATTCACTGCCAGGATTCATTGGTTTTACAAGTGTGAGGATGGAGTCTTTGTGCTTGTAAAAACACAAAAGTTATTACACACAGTTCAAGACAAACTAGCTTCACTGTCCAATATGTGGCAAAAAAACACAGCAGGGAAGTGCTTGACAGCTGTATCTCAGATATATACATTTTTGCTTCCCCCCTTTACCATACCTCTGGTGGAAAGGGGGAGGATTCCTGGCCTAGTGATTTGAGCATGTTTTAGGTGAGTTTTTCCCGACATCTGTTGATGGAGAACCTTCACAACCATGGAGGTGTTTGGATAGCTCTGAAACAGTTTCCTGTAACCATTCAGGAGGGGCTCCTGATTAGCCCCGTCTTTTCCTAAACCTGTGATTCTCACAGTCCTTACACTTATACTTATCACTAGGTTTCTCTTTCCTATCATTAGGCTGTCCTCAAAAAATAAGAATATTTGTGACGTTAACAGGGGTCAGCTGTGAATGTCAAAAAAAGAGAGAAAAAGTTCAGTTCACTAAATTTAGTAGTTAAATGTCATCATCACAGAATTTGTGACAATTGACAGGTAGTGTTTTACCATTCATGTTAACAGGGAAATAGTTTTCCAGAATTGATTCAAGGACATCTGGGTGTTTTCCTCTCAGTATACTGTGTCCCTCTGATGTTCAGCGTGGAAGTCCTCATCAAAGCCTGGAACTGAGTCAAATGGGAGATGCTGAATATCAAGAGTGGAAACTTGTTTGGGGTCACATTACTTGGATAAATTTGTGGTCTGGTTGACTGAACCAGGGTTTATTTTTCAGTTGATCAGTGTTGTAGTATGCCAGGAGTTTCCTGTATTTTTTGGCGAGTGCCGTCTCGGCACTGTCACTGTCGACCGTAACTCCGGTACTCCAGAGCCACTCCTATAAGCAGCAAACTTCCTGTCGGCTTCCCTCCCCCCTCCCTGGGGCGGACAGCCAATTGCCGCCCCCTAGTGACACTCCCGACCAGAGCAGACTGTGGTGCGGCCGGTGGAATTGAACCAGCGTTGAATGTTGTAACCACTAGACCACCTGGGAGGCCCGGTTTGTCTCTAATTTTGTTGTGTTTTTATGCATTTACAGTTTATTGTTCTGTTTGTGCTGTGAACCTGATGTGCAAAGTTTGAAACTTGTTCATGATCTGCTTCAGTGTAAGTTTCATGGATTCTACATTTACAACTCTGGATCCATTTGATGATATCAACCAGACTTGTGCCAATGTGCACAATGAGGGAAAGCTATTCCTTTAACTGGGTTTTCTTCAACAGGGTCTGAAGCTGCTGTAATGCTGCAGTGTGTCATCTCACATTTCCCTCTCCACAAACCCTGATTAATCGCAGAGGTGCTCTGAACGGTACCTGGTGGCAGTAGCCCATCTTCCCCATCAGGTTTTGCAGGGTTCAGGAGGCTGCCTGATTGCTGCAGAACAACCCTTCTTCACAAACGTATCTCTCGGATATTCTGTGAATCTGGTTTCCCTGCTTGGACAAGGCTTGAAAACTTGTTTCACTGTGGTCACAACCTGGTCAACATCAGGAAAATGATCTGCCCATATATTACTAGCCAGGGCCACAAAGTCAGCATTGCAGGTCAAGTGCACTAAATTTGGAAACAAGCTCCGAAGCATGTAATTGTAAGCCTTAATCATATAGCTTGCATCATCTGAAACAAACCCAACCACGTCTCAATGGGTGATCATTCTTGCAAAACAAATAAAATGTGCACTCCATAAACATGGAGCTGTGGATTCTGCCACACTGCTAGATTACTTAATCAGTTCTTAAATTTCCTGCGTATGCTGATCAGCAGTACCAGGTAAATAATTGCGAAGATGAGATGCTTGAGGGATAATTGTGCTGTTTGACATGCTTGCAATGAACACAATTTTGGATGATCCACCTTATCCAGAGGGATATTTGCCCCAACAAATGCCTCAATTAAATTGTAAATTAAATTGTGCTGCAGCTGCTTTGCCTTAGGCTTTCTGAAAAATTATTCCGCCTTGTTAAGTGCAGACAGTTGCTTTTTGTGTGTTAGTGACTGCAAATGGTGATCAATTATAGCCTTATGCTTATGGTCTAACGACAAGTTGCAAGTTCTGCAAAACATATTACACCAGTCTGTGTGCAATATACCAGGGGTATATTGTTTTACTCTGTCATCTACAGAGATGCATATACTGTAGCTGCTTGCACTTCCATCTTTCACAACACATGTTTAAATGTTTAAAAAGTAGACCATTTCATTTTATAGTTGTAATTGTAATAATTATCATGTGTCTGTGCCGATTGTTTATTGAAGTCATCTCCAACCATGGATATTTGATTCCCACCCTCTTTTGCAAAGAATATTTTACCTTTTCTTGGTGTACATTTTAATTTATTTTCCAAAACCCCAGTGTACTCATATAGCTTAATTGATTAGATGAGTGGTCATGTAATTGAGTGTTTAACGGGATGATTTGAGCAATTTCATTGTTGTTTGAAACACCTTGGTGGAGTTAGAGGCTTGTTCGGTTTCCTGTGCTAGGGTTCCAAACTGCATGACAACAAGTCATTAAAAAGGAAAGACCTTATTTATAATATTTAATATGGTCTGGCTTAGCACAGGCATGGTATCTACCATTGAGGACACCAAGGTCATAACATCAGTAGTCTACTAGTCAGAATCTGAGTTGTATTATTATTATTTTTTAACATACTGATTTAGTGTAATGCTGAATAAAAGTGGTGAACTACTGTACATAAAATTAAAGCTGTTACTACAAAATCTTTGCTCAGCAAAGATGATGCAGTGACGCTTGGGACGACTTTGCTGCACAGCAGGAGTTGTAACTCAGACTGCTGGTCTGAAGCCAAATGAAGCATGATGTAGGTGTAGAGATCTCTCACATAATAAAAAAGTTGACTGCTTGTATTCTAGCCAGATTAGTGCCCCAGGGCACCCTGGTGGCCATGCCACCCAGGAAATGGGAGTTAATTGTAGTGGGGGATTCTATAATTAGAGGTATAGACAGTATAGTCTGTTCGCGGGAAAAGGAATCTCGCATGGCATGTTGCCTGCCCTGGTGCTCAGGTTGGAGACCTCCTGGAACACGTGGACAAGCTCCTGGCCAGAGCAGGGGTGGATCCAGTGGTCATAGTCCATGTTGGAACCAATGACATAGGTAAGGGTAGGTTTGAGGTTCTGCAGAACAAATTTACAGAGTTAGGATCAAAGTTAAGGGGCAGAACCTCCACGGTGGTCTTCTCTGGAATTCTGCCAGTACCACATGCTAGCAAAGGCAAGCAGAATTGTATATGGAGATTTAACACGTGGCTACAAACCTGGTGCAGGAAAGAGGGGTACAGGTTTATGGGGCACTGGGACTCCTTTTGAAACAGGGGTGACCTGTACAAGTGGGACGGGCTAAACTTGAAAATTCCCAAGATGCAAGAAAGTAATCCTAAGAAGTTTTTTCAATATTGTAGTAGAAAAAGGAAAGTTAAGGATGAGGTTAAGTGCATTAAGAATAAGGAAGGAACTTTGGTTTATAATAATAAGGATATTGCTAACACACTAAACAGTTACTTTGTTGAGAGCTTTACTAGAGAAGAGGTTATAAATATGCCTAAATGTATAGACAAGGTACAGAATGTTTTGGAGGACTTTGAGATACAAAAACTACAAATACTTAAGACAAATAAGGCAGCAGGCCCGGATGGCATATATCCCAGAGTACTCAAAGAACTTGGGGAAATTATATATAAACCATTGACAGATATTTTAATTCAATCCATAATCACTGGAGAAATACCTGATGACTGGAAGCAGGGTAGTATAATTCCAATATATAAGAAGGGGGATCGTACTGACCCAGGGAACTATAGGCCTGTCAGTTTAACTTGCATCGCATGTAAAATGCTGGAATGTATTATTAGGGATAAGTTGGAATCATTCTTGTAAAATAATAGTATTTTAAGGGAGAGCCAACATGGCTTTCTCAAAGGGAGGTCATGCCTAACAAACCTCCTGGACTTTTTTGAAGAGGCTACAACGTGTGTTGACCTGAACCAGGCTTATGATATTATATGTTTGGACTTTCAGAAAGCATTTGACAAGGTACCACATGAGAGGCTCATTGCTAAAATGAATTCAGTAGGAATTGCAGGAGTAGTTTCAGAGTGGGTTCATAATTGCCTGCAAGGGCGAATACAAAGAGTAACAGTAGGTGGGGCTGTATCTGACCTCGGCGCTGTGGGCAGTGGTGTCCCGCAGGGATTGGTGCTGGGACCTCTGCTCTTCCTTATTTACATAAATGATCGTGATATGGACGTTTGTAGGAAAATAGTCAAATTTGCAGATGATACTAAACTTGGGGTTTGGCAAACAGTTTGGAATCGACTAAAGTAATCCAATATGATTTAAACAAAATCCAAAAATGGGCAGATACATGGCAGATGACATTCAATATTGCTAAATGTAAAGTTATGCATGTGGGAAATAAAAACATTAGACAGGAGTATTTAATGGGAGGAGAAAAGTTAGTAGGTGTTCAATTTGAAAAAGACTTAGGAATTGTAGTTGATCAAAGCCTATCTGCATCAAAGCAGTGTGCTACAGCAGTGAAAAAAGCCAACAGGATGCTGGGATACATAGCAAAAAGTATTGAGTATAAATCAAAGGAGGTTATATTAATGTTATATAATGCCTTTGTCAGACCTCATTTAGAATTCTGTGTGCAGTTCTGGGCAGCGCGCTACAAGAAAGATATAGAAGTTCTTGAAAAAGTCCAAAGAAGGGCAACTAAACTGATACCTGGTATGAAAGGTAAAAGTTATGATGATAGACTTAAGGCACTCAATCTATTTAAGCTTAGCAAACGGAGACTTAGGGGGGATTTGATTGAGGTTTTTAAATTCATAAAATGGATTAACAGTGAAATACCAAAGATTTTTTAAGATAAGTGGGGTCAGCAGAACAAGAGGCCACAGGTGGAAATTAGTTAAAGGCTAATTCCGCACAGATATTAGGAAGTTTTTCTTTACACAGAGAGTTGTCAATGCCTGGAACAGCTTGCCAGGTCGGGTAGTAGAGGTAGAAAAATTTGGTCTATTCAAGGCCAGGCTAGATATAGTACTAGATACTCTTTAGATTAGGACATGACGAGCCTCGATGGGCCGAATGGCCCGTTCTCGTCATTATGTATTCTTATGTTCTTATTCATCTCCAGAGACCATCTATCGATAGCTACTTTCTCTGTAGTTTTGTGTAGTCGTTAGCCAAACGTAGCTGTCTCTGTCTAGCTGACTGTTACACAAACCACTTTTTAGTCATACTTTACAGTGGTGATAGGCAAATTTAGGCTAATGTTAGCTAATTCATTCATTCATTCATATTCATTTTGAGAAACAGGATGCTCAAGTGTTAGTAAAATGCTTGTATTTTACAAGGTTGTCATTTGAAGTAGTGTGAATAAAATCTCCAATTTGGTAGAACGCTCTAGTTTCTGGGAAGTTTGTTTAAGGGCACAGGTATGGTCAGTAAACTAGGGTTCAAGTTTCTTCTGACTGCATTTTTTCCTCTTAAGAGGGGCAACAGAATCAAGCTATTCTGCAAGATGTGATTTACCCCATCTATTAATTAAATGATCAATTGACAAAAACCTGTTTTAATCCTCATTTGATCATAAGGACTTGGGGAGTTTATATATTTTGAAGCTGTCAATGAATTAATGTAGCATCTGGGATGGCACCGAGGTTCAGATTTAATAAGACTATTTACCCAAAATTCAAAGGTAATCAAAAAGTGATCCAATAGTATAGGGTTGTCGGGAGACACAATACGATTCTCAACATCAATGCCATAGGATAACACTAAATCTGAGGTATGTTTGTGGTTCACACACATTTTGAATAAAACCAACAGAGTCAGTAATATCTGCAAAAGCCAATCCTAGCGAGTCACTATCCTTACCCACATGTTGAAATCTCCAACAATCACAACTTTATCTGTCAGTTGCCAAGCTTGATAGAAACTCATACGGTCCAGCTGATTTATAAAAAGTTACTTAAAGGAAGGACTGAAATGGAGCTATTTTTTGACCGTACAGAATCCATAACAAGTACTGCAAAAGTACTCAAACATTTCAAAACGTTTGGTGTTGAACCGTGATAAAATCGCAGTGCTGCGTAAGCTCCACCAGGGGGCATAGCACTAATGTCTGGGTTATCGAAACTCCCTGATGCGTCCGGTGTTTGTAAAAATGAAAAAGGTTCCAGACTATTTTCTGCGCCAATTCACACTGATGCTAAACATATTGCACTCCATGCAGCAGACGAGAGAGGAAGCCATCAAGTGCGCTATTATAAATGTGTTTCTTTGATGGGACAAAAACCCAGGGTTGGAGTCTTAAATTTGAAGACCCATGCAGATGAGGTGTGGATTAGGAAAAAAAGAAAAAAAGTCTTGCAGCCAAAAAAAAGGTATTTTAGTGATTGTATAGTAAAAAAGTTATATTTCGTTAAGGAACAACAGCGAGTAGTAACACGCTGGTGTAAAAACTCCCAAGTTCAAAGTTTTTACTTACAGTTGTTGGCTGGATGGCTATGCCTTAATACACTGCCCGTCCCAAAAAAAAGTCACACACTCTAATATTTCGTTGGACCGCCTTTAGCTTTGATTACGGCACACATTCGCCGTGGCATCGTTCTGATAAGCTTCTGCAATGTCACAACATTTATTTCCATCCAGAGTTGCATTAATTTTTCACCAAGATCTTGTATTGATGATGGGAGAGTCGGACCACTGCGCAAAGTCTTCTCCAGCACATCCCAAAGATTCTCAATGGGGTTAAGGTCTGGACTCTGGTGGCCAATCCATGTGTGAAAATGATGTCTCATGCTCCCTGAACCACTCTTTCACAATTTGAGCCCGATGAATCATGGCATTGTCATCTTGGAATATGCCCGTGCCATCAGGGAAGAAAAAATCCATTGATGGAAAAACCTGGTCATTCAGTATATTCAGGTAGTCAGCTGACCTCATTCTTTGGGCACAGAACGTTGCTGAACCTAGACCTGACCAACTGCAGCAACCCCAGATCATAACAGTGCCCCAACAGGCTTGTACGGTAGGCACTAGGCATGATGCATCACTTCATCCGCCTCTCTTCTTACCCTGATGCGCCCATCACTCTGGAACAGGGTAAATCTGGACTCATCAGACCACATGACCTTCTTCCATTGCTCCAGAGTCCAATCTTTATGCTCCCTAGCAAATTGAAGCCTTTTTTTCCAATTAGCCTCACTGACAAGTGGTTTTCTTAAGGCTACACAACTGTTTAGTCCCAATCCCTTGAGTTCCCTTCGCATTGTGCATGTGGAAATGCTCTTACTTTCACTATTAAACATAGCCCTGAGTTTTACTGTTGATTTTTTATGATATGATTTCACCAAACGTTGAAGTGATCGCCGATCACGATCATTCAAGATTTTTTCACGACCACATTTCTTCCTCGAAGATGATGGTTCACCACTATCCTTCCAGGTTTTAATAATGTGTTGGACAGGTCTTAACCCAATTTTAGTAGTTTCAGCAATCTCCTTAGTTGTTTTCTTTGCTTGATGCAGGCCAATAATTTGACCCTTCTGAAACAGATTAACATATTTTCCACGACCACAGGATATGTCTTCCGACATGGTTGTTTAAGAAATGAGAAGCTACTCACTGCATCAGTTAGGGTTAAATAACTTGTTGCCAGCTAAAACACATTAATCACTGCAGTAATTATCCAATGGAAGGCTCTTACCTATTTGCTTAGTTAAATCCATATCACACGGTTCTGTCACAATACACTTTCTCGGTTTCAGAGTTCAAGAAGAGGGTCTCCATAAAACTTGGTGTAAGACTGGGAGAACTGGTTTTCAAGTAAGCGCATGCATCCCCTTTGTCTTTTTCTTTACTGTATAGTTAATATAAATTTGTGTTTTACTCTGCAAATCTGTTAGGCTATATACATTTGTTTGTATTATATTATATTGTATTGTATTGTATTGCAATGTATTTTTTCAAGTTTTGTTAATATGTAAATAAAACAGATTTTGTCTTAAAATATAACCACATTCTGTTTCTGTCTGCACAGCCCAGAGGAACTCCAGTTGGCTTTGAAACACAATAACAAGCCATACCTGATTGGAGTCAAGCATGGTGTGTATGTGTGTGAAAACTCTCTCCCTTTCATTGTTAGCATTAATATTTTACTGAAGTACCCATCACTCACTCACTACACACAGGCGCTATTTAACACAATCCCTGCTCCTCTCCTAGGCTCAGTGTGTGTGTGTTTGGGTGAGGACGTGTCTGTGTGTGAGGAAATCAAGGCTGCCTGTCAGGCAATGTGTCTATGTGCAGTGCTACACTCTCCTTTGCCATCAGACGGGGCTTTTAAATCACTTGCAGCTGCACATAGACAAGGTAAGTTGTTACAAAATTTGTTCTGGGTGTAAAATCTGAAATCTGAAAATATAATAATGATTAATGTTTATCACTGTATCCTGTCTTTCTCATACTCTGGCATCTCTCCCCCTCCTTAAGGTCCTTGGGAATTGGTGACCGAGAGTCACAAACTGATTGACCAGATTTTCCCCCTGTTCTTTAAAGGTAGGCTGCTTCATTCTGCTATTACCAAGGGACATTCGTAAGTAGTCAGGCCATTCCACAAAGCAACAAACAAATACATATACATTTGCATCCAAATCACTTGGTACCTCACTCCATTATGTTGTGTTCCATAAATGTTGGCATCCATGTAATAATGTAGTTGTTGTACATATGAAAACACATGCACTACTATACAGTAATACCCTTTACACATTAACTGAGAACAAAGAAATCAAATTACAATGTGTAACTCACGGTTGTAAAACATGACAGTTGTGTAAAACAAGTACCACTGTCTGGGCACTACACAGGAACATCATGGACAGTAATGTTTCATAGTTCAATCATGAACACCAAGTTCCATCAATATCATCCTGCCTACAGCAATCTTTTATTTGTTCAACAAAATGTGAAATAAACAATAAGATATCAGTGTTTAACAATGCAAAGTTGGTATTTATTTTAATCAAATTAAGCATGAAATTAAGTAATACAAATTACAGAATATACAAAATTACGATCTTGCAAACTAGCAGTGATGGCATCCAGCAGACAAGCTGGGTTGATTGCAGTGTACCTTTAGTTGCAGACTAACACAGGTTTTTCTTGAAACTTTTATTTCCCAGATGTAGAACAAGATCAAGACCAAATTGCCTTCAACTTCAACTTGTCTAGTTTAGTGTTGATCCCGATTGCAGTGTGCTTTAAATGCCACCTATAGGCTACTGAAGTTGTGTATTTTATCCACCTTTCTTCACCAGGAATCTATAGCTGGTGTCTTCATGAAGCATTTGCTTTAAAATGTTCATTTAAAAAATAATAAATATATTGTGATGTTAAATTAACAATTAAGTGCAAGCTTGTAGACAGCAGTGTGAAAAGAAGCGGTGACATCACATGTTTTGGAGGAGAGCACGTGCTTGTCTATGCTCTCCCGATTTGACAGGAGACATTGCAGTTTGCGCGGCTTAGAATACGACTGGGCATTCCTAATTGGGAGAAAAAGGGTTAATTCCTTTTTTATTATTTTTTACAATTTTTTATTACCATTGCTGTTTTATTCCATTGATTAATTAACAAGTTACACTGGTTTGGGATGACAAACAATTCCCACAATCGGTAGCTTTATGCAGTGCATGTGCTTGTCACAATACAATTCTCAATAGCCTGCTGACCGTACGCAGGATCCAACTACCATGAATGATAAATCAAAGTTATATTGTCGTTATTAACAGCTGTTCATTCACGTTTATTAACTGGTTACCAGATGTATTATTGTATCAGATGTATTATTCATTGCTATAATTAATACTCAAAACGTAAACAGGACTAGCAGGAGATTTGCTGCGAATCTGTACACTGCTCTCGAGTTTCCCTAAACGTAATGCGTAACTAAACCTGTGCTAGTACAGTACTTTGGAAACCCACCTTAATACAATGCTGCGTACTAGGAAACAAAAGTACACTGCAATTGACCCACAAGCTTTGGTTATACTTCTGAATTTGAGCATATTGAGAGATGGTCATTGGCAACATATAAACACAACAGATATGTAAAGGATCCAAATGAAGTACAAACGAAGGGGCTTTGCTTTGAGCGGCCAACAACACCACAACCTTTGTATTGGAGGCATTGGATAACATACAGTGGTAATATTGAAGCCTAAAATGTTAGTGGTTTATTTTGTGTAGCTTTTTTGTTAGTGGTTTTTTATTTTGTGCTCTCAAGCATTTATTGATTTAAAGTATCAATTTGACCAGTGTGGATATCATGTCACCTCCCCTATCTCTGGAGATTTACAGATGGAATCCTTCAGTCAGTGCTATAACTGCAGGCCCCTGTATTTCAGGTCTGAAGGCCAGTGGGTGGCAGGTGGACCGTACACTATTGGACTGGGATGAGTGGCGGGTGGACTGGAGGAAGAAAAGTGAATGATGTATAGAAAAAGATGGCGACTAGGTGATACTGAAGATGGTTTAAAAGCCTGAAAGTACTCCGTATCTGCACGCAGGCAGTAAACACAGCAGACATGTTTGTGTCTACATGGACATCTGGGCCATCAAGGTCCATTGTGAAAAGGACAAAACAGCTCTTCCCCCAAAGCAGTGTGTTATTGAATTAAATCCTGTATATCTTTGGGTTTGTAAATCCTTTTGATGAACTTGTAGAAACAATAAATTCATAAATTACATTGTCCCCCTTTCAAAGTGTCCTACAGATGTGATCGTCCTCTGTTTCCTTCCGTTCCTGTTTCAAAAGGCTGCACTTATGTTTAAGATACAGTACAGAGGCAGGCTTCACGATAAGGCAATGAAAAGTAGTTACAGACAATGAATATCATATTGTGCTGAGTCTTATGCACCACGGTTTTATTAAACCGCTTATCTAGCAAATAGTTACAGAAAAGATTTACTTTTCAAAAGAGTATTTCACTGTAGCATGCCCTTTATTACAGGACTTGCACAAAAAAATGCATTGTAATTAGTTAAAGTAGCAGTCCGACCAAAATCCATAATTGAATGATGTACTACTTACTACACGTGCTGTCAATTCATCCACATGATGCTGTTAATACCTTTGCATTCATGTAATCTTTACTCCAGGCATTTAGCAGACGCTCTTATCCAGAGCGGCTTACACAACTTTCACTTACCTTTACACAATCCATTTATACAGCTGGATATTTACTGAAGCAATTCAGGTTCAGTACCTTGCTCAAGGGTACAATGGCAGTGTCCCACCTGGAGAATGAACCTGCAACCTTTGCGTTACAAGCCCAGTTCCATTATAGTACACTACCGCCTATCTGTCCATTTCCCTGTGAGCGTCCAAATGTCAAATAACTGACAAAGACAACGTACACACATATCATCAGATGACAGACCTTCAATTAATGTTTGGCTTAGCTAGCTGGAACGTGAAGGGATGGGTTCTGAAGGACTATTTTCTAGTCTGGATGGCCAGCTTTTGAATGAGTAAGTAACGCTGTCTCTGTTTTGTAATGTTCTCTGCCTTGCAAGCTAACTTAGCTAGCTAGTTATTAGAAACTGAATGACACAAAGTTAATGTTAACGAGTTAATTGGTCAGCTATAATGGTGAAGTTTATCTATTCATAGCCACTTTATCTATTCATAAAAACAATAAGATATGTTGCTAGCTAACGTTAGCCATATATCTTCCGATATCTGCCAGGTGGATGAATGGACAAGACATACTGTATAGTGAGTAGTATGCTACATCATAGAATTATGGATTTTGGTCAGAGTGCTCCTTCATTGTATTGTGTACAAGATATCGACTTAATTATGAAGTAAATTTGTTTTGATCATTGTTATATAACATTACATAAAATATACCAAGTGCTACTGGTATTGACAAATTGCCATTAAAAAGTATTTTTTCTCAGCTTTAATTGATATCAAACAAGTTTCTATATTTGTGAAATTATAGATTTAAAGTTCAGTTTTTATGACACCAAACTACCTGGCCCTCCAAATGTATGACCCCTCTCATGCTTCTGAATTTAACAAATACTCACTCTGGACTTTAGATAAGAGTAAATTATGCCATTTTTGAACATTCAATCTACCATACCATCATATCGATGACTGACACCTGATGATTATAAAACACTTTAAAATGTCAAAAAACTAAAACAGTACCACCTCAACAACAATGCTGTTAGTTTATTGTTCAATATAAAACACTGTATACCTGGCTCTGATATAGCCTACCTCACACATTCCCCCATGTCTGTTGCAAATGTACTGTTTCAAAGAGATAATCCAGGTCATAAAGTGAATAGACACAGAATTCACACCAGTAAGGAGTCTCCAACATGAGTTTTCTGATGTCTTTTAAGGTTTTCGCCACGACTGAAACTCTTCCCACAGTGGGTGCAGTGGTATGGTTTCTCCCCAGTGTGAACTCTCTTGTGTTTTTTCAGGTCACCAGCCTGACTGAAGCACCGCCCACACTGCACACAACAGTAAGGTTTCTCTCCTGTGTGACACCGCTGATGTATTCGGAGGTTTGCGACACGACTAAAGGTCTTCCCACAAAGGAAACATATGTGCTGTTCCTCCTTCCTCTTATACTGTTTGTGTTTTTTACCGTCTGACAGAGATCGAATCATTTTTCCAAATCTGAATCTTTTCCCAACGGTGCTGCGTTCTGGTTGAATGTAGGTCTGGCCATGAGACGCATGATAATGTTCTGGATTTGGTTCTTCCCGTGCCATGTTGCCCACTGTGTCTGCACAATCATAAAAGGGGATCTGGACTGTGTGCTGTTCCGTCATGGAACACTCTGGCGGTTCCGATTCCATTTTAATTTCATCAGAAGTCAGACTTGGTAGTGTACCTGAATTGGAAGTGCTGGGAGATAGCTTGTTGGGAATATTCACAGTGTGGACAGAGTCCAAGTCAGAGTCATTTTTCAGACTGTGAGTTGTGAATATTGACTGGGCTGTGTCAGACATTTGGGCTGCGCACTCCGATCCCAGTGTATTTAGGCCCAGTATGTCGCACTCGACCTCTGAGTCTGCCGAGTGATCAGAATCCAGACGTCTCAGGTCCTCTTCTCTCTGTCTGTTCCTCTTCAGCCTAATGAACTCCGCTTTCTGTTCATTCACTGTGAGCTCTGTGTCCTCCCTCAGACTGGAGCCCCACTCCTGGTCACAGTGTTGCTGCTCAACGGGAGACCTTCCCTCAGAAGCAGAGAGAGAAAGAGGGTGTGCAGTTCCTGGAGAGAGATGTGTGAACAAGACCCATCAGCCCAGGGAGAGAAAGGATTAAGACTTCCTCAATGTTAAAAGCATACCAAAAAAACTCAAATTAACCTCTTTCACAAAGAAATTCTGTATATAAATCAAATTCAGACATAATACTATTTCAGTAAACAAAATATGTTTTTCTGAACAATTGTATTAGAAATGTGGGTTTGGAAATGTCTGAATTTTTGGGCCATAAAATACACCTCATTACTTATATAGTTTATTTTATACGATCTCTTTTGTTCGTCTTTATCAAGGGAGTGAATAAAAACGGAGCCTACTGTAGTAATGCCAGTAAGGGTGCTTATTATAAAATGGTTTGATGAAGGATGTCTGCAGATCATAAGAGTAGTGTTTTCCAGATCAAAGCTTGAAAGTGAAAGTGCATGCCCAGGACCGGTCTCTGCTCTCTGGCCTCACCTGTGCTCACTCTCTTCACCACCTCCTGGAGTTCCCGCAACCTCCGTTTCAAACTCTCATTTTCTCTCTGTGTCCTGGCTGTTTCCTCCTGGTACTCGGACACCGCCTGGCCCACCACATCCAATACCTCGTGCACGGCCACAGCCAAAAGCTGGGCCACACTGGCATTCAAACGCTCTATCTTAGACATTCTCCAAACCTCCTAAAAACAAAATGAAGAGAAAATGATTACACACATACACTTATATGCTTCATGACTTCTGTTTTGACCAGTAGTTCATAATTAATCATCTAATTACCACAAATGAAGCTTCTATACATGTGGATTTACTTTGAGGTAAATTGTGTCAACACTTTGTAACTTACTGTTCTACTCAACAGTGGGGTCAGACAAAAACATTTCATACCCTTGTTTGGGGTCAAAACTCCTTACTGCTTTGAGAAATTAGTTTTGTTTTTGCTGATAATGTTTCAGTGTTTGATCCAAGACGAATGTCCCACTGACATTTTATATAAATCGAACAATTGGTCCCCCAGATTTTTTTTTTTTTTCTCAAAAGAGTCAGGTACAAAATGTCTCAGCTGATTGCATCTCCCCATGTGGGCCTAGATCAAACCTGGATCAAATCTGGATCAAACACTGAAACCTTGTCAGTAGCATAGCAATGTCCCTACTCCTGTAATTCAACATGCAGCTGGCTAGCATGAACTGTGTAGCTTTAGCTTGCTGTTGATCAAACTTTGACAAAACTCCTCTCAGTCCTAAAAGAATCATGCAAACCTCTGATATTGATTATGATGGAACAAGTGACATCCTAGATCAGCATTCCTACATGGAGACACTTCATGAATACTGGCTCAGATCAGCATCTCCCTTGCATGGAATTTAGGACTATGTAACATGCACTAGAGTAATGAACGTTATTGAGCTGCTGGCTAAAGTAGCAAAATTATTTTGTTCATTTGTATAATGTGGGTTCTCTCTCTCTCTCCCTCCCTCCCTCCCTCCCTGAACGTCTTGAGCTGCTGGCTAAAGTAGCAAAATTATTTTGTTCATTTGTATAATGGGATAAATAATTTCCTCCCTCTCTCTCTTTGTGGGATAAATAATAAAACTCCCAGTCATCAGACCAAAATATCCAGTGGACCTCTCTCCGGCATTACCAAGATGGACGTCTTTAGGTTTGAGCTGTCCTTATAGGTCTGATTGCGGAATTCCATTTTACACTCTGCACTCTTCCAGATTTCAGTTTGTATATAGTTATAGTATATAGTTTGTAAAACAAACACAAGGATGATTAGGTTTGTTGCCTAGTGGCAGGCAACACTCCCCCATCCTGTCAGATCAGCCATTTTGCCCAGATCCCCTCTCCCCCTTGTTTGTGTCTGGTCAGTTTGACAAATATATTTACTTGATTGGATGAAAGTGTCAGGGCAGGAATAATTTGACCTTAATAATTAATAATGAATTAATCTTATCTAGACTGATTGACAATGTTTTCAATGGGAGGGACTACTGGGAAAATGTTTTGCTTTATTTTTCCCCCTAGAGTTGCCAGTTGCACACCTGATATACCATCTTGGCAGGGTTTGATGGTTAGTTATATCACTTTTAGAAAGAGTTTATTTGTAGGAAAGTGAGTTAATTGTATTCCCTGTTATTTGACACTATTGTAAGAGTTTTTGCGTTAAAATAAGTTATCCCTTTTGTCCTTTCATCCCTCCAACCAAGCTGATGATGTTATTAAAGCCTTAATACTGCATGGCTATTATAACACTCCAGTAGAACACAGATCTCAGTCCTTCCTCTCTCTGTCCATCCATCCATCTATCCATACTTTGATCCAGCTGATGTTATCATTAAAGCCTTACTACTTCATTGCCATAGAATAATTTACAAAGCTAAATGTTTTATATCTCTATACACAATGGGCCCTATTTTGGTGAATTAGGACGGTGTCGGTGGGGTGAAGATGGTGGCGCTTTCTAACGCAATTTCGTGATTTAGGACAATGCGCACCTCCAATTGTAAAATGTAATTAACTTTCAAAAAATGCATGTGGGTGTGGTGGGGGGGTTTGGTTTCATAATGGCCAATCAGAACACCAATTTTCTATCCCTTTAAATACCAGTGTGCTAACGCTATAGCAAACTGGCAATTTCCTGACATGGATGACGCTTCTCAAAAGAAGGTGCGGGAGGTGTGGAAAAGTTGGCGCGTGAATGTAATTGTAATTGTTAAATGGAAAGCAATAAATAAAAAAACTCACAACTGCAACTAGGCCTGTTTAAAATGTATGTTCGTCATGCAGTAGGCCTACATGCGTCACCTTGGAGTGTGCATCACAAACCCCCTGGATATTAATGGAGTGGACCCCCTTCCGATGCACATAAATTATACCGTGATCAGATGGTGCCCAAGACCCCAGGGAATCCACATCGCGTATAAAAATCCTGTTTCTGCTGGCTGTCGGGTGTAGGAAGAGTAATAAACTAATTTGCATGTTGGACAAGACTGGAAGAAACTGCATGTACAGCTGGACTGATAGCCGTCTGGCCAACACCAGCTACCAAACCCAGGGTATAGCTCACGGTATCGCCTTCGGTGTCCAATTATGTACTCCATTTTCTGTAGTGCAAATTGAAAGAATAAAACCCTTTCACATAAGAAAAACAATGTGCATACAAACATATATTTATTTAACAGGTGTATCTTACTGAACGGTAGGATGGATGGCCTGCTGGCTTTCATGACCATGCATTGAATAACCACAAGCTTTTAGCTTATAGTTATTCGTTTTCAGCTTAATTGATTACAGCTTGCAAGTTACCCATGGATTGGATGATTTGCCTCAACGTGGGGGGAAATTCACAATATTCACAAAACATTCTCATGTGATTTCAGATAACCCTATGTTCATATGTGCGCATCAATGAAGTCACCAAATTGCACAGAGCGCCAGCGTTTGCGTTAAGAGGTGCTCTAGTTGGACGTTAACGCAAACTCATTATTTGACACCAAACTTGCATAGTGCCGACTGTTTTCATTGTCACACCCCTACTTGCGCTGCCCAACCCATAGTCGCGCAAACGCCTTCATTGCGCACTACGAAATTGCCAAACTTGGCAGAGATGGGAAATGTTCCATTTGCGACAGATGAAACTGGCAATTCGCCAGTGCTAGGGCATAACACCGCTTAGCACCGGCACGAAAATAGGGCCCAATATGTTATATCCACCCTATTACTACAACTTACTACATCCTCTCTCTATCTATCCATCCATATATTCCTTCATCCCTCCATCCAAGCTGATGATCTAATTTATAACATACTACTGCAAGGCTATTATAACTGTCTGAAATACTTTATTAAGTATTGTATTAAAACAAAGTATTATAATATTTAAAATATTATGCAAAAAAAATGTATACTCTCCATAAAATCTCTACATGCACATCAACTCTCCATAATGCCATTTCTAAGCTTTTAAAATTCACCGGAGGCAAGCTAACTAATGTTTGAAAATGAAACTTTCCTTTCTAGTTATTATTCCAGTTCTTCCGGACACATCTCCCCCTACAGTTTTTAAACTAGACATACCAAACTCTGCTATGATACACTGCAGAATTCCAACGTTGCAGTTATACAGACAAACTAAGAACAGAATTACTATGGTAATACAATTCTGTCAGTCTACTAAGCCCTATACTCATTAGGAAGTTAACTAACATTACCAACCGAATATCTCTCCATATACAGGTAACTGCCAAAATAAAGGAAATTAAGTATACAAAGTATATTGAAAGCTGGTGCTTCCACACAGGTGTGGTTCCTCAGTTAATTAAGCTAATTAATATCTCATCATGCTTAGGGTCATGTACAAAAAAGCTGTACAGGCCCAGTTGCCCATTATTATGGCTACCATGGCTAGAAGAATAGACCTCAAGAGACTTTGAATGAGGGGTGATTGTTGGGGCATGTTTGGCAGGAACTTCAGTGATGAAGACTGCTGAATTTGCTGATGTTTCACAAGGAACAGTGGCTAAGGTGATGTTGGTATGGAAGTCAAGTTGGTATGAAAGATATCATCAACTAGGGGCAACTGTGGTCAAAGTGCATACTCCTCGACCGTGATGTTCATACAATAGTTTGGAGGATTTATAAGTAAATGCTTGTTCAATAATAAAAATGTTGCATTTATTAGCTTACTCAGGCATCTTCACAAAGTTCTCATCTTGGTTTGTCCGAAAGCATTCATTGTGGATCACAAAAATCCTTGTTAGTTGCAGCTCTATATTCTCTCCAATATGCAGATGCTTTGTCTTGAACTGTATGCTGTCACATAAAGCCCATTTTGTGTAGCGGGAACGCCGATTTCACCCCTGGCCACCACCCTGCATTGTAGTGGTGTGCAGTATGTCAGCGAACACATCTTTTTGAACAAATCTTGGAAACGAACTGAGTACTGAATCACCACTCAATTGCATGCATGTACACTTGCATGCGCGTCAAGCCAAAGTTAGTCTTATAGCTTCACCCTTACTCACTCATGTCATGACCACACAGCTTGTGATTCCTTTCACTGAACTAACAAAATGGCTGGTCAGTTCCTGAGACACAGTGACATGGGACCAGTGAATAAAGCAAACTATGAGATCATTAATACAATGTTACAGAAAAATCTGAACTTCTACATATGACAGTTGACATGGTTGGTTGTTTCCGAGTGGCCTGAACTGCAAGAATCTCAAATGCAAGCAGGAAAAATAGCCTATCTAACAACAATCCATAAAAAATAAGAAGTAGGACTGACCGAATCACAGTAAGTGATTCCATTTTTGTACTGACCATCACAGCCCTGTGGCATCATGGATTGCACAACTTGTCATCTCGTAATTCCCTCTGTTATTCTAAAAGTTAAAAGCACTATTCGTACGCACCAGTAAAGTAGAGAGATTGTGTTTTTGCTCAACAATTATAACTACTGCCCTGTTTGACCTAGAGACTATAATTCTAGATCTTATATCCCTCTGCCCACAAAGAACAGCTTTGCTATTTGGATCTATAAAGTCCCCCATATTGGATTTTCCACCATTTAGAATTTTTTCAAAAACCTTTCAAACGCCAGTCCTAAACAGTTTGACGGATCTGCACAAAACTTGTACAGGCGAATATAATAGGCCTTTATGCGAAGTCATAATAAAAGTAATAAACAAAGTTGCTACTACTGGCATCAGTAAGTCATCTCACGCTATGCGTGCTTGGCCCCCTTAATCGTTTATTGTAGCTATGTTTATTGCTTGTTTTTGTTGCCGCCGTATCAGTTGTCGAACATAAACTGCATTGTCGTGCTCATATTCCGCGAAGGACATTTTAATGGTAAAAAATGTTGTTGTTTTTTCACCGCCTGCGCATACAATGCGCAATGGAGTTGCTCAAATTATGTTTCATTATTATTGATTGTGTATTAAATTAAAGAAGAAAAAATATAATTTGACACTAAAACAATTGCGGATGACAAACACAAAACAAGTGGTAATGGGCCAAATCCGCACTGGATTAAAATTGCACTTGCATTTTAGTAATTCATTATTTAGTAGGCTACTCGGTACAAATTATTTAGTAGGCTACTCGGTGCAAATGTTGCTAATGTTTTAGCTTCATTGTTGATTGTTCTTGGAGAGTAAATTGTTCGGTATCCTGCGACCCCTTCTCCACAAGTTGGTTTATACGGTTGGGGGGTAGTGTTTCGATAAAACAACAACGAATCAAAACAAGGGAGCACACGAATGTTGTAGATGAAACTGTACGCGTATCAAAGGGCTACACACGTTTCTCTAAATGTTTTGTGGATGCTCATCCTTTTAAGGTAGCAAAAGAAAGTTATGATGTGAAATAAAATGTTCGTGCTTATATCACACACATATCACCACTGCACTCAAGATCGAGACCAAAGGCAACACATACTTGTATTAACACAAGATCTTTACTAATTAGACATACATAATTATTTTACGTGCACGAATTTGAAATATTGTGCACTCTTATTGCTGATCTGTCTCCATTTTATAGCCATAATAAAATATAATAGCTACAAGATGAACATTATATTCACACCATTTTTAAAAACAATTCGTTTATTCCAAATTTGGAATAGTCAATTGTGCCACCCGCACACCACTGATGAGCATACATGCATTCCTCAAATTCCCTCGCCCGCAAGCCAGTCAGGAACTATTTTCGACACCATGTCAACAGTGCAATACCAGTTATGTATCATCACCAAGAGCATAGTGAATTCGGCTAAATTCGTTAGACAACCTCTGCTATTTTTTATACACGTATAGATTTCAGTGTAATTTAATATTTCATTATTGGAATTGTGTTGTTTGTAGCAATACCCACCCCTAACCATATCCAAAGAACGTATCAAAAATGGCCTGAAATGGCGCTTATGGCTATAATGTCGATTGCATGTACGCCACATCAAAAGGAAAAGCTTAAACTAGATGTAGTGAAATGGCATCAAGATGACAATTATATTGTATCTCCCAAGCAAACGTTACCTAGCGAAGACTGCATGGTGTTCTCTTAGCTCTAAGAATTGTACACTTAATTCCTTCATGAAACATACTTTAACAACGCTTTATTACCCACCTTACCGCTGGTGGATTAAAGTAATATGATGGAAATATTTGGGTTCAGCTCGTCCAAGTAATTTAGTCAACATGACAATCCATCCAGGTACGACTCTTCGATGGAAAAACAAGAACTAGGGGCTTGCTTGTTGTTAGCTAACTTGCTTTCCATTGCCCATTTGCTTAAAACGAGTTGAATCTTTAACGCAACTAACTATGGATAATACATACGTACTTGCCTGTGATTTTGTTTATCTTGATATAAAACTTGCATTCAGCCAAAACTGGATAGGCGGCTGTATTGATGCCGATTGTCGATGATGTAAGAAGCTGTCACGACAAAACGGTGCGACCGAATGAGTCTAAAAGGCGTTACCCAAGTATGACGCATAATGAGTCACGCTCACAAGGCTAAAATGGCGAAATTCTGCGAGCAAGAGCTTGAATTTCATGCTTGCCTGTAAAACAATGTAGCTAATTCTACTTTTCCTTCTAAAATTGTACACAACCCATACACTGCATGAATGCTCTGCGATTGAAGACAGTTGTAATAGTGGTATGACGGTATTGTCATTTTGTTATGAATGGTATTGCAATCATTGCTTCATTTAATTGGTGAATTTACATTGCACCCTAATTCCCCTTGACATGGTAACTTTGGGTAGCGCCCGGGGAAAACCTGGACAACCATCTGGGCTGTCAAGGTGTATTTCAGCAGTTATCCTCCAGGTGTCCCCCAAAAATGTGGCAATCATCACAGACGTGATTCATTATACAATGAGGGATTTAAACAGTACAGAACAATACAATTATGCTGTTAAGGGTAAGTGTGGAGGAGGTGAAATATGGATACACTAAAACGTCCATCGATGGCAGAGTAATACAATTTACTACTGGTACATACCGCATAGATTTAATTTATTTTGCATATGTTGAATCTTTAGACCGCACAACAAATATTGCAATATACCAGCACTTAAAGTGATAGTTCACCCCAAATCGATTTAAATATATTTCAATACAATATGCTACGATTCCAAAGAGTTTTTTATTTATTGAGTAAATTCGCTGACTACAGATACAGCGAATCCACCAAGGGCTAGTTTGATGTTTGTTGTGGGAGTCTGTCTTGAAACTGCATCCCAATGACCTCCCAGTAACTTCTAAACAAATTGCTCAACCACATGATTAATTCAGAAGTTCAACGTGTATTTATCAGATGATACTCCAATAGTAGCTGAAGTTACTCATTTAATAAAAATTATAATATTTTTTTACTAACCTTTTCCTTCCCAGTGTTACAGGTATGGTATGCAGCTGCCTACAACGATGTCTGTCGCTATATTACTGCACTGATCTCTTGCGCGAACTTATTGTTCCTACCATGTATTAATGCACATCTTGTAAGTCGCTCTGGATAAGAGCGTCTGCTAAATGCTTAAAATGTAAATGTCAAATGTAGTAGCTTAGAAAAGTGCTGAAATTGGACTACAGTAGGTTCAACGATTTAGATCACTCTACCACAACTCTACTACTTAAACTTGTGAACTTTTTGAAACTATGTGCTTCTATCTCCAAAAATAAGACCAGCTAAGATGTCGATGTCCAACTAAGCAATATGGTTGAGTGAATTGGTTAGAAGTTACTGGGGGGAGTAATTTTGGCATGCAATTTCAAGCATGCTATAGGCCAGGGTTCCTCAAATCTGGCCCACGAAAATTAAGTCCTGGTTTTCCTTTCTCTCAGGTAGTTAATTGAACAATTAATGCAATTGATTGGCCAGAGTGTCTTCACACCTGACTCCCAGGTACAGGAAGGGTGGAAAAACAGCAGTGCTCAGCCCACCAGGACTGTGATTTGGGGAACCCTGCTATAGGGGGTACATAAACTCCCATCAGTGCTAACAAGCTATCAGTTGGCAAATTGCCTATATCTGTAGACAGAAAATTCACTAGAAACTAGTGGATGTGTAGTACTTCATATTGAATGTAAGGAAATGATACTTGCATAATATCTGGTTGATTTATCATTTTCAATAAAAAAACCCCACAAAAACAAAAGTTTGAGATGTATACGGGTGAGGGGGAAACAGTTGTGAAAAAAACATAAGAGGAAAGAATAGAGAAAGCTGGCATGATTCAATGTATCTATTTGTTATGAATTCTGATGATGCTGAGGTAATCGTATCTTATGTGTAGGTTTTCACACATTATGAAATCAGATACAGTAAACCAAATAACAATGATTATATTTAAGTTAACATTTTAGAGCAGTGGACCGCCACTGTTTCAAATAGCTTGTTTTTTCATCTTGCAATATTTCTAACACTGAAAGGCAGGTTGCTCATTTTATATTAACATTTCCCACCTCCCCAAAATATAAAAATATTTTAAATGTTCTTGGTGCACTTAATTTATTGCAGTATTGTCTAATTGTCTGGAGAGATAAGGTCCACCATACCCCTGCACTAAGTCTGCTAAGGAATGTCCTTCCAATGGCCTCTTAAGCCTTGAGGACTTTGTACTGTATTCAGGAATCCCATACGATCCCTGAATTGACTGCTTTTTCATAGCATCATTCTTGCCAGAAAGCGTAGAGCTGGCCATCAACTAAAACTTCCCCTCTCTTTGGAACGCTCTCCCCAGTCACATCCGAAAGGCCAACACTCTGCCATCCTTCAAGAAAGCCCTCAAAACCCATCTTTTCACTATTGCTTTTGACATCTAACCTTCTACCCCTCCCCTCTCCCCCTTCCCTCTCTCTCACTTCACACCTCACATTTTATATTTCCCTTCTTTTACTCATTTACTTTTATCTTTTTATATACATATCTAATTAAAATATTTTTCTATCCTGTGTTTGTAAAGTGTCTGAGTATTTAGAAGAGCGCTATAGAAATATGATGTATTATTATTATTATTATTATTTTCATCTCCCCCTTATAAACTCCAGACAGGGGCGTGGCCAGACAAGGTTGAGGACAGTGCAGTTGAGGATGGTCCAATCAGGTCCAGGGTGACCACGCAGCCCAAGCATGGCCTCAGATAACAGATCAAACACTTGTTATTCTCGAGGTCAAATATGTTCAACCGTAACTCTTAAAAGTGCTAACATATTTCCTTCAATATATTTTTTTTTATTGATATATTCTTTTCTGCATCCTACCATTTTGGAGGAGTTCCATTTTATTGCCTTCTAAGGGGTCAGGGAATCATTTTCCCATTTTCCCAATTTGCCTAAATTGGGATTTTTTCCTGGAACATTTATTGGAGTGCTGTGTGATAACCTGGCTGTGGATGGTGCTCTAAAAAAGATTGATCCAGGGTAGTCAGTGTTACGGCTTAATGTTCCAAAGTAATTTCCATCCATCCATCCATTGTCTAAGCCGCTTATTCCTGGTCAGGGTCGCGGGGGCTGGAGCCTATCCCAGCATGCGTTCCGGGCGAGAGGCAGGAATACACCCTGGACAGGTCGCCAATCCATCGCAGGGCACACACACCATTCACTCACACACTCATACCTATGGGCAATTTAGACTCTCCAATTAGCCTAATGTGCATGTCTTTGGACTGTGGGAGGAAACCGGAGTACCCGGAGGAAACCCACGCGGACACGGGGAGAACATGCAAACTCCGCACAGAAAGGCCCCCGGCCTGGATTCGAATCCGAGACCTTCTTGCTGTGAGGCGACAGTGCTATCCACTGCACCACCGTGCCGCCCCAAAGTAATTTAACAAACTAATTTATCCTGCTGCCGGATAGCCGTACCCATAAACAAACCACAACTAGAACATGACCAAGTTGTTTAAATTAGAATGCCCTTTAATAGAGGGATTCGTTTTACAATACTTCTTAATACAATTGATTAAATCAGACAAAAAGCTGGCAGGGCAGAGGGGAGCTGTACAAGAGGGGAAAAATCAAGTAGGTTTTTGGAGTTGTACAAAACACAAAAGAATCAGGGAGAAACAAAACACAAACTCACCACCCTGCCTGGAAAACCAAAATAAACTTCAGAAGTATTAATACCTATTTACCTCAAATATCTTATTTCCAAACAAGATGAAAAGAAAATGGTAAATAAATATCAAACGCACAGGTTACAACAAAGCATAGTGTTTAGGCAGTGTCGAGAGGGCATCCTCATGCCTAAACTCTTGAGCCTCTTTTAAAACTTGAGCGGCAGGTGCAACACATCTCCAATCAGCAGCTGGAAGCAGCACATCCCATGGCTCCGCCTCTTTTTGGTACTCCACCTCATTGAAGCAAAAATGGGCAGGAGCATAACAGTCAGTAATGATAATATATATTTTTTTATCCATATGAAACTGGTCTTCTACTGATGTAGGCTAGTCTATGATTCCCTGATCTCACTCATGTGGACTGTCAGCCCAATTGTCCAGATTCTGCAGTAGTCCAGTTTTAATGTGTTTGACCTTGAAACACACTTGTGATTTTTAAAGGAGTTTTATATCATATTTGTGCCATGAAACCAACATTCTAAATGTTTGTAAAATGTGGTCAAGGTCATTTCGCTCTAATTTCTGATTTAGATTACAGGACCTGCAATTTCAAACAGGTTTCAAATTGATCTTTTCTTTTATCCCAAGCCATGGCATAATCATTTGAATAGACCAATGAACATTTGTTTACATTTGGAATTCCCTCCCATCCTAAAGGCGCACTCACACTCTGCTACAAGGCTAAGATAGCTGTATGTATTTATAATTCTAGAATGGTGGATATAGCATTTTCACGAAAGCTAATCTTCTGGATAAGAAATCTATTGTTTCCCCACCTATATGAGTGTAACCCATTGTGCCATCCTAAGGGGCCACACAAGAAAATAGCTGCCTGGCCCTTTAATTATTGGGAGCCACTGGAGAAAAATACTACAGTTCCCAGCAGCCTACAATCCCACTTTATGACCAATTGAAGCCCGTAAAGCCCTGAAGCCTCATGGCAGCTGATGCCAATTGGGAGGGCTATTTAAGACTATTTTGTGTCACATGGAGAAGGAGTAGGTTGGAGTATAGGAGTATAGGAGTATAGGAGTATAGGAGTATAGGAGTATAGGAGTATAGGAGTATAGGAGTATAGGAGTATAGGAGTATAGGAGTATAGGAGTATAGGAGTATAGGAGTATAGGAGTATAGGAGTATAGGCGTATAGGAGGATAGGGCCTGACATACAATAGTCCAAGATATCCTGGGGAAAGAGAGTTTCTCTTTTATTTTGAAAAGACCCATTCAAATTATGGACAGTCTTGCTTGGGGGTGAAACCAAAGGGTTTGGATCCCATCAGTAAATAATTGTTTACTAACAGAAATATCTATATACTAATGAAAAAATCTGTTTGTAACAGATTCCATGAATGCTCCTGACCACTCCTATTATAGAATTTGCTGTTACCTTGCTATAGGTGTTTTTCCATTTACTTATTACATATTATCAGGATACAACTAGCACATGGCTACTAACAATTGCTTTGCTTAAGTATCTTTGATAAATGTGGCAGGACTTGTTAGTTCGTATCCTTTTAGGAGTAAATGTACACAAAAATGTACGAATGTATTGATAAATGAGGCCCCAAGTGTGGAGTGTGTTGTTACACTACAGGACAATATGTCCTGGAGTGATTTGTGAAGGAAGCGAAGTGAACTACCAGAAACCTCTCCCGCATCTTGCTAGTCAACCAATCATGTCTATGTATCAAACGTGGCCTCTGTGGTGCCGTGCCATTCCCTATGTCTGCCTTTTAACCATCAGACATTTCAATGCATGCGTTAGCACAATGAAGTGAGAGTTAAGGTTTGTCCCATTTGGTTGTTTAAAAGTGTCAGAAGACTTTACGATGCCCTTCATGAGTGCTTGATGAGCCCTTCTCCCAAGTGTGTATTTTCACAGACTTTGGTGAAGGGAATTGCCCATAATTATTTGCAGCACCATGACTTTTAGGACAAAAACCAGTTGCAACCAGCACAAACAGATGGCCCTGCTTATAATTAATTGTCAGGAGTAGCCCAAGGAGCAAGGGGAAAGCAAGGGAGCATGGAAAAATAAAATGTTTCAATATTGGTAAAATGAACCATCATACTTTATCTACACATAGCATAGCATCTTAAATTGTATTTATCATTCCAACACTGGAAAGTAGCTTATATTGAAATCTTGTTTTTAATTGTGTGGATATTTTAATGGACTGGCAGGGATTGATGAAAGAAAACATACAATTAGTAAAACTGTGGGTCTCTTCACATGATACCGTAATGCCTCCACACAGGGATTTGAGTATGGGTACTCTCTTAAATGTTATTACGTATAAGGAATTGATCTTAACAATATAACAATGTGATCTTGTGTCACAAGAACCTATTGATGCTGCCTCAGGTCTAATTTCATCCCTATTCACACACATATCACTCATATAGTCTATCCCAAAAGAGTGTCATTTAAAAGATATGTGCACTCTCCCTACGCCCTAGGGCATTCAGGATCAATTACCCAGAAACACATAGAAAGAGCTTAGGCTTTAAGACAGGTTTATGCTCCATCAGGTATGCATGGTACGGATGTCATTTTGTCAGCCCCCCACACCGTGAGTGCCAGATCAAGCATAAATCAGGATTTAGTTTTTCCATTTCCATATGGCATGGTTGTGTCAAATTAAAATAAAGTACTAAGATCTAAAGATTGAATAAATAGTCTGCTGTACTAACATGAATATTTTACAACACTATTGTGTTAAACAGTTTGCATTATTATGATTTATGAACATTATTTTTGTATGATGTATACATTTATTTGTCCTAGTGTGACGGGTTATGATCTAACACATCTCTCACACACACAAACACTTTCGTATTTTCTTTTTGGCACATTTTGTGAAGCAGTGACGCAACACACAGGTGCTATCCTTCCAAAATGGCATGAAGGTGTGACTTCACCTGGAGCAGGTGTGGAGAGGGAGATGAGGATTTGGAATCTGGGTTTTGGAAAGAGGAAAATGAAATGACGATCTTGCAGCTTGTCTTTTGTTTTATATTCTGAAGTGGAACCCCAGTTAAACCGTCATAACAAACCGTGCACCAGTTTTGTGTTGTTTTTATTTTATGCATTTGTTTGTCTGTCCAAAAACCTAAATGAACTGCTCTACTAAATTGATAAAAGGTAATGGTCTGAAGACCCAGCGGACATGGGCAGGTCTGCTTTAAACAGGTGTGAGTCCATTTTATATCTTTTGGATTGTGTAAGCTGCCTGGCCCTGGTTTTAGTTTATTTTGGCATATACTCACTACACACACATTTGTTGTTAGACCTTAGTAATTATGACCTGTAAACGGGGCAGTCAGTTTGCCAGAGGAGGTGGAGCGGAGCGGTCTGGCTGGGGTATAGGGAGTGATGAGTGACTGGAGGTATGGGGGAGCAGTACCTCTATCTGCTTGAAAAGCAAGCACCAGTGATTTGAATCTGATGCGTGCTGCAATGGGGAGCCAGCGCAGAGAGGAGAGTAGAGGGGTGACGTGTATTACCAACTCAAATGTCAAGCAAGGCATCAACATCAAAAATAAATCTTAACTAGAAACTGATGGGAAAAAACAAGACAAGACAAAACTAAATTAAATCAGTCTTTTCAGTGCTCATGTTCTCTTTTTTGGATGAGTGGTACTCTTCTCAGGGGGTGGGCTATTAAGGTTGAGGTAAACAAAGGATCCCAGACCCATCCAGCCACAGAGAACTCCCAAATGGTACCCATGTTCTGTGTCAGTGCATCCGTGGGGGCTAAGTGCCATCTATGCATGAATGACCTGGCAGCGAGACACATATGGGCAAACATCTACCCTATATCTTTCTGTTGCTTCGTGCTTTGTTGGTGACATTTTTCCAGCCAGTAACTGGGTCTTGAGTTGGGCCACCCCTCAGGAAGGACACTGTCTACTTTGTCCTCAAATAGGACAGTAGCTATGTCTATACTTCCACAAGGTCAGCCCAGTCCTAGGCATTCCTATCCTACAATTAATGAATCAATCTTGGGCTAATTCAGCTGATCATCTTTGGGTACTGGGATCTTTGTTTGCAACAGGCGGACAAATCTAGGGTCCAGCTATTTGTATGCCTTGGCACTCAATGTAATTTATATTAGGAAAATAAAACAAGTTATTTTCCTGAAATTTGTTCACAATGTGCTTTTAATAAGAAATGTCAGGGGAGTATCACAAAGGTACTGGGCCTTGCTTCTGGAGGCAATCTTTAATCTTTACATATTTTGGGGTTATCAGAAAATGTTCGTATTACAATCCGGGGGCTGTTACATTTCCTTAAAGCTGCTAGGATGTGACCACACCCACATGTGGAATAAGTCCTTGCTTTTTCTTAGCTCGTGTTTTAGTTCTGGTTGTGCTGCAGAGCAGGTGTCGTTATGGGTGTGAAATGGTGTTATATGCAAGTATGCCGAAGAAATTTCGCTAGGGTTGTCGGGATTGTGGAAGATCGACGGAAGTTGTTTGACAGTCCTGGTGCAGTGTGGGACCGCGGAGGAGCTCTAGCAACCGATCGAGAGAGATGGTGAGTAAGAGAAATGGACAGTCTTTTAAAACGAATTTCTTGCTTAAAATATATTCGCAATCTTGGTGTTCATGGAATCGCTTTATTAGAAATAAGTAACCATACATTATTGAATATGGGAAATTGAAAATGGAATAAGGTATTTCTCTATTTTAAACATGGCTAGCCTACGCAATATTGCTAGCGAACTTTAGGGAAGCTAACCAGAGGAGGGTGCGTTTGTTGTGATGAGATGCCGTGCCGCAGCCTTGGCTAGCTACTAAAATGGAGGCTCAACAATGAAACAAGGCCATGTTTTTCGTTTCAGTTTGTATTGGAGAATCATTTTTTGTGAAATTAGCTAGTGTGCTCTACAAAAACGTAGTTAAAAAACGATAAAAAGTGACATGTGAGCCATTTACCCAGTCAGATACGAAACCGGCCTAGCTAACATTGTGGATCAAAGTTTTTTTCCTAGCTGGTCGTTAGCTTCTTAAAATGATAAATGACATTTGAGCTAGTTCGCTAACGTTCATTAACGACGTAATTAGCACGCGAGTTAACTATGACAATACGCAGATAGGCATTAAAACAAATGACAGCTAGTTAACGTTAGTATTCTGGCCTTTATGTCATGGTTTCTCGAGTCGGCTCAATATAGTCAACTCTCAGTCCTACGGGCCGCAGTGCTGCTGGTATTTGCTGTAACCAATCAACTGAACCATATGATATCAGTAAGCTCACCTCAAACAAATGGGTCTACTAATCAGTACTAATACTCTACTCTAGACGTCTCTAGCTAGGTGGCGCTAGCTAACTGCTAAAGCTCGTCGTTTTTAAACTTAAGTTATTTGCATGAATGCTTAATGGGGAGTTAAATCGTTTGCTTAGATGTTAGTAGTTTCACAAGTAATCAGATCAGTGAGTTTTACATTCCAAAGTCAAATAACCTGCTATATTGTACTGTACATTGTTGCCAGGTGAATTGACAAACGTAGCTAACTAAGATTAAATTGTATCCGATTCCTGAGCCTTGTGGTGGTGGTGACATGCATTTATGTGGAATACATCGGACTATGGCAAATCAGTCAGAAGGGAAATAAGCGAAATTCCTTCAAACCTATTAACATTTGGCTAACGATGTTGTTTTGTATGTAGCTACCACTTTAGTGTACGCAGGCATAACCACTAGCAGCCCTATATTTCATTAGTGTAGGGAGAGCAGCAAATATCTGTTAGAAATATAGCTCTCCGATCACTTACACGTCAATAATCATGTAGAAATCCCTGTTGTGAATGAGGAAAGTTGTGTAAAATAACCATCTCGTCGTTTAGGACTTAAGTGAAACGCTAGACAAATAAAACTAGAGATGACTCGCAACTCTAACCAGGATGCCAATGTGTACAACTCAAATGTGAACGTAAGAAACGGAAAATACCATGTATTATAAACTTATGGTGTGGAGAACGTTTGTAGTACGACATGTTGGTATTGCTCTCTAGAATACTTTGTATGTACTGTTAACCCTCATTGTGTTGGTGTTTAAAGAGTAATGGTATGCAGTAGCATCACCCCTTTCGTTCCCTCAATTTGTTTTTCATTACTTGTAAGGATGTATTTCTGATGATCCGGCGTCACAAGACGACCATCTTCACGGATGCCAAGGAGTCGACCACTGTCTATGAGCTGAAACGCATTGTGGAGGGCATCCTTAAGAGGGTGCCAGAAGAGCAAAGGCTTTACAAAGTATGCCATGTACTGAATGAATGAGTACACATTTTTTATTCTGACATTCAACTTTATAGAGACAATGTTTTGTTAGAATAGGAAATTAATTCATATTGATGGTACATGAATGAATACATAGATTGATGTATCATCTTTAAAACTAAATGTGTCACTTGTGATCTGCAACACTTTCAAGTGTTATCCACTCTATTAGTAATTCTTGTGATTTGAACTTTCCTGACCTTTATTTTGTTCTTACCATTCTCAATGAGTTCAGCAGCACCAGTTTATTGCAGTGTAACAACGCATGCATGCACAATTAATAAGTAAGCTTGGAGTCAATTAACATCCCTTGCAATATCCTCTCAGTATGTGTTTATGCTCATCTCCTTTAATGAAATGTTACTGAAGTTCTGCATCTATGCAGTCTCGTAAGTGGTGTTATGGTCTTGTTCATTAGTTGGTAAATGTTCAATATTGGTAAATGTTGACTAACACCCCCCTATATATGCAAATCTCAGGATGACCAATTGCTTGAAGACAGTAAAACTCTTGGAGACTGTGGATTCACTAACCAGACCGCAAGGCCCCAGGCCCCAGCCACAGTTGGACTGGCCTTTCGCATTAATGGTAAGCCTGTCCATTTCAGTATATTGCTGACTTTCTGTGTGTCTTCCTCCATGTTGAATTTAAGATTAATTTATTGGAGTATGTTGACATTGTAGAATTAATGAGTTGGATTGGTCATTCTATCACTGCTTTTCCCCCACTTCCTTTATTGACAATACAATAAGACAGATACAACAGGAAGCAATTGACATAAAGCTAACAAAAAAGCAAAGTACAAAACACAAATAAAGATGTATCCACCACTATAGCAGTGTTAAACCTAAATCCTAATGTTTATTTTTCTGTTTTTATTTTCTGTATACCACATGTGGTTCATACTGTATGTTAAGGGCTTTGAGATTCAATGTAATGAAAAGCTCTATATAAATACTATTCTTTACTATTATTATTATTAACTTCCCTGCCAGTGGTGAGGCAACAAAGACAGCCCACCTACAAATATTAAATAACTAAAAATAGGCAAAGTATATACTTCTGTCTATCCTTTATATAACAGCCCTTTAAATAAAAAATAAAAAAATAGTACAAGTGTCACTATTGTGCCCCATTTTTTAGCTTTACACAGCACCTTCCATTTTCTAATAGTTGTTCTCCTTCCCTCTTCTAATGGCAATGATTCTTTCTAGTATGTAGTAATGTTTAAGAAATTATTCAAAAGCACTCAGAAATACCCATTCTATCACTGTTTGTAGTTATCCATATACAGTATATTTCTGGTAGGAGAAATATTTATTATATTCCTTTGCTCCTCTGTTTCAAATTTGGGTAGCGATTCCAAGTAACCAAAACACATCGCAATGTCTGGTGTGCCAGGCCTGATTGGTACAGTATTGTAGGAAGAAAAATTGATGAATTTTGAGGAAACCAATACAATTCCTCCACAACTATCTTGTAATCTTCACTGTTAGATTTTGGTATTTTCCTTAAACAATGTTATTCACAGTCTCAAGTAAAATCTGTATGCCCCCACTACCCATCCTGTTTCCACCTGGGTGTTAAATACCCTTTTCCAAATGCGAGATCCCCCGACTCAGGTGCCGAGAGCCATTGGAAAACAACCCTGGGTGAATAGAAATGATAATGTCTGAAGAGTCATTGATCTAGCCAGGAAACAGGAGCCAGGGAAGGAGGGAATTAAGCCTTTCCTCCTGGCCAGACACCTTTTGTTTAAGACTGTATTTAACCTATGACTTTTTTACATGATGGTGTGTTAGACTTGAGATTTCAATACCACCAGAAGCTACACTGCACGAATAAACTCTTGTCTGTCACCAACGGAACTGTTTTAAGACTCTTCTATTGCCTGAATGAAATTGCAAGTACCAGCAACGAACAAAGTTTTAATTGAGGAGAAACAAGTAATTCTTCATCACTCAGGAAATTTCAATATCCATTGTTTTTATTTGTTTAGTAGAAAAAGGACAGTTTAAGCAAATGTTTTTATTGTGCAAATGTGTGCTATTAATGAGCCTTGATTTAATTTAATTTTTCTATTTTTTATTGAGCAACTAAGATAAAATTCCATGCACAAGGGTAAAACAGCAGTGTCCCTTGACCCTCAATCCCATAAAACCCATGATGCTTAGAATTGGAGTGCAGTGTTCTGGTCAGCACTGCTTCATTACTACAGTGTTTTCAGTGCTTTGACTGGACTGTCATGCTGCTTATTTACAGATGATGTGTTTGAGCAGCTGCGCGTGGAGCCATTCTCCAGTCCCCCTGAGCTCCCTGATGTTATGAAGCCCCAGGACTCTGGCAGCACGGCAAACGAACAGGCCGTGCAGTGAGGATGGGGGTGGGGGTGGGGGTGGGGGTGGGGATGGGGGTGGGGATGGGGGTGGGGGTGGGGGTGGGGGGGTTAAGAGGACTGAGGAGAGAAGGGGTTCTGGGAAAGGAAGGAGGACTAGAGGAAATGAAGTGGTGGTGTTTGTATGGTAGTAAATAGGGGAGGGGCTATGGGGTTGGAGATTGTTAGCATGAGCAGAGAGGGTGTGAGTCGCTGTATCCCTGTGATCTTTCTCCTGGTAAAATATTTTTCTCCCTATCCAAGCACATGCAATAAGAAACAAACATTAACTCACCTGTTATATTAACCTCCCTCCCGCTCCGCAAACGTGTGTGCTTAGATTCACACACAGGACATTTGGACACATTTCTGATTGAAATTTTGGCCTAGTTGCCAGCAGTTATTGAGGGGAGGTTGAGTGAGGGATAACTTGGGGTACACAACACAAACCTTATATGTTTAAGTAATTGCAGGGGAAAAGTGGCTTAATGTGCGTGTGTTTATTTGTGCTTTGGGGGTCAAATTTTATTTGAAGCCCCTATAGCAGATTGCAGTTATGTTACTGTGTGTTACATAGTGATTATTAATATTATTATTTAGGATTATAATGATTTTACAGGGATGACAACAGGGGAGGAGAGGATGCAAGTTTGCTCTGTTACTAGCATACCTAGTGTAAATGTGCATGAAACCGAAACAGAAAATACATGATTGGGATGCTAGAACATCAGTGTACAGTTGAGTGCAAAAGCTGTCACAAAGATCTTGCACCAGAAAACAGCCATTGAAGACCTGGAACATTTTAAAATGAATTCGGTTTCTTGTTGGGGTTTTATTGTCCCTTGGTTTCCTACCTTGGTCCTGGAGTTCCTCTCTTTCTGCTAGTCTTTGCTCCAGTTAGGCTCTCACTCAGTTGAAATAATCGTTTTGGAGATCTAAGCTTCTTCTTTTTTTTAAACAAACATTTTTTATTTCAGTGTTTGGCATTTCAGGTAACCCCACAGAAGTTCATAGTAAATGTCCAATGTTTTGTGCTATAACCAAAGGCAGAGTTTAGACAAAACAAGTTTCATGTATGAAAGAGAACACAAAAGACTCAATGACCACATAACTAATTGAACTCCAACTCCAGGTTGGCAGACCAAAGGCATACTGTACTAACTACAAGATTCTTTGTTGCACGTTCAAGACTGACTGACACAGGAACACCTTGGAGATGCAATTGACTGTGGTGCCTAGCCTTTGGGACACACCCCTGTGTATTCTGTCATGTGCCAGAAATGCCATGTGACAAAGCTCTTTCAAAACAAAGAAGATAAAACAAGATACATGTAACTATCATAAATTGAATAAAGATTATGGCTTTTTGTTTTTCAATTCCTGTGTGGTTTTGATGTTGATGATAAAGCCTGCCCTTTCCTATCAGTTGTCATTCTGATTTTTCTCTGTCTGAGGTCTTGTCTTAAGTTTCCTCCAGTTCAAGAAAGGCTAATCCTTGCCTTTGAGATCAGGAGCAACCCCTGTCTTGCATTATACATTACGGGTGGATTCCTGTTGAAGCAACAAGTGTCTTTCAAAACCACTGAAATGAAGGATGAAACTTATTTTAGAAGAATTTGGAATGTTTATGGATATTGTGAACTTGAAAAGTAATGTGAAAGAAATAAGTGCCTGTAATTTATCTTAAATGTAATTATTTGTAAATCCTTCATTGGCTAAGAGTAATATTTTTGTGGTTGAATCTTGAACAAAAATTCAACAAAACTTTGCTTGGGTGGCACTTGTGAAGTCTCATCAGTGCAGTCAGAATTGATTTACTTAATAATCTTTGTTAATATGGTGGTAAATTAATAAAAATGGCTGACTTATGATCTTTTTCACTTTTACCAAAGGTGGTATACAGTTAACTGTCAAAGGAAACATGAGTAAATGAATGATTCTGGTGGCTGGCTGCATTTTTCTGGCTTGGTTAAGGTCTAGTCAACCTCTTAAGAGGGCAAGGCAAATGCCAATAAATACAAACCCATTCTGAGTGATCACCTTCATCATATGGTGAAGCATTTATATCCTGATGGGAATCCAGGATAACAATGCTGAATGGTTTGATGAGCATGAAAACTATGTAAATCATATGCCATGGCCAGATCTCAATCCAGTTGAGGGAAAACAGTTATGGGAGATTCTAGAGTGGTGTCTGAGACTGTTTTCAACCACCAACAAAACAAATGATGGAATTTGTGGAAGAATGGTGTTGCAACCCTCCAAAAGAGTTCCAGACACTTATGGAATCTATGCCAAGGCACATTTAAGTCTTTCTGGTGCTCTAGGTGGCCCAATGCCCATTAAGACACTTTATATTGTTTTTTTCTTGGCAGTTACCTGTACATACCATTCAAAACTTGCACACATATCTGAAATGCGCATATGTGCATTGTAGTGTGTTAAAGCATCTTGTGTGTGTCAGGTAAGAAGCAAAATAAACTGGCAGATGAACTGAAATCTGCTCGTACACACATAAGATGTCTCACATTTGAAATGCTTACACAAATGCATGATGCTGGCACATGAGAAGCTCAGGTTCATGTGTGTGTGTGTGTGTGCGTGCGTGCAAGTATTTAATATGTATGTGAGCATTTCAGATGTTTCATGGATTATGTCCCTGTCGGCGCCTCAGATGACTGCGACCAAATGTTTACAGCGACAGGAATCTCATCGAACAGTTATGCTCACTGCTGTGGCATTCCACCTTCAACCGCTAGGTGGCGGTAAGTTACAATTTAGGCTAACCCTATAACTATGTTAGGACACAGTGAAATATCTATGGTACAGCGCTAAATGCTGTGAAAGTTTACAGAAAAAAACAAATTCCGAACAACCAAATGCCCGGAGTGACACGGTATGTAAAAAGTGAAAGCATTGTTGAAGCTAGAGAAGTTGCTAGATTGTATTTCAATGGTTTATTTAAAAAAAGGTAACATTGACAAAGGTAGGGAGCTAACCTAGTTAGCTATGATAATGGATGTTTATTTTCATCTTTCATTGTGAACTGCACAGCTCGCCAACGAAACTTTTTCCTATGGCGAAGTACACCATATTTATCCTCGTT
Source organism: Aldrovandia affinis (assembly GCA_029706075.1). NCBI lineage: Eukaryota > Metazoa > Chordata > Actinopteri > Notacanthiformes > Halosauridae > Aldrovandia > Aldrovandia affinis. Next base: position 4,007,819 of record JAINUG010000063.1, on the reverse strand, counting down.
TCGTTTAAAATACAAGTAACATGCTAGATTTTTTTCTTTGTATTCCGTTTGTCCCTTTCTTGCACAGGATGAAAATTATTTTGAAATTGGTCTTCTAGTCTTAGCTAATCTAGTAATCTAGCTAGCATTAAAGTAATGCTACATCTAGCTATATCCCAGAAACATACCATTGGCATTACGTCTAATTATAGTTATTTTGGTGTGTAATTTACAACAAAGAGTTTGAGGAAATAAAGTTGCACGAAACACAAAATATGTCTCCTGTCCATTTTAGTGATCAAACAACCTGCGTATTATTACCGTTAGGCGTTTTCTCGGCGAGTCAGTCACAACTGATAGCCTATACTAAACCGATATGGAACGAGAACCCGCCTAGCAACACCACATAGCTGCGCTGATATTCATGATATTTCACGCAGGGATGTGATTTTCCTGATTATTCAGGAAATGCTGATTTTCTGGTGCTAAATATCTCTGGCTATTTGGCTTTATTTGCTGAACATTCTCTCCTGCTATCAGCTGTCAAAGAGTGCAACATTTCTTAATGACTTACACATGTCCACAAGATATCTATGGTCTGAAAATAAACATTTCCTGATTAACCAGGAAAAAAATCACATCCCTGTGCACGGGTTCGAGTTCCATACTGCTCTTTATACAACTGACCCATTGTAAGATATCCGTGTAGACTCAGGCGATTAAGACAAGACCATTTTTAAATATAAATAATATTCCGCTAGCAACGTCATTCGGTTTCATTTCTTAACTAGGATTCACTCCGTAAATTGTGTTTTGAAGTTCAAGGCAATTTGTTTCTCTGCGCACCAATAAGTGAAACACCAGACAGCCCAACATCTGGACATTGTCCCGAGGCGGCTGAATTAGATTTTCTCCATTTGTATTACGATTGACAGCTTACAATGTTTCACATCTAGGATGTTTGTTTGTGGAAAGCGCAATGATATTAAAAGGAACATTATAAATAGAACATTCTATTTAGCCGTGCTTTATCATGAATATCCCCACCCCTAGGAAGCCTGGTTGAACAATCAGCATCCAGGACCGGTATTATCCGTTTTATAATTTGACATTAAATCAATATAACCTTCGATCGTTTTAACGTTGTATTGCCACGGGAATTTTAAGAGGTAGTTAGCAGTAGGCATTAATAAACGGCGCAACACGGGCGTTGTATAAAAGTAGTAGCCCCCAATACTGACCTAGACCCGTTTAATATCTCATAAAAAGGATTTATATGACGATATTAATATACTGGAGTTTTGGAACATCTCGGTCTAGGTAGCCCATTACAATCTATCAATCAAATCTATCAAACTTTTACGTTGTTCTACCTAATTAAAAACGATTCAGATTTTAATTACAAACTATAGTAATGTTTTTTCACAGCCATTTGGATTATTAATAGAATTAGATGGGTGTGCTTGTGAAAGTGAGTAAGTGTTGTTTCTGAGACAGCCAAGCCTTAAAATACATGATCACCAGATCTTATCAGCAGCAACATGACTTTGATGGGAAGCAAATGTAATCATGCCTGTTCCAATGAGTGGGTGTTATGGAACTAGCTAACAACCTCACCCTCTCTCACACAGCTTGACCATGTACAACACTGCATGTGTGACGTCGGCAGGCCGGGCCGTGTTGGAGATGATTCAGTTTGACTGGGAGCCGCTCTCTCACATGGAGTTGGACCAGCGGCTAGACCATGCAGTGGAGGAGATTTTGGAGGCTGATCTGATTGAGAAAGCAAGAGCCCATGTTGGGTCAACTTATCTGGTGCAGTCAGAGTCAACTCCACAATTTCAACAATCTGAACCGTCACCACAGTCTCAACAGTTTGAATTCCATCAACTTTCTCAAGAGTTACAACCGTCCAGTAATGCAGAGGAGAACCACGCTGTCAAGGTATCTGTTTATATCTGAAAAGGAATTAAAATACTGAATGTGTAAAATATTGGAAAGATAAAGGAAGACAACGTCCAATATTTGCTTTAATTTATAGTAGCTAACAAGCCTTCTACTTGTCTCCATTTGTGTTAAGGTCTCTTTAACCCCTGAGTACTTTTGGTTACGTTACATCAATTTGATAAAAATTATACTTTTTGTTATACAAATTGTATATGTGTAATTGCACAATTTTAGGCCCTCTTTTCAGTTTTATACAGTTTAGTCCTGTCAGCCTGTCATATTAAACTCCTCTCTACAAATTTCTCCTAGTATATCACAGACCTTCTCCAGAACTCGGACTCCAGCTACAATCAGAGTCGACTGACAGGCCGTGCCCGCCTGTCACTCCCCCACACAGTTCTTTTGTCCCTCACCCTCCTCTGTAAGCGCCTCAGCTATCGCTCTGTGTCCAGCCGCTTCCGTGTGGAGAAAGGGAATATACACCGCATATTTTTCTCCTTCTGTGAACGAGTGAACGCATTGGCAGACCAACAAATACGATGGCCAGCCGGTACGTGGGGAAGAGGGATATACATTAATAGCATTCATTGACAAACAATTGAGTTGCACATCAGTCCCACACACAAATTCTCCCTCATACTTTTCTTCCTCAACTGTATTCCTAATTTCTCTTTTCCCCAGGCCAAGAGGGAAAGAAAAGCTTGGACTCCCCCATCTTCCTGGTTAGAACAGAGAGTTTAGAGAACACAGGAATCCCTAAGGTGTTTGGCATCCTGGGAAGCACTCGCATACCTATCCGGTTACCAATTGGGAAACAGCAGATCGAGGGTGGAGTATTAGAAGTGAAAAAAATGAAGAAAGAAATCCATCCTGATTCTTGGCTGAACTTGGAGCTTGTATGTAACAGCCAAGGAAAGTTATTGCACTGCAGAATCAGCAAAGGCTCAGACACTGACAAAGCCAGTGCTTTAAAAGAAAAACTCAAACAGGACCCGGAAATGTTACCAGAAGGGTCATACTTGGTGGCAAGGTCAGGGTACCCCCTCTCTGGCCAAATACTGACCCCCTACCCCACAGGTTGCGGTCCCAGGGAGAACCTCTACAATCAAACCCTTGAGGCTCATTTGGATGTCTTTGATCAGGCAGTGGCTGAACTCAAAGCTCGGTTCCAAAGACTGAAGTATTTGGACATGGGGAATTTTGAGAGGGCACATGCGGTGGTATTGACAGCCTGCATTTTGCATAATGTCTTCCTAGAAATGGGAGACAGAGACAGCGTATCTGACAGGACTCAGAAGGAGGAAAGAGAAAATGAGGGAGAAGGAGAAAAGGAAGAGGAAGGTGTGAGAAAACGGGAGGCCATTGCAGATGTGCTGTATGAGATACAGGCCAGGAGAATGAAATGTGACTAGAAGCAGAAGCAGAAAATCAGGAAGACGGGAGGTTACTGCTGTAAATATACTGCAATATTTTGTTTTACACTGGAACATTCATTGAATGGCTTGTTTTTGTTAATTCTGTTTATTATCTTAATTGTTCTTGTAACAAACTGATAAAGATTCAGATTTTGTGAAATAACAGAAGACTGCTATATTTGAAATGTTATTAAAATAAAAACAGGCAGCGTGTATTTGATTCAGCTTCTGAAGTTAATGATTTCTAACGGTGATAACTTGCAATAGCCATTTACAGTTCTATTATCCTATTGAGACAATAAGAAAAAAATACCTTGATTTCTTAGCACAGGTTTCCTGGAACCTTAAGTCTGGGTTTATGAATATTTTTGCAAACATTCAATTTCATTATTGTATGACTTGAGACATCCAATTTATGTTGTATCTCGTGTAATTCCTTGTACACTCTAAAAATATGGATGATGGTATAAAGCAAGTTAGTCACTGATTTTGAACAAAGAGGATCAGCATGATAAGACCTACTGAGAGCACAAAATGAAGGAAATGTTCATTATAATTTTTAAAATATGGAAAATAAAAAATGTGTCCATGTTTAAAGGCATATTTTGAAAGTAACACCTGGACATACATAAGCCAACTTAAAATATTATGGAAATCCATCCACTTTTTCGCATGAAGCATCTTTTTGAAAGCTGAAGAGTTCCTGCACCATAAACAGCCTGATAGTCAAGTCTCAAAACACACTTCAACATTCACAGTGGGACACTACATCACTCTTGAGCCATGTGCTAATCTACCCACTGTTTTCTTTTGGTAACTGGGAGTGATTTTCCTCAGCCAGGCTGGAGATTGCTCTAGCCAGGTTATTGATTGCTTCGATCTTCCTCTCTTCTAAAGCCTTTTGCTGTGCCCAGAGATTCATCTTCCTCTCTTGTAATTCTAAGTATAATTGCAATACATCCTGGGGAGGCCGAGCGGAGTAGGGAGCAGAAGGTTGCAAAGTTGGAGTGGGAAGGATTGGAGTGAATTTTTTAGCTGCTATAGCTCTGCCTAATTTTCCCCCATTCAGTTTCTTCTGTGCCTCTACCTCCTCCCTGCTTTTCCCCAGAATGTCGTGCATGGCCTGAAAAAACTCCCAGTGAACACTTTGCGCACCCAGTCTCTTGGCTCTTTCTGTGTTCTTCCTGTAAGTCGCCAACATGTTTCTCCATTTTAAGTCGCATTCGTAGGCTTTGACGGTAATGTCTTGATTCCCGGCAGACCTGAGGTTTACCGTCACCCTCTCAGCCACAGTCTGCCAGAGCTTCTTCTTCTTACAGACTGGCTGGTCGAATTCTGAGTCCATGGCCAATCGAGTGCGGACCAATTGCCAGGTGGCCTGCAAGGTCCAGACAAATTCTGCTGTAAGGCAGAAAGGAAAAATAATTTGTAGGTACATTTTGTTTTGACTTTTCAGCCAAATTTGCTGAACTGTCAGTGATTTGGCACAAACTTGTAGGATTGAAAAGCTACATGATATTTTAGCTGTTATAAAGTCATAGAAATAAGACACGCTTGGAGTAAAAATAGTGAGATGGTTCCTAGGTAGAAATAACCATATTTGGGTTTCTTTAAGGACTCGTTTGTTGTAAGGAGCCAGATTGCAGTTTGACGTTTTGCTCTTTTAGCTTTTTACAATGCCAACGTTAAGGCCATTGGATATATTTTGACCATGCAACTTTGTGGTTTTTGGATATTTGGCAGATTTATACCTCATTATGATTTTGAAATAATTTTGGGCATCCCTACTATTGACAAGAAAGAGGAAGTGGGATTTCACATTTCTTTGGTATTTGAATACAGTACAAGTCACATTTGGACTAATTCAATAACAGATTTAAATATAATGCATTAAAAAAAACTTTTGAAAAACTACGCGACGTTAGAAAAGTAAGGAAATACATCGTTGGGTTTTTATCTACTGTTTGCGCATGAAATATAAGCACTTACAGAAACCAAGAATGTTGACAGCTTGACGACATCCTGTTCTGTTCTGGATTTTTACCAGGACAGTTGAAGTCAAATACTACTGCTAATACTAATTGGCTTAAACAGCTGCACGCTAATAATACCCAGAACTTAAACGTATAACACTAATGTAAGCTTAAGTGCTCTGATCTAGCAGGCTTCATTTAAATAAACAAATTACCTAGCTAACATTAATCCTAGCTATGTAGCCTCCAGAAGCTAGCTAGGTAACTGTATTTTACTTTTATTTTTAGGCTAAAGGCGAATAAATACCGTTTATTATTAGAATATCTACATTAATTAGCACGTTAGCTCGCAATAGCAAACCAGTTAATTTAAACTTTTGCAATCAATAACTTTTCTTGGTGTTGTGGGCGCTGTAAAACAATCTGTGCTCCCAAAGCTAGTAGTAGCTAGTAGTAGCGAGCTCATCGTGCCCTCCTCGCACTCAGGTCTAACAGTAGCTTGCTAGCACGCTTCTCGTACCTCCTTTCGACTTTGCAGGATCCAAATTAGAAACCACCGTTGGATTCTCATTGTTGCTTTCAACGCTTCCCTTTGGTGTTGTTTCAACGCTTGCCATAGTTTAGTTCCCTCGAAAATACGGAATCGTATAAATTAAGTGATTTTTCAGTGGATTTAAACAACACTTGTGTGGCACCGATGATTTTTTTTTACATCAAATAAAACGATGATTATAACAACAACCCGGTTCGCCTAGGCCCATGTTTAGCAGATTTTCTTTAGGGAAGTCAAAACATAGTATGCTGTTCATGGGAAATGTATTTTATATAGTCGGCGTAGTATTTTCAAGGGAAACGTAGTTATTTACCACAAAAGCCACTGTGTAAACCCAATGTTATTCTGGACCATCCAGACTTCAAGTCCCAGAAAACAAGAAAAAAGAACACCCACCTTCCTAATCATCTTCCCTCCCCCACTTCCCGTTTGTTGTTCAGCAAAAATGGCGTCAGCGTCTATCTAAACCGATTGCGTTTGGCTGGTAAAATAAAATAGGTCTGTAGATACGGTGAAAGGTAGTAAATATGCACTCGTCGAGGAGAAGAAGACACACTAGTTAGCTATATAAAGAAGGCTGTCAAGGAATAGTTTGATATTTCTATTTGTACGGCGTGTTCAAGTTGATCGGCCTAAAATTATTCAGCGAAGGGAGGGGTAGGTAATTGACTACAACTCCCATCAGCACCGCTAAGGCGGTAAACCCTTTTTTGGTGCATGACAGTAGATGTAGTTTTATCCCATTCCCAATGTACTGGTTTCATCAAACAGCACAGGATGCGAAGAAACTTTTTGAAAGTACTTGGGCAGATTTGAAAAAGTGTAGTAATTTGCGAAAGTAGCTCCTACCGTTAAACAGAAAAGTGAAGAAATTGCCGTTTATTTAGGATTGGAAACCATCAAGAAAAACGCTTAACATTACCATATCCACCACTCACCACCTTCTCCTTGCCTCCTTCCACCGCTGCAATACCGTGGTGTCTCTCGGAGGGACTGAGAGAGGGAGGGGACGGAGTGGCAATGTTAGCAGTGCATGGACAGCAAGCGAAACGGACAGCTACCAGCACAGAAGTGTCAACACCTGCTCCAGAGTCCTCACTAACCTGGTGTCTGGCACAGCTATCAAAAGCTGGAAATGTAGCGAATGATCAAACAGATGGAGGGGGCAAGTTGAACAGAGAAACGGAAAAGGTTAAGGAAACGGATCGGAGGGCTCGAGCTGGGATATGGCGGGCACTGGTCGCCATCCGCACCCGGCATATCAAGGGAGGCAGTGCTGGCATCGCGCGCTATCGGGCACGTGGTGGCCTGCAGCCTCTCCTGGAGGTACTCAGGCACCCAGCATGTCATCGGAAGACCCTGGACCTCGCGCTGAGCATATTGGCAAATTGCTGTACGGAGAGTGAGACTCGAGTCGAGGTGAGGACTGCAGCCGACAACATGCAGAACATGTCAAACGGTATAATTGTGTTGATTTTTTAGGAGAGTAGATTAAGGAAACCGAAACGCATAATCCCATTATCGGAAACCGAAGTTGTTCTGGGATAGATTTGCCTTGAGAGAAGCAAACCCCTTTCTCGTTCCTGATTGGTTAACTGTTTATGTTTCTTGTCTATCTCACCTGATTGGTTATTTCCGATGAATTAAATTTTTTTATTCAGAGTGATATAGTTAAACTCAGTCGGCTCTATTACAGTTGAGGTACGCTGATTTTTTTAGTGATTACATAGCTAAAAGTTATTGAAACGGATTATTGTCAAACATTACCGTAGCAATCGTTTACCTTGTCAAACTACTGTCTGTCTACTACTTTTGGTTAGAATAGCTCAATGGAAAATTTACAGTATCGACGTATGTAACGTTAGTCAGTAGCGGCCTTGTGAGCTGGAAACAGGAGGCGCAAGGCTTACCTTTTAAACCGACCCATTAAACCACATGTTTTCGTTTGCTTTCCTCGATTAACATTCAAACAATTAATTTGCCGAATAATGAATATAAATTGTATTTTGTGATAGCATTTTTGTTTTTTTACAGCATAAACCTGTGCATCATTTTTTAAATCAGTTTTTTGAACGTGGGGATAATTACTTATGATGCTCTGTCCCAATTCAGGGAATATTGATAATGTAGATAGATGCTCGTGAAACAGCACACAGTTTCTGAATGTTATTTGCTAGCCTTTATTGTACCTTGCACTCAAAATGTGGCAACATACATTTAAGTAATTAACTACTACTGAAATAGTAGACAAAGAATAGCTTGAATAGGTCAAATATTGACACCATAACAGCACTGATGTATTTGTAACATTAGCTCACGTGAGTATGACAATATTCCGTTTATATAACGTTTGCTATCTTCGTAAAGGGTAGGCAGGCTAAGGCCGTGGTTACTGGTCAGGTTCAAGCAGGGTCTTTGAAGGGTGTATTTTTGTCCAATCAAGAGCCTTGAAAGGCAGATTGTTTTTGGACCAATCACAATGTTGCCCTGCCCCTAGGGCTGACACCATTTAGTCGACTGGTCGATTGTTTGGTCGACCGAGATTTGTTTTGGTCGAGTAGTCGCGCGAGAAAAAATAAATAAATAATGTATCCACGCAGCATGAGACACCTAGATTCGCGCCACAGTTTGGCGCGCTTGTCAGTAAAATAATCCATTCTGGATGCTGGCAGTGACAGTCCTTAACTCTTGACATAGCTAGGCCTATATATGTTCTCTTTAAATTATATTAGGCAGTTAAGGTAGTAGTAATGTTGTGAATAATTCTGCAAAACTAATAAAAGTAACATTTTATAATAAATGTGTTTTGCTAATTGTATGGTTTATATATTTATAACTAACATGCATAACACCCCTTTTCATGTAGCCTATATTGTATCCTTCTTGTTTTAGGCACGCAAATGTGCATTTTAATTGTAGCCTAAGATTGACCTACAGTTAAGATTAGTGATATAGGCATACTTTAATTACTCATTTCGATATAACCTAAGAACATAATGTCAAAGATAAAATCTGGAGTATGGCAGCATTTTGTTTTAGTCGCGGACTATACCAAAAAATTGGAATGTAAACTTTGCAAGCGCGTTTTACAAGGCAGGGTTTATTGTTAATAAAACAAGGAGCAGCCTTTTGCCAGAAAATGTGGACAAGCTAGTGTTCCTGTGCCATAACATGCAAGAACTGGGGAAGTAGGCCATCAGATGGTCTCCGACTCGAGTAAATTATTTTCGATAGGCTATAGCCAATTTATGTTCAGCTTTAGGCTACAATTTAAAACATTAGGCTATGTGTGATCATTCGTTTGTTAGCCTATTGTTTTGCTAAATAGATTTTAAACCCCTATGAGACCAACCTGGTTAATTAAATAAAACATAGCCTATGCATTAGAATGTGTTATGGCTGTGGTCAAATAAAAGCATCAGCCTATTATGTGGCCATACCGCAACTTCACAAGCGCAGCGGCAGAATCTGTAAGGGCAGCATGAAGAGGCTTGGAACAGAGTTTTTTATTTTCTTTCAGGTAATCTTGAACTCCGGCTCCATAAAGTCATTAGCCTATTGTTACTCATTTGTGTCATTCACTTAAGAAAGTTATAAAACATGAGACAAGCGCAGTGTGCATATAGATCCATTTATTTTTAAAGTTTCGACCAATCAGAAAAAACGGATGACTGTTGGTCGACCAAGATTTGTTTTAGTCGGGGACAGCCCTACCTGCCCCAACATCCAGCCACGCCCTATCCTGCAACCCACAGTCCGGTATACTTGCTCAGGGCAAGCCTGCCCTCAGAACAATTTTGGTGTCTGATAATGCGATTCTGCAATGGACACAGTCAAATGTTTTGTAGGTTGGAATAAGTTGTTCTCTCACTCTCCCTCCTTCCCTCCAGGTGCGGAAACTAGGAGGAATTTGCCAAGTGGGTGAGTTGAACTATGGTGTACGCTAAAACTGCATCAATTTGTTATCACATTGGCTGTCTGTGAAGACTGAGATTTTGTTGTTTGGTCTGTTTAGTGGAGGTTCTAAAGAATGTTCCTGTTGAGACGGTGCAGAACAGAGCCGCGCGGGCCCTTGGGAACCTGGCTATTGACCCTGAGAACTCTGCGCTCATCCACTCAGCTGGTAAGTCTGTGGATCACTAACTGTTTTCCTACATCACTGTTTCTCTTGTGTCCTTGCTCTTGAGTCACTATTGACCAAATATGCAGTAGATGCAGCGAAACACACCCATACACAGGCATGCAGATGGATTTGTAAGTACTGCCTTAAAATGTAAAAATAAGCCTGTTGACCCTTCTGTATGATCATGCCCATTCTGGAGCATTAAAGAAACTAAAAGGTAGAATTGAGTGGGCTGACAAAAAACTACGGACTGTACTTTTTTGTACACCATCGGGATATTTAACATCAAAAGAGGGATACATAGAAAGAAATTATATGTATTCATACCTACTGTCAAATATGGTGGTGGATTGTTGATGCTTTGGGGCTGTTTTGCTACCAGTTGTTCAGGGGCTCTTGTTAAGATCAATGGCATAATGAATTTCACCATGTACCAGGACATTTTAGCCAAAAAAACTGAACGTGCGTTTTACTGCTTAAAAACGGCTACAAATTCAAACAACAGTAGCCCAGCGGGCTGCTGTGATTTTGGTAGGGCAAAATGTACTTTCTGATAAGAAGACATTCATTTGAAATGGTGAGTCTGTACATAATTTAGTAGTCTTGAGAGGGTATAAAATGTGTTTCAGTTTTCTTTAAAATGCTCTCACTTCAGGGAATATTCATGTTGTTAAATTAACGTGGACGGTAAATCATAACAAGTCCATTAGCTTGGGCTGTGCCTTGATTTCAAATGTTAGAAAACGGCATTGGCGGTGGCTAACAATATAGCGAGCAAACAGAACCTGTTTGTATTATCTCTACCGCGTAGAATAAAGCAATGATTCTGAAATTCAGCCAGTATAATGATCTTTATTTAGTTGAAGTAGTCCTGCAGTTTCGTGGTCTAATGTTAAAATATCCACATCACAAAACCCCTAAATGCGTGCTGTAACACTTGTTTATGTTACGGGTTACATGCATAATTAGTCTCTTTTTATGGGAAAAAGTCATTTTTTCTTGATGTTATCTTGAGTTAAATATAATTTTGTTTATTTCAGTAGAAAGAGAAACTATTTGTAGGCTTTCAAAGGATTCCATTGTGTTACATACGAGATATTAAATAAAGAACCGACTATGTTAGATTATGGATGGGTGATTGTGCTACAATACGATACCATACACTTTATTAAACCCCAGAGGGGAAACTAGATTATCACCAAACATATAAGACATGACAGGCAGGACAATAACAGGCATACAACACAAGGCAGTAAACCTAGGATTAATCTGTCAGTAAAAGCACTATACCAACATCAACATCAGCTGATGTTGTCATCATCATCATCATCATCATCATCATCAACCGATCATATAGTATTTTTCTGCACTTCAGAACCCAAAGAATGGAGACTTTTAGTTGAGCACATCAAATGATTTATGCTTTACCCACTTTTGAGTTTAACTTTATTCATACAAAGGATTAATGTTATGCCCAACGGGTACAGCCATACAAGGTAAAAATATGTGTGTTTTAAGATACTGTACTATAATTTATCCCTCTTTTCTCTCTAACAGGTGGTGTCTCTCCTCTCATCCTCTGCCTTTCCCCCTCTTCCTCCTCTTCATCCTCCCCACCCACTGTCCCCATAACATCTCCCTGTCCAAAATTAGAGTGTGCCCAATCAGCTGCCCGTGCCCTTCTTTACCTCTCTGACACCCCTTCTAACCGCCTCTCCCTGCTGTCCCAGGGAGCTCTCCCTGCTTTGGCCCTGCTTATTGGCCCTGAATACCCATCTGGACTCAGACGAGCCTCCCTCCGGTCCCTGAATGAGCTGACCAGAAGCTGCAGTGCAGAGTGTGCCAGGGAAGTATCTCGATCTGGGGCACTGGCTCAACTTGGACTCCTGGCTTCAGACGACAGTGATCAACCTCTTAAGGAAATTGCACTGAAAACGTTGGCAAACCTGTGTAGTCAAGGTTGTCTCCGGCCACTGGTGGGATCCCTGGGGGTAATTCAAAAATTTGTCGAAGAGGTGAAGAAGGCTCCATCAAAATCTGGGATGTTCTTCAGAGCCCTCTGTTTATGCTGTAAGGAAGCAGTGAATAGGGTTAAAGTGAAGGAGTGCGGTGGTTTAGAGGTCCTTATTAGCTTCCTCTCTGCCAATCACAGCCCTCTTCTTTCTCGGTTGGCTATTTTAGCCTTCGTTGACTTTGTTTATGATGAATCTGCCCTGGAGCAACTCCAAGGGCTAGGCCTGGTCCCACTTCTGGTTTCCAGATTGGTTGAACTGGCTAAAGGGCAGGAGACATCCGTTGGAGAGGTGGACATGCCCACTTCCTCCTCTTCTTCTGAGCTGATGGCTACATCTTGTTTTGATTCTTTCGACTTCCCACCTCCTGAGGGGACCAAGAGAGAGGAGGGAGGGAAAGAGCAGGGCCAAGGATCATCCAGCTTTCTCAGTCTGAGGTGAGAGTTTATGTTCATCCTTCTGTTGTAGTAACTAGATAGAATGTTTCATTTTAGCCAATAAGCATTGTAAAGTAGTTGAGGTGAAGAACAGAAAAGGGAACTGCAATAGGAGAACCATAGGAAATAGAGGAGAGAGATCACTGACAATCTGCACTTTGTTGTTTTAGATCCTTGTCCAGTCAATCAGTCGGTGTCAACCATCTCCACTTCTTTCTCTTAGGTCCTGGTTGCTGTCTGAAGGACTGATATCATGTGAGGGGGAGTTGCTCTCTCCTCCAGGAAGTGGAGAGGGGAACTGGGGAAGCCTCTGTCCTTCATTCTCTCCCCCTACCCCTCTCTCTGACAGGCTGTCTCCCTTCCCTTGTCCCTCTCCCACTCTGACTGTCCCCCTCCATTCCTCCACACCTACCTCTCACACACCTGGCACCCTCTCCCCACCTGCCCCCCCTATCCCTACCACTCCTTCAACACTAGTCCTTCCATCTTCTTATCACAAAAGAACAGCTGGGTCCACCCCTCTTTCTCCTGTTCCCTCAACCCCACAACCTCTCACCTTTTCTTCCTCCCCCCTTGTCTCTGTACCATCTCTCCACAAGCCCAAGTTGTCCCCACCCTCGCAGCCTTCCTCCCCTCCCAAAAAACAACTCCAAGTCCGCTCCACCACTCCCTCCTGCGCCGTTCCTCCTGACACCCCTCAAGGACCATCACAGCTGCCTGTGTACCACCATCCCTACCACCCCGAACCGTGGACAACCGAATCCCCAATTCTACTCCTGTTGTCTCGCTTCTCCCAGTCCATGGATCCCAGTTCTGCATTGATAAACACTGGCATCATCTCTGGTCTATTGTATTACCTCACTCAACGCGAGGATCCCAGCGCCAGGTGTTTCCGCATGCTGTGCCGCTTGAGCTGCAACCCCAACTGTCTACAGGGGTTGGTCAGGACTGGGTCCGTGGCTCTGATCCGGCACCGCCTATACCTGAGAGAGGGAGTGAGAGAAGGGGAGAGGCAGAAGGACAGGGTAAAGGCCAGCATACGACAGCTGGGTGAGTCAGTGTCTGATACATAATCTCATAGAATGTGGAACATAAAGTGTGATGTCCTAATGACCTTATGTGTGTGTTGATTGGTGGTGGGGTGGTAGGATTATTGTTTAATTAAAAAAAGTTTTGATTAAAAATAAAAGGGGAAGAGAAGGGAAGCTTTTAGAACAGGGTGATGAAAGAACAGATAGGGGAGAAAATATGGGGCACCTTTTATATTTGCAAAGTGGTATGTTTATTCATCACAGGAACATCAAAGCTTTACAAGCATACAAAAAAACACTTGTCAGACAGTGTATCATAGAGGAAACAGAGGGGCATGGCTTTTCCCTGCATATCCACCACAGCGGTTTTCTTTTTTTAAAATTTTGTTTCAGATTTTTTGCCAATTTTTCTCCCAATTTGGTAGCCAATTGTACCCTATTTGTAATTCAACTATCCCTTCCTTCGTACTATGAGCTTGCCGCTGCAACCCTGGGACTGGCAGTAACAAAGGGGCTGAACTGCCTCCTCCGAGATGGTACTCATGTGGCGAGTTCCTGCCAGCTTCCCTCCCACCTCCCCCAAACAGGGCTCCTGGCATCGAACCCCAGCAGCAGTGGGCAACTTGCATTCCGGGCGGGTGCCTTTACCCTTACGCCATCCGTGGGCCCCCCACGGCAACAATTTTCAACTAAGATTGACCTTTGTGTGCAGGGGAACAGTGACCGCCTTGAACATACAATGTAGAAAAGAGAACATCAGGCCTTACGAAAATATTCTAGATATTGAGGAATTAACTTCCCATTTAAATACTAGCCATGTTTTGCACCCCGTGCCATTTGGCTTTAGAGTAAAACACTGCACTGTGACAGCAAGTTTTTATTTTTTGAGAAGATGAAATCTCAACTTGACAAACGGGGAGTGGTTGGTGCAATTTTCTTAGATCTGCAAAATGCATTTGACACAATCAAAATGTCCTTCTTTAAAAACTCGAAATAGAAATTCCATAAAGTGGATGAGGTCGCATATAGCTGATATGGTACAGTGTGTCAGAATCAATAAAAATCTCTCATCATCTGCACTGCAGCCCAACCATAGTATCCCTCTCTGTGAAGTTCTCGATGGACTGTTTGCGATGAAATTGCCTGCTCACATTTTGACGGACTGTTCTCAATGAAACTGCCTGCTCAATTGACATTTGCAGGCCACCAAGTTGCTTGTCTGTTTTGCAGTGCATCGTGAACCAGTGCACGGACATCACAGTCAACGAGTTTGCGATGGCAACCACAGTTGCCTCTAGTTAATGATGTCTTTCCCTCAGATTTCCGTGCCAACATTACCTTAGCAAATGTTCCTCATGAAACATCAGCAAGTTAAGCAGTCTTTGTCACTGAAGCTGCTGCCAAACATGCCCCAACAATCACCCCTCTTTCAAAGTCACAGAGATCTCTTCTTCTGGCCATGATAGCCAAAGTAATGGGCAACTGAGTCTGCCCAATATTTTTATACATGATCCTAAGCATGATGGGATGCTAATTGTTTAATTAACTCTGGAACCACACCTGTGGAAACAAGTGTTTCCTTTATTTTGGCAGTTACCTGTATGTTTTGTTTAAAATTGTTCACAAATTGGCCACAAATTTAAGGGCCACCTCCAGAGAAGATTGCACTCTACCCAAATTCATTACAAAATTTGGTCTCTAAAAGCCTCTAAACATTGGAATTCACTACCAACTGATGTTAAGAGATGCAGTAGTTTTTGTCATTTCACATGTGAAAACAGGCTTAAGGACTGATCTGTCAACATCAATCATAATATATATTGTTCCTAAGTATCAGTACTACTAAACATCCCAATTGCTTTTTAACTGTATTTTAATACAGCATTAGGTTTTTATGGCAATAAACACTTATTGTAATGCATCTTGTTTTTTTAACATTGGAACAATGCGTTTTGCTGTGTCACTAGACTCAAACAAATAAATAGTGACAGACAGGATCTGAAATGTCAGTAAAGAGTGTTTGACCAGGATGTCTCTGTATGCCATTTTTATGCAATGTATGTTGCCCCTCTGGGCAATATGAAGTAGTGGAGAGTGGCTGAGCTGTGAGTGTAGTTTGACTGTTCTGCTCTGTTCTCTGGATTGCAGGCAAGGCTCTGCTCAATAACCTGCGTTTGCAGTGTGAGTCCAGCTTTGGTTCTGGAGTGCTGACCCACATCATGCTGTCTGGTTCTGATACAGATCGACTGAATTGTACCCTGAGTTTGCCACTAATAAACAGGTCAGTTATTGTCACTTGCAGTGTAGTATTGAATATTATATAGAGCTTTACATAGAGCTTGACTTTTATATAGAGCTTTCAGTCAATGCATTACAAGAAATGTATATCAACAATTACTTTACATTGGCCATTGAGGATATATACGGATGTTCAAGTCAAACTACTGTCGACTTGCAAATTTTTTTGAAAACCACAACATCACGATCTTAAAAATGTTTTCAGTAATTATTCATGTGCAGTAATTGCATCTCTCCTCTCCTTTCCAGTAACAAACTCCTGCTGAAGAAACTCCTGCTGGACAATGGAGGCTTGCAGTCAACTTTGGAGCGCATCAGTTCGGATGATGACAATAATGACCACACCATTGGATGTTGGAGGTCCCTCTCTAACTGGCTTTACCCCCCTCAACCAGTGACTCCTACAAATCTTCGTTCTCTGTACTTCTCCCTCCTTACAGAATGTCTCTCTTGCCTAGTAGGACAACCCAAGTTGGAAATGGACAAACAAAGTGTTTGGTTGGGCACTGGGACTGGTGTGGACATGCTACTGAATAACGTTACCACCACATTAATCTCTGAAACGCAAAGTCATTTGCCACCCCCCTTGAAAAAACCTTGTCTCACCCACTCCTGCCCCTACCTTGACTCGGACTTTGACATTGTCTTTCTGCTGGACGACGGTAGTCAGGTTGCAGCCAATAAGGATGCTGTCGCAAGGGAAGATGGGTCAGAAAGGGGTGGGTCTGAGTATTTCCGGGCCTTGCTCAAGGGAGGGTTTGGGGAGGCACAGAGGAATGGAGGGGAGGGAATCCCTATAAGGGATGTAACAACCAAAATGTTGCTGCCTGTATTACACTACCTACATGGGTGTTGTATGAATCCCGGAGAGAGGGAAGTGGGGGACAAGAAGCACGGGATGGTGGGACAGACTGAGGGATCGAATGGCAATAGGGAGAAAAGGAAAGATGGATACTGTGTGGTTTTGGGATCTCTGGTGGCTGGGGGCCTGGGGAAATGTAAAAAGAGTGGAGAGTGGGAGATGAGTTCAGAGGATGGTGAGGGTTTCCAGAACACCCCCTTAGCTGAAGCCATGGCAGGGGCTAGCAGGTTTTTAGTGTCTGGGTTGCAGAGAGAGCTGGAGGCATCGTGCGTGTCCCTGCTTAGGTCTCTCATTGCTTCACAGCATGTGTCTGTGAGCTCAGTGAGACGTCGGTCTTCAGAGGACACTGAGAAACAACAGATTTCTAAAGTGGACTGTGGGTTTGAAACAACTAGAACAGAGTCTGTGGGCAAGAGTGGGCTGGAACTGATGTCTGCGAGAGGGACTGGGAAAGATCTGTGTTCTGAATCGGACAGTGACTTTGAGGTGCCGGTAGAACATAGGAAGCAATCTATAGAATGTGTGTTGCAGTCAGGGGTACAGCAGGGTTGTTCAACCAAACAGAGGGCCCAATTCCAGAGTAGACAAGAGTTTGATTTGCGAACAAGAAGAAACCCAAATACAAAGTGTGTCTTAAATTTGGAGTCTAAGGCAAAACATAGTGTAGGATCTGATTTTAAGACCTGTGACCAGTTGGATTCTAGGTTAGCTAGGTCTGCAACAAGATTAGATTCTGAACTGCTATCAGAATCTGCACTGGAAACTGCACAACAGTCAGGGTTTGGAAGAGATCAAGATAGCAGATTGCTAAAGCAAGTGAGATCCCTTTCTCCGACAAGTTCACCTTATTTGCTTGTGTTTGACAAGAAAGAGGAAGGCATAGCAAACACTGTAGTTGGTTCTGAAACATCAGTGAACTCTGAGCTCCTACCTCAAACTCCTCCTACATTAGACAGGCGTGCAAAGTTAGATAGCAGCGAGGGGGTCGTGCCTAAGGCGGGTTCAGGTTCAAGTTCTGGGGCAAACTCACATGTCAGTCCAGGTACAGGATTAGATAAAAATCCAGTTAATTTGAAAAAGAACAAATTAAGCTCTGGGCCCAGATCAGATTCAGAATCAGCCAGTGTGTCAGGAATCAAGTTGGACTCAGGTTGCCAGGGATTTTCAGGTCCAATCACAGATGACCAAATAACCTCTAACTCTCATCTTGGTGCTAATCAGGACTCAAAACCAGGCGTGGAATTACACTCGAGTTCAAGGTTAATTTCTGCACTAGACCGTAAGATAGAGAGACTGTCTCGGGCTACATCCCAGTCATGCTGCTTATCAGATTGTCCAGGATCAAAGTTAGTTTCAGCCTTTCAGAAAGACAGTGCTTCTGATTTAGAGGCATGTTCGATGGGAGAACATTTATTTGACTCTTCTAATGCAAGTCCTGCACCAGAGTCAGATAGCATGTCTTCTACAATGTCAGGCCAGATTTCTGGATCGCATTCCAGGCAGAATTTTAAATCCTCCTGTGTGTCAGACCTTAAATTAGTCAAAGCTTCAGGACCCAAATTAGGTTCATGTTCCAAACTCAAAATGATCTCAGATACAGAATTAATTTGTCCTTCAACCCCAAACTTGACACCTAATCCTTTGTCAGGTATGGATTATGAGTGGTCCCTTGTAGTTAGCCTGCCAGAACTCTACTGTTTTTCCCAGCTTCATAGTTATCCCCGCTTAGGGCAGATGTGCTTGTCAGTGCTACTGTGGCAACAGAGAACCTCGCCCCAGCTGACCCCCACCCTCGCTGCAGATTGTATGTCTAGACTGGCTCAAAGGTCACACTGCATTGAGAGCCTAAAACGAGACCTCCTGGGTCTGGCCACTCAGGCATTAAGCTGAGGAATGAAGGGGAGAACATGATTTCACAGGTTATTCAGTGAGCTGTAAGTAATGCCATTATATGTTGATTATATTCCAATGTGATTATATGTATATGCCTATATCCTTTCTTTGCCAAGGGGCCAACTATTACACTAGCATTAGGTTATGCTATCATATAATGGGACTGGTTCCCATTTGAGAGTATGTGGCGTGACACAGTACTGAAGAGTAATGGGGCAGCAGTGTGCAGTGCTTACAGGAACTTGATGTGTCACCAGAAGATTGCGGGTTTGAATCCCAGCTAGGGCACTGTCACTGTAGCGGGAGCTGGGTATTCTCCTGAATTACTTCAGTAAATATCCAGCTTTATAAGTAGAAAATGTGTAAAACTTTTAAGCTTTATAAGTGACCCTGAATAAGGGTGTCTGCTGAGAAGATAAAAAGAATCACAGTGCATCACTTAATAGTTATGCATATTTGTTGTAAAAAGGGGTAATGAAATCCATTATAATTTAATGACCGGAATAGAATAACATTCATTTATTTTTTACTTTTACTTTTGTGGTGTAAAAGGGGTCCCTGATACATTAGTTGAATGGCACATAGAATCATGTTTGGGCCAATTGCTCTTGTTAAAATTGTAATATCGAACGTTCTATATACAGAGAGATGGGAATGGATGTGGATGAAAAAATGAGGATATCGTCTCAATAAACAAGCCAATATATAGACCATCCTGTCTCTGCCTCTTTATTTGATTTGCATTCATCTGCCAGAATGGTTTTATTTGTTTTTTTGAATGTGTTGTATTGAGTTGTTGTTTTTCTCTCCTCTTTCTCCGACTGCCTTCCAACCACCCCTCCACAAAAGTTGTTAGCTTGTAGTGATGGGAAGTTCAATTATTTTTCCTAACTCGTTCGCGAACGATTCGTTCAGTGAAAATAATATTTCAATTCGTTCACTTGAGTCAGTAATCACCACTTCCCCAGAGCGCATAGGAACACCCCTACCGGCGAACTTAGATTCGAAAATGTGATTCTCGTTCAGGGCGGTAGGCTCGGAGCGTAGGGCGTAGAGGCCTTAAGTCTCTGTTTGCTAAGCTTAAATAAATTGAGTGCCTTAGGTCTATCCTAATAACCTTTACCTTTCATACCAGGTATCAATTTAGTTGCCCTTCTTTGTACTTTTTCAATAGCTTCTATGTCTTTCTTGTAGTGCGGTGCCCAGAACTGCACACAGTACTCTAAGTGAGGTCTGACAAAGGCATTATATAACATTTCCTTATTGCAGGTGTGGTAAAATATAATTGTATGACAGATGAGCTCAGTGAGTTAAATAATGGATTAACATGTTGGGACTGCATAAAATTAACTTGGTTAAAACGGTTTGCTCAAGGGCTGCCGAGTTGGTTGGGTATTAAATCCTGCTGAGCAGTGTGCAATCGGACATAGCCCCGGGGGTCGAGTGGGATTGACCCCATCTTGTCATTCAAGAACAACTGTGTTTTATTAGGCGCCTGATGTGTACCTGTGGCAGTGCTGCTGTGCTCAATGAAGCAATGACTGCATGCCTCAGCAGGCGGCAGGAGGAGACCATATGCTGGTCTGCACTCCCCAGAAGTGACAAAGAGCGTTGTAGTGATGAGATGAGAAAATAGTAAATATTGGATAAACATTGGTTTAAAAATTATTTTAGATAATTTGGCCTATTGACATGTGATATTTATTTGGACATGTAAGCAAAAGCACCTAAATGTTATTTGAAGGACCCAGTACTCGAGAGGGTGTAATCTTGTGCCATATGCTTAATAAAAATGTGTCTTAAACTCTCTCTACCATATGGCTCAGTTTCACCTAAAGCACCAGCAGCCATTGGCAGCCCACAGATGAAGGACAGCTGTTGCTATCAAACACAGCACAGGCCCATCTGAAACCCATCTGAAATTTACAGTCTGAACCCTTTTTTGGATTCTGTCCCACTGGACTTGGATCAGTTCTGAAATAGCTATCCAGTTTACCGTGCAGTCTTACAGTATTACTGTACTTCGTCTTTTCCAAACTCAAAAATGTTTGTGCCCTCTCTCTGAGAGCCCTTTCACAGATGCGGGATGGTAAATGGATGAGGGATGTGAACTTTCACCCTTCTTCAAATTAGATTTGTTATGCTCCCATTTGTTTTAAGATTGCTCATTTTGGAGTCCATGAATTGTTCACAATGGGCTTGACAGCTCACTGGAATTTTATCACAAGGTATCATGGGAATGCGGAAATGTCCGGAATATTGTGGATAGAACGTTTTAGTATTTATTACAGTTATTCTGCGTGCTGTAGCTACAAAACACCATCTATAGAGGGCATGCACATGACAATCCATAGTTTCTCAAGTTTCTGCCATTTTCTTCTTCTCTTGGGTTCTACCAGGCAAGTAATTCCTATGTCCATTAGGGTTTACTTTCACTGCAATATTGTATAGGGGAATGGGGCTAACCCTAAATATACATTATGTCTTTAAAAAATACCTAAAGGTCAGAGTCACATTTTTATTTCAATTTACAGAATTGTTTTTTATTTGAGACTCAGAGGGGAAAAAATATCTTCAACCAAGACCATTCTCTTGTGCAAATTGTTTAACTTTCCTCCCCCTCCCCCTGGGGCGGATAGCCAATTTCCACCACCGAGCAGGACTCCCGGCCATAGCCCGACTGGCGCAGCTAGCGATTGAACCCCAGTCGCAGTGGGAAACCTGCATTCCAGGCGAGTACCTTTACCGGTTGCACTACTTGGGGTCACCCATTAAAGTTCGACAACATGCTATACTGTATATGTTAAAACTGTTACATCGGCAGCTCATAACAAAATAATTAACTGTATCTTCACTTCAGGCTACCACAACATAAACCTTACACTTTACTATTATATTACCAGATCCATATACAATATTATATACATTTGTTAATATCACAGCGATGTCGCCCTTACCTGCTGTTAATTCCTCTGCCTGCTAGACACACAACAGTTACAGTTTTAGTCTCGAATGACATCAATCACAATGCTAACAAACCCAGTTAACACTGATGGACTGCATTCATGTAATGTTATAAATGCAGATAAATAAATCTTAACTTTATCTGTCGTTCTGCTGTCTGTCCACAGTTTGAGTTGACAATTGACAAATAACAAACCCCATTGTTGCAGACCGATTGCTTTTAAATACCCAAGTCAAATCACAACTTCAGATTCCAAAATCTGTATCCTGTAAATGTGAATAACTGTTGCTATTGCCCTGTACACCCACTAGATGGTGCTATACAGAAAGTTGGGAGTGCAATGAAGTAAAGTCACGAAGCGTATCACTGTCTCTCTGTTTCTTTATTTTACTTTACAATGGGTACATACATCACAGTGTGATACCCTGAATAATAAACATAAATATATCAAATAAAATAATGCCATGACTCCGTTGTCTTACACAAATGAAATACATAAACCTTTCAGAAATGCATACTGCACTACACACACACAAAACATTTTTAACTCAAATATACAAAGCATACAGGTAACTGCTCAAATAAAGTAAACACCAACATAACGTGTTTTAATAGGGCGTTGGGCCACCACAAGCCGCCAGAACAGCTTCAATGTGTATTAGCATAGATGTGTTCCAAGTGTTTGGAACTCTTTGAGGGATGAGAAATTCCATTAAATAGTCTTTTGCTGATGGTGGTGAAAAACACTCTCAGGCGCTGCTCCAGAATCTTCCATAATTGTTCAATTACAGCAGTGTTTCTCAAATAGTGGGGCGCGCCCCCCTGGGGGGGCGCGGTGCGATGCAAGGGGGGGCGCGTGTGACCAGAGGCGTAGCGTGTGGGGTGCAAGA
The DNA here is from genome assembly GCA_029706075.1 of Aldrovandia affinis. Classification (NCBI taxonomy): domain Eukaryota; kingdom Metazoa; phylum Chordata; class Actinopteri; order Notacanthiformes; family Halosauridae; genus Aldrovandia; species Aldrovandia affinis. The sequence continues at coordinate 3,985,441 of JAINUG010000063.1, read as the reverse complement.
GGGGCGCAAAATTGAAGAAAACGTAAAAAAAAAAAAAACTTTTTAGCACCGTGGACAGGTTCCGAGGGGCGCGTAGCACCCCCCCCCCGGTCCGCGAAATACATAAACTGGTCTCAGCTTTTTTTCGCGAGAGGTTTTCTTCTTCCTAGGGGGGGCGTAACAGAAAATAATTGAGAAGCACTGAATTACAGTGAGATCTGGGGCCTTATTTATAAAAAGTTGCGTAGAAACCATCCTATATTTGATCTAAGATCATTTCTGAAATGTGCGTAAGTGTGATTCAGAGAAACTGAACGTACGCACAAAAAAACGTGCGTAGGCCAGTCCCCCAGATGTGAAATCTGTAAATCACAAATGATCTTGAAATTGATATCACACTGACTCAGCAACAAAATGACGTAAAAAAATTAAGATAGAAGCGAAAGCCTACAGATCAGAGTAAAAGTGAACCACGGCGATTGAGACAGAGGACAACGACATTAAGGAGCAACACTGTTCCTGTAAAGCTGGGTAGGTCTCTATTCACTATTACAATCATTAAAAAGCAAAAGCAGTAGGCCTATATAACGTTACATTCAGTAGTAAGTTAGCTAGCATTAGCTAACTAACGTAACATTAGTCGCCTATAGTGTGCTGTAACGACATTACTCTGGTTAGCTCCACAGGTAGCTCCATACCTGGACCTCTGTAAAGCAAAAAATATCAGCAGTGTGTCAGCCCAGTCCTCCACAAGATTTGGGTACTCGGGACTGGGCTTCCCATTGACAAAGTGCTGAAATAGTAATGAAAAAATAGTATTACATTTTGACATCAAGGTAACGTTACCCACTTGGTTTTCTAGAGCTTGGCTGTAACATCTTAACGTTAGCAAATTGTGCGTTGCTGAATGGTTTTAGATCTCCGCCTTGTAAACGCCCCCTAATTAATATCATTAGCATATAAAGGAGCTCGAATCAAAACACAAATCCTCTACTTGATAATGGCGAGCTGCAAGAAAAATAATTTTAGCGAGGCCGAAATCGAGGTCCTGTTGGCGGAGGTGCAGATGCGTGCAGGGACGCTGTTTGGGAGCCTTTCCAGTGGCTTTACCAGTAAAACCAAGTACGTGGCCTGGTAGTCTGTAGCCCAGGCTGTGAACGAGGTGGGGGTCCCTGAAAGACGTAAAGAAAAAGTGGTCTGATTTAAGAGGTCAAAATCTCGAATAACTCGTTCCCTTCTTATTGCGCGGTTGGCGATATCTTCGAGAAGTGACAATGCTGTTACGTGCAGTGAATGCAGACCTGGACCCAAATGCAGACTCGACGCGAAGTTTGGAAGTTGCACTCCTCACCGGAGGCGTTTAATAAACGCGGCAAATAAAAGTGACGGAAACAAGCCGTCAGAAAACACACACAAAACACACGAATAGCCGTGCGAAATAAAAGTGACGGAAAACAAGCCGTCAAAAACACACACAAAAAAACAACGCAAGAATAGCCGTGCGGCTACTAAACAAGAAAACGGATAACTGGTTAAAGCACAGACAAAATAAACGGGCAGAGTCAGGATATAAAATAAACGGGCAGATTCAGGATTTACGGGTAGACAGGAACAAGGGACCAAACAAAAACAGTGCTAGAAACACTAGTACGCATTGGCAAGGAACTGAACGTGTGCTGGGTTTAAATAGGCAAAATGAATTAACTAATTGGGGCAGCGTGCAGAATGTGCAGGGGGAATGAATGTGACAGGCTGAAACATAACGAGGGAACATGAAACAGATTGCGGCGAAGCCGCGCCCCTCAAAACAGACAACACAGGGAGAAGCAAAAACCAGACATGACACGCAAGGAACAAAGTGGCAGAAAAACACAAGGGAGGTGAACAGGGCGGACAGCGATGTAACAAATGCTGCCATTCTTCCTCTTGCAAACCACTGCATTATTGGACATTTTATATCCTATAGATTGACCGAAATGTCAATTTCCACAAGTAGCCTAGCTTATGTTGTTTTAATTTATTAATAACTTTATTGTGCAAACCATTACGTATAGCCTAAGCAATGTGTTAAATCTGGTAATACTACTACCACTACTACTACTACTACTACTACTACTACTACTACTACTACTACTACTAATAATAATAATAATAATAATAATAATAATAATAATAATAATAATGAGGAAACAATTAGGCAGCAGACGGCATGTTAGCGCTCTTAGATTTCCGAATACATTTTACATTACATTTACATTTTAAGCATTTAGCAGACGCTCTTATCCAGAGCGACTTAGAAGATGTGCATAAATACATGGTAGGATCATAGTTACAATATAATATGTAACAATTATAGTTTGTGCAAGAGATCAGTGCAGTAATACAGCGATAGACATCATTGCAGGCAGCTGCGTATCATACCTGTAACACTGGGAAGGAAAAGGTTAGTAAAACATGTTTTTTTAATGGAGTAAGCAGGGGTATATAGTGTTGAGCAAGTAGGCAGTGTTGATGACAATTAGCTAGATGTACAGAATTCAGTGGTAGTGGTGTCTGAAAAGGTGGGTTTTGAGTCTCGCTCGCACAGAGAAGAGACGAGACCGCGAATACCTGCAGTACTCCAACATTGCCACAAGGAAACGTGCGTACGCCAAGTTGAAACCTGACGTGGAGCTGAGTACTTTTCCACCTCAAAGACCGTTTTTATAAATCTGAACTTTGGCGTGGATTTGAGCGTACGCACGTTCTAAGATCAAATCTGTGCGTAAGTACGTTTTATAAATAAGGCCCCTGGTGACTGAGATGGTCATGGCTAAGGGCATGTGTTTTTCACCACCTCTGTCAGGAACCTGCAGTTCTGTCCTCCAACACCAAGAGGTCAATGGAGGACTTTCTGAAGCTACTTGTTAAACAATCAAGTAATCATTCAATTATCACAAATTAGGTGCGTATTGCAGTGTAGTAGACTAGTCAGTACTTGCACACACCCACACGTAATCATACTGATTGATTTGTAAGTAGACTACTGCTTTCAATTGTGAAAATATGTTTTGTTCAGTTGACACTTCTGTAGGACATATCATGCCTGTCATGGAGCAAGGAAACTGATATGTTGAAATGAGTGGCTGGATATATTTTTTAATCGCATGAAACAATTGAAAGCAAAATCAAAATACTAAATAAAAATATAAAGAACAAAATTGTTATCGATGGGATGCCTTGATTTTTGAAATTCAGTTAAGGGAGCACAATATTTAATATTTTGGTGTTGAATTTAATCATTGTCAGAAAATTTGTTATTTGCTCTTTCATGACTTGTCGTAGAGGTGTAAAAACTTGTCCATAAGAAGAAACTCCCCTCTCTGACACAATGTCAATTTGTAGACTTGCACCCTTGCGTCAACACTCAGACTGGCACTTAATTGTATAATTGGTAAATTCATTTCAGTAAGTGCCACTAATTACTGAACATAGAGTGCCAAGGACACCTTGAGGACCAGAAAGGAACTGCAGCTTATTCAGAGAGGTGGTGAAAACGCATGCCCTTGGTCATGGCATATGGTTTACATCGTTTCCATACTCATCAAACCATTCAGTGACCACTCCTGCCCTGTAGATGGGGGCATTGCATCTACCTTGCCCTCTAAGGGGTTGAGTGGACCTAAACCATGCCAGGAAAACACTATAACAGAGCTGCCAGAACCCTTCATTTACCAAAATGTTTCCTTTATTTTGGCACCTGTATATTCTCTGTACATTTGTGCAACACAATCCCTAAAATTAATATCAACATGATTCCAAGTTACAACTAAGCTTTAACTAATATATTTGATTAAACAAGAAACTAAACAAGCAGTGTTCCAAACCAATACTTCCCATATTTTCCTACATTCGTTCAAGCAACATGGCCCTGTGTTTCCTCATCCTATAGTCTCTTATTAGGTTTCTTCAAATGTTATGTCACATTACAAAATGTCTAAGTATATATGAAATAATTTACATGTGTTTCATATTCTGTGTTTGAAAATTGCTTATGAAATACTTCATATGATGTTGATTGATACTTCATATGACAACATTAGAACTCCTAAAACATAATTACAATACTGACATAGTATATAACCATCATACAAGAACATATAACTCATAGACATGACATTTGAAGAATTACACACACTGTCTTTTAAATTACATTATGAGCAAAGGGCCAACCATCCAGGACAACACATCATTATTATGAACACATATAGGACCACAGGCTTTGACTAATAATAACAAAGACTTTTTTCTGTTAGCACTACATCATTTTCATACTGTATTGATCTACTTGATGTGACATTATTATTTTGAATAGCTTTACTATGCACAAACGTAACACTGATCCTACATGTACATGAATATATTTGATTTATACTTGACATTTTTGAAGGTACAGGAGTTTCCCTGCTTTCATCAAAACTTTACCGACCTTGTTCAATACATTGACGCCTACTACTGTACAGAATGACACCATGTTGCATAGGTTGCGCAGAAGTATAAATTGCAGATTGCTTGCGACATGTTGCCTTGCGCGAACCGCGAAGATGTCGCACAAGTTACGCAGAAGCATGTAGAGGCCTTAAATTGCAGAGTGCTTGCGACATGTTGCATTGTGCGAACCGCAAGATATCGCACAAGTTACGCAAAAGCATGTAGAGGCCTTAGGTCGCAGAGGTTGCATTAATGTTGCAGAGCCCTGGTTGTGCTGCTGTCGCGTTGCAGTCGCGTTGCTGATGCTTGAGCATGTAGAGGCCTTCAGAACCTATACCTATGGTGAAATGTGGTGGATTTTAGATAGTCCTGGGGCTCTTGTTAAGGTCAATGAAATCATGAATCAAGACTAGGGTTGCCACACGTCATGTTTTTACCTGGACAGCCCAGTTTTCAGCCTCTGTCTGAACATAATTTGTCTGGTCTTTCAATAAATGCAAGAGATTTAAAAAAGCATAACTTATTATATTTTTCTATGGTATTAGGAAGAAACACACTTTACACTTTATTCATGTTTTCACCTGGCTGAATACAATGCTTTTACTTTTCCCATTGGTAAGGTTGTTCTTACATAGGCAGTGAAATACCTTTCATGTCTTGAAAGATTTCATTTTCATGTCTGGCAATGATCACTTGTAATTTGCTAAATTGTTTAATCATATAAATTGTTTTATAAACTTTTACAGTGCCCAAAACTTTGATGAAAATCTTTTAACTATTGTGTGAGCAATTGTAGCTAGCGAACTTAACTAAATTCCCACTTTCATGAGTTTCAGAGTTGGGGAACTATATAAATCATGGCAGGTCAGCTCAACAAAAAAAAAAGCGAAAAAAAATGGCTGCCAGATCGGGGAGGTGTCAAATGGTCTCAATCAAAATGGCATATGCATCATCTACATTACAAAAGCCAAAATAACTCTGTATTTACATGGTAATAAGTTAATGCATAAAGTTACATAGTAATTGCCACTGTTTTAACAATTTTGTAGGTTTGGCATATTTCTGGAATTATCAAGCTGCAGATGATGGGTAAATGAGTAACTATGTACCTTTGTGTACCTACACAGTATTTACAGTATTGTTCTGATGCATAAGTATTCAAATTCCAAAATGTTGATTAAAGTAACATTATGACAAAGCAAGGTGAACAATTAAAATACATACTGAGAGCTACTGCTGTTAATTTAGTTAACTTCTACAATATGTTGCAAGATGGCAGCACTGTGCAGCACATAATTAGATTTGAGGTTAAATTACCAACGCCCCATGGTCATCATGATCCTAAATGCTAGGTAAACATACTAGAAAGGAAAATGGTACATTTAACTACAGCAAACTGCAGACTTGATACATTACATATATATACAAGGGGTAGACAATACAATAAACACCAAACAATATATTAATATTTATTAACTAATAAGAAGTTGGACCCTTCTTCAAGAAAGAAAGCCTCCAATTATTGAGAGAAAGGCAGTGGAAATTACTCTGAGCTCTACGTTCCAGAACTTTCCATAAAGGTTCAATTATGTTTGGATCTAGTGATTGGGTAGGCCATTGAAGGTGTTTGACTTCATCCTGGTGTTCAAAATACTTTTAACATGGGACATAGGAACCTTTTTTTTTTTTTGAGGAAACAATGTTTGCAACATAGGGTGTACCTGGTTGCTTAAAATGGTTTAGTATTCCTTCTCCATAATTCTAATCGGCCCCAATGACTCCCACGAGACGACTGCCCATACCATAACAGATCCACCACCATGTTTAACAGTTGGGAACAGGCAATGTCAGTTGAAGGCTTCCTTTAGCTTTCTTGAAACATAAACCTGTCCAGATGTAGGAAAAAGAGTAAAAAATTACTCAGACCATATTACTTTCTTCCACTGCTAGTCCAGGTTTTCTGCTCATTACACCAGGTTATGTGTTGTTGTGCATTGGCCTTGGTTACTAGCGGTTTCTGAATGGCAGCCTTACCATAAATATCAGCTTTATGAAGCTTACAATGTACAGTTTCTGTTGAGACTGGGTCACGGAGGTGTAGATTCAGTTCTGCGGTAATGTTTGAGGCCATGGTTTTTAGCAACTATCCTGTTAAGTGTCCGCCTATCCCTGTCAGTGAACTTCGACTTGCGATGACTGGACCACTTTCCTGATGCAATTTTTCCTTGTTTGGCTTATGCCGTCATGATTTTCTACACTGTTCCCCTTGACACATTAAATAATTTTGCCATTTCTGTGGTTGACACACCTGCAATTCGGGCACAAACTATTTGACTTTAGACCTTTCAAACTGTTAGATGTATCATGTTGCTTTAGAAACTCACATATTAAAGTTTTGATTTTAGAATATATTTTATAGCAGAAACATAATTACTATTGACATTAATATGAAAGATGTGTAGGCATATTTTTAATAGCGTTTTAACTATTTCAAAATATGAGTCCTTTTACATTTGTGTTTCTATTATTTTGTATACCCCCTGTATTTGTACACACTTACATTCACTTACAAATTTGTAATTCAAGCATTACAAATTTGTCATCTTCCATTTACATTATAGTAATTAAGGCCATATGCTGAAAAAATGCATGCTGAATAAAATATTTTTCCAGTATTTAATTAGGTCAATTTAACCCTCAACCTAACAGGAGGGTTGAAGGTGCAGTATGTAACACTTTGCCCGTTGTGGCAGCGGACCAAATTTCAATAACAAACACAAACATATGTCATTCAAACATGATACATATATTATATTATAGTGTGTAGTGTAATGTAGTGTGTGCATACATTAGTTGTGTTTTTTGAAGAATCATGCAGACTTTGGAGGAACATTTTTTTTATTTTATGTGTGAGACACCCTTAAAATTGAGTATTTTCTCATTATGCAATTACGCATTTAAATACATGGGTCATTCAATAGGCCCTTTGTTCCGATTTCCACTGCAAAGTTGTTTATATACCATTATAATTATAATAATATAATTTGGTGTTATGTTATGTTAAATATAAAGTCATGTTTTGTTATAAATGATCTGTCTCAATTCCAATATTTTTAAATAAATACATTTTATTATAATATAAATCATTTTAAATAAAATTGATTCATAAAATAATATTCCATATTGCACCTTCAAAAATGAATGTTATTTATTTTTTTGTAAACAGGGTGGTTTACACAAATGCACAAATATTGTCTTCCTACTGGCCAGGTAATGATCGTCCTTCCCCGGACAGAATTGTCTGTGATTTGATTACAGGCTCAGGATGATTACTGGCTCAGGATCTTTGTGTACCTTCCTGAAATCTATTATGAGCTCTTTAATATATATGTATTTTTTAAAACATGCAAGTATGTCTCTGTAGGTAGACCTACACTTGACTTCGATACCCAGAGCCGGATACCCGCACTAAGGAGAAAGTGGGAGAAATCATTGTCTTCAAGCAGCTGCTGCACTCACTCCCTGCTGACATCTGCACCTGGGTCAAGGAGCATGAACCAGCTGACGGACTGAAAGCAACACAGTTACCCCAGCAGTACCTCAACGCCAGGCGAGGCACTGGCAAGTGACAACCGCCATCATCCAGGGATCCAAGAGGCAAGGGAGGTAACTCTGGGGTGGTGCATGATGGTCAAGGGGAAGGTTCTAGGGGGAACAGGAGGGAGGTTACTACCTCCAGAAGCCTCTGGATTTCCACTCCGGAAACCAAAACTGTGCAGTTACTGCTATGTCCCAAGGGAGGGGGATGCACAGGGGGTTGGAATGGACAGCAATAATAATAACTCACTGTGGTGAGGCCAGTGGTGGTAAATGGACAGAATCTACAGGCTTTGCTGGACACTGGGAGCACACTATCACTAATTAAGCGAGAACATGTTTTGGACAGTTTGATAAATGACAGCCAACCTATTAAGGTGCAATGTGCACATGGGGACAGTATTGTTACCCAATGGCAGATGTCACTGTGTATTTATGTTGCGGGTGGGGATTGTCAATTATTTACCAAGTGATGTCATACTGGGCCAGGATTTTCCTGTATTATTTCATTTGTTGTCTGCTGCTAGAACTGCTCAAGATGTAGTAGTGTCATGTCCTGTGGTCACATGAGCCCAAGCCAAAGTGGGTCTTGAACCATTGCATGATGTTTGTGACAGTTTGTTTGAGGGGGCAACTAAGGGGCTGTGCAAATCACAGCATCAGCATTGCATTGTGAAAATGTGGGGTGCTCCACCCGTGTACCTACACTACATACTCATCTCTATTAGGTTCCCCCCAACATAAGCTCCTTGCAAAAGGCAGATGGGGTACACTTCTCTTCAGGACACGTACCTTTCCCAGAATTACATTTTGTACATCACTGGGTCCCCACCCTGAATGGTAGTGCCTGCTGTCTGTAGACCTTTAGTGTTAAACATTGCACACACTCTACCCTGGGCAGGGCCTAGCAAAAGTCCTATCTGCCAGTTGGTTTCAGATTCTATTAGCCTATGATGTGCAAACCTACTGTAGAACTTGCCCTGAATGCCGAAAAATGGGTGCTATCCGGAAGGCTGATAGAGCCCCTCTCCATCCCCTGCTAATTATTGCCATTCCATTTCAGAGAATTGCTATGGACATTGTAGGGCCCCTTGAGAAGAGCATTTGTGGACATCAATGCATTTCAGTGATTTGTGATTATGCCAGACGGTTTCCCAGACGCATTTCCCTTGCAAACCATTACCATCCAAAAGGTCATTAATGCATTGGTTGAGTTCTTCTGCAGTGTAGGAGTCCTAACCGATCAGGGCACTAACTTCACCTCCCGGCTCATGAAGCAGCTCCATAACAGTTGGAAATCACTGGAATCCAGACCATACCATATCATCCACAGACAGATAAACTAATGGAAAGGTTTAATTAGACCCTAAAGTCATGCTGTGCAAATTTGTCTCGGATACGGGAAAGAGACTGGGACAAATGGTTACCATTCCTGTTATTTGCCTACACAAGGACCCTTGGATTTTCTGCACAACAGTTAGGAAGACAAGCAGTCCACAGGTGAAGGGGAGGGAATTGTCTTCTATGTTTTACAGAAGCAGGACCGCCTTGAAGACTATCGGGAGGAGTCCAGGCAGAACCTGGAGAAAGCCCAATGCACTTATACAACCAGCACACCTCCCAGAGGGAATACAAGCCAGGCCAGAAGGTGTTACTGCCTATGTGAACAAACAAACTGTTAGCTATTTGAAGTCCTGAGGAAGCTTGGTCCAGTAGCATATGAAGTCCGCCATCCAGAGAAAGGCAAGGGGTCCCAGGTGTACCATGTCAAGCTCTTGAAGGAATGGAAGGAAAGAGAGGTCCCTTCCAAACCTGCATTGGTGGTGAGACACATGGAAGAAGAGGATGAGGAGGAGGACAGCCTTCTCCAGATGTAGTCTTAAGCCTCAGAGCCTGAGCTAAGTCATCTAACCACTGCCCAGCAGAGTGATACCAACAAGTATTTAAACCCTGCTCCACCCTGTTCCAGCCAGGATCGGGGCATACAACCTTGATTAATCATACCATCTACCTCAAGGACCACATCCCCATTCGACAACAGCCTTATTGGTTGTCTGAGAGGCTGGTAGAGGCCTTGAAGACAGAGATCCAGACTGTGTAGAACATGGGGGTGATAGAGTCATCCCAGTGAGTGGTGCAATCCTATTGTGCCAAAGAAATATGAAAAGGAAAGTCAACTCAATCTCAAGGTTTGATGCCTATCCCATGCCATGGATCGATAACCTACTGGAGCATGTTGGCAAGGCCCAGGTAATCATGACACTGAACCTTTGTACAGACTACTGGCAGGTCCCACTGAAGGAGCAGTCAAAGGAGTATACCACTTTTCGAACATCCCTGTGTCTCTTCCAATTCACCATGATGCCATTTGGGTTGCATGGTGCTTCTGCCACTTTGCAACACTTGATGGACTGTGTTTTGCAGGACTGCGAGGGCTACTACTACCTGCTGCGGTTTGAGTGCATTGAGAACTACCTGCGGACGGATCAGGGGGTGGCCAGAGATGGAGTGGCCATGTCAGCTTGTGCTGCTACTGACCAGAAAAGCACTGGAGGCCTCCATAGGAGCGACTTCCCTTGCCGCATGCCATCCCACCACTGCCACAAAATGTCACACCTCCATTCCAGGTGAGGGTAGAAATGGCCTCCCAGCGACTAGAATATGTCTGTAAATTATGACCAGGACACAGTAGCACACACATACAGGCAATGATGTTTATTACCTGTAATTCCAAAATGCAACACCACTAACAAACTATTTACACCTAGTGTCTAACCACTACTGTTGGTATGTACTACTAGCCACTAGTTCCTACATACTCTGCTAGGCCAGAACCCATTCAGCACTCCCCTTATCACTGCTAGTGGAGGGGATACCGTAGGAGGCTAACGAGGAACACTATATACATATACATTTTTACAGGTATGAATAGATATTAAGTAAACATGTTTTGTTTTTAAACAATCACTAAACATTTTCAGAGGGGCTGAGATGAAAGACAGGGGGGCTAAAGCCCCCTAAATAGGGTCTAAATTTGCCACTGCCTGCTATAAACCTCTATACACTACCAGTCAAAAGTTTTAGAACACCCACATTTTCCAGTTTTTACTGAAATTTAAGCAGTTCAAGTCCAGTGAATAACATGACATGGTACAAAGGTAAGTTGTAAACTGCCAGAGGTTAAAAAAAATGTTTAGGTTACCAAAAACTGAAAAATAATGTACATTTTTTGGCAGTGAGTAGTTTCCTACACCATCAAAAGGTACTTGGAAACTGGAGGAAACTCTGACAGGAAGAGGTCTGGCAGACCCAAAGCCACAACAAAATCAGAAGACAAGTTTCTGAGAGTCAACAGCTTGCGTGATAGGCGGCTCACAGGACTTCAGCTTCAACACAGCTTAACACTGGTCGAAGTAAGGAAGTGTCAGTTTCAACTGTGAAGAGAAGACTTTGAGCTGCAGGTTTGACAGGTCGAGTGGCAGTAAGACAGCCATTGCTAAGATGACAAAATAAGAAAAGGAGGCTTACCTGGGCCATGAAGCACCGCCAGTGGACTACTGAATCAATTAATCAATCAATCTTTATTTTTGTATAGCGCCATTTACAAACAGGTTGTCACACAGCGCTTCACAATTGAGGGAATCAAAAAAACAGAAAACCATTGGAACCAATGTGGGAGACTGGAAAATTATTCCCTGACCCCTTAAAAGGCGGTCGAGATGAACTCCTGGAAAATTGTGGGTTACACAGAAAAACAAAACAAATAGTCCTTGAGGCTCATGAGGCTTAACAGACCATCGGAAGGGCATTCTAAGTGTAGGGGTGGGGTGGACCTCATCCCTCCAGATACCAGGGCAGGGCGGGGGATGGAACCAGCAGCTAGGGTCCGGGCCAGCGGCATCCGGCTAACACATGGCAGCGGTGGGGGGTTGACTCTGGGGCAGGTGAGCTCCGGGCAGGTGCCACGAAGCCGGGGAGAAAAGAGGAAAGGTGCAATTATGACTATGATAAATATCACACCGGATCAGGGGAAAGAGTAGAGTGATAACACTTTTGCACCAGCAGAAGTAATGTAGGGCAGCATAACGAATTAGGTGAGTGGCACAGGGAGCACGCAGCCATGAGGGCACTCAGAGACCATCCCACCACATCATCAGCAGTCCTGATAGGGGCGGATCATCACTTATGATTGGTGACAGTAAGGATAGCTCATTGCACCAGAAGGCTCTATTGTAATGCCCCCTCCACATCTGTACCTAATGACTATAAGAGAGACTAAAGAGATGTGTTTTTAACCTAGTCTTGAAAATTCAATCACAGAGACGACTCCTGAAGACTGGAAGAAGGTCTTATGGACTGATGAATCAAAATTGAAATCCTGAAATTTTTAAATGTTTTTGTAGGCCGTCGAGTAGGCATAAGGATGGTTCCTCAGTGTGTGACACCAACTGTCAAACATGGAGGAGGAAGCGTGATGGTCTGGGGTTCTTTTGCTGGATCCAGAGTCGGCGACTTGACTGTTAACCCCAAGAGGTCGACTGGATCGCCAACGATCCGAGCAGCAATAAAAGTATATTACTATTTCTAACGTCGAGAGATTTTATAATACACACGCGGCAAAAACATTGACAGAAACCTTAGAATCGCGACTTTCCGATTTGAGCACTGGCAAATAATATGATACATTTTATATGATAAATTTAATAATAAATTAAATTAGGTTAATTAGACCAAAAGTAAACCTTGCCTTTCACTCTCTGTTTTACCTGGAAGTACCGTCCCCCTTCTATTGACATGGTAACTAGGTGCTAGTCTCAGGGAGGGGCGTGGGGCCATGTGTGAAATCGTTGTGTAAACAACACATACAATGTCCCGACATTATATAGCCTAGCATCTTGTCTGTGTTTACGGTTGCGATCTGCCAGCAACAGACTGTGTATGCTGATATTTATTTTATTTCCCATGTTTTCAAATACTCGTGAAAATATATGGATTCCGCGTCTTGTGACGCTATACGGAAACAATCAGAATCATTGCGAACTGCTGCGAATAATTAACGGGAGGATATTTAACCAGCTGGCATTCTCTGTTTCGGCGCTTGGACATTATCTAGCTTAGCTTGATAGTACCTATTGTGATTAATGCTTCTTGCCTCTCGAGAACTTGTTTGTTCGTGTGCTTATTGTTGTTTAGATTCCCAGTGTTTAGTTTATTCTGAGTTTTTGATACGTTTTGGATTTACCGTTTTACTTGTTTAGTTTGTTCCTGATCGTTGGCTATTTTGGTTTGGTTTGTTTATGTCTTTCCGTGTCTTCGCAGACACGGATTTTGCTTTCGTTTTCCTACAGACGTTTAAAGACAAATAAATATCTTAAACCCAGAAAACAGGCTACTTTTGATCATGTGCCTGTGCCCACTGCCAAACAGACTCTGGATGTTGGCAAACTGGCTTCTGTTGATCGCAAGAAATGCGTACTCTGCAAGATGTCGGGGAAACAACAGTGCACTCCATGGGAGTCCCTTGTGTCTACAGTTGACCAGAAACTGTTTTGAGAAGTTGCACCAAAGACTGTGAAAGAACAGATTGTCTCAACATGTTTTAATTTTGATTTTTTTGTATATAGTTTGTGTGATGTTTTCAATAAATTTTCCAAAATGAAAAAATCCTATATTTTTTCTGTCTTCTGCATGGCTCACTGACTATTGGTTACTCTGATGGTTTTTGACTTTGTCTGATGGCCTTTGAGAGAGAGATGGCCCATCTGACAGATCGTGCAGCATGAATTGGAGTGTGCATTAGAATGCTAAACTATCAGGATTAATGATATTTCAGCCAGTGCGAGTGTGATTCCCCCAGGAGGGAGATATATATAAATAATTATATATTATTCATCGCAATGGTCCTTCTTACCTATTTGTCTGTCAGCAGACAATGTCAGATTAATGTCTGTCTTTCTGTTGTTTCGTGTTTTAGGAGATGAGGCTATAAGATGGAATAGGTGTATCTACTAGTATGGGAGGCCTAGAATTGGGGATGCACCAGGTCCAAAATTACCCTGGATGAAAATTAGGGGAAAAAAAGGTTTTATAAAATAAACAACACAGATAATGAGCTACATTTTATGCTCAAGCATATGGGGAAACTATATATGTTTAAGCTAATACAATTATTCAAAATGTTCTTTTCTTTTTATTGAGTCATGTAGGTGTCAAACTTATTGGCACCCATAAAGATTATTTAAACCAAATTAAATCTGCTATACAATTCTACTAACTTAAAGTCAGGCTTAAGGAATTGTATTTTGGCCTCATTTTCTGTTTCACTAGGATATAAAAATGTGGTAGCATTCCATTTGTAACAATGTAAAATCCCTTTGTGATCCATCACCATGGGGAAAGCCAAAGAATGGTCCAATCAAAAGAGACAGCTGTTTTTTAACCTACACAAGTCAGGTAATGGGTACAAAAAGTCAAGCTTTTGGAGTTTACCAAACATCATTGGACTATGACTGGAACCAGGTGCTGTAGTCAAATGAGACCAAAATTGAACGTTTTGGCCATGTACACCATTGGCATGTTTAGCATCAAAAGAAGGATTCATACAAGGAAAAGCACCTCATACCTACCGTCAAATATGGTGGTGGACCATTGATGCTTTGGGGCTGTTTTGCTACCAGTGGTCCAGGGGCAATTGTTAAGATCAATGGCATAATGAATTTTAACCCCAACATTTTAGCCAAAAACCTGGTTTCCAGCTGAGACTTAGCCATAAGTGAAGGTTCAAGACAATGACCCCAAACATACCTCAAATAAACACAAAAATGGTTCTGTGAAAATAAAATCAATGTTTTGCAATGGCCATCTCAGTCACTGGACCCTATTGAAAACCATATGTGGTCTGAGTTGAATAGGGCAGTCCATAAGTGCAAACCTAAGGATATCAAGGATTTTGGAGGAATGGTCCAAAATCCATTCAAATATATTCTCCAACCTTATTAAACATTATAGAAATCCTTGCCAGGGGAGGCTGCAATAATTACTAAAAACAGGGGTGCCAAAATGAATAAAGTAAAATATTTTCCACATTTTAAAATGACAATATATCTCTGTAACGGTATTATTTGTTTTCCACAGTCTTTCTCATTTTCATCAAGGGTGCTAATAATTCTTGACCTGATTGTAAATATGAATACCAAATCCTGCTTAAAAATACATTTGATGGGCCTTCCACATGGTCTAGTGGTTTCAACATCCGATGCTGGCCACGGCGACCGGGGTTCAATTCCCCGTCGCGCCAGAGTTGGCTCTGGCCGGGAGTGCCACCAGGGCGGCAATTGGCTGTCCGCCCCAGCGAGGGGGAAGGGAAGCTGACACAGTTCGCTGCGCACAGGAGTGGTTCTGGGGTACCGGAATTACAGTCAACAGCTCAGCGAGTGCTGTCTCGGAGGAGGCAACGCTTCGCCATTGTCACTGCCGGTCACAGGGCTATGGCAGCAAACTACGAGGGAGGGGATTTAACTAAGCACAGCGGGAGTAATTGGCTACCAAATTGGTAAAATCAGAAAAATTTATTTCTTTTAAAAAATACATTTGACTATGTCCTTTACCAAACCTAATCTATAAATCAAGAAATCACATTATTTGGGGCTTATTGAGTGTCTTTTTTAAATGGGCTTATTGAGTGTCTCATTTCCTTCCTATTGCATGGTTTGGGAAATTTTTGTCACTGCTATTGATCATTTTAATGGCTCCTCTACTGGCAGAGCAAATATTACACTGTACAAGAATGCTACACCAGTATTGTAACAGCAATGTTGCCAGTCTTTTTCTTTACCATCTCAAGATAATTCCACATTGCATAAAGTACATCACCCTCTTTCACTCAAAAATATTTATACACCAGATTTGTTTTAGCTTTTTTCCATTCCACAAATCACTGCACTGTCTAAAGAAAACAGCCAGAAAATAACATCCACTGAACCTTGCAGGCTTTATAACACATGCGCCTAGGGGTCATGGAAGATGCAACATTCTCATTTAGCTCACAAAATCTGCAGCTCTGTGCAAAGTCCCCTATACATATTCACCCAAACCAAAATCTGAATTCTTAATTCACTGCATCCCTAGTTCGAATTGAGCGTTTGTCTTTCCAAGACTTTGTGTAGCTTCTGCCCATTTTCGGGTTAAAACAGTTGTGTTTTGTATGCACTGTACACTTGTTTGTTTCTCTGTGTTGCTATGTGGCTACACACAGGCACTATATACAGTACCAGTCAAAAGTTTGGACACACCTCCTGGAAACTAGGTTTATCTCATAATTGACAACGTATACGTTTCTGTAAATACATGAAAAAAACAAAAAATACATGTACCAATAAGAAAAAGGAACATCAAAACAAAGTTCAAGAAATTTTATCTTGGAATCTTGGATTCCTCTAAATAGCCTCCCTTCTCCGTGATAACAGCCTCACAAACACAGGCCATTTGGTTATTACGTTTCAGCAGGAAATCACCTGACATGTCTTCCCAGCTCTCCTGCAGCAATTCCCAGAGACACTTGTGTGTTGCTTTGCTTTGACTCTTCTGTCCAGTTATTCCCATACAAGTTCTATGGGATTGAGTTCTGGGGCCTTATTTATAAAACGTACTTATGCACAGATTTGATCTTAGAACGTGTGTACGCTCAAATCCACGCCAAAGTTCAGATTTATAAAAACGGTCTTTGACGTGGAAAAGTACTCAGCTCCACGTCAGGTTTCAACTTGGCGTACGCATGTTTCCTTGTGGCATTGTTGGAGTACTGCAGGTATTCGCAGTCTCGTCTTTTCTCTGTCCTGACCCCTCGCTGGTGAAATTATCTTCCGCAATCGGTCAGGACCGCGGAATCACCTGCGATCTTCCGCAAGAGACTCAAAACCCACCTTTTCAGACTCCACTACCACTGAATTCTGTACATCTAGCTAATTGTCATCACCACTGCCTACTTGCTCAACACTATATACCCCTGCTTGCTCCATAAAATAATAATTGACTAACTTTTTCCTTCCCAGTGTTACAGGTATGGTACGCAGCTGCCTGCAATGGTTTATTGCTGTATTACTGCACTGATCTCTTGCGTGTACTATGATTGTTCCTACCATGTATTCATGTACATATTGTAAGTCGCTCTGGATAAGAGCGTCTGCTAAATGCTTAAAATGCAAATGTAATGTAAAATGTATTCGGAAAAAAATCGAACAGCGCCAACATGTCTGCTGCCTAATTGTTTCCTCATTATTATTATTATTATTATTATTATTAGTAGTAGTAGTATTACCAGATTGAACACATTGCTTAGGCTATACGTAATGGTTTGCACAATACATTTATTAATAAATTAATACAGCATAAGCTAGGCTACTTGTGGAAAACAAAACAAAAACGCACATTGGTTTTCCAAAACTACCCCTATTAGCATAATTGACACATCCTTGAAATGTATTTATACATATTATGGTTCCACGCGTGTAAAACATTTCGGTCAATCTGTAGGCTATAAAATGTCCAATAATGCAGTGGTTTGTAAGAGGAAGAATGGCTTCGCTTCTCGAAGATATCGCCAACCGCGCAATAAGAAGGGAACATTATTAGAGATTTTGACCTCAGTTTTTAATCAGACCACTTTTCTTTACGTCCTTCAGGGACCTTTGCTGCCCCCCGTTCACAGCCTGGGCTACAGACTGCCAGGCCACGTACTTGGTTTTACTGGTAAAGCCACTGGAAAGGCTCCCAAACAGCATCCCTGCACGCATCTGCGCCTCCGCCAACAGGACCTCGATTTCGGCCTCGCTAAAATTATTTTTCTTGCAGCTCGCCATTATCAAGTAGAGGATTTGTGTTTTGATTCGAGCTCCTTTATATGCTAATGATATTAATTAGGGGGCGTTTCATCTGGGGGACTTACAGATTTCACATCTGAGGGACTGCCGTATGCACGTTTGTTTGTGTGTACGTTCAGTTTCTCTGAATCACACTTACGCACATTTCAGAAATGATCTTAGATCAAATATAGGATGGTTTCTACGCAACTTTTTATAAATAAGGCCCCTGGACACTGGGCAGGCCAGGCCATTAGTTTGAGTTGTCCTTCCTGTTCCTCCTTCACCAGATAGTTCTGGCACAACTTCTAGGTGTGTTTCGAGTTGTTATCTTGCTCAAGAATGAAGGAGTGCCCGCTTAGCCGTAGTCCAGATGGAAGGTGTGTCCAAACTTTTGACTGGTACTGTATGCACACACTTATTTCTGTCCTACTATTTGTTTGTGCCTGTTTCTCATTTGTGTCTATTTCTGTGTTATTGTATCATACACACCTGCCCGCCTCTCCCTTTTTGTATGTGTTAAGAGTTTTCCACTGAGCTCTGTGTTGATACCTGTCTCTCGCTGGCTCAGAGCATGTGTGGCCATAACCATGTTTGTGTTAATACTTTATTTCCCTCTGTTTTGGTAAATGTTCCTCTCTCTGGGGTGCTGCTGCCAGTTCCAATGCAAACAGCAGGGAGAGCCAGCCATTAGTCAGTCAGTCAGGCAGGCGATCAGTCTGGAAGTCTGGCCCTCTGTTATTGTGGGCACTGTCTGTATTACAGTATACACACTCACACACACACAGACATAAACGCACATACTCTCACACACACGCATCAACACATGCACAAGCTCAAACACACGCAAACTCATAAAGACACACAGACAGGAATAATGGTTACACAAGTTTGTAAAATGCAGGATAGCCCGAGGGCATTTGAGTGGCTAAATGCAAAGGCATGCACAGTGCCATAACTGTTAACATCAGACTGCCACACTGTAGCACACAAACACCCTCAACAGCTGTTTTTGGTAACCTGGCACACACAGCCGTTCCACAAGCACATAGACATAACACAGTGCAACACGCACAAATGAGGCACGGGGGCTGAGCAGGCACAAAGTCAAAGGTCTCCACTGACTTGATCTTTAACAGCCAAGGCAGACACCATGCACTGGCACCACACTCTGCATTTGCAAGGGATGAGTGGCAGAGGGTAGAGGAGGTAATGCCTGCTGCAGCATCTGCCCACACTATTAAGCTTCACAGCTTTGTGCCAGTGCTAACAGTACATGTCCACATCCATCCCGATGCAAAAGAAATGCAGTTCAAGGACTTTCTGTGGCACGCTCTTTACACAAGTCTGTCAGTCCTTGTTACGTACATGGTACACTCTGCCTTGTCCTTGTCTGGTGCCCATTGTTATTAGCATTAGCACAATACACACATTTACACTGAGTGAATACTTCAGTGGACGAGGGGGGTAGTAGAAGGCCACTGAAGTATCCACTCAGTAAATGTGTGTACCATGCTTTGAACTTTGTCAGAGTTCAAATATTGTCCCTAGAGCAGGCATATAGCAATTTGCAGCCACTGCACTTTGGCATTCCAGGAAACTGAACTGAGAAATGCCCTATTACTTGACATTCACCCACAGTTCCTTGCTCTCTCTCCTTCCTGACAGATCATGTTTCAGGAGGGCCATGCTGTATAGAAACACCTCGGTGGTCACATAACCTCAAGTCACAGTCAAATCTCAAGTCACCAGTATACAAGTCTAAGTCACTAGTGCTCAAGTTTGAGTGTTGGTTGTAACTGCAATGATTTTATAATATTGTTGGGGGCGTCGGTCTCGGCAACATGGGAGTGGCATGGTTGCCTTTGATTTTACATGTTGTGGAGGCCTTTGGAGCAGGGAGACTTTCCAGGGGCAGGTTTGGCACTCTCACAGGGTATGAGAGTGAACTGTCGCCCAGAAGGTTGCTCCAAAGGCCATAATTGATTTAATTATTATTTAATTGGTGTTAATTGGCAATTGATGTGGAATTCAATTGACTGATTGGGTTTGTGTGTGAGAATGTGAATCGTTTGGTGTTGAGTGATTGTGATTGGGTGAGTGAATGTTAGACCGGTGATTGCCTCACGAGTCCCACCTGAGCCAGGTAGGAAGTAAGCCTATTTAAGAGCAGGTGGGGCGAGTGGGAAATCAGTTTGTCTTTGTCATTGATGTGTGTGAATCAAGAGAGTTAGTCTTTGTCTGGTTGCGAGTGCGAGTGCGAGTGCGAGTGCGAGGATTATTGTGGAGTGTTTGATATTTGATGTGACTCTGTCGGGCACGGTGGCGCGTGTCTGTAATCCAAGCTTCTGGGAGGCGGAGTCTGTGTGGAATTTATGTTGAGTTCTGTGTGTGTTTGTCGAAAGTGACTGAGTAGAGTACTTCCTGTGTGTGTGGGGGGCGCACTAAGAGTGTCCGCCTCTCTCCCTCGATGTAATCGTGAAAGAGAGCATGAGGGCGCCCTGAAAGAGGGTCCGCCTCTCGCCCTCGGTGTGATTGGGAGACCGAGAGGGCGCTCTGAAAAAGGGTCCGCCTCTTGCCCTCGGTGTGATTGGAGAACTCGCACTCGGGCAGTGGAGAGTGTTTCTGGACAATGGCCCGAGAACTCTCACTGAAAGAGTGGAGAGCGTCTCGGGGCTGGTTGCCAGGGAACTCTCCCTGTGAGGAGTGGCGAGGGTCTCTAGGTGTTTGGGGTAAAAGAGAACTCAGACTGAAAAGTTTGAGTGTCTCTGTGTGCATGGGTTTGGGAAGCACCTGAAAAGTCACTGGATATGTGTGTGCCTGCGGAGGTCCTAGGGGAACTCCGGTCTGAGGAGGCTCGGTGTCTTGTTGAGATGTGTGTCGAGTGTGTCGGGACAGTGCGTAGAGTTCTACAAATGTGGATATGTGTCCAGCAAATTCATCCTGCTTGTCCTGCATTTGGACTGTTTGAATCTAGTCACCCTACAGTTAAATCCCCCTCAATCTGAATTCAAATTGTTCAATTACCTATTTTAAATACAATCTGTATACAACTAAGCAGTTAAAGGTATTTGAGCTTTGAGCTTTTAAGGAGTGGCTTAGTGCACTTGAATGAGAGAGAGACCAGTTTTTGTAATGTTAAATATGAAACTTTTAAAGCACAATAAAATGGAGCGCATAATTGCACAGTATATCATGCAGGAATCCAGTGAGTGATTGTGGAGGAGAAACAGAGCACATGGGAGAGGAGGGACCTTATGAGCATCACATCAATGAAACATAGGTAAACAGGTTTTAATATAGGCGTCTTAGATGAAAACTAAACTAAACTAAACACAAACTAAACTAAACTTTCTCATCACGGACAACTAGAGTAGGTTATATTCCTTTCAGTAGGAGACTGATACACACGCACTTTAGTTTTAGGGTGACCAAATTGTCATCCAATTATGTATTGAGTTTTATTGTTGTGAAAGCAAGTTTCATAACTTGATCTTCGCAAGCCTTGGTGCTTACTCTTCATCAGACATGACAAAATTGCCAGTTCGCTATGGCAAAGGTATTAAAGAGGAAAAAGGAAATGATCTGATTGGCCATACTGAATCAAACCACATCTACAGGTAATTTATTATTTTTAAAACCAACCTCTTTTACAACTACGATGCAGATGTGCTACCGTCTCTTGTCACAAAACTACTGGACAACAACACCCCTTAATGGGCTTCTGGATTAGTGCTACTGTCTGCACATTGCGCTTTGACAATGAAACTAGAGCTTATAATCATAAACAAAAATCATATAAATAAATCATAGCAAAGATAAATCAGTAGCCCATATAAATAGTTTTTGAAGCCTGTTTCAGAATGTTTCTTTTATGCCTATTTTCTATATGTAAATCATGAACATAAATAATAAATAACAATCATAAATATTTTTAGAGCCAGCTGGAGAGCTTGGGAGCTATTGAAAAAATGTATCTAGGGTAAAGTCGCTAGAATTGTCATTTGGACAATCAAAGTTAGTTAGATCTAGTTAGCTAACGAGCTGGTGGGTCCCCTTTATTTTCCTTGTGACTTTCACTCAGAACTAGTTCCTCATCAGTCTACACTTCAGAATGGCACTCGATTATTGATCAGAATCACAGCAAATCACCACATTCTCTTCGAAGGTAAAACAAGCACTTGTTCACTCTACTGTACTATCATTGAAAGCCTCCAAATTCGACTCATTTCGACTCATAGTCGAACAATTTGTGTACCTCTAGTTAACGGGATTGAAACCATTCAATATGGCTAGCACGCTGTAGTTAAAATGCTTGCTAGTGACCTACTGACCAAACGTTAGCAACATGACCAAATGAATCAATCAAGACTGACTGGATTAGTAAGGTTATGGGTTGGTTGGCTAGCTCGGCTAACTTGTCTGGCAAGTAAGTCATTTTATTTCAATCCAAATTGACATACCTCTCAGGATGCATGCAGGCCAGGTGCCTGGGAAAATGTGTTAATTAACTAAGTAGTATTGAATTCATGAATTGGTTCAAAATGAAGTCATTTCAAGTTTGTCCTAAATTTTTCTCTTACGGTCATGCCAGAGTTCCAGGTCGAGTCACAAGTCATCAAAACTGTGACAGTCAGACTCAAGTCCAAGTCCTGGACTGTGTGTGTGTGTGTCCCATATTTCTAGCCTCTTCCACATTCAATCGAGCCTGCAATGCATAATACTAGTTGCTTCAGGAGCTGATTACACCTGTATCAAATATTATTCATCATGCTTCAAATATCATTGGTCATGTTGGCTATAACATTGGTATATTTATTTCTTGATTGATACAATTAAACATATTGGAAATTATAGTTATGCACAGACAGCTAAACTGAGGATTTAATTCAGTGAGTATTGTTAAACTGAAGGATTAACTGTATCCTATACTGAATGGATGAAAAATCTAAAAGCTTGCTCAATAAGGTTCCATGTGCCATTCAATAATGTACAATTTGAAGACACAATAGGTAAGAGTAACTAACAGTTTACGAATATATTTGGTCTCCCATAATATGCTATTCCAACCACATGATTAAAGGATAATCTGTAATATATATGGCAAGTTGGCAACATAACAACATAACTGCATAACAAAGTTATATACCTACCTAATTATAATATAGTGTAGAAACAACAGTAGCCTTCATATAAGATATATCTTAACTATTTTAGCTTAAAAATATTATTTTTTATTCCTAGAACAAAACATTGCAATCTTTGTGTAGAGCATGATACACAGAATGCATATGACAAATGTTGTAGCTTTATCCAGACAGCTTTGGAGAGGCACTTTAGACATTTAGAGGGAGAATACATGGACAGAGTAAGAATAATGAATTTCCTTTGCTTAAGTTTCTGTCTGACTGGCATTCTGTCTAAGTGGAGTATCCTGGCTGCAGTTGAACAAATTCTTGACAGATGAATCCACTATCAATGTTGTCTGTCTGACTTACACAGTGGGAGATTTAATGGAAAATTGAATGGGCATTAAGATGGTGTAGAGGATGCTATTGAGTCCTTTATTTATTGTTGTATTAGATCATTCCTGGCATTATTACTAGTTCGTTTCCATTAGTATCAGTATTACATCCAAAACATATCTGAATAGAAAAAATATTGAGCGTTGCAGTAATGACATTATCAGTGCAGTAGTTATCTTTGTCATGATGGCAAAGTTAATGACCACCATCAATCACTCCAGGCCTGTATAGCCATAATTCAGATTCAAGGCCAAGTGTGAACTTGGCAGAATACAGTTGGTTGGCAGCCTTGCTTGTCTGTGTGGCCCCCTTTCTTTCTCCCTTTCTCTTCCCATTCCCAGTCTGGATTTTATAGGCTGTTTAAACATCTCCCCCTCCCTGCTCAAAACCCTCGCTCTATCCTGAATCAACCCTCACTGGAGAAGTATTCTCAGTGATGGTAACACCAGTGCAGAATGACACTGATTTGAATGTATCCCATCATGCCACTTTCTTTACATTATTTCATTGATTGTGCGAATATAATGTTGTGTTTATATATGTAGAAAATTGTGAGTAAAGTCAATATTGGAGTAAAGTCAATATCCAGCACTGCATCAAAAAAACCTCCTGATACCAGTTTGGAATTTACTTTTCACATGTTTCCACCTAAGAGGGCATATATGGGAACTTGTTAAAGGTAAATTCCGAACTGATATCAATGGGCTTTTTTACACAGAGAGTTGTCAATGTGTGTAGCAGTCTGCTGGGACATGTAGTAGAGGCAGAGACCCTTGAGGTTGTTGAAGTCCAGGCTTAACGCAGTGCTGGCCTGTTCCCGTTAATAAACGCTTAATGGCCTAATGTCATAATGTCAGTAGTCCTGGTTTCAGAAGCCTTAATGTCAGTATTTGTTTGTGCCAGCTGCATGGTTAACTTTTAAAATATACCAGTGATAGTAATTCACCTTACATCCTTTCAAGGAGTACTCCTGTAAAAATCCAGAGTTTTATATGAGTTTTATTTGTGCAATAGTGGATAAAACCAACATGCTAAAAGCTTGGAAAATGTGGCCAGTGTAGTCATTTATGATTTAGATTGCAAGACCTCATACTCAACAGGTTTCACAAATTGTTTTTTTCTTTCTCCCTAGTCATGACATCCTCAAATGGGTCATTTGAATATAGGAATTAACATTTGTTTTTGTTCCCTCCTATCCTAAAGGTGCTTACCCACACTCTGCTACAAGGCTAAGGTAGTGAAGGCTGAAGGCTGGTGTGCTGGTCTTCTGGATAAGAATGCAATTGTTTTCCCACCTATATGAGTGTAACCTTTGTACAATTGCATATATATTTAAATGTATGTAGTTTGAGCTGGTAAGAAAAGCAAAGGTTAGTTAACCATTGGAAAAGCCATGGAAAATAACAATTTTGAAAACATAGCTAGGTTATTTTTCCACAAAATGTGATGTAGTGGAATAATAAATCTATGAGTGTACATTATTTCCACTCGTCTTCCGCCTGTGTTTTATAAGTATATATAGGCTATTTTGTCAATCAGGCTATTCAAGAGTATCATTACCATACCCGCCCAGTAGTACGCTGTATTTCCCAGATTAAATTAGGCTTAAAATACAGCTGTGTTCTTGTATTTATTGATGGATTTGATTACCAAAAGAATACAGTAGTTTTATTGATACAAAAACATTACGTACAAGAGAAATCATCTGAATTTAAAACCATGGGTATATTTTAATATGTGTTTGTATTTAGAGATTCAAGGTGTTCTGAAAAGGTGTGACTGTGAATACTTGAAAATGAACCAATTTCTCTGTCAAAGCTGATTTTTGACTGTCTACGCAACTATTTTTCTGGATTACGCTTTCCTCATAAAATGATCCTCGGTGCATTTCCTGTACTCTTCTCAGTTTGGAGAGTGTCAGTGTTTCACAGAAAACCATAGAACTGGCTAGGCCGTAAACACATTCTACAAGGTTCTGATGTAGCCTTTGTCATACACCTGGAAAGCGGCACTAAAGAAAGAGAAAGACAAAGATAAGTATGTTTGTGTCCCTTTTGAACTGTGGTACATTATGTTCTCTCATGCTGTATTGGACACACTACATAAAGCAGTGTGCTAATATCCCGTCACCCTCTGTCTGTCACCCCATATCTGTCAATGTTGATCTACAGAATGCTTAAGGAAAAGAGACTAATCAGTGTTTAATGTTTCATACAATAAATGACAAGATAAGGCCTGTAATACTCACACTGCCAGGATCAAGTCAGCAGCTTTGTGTCACAGTGTCAGTGTGGGGTGGGACAGCATGTGTCATTCCAGCACCAGTGTGTGAAACTGAGGACACAGGCAGCCTTCAGAGGGAAGGAATTTGGCAGTGATTATTTGTCTTTACCATACCACAACCATTATATGACTGACAAAACATACTTTGGTCCACTGTCTGAAAATATGAATGGAAGGTTTGCATATAGATGCGTGTGGCAAGTAAGGGGTGTTGAAGAATTGCCGTCAGTGTAAAGGTAAATCACCCACAAAAAATGTCCTGGCAAAGTTGGAGCATTTCCAGATGATAAAAAAATAAATACTCCCTTCATTTATTGCATATGTTTTGGGTGGAGTAAGGAATGAAATTACAAGACTTTAAATGCGACAGTCTGTGTAAATTTAGCTGCAAAAACGTTTGTCCACACATTTGTCTTCCTGTGCTGTTCAATGAGTGCATTCATGCTGACTTCTCCATCTAGAAACTTCACTTTTGTTGTTTTTATGTTCCCTTTTCTGTATGGTTGTTGCAATATATTTGTGACTCTTCAAAATCATCCAGATTTCTTTTGTGGCATACATTTGCATTACGTGTACAGTATTTATATATGCAATGTATACAATTCCAAAATTACATTTTAATCTTGTACAACTCTAATATATGTGGATTTTCAATATTCTATCATGCACAAGAGTACATTTTTAAGTACATCATACATGCTTAATATGGTGCACTATATATTTGTGGACCAAAGACACACAGAATGACTGGCTCTGTATGCAGAGTGCCTGAGAGAAGAGGGGACCAGTACTCTCTCTGTCTCTTATTTTCTCTCCTTTCTAAACTGTTTTCAGAAATAGGATGGAGCTTTCTACACAGACATACACACACACAGACACACAAAAACACACACACATAAAGAATGGATTGAGGTATATTGATAGATAAAGACACATACAGAACTAGAGACCTGTACTCAGACACATATAGAATCATTTCTATGGCTAAACACAGTACCAACAATGGTGGGAACAGCATGAATTCACAGTTTTTATCTGTAGATTTCAGACCACATTAAAACATATATTATTATAAATGTATAATAATTAAATGAATATATTTTGAACCTAAAAATTGTACTGTGTTTATTCTGTTATATTAAATATTTACATGACAGTATTTCTTATTTTATTGTCTTCTTGGACAGACTTGCCTGTGTAGCACTGCTATTTATTTATTTTTTTTACAAAAGAAGAGTACCAGCATTACAGATTTTCACTAGAATATTCGTACAATCTTATTACATAGAGAGACAGAAAGGCAAACCAGGACATAAAAAGTGGCAAGAGGCTGAGACGTATTGAAGAGACCTGTGAGTGTGAGATAGAGAGAGAAGCTGTGTGCTAAAATGGACCTGGTTATTGTAATAAAAACACTAATCCTGGGCCAAAGCTATTGCCTTTTCTGTATTTGCTAAATAGGTGTGACATTTGCCTCTCCTAAAAAATAATTGGCACAAACAAACAAACAGAATGTTCACATTGTACATAGGAACTTTGAGGTGAAAAAACTCTCCCATTCAGGGGTGTAAATATTATTTCTTAGTTTGGTATACAGCCAGACAGGCTTTTGGAGAGCATCAGTGTTCCTTCATTTCCCAGTTAGCGTTTTTGTACAATGCCTCCCCTTCTCTTCTCTTTATTTGGCTCTTTTTTCTGTAGTGGAAGACAGAAAAGGGTAGTTTGGTGAAGATGGGCCCAGAGGAAGGAGGATGGCAGAAAAAGGAAGTGTTGGGTATGTGCCCCCATGTGGAGGTGAAGGTAAGCGGTCGCAAAATCCCATGTTTGTTGGACTTCGGCTCGCAGGTCACCCTGTTTAGTGAGGGGTATTTTCAGTGGTGGTTCAGGGAGCATCCCATGCGGAGCACGGCTGCACTGGACTGGCTGAACTTACTGGCGGTAAATGGGCTTCAGATTCCTTTCATCTGCTACGCAGTCATGGACATTGTTGTGGGGGGGTGTACTGTATGTTCTTGCAAAGAAGGTGTTAATTGTTAAAGATGACTGTCTGGGGTCAGACTGTAGGGTCCTGGGTATGAATGTGATTGAACATTGCTGGGGGGAGGCCATGAAGGAGGCCCAGCCCAGGGCTATAATGTTTGTGGCCAGCCAGCAGGGAAAGGTATGCCAGGAATGGAAGAGGGCGTTTGGCACCTGTTATCACCTCCAGAACTGCGCCCCCACCCCAGACCTATTGGGAAGTGCTTGCCTCACCCAACGGGACCTTGCACAGGTACCAGCCTGCTCGGAAATGTTGTACTGGGCCCAGGTGAGTAATGGAAGCCTGGCCAACTGGATGACGGGGGTGAGTGGAGGGTGGCTAGGGGCTTAGTCCGGGTGTGGGTAGCCTTACGGGTTATAAATGTGCACCCCTACCCCGTTGAGCTGCCCCAATGGCACCCCCTGGCGACCGTGTTTTCAGTTGACCTCTTACAGGTACAAGGGTAGCTGCGATGTGGTACTGCAGCCTGGGAGAGGTGGTGATTGATGTGCGGACCAAACCCCAGCAGTGGTAAGGTGGCCTTTGGACTTACCTGACACCGAGGGACTGACGCTGAAGTAGTACCACCAGTTCTGGGAGCTGATCCACCACTGGACTGGGGTGTTTGTAGCCCATGAGGAGGTATTTGGGAAGACTGACGCTGTTCTCCATAACATCCCAATCGGAGACACTCCCTGAGTCGTGAAAGGTATCGCCCTCTCCCTCCTAGTCTCTACCCAGGGCTGCGGTCCCTACTCAAAGGCATGCTGGAGAGCATGGTCATTTCGGAGCGCACCAGTTCTTGGGCAGCACCGGTGGTCCTGGTGAAGAAGAAGGATGGAGCCTGGCAGTTCTGCATGGGCTACTGGTGGCTGAACACCGTGACGCACTGCAATACCTACCCTCTGACCTGGATTGAGGAGTTGCTGACTGGTCTGACAAGGGCAGAGTGGTATTTGACTTTGGATCTGGCGACTACTGGCAGGTGGAAGTGGATCCTGCAGACTGGGAGAAGACTGCCTTTGCCACTCCTATGGGCCTATATGAGTTTAACCGTATGCTACTTGGACTTACGAATGCACCAGTGATGTTCCAGCGGTTGATGCAGCGGTGGCTGGCGGAACAGGCAAATGACTCGCTGCTAATTTACTTAGACAATGTGATTGTGTACTCTGGTATCTTTCGGGCACACCTCCAGCATCTAGAGGTGTTTTGGCAGTTGTCCCGGCATGGTCTCAAGCTCCAGCCTCAGAAATGCTGTTTACTAAAGAGGGAGGTGAAGTACCTGGGACACATGATTGAGCATGAGGGGTGCAATGGACCCAGACAAGACACTGGTGGTCTGAGAGTAGCCGCAGCCAGAGACAGAGCATCAGGTACAGGACTTCCTGGGGTTTGCAGGCTACTATCGGTGCTTTATCCCTGCTTTTGCTAGGATGGCAGCGCCTTTACACCAGCTGTTAGTGAGAACCGTAGCCCAGGGGAAGAAGACTCAGCCCGTAACCTGGACTGAGGAATGTCAACGGGCATTTGAGACCCTGAAGGAGGTGTTGATCACTGCAACTGTGCTCATGTTTGCAGACTTTTCGCCCCCCTTTTGGCTGTATACGGATGCCAGCCTGGAGGGATTGAGAGTGGTACTGGCGCAGATCCAGGAGGGACGTGAGAGGGTGATAGCCTACACCAGCCAGAGTTTGCATCCCCTCAAATGCAACAACTAGAATTACAGCTCATTTAAACTGGAGCTGTTGGCCCTTAAGTGGGTCGAGTTCCAGTACTATCTGTGGGTTGCCCAGATCACCATGTTCACTGATAATAACCCCCTGATGCCCCTGGAGACGGCATGGCTGGGGGCCACAGAACAGCGTTGGGCAGCCTAATTAGCAAACTACTGGCTCGCTGAAATACCATCCAGGCTCAACTAATGTAACTAATGCAGGTGGTGGGACGGTGGGAGTGAACAAGTTGAAGGATGCCTGACTCAAACTGCGAGCAGCAGAATGCCCGACTCAAACTGCGAGCAGCAGAAAGGAAATGGAGAAAATTCAAATCCCCTGTGGCTCTGACTGACTTCCCCACACTCCTGGCTACCTTTTCCTCTAACCTCTCCTCTGCTAAATCTGCATTTTTCCTTTCCAAGATTCAATCTTCTGCTTCTAATCCTCATAATCCTAATCCTCCTGCTTCTAAGTGTCCATCTGAGACGCAGGTCCCGGCATGGATCTCTGCATGGCTGGCTGACATCTCTGCCTGGATGTCCACCCACAATCTGAAGCTGAGCCTGGGGAAGACAGAGCTGCTCTTCCTCCCAGCAAAGTGCTCCCCGATGATTGATGCCTCAATCACCGTGGAAGGCTCCATAGTGTCTCCATCCCAGTCTGCTAGGAGTCTTGGAGTGACCCTAGATGACCAGCTGTGCTTCTCACGGCCATCACCTGGACGCAGCATCCGATCACCTGGACCTGCTCACGATTCTCCCTCTGGCACAACATTAGGAGCATCCTGGTCTTCCATTCCTCACCCAAGAGGCCACACATTTACTTTACCTGGTCCAGGCCCTGGAGATCTCAATCATAGTTAGCTGAGACAGTGCAGTAATGCAATTCATCATTGCAGGCAGGCCTACCTGTAACACTGGGAAGGAAAAGGTTAGTGTATTTATTATTATTATTTTTATTTATTTTTTGGAGTGTAGTGTTGTATGGTGTAGAACAACTGTGCCAAATCAAGCCAGTGGTCTGAAGTGGGTGGACATCCATGCGGAGATTGTCAGCCAGGCATGCAGGCGCCCGGAGATGGGGCAGTCGTTTGCCAAAGGGGCACCTGGGTATCAGATGGAGAGAAGGTGCAGAGAGGAGAGAGTGGGTGAACTTCGTGTCATCGGCATTCTGGAACAGTGGCTTGATGGCAGGAAAAACCTGCCAGCAAGGAATTGTGAGCAGAAATAAGGGCCTGGACCAGAGCCTCTTGGGTAAGTACCTCCAGATACTCATCACACCCTGGTTGTCACCCCAAGCCAGACCCCTCCGCATCAGCCTCCTCTGTCTTCCCAAGCAAGGTGGTGGGTGGACATCCATGAGATGTCAGCCAGGCATGCCCATTCAGATGGAGAGAAGGAGAGAAAGAGTTGAGTGTCTCGGGTGCCCATGAGCAGAAATAACAGAGCCAAGTACCTCCAGATACTCATCACACCCTACACCCCAGCCAGACCCCTCCGCTCAGCCTCCTCTGGCAAACTCTGTCTTGACCCCTCGGTGGTGGGTGGTGGAATGACCTTCCGCAATCGGTCAGGACCGCGGAATCACTTGCGATCTTCCGCAAGAGACTCAAAACCCACCTTTTAAGACTCCACTACCACTGAATTATATACATCTACCCAATTGTCATCACCACTGCCTACTTGCTCAACACTTCTTGTATATGTATCCCTGCCTTTTCATTTAAGAAAAAAAAGGGAAAAAAAAGAAGAAATTACTGACCTTTTCCTTCCCAGTGTTACAGGTATGGTATGCAGCTGCCTACAACAATGTATATTGCACTAATCTCGTAATCTACAACAAACTATGATTGTTCCTACCCTGTATTAATGCACATCTTGTAAGTCGCTCTGGATAAGAGTGTCTGCTAAATGCTTAAAATGTAAAATGTCATGTAAATGTAATGGTACACTGAGCAGCTCCTCTCGGACTGGGGGTTGGCATTCAAGTCCTCTTTGGTCGCAGCATTCTGTGAGCTGTACGGGTACGTTACGTTATGCACATCGCCATACCATCCACAGGGTAATGGGGTCTGTGAGCATTTTAACAAGACACTGCTGTCTCTCCTCGGGTTGAGGGGCCTAGTCCTCCCTCCAACCCCCCACAGGGCAAGGCCTCAGATGGTTCCGCCTCTGGTCAGATCTTGTACGCCAGAAACCTGAAGCACAGCTGCCAAATGATGATATTGGAATGGGATTGCCACTGTGGGGCCAACTTACCATGTTCCCGCCACCGGAAGTTCCTCAGAAGGACCCTTTCTCCGGCCACCAAGGGGATGTCCTTCACCCAGCGGTCATACTGCTGCTTGTCCTCAATAGCCTGTCCTGTGTTGCCTGACTAAAGAACACTAACAGACACTGTAAATAGTTTTGTCTAATGAGGGCAGAACATTTCCAGTGTGTAATTTTGTCTTGGATAAAATATATTTGTTATCTTGAATATCTTTATATATTTTATTTATTTAGCTAATGTTGACAGCTGTTGATGTTTTTGTAAAAAAGATAAATGCCTGTTGGTTACTATTTTTACCATTGGGGAAAAAACTTCTGCTCTTGCTATCCAATCTTTTGGTTTGACTTTGGTGTATGTCTCATAGGCAACAATATGCTGTAGTGATTCTCAGTATCACAGAAGTGAATTGGGCCACTTGGAGACATTAGGAAACTTGGCACACCAGAGGAAGGTATGGCCAAAAGATTGGGAGGAAGACAAATTCACCCAAGGCAACAAGAATAAATTGAACTAAATAATTTAATTATACAGAAAAACAAAACACACAGTCCAAACCCAGGGAAATTTTTTTTCTAAAAAAGTGTCCAACTTGAAGTCTCTTTTTAAAAATGATGGACTGCTCTCCTCGTTCCATGTGATTAAATCTGGTCCGTCTTCGTGCAGAATTCTCATGGGCTGGATTGGGTCGGGGAATGAGGCTGTGCCGGCCTCAGGGCAGGCACTGGAGAGGTGTCTGGTGGAGGCGTCCGTCTCTGGGGAAGAGAGAGAGAATGAGAATCTCTCCCTTTATACAGTGTCCTCTGATTACACAATGTTAAATAGCTGCCTGATTGAGAGATTAGCTGCAGTCTCCCCAGTTCAGCACTGGACAGCTGCCCTGCTGCGGAATGTTGTCTCCTCCTTCGTCGCTTCTTCCGGGGAGCTGTCCAGGGGACTGCCGGCTCCTGTGCCACAGAGTCACTTTGAGCCATCACATTAGTATCTGTTTTGTAAGCAAAAGAATGATTGATAATGGTTTAGATGATATAAACAGGTTTTATAGTCATCAAAACATTCTCGTATGTTTTCGAAGTGAATGACAAAAATACAGAAGTGAGTAGAAACACTAATGTTTTACACAGACTTAGTTGACATGTTGTACAAGGTATGCCCAAAATTCCATAGGTCTATCATCAAACATGACATTCCACATAAGAAAACAATACAATGCCTATTTGCTCTATGTTTCATCTTTGGTAGTTTAGGTTGGGATGTGTTGTGTCCACATGCTATATGAGCACACCCTCATAAACCTCAAAGTTTCCTTTCAAATTATACTAAACTTAGGCATGTGGCCATCACAGTTATTGAACTATGAACTGTATCTATATTTGGGAATTCAAATATAGAGGGTGATAGTTAAGGGGAATCATAGACAATATATATAGTGGACCGCCATTTTCCCCATTATGCCCAGGAGAGACTAAAGGGACTGGCATGATGTGCATTCTTGTGTGCCGCTGCGCCTACCTCAAACCCGCGACTTTCTGAAGTTACTGCACCCATTTAAATGATCCCCAATTTACTCAAGTGTTGCCTTTATTTGGGCAGTTACCCATATATTCTTTTGAGAAGAAAGCTACTTCTTGCCTGTCATGCATGATTTAAAGTGGGTATAATCAACTTGTCAAAACAAGTCAATTTTTTATTTTTCACATTTTATTTTCTTACTTCATGGAATCAAAATGGATTTAATTGTTTTTTTTGCCACTGATCAACACAAAATACATTATTAATATAATGTCAAATAAAAGAAAACAACTCTAAAGATTTTTCTTTATTAATTACAAATAAAAAACAGACAATAATTGATTTTATAAGTATTTACCCCTTTTCCTAAGACATTGTAAATAAACTCTGGTGCAATAAATTGTCTTCAGAGATCACATAATTATTTGATTGGAGTCTGGTGTACAACATCCAGCCACGTCCCATCCTGTGACCCACAGTCAGGTATACCTGGGGCCTTATTTATAAAATGTATTTACGCACAGATTTGATCTTAGAACGTGCGTACGCTCAAATCCACGCCAAAGTTCAGATTTATAAAAACGGTCTTTGACGTAGAAAAGTACTCAGCTCCACATCAGGTTTCAACTTGGCGTACGCAAGTTTCCATGTGGCAATGTTGGAGTACTGCAGGTATTTGCGGTCTCGTCTCTTCTCTGTCCTGACCCCTCGCTGGTGGAACTACCTTCTGCAATCGGTCAGGACCGCGGAATCACTTGCAATTTCCGCAAGAGACTCAAAACCCACCTTTTCAGACTCCACTACCACTGAATTCTAGCTAATTGTCATCACCACTGCCTACTTGCTCAACACTATATACCCCTGCTTACTCCATTTAAAAAATATTCTCTAAATTTTTTTATAATTTTATAATAGACAATAATGTCTATCGCTGTATTACTGCACTGATCTCTTGCGCGTACTATGATTGTTCCTACCATGTATTAATGTACATATTGTAAGTCGCTCTGGATAAGAGCGTCTGCTAAATGCTTAAAATGCAAATGTAATGTAAAATGTATTCGGAAATCTAAGAGTGCCAACATGTCGTCTGCTGCCTAATTGTTTCCTCATTATTATGATTATTATTATTATTATTAGTAGTAGTAGTAGTATTACCAGATTGAACACATTACTTAGGCTATACGTAATGGTTTGCACAATACAGTTATTCATAAATTAAAACAACATAAGCTAGGCAACTTGTGGAAAACAAAACAAAAACACCCATTGGTTTTCCAAAACTACCCATATTAGCATAATTGACACATCCTTGAAGGAAATGTATTTAATATACATATTATGGTTCCACATGTAAAACATTTCGGTCAATCTATAGGCTATAAAATGTCCAATAATGTAGTGGTTTGCAAGAGGAAGAATGGCAGCATTGTCACTTCTCGAAGATATCGCCAACCGCGCAATAAGAACGGAATGAGTTCAGTTTCTCTGAATCACACTTATGCACATTTCAGAAATGATATAGGATGGTTTCTACGCAACTTTTTATAAATGAGGCCCAAGGTGTCTGCTGCCTCCTAATGTTCATCCGGTATGATATCATGCAAGTAATAAGAGAAGAGAAGGCATTTTTAAAAACTAATTATTGGGGGGGACTATTTTCAGGATTTGGGGGGCTCTTCCCCCCATATATCATGCCCTAGTATCAAAAGCAGTAACAGTTACATACTGCCTTCGTTGGAATAACTATACATAGCACTTACAATTTAGTCACATTTCTACACAACTACCGTACTAGAAGTATTCAGACGTAAATATGACTTTCATCAAGCTAGCCACCATGATGCCAGCCAGCTAGCTAATTAAAATTCATGACTTAGTCCAAACTTACTTCCATTAATAAATGACATGGGGCCCTATTTTGGTGAATTAGGATGGTGTCGGTAACGCAGACGCAAAGCGAAGACGGTGGCGCTTTAGGGCGTGTCTAACACAATTTCGGTCATTTTGTGATTTAGGACGATAGCGCAGTTGTAAAAGAGGTTGGATTAACTTTTAAAAAATACATGTGGGTGTGATGGGGGTTTGGTTTCATAATGGCCAATCAGAACACCTATTTTCGAAACCCCTTTAAATACCATTGCGCTAATGCTATAGCAAATTGGCAATTTCCTCACATGAATGACAGTTTTGCCCGCTGCGCCAGGAGCGCTTCTCAAAAGAAGGTGCGGGAGGTGCTCAAAAGTTGGCGCGCGAATCAGAGGGGAAAAACAGAGCGCACATTAATTTGTTATTTTCATGATTTGAGTTTATATTTTGAGACCTACATTGTTAAAAGAAAGTGTTTTATTTTACCATACATTTTTTTCCTTTTTTGCAGGCTTTCCAACTTAAAAAACAACGTTTCTTTTCTTCTAACTTAATGTAATTGTTAAATGGAAAGCAATAAATAACAAATTCACAACTGCAACTAGGCCTGTTTCATTTATGTTTGTCATGCAGAAGAAACTGCATGTACAGCCGAACTGATAGCCGTCTGGCCAACACCGGCTACCAAGCCCAGGGTATCACTCACAGTATCGCCTTCGGCATCCAATTATGTACTCCATTTTCTGTAGTGCAAATGGAAAGAATAAAACCCTTTCACATGAGAAAAACAATGTGCATAAAAACATATATTTATTTAACAGGTATATCTTACTGAACAGGCGGCACGGTGGTGCAGTGGATAGCACTGTCGCCTCACAGCAAGAAGGTCTCGGGTTTGAATGCAGGCCGGGGGCCTTTCTGTGTGGAGTTTGCATGTTCTCCCCGTGTCCACGTGGGTTTCCTCCGGGTACTCCAGTTTCTTCCCACAGTCCAAAGACATGCACGTTAGGCTAATTGGAGAGTCTAAATTGCCCGTAGGTATGAATGTGTGAGTGAATGGTGTATGTAGTGCCCTGCGATGGATTGGCGACCTGTCCAGGGTGTATTCCTGCCTCTCGCCCCAATGCATGCTGGGATAGGCTCCAGCCCCCCCGCGACCCTAACTAGGAATAAGCGGCTGAAGATGAGATGAGAGATCTTACTGAACGGTAGTGATGGATGACCTGCTGGCTTCAGTCTTGTCCGTGCATTGAATAACCACAAGCTGTGGTGAAATAGTTTCTAGCTTAATTGATTATGCTTGCAAGTTACCCATGGATTGGACGATTTGCCTCAACGTGGGGGGAAATTAACAATATTCACAAAACATTCGCATGTGATTTCAGATAATGTGCGCATCAATAAAGTCACCAAATTGCACAGAGCGCCTAGTTGGAAGAGGTGGTCTAGTTGGACGTTAACGCAAACTCATTATTTGACACCAAACTTGCATAGCGCCTGACTGTTTTCATTGTCACACCCCCTATTGCGCTGCCCAACCCATAGTCGCGCAAACGCCTTCACTGCGCACCACGAAATTCGGCGGAGACGGGAAATATTCCGTTTGCGACAGACGAAACTGGCAATTCGCCTGCGCTAGGGCATAACGCCGCTCAGCGTCAGCCGAAAATAGGGCCCAGAGTGTTATTATTATTATTATTATTATTATATTCCACAATTCATGTTCCAGCTTTGTATATTTAACTGTTTGGCTGGAAAGTTATTTTTAAAACCTGTAAATTTCCCAAAACACTTCCAGCCTTGTTTTTTCTTTGCCCCTATAAATTGCCTCACTGACTTTGTACAAAAATGTCGTACAGGATAGGTGGAGATGGAGAGGGCTTAATTCATAAGTGTGTGGGGGGGGTGTCAGGATGTGCCACGGTGCTTTTTTTGTCCTCTGTTTAAACTCTCCCTTTGACTTGCTTTTGCTGGTTCTCTGGTTTTCCCCTCTTTCGTGTTTGTTTTCTCCTTCCTTTTTCTTGGCTGTGAAGTTAAGTTGTAATGGGTGGGGAATGTCAGTAGGCTTGTTTCACATGTTTGTCAATTGGGGGGGAGGTTTCCTGTTTTTTAATACAGAAACTGTATGTGCGTCTTTATATTTTGTGTCTTCTCAATTGTGAGGTCCTGTTCAATTGTTTGTTTTAAGCTTTCTTTGTTTTTGAGCTTATGAAGGGATTTCATATTCTGATGTTATGCAAATGTTAATATGTGACTGGTGATATTTGTTTAATTCAGTTTGTTTTCACTGTTTTGAGGGTCATTGAAATGGGATTATTTAATTTAATTTAATCACTGAATTATTTTGCATGCAACCAAAGGAATAAGGTGTTCGGTAACATTTTAGAACACTGCGATCTCTACAATCTCTTTTCTCCTCTACAGCTCTTCAATCCTACATCCTTTAGGAAATCCCGCTGCACTCTGCTGTGTCGCCTGAAATGTAAATTCTTAAATCAGGGAAAATATTCAGTGACTTAGATTGAATACATATTTGTCCCTGCTTACAGTTTCCTGTTACAGAATTGGAACTGGGCTCATGTGGGGCAGATTGGGAACACCCCCCGAATGTCACAGAGCCTCTCTTATCACTGCCTCCCATTTGTCTCTTTTATCTGCTATACCTCCAGTTTACCTGTGCATCCTATACCTGTCTCTCTCTTACATCCCACTTTTATGCTTACATCCTTCCACACAAATGTATGCTTATGTAAATAAGCAATATTCATGCAAACCATTTAAGAATTCACTCAGAATAAATGGGCATCACAGTGGTAATGAATGATTAAGCAGGGGCCGTCTGCTCAGCCAATGTGTATGGGGGCATACCATTGATCTCATCTTCTGTCTCAGTGTAGGAATAATCCAGTGTGTCTGGGAGCAGATTGCATAAACCAACACCTCCCTACAGTGCTAACGTATTAAGTTACCCACCCAATCAGCCCATATCTGCATACTGACTTTGATGGGTAGAGGTGGGAGAGGGTGGAGTCACCCAAAATATTTCAATGCCCAATTGCGGGGCAGAGTTCTGGACTGGTCAAGGGGAGGCCAGTAGAAGAAAAAAGTATATATAAGCTTCGGCAAAACAGTGGAGCTGTCTGGTTGTGACGTGCTACTGTCCATCCGATCCATCTCTCCGCTTTTCAGTCCAACCATCTATCCAACTATCCAACATGCTGGGACGTGCACTCCTGCAGGCTTCACTGGTTCTTTGGCTGGCACAGCACTCTCTACAAGGAGGTAAGGGAATGTGTGGGGAGAGAAGGGAGACTGGGAAAGGCTGTTACCCACATCCAGCTCTACTGTGTGTACACGTAGCTTTAATAAAGAGGAATGTGTCTTTAAACCTTAATATTACACTGTGAATGATATCAATTTGAGCTTTTATATTGCTGACTGATTAACTATTCAAATTGTTAATGCTTAATATATTTGTTTTCATTTTTTATCTGTAAAAGTAAGAAATTAATTCAAATGTTCTTCCAAGCATGCTTGAATGCTTATAATTCTGACACAAACACACAGATACTGTAATATTATATGGGATGCACAACTGATATAATAATAATAATAATAATAATAATAATAATAATAATAATAATAATAATAATAATAATAATGTGATTTAAACATTAAATATATAATAGTTTCTTCATGGTAAATTGACATCATTTGGACTCATAACTAGAATGCTGCATTATAGTTATGTATTGGTTATTTTACAGATAATACCATCAATCATGAAAGTTGCAATTACATACAATATGCATGTCCAAATATTTTTCTTATTTTCCTAT
The DNA here is from genome assembly GCA_029706075.1 of Aldrovandia affinis. Classification (NCBI taxonomy): domain Eukaryota; kingdom Metazoa; phylum Chordata; class Actinopteri; order Notacanthiformes; family Halosauridae; genus Aldrovandia; species Aldrovandia affinis. The sequence goes on along the minus strand of JAINUG010000063.1, from coordinate 3,946,504 downwards.
CATACATGTTCATCAAAAACCTAAATATTTTGCCTATATGCAATTGTAGGTAAGAACCAGCCAATGCATTTCGGTGGGAAAATTGGGACATCTATTTCAATTATGGCTCTTGAGTTATTTTCACTAAAATGAGTCCAGACAGCTGTTTGGATGAAATGTTACATCTAATATCCTGGGCTGACATTTGTCCTATTTGAACTCATTTGTGGGACAAATCTTTGCACACCTGCACTATACAATTTGGAACTGATATTGTAAACAATACAATTTCTCCCTCTTTCTTTTTCTTACATGTCACTATCTGAGGCAGTTTCCTTTTCTTCCACCTCAACTATGACTCATTTTTATGATCCATCATTTATATACTTTTTTCATTTTGTGCTCATTCACCAGTGGTAGATTTCATCTGTCTTATATCACAAATTAAATGTTTATCCTGAAAAGCGTTACAATTTATTTCCATACATTTACATTATAATGTACATATTTAAAGAATATATATTATCTGAATATATTTACCCCAGGTTAGCTTATGATTATCATAACCATTGCACATTCTTAATACAATTAATGTGCAGCTTCTCTTGTTAATCTTGTTAATATTGCATACTTTATGGAACATGTCTGATAGAATTAGGATTCGTTTTTTGTCTGATGGACTGGGACTCTTACTCACATACTGGTTGAAGGATGTATCCAGCCATAAAGTCAGTTGCCAGAGAGTGGATTATGTTTTCTGAGGTAAAATTCAGAAAAGAGATAGAATTAAGATTTTTAAAAAGTAAATTAAAAAAATAATAAATAAATTTTATAAATCAATCTCTGTACCGGCTCTGCTGTTTACATGTCAAATTTCCAACGCCCATGTCAGATGGAAAAAGTTTTGTATTACCTTACTGTGCAAGTCTTACTGCACTGGCTTTCTTCCAAGTCACTGTGCGATTCAACAAAATGATCATATATTCCATTTCCCCTTGCTCATCCCTTCCTGCTCCCAGAATCAAAGAAAACTAAGCTGAGGTGCAAGTGTGATTCCAAATTTGACAGGCTACTGCGAGAGGGGAGTTTACTACTTGACAGTCTTTCCATTTTGCCTTTTATTCTCCATCAATGGATTCCTTTTTTCCGCCTAAAGCTTGCGCTGTGAAGTGTCCAGTTTGTACTGGCAATGCAGCTGCTCTCCCTTATGTTTTATGTGATTTCATGTTTTACCACCATCAGGTCCTTTCATTGAGAAGTCAATCATTTTACACAACCCCTGTCCTCAAATGACTTGATCATGATTTACTTACCTTTGCTATCACTATATGCACATATTCAACTTTGGTTGTTATTTTCCTGTGTTTTATTAGAATGGATAATAGGACATGAAACATCACTTATTAATTTGGGGTGGAAAAGAACAAGATTACTTAAATTTAGGAAATCACTCATTGCAAGCATGTCATGTAAAACATCTTTAGACAAACCACTTGTGTGGCTTATACGGTAGCATGCTTTTCCTTCTGGATTGAACACCATGCTGTACTTATCTGGACTGGTCATTGTGCTAGCCACAATATTGTCAGTTCAAGATATTGCCTTGAGATATGTGTGCTTGTTTTACAGGAATTAAGCCTCAAAGTGGAGGCTTTGGAAGGATGATGCTGGGGAGAGGTGACCAAAGTTCTATTCTCATATCAGTCAGTGCCGAGCGTCATTCAGTCATTCTACCAAGTGCTTTCTTTCAATGGCACCCCATTGGCATATATCAGTCATGTGGATTATCCATAACAGTACAAACATACAGAACTGTTTCATTTGTGTGGTGTGGATGTGCAAGACCCACTATAAAACCTGATATTAACCCTCACATCCTCACATCCTCTTTCTAAGGGCCCAGTCTAGGAGCAGGACTGGGCATGGGCGGAGTCAAGGCTGGAGGTAAGATACCATTCATAGGCCCCATGATCATATCAGCAGAACACTTAACCTTATGACAAACCAGTGTGAGCCCTGTGTAGTAGATGCCCCAGAAACATAGTTTATGCATGGCACACTTTTCAAGTAATGATTTTGGGAAAAGACTCCATACCCATGGCCATTTCTCTTTGGTTTTCAGGGGTTGGCCTGCCTCTGGGTGTGCTGGGGAGCAATGGGTTTGGAAACAAGCCCAGAAAGGCAAGTGGTAAGTTGGAAAGGCACTAGAATCACGTGTGGGAGGGATTTTTAGACACAGCAGAGTGCAGCGATGTTTGCTTCTGGTCTTCGAGTTCCCTGTCAACCAGCAGATATTTGACCCCTGGAACAGCAGGTTATTTTAATTCCACTGTGTCATGTGTGACACACCCCAGAGTGGAACAGAACAGCTGGACACAGGGATTGGATTATTCGGTCTGCGGACCAGGATTTTTATTATCTCTCTTCCAGAGAGAGAGAGAGAGAGAAAGAGAGTGAACCGGTACTGTACAAAAAATAAACAAAACACCGGCTGTCCCCCTCACAGGCTTTGGCTAAAAATAATAAAGCAAAACAACAAACTAAACGCCTTTCGGCAAACACTTTAACTTAAATACACAGAGGCAGACTTTTGCTTATTTTCAGAGCGTTGTTGGATGTGGTTTCTCGGTTCTCTCTCGGCCGGCATTCAGTTTCCATGTTCCAGCCACCTACTAAGAAAACAGAGCCGCTTTTAAGCACACAGGTAGAATTAGTTAAGTCTGCACAGCTGTGTGCTCTAGCTGCCCTGCCAGTAGGCGTGGCCGTTAATCACCCCAATTCCCCCCGACCCCCCGCCTAGGCCGACGCCTTCCACACACTGTAATCAATGGATTTGGTAGGAATTTTATGTGATCAATATCCTATGTTCCTCCAGAAGACACCAGCCATGGTAATCAATACTCACTTGATTTTCAACATTTCAAGGGGGGCAAACTATGTTAGCATTTGTGCCAGAATCTATTCCTAAAGGGGAGGGTCTTTGTATAGCTTTGCTTCAAACATTTGTGGATCAGCGGAAATGATTTAATGTTTCCCCTATGTATACAAAGGAAGATATGTTAGAAATGGTAGTATTTATATTTTTGTCACATTGTAAAATTTCTCAGTACTTCTTCTTATTCCCAGGGCGTTATCTTGGCTCTCCACTTGGAATGGGTGAGTTATTCAGTCGCATTTCCATTCTAATGATGATAAAGAATTCCAATAAAAATCTGTAACATGCTTTCTTGCATATCATGCATAACATACAGTATATACTACGTAAACTATTTGACAAGGATCACTCCTTGTGTTGATGGGGTTTATCTGCAGTCCATAGGCTCTTAGGGACTCAATGGTTAAAGCAACAAAAAAATGGGCCATGTATTACCACTGTATTTTTCTTTAAGACAGATTCTGTCTTGACAGATCATCCATTTATAAAAATACTTAAAAAATAGTTTTGCAGTCAATATAGTATATCTCCATCATCCATTATCTAAGTTATTCCTGGTCACAAATAAAAATATGAATTAAAAACAGTTAAAAAATAGTTTTGCTTTTAGTCATATATAGTCTTTAATATATAGTCTTTATATCTATATATCTTTTTTATAATATTGCAGTCACCATCAATTAGCTGGTTAGATATGGAGAGAGGATGTGTGATGGTGGGTGTATAACTATCCCTGGCTGTTTGTCACTCAGGTGTCTATAGGGGAGCTCTGGGTAGAGCTGCCAGGCCAGGCTATGGTGCCCAAAGAGGCTATGGTGGTGGTAATGTTCTACTCCTCTTGCTTTCATTTTTATCAACTCCTGTATTTGTCATTGCTAGTTGCCACAGTCATCCTTTTTAATAAATGCATTTGTTATCATTTTTATTTATCTGATTGAAGGTGCTGCTCTGGGGCTAGGAGCAGGCATGGGGATGAAACAGCCTGGAGGTAAGTGTGAGTGTTTGCATGTGTGTGAGAGAGAGTAGAGTAGTCAAAAGATGTGTTTTAAATTGTATTGCATTTAAGCACTGTCTGTCCTTACAGGGTATGGCGGTAATGGCTATGGTTATAGAGGTCAACCCTTGGGAGGTAGGTACACATAAGGGCTCTATTTTCTGCAATTCTTTCTTTTTGAGTTGCATGTACAACAACATTTACCATATAATGTGTGCCCCTGTAATGAGAGTGTGTCTGTGTATGTGTGGGCGGGCGTGTCTAGGGACCATATAAAATAAATGCACAAATAAATGACATCACTTATGATGAGAGAATATGCACTATGGTAGTGATTAATTATTCTTACGATAAAGATGAGAGAATATCCACTATGATAGTGATGAATGCTCCTTGTTTGTCGGGCATATTTTCACAGCAGATTATATAACCTTCTGTCTTTTCTCCAGGTTATGGAGGAGCAGGCACCTACCCTGGAGCAGGCATCTACCCTGGAGCAGGCACCTACCCTGGAGCAGGCACCTACCCTGGAGCAGGCACCTACCCTGGAGCAGGCACCTACCCTGGAGCAGGCACCTACCATGGAGCAGGCACCTACCCTGGAGCAGGCACCTACCCTGGAGCAGGCACCTACCCTGGAGCAGGCACCTACCCTGGAGCAGGCATCTACCCTGGAGCAGGCCTGGGTGGGGCTTTAGGTAATCCAATCAGTCCTCATTGGAGCACGTATACAGCCCACACATCCATTCTACATTCACACAGCACCAGTCTTGCTACAATTTACAGACTGTACAGAAAGGTTTAATGGACATGCATATTTTCAAGATTTACAGAAACTAGACTACTTACAAGAACAGATATTTAAGTGATGAGAAACTAGGTGGAATATGCAAGGATGTCATAAATTGTTTAATTGCTTATTTAACAGGGACAGTGGGCAAATACATGGATTGCCCCGGAGTTAGCAAAACTGCTAAATTTCATCCGTAGTCCCCAGACAGGTGATAAAGGCACATTGCAGGTCAAAGCGGTTAAGCAGCAATACACAATATGTCTATATATATATATATATATATATATATATATACACAGTACCAGTCAAAAGTTTGAGTACACCTGCTGGAAACTAGGTTTATCTCATAATTGACAATGTTTTACACCGTATACGTTTCTGTAAATACATGAAAATGACAAAAAATACATGTACCAATAAGAAAAAGGAACATCAAAACAAAGTTCAAGAAATTTTAATTAAAAATGTAATCTTGGATTCCTCAAAATAGCCACCCTTTGCCGTGATAACAGCCTCACAAACACAGGCCATTTGGTTATTACGTTTCAGTAGGAAATCACCCAACATGTCTTCCCAGCTCTTCTGCAGCAATTCCCAGAGACACTTGTGTGTTGCTTTGCTTTGACTCTTCTGTCCAGTTATTCCCATAAAAGTTCTATGGGATTGAGTTCTGGACACTGGGCAGGCCAGATCATTAGTTTGAGTTGTCCTTCATGTTCCTCCTTCACCAGATAGTTCTGGCACAACTTCACGATGTGTTTCGAGTTGTTATCTTGCTAAAGAATGAAGGAGTGCCCGATTAGCCGTAATCCAGATGGAAGGTGTACTCAAACTTTTGACTGGTAGTGTATATATATATATATATATATTTAGAACACCAGCATTATCCAGTTTTTGCTGAAAAAGGCAATTTTTAATGCACTTTTTTTTGATGCAACTTGTAATTTTGTCCTTTTTAAATATATATACACTACCGGTCAAAAGTTTTTACTGAAATTGTACAAAGGTAAACGGTAAACTGCCAGAGGTTAAAAAAAAGGTTTACGTTACCAAAAACTGAAAAATAATATACATTTTTTGGAGGTGAGTAGTTTCCTACACCATCAAAAGGCACTTGGAACCTGGAGGAAACTCTGACAGGAAGAGGTCTGGCAGACCCAAAGCCACAACAAAATCAGAAGACAAGTTTCAGAGAGTCAACAGCTTGCATGATAGGAGGCTCACAGGACAACAGCTTCAAGCACAGTTTAACACTGTCAGTTTCAACTGTGAAGAGAAGACTTCGAGCTGCAGGTTTGACAGGTTGAGTGGCAGTAAGAAAGCCATTGCTAAGATGGCAAAATAAGAAAAAGAGGCTTGCCTGGGCCATGAAGCACCGCCAGTGGACTACTGAAGACTGGAAGAAGGTCTTATGGACCGATTAATCAAAATTTGAAATCTTGACATTTTTCAAGGTTTTTGTAAGCTGTCGAGTAGGCGAAAGGATGGTTCCCTAGTGTGTGACACCAACTGTCAAACATGGAGGAGGAATCGTGATGGTCTGGGGCTCTTTTGCTGGATCCAGAGTCGGCGGCTTGCACAGAGTGACTGTTAACCCACATTAACCTTTTTTTGGTAACCGAAACCTTTTTTTTTAACCTCTGGCAGTTTACCGCTTACCTTTGTACCATTTCAGGTTATTCACTGGACTTGAACTGCTTAAATTTAAGTAAAAACTGGAAAAATGGGTGTGTTCTAAAACCGGTAGTGTATATATATTTAAAAAGGACAAAATTACAAGTTGCATTAAAAAAAGTGCATTAAAAATTGCATGTGTAAGAATACAGTATATGCAATCTGTATATAGGCTAATGATTACATGATTAATTTAGTTTGAGCCATGATTTAAAAACAGAAAAAGTGGGACATTGTCTTATCTTGTTTAATATGGTGTTCCAGTTGTCAGTGCTTCAAATAGAGAAATAGAGAAAGCTGGGTATAATTAGAGATGAGGACAAGCTGTGTATGTAAAGAAAAATATGTGTACGATAAGAAAAGAATTTCAGGAATTGTGGTAACTTTATTGACACCAATCAACTCCATCTGTACTGGGTTGCATGTTTGATGAGCGAGCTCACCACCACTTACGGTTTATTATACTTTCTGAATGTTACAGGTGTGACAGAAGTATTCAATTTGATTCAGTATATTTCAGTATACTCTTCACCCTCTCTCTGTCCCCTGCATCTTCACTTCCTCCTCCCTCTTAACATATGGATGAGGCTTATACAGTAAGATTTGTAACAATCACACAGTAATAACTTTATTTATTCCATGTGGAACAATATTAAAAAAATCAGGTATACACGGAAAACTGTAATAAATATTAGAGGAAGTAATTATCAAGTAACAAGAAAAGAGAGAGGACAAAAAATAAAAGGACAATCTGGGCTGACCAGGGTTACAGACCATAAAAGGCAAGTTTATGTATACATAGTATATACTAATGAACAGTGACGTTGATGGACATAAAATGCATGCATTTGCTCAACCTGGTTGGGAAAAACACACAGGAACATTTGCTGAATCTGGTGATAGTGTCTATGTCTGTCACTGGCAGGTGCAGGAGCTATGTATTCCAATGGACAGGTTGGTAAAGCAGCCAAACTGGGGAAACTGCTGCTGCTCTGTGTGTGTCACTGGTGGTCTTAATCCATCTAATTTATTATGTGTCTCAATTTATGTCCGTGTGTGTGTTCGTTTCTTGCCAGTATCAACTACTATACCACTTACCACCAGTTTGTGTGAATTTACTAGTGTCAATCACTTACTTTTTTACATCATTTGCATGTGAGTGTGTGCATTTATTCTCTTCCATAAAAGTTTAATTGGTAAATGTGGTTGGAAGTCACTTTTTTATTAGCCAGTGAGCTCCAGATTGAAGTTCAGATTTGAATTGTGATTTAACATAATGCCTTGTTTACTGCCCTCTTAACTGGATAGGTTTGATTGAGCTGTAAATACTTACAGCTCAATTCAGCATATGGAACATATAACTGGATATAGCATATAATGAACAGAATGGATGTAATTAAATACTGATCATGGCATGACATTACTTGACAGATACTGTATTTGCTATTGGTTCTTTGTGAAAGAAATGTGTTGTGTGCTTGATTTATTTGTGACAGATATGACTAACTTAACTTATTTTTGTCCCATGAAAAACTTGAATTAGTTGCTCAACTGAAACTAGAACAATTATAGAGCAGCCAATTAAGATTTGTTGAGACAGCTGCCCTTGGCTTTAGATTTGCCCAGGTCAGTGATTAACAAATATTAAGAAAACTATGTTGAATAAATATTAGCACAAACACACCTGTGACAACAAACATCTCTCACTATGGACTCAAAGCAGATACAGTAATAATCAGTTGATATCTAAGCAAATTTCAGTCAACAGCTCAGTAAAAAACAAATTAACTAGAAGAGCCAACATAATGTCCTCCCAGGACCAGGGTTGGGATAAACAGGGTTAAAGCTTCCTAATAGCATGCTCATATCAACACAAAGGTGTATTGAGAGAGCTTTGAATAAACACTGTGTGGTAACACTCTTGTGGTCTCTAGGTTATGGTGCAGCAGCTGGGTTGCCCACTGGACAGGGTGCCAAAGCAGCCAAACCAGGTAAAGATTCTGTGTTCCTCGGTTCTGTGTGTCAGTTACCATCTGTGTCTGTATTCCAATGGACAGGTTGGTAAAGCAGCCAAACCAGGGAAACTGCTGCTGCTCTGTGTAATATATGCCATTTAGCAGACGCTTTTATCCAAAGCGACTTACAGTAGTGAATGCATACATTTTTCAGTATATGTGGCCCCAGTGGGGACTGATGACTATGTGTGTGTCACTGGTGGTCTTAATCCATCTAATTTATTATGTGTCTTAATTTATGTCCATGTGTGTGTTAGTTTCTTTCCAGTATCAACTACTATGCCACTTACCATCCTGTTTATAGCCAGTTTGTGTAAATTTACTAGTGTCAATCACTCACTTTTTTCACAAAGGTGTGATCATTGGCATGTGAGCATGTGCATTTATTCTCTTCCATAATGCTGATGATTAGATCAGATCAATTTGTTCAATTATCATGGGTTTATTGTTGGAAGTCACTTTTCTATTAACCATTGAGCTCCAGATTGAAGTTCAGATTTGAATTGTGATTTAACATAATGCCTTGTTTACTGCCCTCTTAGCTGGATAGGTTTGATTGAGCTGCAAATATTTACAGTTAAATTCAGCATATGGAATATATAACTGGATATAGCATATAATGAATAGAACGGATGTAATTAAATACTGATCATGGCATGACATTACTTGACAGATACTGTATTTGCTATTGGTTCTTTGTGAAAGAAATGTGTTGTGTGCTTGATTTATTTGTGACAGATATGACTAACTTAACTTATTTTTGTCCCATGAAAAACTTGAATTAGTTGCTCAACTGAAACTTGAACAATTATAGAGCAGCCAATTAAGATTTGTTGAGACAGCTGCCCTGGCTTTAGATTTGCCCAGGTCAGTGATGAACAAATATTAAGAAAACTATGTTGAATAAATATTAGCACAAACACACCTGTGACAACAAAAATATCTCACTATGGACTCAAAGCAGATACAGTAATCATCAGTTGATATCTAAGCAGATTTCAGTCAACAGCTCAGTAAAAAACGAATTAACTAGAAGAGCCAACATAATGTCCTCCCAGGACCAGGCTTGGGATAAACAGGGTTAAAGCTTCCTAATAGCATGCTCATATCAACACGAAGGTGTATTGAGAGAGCTTTGAATAAACACTGTGTGGTAACACTCTTGTGGTCTCTAGGTTATGGTGCAGCAGCTGGGTTGCCCACTGGACAGGGTGCCAAAGTAGCCAAACCAGGTAAAGATTCTGGGTTCCTCGGGTCTGTGTGTCAGTTGCCATCTTTGTCTGCATCAGTCTGTTTTTTCCCAATTGTCACTCCAGTTGCCAGTCTCAATTAGATCTGTACATCTTCATTGGGGCCAGTATCTGAACTCTTATATCCTGATCCATGCTGGTTTCCAGTTTCCATGTGTTTTTGTGAAATTATTTATTGTCAATAAATGAATCAATGACTTATTTTAGTATTAGTGTCTCAATGTACTTGATGGTCATGTGCACAGACCCTCTTGCATGTTACTTAGAATTAATGTTGTTCATTCTCTGTAAATTGTGTTGGATCCTCTTATTTGTGGTTGCTAGCAATGTGTTTTATTCAAGTGTACATCTGTTTTTCTGAAAACTGGAAGTTTAGCTTTTCACTTATCAGTCCCTGTGTGGGATGCCTTTGTGGTCCCCAGGGTACGGGCCTGGAGCTGTGGCATCTGTTGGACATGGTAATATACCATCACCTTCAGGTAAATTACTTCTGTTCTATGGGTGTCTATGACGCTGTGTATCATATTTGGTGTGTCTTACTCCCTCTTTGTTTCTTAGTTGTGTACAGTACACTCCATTTTTATTCCTCCCCCTTAATAAAGATGAACAAAAGAGACTGTATAAAATAAACGATATAAGTAATTAGGTATATTTTATCTTTAAAAAAATCTTTAAATTCCAAACCTACAATACCAATACAATTGTTCATAAAAACATATTTTGTTTTATTAATAATATTTTTCTAATATATCTGGATCACAATTATTCACACCTCTAACTATTCTTTTAAATTGAATCCAAACAATTTAAAAGAACAAGAACAAAAACAAGTCTTCATAAATTTCATTGGAAGGTTATGGAACTATACAGTGGCCAACGATCGTTTCCTGTTTCCCTAGGGTATAAAAAGGAGGGAACACATGTTTGAAATACTGTGGTCAGCCATCATTATGGTGAAAGGCAAAAGCATTATTGACCTCTACAGATCAGGAGATGGCTACAAAAAAACATTAAAGAGTTAAAGATACAGCTTTCCTCTATTGTGTAAATTATTAGGATGTTTAAGGCCGCTGCAACAGTGGCTAACCTGCCAGGTAGAGGACACAGTCTATCTTGCCCCCACATGTAGTGAGACGGATGGTTTGAAAGGCAAAAATAAGTCCAAGGGGCACAGTTCAAGATCTCTCCGGAATCTTGGGGTTAAGGTGTCTAAAGCTACCATTCGAAGATGCCTACATGACAATGGCCTTTATGGCAGAGTTGCAAGAAGGAAGTCTCTTTTGAAGACAATTCACTGAAAAAGGTGTCTTGAATTTATCAAACTATATCTGAACTACAATTGGAACCATGTCTTGTGGTCAGATTAAACAAAAATTTAGCTTTTTGGACATGCAAATCAGCATTATGTTTGGTGTACAAAGAATGCAAGTAATGTTGAAAAGCACCTCATGCCTATGGTGAAACATGGTGGTGGATCTTTAATGCTTTGGTATTGTTTGCATTTTTACATTTTACATTTTTAGGCATTTAGCAGACGCTCTTATCCAGAGCGACTTACACAGTTTACATTCCTTTTACATACAATCCATTTATACAGCTAGATATTTTACTGAAGCAATTCAGGTGAAGTACCTTGTTCAAGGGTACAACAGCAGTGCCCCACCTGGGAATTGAACCTGCAACCTCTGAGTTACAAGCCCAGCTCCCTAACCATTACACTACACTGCCAGCCTTTGTTTTGCATCCACGGGCCCTGGGGCCCTTATTAAAATAGATAGAACCATAAATTCCAGCATGTACCAAGACATTTTGTCCAAAAACCTTGTTCTCTCTGCCAGGAAGCTCCATCTTGGTTGCAGATGGACCTTCCAATAAGACAACGATCCCAAACATGCATCCAAAGAAACTAAGAAATGGTTGACAGAGCACAAGATCAATGTCCTGACGTGGCCATCTCAGTCTCCAGACCTGAATCCAATTGAACATTTGTGGTTTGAGCTCAAAAAAGCAGTCCACAAACGTCAACTCAAGAATCTGAAGGAACTAGAACAATTCTGCATGGAGGAATGGTTGAGGATCCCCCAAGAAGTTCCATCACCTCGTACGACACTACAGAAGGTGACTACTTGCTGTTATAATGGCCAAGGGAGGAACCACAAAGTACTGATAACAGGGGGTTGAATATTTGTGATTCTAGATTTTTCTGGGAAAAAATTATGATTTGTGAACCATTCGATTGTGGTTCGTGCCAATACATTATTATTAAAGAATATAATTTTCTGCATTTTGTCAGCATAAATTAAAGCTCATAATATAGCTAATAATACTTATATTGTTTATTTTAACAATAGTTAAACTATGTTAAACTAGTTTAACTATGTGGTTGCTCCTAGCACCCAGGAACTGTACTTCCCACTAGGGTGGCTTTCAGCTAAACTGTTCTTGACTACGGTTAACACTTTGTTGTACGTCGCTCTGGATAAGAGCGTCTGCCAAATGCCTGTAATGTAATGTAATGTAATGTAATTTTATACAATCTCTTTTGTTCATCATTATCAAGGGTTTGAATAAAAACTATTGTGAATGTGTGCGTTTGAATTTGTTTTCAAACAAACTAATTACATTGGTACTTGTCAAATTCTTGTTGTAGTTTTTGTGTAGGGTCATTCATTGTACATGTACATCATACAATTAATGTCAATTACAGTCACCTTTGTGACTGTGCGCTAATGAAACTACCATTTGTCCATTTCCACATTGGCCTTTTCATCTCCACTGTTTCAATAGTGGGAATTGTTTGAGTTTACTGTGTCTACTGTGCACTGATGACTGGCTTAGTCAATGAGTTCCCGTCATGTTTACCTTGCTTAGTTTGTATTAACCTATTTGTGTGAGCATTTTGGCATCGGTCAGTGTCTTAATGAGTGTGTTTAATGGTTGTGTATTCATTGCGGTGTTTAGCTTGGTGAGTGTTCAACCTTTCTTCTCAGGTCTCATTGTTATGGACCTTTTTAGCTCTATACAAGTTGTCAATGTTATTGAAAAAGTGGGAAACTTCCACTGCACTCATTGCTCATTTTGGTGCTAATTTGTATAAACCTTTTGCACTAAGTCTCTGTCCTCTCTACACTAGATTGCACTAACCAACTGGTTCAAACTTCTTTGTGTAAATGGTCAATTAAGCTTGTTCAATACATGGTTACTGTCTTGTGGGTCTGCGGTTATGGTGCTGGAGGAGTTTGTGCACATGTGGGCCTGTGCACATGGCACAACCTAGGCCGTAGTGATGTAACTAGCATTTCTGGATAAACCTCCACAAATGAGAGGCCTGTGAGTATAAGAAGGGGCAGAGTCTTTAACCAATGTGTTTCACTCACGGCCCATTAGTAATCATGACCTGTCTTAAGATCATGAACAGTTCATCAGTAATTCATTTCCACATCGGAATTTCAGAGATAGTGTGTGTATATTTTGCACATTTTGCAAGTGTGTCCCAATTTAAATAATTGGATTCAGTTATTATAGAGCAGGGGTGCCCAAGTTTGGTCCTGGAGATCTACTGGGTGTGCAGGCTTTTGTCCCAGCCCTTCACTAACACAGCTGATTTGAACATTCATTGCCTTGACGAGCAGTTGATTAGTGGAATCAAGTGTGTTAGTGAAGTGATTAATGGAATCAGGTGTGTTAGTGAAGTGATCAATGGAATCAGGTGTGTTAGTGCAGGGCTGGAACAAAAGCCTGCACACCCAGTAGATCTCCAGGACTGAACTTGGGCACCCTCTATAATAACTGAATCCAATTATACAGGTTACAGAAGAATTTATGGCAGTTCATTTTATTCCCAATCTGTGAGGTATGTAGCAAGTTTTTCCAGTACTCTTTAACACATGGCTTGCAATGGAATTGTGTAAATACAAACATGTATCTTTCTTTGTGTCACTAATGGTCTTCTCATCTGTGTCTGTTCCTTATATACAGACTTGATTTACATATTAAAAACTGTCCGGTCATTTACTAGTCAGCAATGTGACCATCTTGATAATTGATTATGTATTTAATTGTTTTATCTATGTGCTGATCCTTGTGCCTATTGTATTTAGGAAATAAATAGACTATAGCAATTGTAATTGACAAAATTGATGCATTACTTGACATTCAGGTAACTGCCAAAACAAAGTCAACACTTGAGTAAAGGAGGGATCCTTTAAACGGGTACAGTACTGTGAGTGTCCATCAGGGGGTTAGTCAGTACGGGCAGATAGGACTCCCTTTCCAACTATGTTTTAATTCTGTAAACACCCTTATGGTCTCTAGGTTATGGTGCAGCAGCTGGGTTGCCCATTGGACAGGATGCCAAAGCAGCCAAAGCAGGTAAAACATTTTTAACTGGTGTGTCTCAGTCTCAAAAGCTATGTATGCCAGTCACTGTCCTCTTTTCAGCCAGAATGTGCCAGCAAGTCATTTATTGCATGTTTCAGTGAGCGAATACCTGCTTATTTAATATTATTATATGTACCTATGTATTATGTATCGATGAGTGACCTTTAGTTCCAACATTCATTCTTGGCTTGGAGTGCATTCACCACCTGTCTCTGTCTGCACCCTTCTTCATCAATTTCTTAACACTGATTTAATGAACTGCATTGCAATACAGGTGCACTACCAGCATGCCTGATTACTACCTGCTGAATGTCTTCTGAATGTGTGCTAGAATGAATGTTCAACAGAATGTCCTCAGCAGTGCATGTTAAACCACAGGAGTCATAGGGGTCCAATGTGTCACACCATGTACTGACAATTTTTTGCTCTTCAGGTTACAGTGCTGGAGCTGCCGGTTATGCTGGGGCAGGGCTTGGCAATGGTTATGGAGCAGGTAATGCCAGCACACACAGACTGGTACACTGCTACCTTGGCACTGACTGACACATGAACTGAAAAGAGTTATTCTTTTCTGCATCCATCCCTGCTTGGTAACCTTTTATGGGGTTGAGGAATCATTTTCCAGATTGGAGTGGAATTTTGATAAGTTCCCTTTGGAAAATGTCCATTGTGAAGCACAGTGACAACTTGCATGTAAATGGCATTACAAAAATAAAGATTGATTGATTGACCGCTACACTGACTCTGGTACCTTTTGGGGAGTTATAAACCAGTTGATTTCCCTAAGACTGTTTTATATTTATAAAAATAATTCAAACCACAAAATACATAGTTTCATTTTACTGTATTTAAAATAATTTTCTTTAAAGTTAAATAATGAATTGATTGGTATAAAAGTGAATTCCAATTGATTTAGGTCTGGTCCAGGGAGGGTACCCTCAGGCTGGGAAATCCAGACCAACTGGTAAGTTATTTCTTTTCCCTCTCTGTTTTTATTTTTTATTTTTTTATTTTACATTTTTTCTGTTTATTTAAATTTTTCTCCCAATTTAGTATCCAATTATACCCTCTCTTTTTCATGTCAATTATCCCCTCCCTTGTATGAGAACTTGCTGCCGTAGTCCGGAGACCAGTAGTGAGCGCTGCACCGAGCTGGCACCCGCCTAAGCCTGTCACTGTAACACACAGGACCACTCATACAGTATATGCAGCAGCTCATTTGGCTTTTATCCCTCTTTTCCCTAGGCTATGGCAATGGTTACAGTGCTGGTGGCAATGGTTACCATGCTGGTGGCAACGGTTATGGTGCTGTTAGCTACGGTTATGGTGCTGGTAGCAATAGTTATGGTGCTGGTGAGTGTGCTTTTAAACTGATGCATTTGATTATTGCTTAATCTTTAATCATAATTATAATTATAGTTGTAATTACAATTATATTTCAGGGTTAGGCCTACCCAGTGTGTTAGCTGATGGTGCTGGACTGGGAGCCAAAGCAGGAAAGGGAGTAGGTAAGCAGTCAAATCAGTAAACACATGAATATCCTTAAGCTGGGGTGAGCCATCTAAAAGCCAGAGTTGCCTTTAACCGGATCTTCTTTCTGTCAAATACTGGATCATTGAGTTTATATCATGGGCTAATCTTCGCCATGTCACGTCATTGTCCTTCCCTACAGTCTACTGAAGAAGTCCTGTTGTTTGACAGCTAACTATTTATGAACAGATGCCATATTATTTAGAATTGACATCTAAGCATCACATGGTCATAGGACTGTCAATGTTGTGTCAGTGGGGTAGACTGTGTGCTAGATGATTGCAAAGTAGGCAGCTTGAGGATTTTCTTAATTTTTCTTCCTCCTGTTCTCCAGGTCTTGGAGCTAGGTCCTATGGTGGACCAGGACTGAACCTGGGGGCCCTTGGGGGCCTCAGGGGAAATGGAAAGCCTGCGCAGTATGGTGAGAAAGAAGGGAAAACAGGGGAAAAACAGGAAGAATGGCAGTTGTGGGGGGTTGTAGCATGGGAAAGAGTGTTCCTAAATGCTGGAGGGGACAAAATGTTTTATCATGACAGGCAACCATTATCATTTTCCCCTGCATGTATCAGACACCAACTGTCACGCCTCCACTAATATTACACCAATTGGTAGCAAGTAAATAATAACATAAGAGGATCATGTAGTGGGGATCGAAGGTGGAAGAACCACACGCAGATCTCACGAGTATCTAAAAGCTGAACGCAAGCGATCAGCCACTAAATCTGAGAACAGACTAGGGAGCGGGGAAAACAGATAGAAAAGAAAAGGAATAAGGAGATTTTCGCTCTGGGGGACATTAGCCCCAACAAACAAAAAATAACTTCTTAAAGGAAACCACCGAAGTGTTGAGCTTAAAACCCTTTACCTGGAGACAATTAATCTCCCTAAAAGGCCACCACAGAGTGGTGAAGCTAAACCTTTATTTTAAGATAAATAACTTTTTCTTTTTAATAAGAGAAACCACAGAGTGGTCAAGCTAAACATTTGTTCAGAATACCGGCTAGAGCGTAACAATTAGTTTACACAGAAGCGTTTGAGTGAGGGAAGAAGAGACCTTAAGTAGGAGATGGGATTAATACTGATTGCTCTCAGCTGAGAGTGATCAGAGAACCCACCGACACAAGACCATATAAGGGTGGCAGAAATGACAACGATTCCTTTCAGAAGAAAGAGGAAAAGACCATCACATGACCACGCGCCCTCCAGAGGCCAAACGAGGTAAAACCATGACAGATCATATGAATACACTACAGATGTTGATCAGATGTTGGTTCCCTCTTCTGGGAATGGAATGAAATCTCATCTGAATCTGATCTCCGCATCAAGAGTTTGATGTGTGTATTCATTGCGTGCTTTACCACCACACCCCCACACTCCCTACATGCAGTACCCTGTCTGTGTCTGTAGGAGGTGCTGGTGCTGCTCCAGGTGCTAGTCAGCTGCCCTATGGGGGCCAGCCAGTCATTCCTGCTGGGCTTGGTGCTGATGGCAAGTTGGACAGTTACAGTGAGGGGCAACTGCCCTATGGGGGACAACCCTTCCAGTCCACAGGGCTTATGGATGAAGAAGACCTGGGTAAATATTGTTAAAGGCAAGGCTGAGAGACCTGGGTAAATACTGCTAAAGGCAGGGTTGAGAGACCTGGGTAAATACTTTTAAAGGCAGGGTTGACAGACCTGGGTTAATATTGTTAAAGACAGGGCTGAGAGATCTGGGTAAATACTGTTAAAAAATGGACCTAGAAATCTGAGTAAATACTTTTAAAGAGTGATAAGGGAACCTGGAGAGGGATGGGAGAGAAGGTGAAGGTGGAGGGAAAATATAGCCCTTGGGCTGGGCCTCCAGAGGTAAAGAGCCATGAAACCGTTGAAAACAGCCATTTAATGTGATATTACAGGGAATAGATCAGGATATGTTGAATGAAACAAAAGCCTTTGGATAGTTTGGGATTTTTAAGTTCGTATATAAACATAGTATAGACAGTACTCCACAATTATTCACACCCTTGATAAAGATGAGCAAAGAAGACTGTATAAAATAAACAATACAGGTAATAAGCTATATTCTATGCTCAAAAAGGTTTATTTACTTAATTTTTTTCAGATTTTTCAGTTTTTCTCCCAATTTGATGGCCAATTATACCCTCTATTTCTTTTGATTTACCCTCCCCTACAAACTCGCCACCCGCACCCACAGGACACGCTAATACCTTGAGGCAATGATCTGCTTCCTTTGAGACTAGACTCACCCAACTATGTTTACCGGGTCGCCTTACCTCTCCTCGGCAAGCTCGTGCCGGCTCTCCTTCCCCCTGGGGCAGACATCCAAATGCCACCCCCAATTGGGCCTCCCGGTCAGGGCCAGACTGGCGCAGCCGGGTTTCCAAACGCGGCTGCAGTGGGCAACTTGCATTCCAGGTGAATGGAGGCCCCAGGAAGACTGTATTCTTAATACTAATACAACTGTTCAGCAAAAAAGTTTTTTGTAACAAATCATATTTTTTCACATAGCCCTGTTTTCAGTACTTTTGCTCCCTCCCCTCACAAGGATAACACTACCGAGTTTTCTTCTATAGTGTTTTATGAGATTGGTGAACTCATTACCTGTTTTGTTCATTTTATACAGCCTTCTTTGCTGATCTTTATCAAGGGTGTGAATCATTTTTGGAGGGTATTCTTTGTCACAGTCATCTCTGACATAAAATGAAAAGTGCTGCTGCAGGTCATTATTGGAACAATATCAGAATCAATGTTTGATTATAACATCATATCAGAGGGCGGGTCTTTTGAGGAAGAATGAGGGAAATTCTGTCTAATAAGCATGAAAGATGTCACAAGCAACTTAAAGATGAGTTCATGGTTCTGTTAGTGAGGAAACTCACAATTTTGTGTTGCAGGTGGGCTGGGTGCTGGACTGGCTACTGAACTGCGTACAGGACTGGGAATGGAGACTACCGCTAGTAAATATGGTGAGTCCTGTCGACATCTGTTCATTACGTCAGTCTGTCCTGTCCTGCTAGGATCAGCCAGTTTTATTGGGACAAAATCTGGCAAGTAGATAAAAGATGCACATACAAAAAAGAAAACCCGACTAACAAGACAATCCAATGGATGACAGTGCCGAGAGCTTGTGTAATTTAACATGCATTTGCTACAGAAAGCATTAATCAACCTCCTTACAATGGTGCCCCAGTCATTCCTGCTTGGCTGGATGGTAAGGACAGAGTTTGTGTGTATGTGTATGTGTGTGTGTGTGTGTGGTCGGAAAAATATAAATTATGAGTTTCACATCTGCGTCATGAGTTCTCACATAGAGTATATTCAAAAATACTTGTACATCTGTGAAATTTACTGGGCCTGTGAAATATATTTGTTGCGGAAAAATTCCTTATTAAAATGTCAGTGACTATCTGAGAATGGCATCCTGAACACACACCATATTGGAAAAAATAATCCTACATAATATTTTCCTGTTAAACTCAACAGACCAGCCGTACACCAGACAGACAGAAGGGTTTGCCACATTTCATCTTCTCTTCCAACAAAATGAAAATATTGGCTATGTTTCTGTGTGACTTTGTGTGTGTGTGTGGGTCTCGGTGCTGACCGCAGCAAGTCAGCAGGACTGTATGGTTGCAGCTGTGTATATTTGTGGTGTGTCTATAGACTATAAACTCTACTTTTAACATATGTGTTTTTTTCTGCACTGCTATGGGTCTGCATTGGCTGTACTGGAATACAGAATGATTTGACAAAAATGTTAGTGATGGCAATCACTTTTAGTTCCTATATTCATTATAAGTAGGGTGCTTTGTTTAGATTCCTGGGTTGTATTGCCTGTAATTGTATTTCAGTCCTCCTGTGGAAGTATACAGCCTCTTCATGAAGCCACCTGTTGAGCAATTATTAAAAATCATCCCATGCATATGGCTCATGGTTATTGATCCATAAATATTCATTTTATTCACCAATATTTATGGTAATATGTCAATAATACATTATATTTACCAGCGACAAAATATATTAACAAATGATCTGGGGCTTTTTATAGAAGAGAAAATAAATGCTGAAATGCTCATGAAATATGAGAAAATATTTTATTATTGAATGAAATGTTTGTTTAAGGAAAGGCTTTAGGCTCTTGTAGTCTAATCCATTCAGTTAATGCAATTATTTGCTGGATTGCACCAAACTCATTACAATTGGTCTGTTTATCTATTAAATTCCCACTGAATCGCAACTAATTGCCTTTTTATTTGTTCAGCCAGGGGGGTTGTAGACAGGTTATTTAATAAACCCTCCCTTATTATCATGACAATAACTATATGACCAATTCATTGTATCTCACAGGTGGCTACCCATATGGCACTCAGGCCCTTGGACTGGAAGCTGATGGGAAATCTGCTGGTAAATATGGTGAGACTCCCTCTTTTTGGGTATGTGTGTTTGGGTAGGTGGAAAACAGGGAGAAAGAGAGGGACACAGAGAGAAAGGGACAGTCTGACTCCCTTTCTTCTCCTTGCTCTCTCACTCTGTCCATCTCACAGTGAAAGAGGGTTTGCCATGTGCTGCCCAGATCCTTGTACTGAAGGTTGATTGGAAATCTGCTCACAAATATGTTACACCTGTTGGTAACACTTCACTTTACGAATTACTGACCTTTTCCTTCCCAGTGTTACAGGTATGGTACGCAGCTGCCTGCAATTATGTCTATCGCTGTATTACTGCACTGATCTCTTGCGCGTACTATGACTGTTCCTACCATGTATTTATGCACATCTTGTAAGTTGCTCTGGATAAGAGTGTCTGCTAAATGCTTAAAATGTAAAATTAGTCTAGCAGGAGGGGCCCTCAGATTTTGAGGTACCCCCACTCGAGTTAAAACAAAACACAACAGTGTTTTTTCATATCCCATATGTCTCCCATTAATGAAATGGATTGTTGTGGACTTTTATTTTGGGCAGAATTGTTTTTTTGGCTATTCTTTAGACCTACCCCAATCTCTGAAAAATATCCAAATTAGGCCAGTCCGAATAGGGGAATGGTGACAAAAAAGCCCATAACTTAAGAATGCTCACTCTTATCTTCATCAGATTTGCTATGGTATGACCCAGGTGTCTGCCCTACATCACCAAAGAGGCAGAATGTAATTTCTCTAAAAGAATACTGAAATATAGTCCTGTAAACATAGCTTTAGTTTAGGCGGAAATTGTACTTTTGTGGTGATCGGAAAAGAGGACTCCTTTACTTTTCTCTCATTTATCAGAAAAACATAGATTCCTGTCAAATATACTGTTACTGAATGGCCTAGGATGCTATTGAACAAAAACCAGTGATTGTATGGAGATATCTAGTACAGTTTTACTGCAAATGAGATTTCTTTAGACATACCGCTTCTCTGAAACAGTGGCTGTACTACATCCCCGAACAGTCAGAATGTGAGTAACCCAATAAAGTAAAGTTTATCTAAAATTACAAGCCTCTAAAACATAAAGATACAAGGCGTAAATAGAATTATACGTTTTATTGAAACAAACCATTTAAATCAGAACCAAGGGCATACAAAAACAGATGCATAAAATAAAGTAAATAAGTGTGTGTGTGTGTGTGTGTGTACAGAATACAGATGTGTGTAAGCGA
Source organism: Aldrovandia affinis (assembly GCA_029706075.1). Classification (NCBI taxonomy): domain Eukaryota; kingdom Metazoa; phylum Chordata; class Actinopteri; order Notacanthiformes; family Halosauridae; genus Aldrovandia; species Aldrovandia affinis. The sequence goes on along the minus strand of JAINUG010000063.1, from coordinate 3,925,315 downwards.
TGAATGGATGAAGTATATACAGTAGATACTAGAATGTCAAATATCAGGTTCTTCAGACACGTTTGGGGACACATTTTGACATTCTGCACAGCAGGTACAGTACTCTGTACAGGGAAGGCCAACAGAGAGGCACTGGCACTTTCCACTCTCTCCACAGTTTGCATCTTTGCAATAAAAATGAGTAATGTCTCTCACCTCTGTAGGTGCTGGGGGTTTCTTAAATAGGACTGGTTCAATGGCTTCATCTCTGACAATCCATCCCTTGCCGATAGGACTCCATAACAGGGGTTTAGGGATGTGACTGTGGCACCATATCGCTGTCTGATACATTGCTCTTTGTACATGTTGTTCAAATGCATCCTCTGTTGGTGGCAGATCTGCAGAGGCTGAATCTGTTGTTGATGCAATTATGAACCTCAGTTCATCCAAGTTAGTGCACATTCATCCATTTTCTTTTTTCCGTAAAGCAGAAGCGCATATTCTCTTGCTACCGGCAAAGACTCTTCCAAGCATGCAGAGAGTCCAAAATGGGCCAGATCTTTGAGCTCGCTGAGATGGGTCTTGAGTTTGGTGAATGCTGTAGTCTTTCCTATTCTGTACAAACTGCTTGTTGTGTCACAGCCAGTGAGTGCATGACACGCTGGTAGACAGTTGGACATGTCTTTTCCAAGTTTCTCTGATATGGTGTTGATGGGGACATATCTCTCTCTCGTTCCATGGCCTGCATGCATGTACACTAGAGACGAGCCAAACATCCCTTTGCTCGCATAATAAACCAGCAGTACTTCCACATCTGTATCATCACACCTCACAACAATGCGAGAATAGGACTCCGCAAGGTGTATGGCATGTAAGACCATTCTTGCATCAGCCTCCTCCTGATCACTGTACAGTGATGTCAAAGTGCTGACTCCTGTTTTGCATATGCTCTTCACCTCCTCACCTTTGTCAACTCCACCTGCCAAGATGATGGAGTCATCTGAGTGTATCCTATGTGGGCCTGCAGTGATGATGCAGGCCCACATAGGATATGCACAAATATGCACAGTGCAGTCTTGTTTCCACTACTCCTCAGGTACTTCCTGTAGTTTGGAACATTTGTGTTGCCAGTGATAACATGTGTAGGTCTCCCATCAGTTGCATCTCTTCTTTGCCTCTCCAGGACTTTAATTGACTGTGGGTTGTCATACCTGTCAAACACCATGACCACACATGCCATTTCTTGTTTTCTATTTAGAAGAGACAAGATCTTCTTCAGAACACATTCTGCTAGGTCACTGAAAGTCTGAAAGGCTGAATCATGGAGACTTTGAAGCACAGCCATGCCATCAATGATATATGCAGATTTCTCTGTGATATCAGGCAGCTCCTGCATCACCTCTACTACAGACTCCAGTTTCTTTGCAAGGTCAGCTTTTGTGGTTTTCCTCATCCCTCCATCGTCATAGAAAAGAGAGGGTGGGACAGCAGCCAACTCTTGAGACATTACATTCTCCAATGACACTTCTCTTTGTTTTGAAGCTATCCATGTGAAGCTGTTTAGATTTACTGCTTGCAATGCATGCTTTCATATCTATGAACGTTGCCAATTTTTGTATTTTCTCAGGGTCCCAGAAACCTTTTGGTGTTTCACTCTTTAGGCGTTCATTAATGAAAGCTGTATTTTGCTTTTCCCCATCTTCCAGAAAGCTTGAGAGATCTTTTGTCACCTTTTGTGATGCTACTTGTCCACTTGCAATGTTGATTAGCTCATCAGGAATTTTCTTCATATCAAATGGGTTCGGGCTGTCTTGTACAAACTCCATTATCTGTGCAATTTCCCTCTCATCCCTGTCCATGCTGGCTGCTCCATGCTCTTTGTGGGATTTTGGTGCATGTGCTGCTCCATCGCAAATCTCTGTCATAGCATTGCGGTACTCACTGGTGACATGCCTTGTGATGAGCCATCTTTTCAGAGCTCCCTTTCGTAGAGTGAAGCCGACAATGCCTCCTTGACTCTTTCCTTCTCTGTTGATAGTTTGTTCAAGTGCTTGATCCTTGGCCACACAGTTGAAGTTTCTCTCGTCTGAGCGTTGCACAACAAACCCTCCTTCTCTCATGAATCTGTAGGAATCTGGTTGGCTTTTTTCAAGGGCTTTCATTTCAGCTATGTACACTGGCATGTACTTTGTGTAGTTCATCCTGCCAGCAGCCCGGAACCACGGTATTGCTTCAGACATGCAGTTGAAATGAAGTTCAAAGTTAGCTTCATGCTCTGAACATAGCATGCTAAGTAAGAGATCAGCCCCTTCGATGAAATGCAGCCAGTACTTAAAAGTTGCTGATTGTTGAACTCTGCTCTCTGAAAACTGCTGTATTTTTCTCCTTAGCTCAGGAAGGTCTGTTTCCATTTCATTTAAGAACTGTCTGGCAAAGGCCTGGTCGTTGCCATGAAAGGCATGCTGTACATTTCGCAGAAGGTGCTCTTGTGCACCAGTCAATGGTCTTTGGCCTTGTTTGTTAAGCCAGGATACCTTTGCTATACAGAAGAGCCTAAACAGAGCCTCAGATACAAGCTTAATGCTCCTAACGCCTCTTGCAAGTTGTTTCCCCTGAAGCATCTGAGGAGCTGTTGCCTCAGCGTACAGACCAGACTCAGTTAGTGTCAAAGAGGCCCCTGTCAGCATACAGCTTTCCAATGCTTGCCAGAAAGGCCATGGTGATGTGCATGCCTCCCATTCGCATTGTAACCTTCCCATCCAATGCCTCAGGTTTACTCCATAGAATCTGTTGTGCTTTGCTATAGATAGCAAGATCAGCAGTTATGAGAATATGGCTCTGTCCCACTTCTTCAGCAAGCTGTGTGAGCTGCAAAAGGGATGTGTAGATGGTGGATAGGTCTGATGATGAAGCTCTTATATAGGGCATATATTGCACTGTGGCTAATGGGATGTCTGACACGGATACGTAGGCATTGAACGCAGACCATCCTGGGATAACAGAAACCATGACTACAATATTTACCTCTGAACTTCACTATCCAAATCGCAGTTGTTCAGAGCAGTGAGAGATCTCTCTGGCACTCTCTGGATGGGGTTGTGTACTGTAGTAACATCCCCTCTTCTGTATACAACAATCGCCATGGCATGTGTTGTATTCTTGCCATCCAGTGTCTCTTCATTCTGGTCAAAGTTGTCAATGGCTGCATCAACTATCCTGTGTTCTGTGGTTCTTGTCAGTCCATTAGGGATGTAAACAATAGCAATAGCATCCTAGGCCATTCAGTAACAGTATATTTGACAGGAATCTATGTTTTTCTGATAAATGAGAGAAAAGTAAAGGAGTCCTCTTTTCCTATCACCACAAAAGTACAATTTCCGCCTAAACTAAAGCTATGTTTACAGGACTATATTTCAGTATTCTTTTAGAGAAATTACATTCTGCCTCTTTGGTGATGTAGGGCAGACACCTGGGTCATACCTCAGCAAATCTGATGAAGATAAGAGTGAGCATTCTTAAGTTATGGGCTTTTTTGTCACCACTCCCCTATTCGGACTGGCCTAATTTGGATCTTTTTCAGAGATTGGGGTAGGTCTAAAGAATAGCCAAAAAAACAAATTCTGCCCAAAATAAAAGTCCACAACAATCCATTTCATTAATGGGAGACATATGGGATATGAAAAAACACTGTTGTGTTTTGTTCTAACTCGAGTGGGGGTATCTCGAAAACTAAAGCCTTTTTTGAGGACTTGCTGCTAGACTAAATGTAATGTAATGCATTACATTAACCCAACCATGTCTCAATGGGTGATCATTCTTGCAAAACAAATAAAATGTGCACTCCATAAACAATAATTTCATGGTTGCTTTTGAGGTATGCTTGGGATCATTGTCTTGCTGAAAGATCCATTTGGGGCCAAGTTTTTTAAATTCCTGGCAGAGGGAACCAGACACCAAGCCCACGTCTGGTGTACATGGCCAACAAGCAAAATTTTGGTCTTATCTGATCATAAAAGCTTTATTTTTAGATTTGATTAGATTTTCCCTTTTTTTGAGCGCACAATATAGATCATTACCCGTATTACAGCCTTTTTTATTCATCTTTATAGGGTGTGAATAATGTTGGAGTTGAATGTAAGTCTCCTGTGTTTAAGCACGCTCAAGCCATACATTTCTATCTATTTCAGGAAATGGAGGATATCTGGGTGCTGGAGTGCAGCCAGCAGGTAATGCAAGCACACCAGAACATGACAGCCACTGGCTGGCTCACACAGATGGACATAGTGTATCAATGACTCTCACCTGATGGGCTGATAGCCACAGATTGAGATGATGAAATAGACAGATACCAAAGAGTAAACTTCCAACAGCAACACTGCAACACAATGACCGGCAAACACAGACAATGTAGAAAGGCATTAATGACTTTAACAAAGGTTGGCATGGATAGTCTCTGTTAGTTAACCCCTGAGTGAGACTTCCCAATGGAAAAACACAGGTGGACACTGACGATCAAACATGGACTGAAAAATATAAGAGTCTGACACAGTAAAACAGACAGACTCTTACTAATTTACAATGGAATTGGGTTGTGAAGGAAATTTGATTATTTGACATTTGTTTCCTGCTTCCTTGTATGTTGGACTCTGTATCCGTTTATTTATGTCTGTAGGTGGCTGTTATAATGTGTATGTTTCTCCCTTACTTGCATATGTTTTTATTCACTAATGAATCCCTTTCTCCTCCTAATATTCCTTCCTTCCTTCCTTCACCCCTTTCCTTATTTCGGACTTGCTAATCCTGTTTAGAAGCAGGCACTTTCAACTGCGATGGCTGCAATGTGCGTAGCAGCTTTAGATCAGTATGCCTGCTAAGTTCTAAACTGAATTCTTCCAGCTTCATCACAGATTCTTCACACTCACCAGATGGTCCTGTGCTCTTTCCGTCCTCTCTGCTTCTTAACTACAAAAGGTTCTGGGTGGTGGCAGGAGTTTCTGGTTCTATATTATCCAGTACATAACTTTCATTGCCACAGTATTGTACTTGGTCACTCCTCATCATGCATTTACATTTTTGGAATGTTTTGGCCTTAACCTTTTGGAGACGGAACTTTCAATGTCAAGAATACGGAGCTGAGTGGGTCTATAGAATATATAGCTTCATACAGCTCTGTGTCTGTCCCTCTATGTGTATAATGTCACTGTCTCATACATGTGTTAACATAAGCTGGCATGTTACAGGCTACAATGGACAACTTGGCAATGGCCAGGGTACTTACGGTGAGTAGCAGAGCTTATTAACTATTCTAACTCATTGGGGTGGTTTGTTGCGGTGGTTTGTCAGTTTGGTTTGTCTTGTAATACAATTAATTAATTCGACTACTAATCAATTTCATTAATTGGACGTTAACACAATTAATCAGACTCACTAAAGATCTTAATATAATATAACATATGCCATTTAGCACACATTTTCATCCAAAGCGACTTGTGAATGCATATATTTTTCAGTATATGTCGTCCCACTGGGACTGATGTTATAGTATGATAACAATATTCTTATGCAATAATCCATAATAATATTATACCAATTTTAAAGCATTTTTAAAATCTTAACAATGTTTATATACAATAAATTCAACACACCATAATCTCAGAATGAGCAATTTACCCCCCTCCTACCACACCCTCACACAGAGAGCCAAAGGTTTACAGGGCAGCTTAAAAAATTAAGCTTTTTATCATAGTATTATTCATTCCAGCTAGCTGTGACACTTAAGCTCAGGAAAGTATTAATATTGAATTTGCGTGATTTCTTTTTTTTGTTTGCCTCTGCCATATAGGGCAGAAGAGCAGAAAGTATGGGCTAAATGGATTCCTTGGCAATGGATACAGCGGTGAGTGTGGGAATGCATACTTTTAATTATTCAATTTCCCTCCACGTTTGTGTTCAGTATTGCTCTACCATTGCTCTACTGTTGAGCACACACTATATTCACTTGTATTAACCTCTTTCTCTGTCTTTCTAGGCTGAATATAATGCCTGTGGAGTGAAAATTTGTTCTCATCTTTCCATATGTCCATTGTGTGTGTTTTTAGTTGACGCTGTTCAGTTGTGTTTTCTTTATTTTTAATTTCATGTTCCCCGTTTTGTTTTCATCACTCCCTTCCTTCCCCCCACACCGGCCTCATTTGAGAATGTGTTCTCCCTTTGTGTGTATCCTCACTAAAGCTTGGAAAGCACCTGTATAAAGTCTGTCTGTTGCTTTATTTTGTCACGATTGATACATTGTCGTTAGCTTGATATGAATCACATAGAATTTTCTTCGCCCCTTTTCTCCCAATTTGGGATGCCTACCTGTATTCTAAAGACGTGTTCGCTGTGACATCCACTATCAATTTCTGAAAGCGAGCGAGAACAAGTATGCGCCCTCCTCCAAAATGTGATGTCAGCCACCACTTATTTTCACACCGCAGTTCTCAAGATACGCTTGCACAGACATGCTTTGTGCAGGCAGACTGTGTGTGCCAAATTGACCAGTGGGGGTCGCCAGTGTGTGACAAGATAATCCCTGCTGACTAATTCCCTCCCTCATTGAGACGGGCTAATGCAAGTTATGAGTCGCCCTGCGGGGCTGCTGGCCACAGTCAGCACTGGCACGGTCCGGATTCGATACCAGACCATGGGGCTCATCCATGCACTAGAACAATCCCTTAACAGGATGAGCCACCCAACAGCCCACACACCTTTATGCTCCCTGGCCCAAATAATTAATGCTCCCCATAGCCCCATACATCAGTATCAAATGTTGAAGGCTTCAGATGCATCAGCTGATTAAGAGGCCTGAGCAACACTGCATCACAACACAACACTGGGCGTCTAAGATAGCTTGGAGGCAGTAGATGTTCTGGGATTTTGCCAGAGAATCTGAACTTGAGCATGTGTGAGCAGCATGTTAGTGCAGGAACCAAACCCCCATAATGTTGAGATACCCCTACCCGAGGTAGAACAAAAGACAACCTTGTTTTTTCATAACTATACGATGTCCCCAGGTAGTGTCCCTACATCCAAAAGCAATCAGAATGCCAAAATATGGTTTTAATGTGAATCAGCAGCCTTTTATATAAGGCCTTATTATAGGCGGAAATATCATAGTTATTTTTTCTGAGAAATACTCACTTTTAATCCTAATCTAATAATATTCTAAAATGCCTAAAAATATAAATGTCTGCCTCTTAACAGGGAATACCAAGTTGATCCCATGCCTTTTACACACTGGTTGTATTTTTACATACAGTGCTTCCTATTAGCACTGATGGTTCTCAGGTAGTATCTCTCGACTCCAAAGCAGCAAGAATGACAAAATATTGAGAGGGTATCCAGTAGAGTCAAGCAGTAGAATACACTAGCTTTTGTGTGCCATATCTTGATAAATCAATCTGTTTAACCTCAGTTTCATTTATTTAATTTTCTTTTGTTTATTTTTAATTTTTTGCAATATTTCGGTGAATCAATCACAGGCATTGGGACAGTCCATGTAACTGCAAGAGCAATATTCTGTGCAGTGCAATCCCACAGACAGACACTGGCACTTTGTAGTTTTTCTCTCTCTCCCTTTCGCTGTCTCGCTCGATCTCTTTCTCTCTCACTCTCTCTCTCTCCCCCCCTCTCTCTTTCTCTCTCTCTGTCTCTCCCCCCCTCTCTCTCTCTCCCCCTCTCTCTCTCTCTCTCCCTCTCTCTCTCTCTCTCTCTCTCCCTCTCTCTCTCCCTCTCGCTCTCCCCCTCTCTCTCTCTCTCAGTTGTGGCTGTGAGTGCTGACTCCGGCAGAGAAGAGGAAAGGCCCCGCCCCCCTCCCCTCCTGCAGGCCCCTCCCTCACCCGGTGTTGGTGGTTTATTTATTCCTTTGTTTGTGTCTTTGTGGCACCTAGTCACCCGTTGGGTGATATTTTCGGTTTTCCCCCTTTTGTTATTGTTTTTCCTATTCTCTGTTATTCAGAGTTTGTGGTTAAGCTGTAAAGTTACAGTTTAACTTATCGATACCCCCGGGGTTCTGTGATTGGCACCAATCCCTAAACCCACCATAACAATGACACTTTAAGCCTGCCAGCAAGTATGTCTTCTTTGTGGGGAGAAGGTTTTCGGAAGACATCATCATCTTTCAGTTGAGCAACATTTAAAATGATTTTGAGACCATCCAAAGTTGGATTTTTCACAAATGGGTTGCTCTTCTTATCTATTTCAAGTGGCTTGTCACATATTATGCAACTGGTCAAAATGTCTGTTTCTTCCTCAGCGCTTGCCATGATTTGACTGTATCTACGTTTGTATGAAAAAAAAGATTTATGTCATGAGAAGCAGTCACCATCTACCTGATCTGCAATGAACCAGAGAATAATTTATATCTACTTACCTTTTAAGAACAGACTAGTCATCATGTAAGGATCATCTGCATTTATCATCTGCTGCTGTCAGTGTCACCCCAAAATATATAATTTCACATAATTTCCCACGCTCTGCAAATGGGACATCTTAAGGTTATGAAAAAACAAGGTCATGTTTTGTTCTACCCTTGGTAGAAGAGTATATTAGGATTAGAATTTTCTCAGAAAAAATCACTGTAGGATATTTCTGCCTATAATAAGGCCTTATATCAAAGGCTGCTGATTCATAATAAAACCATATTTTGACATTCTGGTTGCTTTAGGATGTATGGACACTACCTTTTGACCATCTGTGCAAATATGATGTAAATCCAACCAGTAGGTAGAACATGACATGGGATTAACTTGGTATCCCTCTTTCAGTGCAGGTGTTTTTTGCACTTTTTTTTCGCTTATGTGGTGAATCACTTCATTGATGAATTTAATGACTTTTGCAGTAAAAGTAAAAATTACGACCATCCATTTCATGAATGGGACATCTTATAGTTATGAAAAAACAAGGTCATGTTTTGTTCTACCCCAGATAGGGGTATCTCAAAAACTAAGGCCCTTTTTGTTTGTTCCTGCACTATGTCTAAATTTAACCTCACTGTTCAGTAACTGTTTATCAAAAGCAAAATAATGTTTTTTATATTGCCTCAGTCCTAGTTTGCACATTGTGTACCCTTTGTGTGGTGTTACTTCAAAACAATCTCTTTGCAGGAAACCACATGACTTCCTTGTATTTATGGCAAGATCGCTGACAGCTTGTTTTCAGTATCCTGTTTATTAACACTTGCCTGAAACACTTTGAAAACAATGCCTGACACTGTGCTGGGGATGTTGTGTGGCAAAACAAATATAAATTTGCTATTTAGTTTACAATACATTTTACAATACATCATAGAATAAAACATCAGAATAATAGTCAGAATAATGCATAGCAATTATATTAAATTCTTACTTATGGGGATTAATTGTATTGTGATTCAAAACCATTGTTTAGCAATGCATATTTAACTATTTCTGCAGTCACCATCAAATACAGAAACATTTACTGAAAAATCTCCTATTTCAGATTTGCATGTTATTAAAAGTGATGCATGAATATACATAGCATAGGGCGGGGGCAGGGGGGTCTCACAGCAAGAGTGACTACACTACACCAATTATGTGCTACCTAATGGGGCTGCTGGCCACAGTCAGTACTGGCACAGTCAAGATTCAACAACGTGAAAAGAAGTGGTCTCTGGCAGTGTGTGCCTAGAAGGAGAAGCATCACTACAATGCTCTCTCCCGAATTAGTACTGCACGTTGGTGATGTGATGGTATGTGGCTATGAATACAATTGAGCATTCCAAATTTGGAGATAAAGACTGCTAAACATAAATATATAATAACTGGAATAATTACAGTAACAGTATATTAAAAATAACAACAACAACAACAATAATAATAATAATAATAATAATAATAATAATAATAATAATAATAATAATAATAATAAACAAATTGAATAATCGTATAGCTATGTGCTCTCAAGATATTCGCAATACAAGCATTGCCCCTGTATTGGAGCATGAAGCACAGAGCCATGTGTCACCAATCAATGTACGCCAAGGTTGTGAGCTGAGCATTGTTACTGGTGTAACATTGGATGACACCACAATTTTTTTAAACATTAACATGCTACCTATATTTGTGAGTTGTGGTTATGTGCAGTTTTGGGTACAACACTCCTTCCTTAATTTTTGATCACACTGGAAATGCTGTGATTGGCATAAGATGGATAGTCATCCATAAGCACCCCCATTTTCACCAGCATCTCCTTGGGCACTGGCCGTGCATTACGAGACACATATGCCTTCTCCAGGTGAAAATTCATTGGAGACTCTATATACTTGTCACAGGTGCGCCCCCCCAGACTCGGAGCACATTCAACTTCTATTTTATAATAGAGCTCTCCGTGGTTTAGCTTGCATAAGTCCGTATTGACTCCTGATATCAGCTGAACTGAACACTTACCCAGGAAATCATCATCCCACTTATTGTCCTCATCCCACACTTCAAAAATCACCTGATCATCAATTAAGAGAATCACAGAGCCCAATTCAAAGGTCCAATCCCAGTGCGGGTTGTTCGTATTGTAGATCGACCTAGTGCGGCCAAGCTCTTTGCGGAGATGGAAGAGCTTCACATACCCATCCGTGCCAGTATTGTAGTCCCCCCACAGACCCACTGCCTTCTGCATAGTGATCTTCACTCTGGCCAGCCCTTTCTGTGATGGGCAGCAGTCTGGAGTCACCCCAGGGTTGTTATGGCAGGTGCAGATGCAGGAGTCCTTGGGGTGCGTCTTGACTCCCGCTGTGCAGGGGGCCGAACAGTTTTTCCAGAGGGATTTCTCCAGGATATAGTGGCTGATGGCCTTACGCAGGTTCGACCTGACAGGGTTGGTGGTGGGGAGAAGCTCATGGAGGGCATCCAGGGAGTAAGAGACCAGGTCTGGGTTAACAATCAGTGATTGCATCCACTCCTTGTAGGCCCCTACTTCTTTATTGGCTGAAAACAGCAGATCAGGCTGTGTGGTGTGGCCCCCTCGGATCTCAGTGAACCTGGAAATAAAAATAAAAGGGAGAGGCAGACTGTTTCAAGAATATATATTATAAAACATTATGTAATTTGATGGGAGTCTGAAGGAGATGACGACAGTGATGATGATAATAATATTGAACTGGAGGAGGAAAATGCCAATGATAAAACGAGAAAGGAAGGGGGGTGGAGAAATAAAGGGAGCCAATGATTTTGAGATGATATTAGAAAAATTCAACCAAGTTTAACTTTGATTATGAGACTAAAACTGAAAATGGTTCAGCCTAAAAGGATAATGTTGTCTAGTAGACTGACACTCTGATAAAAGTTTATTATTATTTTTATTATAATAATCTTGGCCCTTAACTTCCCACAAGTTTTTGAAAGACAAAGGCAGCAACACACCCAACCACAGTGACATCATGTGGACTCACCTATCATTGAACCTGCTGGAGAAGCTGACCTTGTTGTCCATCTTGTTCATGACAGTGTTGCAGTGCTTGACCTCTGTGCTCAGTTTGGCCTTAAACCCCACGCTGGCGGCTGCCTCTACGTCCAAGCACGTCTTCACCTCTTCCACGTTCAGGCCCTGCAGTGAGGCCTCACACTGCCTGATGCTGGTCACAGAGTGCACACTGCCACCCAGCTCTACCTGTAGAGAACAGGCAAAGGGATCTGCTCACTGTGCTGTTCATCGGACCAGGGCACAACACAGCACGTGTGTAGCTTGTGTCATAGTCTCAACCCCAGATGCTCTATTTCTATATCTTTGTTTGATTGGTTTCCTGGAATCTGATTGGTTCAACCAAGTTTAACTTGGTTGACTTGACATGAATCACCACGTCCAATTGGAGCCCTTTATAAATTAAATAATGATTCAACAGACAAATTAATTGACCATTGGTAGAGGGGGGTGGTAATGGGGATGAAAACCACAATTTTGGAATGTGATTACACCCATTTCAGTGGTGATGCATTGGGTCATTTGGGAGATATTTTGCATAGGAAGTGGGCACCTAGCATGAAAATAACCCCCCACCCCCCAAAAAACCCGAAATCTGCATTATATGCAATGGTGTGGTGGATCTCTGAGGCCTACTGTTGTAAAATTGCAACATCTATTTGAAACTTTGTAGTAGTACCTATTTCTGACAGAATTTAGACAAAAAATACATACTGTATTCCAACACCCCAGACTCTAACATTGCAACATTTTTGGTGGGAAAATCTTAACACTGTAAGACATACCACATGCCAAGTGCAAAAAAATGGCTCTCTCCCACTGAGCCCCCGGCTCTCTCTTCTGGAACAATTTCAACAATTTTCCAAGTAAGTATTTGACCTGAAGTAATTAATACTCTCCTATTATAGTGCATAGTACTCTCATCTAATTTAGTTATATTTATATTTTTCAGAGAAGTCACAAGTCTGACGGCATACAACAAAGTCGTTATACATTAGTATTAGCAGACAACAAGACTAGTGAGGGCATACAAATGGCAGAATAGCCTGAAAACGCTTTTTTTGTTTGTTATTTTTTTAATTTAAAGGGGTGGGGGGTTAATTTTGAGATACAGCGTTAGTTTTGGTGTCAAAATTCTTGTATTGATAGTGTTAATAAATTCCCAAATGGGCGTCTTCAAATTTTGACCTTGGCAATTACCACCATTGGTTTATTAGTAAAGCACATTACCAGAAGTTTGGCAGACGTATCTAACATCAGAGTGTCAATCTGGTCAGGCTCATAATACCATAAAATTATGACTATGAGCCTGAAAAGTGAGCAGGGTCACATTCTAAGCATCTTCCAGGGATGTTTGTAGAGAGGCTAACACAGGCTTAAAGAAGAGCCAGTCTTCCACTTCCTTTGACTTTTCCCCCTCACATTCCTACCTTGGTGATATAGTGTGTGCCAAAGATGTCAATCAGTTTGTAGTAGCGTGGCTTGTTTTCATGGGTATATGCCTTTGGGAGGTTTTGTACAGCTCGAAGAAACTCACGGTGCAGGTGGGGCTTATTGGACACCCTATAGCTACAGAGAAACAGAAATGGAAGAAGTTTGAAGGGGGTGCCTCATGAAAATCAACAATTTTTAGTTATTATGTTCAATCAAAATACATGGAAAATATAAGAATAATGACTCTCATTATAACATTTCACTAAAGAGGAAATACTTCAATTATTGCACCAAACATTTTCACCTCAAACACCTCCCTGAGAAAAATGGTTTTAAAAATCAAAATCTCTTCCAATCTCTAAACATTTGTGGTCATATATCTTGCCAGAGCTAGGTAAACTCCACTGTTTGTGTTTGTTACAAATGTAATGTTATCTAATGTGGTTTAAAGACATGGATGAGCAGGTTGATTAATAAATATGAATGGGAGGGAAATGGCCACTCTAACTGGACAATGGTGAGCAGATTTTTCTACACATCAAAGCAGGTTTTTGATAACTTCATTTCCTTTTTTATGTATGAATATGTATGACACATTGTATTTTTCAGATTTTATGTGTAAAACAAAGTCATGAGCCACTTTTATGACTGACTGAATTTATATTAATTCTGGTGGCTGACTCAATCTGTGGTACTGCTCTGTAAGCAGAGCAGGGTGGTAGTATAGTATAAAGGTTGGGGCACTGGACTTGTATCTCAGGTTGAGCATTTGATTCCCAGGTGGGGCACTGCTATTGTACCCTGGTGAAGATGGGTAACCTGAATTGCTTCAGTAAATATCTATCTAGATAAATGGATTGTATGTAAAGAAAGTGTAAGTTGCTCTGGATTGTATCTGCTAAATTCCTAAAATGTAAAAAACTAATCACAGGAGGATCATAGATCACAGCAATGAGCAAAGCCATAAGAAAAAGTGTTCATACTAAGTTCTGCATCAACATAAAGAATGAAAATAAATGGATTGAAAGACAGGGAGGCAAAGACCTTCAAATACTTGAGAGAACTATTAAAATGGGAGTTCTTTTTTAAAAAGATCACCTTACCTGTAATAGAGACAAGACACTTGGTGGCTGGTAAAACTGAACTTGTCCTTCTTGGTTTTATCCATGGAGTAATCAGCCAGTTTGGAATGTGTTCCAGCCATCATTAGTGACCCCGACACCTTGCCTGTGACTTCTAAATTAATCTTCCAGTTGTTCTCCACACTGTTTGAGCTAGAGCTGACAAGGGACTCACTGGACTGGTGGATAGTGCTGGACACTTTCATGTTGCATTGGTGGTTTGGCCTCCAATCAACTACAGACAGTGGCAACTTTTGCATTTTCCCATCTAAATATGGATTCCTACAAATTGTGCATGTTTTATCCTTGCGTTTCCAAACATCCAAGTTGAGGACATATGCCCCCTTGCGCTGCATTTTGGTTATATCAAACCCCTCCCCAGCCAGATTGGTTCCAGGGGCAAGCTCTGCTTCTTTGCATTCATTGGCTAAGCCTGTGCTGCAGGATTGGCTAGTTGGAAGAGGGTGGGACAGCAGGAACCCTGCCCAGAGCACAGAGATGTACAAGGACATAACTGGGGTTGATTTGTGTGGAATGATGAGAGGGTTGTGGGTTCTTCCTCTGAAACTAAAATAAGACCAATATTTTAATATTTGTAATAATGTATTGTTCAGGCAGACAGACTGAATCAATATGTTTCTCTCAAGAAGTGTTTACATGCTTTTTTTATTTTTATACTATTTCCAAATATATAAAAAAAGCCCCCAACAACATATTCACATAGCCTATTAAATAAGCCCTATTTTCTGGGTTGCCCTGGGCGCAGCATAATCCCCCCCCTCTCCCGGATAGTGCGTTAACTGAGTCTGGGGGGATGGGCAAGTATTTTTTTGGTTTGTAAAAGAAAAATAAAGTGTCAAAGACATAAAGCTTATGACATATGCAGTAGTTTCTGTGTGAGTGTATGAACACAATGATTGGTGGTGGAATTGGCTGCGATGCAAGGGGCACCAGCTAAAATCTTGCCTAGGGCACCAAATTGGTTAGGGCCGGCTCTGTCCATAGATTCTACAAGTGTCTGGAATGTATTGGAAGGATATCATCATTTGGTGTTTTGTTGAAAGTGGTGGAATATGCTGTCTTAGGCACCGCTCCAGAATCTCCCATAACTGTTCAATTGAGTTAAGATCTGGTGACTAAGATGGACACGGCATATGATCCCGTGTGGCCCAAGAGACCACACAACTCCTGGTCCAGGCCCTGGTTACCTCACGTCTGGACTACTGCAATTCCTTGCTGGCAGGCCTGCTGGCCTGTGCCATCAAGCCACTGCAACTAGTCCAGAATGTTCACCCACATCACCCCTCTACTCTCCTCTGCACTGGCTCCCCATCACAGCACGCAGGGCGCCTGGTAGCCGCTCCTTGCGGTCACATCTCTTCTCTGTCCTGACCCCTCGCTGGTGGAACAACCTCCCGCAATCGGTCAGGACCGCAGAATCATTTGCGATCTTCCAAAAGAGACTCAAAACCCACCTTTTCAGACTCCACTACCACTGAACTCTGTACATCTCGCTAATTGTCATCACCACTGCCTACTTGCTCAACACTATATACCCCTGCTTACTCCATTTAATTAAAAAAAACATTACTAACCTTTTCCTTCCCAGTGTTACAGGTATGGTACGCAGCTGCCTGCAATGATGTCTATCGCTGTATTACTGCACTGATCTCTTGCACAAACTATAATTGTTACATATTATATTGTAACTATGATCCTACCATGTATTTATGCACATCTTGTGGATAAGAGCGTCTGCTAAATGTGTAAAATGTCAATGTAAATTTACATAATTTTTATGTTCATTCAGTGAAAAATTGTGCCCCTTAGTATTTTATTTATTACCATTTACCTTGCCCTCTAAAGGGTTGAGTGGACCGTAAACTATGCCTGAATCCCCCCCCCATACACCATTACAGAGCCGCCAGAATCCTTAATTTACTCTAGTGTTTATTTTTTTGGCAGTTACTTGTAAATACAGGTAACTCACTCAATCAATCAAACTTTATTTGTATAGCGCATTTTACAGAACATCTGTCACAATACACTTTACAGCGTATTGTGACAGCCTGAACCTTAAGCTTAAGGCAACAGTGGCAACGAAAAACTCCCTAGGTGAAACAAATTGGAAGAGACCTTAGGATGAACCAGACTCAATAGGGGGAGCCCATCCTCCTCTGGCCAGTCTAGGGTCAGAGTTTGTAATGACCAACAGTAGTCAATGGGCCCATGTGTAAGACAGCTCAATATGGGATTTCATTTATTTATAGGCTAGAACCAGTGGTCCTGGGGTGGGGTAATGGGCAGGGGTTATATGGTGGGTTCTGAGGATGGCGTAGGCTTGGGACTCGGGGCAAATGCCCCAGCGGTGAAAGAGGGAGACAGAAACAGTATGGGGAGTTCGAGAAAACCAATGCATGTGTATAGCAAGCGATTAAATATGGGGGCAAGAAGTGACCCCACTAGATGTCAACTATGGCAGCATAGCTACTAGGATATAGATACAGAATCTAAGTAGTCATGAGAGGGGAAAGAAATAGACCCACCCCATCAATAGTGCGCCTGAGAAAAGTGGGGCCACAGCTGTTGAAAGTTGACAGGGCTCTTTCTGCTCCACAAAACTCTATGGCTACATGCTTCTCCAGCTCTGTATCTAGATTATAATCAATTCAATTCAATTTTTATTGTCATTAAAACAATGTGCAAGCACATAGTAAAATGAAAAGAGGGCTGCAGCTTCACCAACAGTACAAAATACACATAATACATAATACACATGACAAACATAATAAACATAGTGCAAAAGGGCATACAAAGTGCAAAGAGGCATGTAACATTGACATGACAGTGCAAAAAGGCATGTGACATTTAACATGACAGTGCAAAAAGGCATGTAACACCTTCGATTGTATGCCTGACTGTAGAGGTGTGTTTTTAGCCTAGACTTAAATATTGAGAATGTGTCTGATTCCCTTATCAGTTTTGCTAGATTGTTCCTCAGTAGTGGGGCTCTGTATGAGAAAGCTCTACCACCAGCACATTTTTTTGAAATTCTTGGAACAACCAGATAGCCTGTGTCTTCGGAACGAAGTGACCTAGTGGGCTTGTATGGTAAGTAAATCATTTAAATACACTGGTGCAAGACCCTGTAGGGCTTTGAAAGTGAATTGTGGTGTTATGCTCATGCTTCTTTGTTCTGGTCAAAGGACGAGCAGCTGCATTCTGAACCAGCTAGAGGCTCTTTAGACAGGGATTAGGTCAGCCAGATAAAAGGGCATTACAATAACCTAGCCTTGACATGGCAAACACATGTATCCATTTTTCTGTGTCCCCTAGTGATAATAATTTTTTATCATTATCATTAAAATAATTCATGAAATCATTACTACTGAAATGAATGAAATTGCTACCATTATTTTCGAATAGTTTTTTAGTTAATTTGTATACGGTGTTAAATAAAAATCTTGGGTTATATTTATTTTGCTCAATCAGATTTGAGAAATAGGCAGATCTAGCAGAAACAAGGGCTTGTTTGGACTGCAGAAAGCTATTATTCCATGCAAGGCAAAAAACTTCTAGTTTTGTTTAATGCCACTTTCCCTATAGTTTTCTTGTGGAGTGCTTCGGGGGCGCAAATATGCATGCCAGAATAGTTGATGAGAAATGTCCAACATTTTGAGCCTGGACATGGAAACATGCAAAAATAAATGGAAGCAGATCGAAGATCGTTATGTCCGAGCACAGCGGAAAATGCTGGAGAAACGTTACTTTAATATTTAACTCACAATTGCCTCATTTATTTGTCAACTAAGGTTAGATTTATGAAGCTATCACGTATAAAGAAATGCAGCATTTGTTTAAAAAATTGGGGGAAAAAGAATGCATTTAAGGCAATACTGAATACATTCTAAATACAATGTTTATTCAAGTTAACGTTAAGTAGTTTGGGAGCAGGGCTGGACTGGGACAAAAATAGGCCCTGCCATTTGTATGTTGAGACCAGTTCATAAACTGACTGTTACCCCCCCTCGGTTGTCCGTGAATTTATATAGGCTATAAAAAAATTACAAAAATATTCAATTTTCCGGACTACACCAGTCAGCCCTTATAGAACTGGCGATGATGTATCAATAAAAATATTCAATTTTCCGTAATTATAGAACTGGTATGATGTATCAATAAAAATGTAATGGTAGGTACACTTACTAATGTTCAGCAAAGTTAAGGACTATATGTAGCTATATATAACTAAAACTGAATTTGTGGGGGATCTGACAGTTTGTACAATGATCGAGATGTGGTAGATTATGTGTAAACTATTGCTACTGCCATATAGCAGGGGTCCCCACTTTCCAGAATAAGAAACTTCAGTTAGAAAAAATATGAAAATGTGGGCCCACAGAGAACCCCCACCCCCACCCCCAAGGCTTGCAACCACATTTCCCTTAAATACCTACAAATACCTACAGCCTTGTCACTGACTACTCCTCTGTTCCTCTTTGGGTTCCACGGGAAGGAACCACCTATTCTCACAACTGGCCCCTCAGTGTGGACAAAGCTGTCCATCACCACTCTCATCAACAGCAGTGTCACCACACTCCTCTTGCTTTATAAGACTCCCTTATTAAGATTGTACTAGTTGTTGCGAGGATGCAACTAGTACATTCTGGATTGTACTAGTTGTTGCAAGTATAGCGTACACAACTTAAATAATTCAGAGTTTTATTACGACTTGTGTTTTGATCTTTACACCAATAAATGTTCTTGTGTCTACTCATGCTCTGTAGATTGTCCTGGATAAGTCTATCAGCCAGAGAATAACAGCATTGTCTTCAATGATGTGTTCTATTCTTGCAGTGATGACATTCATAATTTCTACCATTTACTTGTATATAGTTTGGAGTAGTATCTCAGTAAATGTAATACCTCAACCAGGTAAATGTAATACCGCAATAACCAAGGCTAAAGTATTCAAATTCACATTTTTAATACTGCACTACATTTTGAACCAAATTAGTGGATTCACTGGAACAATTAAAGAAACAAGTTTTCAGTCATTGATAAATTGCTTACCTTTGCTGCCTGTCTCGGGTTTGTAAGATGTTTGCCTGCGTACATCTGTCTTGAGAATGTTTAAAGCTTCCGTTACTGATGTGGAAAATATGAGTCTGGGGGTGGAGAAGTGGTGGTTAGGTGGTCTTTCGTTTCAACTCTGACGCAGAATAAAAGATAAATGAGTGATGTGTGAAGTTAAGCTAGACTGATGGTGATTTCTGAGAATATGAAAGAGAGATGGAGAAGAGGGGGGTTTAGGTGGTCTGTGGTATGAGTCATACCGAGGTTTTTTATTCCTGTTAAACTGACATCTGAAATGGTCTCTGGGCTGACTAACATGTTGGTAAAAATTAATCAAATAGATGAGTATAGAGGAAGTTCTGAGAAAAATGTTATCCAGAAAAACTTACTAATATTATTTAAAATAAAGGGTGTTGTGGAAGGTGTTGGTCTGAACAGGGGAATTGGGGTGATTACCGGCCACACCTACCAGCAGGGCAGCCAGCGCATACACGTGTGTGGCATGTTCTTAATGTACAAGTTTGCTTAAAACTGCTCTGCTTTCTCATTAGGTGGCTGGAATGCATTCTTTTTCCCCCAATTTTTAAACAAATGCTGCATTTCTTTATACGTGATAGCTTCATAAATCTAACCTTAGTTGACAAATAAATGAGGCAATTGTAAGCAAGCCCTTGTTTCTGCTAGATCTGCCTATTTCTCAAATCTGATTGAGCAAAATAAATATAACCCAAGATTTTTATTTAACACAGAGAAAAATACAGAGAGAAGAGAGAACAAGGTGAGGGTGCAACGCGGAAACCACATTAAATATTTTTGCCAAAACTGCCTTTTTATTTTAGTTTCTTATTTTGGTTTACTGTTTTTGTCCTGAACCTGTGAAGGGGAGGGTCAATCTTTGGTTTATTTTATTTTTTTACGTATGTGTTCACACTCTCTCCCTATCTCTTTGTAGGAGAGAATAATACAATCTGGTCTACAGACCAACAACTCCATTCCCTGCATCCTGCTGTTCTGTTCCACTCCTGGGTGTATCGCATGGCGTGCAACAGGTGTATATATGGTCTTAATTGCCTTATGTGCACCTATGCCTTAATTGTGAATCTCCTCTTTGTGTGAGAATTTTAAGAACATCTGACAGCAGGCAGTATTTTGCTGAGCACTGAGGCTTTTCACAATCCTAGGCACTGTCCCAAAGATGCAAAACAAATAATCACAAATATTTTTGCAAAGTATCCCGGTTCATGTCACAAAAGCTTTATTTTCAGGACTAACTGTATGTATAGACAGCTAAGTAACAGGGACTATAGAGGAACCTGGCTGTTAGGTAAGGCCTTGAAGGTATTGTTTCAGTATTTTAAATATACAGTACATCTCATATAGCATACATATTGTTTACTAGAACTTCTCATTTATTTTCAGATATATGAAAATTATATGAAAGGATGCAGGATTTCTATTGACGAATCTGTCATCAGCTAGCAGTGAGTATAAAAATGCAGTTCTGAATTTAAATTATTCTTATTGTGCGTCAGTAGGGTATAGAATGAATCATTAACCGTTTTACCCTTAGATGCTTGGTGGCCTTCTCCAATCACAAGTTCAGCAGTGCCTATTCATTTCACCCCTAGGACTTTGCAGAGATTGGTACATCTGTTGTTCTATCAGTGCTAATATTCTTTCCTAGGTTGGACTACCGTAGGTGTAGACTACCTTTTTCCCAAATTATGTTATAGGAAATATTTTCTTTTGGACACCACCTAACATCATGCCATCTTTTCTTTACATCATCTAACTGTTCATTTTGAAGTAACCTTTTTGTGACTGTATCTCATTGCCCATTACCTCTATTCCCTGATCTGTACCTTTATGGGGGGTTTTTTCTCGTGGTTCTCCCGCTACTTGTGCTCCATATCCATTTCTTGGCACATTGTTATCTGAATGTCTAAGCATGCCATATTGTTTCGGAACCTTTTTTATGGGTGTCCCGGGCCCTCAATTATGTGACAGTTTTTTCCATTGATTTACTCTGCTGAGAAATGTATTTATCTGATTGCATTTCACCCATTTTTATTGTGAAATGGTTTGATCAAGTCATGGCCAATCAGCATCCACGCAAATGTCAAAGTTGTCTAATGTTACGTTAGACACGCACACATGCACTAACCCCTAACATTATTAGAAATTCCTTTTATAGTTAGCTAGCTAGGCAAAATGCTGAAGGCAAACCAAAAGTCCGGGGCCCAAAAACAAAAAGAAAAGGGAAGGAAATTAATTTAATGTAATTTGGCAAGTCAGTCGATGACCAAATTTCATTAAAAGGCAGAGTTTATCGAGGCACAGGATGACAGCAGCACCACAAATCCCACGGTCCCCCTACCAGCAGCCGGGGTTGATGAAGCTGGAGAGTGAGGTGAGACTAGCTAGCTAGTTAGCCAGCAAAGCATGCACAGGTCAACAGAACGATTTATTTCAAGTAACACCATATTTTTATGCCATTTTCGGATTAATTATATTTTTTGCCATGTTAAAAATGTATATATATTGTAGTGCCACTTGGGGTGGGGTGACGCTCAAGGACCTTTTCAGAGGGCGTAGGCAATTGAAGAACCCGTAGGAGGCATTATTCAAAACAAAACAATAATTTTATTAAACAGATTTTTTTTTTTTTACACAAAAAAGGATGGGGTAACAAAACACAATAATTTTCTTGTTGTCTTTGTCCCTAATCCAAGTCGTTAATCCAAGTCAGTTCCTCAAACACGCAATAGACCCTCTAATACATCCTCACTAACTCACCACATGTTTCCCTTTTGGTACTCTGCCATGTGTTTGGGGAAACGGTGTCTCTTATTTCCCCCCCCAAATTACATTCAGCTGCCAGAAGTCCCAATTACTTTACTTGTTTCAGCTGGTAGTCAGGTGTGGGACTGCAGGCTTCTGGGAACTGTAGTCCTTTTTTGGCTCGAGTGGCTCATGAGAGTTACATTACATTTTACATTTTAAGCATTTAGCAGACGCTCTTATCCAGAGCGACTTACAAGATGTGCATTAATACAAGATAAGAACGATCATAGTTAGCGCACAAGATCAGTGCCGTAATACAGCAATAGACATCATTGCAGGCATCTGCGTTTCATACCTGTAACACTGGGAAAGAAAAGGTTAGTGTTTTAAAAAAATATATATATTTTTAAATAGTGTAGAACAAGTAAACAGTGGTGACGACAGATTGACTAGATGGACAGTGTTCAGTGGTAGTGGAGTCTGAAGAGGTGGGTTTTGAGTCTCTTGCGGAAGATTGGAAGTGATTCCGCAGTCCTGACCGATTGCGGGAGGTCGTTCCACCAGTGAGGGATCAGGACAGAGAAGAGGCGAGACCGCGAGGATCGGCTACCAGTCGCCCGGAGGGATGGGGCAGTCAGTTTGCCAGAGGAGGCGGAGCGGAGGGGTCTGGGCGGGGTGTAGGGAGTGATGAGTGACTGGAGGTATGGGGGAGCAGTACCTCTGGCCGCTTGAAAAGCAAGCACCAGTGACTTGAATCTGATGGGTGCTGCGATGGGGAGCCAGTGCAGAGAGGAGAGTAGAGGGGTGACGTGGGTGAACTTCGCCTGGTTGAACACCAGGCGAGCGGCAGCATTCTGAACTAGTTGCAGTGGCTTGATGGCACAGGCCGGAAGGCCTGCCAGCAAGGAATTGCAGCAGTCCAGACGTGAGATCACCAGGGCCTGGACCAGGAGTTGAGTGGCCTCTTGGGTGAGTAACGGTCGGATCCTCCGGATGTTGTGGAGGGAGAAACGGCAGGTCCGAGTGATCGCTGCAATATGGTTAAAGGGGCAGGCAGCCATTTCCTCGTACTGCCCCTTGGGACAATATATATATATATATATATGTGTGTGTGTGTATTTTAAGCTGCCTCCATAGTTAGAATAAATCATCAGGCATGATTAAACATTATGAAACGTAGGCTATCCGTTTCAAGTTATTATGTTCTAATATCACCCTGTCCTCTGGCATAAATGTCCCAGGGAGGGAATTTCCTAACTATCTATTCCACTCTAAAACAACAGGCATGAGAAAACTGAGTGAGACTGGGTGACTTACAGTTAAAGCAAGCAGGCTTTGTTTTGCCTCCCATGCATTTTATTTTCCTTTGAGTTTGGAAAAAGTCACCTAGTGCTTTAAATACCAAGGAGGCTAGGAAAATAGCAACAATCAAGTGAGGAAAACTGTATGAAAGGTTCCCTGAGCATGAGAGGAGCCCTGCGCATCAACATTGCTACTGGAAGTGGAAATCTTTGCAATACTCTGTTTTGCAAGGATCAGGGATAGACAGCAAACAGCAGAATGTGTTGCTGTCAGAACAAAAAAAATAAAGCCTTGCTAGAGAGACTTTTGGATGTAATGCTTCACCTGGCTTTCAGGAATCTGGCCTTTAGAGGCAACTCAAATGGTACCGATGACACCGGTAATGGCAATTTCTTGCCAATTGAATTATTGGCCAGATATGACACCATCCTACATTACCATTTGCAGACTGTCAAATAGCACCAGCAATGGGGAAAGAAAATGCAGGCTGATTATCTCTCACCTGATAGTCAAAATGAATTAATTAATCTATGCAGTAAGCATGTACTAGAGCCTATTCTCAATGAAAGGAAGGAGGCTACATATTAATCTATAATATGTGATGTGATGTCCGACATCTCGCATAAAGATCAGAACTAGTGAAGCCAGATCCGAGGTCAGGGGTTTGAAGACTTAATTCCAATCATTCATTGCTATTGTGCTTCTCACTTTCTGGGTCAAGGTGCTGCAGTGTATTGAAGATTGAAACGTCATCCACAGTCACATTCACAGTGGCCGGGGGTGAGCATGCGTTCAGCAAATTGAAGCTGATCAAAAACAATCTGCGCTCTACAGTGGGCCTGGAGAGACTTAACGGTCTGGCCATCCTCTCAATTGAAAGCCAGCTGGCCTGCAACTTGGACTTCAAAGATATATTTAGAGATTTTGCTACCATGAAAGTTTGGCGTATGGCATTTACCATCAAGCACTAATCAGCAGGAGCAGCACAGCAAGCAGACGCTACAACAACCTGAGGTATGACAACTTTTAGACTTTTTTACTGGGCTAATAAAAAATCACCTAATTATATTTGACTGATTTATCGTGCGTCATACTGGTAGTGTATGTCGGCTTGGTATTTACGCAAAACTACTGTCTGTATGCACCACAGTCCAGTTGGTATGTTCTTTGTTACTATCGCAAAATCGACCTGGAGCTGAATGTCGAGTATTTCGTTTTCTGTGGTTGGAGAGCAGAGCTGGGCTGGGCGGGGAAGGCCCAAACGACAAATTCTGTCCTGGGCCCTGGGATTCCTATCGGCGCCACTGCAAAATCTATGGCAAAATTGCAAATAAGGGCATTTCATTTCTTTGATTGTGTAATTAGAACCAATCTTAGTAAATTGATGTTGATGATGTGATGACTGCAAAGTAGCCGCAACATAACGACTGTTATGATAATATATGCTATGTAGCAGACGCTTTTATCCAAAGCCACTTATAGTAATGAATGTATAATGTTTCAGTATATGTGGCCCCAATGGGAATCAAACCCAAACCTAAGCGTTGTCAGTGCCACACAGAGCAATAAATCTGGCCCTTAGTTTGTTGTGCCAATTGCAGAATCACGCACTGGCGGGTAAGCGGGCAGGCAGGTAGGCAGGACAGGCGGGTAATCGGGCAGGCAGGCAGGTAGGGAGATTAGGCAAATAGGGTTACAGAGCCGGCCACATCTGGGCAGATTTTTAGGTGGGCACAGGGATCGGGCCCAAAGGCAGGCAGGCAGACACTAGGTGGGCAGGCAGGCAAGGCATTTAAGCAACAGAGGCAGGCAGGCAAGCAGGCAGGCAGGTAGGGAAATGGGCAGGCGAGGAATGAACCTGGACACGGAGAGGACGAATACACATATAAACAGACGAAGATAATAAATGCTAATAGAGGCTGCAGCTTATCCAGCAGCTTATCCAGAACTCTGCTGCCAGACTACTAACTAAAACAAAGAAGAGAGAACACATCACTCCAGTCTTAGCTAGCACTGCACTGGCTCCCTGTATCTACTAGAATTGATTTTAAAGTCCTTCTACTTGTGTACAAAGCTCTAAATGGCTTAGGACCGGCCTATATCACAGATTCCCTGTCGTTTTATGCTCCTTCACGAGCCCTTAGATCCTCTACTGCTGGTTTTCTAGATACTCTAAACCCCACCCAAAAGAAAATTGGAGATGCAGCCTTCTTCAGCTATGCTCCCAAATTGTGGAACAGTCTACCCAAAGATATTAGAGAGGCAGGCTCTGTTGACATCTTTAAACGGCACTTAAAAACATATCTCTTTAACCTAGCCTTTTTCTAGCACTACGTCTTATGATATGCGTGCTTCACATGGAGTCCCATATGCTGTTTTTAAATGACCTTTTATGCCTTTAAATGTCTTTTTTTCTATCAGTTAATTGACGAATCAGGGAGGGGAAGTGTCCTCTATTTTATTGTTTTGTTGTTTTAATTCATTATTTTATTTCCCTTAACATGCATTGCTTTCATTTATGTTTTATTGTTTTATTGGCTTACTCTTAACACTCTTGTTTTATATCTTGTTTTACTTTGTCTCTGAAGCACTTTGCGCTGCATTTCAATGTGTGAAAGGTGCTATATAAATAAAGCTTATTATTATATTATTATTATAAATGCGGAAGAAAACGTGGTTTGGGAGAAGTCTTGATGCATGTAGCTACCACTGAAGCGGAGACAAACCGGGGTTGATATACACTGCAGGGCTGATGATAATTGATGGCAGGTGTGCAGGCAACGCAGGTGTTGCAGATCCATAGTAATCAGGAGGGAGCCGGAGAATGCAGAGGAGGAAAGGCGCGCCCACAACACACACGCACAAACACAAAACTGACAGGGAGAACAGGAACACAGGGGAAAGGGAAATGGAAAACACGAGGAAACATAAAAATAAACAAAGTATTCCATCTGTGTTACGTGGCTGTAACACAGATGGAATACATTAAAGGTATCATATAAGGTGTTAATACATATTTTTTTCTTTTTTAAACTATTTCAGTTCACCTATTTATGAGGAATCACAGCCTCAATAAGGGTTTGCGATTTTATGTTCATAACTGCATTGTTATTACTCTGTGGAGCAGCTTAAGACCAACAAGGAGGAGCCAGGTGGAAACTGTCTCCTGTCCTGCCCCTGAGTCTGCAATAAGCTGTGCCAGACCTCATCTTCATACATTTATGAAAATTAAATACATTTATTTAGCAATTTCACAGAATGGGAAAATCATTGACTCATTCTGCATTACCATACTTCTCAAACTTGTGTTTAATGTGAACATGGACACACTGTAAAGCACTGAATTCATATCATGTTGCAAAAGTAGTAACTTGTCCTTGATCAAGAGCAGATCTGGAAAGAACTTGATTCTGTCTTTGCTATACACTAAGCATATTAGTGTGAAGAAAATGGCATGCATATTTTCTAACCTATGCATTAAATGGGGAGTTAACGAACCATAACCCCCCCACCCCCCATAACCAGGTTTAGACAATCTGTGTCAAATTCTGCTAAATGTTACATACTGTACACCCCACTAAATCGTAAACACCACCACAAGTGATAATTTGAACAGGCCTCACCTGAGAAACTCCCTCCTGTCCTGCCCCTGAGTCAAAATTGTCTTACTGCTGCTTAAAAAAGAAGATACAAATTGAGGTAAGGGCTAAATATATATGGGTTAAATGTATGTTAGATTTCATTGTCTTTACCTGGCCTGAGGTTTTAAACTTTTTTTTCTTTTCTGACCCTTTTCTTTTCTGACTTTTGAAGAAGGGTCTTATGTCAGCTTTTCTTTTCATGTTAGCTGGCCCAATAGAAAAATGGTTTAACTGTCTCCAATAAAAATAAACTGTAAAAAAATATTTTCCTCAAAATCCTACTACTGGGAGAAGAAATAAGACATTCTGAGGTTTTTTTTTTAAGCTTGACCTTTAGTTTACAAATGATTGACCTCAGCCGGCTGGTAGAGATATCCATTTAAGGTAAAATTAAAAAAGCCATTGAACATGAACATTAGTTTCAGTCTCAGTACATTTTGATCAAATGAAATTAAAATGTCAATTTCCATCATAAAAATGATAAAAACTTATCATATAGAGTAAAACTAAAAAACCCATTGACTCAGGACGGTGAAAATGAAAAGTTATTTAGGCTATGCCTCAACATATTTTGGTCAAATTAAACTAAAACTTAAATTTCCATCTTGAAAATAACAAAAGGCCACCATGACCTCATCAATGCTTTGCTTGTTGTCTGGGGGAATGTGAAGGCATTGTCTGCGTAACATATGAAACATGGGACGAATCTTGTAGAACCTGTCTTGGGTGTTTCCATGTGCAGAATCATCATTAAAGTGGACATAGCGACGCAAAGTACAGAACCTGCGCAATGACATAATGTTAGCCACCTTCATATACCGGCTCTTGGGACTCCAGTAATCCTCAAATGAGGGGAATGGAAACACTCCAGTGTACAGGAGTATGGACAGGAAGTCCTGCATCTCTTTTGGGGTTGTTTGAATGGGGTCCCCCAGCTCTTGAGCAGACTACAGATTTGTTTGCTCGCAAATGTGACAGATCATTTATTCTGTGAAAAGCTGCTTAAAGCAATTATATGGAGTGTCAACATCAATAGGAGGAGGGTGCATTGGTTTAGGACACTGGGAATGTCTGCCTTTCTCCAAATTCTCTCTCCTG
Source organism: Aldrovandia affinis (assembly GCA_029706075.1). Lineage (NCBI taxonomy): Eukaryota > Metazoa > Chordata > Actinopteri > Notacanthiformes > Halosauridae > Aldrovandia > Aldrovandia affinis. Next base: position 3,897,408 of record JAINUG010000063.1, on the reverse strand, counting down.
GCAGAAACAGGGGGCTGCTCACTCTTACTTTTCTTCTGGGAGATGACCACAAGCCTATTTCTACCCTTTCTTTTTTTGGAAGGGGGTGCATTCAGAGATGTACTTTGGGTATCATCTGTTTCAGATATCTCAGACAGGTGAGAATCATCACTGTAATCTTCATGACGGGGGGTGTAATCTGGATCATCATCATTCTCATCAGTGAAATCCTCAATTTCTGAGTCGGCAGGATTCTCTGGAACTGTGGCTTCACTCTGGTGTCCATGACTATAAAATAAATGCATAATGAAAGCAAAAATATATTATATATGACAGCAGCATATTCCATTTAAGATTATTGCCAGAATATTACATCTAGGTATAGTTTTTAATGACACAAATATAAAGGAACTGCTTGTGTACTTATTGTACTTGTGTACTATTTATGCATGTTTTCCTTTCTAAACCTTATACTGTATCTCATGCTAGCTAGAGTAGCCCTGATCAATAGCATTTACTATTTTACATGCTAGCTATATTATCCCTGATCAATAGCCTTTGAGTGATATATCAACTGCCTGGTTAAGCACACTTTTATACAAATTCTTATCCCTTACATATATGACATTCATAGCATCTATCATCATTTTCATCTTTATTGGAGCCTCTGCAAACACAAACAATTCAGTTTTCATCCCTTACCTACTCCTTTCCTGTCATAAACCCTAATATTTGGAGATTGGTATTTAGCTTCTGCCTTCCTCTCAATGTGTGATGATTCAAAAGACCACAGCACTGAAAGGCAGCCCCACTGAATGACACTGGGGTATGGAGCTTGATGGCCATTGGTCAGAAAAATGAGCCCACCATAACTAGGTGGGACTTCCTCTGCTTTTTTGTTTTTTTGGGGTCTTAAACCATGGTCTACCAGCCGGTTATGGGAACAGTCAAAGGGTATAGCTAGCTACTGACCAAGCATTATCTTGTTCTTAGAGATGAAGCCTTGGGGAAGTTTTCCACTGTAACAAAAATGAGTCTGAACATCTGAATGTACACGTATGAGAGGAGGTTGCCAAGAGTTAACATATTTCAACCAATCAAATATGTAGCTGGAGAGGTACACCTCCTGTATACAGACTTTAAATATAATTTATTGTTAAACACAGCAACAGCAGAAGAAAGAGAAGAATGCATTTTTTATTTTATTTTATTACTCTTGACTCTGTAACCCTGCAAGGAATTAACACTGATTATTCATATCTCTGCATTAAAAATACGTTTTTGACTGCCCTATCAAAATAACTGTAGATGTACATATGTGACGGTAAGACTTTTATTGTAAGACTACTTTTCTACTTGTCCAAGCAGTACCTTTAAGTGTCAAGAAATCCACTTTGATTTACCTTTAACTGATAATAAACTCAGATGATCAGTCAAGACAGTTATCTTTGAGAGTGAGAAGCTGAGTAATGGCTGAGAAAGAGCAAGTATGAGAGAAAACATTTTAAGTGTCACTCATGTTTCAGTGCATTGTAGAAGCTGTGAAAGTCCTTTGGTATCACTTCCTTTAGTTCTTGTAGATGTTTGTACTTTAGCTGCTTGATTGTCTGGCTACATGTGTACAGTGGTGGGACTGCAGTGTCGCTGTTCCTTTTCTGGAGTCTGGAGTTATAAGGAGTCCAGCCATCTGAATGCAGCAGCTTGTAGTCCATTGTCCCATCAATGTTGTCCCTGAGAGAGAGGAGAGAGAGAGAATGAGAGTATGAATGAAAGAGTGTGTATGTGATTGTTTGAATGACCATGGGCCCTATTTTGGTGAATTAGGACAGTGTCGGTAACGCAGACGCAAAGCGAAGACGGTGGCGCTTTAGGGCGTGTCTAACGCAATTTCGGTCATTTCGTGATTTAGGACGATAGCGCACCACCGGCGCAGTTGTAAAAGAAGTTGGATTAACTTAAAATACAAAAATACATGTGGGTGTGGTGGGGGTTTGGTTTCATAATGGCCAATCAGAATGCATATTTTCTATCCCTTTAAATACCAGTGTGCTAACGCTATAGCAAATTGGCAATTTCCTGACATGCATGACAGTTTTGCGCTTCTGCGCCAGGAGCGCTTCTCAAAAGAAGAGAGCGAGGAGGTGCGGAAAAGTTGGCGCGTGAATCAGAAGGGGAAAACATGACATTAATTAGTTATTTTCATGATTTGAGTTTATATTTTGAGACCTACATTGTTAAAAGAAAGTGTTTTATTTTACCATCTCTTTTTCCTTATTTGTAGGCTTTCCAACTTTCTTCTAACTTAATGTAAAAAAATCCTGTTTAGTTCTCTGCTGGCTGTCGGGTGTAGGAAAATTAATAAACTAATTTGCATGTTGGACAAGACTGGAAGAAACTGCATGTACAGCCGAACTGATAGCCATCACCGACTACCAAACCCAGGGTACCGCTCATGGTATTGCCTTTGGCGTCCAATTATGTACTCCATTTTCTGTAGTGCAAATGGAAAGAATAAAACCCTTTCACATAAGAAAAACAATGTGCATACAAACATATATTTATTTAACAGGTGAATCTTACTGAACGGTAGCGATGGATGGCCTGCTGGCTTCAGTCTTTCATGTCCGTGCATTGAATAACCACAAGCTGTGGTGAAATAGTTTTTAGCTTAAGCTTGCAAGTTACCCATGGATTGGACGATTGGCCTAATTGTGGGGGGAAATTCACAATATTCACAAAACATTCTCATGTGATTTCAGATAACCTTATGTTCATATGTGCGCATCAATAAAGTCACCAAATTGCACAGAGCGCCAGCATTTGCGCTAAGAGGTGGTCTAGTTGGACGTTAACGCAAACTCATTATTTGACACCAAACTTGCATAGCACCCGACTGTTTTCATTGTCACACCCCCTATTGCGCTGCCCAACCCATAGTCGTACAAATGCCTTCATTGCGCGCCACGAAATTGCCAAACTCGGCGGAGACGGGAAATATTCAGTTTGCGACAGACGAAACTGGCAATTCGCTTGTGCTAGGGCATAACACCGCTTAGTGCCAGCACGAAAATAGGGCCCCATGTGTGCATGTGCCAGTGTGAGTATGTTTGAATGTACATGTGTACCTGATTGCTCTGAGGTTATGTACGGTTTGGTCTCCAGGGTTTGTGCCTGGATGGACTTACTTGCAGAGCTTCAACTTGCTGTAGTCCTTGAAGAAACTGTGGTCAACATACTGGACACTGTACAGCTTGGGCTTGGAGAAAGCTCCTCTAATCAAGGTGGCATACTCAGCTGGAACGTATAGGTCCCTGTGTCGCAGTTGTCTCTATATTACACTTGTGTGTGACCTGGTTCCAGGTACTTCTGGGTTATTGGTTTCTGCTTGTCTGTTGCAAACTTCAGTAGGGCATTACTCAGGACCAAGTTGCGATTCTGATAGTCACAACCATCGCATGTATTCATTGTACTTCTCATTTACTTCAAGGAAGTGGGTGATACAAGATGCAAATTCACTGGCTGTGAGGCCCCCTTCTCCCTCATGCCACACATAATTTGTGGCATCATGAGTGGCCATGTTATACTGTACATGGTGAAATTGTGGACCCCCAGCTTGGTTTTATAGTACAGGACTGAAGCTTGAAGTCTTGGACTGAGGAGTAATCCCTGTAAAGACAAGCTGCGTTGTCCTTGTCTTGCTGCTTACTCGCCCTTGCAGCTTCTTTCTTCATGCAGTGGTCTTCCCACTTGCCCTCATCCATGTTTCCAGCCTTGTATGAGCAACAAGTTTTGCCCAGGGTGCGGGGAGGGAAGCCTATGTGAGTTTGCTGTGTATAGGAGTTACATTACATTACATTACAGGCATTTTGCAGAAGCTCTTATCCAGAGCGACTTACACAGTTTCACATCTCTTTAAATACAATACATTTATACAGCTGGATATTTTACTGAAGCAAATCAGGTGAAGTACATTGCTCAAGGATACAACGTCAGTGCCCCACCTGGGAAAAGAACCTGCAACCTTTGCATTACAAGACCAGTTCCTGCGTGCATTCCAGAGTTACGGTGACAGCTCCGGCTTGGTGACGACTCCAGCTTGGAGGAGGTGGTGCCCAGCTGCATGTCACTGCCGGTATAAGGACTATGGCAGCAAACTCGTAAGATATATGAGGGAGTGGGATAATTGATGTGAAAAAGGAGGGTACTATTGGATACTACAAATGGGGAGAAAAACGGGGAGAAAACAGCAGAAAAAGAAAATAGAAAAAAATAGTTTAGTGTATTGTGTCACTCAAGTGAACAATAAAAACATTGCATTGCATTGGAAATTCTGTCTGTAACACAAAACAATTCCAATTATTCAAGGGGGTGAATACTTTCTAAAGACAGTGTATGTATTTCACAACATTTCAATCACAGTAAAAATTGAATGAAGCTAATGAATTAAAACAAAGGCATACATAATATGAAATATGTGTGCATTTTTAATGACAGTCATCACAATTGGTTCACTTTTGCTTGGGTTGAGCTAATAATTTGTCCATTAAAAACTAATTTATTTCTTGTTGTGGTTCACATAATTGTGTTAATTGAAGAGTTCCAGAGAAAATAGCTGTTGCTGTATTTCTTTTTTTAAATAATTAAATGATTAGAGGACACATAAATGAATGTTAAAAAAAGAAAACACATTATCTCCATTTTACAAAAATACATTTTAGTAAAAATACCTTGGCAGGAAGAGATTAGGGGAAGAAAAAGCAATACAATAGTACTGCATATGTGCACAGATACAATACATTAAAACAATGGTGCTTTTCCACACAGTGCTTGACTCCACCAGCTGGCATAAAACAAGACTACACTAGTTGCATCGATTGGATGTCACATATTGTGCCATGCCGCCCCCCTCCAATTTTAGGGGTACTACATCCTTGATAGTGCATGAGCTGAGCCAGAACCTTGTTGAATATTTTTCTTTGCCACAAGAACAATATGCAATAAACATATTCCCCTCATCAAGCACAATCTTAGTTATAGTTCATCCAAAATCGATGTATCATTTTTTTTTCCCGTTTCAATATGATGTTCCACAGGCTCCACAGGACACAACAAGGCCACAAACTCTTCTGGTTATGGAGCACTCCCAGAACAGATGGTGTACATGTTCCGAGCCAGTGCATCTATGGGGGCAGTTCTCGGCATGGGTCCAGTGCTGTCTAGACATAAAAGACCTGTTGGGGAGACAACCGTAAGCAGAGGGTTTTAGGAGCACAATTAGGAGGGGGAATGGGGCGTGGGAGGAGGAAGGGGGGGATGTAATTGTTGATTTTGGACCATAATGGGGGAAACAGGGAGAGGGTATTCTCTGGAGGGTGAAAAATGATTTGGATGGACGCCTCATTGTCCCCTGCCTATGTCTGTTCACTGGTTCTCTCCTGTTGGGAAGGGGATCAGATTTGGTAGTGTCTGAGGAGGATGTGGGCTCTTCTACCATAGTGAGGGGTTCAGAGTCCGCCTCCTCCTCACCGCACTGCAATACACCGCACTCTGATTGTTCCCCAGCGTGATGGTGCTGGGGATGTGTCTCACCCCGCCTACTGATAATGGATCTGGTTGAAGTTGGAATCACTACTTTCTGGCAGCCATACCTGCACAACCACATAGCGATGTCGTGGTCCTGTACAGCCTCGTTATACAACTGTACAGTGACCACTTCATTCTCCGTGTTGAACAGGGGCTCAACGTCAAAGATGTTCAGGGGACTCCTATCCTGCTCCTTGACTGCCTGTCTGTCTGCCGTAGAACAATGGATGAGCAAAAACTTGGAAGTTTTATTACTTGGCCCTAAAGACAAAAGGGAAGTAGTTTTTAATAACTTGCGTAGCAATACGCTGTCTAGTTCTCTGGGGAAATTGACTTCTTGGATCAAACCTGAAGTCACAAGTCTTGGTGTTGTCCTAGACTCAGATTTAAGTTTCAAGTCCCAAATCAACAAGGTGACAAAAACATAATTTTTCCATCTTAAAAATATAGCAAAAGTTCAACAATTTATTAAACAACAAGATGCTGAAAAATGTATTCACGCCTTTGTTTCGTCAAGGTTGGACTATTGTAACTCTGTCTATTCTGGTTGTCCAAAAAACACTTTAAGGAGCCTCCAGCTCGTTCAAAATGCGGCAGCCAGAATCCTCACTAGAACGAGACGCACCGAGCACATTACCCCTATTTTATTTACTCTGCATTGGCTTCCTATTGAGGCTAGAATTGATTTTAAAATGTTATTTTTAACTTTTAAAGCCCTACATGGACTGGCGCCGGGGTATTTGTCCGATGCGCTTCGGCCATATATTCCGGCGCGTGCCCTCCGGTCGTGGGATGCGGGGTTATTAGTTGTCCCGCCCATGGCCAAAAAAACGGTTGGAGGTAGGGTTTAGAGCTCCTTTTCTATGGAATAACCTTCTATTAGGGAGGCTGATTCCACTAATGTTTTTAAATCCTCAAAACATACTTATTCACTAAATTTTATGGCTGAGTTTGGCGTGCATATGTGCACGCACACACATACATACACATACACAGTTTTTAAAATGATATTAATTTGAATACATTTTAGTTTAGCTTTGTTTTCAGTTTTTCTTTTCTTTTGCTTTTCTGTTAAGCACTTTGAGACTGCTTTGCGATGAAAAGTGCTATATAAATGAGGGATTATTATTATTATTATTATCCTGCCCCTCTCTGTAGAGGTTCCAGAACCCCTTTCTGGAGAACCATCCTGCTGAATTCCAGATAGATCATGTTGCTCACTCTCGTCCCGGGGGTGGTTGGGTTGGGTGCGGCACTGGTGTTATTCCCTCCACCAGCCTGTTCGGAGATCACTGGTCCGGTGGGGCACTGCACGGCTGTGCTCCCGGGCCCAGATCCTGCCGTGGTGCTGGTGGTAGCGCCGCTTCCCTCTCCTTCCCGCGGATTCCATGTCAGGTGGACGGCATAGTGGCGACGCGTCCTGGGAGCAGAAAGGCCACAAATGCCTGAAGTCTCTGGCAGGGGGCTTCAGGGTCTCTCCTGTTGTGCTGGTGCAGAAGAAAGACAGGTCCCTGTGGTTCTGCGTTGACTACTGACACCTGAACAATGTCACCACCAAAGATTCGTATCCACTGCCTCGCATCGATGGCACTCTTGACTGCGTATCCAGCTCCACCGGGTTTAGTGCACTGGACCTCCACAGTGGCTACTAGCGTGTCCCCCTCTCACCATCAGCACAGCCCAAAACAGCCTTCACCATTGTGAATACAACGTAGGAATACAACATTATGCTGTTTGGATTGTGCAACACATTCGAGTGATTGATGGAGAAAGTCCTGCAGCCGGTTCCAGCATCTGCATGTGTGGTGTACTTGTATGATATCCTAGTCCACGCAGCCACCTACACCACCACCCTCAACAACCAGGGCCTGGTGTTCCAGCATATTGCCAAGGCTAATCTGTGCCTGAACCTGGCTAAGTGCAGCCTCTTCTGTCACCAGACCAGCTTCCTGGGACATGTCATCTGGAAAAAGGGGGTCTCCACGGACCCAGCTAAAGTGGAGGCAGTGGAGCAGTAGCCCACTCCCAACCTCCACAGCGGAGGTGCGCAGCTTCCTGGGCCTAGCATCCTACTACCAGCGGTTCATTGTGGGGTTTGTGGACATTGCTCATCCCCTGCATCAGCTGACAGAGAAGGCGCAGCAGTTCCAGTGGTCTCCCTCCAGCCAGGACGCTTTCGACCAGCTCCGCAGGGCCCTCACCACAGCTCCAGTCCTAGTGATCCCTGACCCATCTAAGCCCTTCATCCTGGACACTAATGCCAGCAACAACATTGTCAGGGCAGTCCTCTCCCAGGTGGGGGAACATGGAGAGAGAGCAGTGGCTGACTACAGCTGAGCCTTACATTGCCCAGAGCACAACTACTGTGTGACCAGACAGGAGCTGTTGGCGGTAGTAGCGGCATTGAAGCACTTCAGGGCATACCTGATGGGGAAGCGCTTCCTGCTCTGGACTGACCACTCCTCTCTCCAGTGGCTGCTGCAATTTAAGGACCTGGAGGGACAGGTGGCACACTGGCTGGAGGCACTACAGGAATTTGACTTCGAAACTGAGCATCGACCAGGACTAAATCACTTAAATGCTGTTGATCTGTGCCACTGCCCCTGCAGTTCCATAGCTTGCGAGCTGGCCAAGAAGAAGGACGGAGGTCCCGGAGCTGTGCTGCTGCCGTGTTCGCCACCTCTATGCTGACAGCGATAGGTGACCTAACCACATCCCAGGTCCAAGCAGACCAAGAGGGGGATGAGGAGATCGGCCCGGTGCTCCAGTGGCTACACGCAGGAATGAGGCCCAGTCACATCACTCTTGCTCCCTTCTATCAAGCAGTGAAACAGCTGGAGGCTAAGCGGGACACCCTGCACCTCCACGATGGCCTGCTGTACTGCCACTGGTCAAACCCATCCCGGGGCGTCGTTCGACTCCAGCTCCTCACCCCTCTCCAGTTGCGCCCCATAGCCCTGCAGCTGGTCCACGGTGCTGCAGGGTCTGGGCAATACGGGGTGAACAAGACATTCCATCGTCTGAGGTCGATGCTGTCGCAACATGGAAAGGGTGGCGATCGATGTGCTGAGGCCATTTCCCGTGTCCGAGTCCAGGAACTGCGACGTCCTCACTGCAATGGACTACTTTACAAAATGGCCGGAGGTGTACGCGATATCATCCTAAGAAGCCTCGGTGGTGGCTCGCCATCAGGAAGACCCGCACCACTCCCCTCCACCCCAAGAGTGACGGCCAGGTTGAGCAGTTCAACCGCATCCTAGCCACTCAGCTGGCTCTCCTGACCTCGAAACATCAAAAGGACTGGGACACCCACCTCCCGCTGGTCCCGCTGCCCTATAGATCAGCGGTGCAGGAGTCAACCGAATGCATGCCGACTGCCCTGATGATGGGCCGAGGGCCACGCCTACCCCAGTCCCTGGATCTGGACCCCCTTCTCGTGGTTTAGCCTCCCCCCACTGACTTGACGTGTACTTAACTCAGGAGGCGCAAAGTCATTCAGCCCTGAGTCACCTTGGACTGACCAGAAGAGGATGGCCAGCCCAGGGTCTGGTCTTTTAGTCTGGTTCCTCCCAAGGTTTCTCCCTATCAATGGAGTTTTTCCTTACCACTGTCGCCTTTAGGCTTGCTTTTGGGGGGTCTAGGCCTGGGTTCCCCCTCTGTTAAGCGTTTTGTGACAATTCATTTGTGAAAAGTGCTATACAAATGAATTTGATTTGATTTGATTTGACTACAGTCCCATTTGTTTCATTGGGTTGTCCAGAACGCCTTGTTCCAAAGTTTAAATAGTTTGAACTTTGAGCGCAAGGGCGCCAACCCCTGCACTGCGTTAGCTGCTGGGGTCCGTTCAGCACAAAATTGCTTCTGCGTGGTGCCTTCCATTGAAAACAATGGCTTCCAATGCGAATGGGCATGTATAATGTGGAACGGGCTTTGTGCATCATGCTGGCGCTCTCATTTCTTCAAAATGATTGTTTGGATGCAGCCAGGCTTTATGATAGCATTTTTTTTTTTATTATTTATGTATGTAGCTGGTAGGATTGATAGACGTACCCCTGCTCTGGTGTCCCTGCACAGATTAAGGTTGTAGTTCATGAGGTTTGAAATCCCCTTGAGAGTATGTCGTAGAAATTCTACTATTCAAAGGAAGCAAGACTGTGTTCTCAATTTTCAAATCATGTTTTATTACTGCTTCGAAACAGGGGAGCAATCTAACACTCTCGTATAAAGAATGTCAGAGTATCTCCGACAAGATAAAGGAAATATAACAGTATATATCTTTTACATTCTAGGTGACCATCGCCCTTTGGAGTTTCACCCATTGGTCATGGTTAAAACCCCTCCTTTATTGATGGGTCCAGACACATGTTTTACCCTCCCAACATACACATTTCTTGCATACATTAGGATGAGGCAACTCTCACTTATGACCCAGTAATAACTTTCCATCCATGTTATTATGATTTATACGGCACAATAATGAAACTCGTTCCCAAGGAACCAACCTTGACGTTTCCTGCTCTCCAACCCAAACATCTTAATGTTTCTCATTCCTTCACATGAGTTGTCTCCCACTTCTAGCAACACTCGCTTATCTCTTCCTGAATGGTACACCATATCCAGACAATGTTTGACCCGTTAGTGGAAGCATAAACAACTCATTCAGCAAGCTGGAAACGGCCTGTTGGAAGGCCTAATAAATTGTTCCCTTATACTCCTCCCTTTTGTTACTAATGTAACAACTTAAGGAAAAATTTCATCAGGCAACTGGAATGGGTAGCTACCTTAAAAATTATTAAAATATAGGAGAAAAAAATAAAAGGTTACATACACTGCTTCTTTCTTGTGACAGAGTCCCACCTTGTAAGCGATAATCGTTATACCACTGAGTCTTTAAACCTCTTTCTCATGTCATCACATTTCAGTTCTACAGATAGTAAGACAGATAGTATAAAATTAGCTGCATTAAGGAAATAAAGAAGTGTTACGCCCCCGATGTGTTTAGAGGTACTGGAGAGATCGTAACATAAAATAATTTAAATAAGGATCGGGTCATGAATGAAAATGAGTGTAAATAATAGAGCCAAGGCAAGAGGGGAAGGTGCAGTCGGTGTTTAATTACATATATATTAGTGACAATAGTGAGGCTATTTACATATATACAAAGGTCAATTACAAACACAAAGACACAAGGCCAAGGGACACGGATGTTGCCAAAGAAATGAACTAAATAAAACAAAACAGGGCTAGCTACAAACAAAAACTAGGATAGGCTGACTATCTAAACTTTTATACAAAACAAAAGTCTACATATCTAATCTACACTAGCTACTCGTAAACAAAGGTACACAGATGGCAACCACCCCTTTCCTAATGTGTCTATACACAGAATCTACCTACGAATGAAAATGTATAGAGGCCTCCCTCTTACCTATCCCCAAGACCTATGTGGGAACAAACAGGGAATACAACCATACCCTTTCAGTCTTTCAGAATCTCTCTTCTTCTCTCAAACACACAGCAGAAACAAAAGGCAGCCTCTTGCAGGAAGCAGTCATGGGGTTTTTATGGAGGGGCAGGTGATTGATGGAGGCGGGACCAGGACATACAAATGATTGACAGCAGGAACGGAGAATGGAATGGTTCCTGCAGAACAACACGGAGAAACAAAGAGAAAGACAAAAACATACACACACGTGGAACGTAACAAGAAGAAAATAGAAAATAAAATAAAAGTAACAAACTCAGCATGGGAGGGTTTACTCTATCTCAATCTGACCCATCTCCCTCAACACCTCATTTTCCTCCCATGACTCAACCACCATTATCTGCGCTGCTGCTTTTTCAGCACAGGTTTGGCATGCTACCTTGAAGCATGTCAGCAGCAGTAATATGAATATAATTATGGCTAATCCATACAAAATATATTTAATAATCAGTGCTCCCCATGGCCCGGTGACACCGCTCATCCATTCCATCAGATCCCACCCATGTGTATCATGCAAGTCTTTAATGGCCAGCTTGGTGTCTTCCTTAAGCTCTTGGATGGTGCGGGATGCATCAGAAACATAGGTGCAACACTCACTTCCTACAATATGACATACTCCTCCTTGTTGAGCTAACATTAAATCAAGGACCATTCGATTTTGCATAGTCATCTTCCGGACTTCACCTAGTTCTTTAGTTAAAACTTCGACTGCTAGCAGAGAGTGATTCATGTGGCTTTCCACTATCTTTGTTAAGGCCTTCAGCTCTGCCTGTGTGTTATATACCCCATACCCGGGTATCACCACTCCAACTATGCGTTGCCACAGCGACACCTCTCGTCTGCTTCTATGTAAAGCTTGTATCTCCGTCCCTGTTGCTTGTCTAATTAAAGGGACCACATGTGCTAAGTAGCATCAGCCCCACCATCTCCTGGGTATGGTAGCACACTATGAAAGCCCCCCCTGGCAATGGCAATAGGCCTTGTATGGTGACATTAGCAATCTGCCCAATACAACTGCTATTTCCCATCAATTGCCCCTCGGTTTCATCTCCAGCATCTATGTCAAAGCAAAAACTCACACTAGGTAAAAGAACAACAGAAATAACTCGGGATTCTTCATGGTTAGGCCGCAATTCAAGGGCTTTCTGTCCCTGTCTGGGGTGTGAGCAGTTATGGACATGACATTGTAAATGGAGTACGCTCATTGTCGCTGCCCAGAGTTTATACGCTATTATGCCAGAGCATCTTAAAACATCTGAGTTGGGATCAATAATCTCTGATTCTGAATGGGAGCAATCAATACGTCTAAAGAAGGCCTGACGGCAATTTCTAACACCTTCTCACGCTCCTTCCCTTTACCATGTCGAGAATGTGGGGCGTCCCAGCAATCTGGTAAGATTACCCCAATTATACTGTATAGACACCAATCACCAAGATTAAAAGGAATAGGAACCATCATAGGGGAGTGGGTGCCGTGTGGCATATGTTGACAAATCCAACAATTACTGTAATTCATTACTGCAGCAAACTGAATCATCATCTCTACAGCCTGATTCTCAGGGGGAACCAGCGGCTGTTGTAAAGCCTCACCAGCCTGTGAAGTCACACGCATAGACATGGCCAACATTGAAACAGTCGAACCCACTTAAAAAACACATATTCCAACAGAAAACATCAGAAAAATACAGGCATTGACTTCCGCCTAACACCCTGATTGTAGACGTTTGTCCAGTCTATTGCAAAGCCATTGAATATACGACAACATTTCTTGTGAGGTGTAGGGCGGCCATTATTTATTTAGACTGTTATGTCCAGTCTCCTGTAGAATCATGCCTTCCCCTGGCCCTGCTTTCGGGTCCCAGAAAGCAAGCATAAGGCTACACACCACAATGGTCAATGTTAGTGCGATAATAGTCATTATTATGCATGGAAACCAGGGGTTGTCCTGTGGCTTAAGCAGACGCAGGTACCGCCACTTAGATCCTTCGAGCCTCCCTCTCTCTAGGGCGCAGCTCCAGGCTGGATCCCTTTCCGCTGAGTTCCTTCCCCCCGACTCCTCTGAGTGAAGGACCCTCAGCCTCTCTGCTTCCCAGTATTTTCTTTTCAAAAATACTGATCACAGAAAGCACTACTCGCTTACTAACAGTTTCAGTTTCAGCTTATAGTGGCCTGACTGTACATTGAGCCGGACGCGGCGGCCATCTCTCTTATGGTCTTAATGCCATCTGCGATCTGACCGGCCGGTGACCCAGTTGATAGCGATCCCCAGACCCCGTAGTAGCTGTTAACCACCCGGTTAGGAACCGACGGTCTGATCCCTATCCCACTTCGCTATGGGTATAGAAACTTTGACCGTTTTCACAAGCCTTGCCTGTTCACAGAGGTCGTCTCTTACGCCCCTCTGCTAGGTGTGGACTGTCATCCACGTACCACGTACTGCCTGCATACTTCCATGCGACAGCTATGCCGACTAGACGGTACCATGGCAGTATGTCAATTCATATTTCATCAGACACGGGGGCCTTCAGTCTTCTCCCCAGCACTATATTCCTCTTTAACGTGCCCTCGGAACTTTGCAATTCCGCCGCCGCCTGTTGAGGACTAGGTTCAGGTGCCTAATCCCCTGCCTAATCCTCAGGAACTCGTCTGCAGTGGGAAGCGTGTATCCAGGTACCTCTGTCCGCAACCTTCACAGCCGTGGGGGTCGTCAGTAGCACCTGATATGGTCCCAGCCACCGGGGTTGATGCCAATGCTTTCGTCTGAGGTCCTTCACCACCACCCAATCTCCTGGCCGCAGCGTGTGGAGGAATCCTCCCTTCGTCTCAGGAAGTGCCGCTTTCACTTTTGAAAAAATAGATCTCAGAACATTGTTTAATGCAACGCAGTATCTTACCATCTCGTCATCTATTCCTTGCAGAGTCAGCCGATTCTGTGGAAAAGGTGTGTTTAGCATTCTCATTGGTCTTCCTGTCAGCACTTTGTGTGGTGAGAGGCCTGTCGTTCTATGTGTTCGTCTGCGCATGTACATTAGTGCCAGAGGTAGGCACTGTACCCATGAAAGGCCTGTCTCATTCATGAGCTTGGTCAGTTTTGTTTTAACTGTTTGATTAGCTCTTTCAACTGCACCACCACTGGCTGGGTGATAAGCACAGTGTGTTCTCAGATCCATCTGCAGGCCTTCTGACAAACTCTGGATTACATTGTTTACAAATGAGCTCCATTGTCGCTCGTGAGTTTAGACGGGAGCCCCTATCTAGGAATGATTTCCCGCATCAATGCTGACATGGCCGTTGCCCTCCTGCATGGGAAACATTCGATCCATTTCGAAAACATGTCAACAATTACCAAGCAATACTTATACCCTTGGCATGGAGTTAGTTCAATGAAATCCATCATTAAGTGCCCAAACGGTCCATCCGGTTGTGGATGAGCAGACTGAGGCATTGTTATGCCTTTCCCTACATTGTTAGTCAAACAAATAACACATTTCTTACAAAACCTTTCAGCATATACATGAAAGCCTGATGTATACCAAAATGTATTTACAAGTTCTGTCATCCCCCCCCTTTGATACATGGTCACTACCATGTGTCAATTTGGCAAGGAAAGGAAAAGCAGAACGTGGAAGTGCAGGCAGGCTAGTCAGGCCTACCCACACGTTGTCACGAAGGGTGCACTGATGTTTCCAAATCCGTAATTCTCATACATCAGCTCCTGTTTGTAGCATTGAGACATCATTGAGAGAGAATGGGTTAAAAGGTAGCTGAACTATTGTTTGGCATATGCGTTCCTGTCTGGTTGCTTTGCTGGAAGAATTTGCTGTATCTCGTTTTGTCATCATTGTTTGGTCAGACTAACTAATGGCTTCTTACTGTGAACAGTAGAAGGGGAAGCAGCAGCCTAACTACTAGTGACCAATGTTTTTCCATCAAATTGTTCGTATACCATTGCTATTCGGTTTGAGCGAACATTATTCGATTCTCCAGGCGGTTTACACCCAAGTTATTGCTATGTCCTAGAATACATACAGCTAGATTTGTACCTTGCATTATATGTCAAATCTCTTGGTTTTAGTCTATCTACATAGCGATAAGTGAAGTTGCTAGGGGGTAGTGAGCCTCCCCTTTGCTTATAGCTGTGGTATGTTTTCTTTGTTCAGGCCCTCCTGCCATTTCCTCCAGAGGTGGTAGATTCCTGCCCATGTAGGTTCATAGACCATTAGGCTGACAAGGAGCCGTGTAGATGAGTAGATTAGTGGCTGGTGCCATTCCTTCACTCTTTTTCTACCCCTATTAGCACGTACTGGTGTGCCATGATCATCTACTGTAATCTGAATCCTGGGAGTGTCCTCTGTGGCCCTCCTCCTTAGCTTTAAGTAGTTTTGGTGTGAAGTGCGACGATACTTTGCCCCTCTTTTTGTGTACACCTTGAAGGCCTCTAGTTTATCCCATGCTCTTCCATAGCCTCCGCCCCCTCGCAAGGGTGGTCAATCACACTTCCGCCCCTTTTTCTTAGAGTGGGGCAAGCTGCCCACACTCAGGCCTTATTTGGTCGAACCCACATTTGCTCAATCAAGTGATCATTTAACCTGCTCCTCCTTATTCACCCTGAAGGATCTCTTTCTTGCAGTGTTGATGATTTGGTTTTGGCACAGCTTTTATTGGTACACCCTGTAGCAGAGTCTCTGTGTAACCTCAATGCTTGTTTGTGAGCCTCTAGGCATGCGCATACTTATTTGTATGCCCTGTAGAAATATCTGTGTGATAGATATATACTTTGTCAGTGAGCTTCCTATCAACTCAGGTCATGCTACTAGTCAGGTACCCCCCAACACAAAAATATTTGTTATTTGTACGAAAATAAGCCTATTATATTTTTGTACTTAAACCTCTGTCTTGGTTCATTTAGTTGAACCCCCTTGCTGGGGAACCCATTAGCCCATTACTCTGGTGTCTCTCTTCACTCATTAGAGAGTGGCGTAGTCTATCATAACATCCTAAGCTTTTAGCTCCCATCTGTTGCATGTAGTTAGTTCTCCTTTGCATTTTGTTGTTTCTTAGCTAATCCCACGACTAAGGTGAAAATATTTTCATTAAGTAAAGGTAAGCAGTAATTGTACAAATTATTTGAAAACATAGATACAAACAAATGTAATTTATATCCTTCCAGAATAACAATTAAGTGACAATTTATATTGCACTGTTGCTGACTTTTTCCTGTGGCCCATAGGCATAACAAGTGGGAAATATTGACATTTCCCTCCCAATATTCAACATAGAAATATCTGCTCCCACCCCCTCCCCATCCATCCATCCATCCATCCATTATCTAAGCCGCTTATTCCTGGTCAGGGTCGCGGGGGGCTGGAGCCTATCCCAGCATGCGTTCCGGGCGAGAGGCAGGAATACACCCTGGACAGGTCGCCAATCCATCGCACACACACCATTCACTCACACACTCATACCTACGGGCAATTTAGACTCTCCAATTAGCCTAACGTGCATGTCTTTGGACTGTGGGAGGGAACCGGAGTACCCGGAGGAAACGGGGAGAACATGCAAACTCCGCACAGAAAGGCCCCCGGCCTGGATTCGAACCCGAGACCTTCTTGCTGTGAGGCGACAGCGCTATCCACTGCACCACCGTGCCGCCCACCCCCTCCCCAATAATTTGTAAATAGAAAACATTCCCTTTCATTATGTCCCCCCCAATATTTTATATGTGGTTACGCCCTTGCTGTGACCTGAGTAGCCATCCATAAATGCATAAGTTGCTGCACATATGCTCCATCTATACATAGTGTCTTAATGAAAGTGGGGTTAAACAATCAAGTGAGACTCATATCAAATTCATGTCGTCCGTTGCTGGCTTCACAGTCCCATCATGGAAGATCTATTTCCAACATAAACTGAAGATAAACTGGTATAAGAAATACTCTTGCAATGATACCATCATAATTGTAGTAATGTGGAGTCTTGGAATTCTTTTTTGAGAAAGCTGTTTCAATATGCTTATAAGCTTGTGAATTGTTGGTAAATATTATACAGTCAGTCTATTGTCCAGAATTATTGGCACCCTTGATGAAAATGAGCAAAAAAGGCTGTATAAAATAAACAACACAGATGATGAGCTATATTTTATGCTCAAACATAAAGTAAACTACTTTTATTCTAATATAATTATTATATTTATTTTTTATTGAGTAATACTATTTTTTCTGACAGACATAGATGACAAAATTATTAGCATCACTAAAGATTATTTTAAATAAACCAAACAAAATTAAATCTGAAATAATACATGAATCTCAGTCTAGTTTTCTGATTTAATATCCCATTTTTCTCCTAATTTGGTAGCCAATAACACCTGTTATTTTCAGGTCAATCGCTCCCTCATAGTTCGCTGCCCGGTAGTGACAAAGGCGAAGTATCGTCTCCTCTAAGACGGCACTTGTCATGCTGTCGACTGTAACTCCGGCACCCCAGAGCCACTCCTGTGCGAACGTCTTCCCTCCCCCCTCCCTGGGGCGGACAGCTACATCCAACGCTGAACCCCAGTTGCCGTGGCCAGCGTCGGATGTAGAAACCACTAGACCACGCGGGGAGGCCCCCATTAATCTCAAGGAACTACATTGTAGCCTTCCTCTTTTGCTAGGGTATACAAATGAGGTAACACATGTAAAATCCCTTTGTCATCCCTCACCATGGGGAAAGCCAAATAACTATAAAATCAAAAGACACAGATGGTTGTTGACCTGTTTGTACCCATTACCTACAAGTCAGGTAATGGGAACAAAAAAGACATAAATTGTTAAACATACAACTAACCACTCG
Source organism: Aldrovandia affinis (assembly GCA_029706075.1). NCBI lineage: Eukaryota > Metazoa > Chordata > Actinopteri > Notacanthiformes > Halosauridae > Aldrovandia > Aldrovandia affinis. The sequence continues at coordinate 3,879,527 of JAINUG010000063.1, read as the reverse complement.
TGCAAAGTTTTCAAACATCCAGAACAGTTTAAAACTTGCCAAGAAGAGAACGCAAGTGAATGTTGTCCCCACGCATAGTGGGGAAGATGGTGAAAGAGGCAAAGAAAACCCAAGGACCACAGACTTTAGTTGCATCTTGGGTTCACAAAGTCTCAAAATCAACCATAAGATGCCACATCCATACCAATAGGCTCTTTGTGAGGGTTGTATGAAGTAAGTCCTTACTGAGAGCAGCCAACAAATTCAAGCTCCTGGAGTTTGCCAAACATCTTTGGAAGTATGACTGGAACCAGGTGCTATGGTCAGATGAGACCAAAATGAAATTCAGCTAAGAAAAACAAATCTATTCTTCACGTAAATCAGTACACTGTCTCACCTGATATCAAGTGCATTCGCACCATTTGCTTATCCATAGTGTTTTTGATTGTGCCCATGAGGTTATTGTAGCCATCATTCAAATTATTAGATTTGAGTATGTCTTCCCAGTTTATTTGCTGCAGCTCAGATTGAAATTGATACCATCATTGCATAGTAATGGTAGTAAGTATTTCTAATATTTTTTCAGATTTTCTTTAGATTACATTTAATGAAACAAAGATGAATATATAGGCTAACTATCAGGTTTTCAACAAAGCAGTTACCAAATCACAACAAATTGGCTATGAGCATGAAGAATTAAAGATTAAAGAGTTCAGATGACTTTTTTATCCAAGGCAGTCATCTACCTTAGGAACTGGGCAGTTGAATGATCTTATGGGCAGAAAGCGGTGAACGGGCAAAGTAGCCTAAACCTGTAGGGTGCTAACATGCCGATTGGTCCCTGTTCAGGTACTAATGTGACAATCCAGGCGAGGGGTAGCCTCGTTTCATCCAAGAAAAGATCATGCCATGCTCCATTTTGCTGAAGGAGATAGTCAACCTGGTGAGGAGGCTGCTTTGGATGCAGGTCCAGGATTAACTTCAATGAACACATGCAAGGAGAACACAAATGGTCAACCTTTGGATCATGACGGACCAGCCCTTTATTTGCAGGTATGATGTCATAAAAGTGAAACTATGTGGTCACAATGGTGGTAAAAGGAATATCAGGTGTATATATGTCTGGTAACTGATCAAATTAGATGTGACAGGAGTATACATGAATGAATTGCCTTCGAAATATTTTCTATTTCAGGGTAAGTAAAAATACAAGTTCAATTATGATAATTATGAAAAAGTTGAGGCTTCCTGTTCAAAGCTCTGTTTCTTTATTTTAAGAATGAGTGGTTGGAAAATATTCATATAAATTAATTGTTTTACCTTTTATTAATTTCCTTTCAGTTTTCAAATGAAATTGAATAGAACTGCTCCAAACATACAAAGGCTATAGAGAAAATGTAATAGGTGTCCGGTGTAATAAATGTGGATAATAAGTTATTGGATAGTAAGTCATGCTTGCAAGTCATGCTTTTTTTCTATTGAATACGGCGCAATAAGGTTTTGGATGATAAGATCAGGTTAAAGTTACTGATGAAGGCATATTTATTTGCTCCTGTAGAACCCTACTGTTTTAGTTCACAAAATGCCTGCAGAAAGAGGTGGTTCAAGCTAAGTTGAGTCCGCGTGGTCCAGTGGTTACAATGTTCGACGCTGGCCATGGCGACCGGGGTTCGATTCCCCACCACGCCAGGGTCGGCTCTGGCTGGGAGTGCCACAGGGGGCGGCAATTGGCTGTCTGCCCCAGGGAGGGCCAGTCACAGGGCTACGGCAGCGAACTCATAGTACGAGGGGGGGATTGACATGAAAATAGCAGGTGTAATTGGCTAACAAATTGGGAGAAAAATGGGAGAAAAATCTGAAACAAAATGTCAACAACAAAAAAAAGAAAGAAGGATCAATTTTGAATGTTGACCAAGGGTTTACAGGGAATATTTCTGTGCATTGGTTCGGGAGGCTAGCAGCTGTAGATGTTAGTAATGGCTCCCCAACGACTGGTCTCAGACAAAAACATTTACAGTATAAGCACATTTCCTACATTTTCAAGTGAGAATAGAAGTGAGTCAGAGTGGAGGATAGGAGGAGATTGAGGATGGAGATTGATATTATATTTTGTCCACCTATTTCATTGTCAATATGACAGGCATATTTATATCCCAACTTGCTACCTCTATTTTATGTTTTTAGTACGGTGCACTGTTTTTCTGCTACCTGGGCTGCTGGGGTCATTTCCAACAATTTAAGCACATTTCAATTATCTCTTCACTTAAATTATTCATCAACAACAAATGTAATGGCTATTTTACATGATAAAAACACATCCCTACAGTAGTATTGCTCTTCTGCAATGTCATTGCATGTATCATCCATTGCATGGTGAAGAGTCGCTGGCATAAGAAGCTGGTGTTTATAAACTGCATCTGCATCTTGAGGCAGAGATGGGGAAAGGAGAGAATAAAGGCAGATTAAGCTGTTGATATGCTATCACTTCGGTCAAGTTTATATGGCTATAAATGCCAATTCCTTCTTTAGTCCTGCAAAGATGATATATTTGAAAGATTTAATATCAAATTCAGCCAGAAATTTCACATAATCATTGCGCACAGTTGTAAAACTGCACTACAATTTGGATTTGGATTTGTTTGTTTGTTTGTTTGGTTTATTTGGTGATTAAAAACGACACATAGGCCAACACACATAACATACAAGAGAAAGTAAAAAAGAAAAAATCACAGAGGATAAAAACACAATAAAGCCCGAAGGCTTATTTCCATTGTGGTCCTCACAAAACACAAAACATCAGACCATACACATTGCAGAAAAATGAAAAAACACACAAACACATCAACAGTGTATCACCAGAGCAGAGACAATACAGTCAACTTACAATATGGCAGTGCGGGGAAGCTATGTCAGAAGAAATGAATAATTTCCATTTTGCAGCTACTTCTTTAAGGCCACTTTAAATGTATTCAGCGAAATACTCAGTTTCAGATTTGTGGGTAAATTATTCCACTGCACTGCTGCACTGTACATAAACGTGTTTTTGCCCATCAGGCTTTTGAAATGAATCAGTATAAAATCAATTGTGCTGCCTCTAGTAAAGTGGCCATGGGTATCACCTACCATTGTGAAGTAATTAATTAAATAGTTTGGCACCTGACTTTTAAAAATGTTATAAGTTATCAGCATTTTACTATAAATGGATCATTTTTCCACTGTTAACCAGTTGATCGTTTTAAAATGTGCAGGGTCCAAATGAGTACGTGGATGGACCTTTAAAATGACCCGAATCAATTTATTTTGTGCCGTTTGTAGTTTGTTTTTAAGATGCTGTGATAATCCTGTGTACCAGGAGATGGCAGCATAATCGAAATGACTCTGGACTAGAGCTCCTGCAAGTGTGTAAAGAATTAAGATGTCCAAAAAGGCAGCCTTTCTAGCTAGGAACTTCCATCCATCCATCCATCCATTGTCTAAGCCGCTTATTCCTGGTCAGGGTCGCGGGGGGGGTGCTGGAGCCTATCCCAGCATGCGTTCCGGGCGAGAGGCAGGAATACACCCTGGACAGGTCGCCAATCCATCACAGGGCACACACACCATTCACTCACACACTCATACCTACGGGCAATTTAGACTCTCCAATTAGCCTAACGTGCATGTCTTTGGACTGTGGGAGGAAACCGGAGTACCCGGAGGAAACCCACGCGGACACGGGGAGAACATGCAAACTACAGAAAGGCCCCGGCCTGGATTCGAACCCGAGACCTTCTTGCTGTGAGGCGACAGTGCTATCCACTGCACCACCGTGCCGCCTAGCTAGGAACTTAATTTTATAATTAATTTTGGTGAGGGCCTTTAAAGCCATATTCTCACCTGATAAAAACTTGTCCAGAATACAACCTATATAATTCACACTGTCTTTTGCGGTTATGGGGAACTCTCCAACCTTAACCTCAAACCCTGGAGACCTAGCCAATCTAATCTTGGAGCCAAAAATAATGGCTTCAGTCTTCCCCAAGTGGAGGGATAATCTAGTATCTAATAGCCATCACTAAGTGTGTTCTCTACCACAATTGTATCTCTATGTGATACTAACAAAACGGAATCATCAGCATATAAAAAATGGTTACAGGAGAATCTATGTAGCATGCTTAAAAAAAGGTTACAGGAGGTAGTCATTTATATATATATAAAAAGAATAACGGACCAAGGATGCTCCCCTGAGGCACCCCCCATCCCATAGTTCTTGACTCAGAAAGAGTACCATTTACATCTACCATTTGAGTACGGTTACATAAATATGAATGTACCCACTTAAGAGCCAACTCCCATGGCCCTTAATTTCATTAGTAAAATACCATGGTCCACTGTATCGAATGCTTTCTGCAAATCCAACATGACCATACCACAAAATTTCCCTGCATCCACTTCCCTTCTGATAAGGTCAGTTAGATACAGTAATTCAGTTTTTGACTGAATGTTGTAAGAGGTGGCACATTTCACAACTTCCTAAACATGGTCATGACTGCACTTTTATCACAGTGGTTATAAAGGTTTTACATACTAGAATTGAAGCTTAGGTTACCTCTGGCCCCTTTAGACCCTTTAGATCCTTTAGACCTTTATGACTATAAGGGGCCACAGGTCAGCTCTCCTTTGTTGGAGAACAATGGAGCATATTTCACAGAGGTGAACCATGATCACATCGTGAAAAATTGATTAACTGTAACAGGTCAATACTTGTATTTTCTACATCACCCTCAAAAGTGAGGTGACGGACCTCTCAAATTGTTAATACCTTGTACGTGGGAAGTGGACCATCAGTGGCTAGACACACTCAGAACAGGACAACTTGGAGTACAAAAGTATCAAAATGTATTACCAGTTTGCACTAAATACAATCAGCGTTTCTGTATAACATATTCTCCACCCATAGCCTACTAACAAAATAGGAGAAGGAGCCCCCTCAAAAGTATATGGACAGTATTAGCCCAGCAGCAAGGATTTACTATCCACACAAAACATTAAATACTCATTAGGTGCATCTCCACCCCTAGCCTACTAACAAAAAAGGAGAAGATGCCCCCTCAAAAGGATATAGGCTATATTTGTCATGATATCAATCCATCATCCTTGATATAAGGATGCTCGGTAAGTGGTTCCGGCGTTGATAATAAAGTTGGCTAAACTACCCTGCGCCCTGGTGTGATCTCTCACAGATAACACATATCAGCACATGGTGTCAGAATGTAAAAATAGCGAAAACGCCTCGAAATGGAAGGACAGAAGCCACCGGCTGAATTCGACCTGCAAAATGGTAACTTGTCCGAAAACTGGAGGAGATTTAGACAAAGATTCAGACTTGATCTGGTTGCTGCGGGGCATGCTAGCAAAGATGCTAAGGTACAGTCCTCATTATTCCTCCATGTAGCCGGTGAAGATGCATAAGAAGTGTATAATACCTTTGCGTTTGATAATGATGATGATAGGCATTTAACTGGATAAGATAATGGAGAAGTTCAAGAATCTCTGTAACCCGAAAGCGAACATTACATATGAGAGATTCATATTTTTCACGTGTCTGCAAGGAGAATACAGGCAGCTGCCTGGGGCACCCTGTTGGCTAGGGGCGCTAGGTAGCCCTCACAAAAAAAAAAAAAAAAAAAAAAAAATCGCTTGTGGCTGGTGGGCCACACTCCTTTCCTCCCAATGAACAAATAAACAAAAAGAAATACACTTTGCACTTTGCACTTTGCAAAATTGTGCAAATGCACTTTACATTTACGCAATATACCTCGAAAGCCAACTAGAGGGGTTAGGTGAATGAGTAGGGCTACCAAGCGTGCAATTTCCTGTCTTGTACACACAACAAACAAGTAACTGGGGGCCTCCATCCCCGGTAAGAATACAATACTGAACAACAGTTGAAAACTCATCGTGGCACGGCAGCATATAGCTTGGTGTCCTCACAGCATCTGTCCCTGATCTGGCCCTCTAGCCATGGGAAAACGGTGCCTTTTTATACCATCACAGGTCAGACCATAGATATATACACATAGATGCCTCATTCACCTTGTTCAGATACATCTGCACGGCCGCCATATTCGGGCTTCATGAACCACAGCAACTCTCTGAAATCCTCTCCCTCAACAAAACTAAAGGGTATTTTTTTCAGCTCTAGCAGGATCACACTGGTGGCTAACTGTAAGGAATTATGTGATGCAAGCTTGTCTATAACCATTCTTGATTCTGGTAAGGGTTTATGTTTTGTAGTGACTAGTGAAGTGACATTCAGTGTTATGTTACTTACCTACATGCAATAGCTTGCATGTTCAGTTAGAATGCCAGAAGAAGATACACAGTTCCCCAGTCAAGAGATTGTAGTGCAAGTAAAGCATTCAAGTTTACACCCACCACCTGGTCGCAAATCTCTCACTAAAGTTAAAGTTAATACTACTACTACTACTACTATTATAGTTACTACTGTTTAAATGTTAAATGGTGATGCATGGAGCTGGTGGTGTTGTGATAAACAAGTTTTACCTGGCATTACAGTAATAAAAAATAATTTGTCTCACTCAAACTCCCATGTTTATTTTACAGTCATTTCAGGTACTATGTTCATACTTCTGCACCCCTTCGATGCTACCTGTGTGAGGGTGGATGGTGATAGGCGCCACTCGCAGAACCCCAGGGGATCAATAAGTTAAACTGTACTGTCCTACAGTCTAACCACAAACTCTGATAAACAGAGAATTAGGGAAGAGACGACCAAAAGGGAGGAACGGACTGGCTAAGTGTCACACTGACACAAACAAAAGAAATAAAGAACTCCGCAGAGTTAATAAGGTGAGGATAGCAAAACACCCGGTAAACAAAATACCTTATAATATTTCTTTTGAGAAAACAAAACACAGAGATGGAAATACGTCCACCGGATTACCAAATGGTAATAGAGAAAACAAGACACCGAGTGTCTGAAAACAGGCAAAGGGCTAGGAGAGCCAAAAGAACAATAATGTAACCCAAAACACAGTCGAACCGACTGAACCAAAGAAACCAAACACTAGCGAGCAAGGTTCCTATTGTAGGTACAAATAAAGATGTTCTTAATTAGGAGAGGGATTCGGACAGAGATAGTCTTTTCTATAATAAGTCCTATGATAAGACACAGAGTGTCCAAAAACGAGAAAAGGGCTAGGAGAGCCAAAAGAACAAAGTAACCCAAAAGAGTCGAACCGACTGAACAAAAGAAACCAAATGAAAGCTCCTAATAGCGAGCAAGGTTCCTTTTGTAGGTACAGATAAAGATGTTCTTAATTGAATCGGGTTTCCGACAGAGAAAGTATTTTCTACAGTAAGTCTTTGTGTTGCGTCTTGAAAAAGACACAACTACCTTACCGGCTAAATCGCAAAGATGGCTTACGATTTCGCACCGATCAGACACCAGGTGCGAGTTTAAATAGGAGGGTGATCACCAATTGACCCCACCTGTGCACCTCCCACAAGGAAGGCGCAACACCGCCACCCGGCGGTGAGTCTGGGGAACAACCATGACAACCTGGGACAAGAGCCTTGCAGCTGTCAGGGATGGCTCTATGCATTTTATGGTTAGGGCTTTGTGGAAGGAGGAATGTGTCGCAAGAGAGACAACCGTGAGACACTGACTAAAAACACAACTGAAAAGTCGCAATTGTCTGTGTGTAGTGTCTTTTGTCTTTTATTATTTTGCTTTATTTTTTTGTGTCCCGAACCCATGACGGCGATGGCCGAACGTCTTTTGTTTATTTATATTACATGTGCATACTCTCTCTCTCCCCTGATTTCTCCTGCTGAGTGGTAAAGGAATTAAAAACCTGGTTCCCAAACTGACAACTCCATTCCCTGTGTCCTACTGTTCTGTTCCGCTCTGGGTTGTGTGACATTGCGTGACATTTTGGTGCTGAAACCCGGGACAGAACAGTACCCCACTGACTGCCATTTAGAGCTCCCCGCTCTCCCAACTGGTTAGCCAGCTCCCTGTCATGCAGGAGTCCCAACATCAGACTCTGCTCCGTTCACAAAAACAACAAAAGCAGACGCTGCAAGTCATTGGGAGCCATCCTCATCCTGACAGAGCCATCCTCATGGAGCTGCTGAAAGTGAAGGAGGCTTGCCCCACTCCAACCCCGGTCAGGTCGCATGAAGAAGATGGGACCAGACGATGACCTGGAGGTGGCTGGCCATTGTCCGAGTGGGCACTACGGCTCATACCACTCTCTCGGGGGAGAGCCAGGTAGCAGCCCACAGTGTGCCGGCCAGCGCCGGCGTTGAGCCAGCAGCAAGGGGTTCTCAGGAAGGCTGGTGATGGCAGGGTGTGATGGGCCCTCAGGGAGGCCGGCAGTGGCCGGCAAGGAGTGGCCATCAGGGAGGACTGCGCCGCCATGCAAGGAGGGGCCCTCAGGGAGGCCTGCGTCTGCAGTCAATGAGGGACCCCCTGTTAGGCCAGCGACAGCAGGGCGCATTGAGCCCTCGGGGAGGCCAGCAGGAGCCAGCGGCAAGGGGCCCTCGAGGATGCCGGCAGGAACCAGCGGCGAGGGTCCACCAGGGAAGCAGGTGTTGGCAGGCAAGAGGGCCCTCCGGAAGGCCTGCGATGTCAGGCAGGGAGGGGCCCTTGGGGAGGCCTGCGACACCAGGCAGGGAGGGGCCCTCGGGGAGGCCAGCGACAGCAGGGCGCGTTGGGCCCTCAGGGAGGCCGGCGACAGTAGGGTGCGTTGGGCCCTCGGGGAGGCCGGCAGTGGCAGCCAAGGAGAGGACCTCCAGCAGGCTCTCAAGGGCAGCCTGGAGAGTCGTAGTTGCCTGGGGAGCCTGGACTGGTTGTGGGCCCTCAGGGAGGCCAGTGACGGAGGTCTGTGGGGATGCATGACCGGGTCTTAGGGCCTTCCTTTCCTCCTCAGTCAGGGAGAGGAGAAGCCGGTGGGCAGTGTCATTCATTGGTGTGGGACAGTGGGGCCAATGATGACTGTCGCTTTCGCAGCTTCCACACCAATTGGTGTCCCCACACCACTCACAATAGAGAAAAATCCTCATCAGCTCCTCCCATGGGCCACTGTCTCCGGATTCCTCTAATGGAAGGTCTACTGGAACAGTAAAGGGCAGGCAGTGCTGGGGCCAGAGAAGAGGCTTCAGCACCGCCTTCCCACCCATAGGCTCTTCTGCCCGGTCAAAGCCCGCCGCCAGATCAAGGAGGTCTGCCATCCACTCTTCCGGGCAGGCCTCCAGGTCCTCCCAGGAAACAGCCTGGCCCTCCCGGGGCCACTCACAGGCTCTGGGTTTGGTCTGCCTCTTTACCTTGCGGCCCTTTCTGTTTGGCATTTTTTTATTTTTTTAAGGGGGGGAGGAAAAGAAGCGAGGGAAAAAAAAAACCTGTCCCAATTTTTATTTTTATTTATTTATTTATTTAAAGTAATTAATTAACGAAAAATCTTCATCCACTCAATCACCAGGGACAATTAAATTGCCCACATTCTCCACCATATGTAGCCCTCTCTACTCCTCCCTCCACCTCTCCCAGTGTCACACCACCTCATAAGCATGCTTAAGCCTTGACCGAAGATCCTTGACATAGCTCTGATGTTTTTCATGGGTATGCCCAATGAGCTCAATGCTAAAACAGAGGTCTATAGGTAACCTAGATGTCATGTCTCAACCAGCAAGCAGGCATTTCCCCCAAGCCCCAATCAGAAAGAGTGAAAGGCATGCCAGGAATGTGCAAAACAATTAAGGAAATGACTGGCAGCTGTGAGTAATTAACATTTAACATTTAACCGGCTCACTTTCTCTGCTCGTTGCTCGGACATTATCTTGCTTTGCTTTGTCGAAACTACTGTTGCTTAGTGTTGCTTACCTCTCACGAAATTGTTTATTCATGTTCTTATTTGTTTTCTTAGATTCCCAGTGTTTAGGTTATTCCGTGTTTTGGAATACATTTTGGATTTACCGTTTTTCTAGTTTTGTTTGTTCCTGCTCGTTTTTCATTTTGTTTTGTTTGTTAGTATTGTTACGTGTCTTATCAGACACTGTTTGCTTTCGTTCCTGCCAGCGTTTAAGCTTATTAAAAGATCTTAAACGCGTCTCTGCATTCTGGGTCTCTCTTGTCTGCACTTGGTTCCGCACCTACAACACCCCTGACACTGCATTCCAAACATAAGGAAAAACGGTGTCTGGCCAGTGGTATCATTTTGTGTACAATTGTAGGCATGTACTAGTGGGAGGACATACTTTCTCCAATTTTCTTTCTTCTGATCAGAGAGTGTATCTAACATATCAAGTAGGGTTCTATTGAATTGCTCAACTGGGTTACCTCTTGGGTGGTATGGAGTGGTTCACGATTTAGACCCTGATATTTTACAAAGCTGAGATGAACTGAGATTCAAAATTAGCTCCCTGATCATTGTGAATTCTGTTAGCAAATCCATAACTGCAGATGATATTTTCCCACACAATTTTGGCAACAGTTTTGACTGTTTGATCTTTGGTAGGAAAGGCAAATGTACAGTATACTTGGTAAAATGATCAGTTAGCGCCAATATATTTTGTATTTCTCTAGAGTTTAAAAATCCATGCACAAAAGCTCCATAGGACTAGAGGCTTTGATATTAACAAGCTTAGCTGCCTTCTGACCTTTTCTGAACTCCACATTTTGCACTTCTCCTCAATGTCCCGGGCCATTTCAGGCCAATAAAATCATTTCCAATCCAAGGTGTCCTGTTTCATCATTAACTCCCTCAACAAAAGCTCTGGAGCGATGACTGGGGGGTATAGCCAACTGAGAGTGAGGCTACCCATTCTGTATCACCTTTCGATGAAGTACACCTCTCTTCAGCACCAGTCTTAGCCACTCTCTTAGGAACATCCATACCTCTGGCTCCTACTTTGGTTGAAAATTAAGTTTTTTTTCCAACTATCCCGACCACAAGCCTACTGCCTGCAGCTATGGTTCAGCCACTACTGTGGGCAGTGGCAGGGATGGCGAACCGACTCCTTCAAGACTGAACTTGCCCAAGCTCCAACCCTGATTCCAATACACCCAGATAAGTTTTTGTGCATGTGGCAAGCTCATGGCGGCTTCCTTCCCCCCTCCCTCTGGGGTGATCAGTATATCGCCACCCCTGAATGGGACACCGCAGGTGGGGAATTTTACCCCGGCCACAATGGGCAACCTGCACTCCAGGCAAGTGCCTTTACTGGTTGCATAACCCGGGGGCCCCGAAAATTAAGGTTTTAAAAGAGGAATGATTAAAAAGTATATAGATGTACAAAAAACATTACAAGACCATTTGAAATGAAAAGTCTGTATTTTTTTTATGTCTTCAATTTTATAGAGAAACTGTGGCTCTAAGTTAGCAGCACAGCAGGCTAGTTGACAGACAATTGGTTGTGTGAGGTGATGTTCATTCTAAGGTTCGCGCAGATGCTTCAGACATTAAAGAATGATAATCTAATCAGCTTATCATTTGGATTGGAATGATTAAGAAAAGTTGGGATGTCCTAAATTGAGATAAGATAGTCTGGGGCAGTTGAAATGAGATTTCGAAAATTTGTTAGGATTTGTCTCTAATATGAATTGTGAGATAAGATAGGAATGGCAGTTAGGATTTTTTTCAGATTTTTTTGTCTGGAGAGCAGATTGTTTAGAGTAGGTTTCTTAAAGAGAGTAGCTCATGAAAATAAACAAATTTCAGTTCTTATGCTTAGGGCCAGCATTCTGTGACATTTCTGGCTTGACTTGTTTTCTCGCATGTACTTCAGTCAACAAGCCGTTGATAGCGCCCTTCAAGCAACTTGTCAAACAATTATCAAGTTGCACCACCCCAGTCATCTATGTTGATAAATGAATTGCCACTAATTAAGCACAAATGGTGATTGACAACAATGTTTACATTTCCCGACATCACGTGTTGAATCGTGGACATGTAGCATTTGGAAATCTTCCAGCATGGGCAGTATTTACTTTGAACAATGGCCACATTGTCATCTTTATGGAAATTACTTGCCCAAATATTACTTCCTAGTGTCACAATGTTGTAATTTCAATGTAAATAAACTGAATTTGCACAAACGCACTCACATTTTTTAAATCCTCCTCAAAGGAGCTTTTGATGCATCCCGAGGTGTAATTCAAGGCAGTTGAGCACAATGTATCAGCAAGACTGACTTTCAAATCAGTTGTGATGGATTGTCCTTTTAGAACAAATAAAATATGTCAAACATAATTGTCTGTCCCATCTGCTGATTCGTCTGTGACCATAGATATGCTCTCAGTGGTTTTGATCAGTTCTTTTATTTCGATTTTATGCAAATGAATGGCCTACAGCACACACTTCTGTCAAAGCTGTCTATCTGATGGAATTGCCCCACTGTTAATGACATGCCTGTTTAAAAATACATGTAATTTGGGATTATCCATATCCAATATTTCAGTTTAAGAATGCATCTGTCAAACCTTGAATGACATCCAGTTGCTATTCAAGGCTGTTTCTTTCCCTGCTGACAGATGACTCCCCCATCACTGTTAATCTCAGGCTTTAGCTGATGTTTTTTTGTTTGTAAATGTAAGTCTATTGTTCTTTTGACTGGTTTATTGTGCAAAGGTTTTGCTAAATAAATTAAAAACATGTGTGTAGTGTACCAGGCGGATACTGTTGCACTCATTTGTTCAAAGATATGCTTTTCGTATATTATGTTGAATTTGTAGGTACAGGGACATTTGGAGGATAATGATTGTGTCAGGGGTGGTGGTGAGAGGAACCATGAGTAGAGACTGAGACCGAGATCAGGTGGTAGTTTGAAAACAATGGGTATCTTTTTATTTTCTTTCCACGGTTTTTCAAATGGTACCAAACAAAACTGCCTGAACTAGGCCAGACCAAAGAACGGCTTCCAAAGGCCAGATCACAAGCGCACAAAACACACAAATAACAGCGGAACCTCGAGAGGCTAACAATTTTTTATTTTTTATTAAATAAAGCATGACATTTTTTTTTCCTAAGCAAAGCCACAATACAGAAAACCCCCAAAAACTAAAAAAGCTTTCTCAACCCAAGACACCAAGACAAATCACACAATACAAGAAAACACACAAAACCAACACAACACTCCGACACAAGACACAAGCAAACTCAACCAAGACACAACCACGCAATACTGAAAAAATACACAGAAAACATTATCCATGCCACAGTGTACACCCTTCAACAGAACAAAACACAATAAAAAAAAACCACATCAAAACAACCAGCCCAAAGGCCCCCAACGCTCCCACACCCAACCCTTCCCATGTGCCACCCCGTCCAATCTTACCCTTTCCCCAACCCTCCCCCTAAACTTGTGGAAAGGTGGGGCAGGAGTTAACACTCTCACCCTCCTACCCACTGCCGACATCCTGTCTTCCCACAGTACCCACTTGGCGTACCCCAGGACATCCCAGAGCACGCCAGCGGATACCGTGGGAACCACACCCCCTGGGGCACAGAACGTTCACAGAACAGCCATGTCGGTGCAAGACCTCTCGCACCGGCAGACGCCCCAGAGCACATCACCAGTGGAGGTCGTGCACCACTGCCACTCACTCTGCCCGACCTGACTCCAATGGGCACCCCAGAGGGAGACACCACTTTGGCCAGTCCATAGGAAGGGAGACCCGCAGCATGTTGTGGTCCGACGCCCACGAGGGGAGAAGCACACACGACATACCACTTATCCCCCCGCCCATGAAGATGTAATCCAGATGGCTCGCGGCCCCCCTGGAGTTACACTACGTGAACCCAGCATCGGACGGGTGCAACATCCTGAAAGCGTCCACCAGGGGGAAGTCCTTCACGACCTCTGCGAGCGCTCTGGCAGAGTAATCAATGCCGCTTTCGCCCACCCCATCCCTCTCGTCCAAACAAACATTAAAATCCCCGCCCAGTATCAGGAACCGCATGGTTGAGAGGCATCCGGGTAGGTCCCGGAAAACCTCCAACCTGCGGCCCCTCCGGACGGGGGCGTACACATTAATCACATGAAAATAAAATTCATTAAAACAAAAATCTACGTGCATAGCTCGTCTCGCCACCGTGCCCACAACAAAAGGATCAACTACAAAAGGGCCCCCTAAATAAAATTCCCACCCCGTTTCAATGGACCCCTCCCACAGACCATCCCAAGGGCCCCCAAACCCACTCACATGTGAAAGCGGCTGCATCCTCCTCGTCCCTAAGGTGAACTTCCCGAGAAGACCGTGACGCGCTTTGCGGGGTCACAAACACCCCGTACATTTGCTGTTATAATAATAAACATTTAGGGGGAAAAAGGGAAAGCAAGGAAAAGACATAATGAAAGAAAAATAAAACACTAAACATTCAAGATAAAACATGAAACACTAAACATTCAAACATTCAATACTAAACATTAAACATTGAACACTAAACAATAAACATGAAACAAAAAACCCCTCCTTAGGGAAGCTCTACCCACCCCAAGTCCATGGCCTCCATGAGGTTGTCCACGACCCACCCGTCCAGGAAAGAGGACAGGGACCCCAGCTCCACGTCCATGTCCACCCCCACCTCTGACCCCACCAGCACCTCATAGTGATTGCCTAGTGGGATTCAGGGGGCTGACTTGTTACCCCTAGGGCACTCATGGTCCCCGGATGAGGCACGCTTCCTGGCCGGTGTAGTGGCCCCCTCCCCAGACTCCGCCGCCACAGTCCCGGACAGGGGGGAGAACAGCTCCGGTGACAATGCCACTGGAACTGCCACCTCCTCGCCACAACGCCATCCTCCCCCGCAGGCGCCAAAACCTGGGGGGAGTCCGAAGCAGGGGGTGAAGGGGGGGCCAGGGAAACCGTTCCTCGGCCGAAAACGAAACTCCCTGGGGCCATTGAAGAAGGGGTGACCGGGACAGGAGCTGGGGCTGGAGCAGGGGCAAGGGTGGGGGCAGAGGCAGGGGTGCGGATAGAGGCAGGGGCAGGGGCCAGGTTAGGGGCAGGAGCCGGGGTAGGGGCAGGGGCCAGGGTAAGGGCCGGGGCAGAAGCAGGAACCGGAGCCGGTGCTGCTCTCGGGGGAGGGACGGGAACCGGAGCCTGATCCTCCTCCGGAGCTGGAGCTGGAGCTGGTGCCGGATCGGGCGCGGGAACGGGAGCAGGAGCAGGACCAGGAGCTGGGGTGGGTGTGGTGGTGATGGAGGTGGTGGAGTTGGAGGTGGTGGTGGTGATGAGGGGGTTGTCTGCCCGGGCCCTGAAGCCTTCCCGGGAGCGATCCTGGGAGCGCCCTCCTTTCCAAGTCTTCCTCCCGGGGCTGGAGCTGGCAATGCCACCTCCAAGCCACCGGAGGGCGCTGCACCCCCAGGAGGCACCAGGTGGCCGTTAAGGGCCTGCCCTGTAGCAAACAATTCAGTGAATGTCCGCTTTCTCAAAGGGCAGACCCGAAACAAATGGCCCTCCGCCCTGCACAAACTGCAGGTTTTAGGGGTCTCACAGTCCCTCATTGCGTGGTCAGCCGAAGCACTAAACTTGCAGGTATTGTCAGCCTGGCACACCTCCTTGGTGTGCCTCAACCGACTGCACTTTCTGCAGTACTGACTGACTTCCACACACTCCTGGCTACCTTTTCCTCTGACCTCTCCTCTGCTAAGTCTGCATTTTTCCTTTCCAAGATTCAAGATGTCCCCCTCCTCATAAAACCCTCTCTGAATCCTGCTGTCATTTCAAACTACCGACCTGTCTCTCTCCTCCCATTCCTCTCTAAAACACTAGAGCGGGCTGTCTATAACGAACTGTCTGCTCAACTCCTATAGAATGACCTGCTTGATCCTAACCAATCTGGGTTCAAGGCAGGCCACTCCACAGAGACTGCTCTCCTTGTGGTCACTGAGGCTCTTCACGTGGCTAAGTCCCAATCCCTTTGCTCCGTCCTCCTCCACCTCGACCTGTCAGCTGCATTCGACACTGTGGACCATCAGATCCTGCTCTCATCTCTCGTTGAGATGGGAATCTCTGGATCTGCATTGACATGGTTCAAGTCCTACCTGGCTGACCGGTCCTACCAGGTGGCCTGGAGAGGATCCCTGTCCTCTCCCCACACCCTCTCTACTGGAGTCCCGCAGGGCTTGGTGCTAGGCCCCGTCCTATTCTCCCTGTACACCAAGTCACTTGGTTCTGTTATCTCTGCTCACGGTTTTTCCTATCACTGTTATGCCGATGACACTTAACTCTTTCTCTCCTTCTCTCCATCTGAGACCTAGGTCCCGGCACAGATCTCTGCATGCCTAGCTGACATCTCCACATGGATGTTCACTCACCACCTGAAGCTGAACCTGGGGAAGACAGACAGACAGGTGGTTCTTTGGTGGCCCCTGGTGGAGGGAGACAGACCTGACATGTTTAAATACAAGTTTAAATCCCTGCAGGTCACGTGACACACAATACTGGTGAATATAATTATGTACAATCAAAATACATGGAAAACCTAAGAATAATGACCATTGCCTTATAGATTTCACTAAACAGGAAATACATCAATTATTGTACCAAACAAGTTCAACTCCAACGCCTCTCCGAGAAAAATGGTTTTAAAAATCCAAATCTCTTTCGGTTTTTAGTTCCATCATAAAAACCAAAATGTGTATTTTGCATCCATGATTTGTCCTGTGCTACAGACTCATTACAAGATCTCACGATGCCTGGGAAATGTGCTATAAATGGTTACAATAACAGTCTTTGAACTGTGAATGCAATATTTTTGTTATACTGGAAATCGTTTTTCAATATTGCAAGAAAACTACACTTTGTAAATCTGTTCCTAATGAGTTGCGTATGTTGCGTGTGATTGAAAAAGAATTAGGCAAAACGGTCAGTTCTTGTCAGTCAGTAACTATATTACATTGTTGGTAATTTGATACATT
Source organism: Aldrovandia affinis (assembly GCA_029706075.1). NCBI lineage: Eukaryota > Metazoa > Chordata > Actinopteri > Notacanthiformes > Halosauridae > Aldrovandia > Aldrovandia affinis. Next base: position 3,862,619 of record JAINUG010000063.1, on the reverse strand, counting down.
AAACATTTTTGTTCATACATCTTGCCAGAGCCAGGTATACCCCACTGTTTATTACAAATGTAATGCTATCTATCGCGGTTTAAAGACATAAGACCAGGTTGATGAATACATATGAACGGGAGGGACACACCCACTCTAAAAAGACAATGGTGAATTATCAAAATGTTGCTACAAATCAAAGTTTTGATTTGTATACTTATTTATTTATTGCCTTTTTAAAAAGAAAAATATGTATGACTCATATTGTATTTCTCCAGGCATTCAGATTTGATGTCTAGAAAAAGCTACCCCCCTTAAGGAGATGTGACATAAACCTGTTTGAAGTTACAGTAGAAGAAACACAACCAGTGGTAAGGATCAATTAATTGTGGAGGAGATATATGAAAGGAGTTCAGGTGAGATAGTCCTAAGAAGAGGAGAGGTATTTGGAATTGTTTGCACACACGCTCATTTATTTGGTGGCCAGTTTCTCTGGTCTTAGAAATAGAATTTTGTCAGAATCTGAAGATTATTTTGAAGCAAATATGACTTTTAAGTGACTATATATAAAGATCATATAAATGCTGTGGTACAAATGACAGATCATTCTACATTAATGTTTATAATAATCAACCTCAATGTTGTGCAATAAAAAGATAACACTTGTTAATTAAATAGATTGGACAAAAACTAACTGAAAAATGGAGGGATTGAATACCCCCATAGTGCATGCATTTGGCGAATGACTCTTAAGCATTCAGAAGAGCAGAACAAGAAAATGGTAGTATGCATTTACAGTGTTATCTTCTCTCTACCATAACCAAAATGTATAGTCTAAATATTAGAGTAAATATTAATTCATATTATTATTATTTGTACACCCCATGATTTACTATGCCAGATAAAAAAACAAGCCTGTAGTCCAAAAACACTAATATTGAGGGGTGGAGGATTAATCCTTATAATAGTTGCTTATCCTAAACATGAAAACAGTTTAGACTCAATTTATTACCTTTACTTTGTATTATTCAATGGTATACACAGTGAAAAGCAAATACAGTAACAATGAACACGAGTTTTGAAGGAATGCATAAATAATTAAAAACACTAAATGAGCCAGGGATTTGGTTTTTTCATTTAAAATATATTTTTTAAATGTACACATAGAATATAAATAGCTTTCCCCTTATTGGTGGCTGCCAATAAGAGTTTAAATATACGTTTTGATCATCAAAAAACGAAATGATCTTTTATTGGGCGATGTATTATTATTTATTTGCAATTATAAATATTTACATTTTTACATTTTAAGCATTTAGCAGACGCTCTTATCCAGAGCGACTTACAAGATGTGCATTAATACATGGTAGGAACAATCATAGTTAGCGCACGAGATCAGTGCAGGAATACAGCAATAGACATCATTGCAGGCATCTGCGTACCATACCTGTAACACCGGGAAGGAAAAGGTTAGTGAATTTTATTTTTATTTTTTTAGTATAGTGTTGAACAAGTAAACAGTGGTGAAGACAATTTAGCTAGATGGTCAGAGTTCAGTGGTAGTGGAGTCTGAAGAGGTGGGTTTTGAGTCTCTTGCGGAAGATCGCAAGTGATTCCGCGGTCCTGACCGATTGCGGAAGGTCGTTCCACCAGCGAGGGATCAGTACAGAGAAGTGGCGAGACCGCGAGGAGCGGCTGCCAGGCGTCCGGAGGGAAGGGACAGTCAGTTTACCAGAGAAGGCGGAGCGGAGGGGTCTGGGAGGGGTGTAGGGAGTGATGAGAGACTGTAGGTAAGGGGGAGCAGTACCTCTGGCCGCTTGAAAAGCAAGCACCAGTAATTTGAATCTGATAAATATGGAATGTATCTAGAATAGTGGTAATTTTCACATTCCTCGGATATGCGAAACTAAACAGTACATTATTGAAAGACAGTCATCGCTATTATGAATTATGAATCTGCTTTAGCTCCTTGACTGTGACGACGTCAACACTCAATCTGCTACCGATAGCCACTCAGGATCTTAATTCTGCACTCCAATTGGTGAAGTCATCGCGTGGTCATGCTAAAGCCCTTATGATTGGCTAATCAAGGTTGACAATCCTAGTATATTCAGTACCAGAGGACAAAAAAGTGTGGGGATGGAACGGACAAGAAACAAACAAGAATATTCCATGCAAACTGATAAGAAACACATGCAACTTGCATGTGCATGTACGTGGCGTGTCCGTCGTATTTATCTAGTTATGTTTGTATGAATAATTAAAACATACTTTCCTTAATAATATATTTAAAGTATATAAATAAGCAATAATACAAATAATGTCCATGATAATGTATTTTTGACTGAGCTAGCTATACAGTTGTTGGTTTCTGTATAAAATATTAATGAATGAAGTCGAATACGGAATAGACTTTAAATAAAACCACATATTACAAACACACATGACAAGAAGCTAAAAATCCCACGAAGCCATAAAACCTAAAAAAAAAAATATATATCCAAAAAAATGAACAGTTGTGTTATTTTTTTCTCACGAAACCCCCTTCACAAAACCGGCCTAACTTCTTTGACAAAAATTCCCCATATCTCAACAAAATGCCAGTGCACAATGTTACTGATTTATAAATTGTATGTCAATTATCACAAATGCATTGACATATCGCCATCTACACTGATATGACAAATGAGTCAGCTATATAACGTTATAAACAGTAGTGGTGTTCACACAATATAACGTTAGCTAACTATTATTCACTTAATTATATTATTTCATTTATTAAGATTCATATCTATAAATTAGCAACCTATATTTTTTGCTAAATGTCACGTAAATCGTGTGAATTTTCAATATTAGGAGTGACCTCGTAGTATGCAGTGACTCGAAAGATTTGTTCTCCAATTCATCTCTGTAAATTAGTTCAACCCCATACAACCCCACTCCAGTACTCCCCCTCTCAATTTACACTGCCTAGATTAAAGCGCCGCCGCTCGATTCGGGACATTAGTCGAAGTGAGCGAGTCGAGGCCAGTTATAGAACCTCAAGCCACTGGTGATTCCGAAATAAACCGGTGGGGAATGGGGGAGACGAAGACTTTGGAGTTTTCAGATTTATAGTGTTGGCTTCCTAGCTAACAGGAGAAAACGTCCACATTCATTTGTTTGAATATCTCCAGATGCAAATCACGGCTATCGTTGAGAGGACCACGCAGTGAGACTCGAATTGGATAATCTCCATACAGCCAACTACTACCACCGGTGACACAGAAGCACGGATTTATTTTCAGTTAGCTAATGGGAGATGGTTTAAAGAGCATTTTGAGGTATTATGACAATATCATAGCTATTATTCGCTAGATCGTGGGCTCAGTTTCTTCCGTAGTACTGGCCAACGTTATTCAACTGAAGCAAACGTTTTGGTGTCATTAATGTTACTATAACTAGCTAGCCAGCTAGCTAACCGAGGGAGGGAGGAATTTCTCCGACTCGGATGCCGCGTTACTATGGTCACTGAAATATGACACGGCCAGCTGATTGTTGGCTAACTAAAATTTAGTGCTTTTGCGGTCTGTGTTCCCATTGTTTCACATAACATGGTATTTTAACCAACTAACGTTAGCTAGCAAGGTGTAGCTAGCTACAGGGCACACAAGGTAGCTAGCCAGCCTGCCAGCTAGCTAGTTTATTGTATAGCAAGCTGCACCTGGTCCAGGCAATTGGGATGTTAGCTAACTTCGCTAGCTAGCATCTAGCTATTGATGGCCAGGAAGCTAACTAACGTTAAGTTAGCTGACTTAGCTAGCGAAATTGTTACTAGCTACTGGGTATCTATATCGCTAAACGATATTGTTAGCTAGCTTGCGAGCATTTACTACAACATATATCTGTGAAACTAGCTAGCTAAGCTATTCGGTTCGGTAACATAGCTGAGGAAGTCACGCTAGCAAACAACATATCTTCGCTCTTTTTGCTAGATTAAAATTTCCAATAGACTCCAAAGATATAACGTTAAATAGGTAGCTAACATTAATCAAATCAACGTTTGGCTAGCTAACCACATAGCTGAATCGTGACAGTAGTAAGATAGCTAAGAATTATAGCTAGTTAGTTGTACACAGACTACAAACAGAATCGACTATGGGTTTCGTGAAATAAAATAAATCTCATATAGCTAACGTTAGCTAATCATATTGTTGGTTATTAAGCATCCTAAGCAAGACAGTCCGCTAGTTAGCATTAGCTAACTATAAAATAAGCACCAACAATACCATAAGCTAACGTTAGCTAGACAACTAATGCATCATATCTTTACGCAAGACTCGACCTTGGAAATATGACAGCTGGCCAGCTGTAAAAATGGTCATTTTCTATCACAGCTCACTCCCTTGCCAACTAGAAAGCTTGCTACCTGGTTCAATACTGACAACGTGAAGTGGACATAATGCACTTTTTTCTTTTTTGAGAGACGAACAAGTTGACCCAAGCTGGGATGTAGCAACAAACTGGGAGGTGTTCTCTTCTCCGAAATTCAAGGAAGTGGCTTGTAGCTTTCCATTTTTCATAGCTATACACAGCAGATAACTAGGTTGGCGGAACAATTTATTATTTTTCTTACAAGAAAACAATTAAACTGCAAGTGCACTGCAATAAAAATTCGTATACTGGGACGCATCCACTGAATGCTGAAACACAGGACTTCCTTAACTTTAGCCCAACCAGGAAGAAATATTTGTGCAAGACAGACAATTGCATTTCAGTGTCTCTGGGTTGTAAATTGTATATTTATTAATATATGAAGCTAACGTTACATTTTTAGGACGCACAATGGATGTGAATGACATGTTTTTTGTAAATCCATATGGATGACAGAACCACTGTTTTTTAAATTTATTTTATTTTGGGGTTTTTTATTAAGGAAACAGCAGGGTGAACACTAGGTAACCAGTGTTAATCGGAAAGCCTACTTTTTTATTTTGGGTAGTTGGCTATGTAGCCAAATAGTTAACTATGTAGCCGAAGCTCGCTGAACAACAAGCACTCCCAACCGGCATTTGGGCTGTTTTACTTGAGCTTTTTGCAGCAAGACGTTTAATGTGTAGTAGCTAGCTAGATGTAGCTTACTACAGTAGTTTTCTTTGATTTTGGTGGTGTCCTTGTAATATTTTGGTTGCTATGGCATTTTTAAATGGCCCCAGACTATTGGATTGGGCAAATGCACCTCCGCATCTTCAGTTCAACAAATACGTCCTGACCGGCTACAGACCAATATCTTCAGTGCAGGACTGTATCAGAAGCCTATTCTATCTGCACAACGAGTTGGGGAACATTTACACACATGGTAAGTACAACGATTACCAAACTAACAAGTTACTTTTAACTACATTTAACTGGCCAATTTAACTTTCGCTGAAATTTTGTGGCTTAATTAAACTCAGATTAGTTTGGCGGAAATCTAAACATTTTATTGCTGTCAGAATTCGTGTCTCTTGTGTTTTTTGCTAACGTTAAAAAAGCTTAAATGTGGTCCAACTGAATTTTATACTGAATATAGTTGTAATAGCACCATAGTGGTGTGTGTTTTTCCCGAAAATATATAGCTAGTCCACAAACGGGCTTGTTCTATGAGAGTATAATTAACGTTAGTTGGCTGACCACCACGGTTAGTTAGCGAAAACGGGTTAGCAAAAGGAAATACATCTAGCTACAATTCAGTGGCTAACTCCTATGTTGGAATATAATTACTAGCTAGCGAAAGTATTTTCTTTGTGACATTGCTTGACACGTGAATCCTGGCTTAAGTTATTATGTATGCGTATTCAGCTGCATCTGAGCTGGACAGAGCACATTTGTGCTATGTACCATGTCATAGAGTGGCTAGTGCCTTGGAAGGAAATGCACGTGTTACTAGCTAACGTTAGCCAATGTAAATTAAGTTGGGTCGTGAGCTTGCAACGCGGTTGACAGGTTGGACCTGTCCTATGTGAGAAATGTAAGTAAGTTATGCAGAACTGAGAACACGTGTTCGAATTCTGGGAGAAACGCTGATGTAGTTTACTCCTGAGCGAGGTACTTTAGCCCAGTGGTTCTCAAACCTCTCCTCGATTACCTGCAGCCAGTCCATGTATTTGTTAAATTCCACTACCAGCACAAATGATTCAACTAATCAATGCTCGTTAAGTAGTAATGAGTTGAATCAGGTGTGCTGGTAGTGGAATTTAACAAATACATGGACTGGCTGGCGGTCCCCGAGGAGAAGTTTGAGAACCACTGCTTTAGCCAATAGCTTCAATGAACTCCATCTAATTAAATGGGTTACAGAATGCACAAAATGTAAAACTGAGCACGGAAGCTATGTCCTTGTTGACTACCCAAATTAATATCATGATACTAATGATACGATTCCTCTTTATTTCCATTGTTACTGTACTAACATTACTACCTACTACATAAACTGTGACGCTGGTTTAAATTAAAATTGTGAAGCACTTTGTGCTGTATTGCGGGAAAGGTGCTATATAAATAAATACATCAAATAAAATGTACTGTGTACAAAATGTGTAAACATTGGAGAGGCATTTTCGAGATGGCAAGTAGCTAATCTTATTAACGCCGATGCTGAGATGGCATATTTCTTCCTTCTCAGGCGAACAAGGCTGGTTAGTGTAAACACAGACGTATTCATACAGAACGTACAGACAAAACATTAATTTTTGCTTTTATTATTTATTTGTTGAACAAAAAACATTCAATTGCTATATGGATAAGTAAGAACCAAATATGGGGAACATTATTATCTATCTTGAACTACAAATCAATTGAAAATGTATTCCAATTACAATGAACACATATGCTTTGATCACGAGCTGAAATAACCACTATACATGAACGTGCACACGTCTTGGTGCAACGAGAACGCTGATCTCAAACATTAAATATGCTTCTTGAAGATATGGCAGTAGGTTCCTAATCTTAACCAGACTCATCGTTGAGAGCATAAATAACAGTCATGATTTATGCTAATACTTATTTCACAAATGTGTATCTGAACACGGAACAAAATGGTTATGACGTAGAAATACAGGACAAATGTTCGTAAACAAGCGTCCATGCTTGCAATGCAATCATTTCGCGAGCATAAAGCATTTAAATTAAAATCAGTAAACGAACTGTAAACGCAAATGAATGCGAGTATGGGCGTAAATGATTGGGCGCATGATATGCTTTCAGCAAACGAGCGAAATTATACAAATGCAAATACCATGATAGGCATGATGGACTTTAGTTTTCAGATGTAAAACAATAAGATGGTAAACAAAAACGCAGATTTAGCAAGGTTTTTAATGACAGTGAACATGTATGCAATTAATTATCTATGGTGAAGTTTGATACAGTGTGCTAATTGGTTGTTAAAGTGGCCACAAAGTTGCCACTTTATTAGGTACACCTGTACACCTGCTTGTTAATGAAATTATCTAATCAGCCAGTCATGTGGCAGCAACCCAATGCGTAAAAGCATGTAGATATGGTCAAGATGTTCAGTTGTTGGTCAGACCAAAAATCAGAATGGGGAAGTAATGTGATCTAAGTGACTTTGACCGTGGAATGATTGTTGGTGCCAGACAGGGTGGCTGGAGTATCTCCGAAACTGCTGATCCCATGGGATTTCACACACAACGTATCTAGAGTTTACAGAGAATGGTGCGAAAAACAGGCCTGACTGGTTCAACACCTGCTTGTTAATGAAATGATCTAATCAGCCAGTCATGTGGCAGCAACCCAATGCGTAAAAGCATGTAGATATGGTCAAGATGTTCAGTTGTTGGTCAGACCAAAAATCAGAATGGGGAAGTAATGTGATCTAAGTGACTTTGACCGTGGAATGATTGTTGGTGCCAGACAGGGTGGCTGGAGTATCTCCGAAACTGCTGATCCCATGGGATTTCACACACAACGTCTCTAGAGTTTAGAGAATGGTGCGAAAAACAGGCCTGACTGGTTCAACACCTGCTTGTTAATGAAATGATCTAATCAACCAGTCATGTGGCAGCAACCCAATGCGTAAAAGCATGTAGATATGGTCAAGATGTTCAGTTGTTGGTCAGACCAAAAATCAGAATGGGGAAGTAATGTGATCTAAGTGACTTTGACCGTGGAATGATTGTTGGTGCCAGACAGGGTGGCTGGAGTATCTCCGAAACTGCTGATCCCATGGGATTTCACACACAACGTCTCTAGATTTTACAGAGAATGGTGCGAAAAACAGGCCTGACTGGTTCAAGCTGACAGGAAAGCGACAGTAACTCAAATAACCACGTGTTACAACAGTGGTGTGCAGAAGAGCATCTCTGAAAGCACAACACGTCGAGCCTTGAAGTGGATGGGCTACAGCAGCAGAAGACCACACCGGGTTCCACTCTTGTCAGCTAGGACCAAAACTGGACAGTTGAAGACTGGAAAAACATCACCTGTTCTGACGAATCTCGATTTCTGCTGCGACATGCAGATGGTAGGGCCAGAATTTAGCATAAACAACATGAATCCATGCATCCATCCTGCCTTGTGTCAACTGTTCAGGCTGGTGGTGGTGGTGTAATCAGGGTGTCCGCGGATCCTTAAAAAGTATTACATTTTACATTTACATTTTAAGCATTTAGCAGACGCACGTATTAAAAAGTATTCAATTTGTTTATCAACAATAAAGGCCTTAATTGGTCTTAAAATGTCTTAAATCCATCTTTCAGAGGTCTTAAAAATGCCATAGACAGGAAAGATAAAAATGTGGATTTGTCTTTTTATGTTTCATTGTGAAATCTGGGGGGAAAACGGGTAACGGGAGATAAAGTCGGAGATTTTTATTTACCGTTTTGTAGCGTCACGCAGACTGGAATGAGCGGAACCAACAGAGGTCCTTATGTTTGCAGGGAACTATTTCAGCAACGGAGTCGACTCTCGAGCACAATATTCAAGTTCAACAAGCTAAGTTAGCTAACTTAACTTAAGCATTTGCACTCGTTATTGGAAAGTGCAAATTTAATGAGAACTGGCTTGATAACCCAGTGTTTGCGCCATGGTTGGTCCCAGTCAAAGACGATCATGAGGCCCGCTGCAAACTGCAAAAAAGATTTTAAACTCGGGACGATGGGGGTGAAAGCAGTCGAATCGCACATGCAGAGCGCCAAGCATGAATCGGTTGATAAAACCCGCCTGCAAACGACTAGTATTTCGCATTTCTGTTCGGCCCCTGCCTCCACTTCAGCTGCGCCATCTCAGATAGGACTACCTGCAACACCAACAACATCTGCACGAACAGAAGTCTGGACAACATTTGGCTCCACGCCGACGCTTGAAGCTGAGGTACGGTGGGTTCTGAACACTGTCACGAAGCACCAGTCCTACAATGGCAATGACGGGATAGGAGAGGTATTCCGTGCTATGTTCCCTGACTCGGAAATCGCTAAGACATTCACATGCGGCAAAGACAACACGTTTGTGTTGATGTTCGATGAGAGCCTCAACCAAACCACGAAAACAAAACAACCGGACCTTCATGTGCACTACTGGGATAAAGATCAAGTTCGGTCCAGATACCTGGGTTCGCAGTTCATGGGGCATGGAACAGCTCGAGATCTACTGCACCATTTCAAAGTAAGTAGTGAGAAATTATCTAACGTTAGCTAAAATATTGGAGCACGATAAGCTTGTAAAAAGACAGTACATAAAGTGCTATAAATATGATCAGTGTATTATTAAGATGTTATATGCTTCATATATTATTCTCATTTAATCTTCAGGAATGTGCAGAGCAGATGGACATGCGAAAGCTCCTGTCAGTCTCAATGGACGGCCCAAATGTGAACTTTAAGTTTCTGGAACTATTGCAGCAGGAGCAATCTGAGAGAATTGGAGAAGAGGGCCACAGAACTGAGATACATGCCCCCCAAGTGACTACACATATGGCAGTCTCAATGCTAGGCCCATCAGTGGTCCCTATGCAGTGGTCCATAAGGCAAAAGAAAATCTGAATCGCAATAGGCTGCTGTTTCATTTTTACAATAAAGAATAGAAGCAGGGAACAGACCACAGCCAGTGGGGGCACCAAGACCAGTGAGGCCACATTACGCTTAATTTTTTTGCAGGGGCAGCAGGCCAGACACTGGTGAAATTCCTGCCCTGGATGACACTGAATGTATTTGGATGTTTTAATTTATTATTTTCTATTTTTGTTATTTATGTTTGTGTCATCCAATCCAGTTACCCCTTTATGTTTTAATAAACATCTTTGGACAAATTTGTCCCTAAACCTAAACTAATTGGTGTCGTTGCGTGATTTTTGCCATTTTGTTATCGTGAAATTGGTATTAAATTTCATTCTGAGTGGCATTAAAAAAGTATTAAAAAGCCTTAAATCTGACTTGGCTAAACCTGCAGATACCCTGGTAATGTTGTGGGCAATGTTTTTTTTGTCACACATTAGGCCCCTTAATATCAATTGAGCATCGTTTAAATGCCACAGCCTACCTGATTGCTGACCATTTGCATCCCTTTATGGCCAGTCTACCCATCTTCTAATGGCTACTTCCAGCAGGATAATGTGCCATGTCACAAAGCACATGTCCTCTCAAGCTGGTTCCATGAACATGACAATAAGTTCAGTATACTCCAATGGCCTCCACAGTCACCAGATCTCAGTCCAATAGAGCACCTTTCGGATATGGTGGAACGGAAGATTTACAACATGAATATGCAGCCGACAAATCTGCAGCAACTGCGTCATGCTATCATGTCAACATGGACCAGAAACTCTGAGGAATTTTTCCAGCACCTTGTTGAATCCATGCCAGAAATAATTGAGGTTGTTCTGGAGGCAAAGGGGGGTCCTACCCAGTATTAGAAAGGTGTATCTAATAAAGTGGCTACTGAGTGTATATTCCACTGAAAAATTTTGCATTTAAAACTGATAGTCGCAATATCGTTCCAGAAAAAACTGTTTGCTTGCTGAAGGCAAAAATGTACTATACTAAAAATATACTAACGTATACTATTTTAAATATACCAAACTATATATTTTTGGCACATTTAAAATATTATATTACTACTTCCAGTAAGTATAGTAAGTACTTTAGTAATATAATTGAAGGTAGTGGGAGCAATAGTAATCAAAGTATAATACATGTTTGTTCAGAACATTTGTGAAAAAAATAAATAGCATTTTTTTAATTTATTTTTTATTAAGTCAAATATCATTATACCTGGACAGTACAACAGCATCATTACACCTGTACACTGCAATATTATATATGTACAGCACTACAGTATCATTATACTTGTATGTTACAAGATTATAGCTGTACAGTACAACAGTATCAGTAGACCAGTATCCTAGTATCATTATACATTACTAACGTTAGGCTACTTCCAGTAAGTACTTTAGTAGTAGAATTGAAAGTAGTATCTTTTGTAGTATTGTCTACAAATGATTGCAGTAGAACTGCTTTGTCAAATTCATTCAGTAACATTAGTCGTTCTTAGTTAATAATTCTTAGCTAGAGCTAGCAATATTTAGCTAAAATAAGTTTGCTAGCTAGTTAGAAAGCAGATGATTGTAGCTAGTGCTAGCTCATTTTTTAAGCTACTTCAGTTTGAAGCAAACCATCGTATAGGCAACGTTACTTAACCTAGGACCATACATTCATTTCTTTATTTATTTAATGTTTATTTGAGTAGGGACAGATACAAAAAACATAGACACATTGCATTAACAACACGCTGTTGCCCTGTATCAAAACATTTGTAGCCTACACATAGATGTTGGACAAGACCAAACAAATTCAAGAAATAAAATCACTTTAGGACAGGACAGCATTTAAAAAGAATAACAGTATTAAAAGTATACTTGACCTACGCATATATGCATGTCTGTGTCTTTTAGCAACTGTTTGTTTTTTATTTTAAAATGAGCAAAGTCATGCTCTAGCTTAGTCTATCTAGGGAGATAATTCTACACATTAGTCCCTTTAATGCTAAAAGCAGTCTGCCCAAATGCAGTTCTGCAGTTTGGGACAATGCAGTTTCCCTCTACTGGCTTGCCGGCAGAGTGAGGAGGGAGCCAGGCCATGTGTGCAGTATAGTTCTGGCAGTATAGTTTGCTTGTCAAATTCAGAGAACAAAGTAGCTTGTTGGCTAGTTATATCAATGTTAAGTCAATGAAGGCCATTTTAAAAAGCTTTATAGTTTAAAACCTATATGTCTTATAGCTTAACAAAATGCAAGCAACCTAATAGGTGTTGGGAAGTTTATCATAGCAGAGTTTGCTATGTATAGTAAAAACGTGTAGGAGGAGAATTGGAATAATAATAATAACAAGATATAGAGTTCAAGAAGAAACTGTTTGCTTGCTGAAGGCTAAAGTGGTATATTTAAAATATATTACTACTTCTAGTAAATATAATAAGTAGTTCAGTAACAGAATTGAAAGTTGTGGTAGCAGTAGCAGCAGCAGTAGTAGTAGGGCTGGGTATTGGCAAGAACCTCATGATATGATTCGATTTCGATACTATGGATCACGATAGGATTCGATTTAGATGGGATTCAATACTTCACATAATATCGATATATCTTTAATATATGACTGAAATTCACACAAAAATATACATATTATAGTATATCTATAGAGTATTAAGGTTATGATCATGTGCATGATATGGTATAAGGGAAAAAATACCAATTGAGCCAAAAACAGATTTTAACATTCTGACGGTTTTCTTCAACTCCGATTATAACTTTGGGACTGCTATTTCAGTCATATACGTTGGTATGGTGTAGCGTACCATGTTCCGAAAATCCTCATTTTTCACAACACTATAAGGGCGTATGGCCTTACAGATGAAAAGCGCATACAGCTTTGGGACTGCTATATCAATCATGTATTTGTGCGTTGGTATGGCCTAGTGTACCATGTTCCGAAAACCCTCATTTTCACCAACACTATAAGGGTGTATGGTCTTGGTGATGAAAACTGCCACGGACACTGTAGATGAAGGCCTTGTCCAGTTTTGGCTGTTTGGGATCCACGAATTTAGCCGCTGGCTGTGGGAACACATCCGCGTGGTGCAGTCAGGTGAGCGTGTAAATTTGTTGTGTTACCAGAATATTTTATAGAGTATATGATATAGTATAAGTATATATCATATTTACAATAAAGACAAAAATGAGTGTGCTTATGTGTGTTAGAATTGAAACTGGGAGGTGCTGAATGGAGCTGCTGGTGGTGCTGAACAGAGGTTAAAAAAAGTTAATAAGAAAAAAAACATTTGATCAACCAAATCTGTATCAATGTAGCTAGCAACGCAAGCAAGCATGTTAGCTAGCTATCAAGGATTAACCATTGGTTAGGCTGTTGTGTTGTTTTATTCAAAATGTCTCGAAAACTAATTAGCAAATTCTTCCGTGGCGGGAGTGTGCAATATTCCTCTGGAGAGAAGGTGAACATTGACCTGCTGTGCATGTTGCCTTTTGATTATTCTCTTTTATGACTTAGAATAAACAATAAATCAGCTGATCGACATCCGTTGTCTGTCCATCTTAACACACAACAACGCACAACGAGTCGTGGCCTGGGGTGAAAGCGGCACTCTGGCTAATATATCCAGCTAAAACTAACAAGATTTCTGTGATGAACAAGGGATGTGATGAACAAAACAAGTTTTGGTTTATTCAAAATGTATCGAAAACTAATTAGCTAATTCTTTTCCGTGGCGGGAGTGTGCAATATTCCTCTGGAGAGAAGGTGAACATTGACCTGCTGTGCATGTTGCCTTTTGATTATTCTCTTTTATGACTTAGAATAAACAATAAATCAGCTGATTGACATCCGTTGTCTGTCCATCTTAACACACAACAACGCACAACGAGTCGTGGCCTGGGGTGAAAGCGGCACTCTGGCTAATATATCCAGCTAAAACTAACAAGATTTCTGTGATGAACAAGGGAGTGCTTTCGGACAAACCAATATGAGAATTGTATGAAGATGCCCGAGGAAACTAATAAATGCAACGTATTTATTGTTGAACAAGTATCTAATTCTCAATTCTTTGCAAACAAAATGAACTGTATGGGCTCAATAAACCACTGGCATGCAAGTTTTAGCGATCATCTAACATTATGAGCTAAGCAAGCATTTGCTGGTCATTGCTAGCAAGGCTAACATCAACTGAAAAAGAAGCAAGTTCTATTTTATCCCAAATAGTAGGATATGTGCGATATTTCGCTAGCTAGCTAGGAATCTGCTAGCCACAGTATTTGGTTGTAGCTAGCTCTAGGTAGCGCACAAGCTAATATTAGCACGCTAATATTAGGTTTGTTGTGAGAGTGGAATGCCAGCAGACTTTTTCTAGTTTCCCCATGCGATTCAGTTGTAATACCTGGACCGATGTCCAATGTTTGGAAATGGCAATGGATTTTCCTCAGAATGTGGTAATGTGAATGTATTGTGTACACTTTCCCACTCACCAATAACTATTTTCCCACACAACAAGCCACATATTGCTATAAGCAAGGTTCAACAATAAGGATTGCCCGATTGTGCGGGGCAAGTAAAACGCCATTTCAGGCTAGCAAATCTAGCAACTCACTTGTCCTATCGGGCAAGTGCTTAAAAAAAACATAAAAGAATCAATGTTACAATCATTTTTTTCAATCATCGTCGTATCATAAACTCTTTATGTTCTCATTCTCTGGCACACAGCATAGCCCCCTCTCTTTGCACGCGTCGGAGAATATTGGCACGCGCCGTTGGCCAATCAAGAATTGAGTAGGCTAGTAGTGTGACGCGTGGCTGTCACTTGTGAGAAAATGGCGGCGGGTAAAAAAACAAAATTTATGAGCTGAAGCGCAAGCGATCATTTCAATTATCCTGGAAACAGGAGTTTAGTTGGGTGCCGTTAGAGGATGTGGGTGAAACTCCAACTATGTATTGCGCAGTTTGCCGCAATTTTGAGAGCAAGGCGGATAAAACGGGGTCGTTTATCAAAGGCACGTCAAGTTTCTGAAAAACATCGCTGGAGTGCCATGACGAGCCGACAGCATATCGCTTGCATGGCAGCTAACCCCGCATTCTAACAGGGGGCATACTAGGCGACGAAATCACCCAGTGGGCGTTGCCCACGCTTGAATGGCTTCCTCAAAAATGCTTCCAACGTACTTACA
Organism: Aldrovandia affinis; assembly: GCA_029706075.1. Classification (NCBI taxonomy): domain Eukaryota; kingdom Metazoa; phylum Chordata; class Actinopteri; order Notacanthiformes; family Halosauridae; genus Aldrovandia; species Aldrovandia affinis. The sequence continues at coordinate 3,847,436 of JAINUG010000063.1, read as the reverse complement.
CATTTTTTTGCATGGTAAACGAATAGTTCATCATAGATTTTGAGAATCTTTATTATAAATATTAGTTGGCTAGCAGTATTATTTCCTTCAATTATGAACCGCAAACTCAAACTAAGAAGGCTTTTTGCAATTGCGGCCATTTACTTGCGCTGCAAACGCAGGAGGTCCCGTGTGTGGGTCCACAGAATTTTGCAGACCCGCCGGCAGCACGGCGAATATCACAGGCTGGTGCAGGAGCTGCGGCTGGATGATGAATAGTTCATCATAGATTTTGAGAATCTTTATTATAAATATTAGTTGGCTAGCAGTATTGTTTCCGTCAATCATGAACCGCAAACTCAAACTCCGAAGGCTTTTTACAATTGCGGCCATTTCCTTGCGCTGGAAACGGCTCGCAATTTGTCTCCGGTACGTACCCATGCGATAAAAAATTGCCTTTTAACCAACACAAACATTAAATAAGATGTATGTAGGCCATATAAGTTTAGCTAGCTATAAATATTTATGCTTTTAGGATTAAATAACGTATGGCGGTACTGCAGACCGCTGTTATCAGTTTCTCCTCATTCATGTTGAAGTGTTGGAACTAGGAACAAAATTTCGGTGTTGTGTTGGTTTCCGCGTGGGAGGTAAAAAGAGCAAGACATGAATTTGATTGGCTCTTACCGGGCGACATCGCCCGAAAGTTCAGAATTTTCAACTTTTCTGGGTCGCCGCCACGCCCATAAATCGGCCAATCGGTCAAGCACCGGAAGTCGCTCACTCTCATAGAGAATCAATGCATTTCCGGCAGCTCGTCGCCGAATCGCCCCCTGTTAGAATGCGGGGTAAGAGGGCTGCCGAAAACCACTGCTCCGGTGCCTTGCCGGTGCTTGTACGAAACATGAATGCTGAGGCAAGTCAGGTAATCGCAAAACTGATTGCCACAGCGTATCATTTTTCAAAAAACGCGCAGCCGTTCACTGTGTGCTCCAGTGCGATTGATCTTCAACAGAAGAACAGGATTGACCTGGGTACGCAGTACCACACCCGACATGGCTTGTCGAAGGCAAGTATCTATCTAATGTTACACTATTTGTCATTCTGTCAGTCAAACCTTGCACTCGCAGTTCATTTTCTATGGGTTTAGCATTTTGTGTTTTCCAGAAAAATATTTGTTAATGATCAAACTGTTATTTTACAACTGATGTTATGAATAGCTTATCATTCGACCACATCACAACCATGAAAAGGTAATGGGAAATTAACAACACCATAACATGGTACTCACATAAATTATTAAAACACTGTGTGAAATGTTTTAATTGCACATTGTCCCTGCCTTTAAAACAAACTATTTCAAATTAAATTTTATGTTGATATATTGAAGAGCCAACTCCTTGATGCAGTCATCAAAAGCATGAGGAGCCGTTTCAAGGACCTGGAGAATGACAAGATTCTTCAGGCGGCTGCAAGGTTGGTGGACCCGAGGGAGTGGCCCGCAGAGGAGGCAGACCTGCCCAGTTACGGAGCAGACCATCTCCGTGTCATCACAGACCACTTTGCTGACATACTGGATTGGGTGGGCTGTGACAGGGGTCAGGCAAGGCACCAGGAGTGGCCAAGTGCAAAAGTGGTGATCAAAGCGCTGCCCCAGGTCCAACAAAGCAAGGTATGGGCAGACTTTTTAACAGACCCTGAAAGGCTGCAGAGCTTCCCCAACCTGCTGATGGTGGTTGAGGTGATCCTCGTGCTCCCCCTATCCACCGCTGCCTGTGAGCGTGGCTTCAGTGCCATGAAGCGCATTAAAACGGATTGGCGGAGCAACCTTTCAGTTGAAATGCTGTGGAAACTACTATACATTAGCATTGAGGGGCCAGCAGTTGCCAATTTTGATGCTGAGTGTGTTGTACAAAGATGGCTGTCGGGTGTAATTAAGATTTGTATTTGTATGGTTTCATTAGGTTTTTAGATGCGAAGCATCTGCTATAGCCTGTACTTTCACTCACTCACTCACTCACACACGGTGTTACGTTCCACGTTTAAGCTCACTCACTTACTCACAGTTAACGAGTCCATCTCTGGGGAGAAGGAGGGGGGATGGGTCATACCATTTTCGATATGCAAGAATGTTTGTTGCTTCGCATCTATGACACACTGTCCTTGTTCTGTTTCATTTACTTAAATAAAGATTAAAAATGACAATTAACTTTAGTCTTTGTTGTTATTTGATAACCGCTAATAAATAAAACAATTTGTATAGGAGCAAGTAAAAATGGACTTTGGGCAAATAGATTTCTGACCCACTTGCCCAAACGGGCAAGTGAAAAAAAACCTTAACCTTGAACCCTGCTATAAGAGAGCTAGTGGCAATTGTAGAGGCATATCTTTCACTGAAGACAATTAGTGTCCTGTGGGCTCTTGGCACATAATAGGGAGGAGCTGCCACATCTAGGCTATAGGGCCTATAAATAAAGAGACATTTACATGGTATCTGAATTTCGCCAATAACTTTTTCATTTTAATTCCCAGTGCAAGATGTAATGTTGAGTGAAACTCGGAGCTGCAGGCAGTATTGGCCAGGGCCACTAGTTGAGTAATTTGAAATGGTTGCTGTTGCTGTCTAGAGCAATCTGACTGAGTCACCTGCAGCCAATCAGAGAATAGGTGGAATTTTGATTGATGTCCACAAAATAGAGCCAAAAATAATCAGTATTATCTCTTATTTCCCAAGATTTTGCATTGTATATGTAATAGTTACAAACTCCTAATAAATTAAGGACAACCTTAATGTCATCCTACTTCAGTAGCACCCTGCTTAAACACTACGGCAGACCTACCAACCTGTACGCATTTTGCGTACAAAGCACGCAATTCTTGGTCAAAATACGCATGTAGAAAACGTAATTTAAGAAAACGGGGCGCAATTATTTCCTCGCGCACCCCCCGTGCAGCTATTTTTCGCGTAGCACACCCCGGTCCGCGAAATAAATGATCTGGTCTCAGCTTTTTTCCGCGTAGCACCCCCCCCCCCCGTCGACAGAACATGGGGCGCCATTACATGCCTCGCACCGGGTGCTGGCAACCCACGCTACGCCACTGGTCGCCCCCAATGTTCAAACGAAACCTACGCCGCTGGTTGTACTCCAAAAAAATTCCCAAGGTTGACAGGTCTGCTATAGATGTGTCCGCTGTTTCTCTAATGTACACTATATGGCCAAAAGTCAGTGGACACCCCTACTAATTATTGAGTTCAGGGCTGTTTCTCAGGGTTTGGGATAGGCCCCTTAGTTCTAGTGAAGGGTGTTCTTAATGCTACAGGATACGAAGACATCTTAGCCAATTGGGCGCTTCCAATTTTGTGGCAACAGTTTGGGGAAGGCCCTTTGCTGTTCCAGCATGACTGCGCCCCTGTGCACAAAGCGAGGTCCATGAAGACATGGTTAGACGAGTTTGGTGTGGAGGAATTCAATTGGCCTGCACAGAGCCCTGACCTCAACCCCATTGAACATCTTTGGGAGGAATTAGAACGCTGATTGCGAGCCAGGCCTTCTCGTCCAACATCAGTGCCTGACCTCACCGATGCTTTTTTGGCTGAATGGGCACAAATACCCACAGAAACACTCCAAAATCTTGTGGAAAGCCTTTCCAGGAGAGTGGCAGCTGTCATAGCCACAAAGGGGGGTCCAACTCCATATTAATGCCCAGGGTTTTAGAATGGGATGTCCAACAAGCTCATATAGGTGTGATGGTTAGGTGAGCGGGGAGAGTGTGATCCTGGAGCTCACAGCCTTTTGGGGGAGGGGGTGGGTGTGCTTCAGTGGCTGCTGTGCAACCCCAGGGGGCACCGCTCTTCGTGGGCCGGTTCTGACTCACACATCGCTGCTCGATAGACATGGTGGCGACTCACACGTCCGTCGCCGTTCCCCATCGCGCCGGCTCCGCACTGTTTTTCTAAAAGTTATTCGAAAGTTCAGTTCTTTCCTTGTTTGGTTTCTGTGGCGATGGGACATGTTAGGACGCCTCACCGATTTCAGGCAGTTGCTTTACGCAATATCAGAAGAGTGTAAGAGCCTGTAGGGCTGGCAGTGTAGTATAATGGTTAGGAAGCTGGGCTTCTAACTCAGAGGTTGCAGGTTCAATTCCCCGGTGGGCCACTGCTGTTGTACCCTTGAGCAAGGTACTTAACCTGGATTGCTTCAGTAAAATATCCAGCGGTATAAATGGATTGTATGTAAAGAAATGTAAAACTGTGTAAGTCGCTCTGGATAAGAGCATCTGTTAAATGCCGAAAATGAAAATGTGTCCACTGACTTTTGGCCATATAGTGTATTTGTGTGATGTGAGTCTACTGTTTAAGCTATGCACCATTAGATAAATTGTGTGTGCGTGCATAGTATTGTTTCACTCTATAAATACTTTAGGCCATTCCATATATCAGACAACATTTTGGAGTTTTTAGACTTAGGTCTCAGATTCTCTTCATAATTTATTAACACATTCCTCAACCATTCATATGAACAAAACTTAACTTTGGTTATGGTATTCCTTGTGTGTTTTGAGATGTAAGGGTCCAAAATGGGCACCATTCTCAGGGAATAAAATAAATAAAATGTTGTACAAAAAGTTGTACAAAAAGTCCCCAAAATGTTGTACTATGAAAATGTATATTCTAATTGCATTAATAAAAATGAAAATGACAATACTATACTTGAAAATATGAAAAAATATGTTTATATCAGTTTTCGTAACACAAACCTAACCACCTCCTGTCTAACTCCTATCTGTGGGGACATTATTAACATTGACATTGTAAATATTCCATCTAAAATTCACAAAAGCAGTACACTGCTTTCCCCATAACATTAGCTACAATACTTCACACTAGGCTATAAAATATTTCATATTTGGCAATATTTATTTATATGTACAGTACACAGCATAAATGAGTACACCCCCTCTGAACATAAAGATATATTTCTATTTCTAAATGATCACCATTACAATTCATGGGAAGATGGCAAAATTGAAATGTATTAAACATATACTTAATAACAACATAGAAAGATATGTTATCAATATCTGTAAAATAAGTAAATTAGGCAACTTTGCTTAAATCAAGGGTTGCAAAAATGAGTACACCCTTGATTAAATTCAACAAATATGTAATATTCTAGTACTTAGTATGTCCTCTGTTACTTTTAAGTACTGCACTGACCTTTCTTGGCATCGAGTGTACAAGTTCACAACATATTGTCACGTCTATCCTGTTCCACTCCTGGAGGGAGACCTTGAGTGCCTTGATGTTTGATGGGGAGTGCTGCTCAACTTGTCTCTTCAAAATTCGCCACAGGTGCTCAATAGGGTTGAGGTTGGATGACATACTTGGCCACTGCAGCACTTTCACCTTGTTCTTCCTTCAGAATGCAGCAGTGGCCTTGGAAGAATGTTTAGGGTCATTGTCATGTTGAAAAAGTGCCCAACGACCCAGGGTGTGGAGAGAGGGTAGCATCTTCTCTTTCAAGATTTTGCAGTACATCTGCGAATTCATGATGCCATCAGTGAAGTACAATTCCCCCACACTTTCAGCACTCATACATCCCCATATAAGAACTTTACCACCGCCATACTTCACTGTGGGGATCATGCACTTCTCACTGTACTCCTCCCCCTTGCGATGCCATACATTTTGGATGCCATCAGATCCAAAAAGATTGACTCTGGTCTCATCAGACCAGAGTATGGATTCCCAAAAGTCTTCACCTTTGTCAATATGGGCCTTGGCAAAGGCTAAACGGGCTTTCTTGTGCTTTGGCTTCAGCAGTGGCTTCCTGCATGGATGATAACCATGCATTCCACTTCTATGCAGGGTGCGTCTTACTGTGTGAGATGAAACAGTCACTCCAGTTTGGCTTTCCACAGCTTTTGCCAGCTCTGAGGCACTTGCTTTGCGATTCTTCTGCACTTTTCTCAGCAAAAATCACTCATCACGAGGTGAAAGCTTACGGCAACGGCTTGAACGTTGCAGAGAGCTTGTCACAAGTCCATCCTTTTTGAATTCTGTATCACTTTTGCTACTGTTTTCTGACTTAATAATAGTGATTTGCTACTCCTCTTGTACCCTTGTCCTCTTTTGTGGAATGAAATAATTTTCTTTTTCAAGTCTCCAGACAATTCTCTCCCATGTGGTGCCATTGTTGTCAGCATTAAGTGTTTCATGCTTCAATGGGTTAAGTAACACTTTTAATTGTCAATCAATTACACCTGTTTGAGTGTGATGGGTCAATAGACTCACCTGCTGATCAATTGCCCTTAACTAGCACCAGAAAACATTTTATTAAGTTTTATTTTGTAACTTTCAGGAGGGTGTACTCATTTTTGCAACATGGCCTTTTATTATTTTGAAAAGAAAATCTTATTTTGTTTCAATTTGAATTTTGGAAGCTTTTGTTTAATTGGTAACTGATAAACCAGAGTTGCTGGAACATTACATCATATAGGAACCCCAAATATGTCTTATTTGTAAAGAGAGATGGATGATTTTGTTAGGTTTCAGTGGGGGTGTACTCATGTATGCTGTGTACTATATATATATATATACTGTATATATAAGAACATATATATACGTTCGGCCCATCTAGGCTCGTCATGTCCTAATCTGAAGAGTATCTAGTACTGCATCTAGCCTGGACTTGAATAGCCCAAGTGTTTCTGCCTCTACTGCCTCTAATGCTTTCTGAAATTCCAAGTATATTATATCATAAGCCTGGTTCAGGTCAAAACACTTTGTAGCCTCTTCGAAAAAGTCCAGGAGGTTTGTTAAGCATGACCTCCCTTTGAGAAAACCATGTTGGCTCTCCCTTAAAATACTATTATTTTACAAGAATGATTCCAACTTATCCCTAATAATACATTCCAGCATTTTACATGCGATGCAAGTTAAAATGACAGGCTTATAGTTCCCTGGGTCAGTACGGTCCCCCTTCTTATATATTGGAATTATACTACCCTGCTTCCAGTCTTCTGGTATTTCTCCAGTGATTATGGATTGCATAAAAATATCTGTCAACGGTTTATATATTATTTCCCCAAGTTCTTTGAGTACTCTGGTATTGGCATCTGGGCCTGCTGCCTTATTTGTCTTAAGTTTTTGTAGTACTTCTACGTCCCTTATCTCAAAGTCCTCCAAAACATTCTGTACCTTGTCTATACATTTAGGCATATTTATAACCTCTTCTCTAGTAAAGCTCTCAACAAAGTAACTGTTTTGTGTGTTAGCAATATCCTTATTATTATAAACCAAAGTCCCTTCCTTCTTAATGCACTTAACCTCATCCTTAACTTTCCTTTTTCTACTACAATATTGAAAAAACTTATTAGGATTACTTTTTGCATCTTGGAAAATTTTAATTTCAAACCGCCTTTTAGCTGATCTTATTTCCTTTTTAGCCTTAGCCCGCATATTACAATAATCTAACTTGTTTCTCTCGGAGTTATCCTTTTTATATACTCTGTACAGTAGCTTCTTTTGCTTCAAAATCTCTCGTAAAGATTTAGTCATCCACTGCGGAGTCTGTTTTTTCATCCTATTTTTCCTTACTTTTGGGATGAATTTACACTGTACATCTACAATAACCCTTTTAAATATAGTCAATTTTTCATTCACAGTTCTGCAATCTAGAAGTTTTACCCAATCTATATTACTTAAATTCTCTCTCATTTTATTAAAGTCAGCTCGTCTAAAATTAAAAATTCTAGAGTTAGAGGAGGCTGTCTTAACTTGCCAAAAAATATCAAAAATAACTGCACTGTGGTCACTTGCACCTAGTGGTTCTCCTACCTCTGTGCTGCAAATTCTATCAGAATTGTAACGTTGTTACATAAATACAGCAGATTACACAGAAATAGGACAATAATATATCGCTCAACAAACAAAATTAGCCTCAATGCTAGCTAGCCAAGTTGTTTTGATAAATATAATGGCAATGTGTTTGTGTAGCTTTCTACCTCTCATGTTAAAGTTAACCTGTTGATAATAAATGCTTTACTCTGGAAGAAAATGGCATTGTGTACGTAGCTAACATGAGCTAGCAATAGTTACTCAGCTAGTGCTAGCTAGCACTGACACTAATAAACTGCCAACACGTAGCTAGCTATATCAAAATATTTGATGACAACCGCTTGATCGGGTAGCAACAGTAACTAAGGGGGAGGAGGAAGCCATGAGGATTTGTCAACCAAATGTCTGCCATAGCCTACTTAGCTGGCCAGTTACATTCAGTCTGTACTAGTTTCTGGTGTTTAGGTCAGGTTGCATTTGCAGTTAACTTTGTATTTGTAATATGCTTTATTTCATGACTACTAGATTCTGAGTTTGTATTTTTGGATGAATTGTAGTTGGTGATGTGGGCTGCGATAGCACCATCACATTTTTACTAGGTGGTGCTGAATGACCAGTAGCACCGCCCATTTCGGCATCATTGTACCAAGATTTTTTACCCCTTAATATAGATATCAGGGTATTTTTTATTGTTTAATAGAGAAGTACATTCCCACAGTTTTGCCCACATTTATACTAAGACATGAAAGATCCAAGATAATCTGAAATGTTTGTCATTGCTGTAGTTCATTTCAATGTTGCTTATTCTGCAGTTTTAGTGTGTACATACAAATCTGTGCCATCTGCAAATATTTGGGTGTGAACTCCATGGTTAACTTGTGGGAGATTTAAATATAGACTAAACAGTAGTGGGTTCATAACAGATCATTGGCGTACCCCCATTATACATTTGCCAGATGATGAGAGCTTGTCATTGATTCTGACCCATTGACACCTAAATATGACCTCATCCACTTCATGGCATTGAATGAAAAATTAAATTGAGATTTTAGATTTTACAGAAGGACAATGCTTTTCACAGATTTAAGAAAATGGACCCACCACTCCTGCCCCCCCTTTATCAAGTTTATATTTAATCTCCAAAAGAAAACAACTTGCTGTCTCAGTGGACTGGTTTGCTCAAAAGCCAAATTGCATGGGGTAAAAGGGAAAATGGCTAGTATTTAAATGGGAAGTTAGTTGCTCAACAACTAACTTTTCTGCTATTTTTGAAATGATTCACAATATGCTAATTATAAATGGAAAAAGCTGTCCATGTATGGTCAAATAAAATGGAAGGGTAAAGACAAAACTAGACATTTGGTCCAGTTATGGTCAATGTTATGTTTTTTTGTAGAAGAGAAGCTGTGACTTTGGTCCATGTATTGTCTCATAAAATAACAAAAGTGACATTTATTTGCCATTTAGGCATTGTGTTTACTTATTTGCATGTGCATTAAGTCCATAATTATTTTCTATACCTTACAAGAAAAGCTTGGAGGAATCCTGCACTATTCCATGTATTTATTTAATAAAGATAGCTTTTTTGCCTAAATAAGTTACTGTATTGATTCACTGTACTGTATCATATGATATTGCTTCGTTCCAAATGTCCCACCATCGCCTAGGAATCATATCACCAACCATGTATCGTGATGTATATCGTATCGCTGCCAACCAAAGATTATCATAACAAAAATGTGCACCCAAAGATTTACACTACTTTACCAAATTTTATGTAATAATTAGTCGGCTATCGTTTAGAAGTATCCACTAATTACGTAAAAGGAAGCCTGCTAATGTGTCCAGTGTCCAGTTAGCAATACATTGATTAGCTATAGTATGTTCAAATGTATCCTATACATTTTCTTTATAAGCAGTCTCTTAGTTAACTGTGAAATGTGTAAAGATCTATCCTGTGTAGTGTAGCTAAATATTTTCATGTATTTATTGCTAAATGAATTTCTAAATGAAGTAGTCTGCTCACTGTGACTACACTGAACTGTTTAATGCTTTAATACAGTGCTGAGGTAGAGGGGGAGCTAAGGGAGAGGAGATAACACTCAAAATAGAGGTGTTAAATATCACTTGCAGTATCACCTGGTCAGGACAAATTATTTGACATTGAAATGTGGGGTGAGAGCAGTGGTGGAAGTGGTACATTTTGCAAGATTATGTATGTATTGAATATCAGGGAGTTTATATTCCCCATAATAAGCAGTTCTTCCATAACCTGTAACAACCCCTGTGTACTATGAAACCTCACAATGTTTTTTTCCCCACTTTTCCTCCAAGTGCTGTGTATGTATCAGCATTTTTAGTCAGTCTACCTCTGCTCACAGTGTAACCCCAGTCTCTACAGTGGTGTGGGTGTACAGTGCTGTAGCGTCACTGTATGCGCTGTTCCAACCCTCTATCTCCCCCCTCTCTCCTACCTCAGGGATCCCGCTGCTCTGTTTTCTGGTCCTGCTGCCCCTCAACATCCCCTGGTCTCAGATCAGCGTCACATGGCTGGGCGTGGTCCACTTCCTGGCCTGCCTGTCTCCACAGCTGGGCTCTGTGCTTTATCACCTCTTCATGAACCACGAGGGTGGAGAGCCTGTGTATCACACCTTGCTCACCCTCGACATGTGTGGAATCTGCATGATCAACACCCTGGGTAAGAAGAGGCTTTGCTGGGCCTGAGTATGGATGTATTTTGTATCTGTCCGTGTGTGTGAGATTTGTCCGTCAGATTAGACATTAACCAAGGTTCTAACTCACTGTGGTCAGTTAACCCCTGTGTCCTGGTCAAATTCCCCCAAAAATGGCTCTCCGCATCTGGCCACCTAATCAATTCCCCCTATGTCTTATTGGTTACACATTAATTTCCTTCCCACTTGATCCCCCAGGTCATCACTGCAAAAGAGTATTGAGTTTTTTCTTGACCTTTTCTTGACCTGGGTAAATACAGGTCAAATAAAATGAAATAAATTGACCATGAGCAAATATTAGCAAGGTGTTTTTACAGGTCAGATTGAATAAATCTGCAAAATGTATACTAAAAAAATATATATCCATGATGTTAAGTGCCAGCTCTCAAGTATTGCTGCTAAAGTATGCATATTTAGATTCAGTTATGCATTTAAAGCTACAGTATGTATAAATTATGACAAGGGTCATAATGAACTAATTTCGTCATTGATTGTAAAAGTATCACTACAGCTTTTCGCATTGGAATTGGACTAAATATAAAAATATGATGACAAGCCACTTTTGAGTATTGTGGAATCACAAATTTAACGAAGAATAAATACATTACACTTCCAAAATTCAAATGATTGTTAAATATGCTCCTGTCACAGCATGCACTACCAATCACTGCTGAATTGAGAATCACAAAATATCTAAACAAGATGGTGGTACAGCTAAATGCATATTCTTGGAATAACATTTACTTATCCCGAGATTAGATGAATTGATCATGAACATACTGGCCTCTCTGCAGACATGATAGTTAGAGCAGCAGATATTTATGATGCAATTAACATGTTGGATAATAACAAAGCCTGTGGTATGGATTGCATTACTGCAGAACATCTAAAATGTGCCAGCTTTAGGCTCAGCTCTTTGCTAGCCATGTGCTTTACTGGGTTGTTGGTTCATGGTGCTCTACCTAACTCTTTTATGTCTGTACTGTTAGTGCCTGTGCTTAAAGACAAGGCTGGTAAACTGAATAGTATAGACAATTATCGACCCATTGCACTAGCAAGTATCTTGTCTAAAGTACTGGAGAGAATCCTGTTAACAAAGCTAGAAATGTATATTCTTACTTCTGACAATCAGTTTGGTTTCAAAAGGAAACATGGTACTGATCTTTGTATTTATGCTCTTAAAGAGATTGTGTCTAAATACACAAGTCTGAATTCATCTGTTTTTTTATGTTTTATTGATGCATCCAAGGCATTTGATAGAATCAGCCATGAAAAACTGTTTATAAAATTGCTAGATAGAGGTGTCCCTACATTTTTAGTGAGAATTTTAGTGTTTTGGTATGCCCATCAAACGTTTCGGGTTAAATGGGACAATGTTGTATCAGCTCCATTCTATGTTAGTAATGGAGTTCGACAAGGAGGAATTTTATCTCCTTTCTTATTTAATATTTATATGGATGACTTATCAATGCAGTTAAATGGGTCAAAAACAGGCTGTTTTGTGGGCAATTCTATGGTCAATCATCTTATGTATGCAGATGACTTGGTCCTGCTCAGTCCATATAGTGCTGGGATGCAACAGTTGCTGAAGGTGTGCTCTCAGTATGGCATAGATTATGACATAAAGTATAATGCTAAGAAAAGCCACATAATGATAGTTAGAAGCAGTGGGGACAGGAAACTAACTTTTCCAACCTTTTATTTGTCTGACAGTCCTCTTGATGTGTGTGAGGAAATAAAATACCTAGGTCATGTCATATCTGATGACTGGATGGATGACAAAGACATTCATCGCCAGCGTTGTAAAATCTATTCTCAGGCTAATATGTTGTTAAGGAAGTTTTCTATGTGCTCTGACTATGTAAAGTGTTCCCTGTTCAGAACCTATATCACACCGTTGTACACTGCTCAATTGTGGTCTAACTACAAGAAAATGAGTATGCAGAGGCTTAAAGTAGCCTACAATGATGCAATGAGGTTGCTGCTCCGTGTCCCTAGGTGGCATAGTGCCAGTCAATTGTTTGTGTCCACTAGTGTGCCAACCTGTGAGGCACTCTTAAGACAGTTGATGTTTAGCTTTATGTGTCGGCTGGACAAGTCTGAGAATCAGATAATAGAAGCTCTTGTCAGTCCTATGAAAAGCTGTTACAGATTCACTTCCAAGCTGAGACGGCATTGGTGCAATAGTTTGTATATTTTTTAATATGCACAGTTTTTGTATGTTTCCTTTTGTTTTCTCCATTTTTTATACTTGTATGTTGTTATTTTTTATATGGACCGGTGTCTGCAATAAAGTTTATATATTAGCTAGCTCAACTATGTGTTAATAACTGGTCAGAATCATCTGTGGACTTAACTGTGGGCTTTCTGTGTGACGGTAAAGACAGTTCAGATTCAGTAACAACATTCTCTAAGCTTGTCCTCGCGTGAATTTTTTTTACACAAAAGCATGTTCGATCTGAAAGGGGCATTGACATAGTGGCATTGAAACATCCGGGTCTTACAGGGGATTCCTCCCAAGTGAAGATGGCAAAGTGAAGTGAGCAAATTAATGAAAAATTCTGTAATGGAATTTGGTCAGTGTATCCAGTTCTGAACTGAACGAAATGTGGGAACTGAAGGAACTGGTGACCTTGTTCGTGGACAAGTTACTTCTAAATTTGGCAGTGATAGGTCGGTTGCATCCGTGTCATTAAGTGTGTGGTGTCCCCAAGGGTTGGGCGACACTCACGGAACCTTGCAGGGGGCGTAGGCAAGTGCAAGAACACAGAGGAGGCAGTAATATAAGCAAAAATGGTAATTTATTAGTCTAACACGAATCTTGACAACACAAAACAAAGGGTGGGGTCTTCAGGGGAATACAAACAAAGTCCACAAATCCTTATCTCGTTTGTCAAAGTCCGTTCCGTTGTCCAAAATCCAGTTCCAAGTTCCGTAATCCAGTCCGTAGTCAAAACCAAAGCAATCCAATTTTCAAAGACAAACAAACACACTTTCCAACACTCTCTTTAAATCCTGGCTGGTCAACCGACTTCCACAGGTATTCTCTCTCTCTTCACACAACACAGTACTCCTTCCACCTCACGTTCCTACTCCTCTCCCAGTACAATGGGAATCAGCCCTTTAAATAGGCCTTTGAAATGGCTTTCAGCTGGTCGTTTAGTTCCATTGCTTGACTCGGTTCAGGTGTTACTGTGGCCTGCTGGGAAATGTAGTGTTTCCTGGCGCCCATGTGTTGTAGGCCAGGCAGCCATTTCCTAGTGCAGCCCATCGGGCTGCCACAAGTGCAACAATGAAAGTTCAAATAATTTGAAACTTGACGTGTCGCATGGCTATATGTTCAGCTCGTGCACTTCTGCACGTTTCACTCCACTGAAAACCATGAGCAGGTCACAATTGTGCTTTGAGTGTGAAGAATCAAATGAACAAATCGTTTCGTGGAGGTGATGCAGTTTACAGTGCATACATTTAATTCACCTGAAAGATTTGTTCAAAAAGAACTAATAATTTGTGAATGATCCATCACTAGAAAATATTTGCTGTAATACTGTATCCAAAGAAACACTTGAATGAGAATTCATCACCCCTGGATATGCAGGTCATGACATATTTCATATAGCATATCGTTTTTTTCTCTATTTATCAACACACTGAGAAGGCAGTTTGAAAAACACTATTTGTTTTAAATCCCTTAAATTGGTAGCCACAATGTTGCACAAAGTGCCGCGCCTAGGAGGGAAGGTTGGGCTTGTCCCTGCCTAATACTAGAGTGATCACGCACCTGCAGCCGGCCTATGCCAGCTATGCATGAAGTGTGCTCCTCCTATGGCTTGTGGACAATTATTGTTCCAATTATTTTGTCTATCCCCTGCGTGTGCGTGCGTGCGTGCGTGCGTGCGTGCGTGCGTGCGTGCGTGCGTGCGTGTGCGTGTGTGCGTGTATGTGTGTGTCTGTGTATATTTATATATATATATAAAACTTTGAAAGGGGCACTGTATATATATATATATATATATATATATATACACAGTGCCCCTTTTAAAGTCTACACCCCATCTCAAAAATGTATCCTTTTGTTGCCTTACAACCTGAAATTAAAACATTAAATCAGACATTTCCACACCTTTTATACGTTTTACTCTACAACTTACAAGTGAGAAAAAAAATTCTCAATTTCTGAACATAAAAAAATAATAATAATAATAACTTGGATTGATAAGTCTACACACCACTGAGTTAATACTTGGCAGAAGTACCCTTTGCATGAATTACAGCCATGAGTCTGTTTGGATATGCCTCCACCAGCTTTGCACACCTAGATTGCGCAATGTTTGCCCATTCTTCCTTACAGAACTGTTCAAGCTTAGTCAGATTGCGTGGGGTCCGTCGATGGACTGCGCTCTTCAAGTTATTCCACAGGTTTTCAATAGGATTTAGGTCAGGGCTCTGAGTAGGCCACACTTGCCTCTCGAACCATCCGTCTCACTACATGTGGGGGCAAGATAGACTTGCGTCCTCTATCTGGCAGGTTAGCCACTGTTCCAGTGGCCTTAAACTTCCTTATAATTGACACAACAGTGGAAAGCAGTATCTTAACTTTCCAGTTTTTTTAGGCATCTCATGATTTGTAGAGGTCAATAACCTTTTGTCTGATGCTTTCCGGGAGGTTTTTGCCTTTCAGCATGATGATGGCTGACCACAGTATTTCAAACGTGTGTTCCCTCCTTTTTATATCCTAGGGAAACAGGAAACCATTGCAGGCCACTGTTAGTTCCATAACCTTCCAATGAACTTCAAATAAGTTGTATAGTTATGAAGATTTGTTTTTGTTGGATTACATTTAAAAGAATAGTTAGGGGTATGAATAATTATGATCCAGATGTTTTCTGGGAAAGAATATTAATAATACAAAATTCTGTTTTTCTGAACAATTGTATTAGTAATGTATTAGTAATCCATCCATCCATCCATTGTCTAAGCCGCTTATTCCTGGTCAGGGTCGGGGGGTGCTGGAGCCTATCCCAGCATGCGTTCCGGGCGAGAGGCAGGAATACACCCTGGACAGGTCGCCAATCCATCACAGGGCACACACACCATTCACTCACACACTCATACCTACGGGCAATTTAGACTCTCCAATTAGCCTAACGTGCATGTCTTTGGACTGTGGGAGGAAACCGGAGTACCCGGAGGGAAACCCACGCGACACGGGGAGAACATGCAAACTCCGCACAGAAAGGCCCCCGGCCTGGATTCGAACCCGAGACCTTCTTGCTGTGAGGCGACAGTGCTATCCACTGCACCACCGTGCCGCCTGTATTAGTAATGACCAACAAATTAGTAATGACCAACAATGGTCAATTAGTCAATATGCAACTCATTGACCATTACTACTTCAACCAATAACATAATTTGTTAATTGTTGCCAATTGTATTAGGTGAAAATATTATTATAGACAAGGATGTGCACATAATGCGATTTTAGCCCATAGAGAATTTTCAAAAACTAGATAGAAGCCATATTGCTTTTCTGTGGGGACTAGCTTGCTTGCTACCTCATACTATCCAAAAGATTAATAGTATCACTTATACAGGTATATAATTTCTATATAAATGAATACATTGTCAAAAAAACTACAATTTTTACATCATGTGGATGGGAATCTATTGAAATGTATTCCAAATAAAATATACATTTTCAAAAAATACAGGCATGGTCATGATAGGCATCTTATTGTTTTGTTGCTCGGAAAACTAGCCTGACTACAAAGGCCATAAAACTGTGGACTACATTCCTATTCTGAAACCAATAACGTGTTAATGTAGCCAGCTAGAAAGCTTCACAGTGTTAGCAGTTCACTTACTACTGAAGTGCAGTTGGGTAGCTAGTGTTATATGCATTCATTAATGTAGTGAACAGAGTGGTTACCTAGCTGCTTTTAGTAAACTATCTAGCTAGCTAGCTACACTTCAAGTGATTCATTAATACCTAATGTTAGCTACCTTTCCAGTGACATAACTATACTGTTAGTTTGCTATAAATTATCTGAGACACACACACACCACCAATAGTGAGAGTAGGTGGGATATCTGCAAAAGCCTGTATTTCCCCTCCTCTAAAATTCCCTCTCGTAGTTTCAAACACAGAGGAAATGAAAAGTCAGCTTGTGCCAGAGGTTATTGGGGTTGATTGCAGCAGCAATCGACCCTTCGCTAAACCACGCCCCCCTTAGTTACTGTTGCTAAGTCCGTCAAGCTTTCGGAGCCAGCATGTCGCTCCCACTGTCGCTAACTGCACTCCCTGGATAAATATTGTCACATTTTTGGAAAATAGAAAAAGCGATTTCAGATAGAAGCAGACAGAAGGGTCTACAATATGCATTTGAAGGTTATATTCAAGATATCACACTGACTCAGCAACAAAATGACGTAAAAAAAATTAAGATAGAAGCGAAAGCCTACAGATCAGAGTAAAAGTGAACCACCGCATCAAAAAATATCAGCAGTGTGTCAGCCCAGTCCTCCACAAGATTTGGGTACTCGGGACTGGGCTTCCCATTGACAAAGTGCTGAAATAGTAATGAAAAAATAGTATTACATTTTGACATCAAGGTAACGTTACCCACAGGTTTTTTAGAGCTTGACTGTAACATCTTAACATTAGCAAGCTGGCTGGATCACGAATAACAAAGCTAACATTTAGTCTAACTTTACCAACGTTGCAACCCGGAGCTGTATATCCAGACCGTAGCCACGTTAGCTTAGCTGGCTAACACTTTTCAGGATTTGATTTTGGTTTTGTAAAGGAAAAAAAACGTATATCTCCTTCCAACCTCTCTGGGTAACGAGTGTCACTGTTACAAGTGCCCCAGGCACAACGTTTAACCATAATTAGCTAAAAATCCACAATATATGTTAGAAAACAATTCTACTTAGTTATTGCAATCTTTTGATCCAAGCAAATAAGTGCTGTTGCTTTAGTAAACTCCCACACAGGCTTTCTGATGGATTGTCTAGACATTAATTTTGTAACTTGACAGATCTGCAGGTAAACTGCTGGGTCCATCTGAATTTGTAATCCTGATCTTACAAATGAGTTCCAGTGCTGAACTAACAGCGTGTCTTTGGGTGGATTAACAGATAACTTTTTATTAGAAGTGAGAAGGATTTGGGCCTCCCGGGTGGTATAGCAGTAAGAATGTTCGACGCTGCTCACTACAACCTGGGTTTGATTCCACCTAGGCCGAGAGTGCCACTAGGGGGCGGCAATTGGCTGTCTGCCCCAGGGAGGGGGGAGGAAAGCCAATATGAGCTTGCTGCATATATGAGTGGTCCTGTGTGTTACGATGACCGTGGTAGGTGCCAGCTCGGAGGAGGCAGTACAGCGCCCACTACCGGTCTCAAGACTACGGCAGCGACCTCTCATATGAGGGTGGGGATAATTGACATGAAAAAGAGAGGGTATAATTGGCAACTAAAAATAGGGAGGAAAATTGGGAATAAAAGCATAAACAGAAAATAAAAAGTAAAAAAAGTGAGAAGGATATATGTATATATACATATTAGCCGATTCAAATCGAGTATTCATCCACACTGTGGTATGTATATATATATATATATATATATATATATATATATATATATATATATATATATATATACACACACTACCGGTCA
Organism: Aldrovandia affinis; assembly: GCA_029706075.1. NCBI lineage: Eukaryota > Metazoa > Chordata > Actinopteri > Notacanthiformes > Halosauridae > Aldrovandia > Aldrovandia affinis. The sequence continues at coordinate 3,829,208 of JAINUG010000063.1, read as the reverse complement.
AAAGCTTTAGAACACCCCATTTTCCAGTTCTTACAGAAATGTAAGTCCATTGAATAACCTGAAAAGGTAAGCGATAAACTGCCAGAGGTAAAAAAAAAATTAAAAAAAGTTTAGGTTACCAAAAACTGAAAAATTATGTAAATTTCAGAGTTATAAAAAAAGGCACTTTTCAGGGAACAAGTAATACTTTTTGCTATGTATCCCAGCATCCTGTTGACTTTTTTCACTGCTGTAGCACACTGCTTTGATGCAGATAGGCTTTGATCAACTACAATTCTTAAGTCTTTTTCAAATTGAACACCTACTAACTTTTCTCCTCCCAACAAATACTCCTGTCTAATATTTTTATTTCCCACATGCATAACTTTGCATTTAGCTAAATTTAGCAGTCATCTGCCGTGTATCTGCCCATTTTTGGATTTTGTTTAAATCAACTTGGAATACTTTAGTCGATTCCAAACTGTTTGCCAAACCCCCAAGTTTGGTATCATCTGCAAATTTAACTATTTTGCTACTAACGTCCATATCAAGATCATTTATGTAAGCAGAGGTCCCAGCACCGATCCCTGCGGGACACCGCTGCCCACAGCACTGAGGTCAGATATGGCCCCACCTACTGTTACTCCTTGTATTTGCCCTTGCAGCCAATTATGAACCCACTCTGAAACTACTCCTGCAATTCCTACTGAATTCATTTTAGCAATGAGCCTCTCATGTGGTACCTTGTCAGATGCTTTCTGAAAGTCCAAATATTTAATATCATAAGCCTGGTTCAGGTCAACACACTTTGTAGCCTCTTCAAAAAAGTCCAGAAGGTTAGTTAGGCATGACCTCCCTTTGAGAAAACCATGTTGGCTCTCCCTTAAAATACTATTATTTTTCAAGAATGATTCCAACTTATCCCTAATAATACATTCCAGCATTTTACATGCAATGTAGTTTGTAGTACTTCTACATCCCTTATCTCAAAGTCCTCCAAAACATTCTGTACCTTGGCTATACATTTAGGCATATTTATAACCTCTTCTCTAGTAAAGCTCTCAACAAAGTAACTGTTTAGTCTGTTAGCAATATCCTTATTATTATAAACCAAAGTTCCTTCCTTATTGTTAATGCACTTAACCTCATCCATAACTTTCCTTTTTCTACTACAATATTGAAAAAACTTCTGAGGATTACTTTTTGCTTCTTGGGAAATTTTATTTTCAAACCGCCTTTTAGCTGATCTTATTTCCTTTTTAGCCTTAGCCCGCATATTACAATCATCTAACTTGTTTCTCTCTGAGTTATCCTTTTTATGTACTCTGTACAGTCGCTTCTTTTTCCTCAAAATCTCCCGTAAAGATTTAGTCATCCTATTTTTCTTAATATAGTCAATTTTTCATTCACAGTTCTGCAATCTAGAAGTTTTACCCAATCTATATTACTTAAATTCTCTCTCATTTTATTAAAGTCAGCTGGTCTAAAATAAAAAATTCTAGAGTTAGAGGAGGCTGTCTTAACTTGCCAAAAAATATCAAAAATAACTGCACTGTGGTCACTTGCCCCTAGTGGTTCTCCTACCTCTGTGCTGCAAATTCTATCAGGATTGTTGCACAAAACCAGATCCAGTATTGATTTCCCTCTCGTAGGCTGAGACTGTACCAAAAAGCAGTCATTGACCATATCTAAAAACTCCTCTTCACATTTGCCCTGACCTGTCACTATCTCCCAATTAATAGAGGGGTAATTGAAGTCGCCCATTATTATTGTCTCTCCTTCAGCACAGGTTTGTTTTATGTTACCAAAGAGCATACTATTTATGTTACTGTCTGAAGCTGGATTTCTATAGCATATAGATTTCCATAGCATACTCCTATATTAAGGAGTTATTATATATTATATTCTCATGATCTCCCAGTAATCTAATCCAGATGTCCTCACAAGAAACAAATGAGTTAATACCTGGAATTTCCTGCACATTAAGATTGTCTTTCGCATAAAGGGCCACTCCCCCTCTTTTATTAGTTCTATCCTTCCTAAACAATTTGTACCCCTCTACATTATATCCATCCTCATCCGCTGCACCAAGCCATGTTTCAGTAATCCCAACAATGTCGTAATCCCCATTCAACATGACAGCCTCCAGTTCCAATTTTTTTTATGCTTCTCGCATTTAAACACATGAACTACAGAGCCTTACTCACACATATGCTGGCCCAATGCAGCTGTACCCCTCCAGTTCAAGTGTAGCCCGTCCCACTTGTACAGGTCACCCCTGTTCCAAAAGGAGTCCCAGTGCCCCATAAACCTGTACCCCTCTTTCCTGCACCAGGTTTGTAGCCACGTGTTAAATCTCCATACAAAATTCTGCTTGCCTTTGCAAGCATGTGGTACTGGCAGAATTCCAGAGAAGACCACCGTGAAGGTTCTGCCCCTTAACTTTCATCCTAATTATAGAAATTTGTCCTGCATAACCTCAAACCTATCCTTACCTATGTCATTGGTTCCAACATGGACCATAACCACTGGATCCACCCCTGCTCTGGCCAGGAGCTTTTCTGTGTGTTCCAGCAGTCTCCAACCTGAGCACCAGGCAGGCAACATGCCATGCGAGACTCCTTTTCCCGCGAAAATCATACCTCTAATGATAGAATCCCCCACTACAATTAACTCCCTTTTCCTGGGTGGCATGGCCACCAGGGTGCTGTGGGGCTCATCAGTCCTCCCACTCACAGAGGGCTGGGCCAGATCCTCTTCCTGCAAGGGCTGGAATTGGTTGGACACCACAATCTCTGGAGATGCCGCCCCTTTCTATGCTGGCGCCCTACCGTCACCCAACTCTCTCTCCCTACCTGCTCTAGAGGCTCCCCCCTACCCAGCTTCAGTGTGCAGGCTAACTCCCTAAATGGTGTACTGATTTGTTCCTGGAACTCGACAAATTCTCCAGGGGAGTCGAGACTAGCAAGTTGGGCTTCGAGATCAAGAATCTTGCTCTCGAGATGCTTCACAAGCTGGCAACAGTCGCAGACGAAACCCTCCTGGAAGTCTCCTTCCAGAAACGCAATCATCCTGCAACACTCGCACTGCACTGCCAATGGCCACATTTGTACCCGTAAATATGTATAATGCTCTCCCTGCACTGAACGAATTACTGCCAAAACAGAGACACCAAGTCGATAAAAATACTATACACCGAGGTGGTTCCGAACAGTCAGGTGCAGAAATTTCTAAATGGAAACAACACCTCTCTTAAAACGAATTAGAAAACTTTCGGTCCGGTTGTCTGTAGCAAGGGAGCTAGTAGCAGCCAACCGAAATGGCTATACGCTCAACGCTTGAAATTTAACAATTAAATTTAAGCCAACAAAAGCTAGTTAGCTATAGTATATTTCCCTGCTCTTGGATTTGCTCCTGAGAGGGCGAAAAACCACAAAAATCCTTGCGTCAGCTGGGTGTAATGCCGAATCTGTAACTTTTTAACAAGCTTTCCAAAGCTAGACGGGGAAAAAATTGAAAATTCCCTCTCTGTCCCCTAACGGCAACAAACGTTTACCTTAAGAGCAAATCTTTTTATCCTTTTACCCTTTCTGATGACAAAACGCAGAACCCTAAGCAACAATACAAAACACAATCCTAATAATATCACGACAGCAACAAACAATCTGCTCAAACTCTCCGCACGTACGACACAGCAATCCCGTCAGGCAAAGCGATTTTTTTGTAATGATTGGCATCGATCTTGCCTTGGATGAGTTCACCCAAACCATGCTAGGAAAATGTGCCTCACTCCATTACAAAACGGCCAGAACCCTTCACTGTTAGAACAGTTGTTGTGTAATTTACATTTTCTACATTAGATATGAAGTGGGCAATAATTTGACATGAACTTGAATGGGCAACTTCAGAATAGACAGCAGGTGGCATCAATAAGGTGGACACTCATGATTACTGTGTTGTGGAATTATTAATGAAATACAAATTGTTTTAATAAAGCCTGTTTTGTGGTTATCTATAAGAAATAAAAGTTAGTGGGTGATACAGGGTGGACTGATTACCTGATTACCTTGATTGCTGTGATACCATGGCCTAATTTGTTTGACTGTGAATGTGTTCAACACTTCAGTTGTCCATGCCTGGAACAGCTTGTCAGGTCAGCTAGTTGAGGTAGGAACACTGGGGTGATCAAGTCCAGGCTTGATGCAGTACTGGATAATCTTTCGACTAGGAAATTATGAGCTTAGATGGCTGAATGGTCTGTTCTTCTGATTGGTTGACTTTGTGCAGATTTGTCTGTTTTCTTGCTTCAGACTTGCGGTCTGGCCCGGTTTCCTCCAGCATCTTTACGAGCTTGTATTATTTCTGGGTGTTCGGATTTCTGGGCTAATGTCTCCAGTCTGCTCCTGCGAGAGGGTGTTGCTGTGTGCTTTCTCTAGGTCAGTAGGAGCACTGAAGTAAAAGGAACCCTGAGCTGAATCCATAAAAGCCTAGCTGCGTTTATTTCAACCCAAGAGTAGCTGAGAGCATCTATGAGTGGCCAGTTGAGTGATTGTCATGGTGAAGCTGTTCATATTTCATGTATCTGTGCTGTCTATATCACACTATGACTTCCTCTGACATGCACAGAAAAAAATATATAGTCTGTCTTCTCCCATTTTCTGTTGAACACATTGAGGCTGGTCTGTTTCCCTCTCTACAGATGTACGCCATATTTCTCTTTATATTTCTTGCTTGCTCAACATGACAGAATCAGAAACCTTTCTCAGTCTGTTTGTCCCTGTCTCTGTTTTTCTCTCGATCATGTTCTCTGAGATCTATGAAGCCCAGTGTAACCGAAATGAGCCATTACCATTGTAAAGGTCAGTTCAGATCAAACATTCTCAGCCAAAAAGGTAGTTGTAGAACATTTCCAATACAAACTTTGTTCAATATGAACTACCAAGTTTTATAACGTCTGCTGACGGTCGCTGTAGTCTGAGTCTCTGGTGCATAATTGGCTTTATCATTGCCAGGGTTTTCGGGGATTTCAGTCGGCGTGACATCCATGTCTCATTGCGCACCAGTGATCCCCCTCATCAATCCGGCACCCACAGTCTTCCTGCACAAGCTACACATGAAGTGTCCTCCTCCGACTCAGTGTCTGTGTGAGCTTAACTGGTGAACTGCGTAGTGAAAAGAAACAGCAGCACAGAGCATGTGCTCATCTGTGCCCTCCTGAATTGAATCAGCGTTGGTTGAGTGGATTCATCTCATCTTTAACTCTGGCCTCAAAGATTTGACTGCCAGTCTCGTCTTGTCTGCTCTTACAGTTTTAATCTGTATTTAATCCATTTGGAACTACGGGGTCTCATTCCCCCTCTCTCTCTCTCTCTCTCTCTCTCCCCATGTGCAGGAGCATTGCCTATCGTGTACAGCACCCTGCTCTGCTACCCCTTCACCCGCAGCGTGGCCCTCCTGGTCTACATCCTCCTCTCTAGCTATGCCATCTACTGCGCCATCACTGCCCGCAACAACGTGCGCCGACTGCGATCCTTCGCCTGGCAGGCGCTCTTCCGCTTCTCCTTCTTCCTGCTGCGCTGGGCCGGGGTGGGCGGGGGAAGCCCCACCTCACTGCGCCACTTCCTCACCATGGACACGCTGGCCCTGCTGGGGGGCATCATCAACATCACCCGCATCCCCGAGCGCTTCCGCCCGGGACTTTTTGACTACTGGTGTAACAGTCACCAGATCATGCACGTACTGGTGGTGGGCTCCATCCTGTACTTGCACTGGGGCGTGCTGGACGACCTGTTGTGGATCAACAGCTACCACTGTCCTCTGGACTGACACCCAGATGCAGGGGCAACAGGTTTTTAGGACCATGGAGTAGGGGGGGGTTGTTGGGTGTGGGGTGTGGGGTGTGGGGTGTGGGGTGGGGGGAAGACACACATCTGACTGTATGCAATGGAGAATGTTTGGAGGTGTGGTTGTGTGCTTTTTACATGAAGAGATACAAGGAGTTGTAGATGAAGTGCTTTACATACATCTAGGTGTAGATGCAGGCATTGACACGCAGATTTTAACTAATAAACACTCGCATACAAAGTTAGGCCATACATATCCGTACCTAAAATTACAGTTGTATAGACAAACACTGACAGGAACTGACAACTGGCATATGGTTGACAAGTGCAAACTCAACTAGACCTCCATATAAAATGCACACACAGGCAAGTCTCTGTAATTATTAACACTACAGTTACACCAGCATTGGCAACCTCAATTACAGTTACACAAACAATTCCTCAGTTACTGACATATGGAATAATAGCCACATAAGCAATAGGAATATTATTATTAGGCTTGTTATTGCTGACTTCAGAATGCAGAGGCACTCATATGCTCATCATGTGACGATGGGAATGTCAAACATTACTGTGATATAAATTGACTGTAATCTACCAATTAGTTTTCCCCACTATGACTGATCACAGCCACAAATAATAACATACACTGATAAAGAAGACTCTCCTGGATGCCATACTATCGCAGTCTATGCAGCATAGGTGACGAATACATCATGGTTATACACTAGGTCACAGGTGTCAAACTCATTCCATCGAGGGACGAGTGTATGCAGGTTTTTGTTACAACCAATGCACTACGCCAGGTGATTTCACTAATTAGCCCACTTCGACCAAGGGAGGGACCTAATTGAAATCACCTGGAGTAGTGCATTGGTTGCAACAAAAACATGCATACACTCGGCCCTCGATGGAATGAGTTTGACACCCCTGCGACTAGGTGATGCACACATGGATACATCATGAAATTTACTGGAACTACTTGAGTAGCATCTAAGAATGGTTCTTATTGCTTTTTCTTTGTGGGCAGCAGTGTATGGGAAGTTAAAGGGTTGAGTGCTTGGCTCATGAATTTGCTGGTTTGAAGTTTACGTTTAGAACATTGTCTTCACTGTCCCACTGTTACAAGAAGCAAGGTGGTGTCAAGGTACGCAGCATGCAGTGTGTGTGCGTGTGTGTCTGTGTGTTTTAACAAGACTACAATGTAGTTCAGCGAAAAGGTTTTTAAGTGTGCCATTTTATACAGTGCCCGTACATTGTGCTTTTTGAGCAAAGCACAGTATTTTAAATTTATTGACTGCTATAATCTAATGGTAGTATTGTTTCCAATATGCCAAGTTATGTCTCATTCATTTTAATATTTCAATTCGCTTTATTACAGCTAGAGGGCATCAGCATTGCTCCACTGTTTACTTATCTCATGGTTATAGTAATGCCATTGTGCTCCTATCATAAGTGGGTTATACAGGGTAAGTGGCAAACAGGCTGATTCTGCTTTTCACAAAAGCTTTCTTTAGGAGAAAAAGAGTGAGCCTATTGGACAAGCGTTCCAGAGATTTAGCAGTTTTACCTTAAGATTGCCATATTTTTAATCCTGATAGTTCACACATTTTACCATACCACCTGGGCTGTAGACCAGATCCGCATATAATCAACATCATTCGCCACAGTTTTCCTGCTGTGGTCTCTCCAAAACAGGAATAACAGAAGCACAAGAATAATGCTGTCTTCCTCTAAAAGCTAAGCAAGCAATCACACAAATTAGGCCAGCAATCTTGTGCCTTTATTTTACATGCAAACACAGTTGGCGGTTGTAGGACATACCAGAAGAGTACTGCTGTAAAGATGTTCCTGGGTCAGAAACATCAGTTTATAAGCAAATAGCCATGTTGGCTTGCTTTAGAGCAGCACACATACATTTCAGGTGGGTCAGTGTAAGCTTGATGTAATATATGACAATGTGGGGTGTGACTTTCACAGATTAGTCCATTGTGATGACCTGCAGTTCATTCAGGTAGAAATTCATACTAACAATTTTTCTCGGTCGGAAAATATCTTGTCAGTTCAACAGAATCTGTGGCTCAGTTGGTAGGTTGTGGGTTCGACTCCCGCTGGGACCACATATACTGAAAAATGTATGCATTCAGTACTGTAAGTCGCTTTGGATAAAAGCGTCTGCTAAATGGCATATATTATTATTATTATATTAGAATCTGGTTTTTGTTTTCTTTATCTCATACAAAATGACCAGAGTAATTAAACCAGTAAAGACCAGTATTGCCATATGACAAATACAGGTCCGTTGAATGTGAGCTGGTCTTCACTGTTCATTTAAATTACAATTACAAAACATTTTGCCACAGTATTACAATTGCTCGGTTTAGAATTATTACTGTCAGAGAGCACTACATTAGTATTGTATTTACTTGAATTGCAACTCCAAACATAGTTTACAGACATGAAAGGGAAGCCTACAGTGCAATGTTGGAGAGTTGTTCAATGTTAAGCTGCCAAATTATCTCTTAAAGGCTTAATGGGACAGCTCCTCTTAACTGGACTACAATTTTGTAGCCTATACCACAATGCACTGCATGAATTAATCAGCACGACAGAGTACTGTAAACTGGAATATTTTGTATTGTACGACAGCAATACAGTACTAAAGCATCTTTCAATCAGTACTCCCACTGACAGCAAATTACCAAGCACAAAAACCCGCTTCCCCCAACTTTTAAATCAGAGCAGTTTGAAGCAATGTTATTCGATTATGCAGGTAATCTGTGTCATCTAATTGTTTTCCTTTGATAAATCAGATTTTTGAGGAATAAATAATTCTGTAAATATTTGCAGAGAAGAAAGATTTACCAAAACCAGACAAAGGAATAAAGAACAAAAAATTGACTTAATGGGTATCACCTCAAAGCAAAACTCCCAACAATCGAATTTCCAGCTTCCTCTGTTTTAAAAGGCACTGTCATGTTCGTTGATGATCTTTGCACTGGCAATTTAGCTCATTCTGTAAAACAGTGTAATGTTTACTTTTTTTGTTCTGTTTTTGAAAAATGTGTTTTATTTATTTATATTGTTTATTTCTTGGAAAAGGTATATTTAAAGGCTGAGTCCACTTTTTTATTTATTTTCTATTTATTTGATTTGTGTTGAAGAACCAAATTCAGGTTGTCCACATGATCAAATGAAGGTGCAGTCAGACCCAGCTCACCTCAGGAGTGGTGAATCTCATGTGTCTCCTGTGTGAAACCGCTGCATGCTTGTAGCAGAGATGCACAGAAGCACCCTCACACCGGCTCACATTTGCCAAATGAATGCCCGAGGGCCTCAGGTGCAGCACACAACACTCTAGCTATCCAATTATTGACCACTAATTTGAAATATAATCAAGTGATTGCCCCTGTTTCTCAACTGGAGAGGATCTGTATCTTTAATCTCCTACAGTTCTTTTATTCGTTCACATCAGCCTTCTAAATATTTGGTAAATTAAAGTATTTCCATTGTAGACACTTTTGTGCAATATATCATATTAATGTCATGTCATATTGGTACCTCTAATAGTGCAAACAGTCTACATTTTCTGTAGTCTAATACTACTGCACTATAATGTGTAACATTAATAACAGTCTCAATATGATAACTTTCCATGCTTTCATAGGAATGCTAATGATTCATTTGAGAAAAAGAACAAGACATGCATATCAGAAACTTAACATTGTGCACTGAACAGGCTGGCACCATACAGAAAGACCATTAGAATAGGGTAATGAGGGAATGAACAGATGCAATACAACTATATCTAATAAACTGTACTGTTTATTTTTAAAAGGGCTTTGGATCAAAGTGAATAACAATAATTAAAATTATTTTAACTCCATATAAATAATGTAAAGACGTATGTATCTAACTGTATATATACATACAAATTGTGTATAGTGGTTTTTTTACACTTACGTTGGATTGAACTATGACTTCATTATATTCTGAATGTGTTATTTTCTTTAGAAAAAAGGGGTAGCAGAAATAAAAAATAATGAATTATTTAACATGCTCAACAGTACCCTCTTCCAGGGTGAAGTGGTAATGCTCTGTGTGGATCTTTCATTGAGAAACATTCTGTTCCATTATCTATATCAGGAGTTCCCAAACTGCAGAGCAGGTACCACTAGTGCTACTTGAACTTTCGTTGAGTGATACTTGAAGACTTGACTTATTTGAATAGGATTATTTTATATTTCATTTCCCCAAACTCTGAACAGTTGTTATGTACCACTCAGTCAAACATCAATGAATAACTCATCCCTAATTTAGACTCTTAAGACCCATTTTAAATATATATATTTTTTAAAAGGCTCTTAATATTATTGATAATAATGTCACTTGTTCACAAATGTTGGATGTACTTATGATACAAGGAACATAAAATGTTTTTGTGTGCGCTGTAGAAGTTTGGGAACCCCTGGTTCATGATGTAAAAGTGGACAGCCTAAAGATAGGCTATGGAACTGCAGATTGGTAATCTCCATAGTTTTGTTTTTTATTAAGGATGTTTGAGACATTTGCTTGCTAATGTCTGCCCATATAAAGTATATATAAATTGGTCCTGGCGAGAAATATTCACACACTTTATCTGGAAAAAATGGCATGGAGTTGTGGAATGAGTCTTGCACATGGAACTGTATCTGTACATTTTTTTCAACAATATTGTGAATTGCTTCAGCCGTAAAGACTGGGAAGTTTGATTGGTACTCATGAATCTTGGCCTGACAAATGAAGAGGTTGTGAATATCTCTGATTACAACTTAATATCTATGCATAATCAGATGTACACAGAGATAGATATATCTGCTGAAGTCATTTGTTAAAAAAAAAAAAAAAAAAGGCAGTTTGCTCTTGACAGTGGAGTGCACACCAAGGGACTGTGCTGGGTGTTCATCCTGGGGGATATCACTTCTCAGGTTGCGAAAATAGTCGCTCCATTGTAAAGGCTTTGGTTTCATTTCTGAAAACTGGTTTAGGGAGACGAGGGGGATACTGATTCTGTCTATCCTGTCAAATAAGTTTGCTTGCCAAAGTGCACATTCCTATAACAACCAAGGGAACAACATAGAAATCAAACACAGAAGAAGTTCCACCAACAAACCATTTTTTCAGAACTGTAACCAGTCTGAGAGTCATTGTCAGTCTCTGTAAATTCTACTGTTAATGACATCACTAATTTAAACAATGTACAAAATATCATTAACAGAATGAAAAATGTTTTTTTTAGTATGCAGGTGCCGGATAGCCTGTTTATGTTTATTTTAAAATACGTATTATTACTACTGTTAATCTGAGGATGACGAGTACTAATAATGATACTGATTAACCTGTACAGACAGCGAGACTGCTATTCCCATTTGGGGTGGGTTGTCCTGAGGGTCTGTCTGTCTCTTCCTGTCTTCATGTTTCCCAGTTTGTTCAGTCTCTTGTTCTCTGTGCGTCTGTGTCTTACAGGGCCACCACTGGAAACCCATCTCTTATTGTGAGGTGTTTTTATGCCCACCTTGTGGATGTGTGTGTGTACTGACAACAACTGCAGCAGCTTGTTCCCCATGGCTGTGGCTGTGGTTGTGTGACTGAGTGGCATAGCGCAATGAGGTGCATTGCCCCACACACAGATAGCAGCTGGAACAGAGGAGGCCACCTCACTGCAGCACCAAACTATGTACAATGTCTACAGGGTTATATTGGCCAGTTAATACTTTACCACAACCCTGTATGCACATGACTGAGCGTTACATTTTCGTTGTCATATATGTGTATGTATGTCCCTTGGCTCTGTCCATTTGTGTTGTGTATGTTGTCAAGTTAGTCCTCATTTGTGAAAGCACGATTTTGTCTTTGTCGCCCACAAACAATTGTATTTGTATTTTATTTGTATTCTGTTTGCATTTCTTTGTCTCATCATTGTACATTTCTGTCCTCCATTCTTAAACGTTTCACAGACAGACCCTCACATTCTCAGTCTCCTTGAACGATTGTGCAATAAACTGAGGTCTATATTTTTAACCCTGCAGTGTCAGCCCATTATTCATATACTGTGCTCATTTGAGGGGGTTTGCGTGTGTGTGCATGCGTGCATGTGTGTGTGAAAGCTTGGTGTGCCTAGGTTTTGATACTGTAAATAATAAATGAGTCAAAGGCATCTGCCAAAAAAATATATAAACCTGTAGTTGGACGGAGTCTCCAAGGATAAGAATACATACTGGATTCATGTAATAATAGCATTAGGTTGTGAGTCTGATGGGACTATACCCATGCATATCTGTAAGTGCCCACTGGGTACTAATTTAGCTGATATTCCTAGTCCTGAAGTGTTTTTTTTCATCTGCCTATGAATCTACTGTATATAAAATCAGGTGAGTAAATTATTTGTTTTCTACATGGCCATGCTGTGTGATGGATTACACATATATTCATTTACTATTATAAATATTTTGTAGCTGAATGTAGTAACTTGACCATGGTGTACTGTCTACATTGCTTACACTGTATAATAGATGTGGAGAGAGAATTCACTTAAGGCTGGTATAACTTATTGGTTTTGAGCATAGCATAGTTTTTTTAGTTGTTTATTTCAGATTATTCTTTTTTTATATTTTCTGATTTGCATTTTTCTCCCAAATTAGTAGCCAATTGTACCCTCTTTCTACATTTACATTTTAAGCATTTAGCAGACACTCTTATCCAGAGCGACTTACAAGATGTGCATTAATCCATGGTGGGAACAATCATAGTTTGCGCAAGAGATCAGTGCAGTAATACAGCGATAGACATCATTGCAGGCAGCTGCGTACCATGCCTGTAACACTGGGAAGGAAAAGGTTAGTATTTTTTATTTTATTCGTTTTTTGTTTTTTTTATGAGGAGTAAGCAGGGATACATAGTGTTGAGCAAGTAGGTAGTGGTGATGACAATTAGCTAGATGTACAGAATAAAAATTAAAAAAATAATATTGTAGCCTAAAGACTATTGGTCACAACTAAATAAATACTTCCCTTGCCTCGGTCAATGATTAAATATGTTGGTATCAACCGTATCCAGTAGTCAAGAATGACCAAGGTCATGAGACCTAGCCCCTCGAAAAAAAAGAAATATTTTATGTAATCAGTCTGCCCTTGTAGCAATTTCACTATAAGAGTAGTAGACTGTCATGATTTTATGAATGGCCACTGAAAATGTACACTAACATGTAGCTAGCTTTGTGCCTATCAGCCAGTGGTGATTTTATACCCTTTTCAGCCCCCCTGAAAATGTTTAGTCATTCTTTTCTAAAAAACATATTTACTTAATATTGTAGTGGTGAACGCCAGGGTCGAGAGAGTTTGCTTTTCCATTATAGATTATTTAATTTTTTTATTTGTTTATTATTATTATTAGTTTTTGGTTTCTGATTTTATCCCATTTTATCCCACTTTAGGAGCCAATTAGACCTGCTATTTTGATGTCAATCCCCCCCTAGTATTGTGAGTTCGCTGCCGTAGTCCTGCGACCGGTAGTGACGAAGGCAAAGTAACGTCTCCTCCGAGACGGCACTCACCAGGCCGTCGACCGTAACCCGGTACTACAGGGCCACTCTTATGCGCGGCGAACGTCCTGTTGGCTTCCCTCCCCCTCCCTGGGGTGGACAGCCAATCTTTTATTGGTTTTTTAAATTTCTGTTCAATTTTCCCAAAACAAGCGGCCGACTCCCCCCTCTGGGTGTTCCGGACCAGTGTGGCCAGACCCTGTGCCAAAATAATAATAATAAGCTTTATTTATATAGCACCTTTCATACATTGAAATGCAGCGCAAAGTGCTTCACAGACAAAGTAAAACAAGATATAAAACAAGAGTGTTAAGAGTAAGCCAATAAAACAATAAAACATCAATGAAAGCAATGCATGTTAAGGGAAATAAAATAATGAATTAAAACAACAAAACAATAAAACGGGACACTTCCCCTCCCCGATTCATCAATTAACTGATAGAAAAAAAGACATTTAAAGGCATAAAAGGTCATTTAAAAACAGCATATGGGATTCCATGTGAAGCACGCATATCATAAGATGTGGTGCTAGAAAAAAAGCTAGGTTAAAGAGATATGTTTTTAAGTGCCGTTTAAAGATGTCAACAGAGCCTGCCTCTCTAATATCTTTGGGTAGACTGTTCCACAATTTGGGAGCATAGCTTAAGAAAGCTGCATCTCCAATTTTCTTTTGGGTGGGGTTTAGAGTATCTAGAAAACCAGCAGTAGAGGATCTAAGGGCTCGTGAAGGAACATAAAACGACAGGGAATCTGTGATATAGGCCGGTCCTAAGCCATTTAGAGCTTTGTACACAAGTAGAAGGACTTTAAAATCAATTCTCGTAGATACAGGGAGCCAGTGCAGTGTAGCTAAGACTGGAGTGATGTGTTCTCTCTGTTCCTTGGCAATGTTTCTGAGGTGAAAGAATGCCACCTTGGTCACTTTCTTTATATGGGACGTAAAACTTAGATCAGAGTCTAAAATAACACCCAGACTTGTTACTTCTGGTTTGATCCAAGGAGTCAGATTGCCAAGTCTTTTAAGCAGCTCAATAATTGTTGTTAAATCTGGGATCCCTCTGCCCCCTTTCTCCTCCTCCTTCATCAGGGTTGTCCTCCCCAGCCTCCCCATGTTTCTCCCCCAGACAAAGCGAAAGGCTATTCTAGCAATGAGCTTGCTAGTGGCCCTGTCTGGGGGAAACACACGGCCAATACAGAGAAGGCTGGGAAGGACTGTTGCCTTCAGGACCAGAATCTTACCTGTCCTTGTCAGGGGCCGTGCACTCCAGCTCCCGATTCTTTTCTGGACGTGGCGGAGGGCCTCCTCCCAGCTCCGGTTCTCTGTCCAATCAGTGACCCCCAGAAGCTTTATGTTTTCTGTGCATACAGGGAAATAACAGGTTAGCGACTCACTCCATGACGGCGAAAGGAACAGCTTGCTCTTGCCCTGGTTGACCAGGGCACTTGTGGCCACACAGAAGTTCTCCACCACCTTGGTAGCGGTGGTGATGGAGCAACTATCTGTGCCAACGATGGTGATGTCCATGTATGCCATCACCCCAAGCCGCTCCCCACAGCCACCCGGCAGTAGGTAGCCTCGGATGTTATTGTTTTCCCAGAAGGTCTGGAGAAACGGCTCAAAGGTAGATGACGTACAGAAGGGGCGGTAGAGGGCATCCCTGTCTGACGCCGGACCTGATGGCAAAAGGGGCAGAGAGGTGCTTGTTAACAACCACTCTGCCCGAGATGTCCCCCAAACACTTCCTGGTCCAGTGCAGAAGGGAATTAGAAAGTTGAACCTCTCTAGCACCCTCTCCAGGCACACATGGCTAACCCTGTCAAAGGGAACCTCCTCATCAGTGATTTAGCCATGATCTTATAATCAACTGAGAGAAGGTTGATCGGCCGCCAGTTCTGGAGGTCCTTCAGATCCCCATTCTTTGGGACAAGAGCCACTGAGCTCTGTCGCAGTGAGTCACCCAGCCGCCCCTCCCTGAAAGCCGCTCTGAAAATGTCTGCTATGTCGTCCTTCAGGAAACGCCAGAAGGCCTGATAAAACTCAGCTGGGATTCCATCAGGACCGGGAGCCTTATTTAAATTAAGGGAGTGCACAGCCCGGGTAAGCTCCTCGGCGCTCAGCTCCCCCTCCATGCTCTGCTTCTCCAGGTGTCTGTCCAAGCCATCCAGGAAGGTGTCCATGAGAGCCTCATCCATGGGCCTGTTGGCGTACAGACCCTGGTAGAACTCCCTGGCCACCTCCTGGACCTCAGCCTCTTCAGACACCACCACCCCTGTGCTGTTATACAGGGAAAGGATGTTATACTTTTTTGACCGTACCTTGCGGAAGAAGTGGCGGGTGCATTTCTCATCCTCCTTGAGACCCTGGTGTTTGGAGCTTAAGGTATACTTCTTCCACTCCTCCCAACAGAGGGCGGAGAAATGTTGTTTTGCTCGGGCCACTTCCTTGCTAACCTCAGACCTCGGGTCTGGAGGAGGCGCAGTCTTTGGAGGGCAGCATTATGATAATTATAGGCTGCCCTCCTTTCCTTTGCTTTCCTCCTCCCGACTGCCCGGAAGCAGCATCCGATCTTTCACCATCTCCCACCACTCTATCGGGGAGTCAAAAATATGTTTTAGAGTGACCCACTCCAGGTATCGTCTCGAGGCACACTTTGGGGTCCTGGAGATGGCTGGTATTCATCCTCCAAGGGCCCCTACTGACCGTGATGGTTTTCTCCCAGTCTAAGGGCACCCTGTGGTGGTCTGAGAAGTGCACTGCTCTGATGGAATAGGAGCACATGCTCAGGCCTGGGGAGAGCAGAAACATGTCAATTCTGGAGAACGAGACACCAGAGGAACTCACCCATGTGAATTGGGGGGGGGAGGCACCCCCGATGTCGTGGAGGGAGAAATCTTCTATGATGGACTGCAGCTCAAGTTTTGTGAACCTGTTGGGGGGCTTTTGTTGGGGATTGCATGCCCTAGTCTCATGCTCTTGTCCACAACTTTTGCATTTGACCACTGTGCAGGCTGCGGCTAAGTGGCCTAACCCGCCGCATTGCCTGTATAGCTTGGGCATGCCATAGTAAAATACTGGGCCCCGATTGTTCGTGATGGTGCAGGGGATGTGTCTGCAAGGCTAGCTGCCCACAATATTTGTGCAAACTGTTGTTTAACAAGAATAACATGTGAATGTAAAATGAATGTTACCATATGTCGTTATGTTGTGATGTATTTTCAGTCAATTAATTTTAACAAAAAAGTTTGTTCAAATTGTACTCATTGCAAATATGAATGACCTTTAAAAAAAGCATAAGAATACCTTTTGCATTTATGGCTTAAACCTGCTCCATTGCGGGCCTCCCGCGTGGTCCAGTGGTTACAACGTCCGACGCTGGCCACGGAGACCGGGGTTCAATTCCCCGTCTCGCCAAGTGTCGGCTTTGGCCGGGAGTGCCACCAGGGGGCGGCGATTGGCTGTCCGCCCCCGCGCCTGACGTTCGCTGCGTATAAGAGTGGCCCTGTAAGTACCGGGGTTCGGTCGACGGCTGGGCGAGTGACGTCTCGGAAGAGGCGTCACTTCGCTCTTGTCACTACCGGTCGCAGGACTACGGCAGCGAACTCACATTACTAGGGGGGGATTGACGTAAAAATAGCGGGTCTAATTGGCTACCAAATTGGGAGAAAATGGGATAAAATCAGAAACAAATTTTTATTAAAAAAACCTGCGCATGCCCATTAAAGAAATGTAAATGTTTTGGGCGTTTTAGTGTGGATGGCCAACCTTTCGAAAACGTTGTGAAAACGCTAGTGTGGACGGAAAACATTTCAACACGAAAACGGTGTTTTAAAATGTATCCGCATTAGTGTGGATATGGCCTAAAAAGTGGTTTGTGTAACCGTTAGCTGGACAGAGATAGTTACGTTTGGCTGGCGACTACACAAAACTACACACAAAGTAGATATCGATACTTCCAACCAACATGTTTTTAAACATAATAAATTGATAATGTAGCGGTGGATGCCACGGAGTAGAGAGTAGAGCGGAGAGCATAAAGAGACTTTGTTTCTTCATTTCAGTACTATTTCTTTTTTCAAATAAAGCGTGTAGTACAGGGAAAGTACAACACATGCATCAGAATCACAGGGGGGTTATTCTCAATGCATACACGCCCAGTGACGGTGATGTTGTCACATACTGTACATTCAAACACACATCATTTGTAGGATGGAAAAAGGGGCTTTCACTCAAAACAACATCTTGGTTTTCATGCTTGAACATTTATGAGCATAACTAGTTTAGCTGGCCACAAGGGCCCCTGGGACATGTGATGACCTCGTAGCCCATGGCCTACGAATATGTAGCCACCTAGAATGCTACACACAAACTGCTGGGAGGGCAGCTAACATTCCTGTGGCTAAACTAGCTGCTCACCATTACAATAATTTATCGCATTGTGCAAAAGCATTTAAATGACGCGATGTTGCAGGACATAACATTGTAAAACCAAAAGTAAACCCATTAGCTGCTGACTGCCTAAACTTGTGTTTTATGAGTGAACGAATGGGCATTACCCTAGGCTACTGAACGAAATGAACAATAATCACAACTCTTTCGGGGCTCAAGAATAACAACTCTTTTGAGTTCTTCTAATCGGGTACACTATTTAGCTGTGTTTGCTATTAGAATGATGCATTGCAATGGTTTATCACTCATGGACCAGGTTAATCTATCTCCACTCCACTGAAGGAACGAGACGTGTCTGACCGAATCATTCTGAACGAGAATGACAACATTTTCGAGTCATCGTTCGCGAACGGTTAACCCGGCTCTGAACGAGAAACCTAACATATTCAAGGCTTTGTTCACTGGTAGGGGGGTTCCTATGCGCTCTGGGGAAGTGATGATTACTGAATCAAGTGAACGAATCTAAAGATTTGCGAATGAGTCAGGAAAAATAATCGAACTTCCCATCACTACTGTGCAGCAAAGTCCTCCCAGGCGTCACTGCGTCATCTTTGCTGAGCAAATATTTTGTAGTAACGGCGAGATCCGCCTGCTCAGGATGGGTCCACTACACCACCACACACACACAGAAGTAATGACGATGACGGTGATCAAGCGAGCAAGCAGTAATCTTTTGGCGGTTTTGTACAAAATCTTTGCTATACCAAAGTGAAGTCATTTTATGTACAGTAGTTCACCACTTTTACTCAGTATTACACTGAATCAGTATGTAAAAAAATATACAACTCAACTCAAAAAAGACTGAGGTCATGACCTCAGTGTCCTCAATGTTAGATATGGCCATGGTTGGTATAAAAGTACACAACTAATCACCCTCACCCTTTTGCACGTTTTACATGCTTTTGCTGGTATACACCTGGTTCTCTCACCTTTGGTGGACCAGGCTGGACGCAGGCATGATTTCCATGCAGAAAAGCACCCTGATGTGTTGTTAGTGACTCCATCTGTGTTTTCTGAGATAGAGGTTAAGTGTAGTCGGGTCACTCACAGTATGGTAAATCACAACCACATAAACAAACTAATATGAGGCTGTGCAGAGAGGTACACAAACATGCATCATTGGTGCGTGGTTCCCAAAGCCAGCCTATTTTCCATAATATTTTCCTTAAATTTATTTTAACGCAGGTTGGCTCATTGCCGTTTGCGCTGTCATTGAACTATTTATCTTCCACAAACAGTTTAGTTTCAGTTACCAGGTTTCTACAATTTCACTAATTTCACCTGTCAGTCTATAATTGGATCAATTTAACCTCTTTCTAAATGAATCGTTTGTCATATAGCACATTACAGAAAATGAAAGCATTAGTTGGTTTGACTCATTCAAAGTCCTGGGAAGTGAATATGGGACATTCTTGATGGCATGCATGGCTATTTCTGACAGAATGGCCTTAAGAGGGTAGGTAATTCATCCTTCAATAGACATTACCAACATTACGAATGACCTGCTTGATCCCAACCAATCTGGGTTCAGAGCAGGCCACTCCACAGAGACTGCTCTCCTTGCTGTCACTGAGGCTCTTCACGGGGCTAAGTCCCAATCCCTTAGCTCCGCCCTCCTCCTCCTCGACCTGTCGGCGGCATTTGACACCGTGGCCCACCGGATCTTGCTCTCATCTCTTGTCGAGATGGGAATCTCTGGATCTGCGTTGACAGGTGGCCTGGAGAGGATCCCTCTCCTCTCCCCACACCCTCTCTACCGGAGTCCCGCAGGGCTCGGTGCTAGGCCCCGTCCTATTTTCTCTGTACACCAAGTCACTTGGCTCTGCTATTTCTGCTCATGGTTTTTCCTATCACTGTTATGCTGATGACACACAACTGTTCCTCTCCTTCTCTCCATCTGATACCCAGGTCCCGGCACGGATCTCTGCATGCCTGGCTGACATCTCCGCATGGATGTCCACCCACCACCTGAAGCTGAACCTGGGGAAGACAGAGCTGCTCTTCCTCCCAGCGAAGGGCTCCCCGATGATTGATGCGATTGATGTGTCTCCGTCCCAGTCTGCCAGGAGTCTTGGGGTAACCTTGGACAACCAGCTGTGCTTCTCGAGCCATATTGCAGCGATCACTTGGACCTGCCGTTTCTCCCTCCACAACATCCGGAGGATCCGACCGTTCCTCACCCAAGAGGCCACTCAACTCCTGGTCCAGGCCCTGGTGATCTCATGTCTGGACTACTGCAATTCCTTGCTGGCAGGCCTTCCGGCCTGCACCATCAAGCCACTGCAACTAGTCCAGAACGCTGCCGCTCGTCTGGTGTTCAACCAGCTGAAGTTCACCCACGTCACCCCTCTACTCTCCTCTCTGCACTGGCTCCCCATCGCAGCACGCATCAGATTCAAGTCACTGGTGCTTGCTTTTCAAGCGGCCAGAGGTACTGCTCCCCCATACCTCCAGTCACTCATCACTCCCTACACACCTCCCAGACCCCTCCGCTCCGCCTCCTCTGGTAAACTGACTGTCCCTTCCCTCCGGGTGCATGGCAGCCGCTCCTCGTGGTCTCGCTTCTTCTCTGTCCTGATCCCTCGCTGGTGGAACGACCTTCCGCAATCGGTCAGGACCGCGGAATCACTTCCAATCTTCCGCAAGAGACTCAAAACCCACCTCTTCAGACTCCACTACCACTGAACTCTGTCCATCTAGCTAAATTGTCTTCACCGCTGTTTACTTGTTCAACACTATACTCCCCCAAAAATAACATTTTAAAAAAGGAATTTTTTTTTCCTTTTCCTTCCCGGTGTTACAGGTATGGTACGCAAATGCCTGCAATGATGTCTATTGCTGTATTCCTGCACTGATCTCATGCGCTAACTATGATTGTTCCTACCATGTATTAATGCACATCTTGTAAGTCGCTCTGGATAAGAGTGTCTGCTAAATGCTTAAAATGTAAAATGTAAATGTACATTAAATGTGTGCCAAATTAAGGACAATTAACAGAGGTTTCAATTATCGTTGGAATTTAACCGAGTTTGGGCCCCATTGGGCTAGCACATGTACAGGGTGCATACACACACACAATGTCTAGTTTTGGGGCCCTTCAAGCAGGTTGCGCATGCTGCTTTCTGCGAACAACAAACCATATTTATGCTATAATGTGTGCTTAATTTAAGACTACAAACAAAATTGTTCTTTGAAAATTAAATGCGCTAATCGCTCGCTCCCGTCTTCACCCCAAGTAAGTTGATGAATGTGTGTTACCAGTTGCGGCTTATTTCAAAATGAGCCTGTCTGTGTACGTCTTCCTGTCATTTGTCGCTTTTTTTTCTGAAACAGAACAGACCCCTCCCATTTCCAATTCCGCCTCTGTCTCACTTCCTCCATCACCTCGTAAGGTCTACACAGATCTACCAGCATTTTATCTTTTTCTTTCTTTCCCTCAAACTTCATCGGCAGAATCTGTCGCACCCTGACAACTTAACAAAAGTCGACCCTGCTTACGCCAGCTGATAGCAGGTGAGTTAGATATGCACCATGTGTATGTTTTTGTCTATATATAATTAAGTCCCCTGTGCATAGTTATGTTATAGTACATAGATAGATTTATACACTTTGAAAGATGCCATGGAATAAACAAAGATAACTAAACTTCTTAACAACAGATCACTGGTAACGGATATACCATTTCAAAGTTAGGCGCGGTTTCAGATTTGAGGAAGTGACACTAAATACAATCACTTTGTTCTTCAAGAATTATTGATTGGCGCATTATGCTCCCAATGATTAATTTTTTTATTATTTTTTGTTCATCCAAAAAATATCCTACTCTAATATCCTACTCCTATCTACTTTTGATTCAGCTACAATAATATTTAAATCATAAGCCAACTGAAATTGCATTTGTTCTTTAGCATCTGAGAATGGTAGGTTAATACTGTTAAAAGTGTAGGCAGACAGAGGTCTCAGGTGGCACGACCGATAAAGGCACTTGTTCTAAGGGCAGTTTGCCCACTGCAGCTTGGGCTCCAGCACCGGCCGTGAGTTCCGCTCGGGTTTGGAAATTGGCTGTCCGCCCAGAGGGGGAAGCCTGCATGAGTTAGCCGCCTGAAAGTGTGTATTGGAGTAACATTCAAAGGCTCTGCTGGTTCCATCTCAGAGGAGGGTATAGTTGGCTACAAAATTGGGAGAATTTTGGAGGGGGAATCTAAAAAAAAAAAAATCATACTGTAGGCATACAGAAGTACATTTTCTTGAAGTACTTTCCAAGTTCCAATGTTTTTTGTATTTTGACAGAATTGAAATCACAGAATTGCAGGATGGTTCCAACACAATCATTTACACCATAAAACATTTTCAATGGAAAGGTCGGGGAAACATATAATTCAAGATTTTATCCAAAAAATGCAATATGCATACCGTATCGAACAAAGGCACAGGAGGAGAATAATTTTCTGCATGCAGAGTGGAATAGCCAGGAACAGTGCCTGAAGAGATCAATCTCTGTCATTTAGCATTCAGTTTTTATTTACTGTGGCATGTTCTTGTAGTGCTAGATGCTTGACATACACCTTGGGAAGAATCAGTATAAAGTATTAACACAAACACACAAACCAAAATGTATATATTTTGAAAGATTAAAAAGAGTACAATGATTCAATATTGTATATATAGTGTAGTCGACATATATGTATATATATATATATGAATGGATTGGTGAGGAGAAAATAGTGTATTTTGCACCAATATCTAAAAAGATTGGTAATATATGATTTTTTTGGTAGCATTCTATGGAATATATTACGGTATATAATGTGAATGACCTAAATTACTGAATGCCTAAATGTATCATAGTGAGTAGGCTAAGGAGAGAACATTTTGTTTTGCACTTCAACATAGGATGTGGTTTAACTGCTCTGACTTCAGCCCTGATGGCTGCATGCCTCTATGCTTTTGCTTTGTCTCTTCTCTGCCAGTGTCTTCCTTCCTGTATTTCCATCATTAAAGTTAAAGGCTGTAAATCAGGAATGACTGATGATAACAGCTTGCTAACAATGACAGCTGATTGCTGTAAAAATGTTATTAACCTAAATGTTATCATTTAAAAGTAACAACAATGACAGTACTGTCATTAGGCATGGTTTATACCAGCTTCTCACGTCTTTTCTCAGAACTGATGCAACAGCCTTTTATGTGCATCTGATAAATATAATAAAATAAAAGAATAAAAACCAATGGCAATGTGGAATTGTACACTCCCATTTTTATGAGGGAGTAATGGGGTTGATTTCCTTGATCAAGATTTTAAACATTCGCTAACATTTACGCACCAATGAACTACCCAGTGGGGTGGAGCCCCAATGATGTTGCCCTTAAAAGTCGCAGATGTGTGTGAGTGTGAGTGAGCATGGTTTTAAATGTGTCAAAAGACTGAAACCAAAGACATCAGACAAGAGGAAGTAGCTTCAAATAGTTTCTGTTTTTTTTTTCTTTTTCTGCTACTCGGCTTTGTCTTTCCGTTCCTCTAACTTAGTGCATGTAATTGTGTCTGTGCTCTGGGTTTCTGATGCTTCTGGTGTAACGTGCACATTATACCTTCTAGGTATATACTGTGTACCAGAGCTAATCACATATCATTTAATCATCTACCACCCCACAAGAATACTTTTTTATTTACTTTTATTTATATATATATACTTTTTTACATTTCTAAGTTACTAATTGCTCTGTGCTATCTGGTATATGTTGCACAGCTTACTTAGTCTCTCTTTCTCTCCCACTGCCCACTGTGTGACACTTCACAGCAGAGGTGTTGATCGAGATACACTGTGTGTGCATTATGCTGTACATTCTGACCACCACCCACGGCCCATGCTGGCGCTGACATTCATCGCCTGTAACATTTGGCTGTGCAAATGCATAATATAAAAAATGTAAGACATGATAAGGGTGTTTTCAAAGGAAATAAATATTGTTTTTGTTTATAGTATATATGGAAAAAGCTAAAAATGTCTCTTGTTCCTCTTGGTTAGTGCAGATTTGTATTATTGCAGATTAATGCAGATTATTGTGTATTTTAAATCTCTCATTTTCCAGTATCTCTATTGCATTATTGTATCATTGATCACACCTGTCTCTGCAGATCAGAATGTCCCGGAAAGTGGTCAGGACCAGCAAGTTCCGTCATGTCTTTGGCCAGGGAGTGAAGGCAGACCAGTGCTACGATGACATCAGGATCTCCCAGATGACTTGGGACAGTAATTTCTGTTCGGTCAACCCCAAGTTTGTGGCCATGATTGTGGATGCCAGTGGTGGGGGGGCATTCATGGTATTGCAGCTGAGCAAGGTGGGTTTAGTGACGGAGGATGTGGCAGTTCGGAATGTGGAGGATGTGTAAAGAATGAGGAAATTGTGTAATGTGTTTTCGAAAAATGTGGGTTCAGTGTAAGTTTGGAGTGAGGCACAAATTAGATGCTGTATGTGCTGAGTATATGTGACTTCAGTTTTTATTTGAAATAGTCTTTGTGAGATAGGTCAGAAGAAGTGTGTATTTTTGATTTTGTGTCAGACATTGTGATTGCTTGGAAGCTGTAGCAGTATAGACCATTTATATATTTAGTGTAAGACAGTTCAAAGGTTTGAATAAGACATTTCAAAATTAAAAACAAGTGAGAATCTGGACCCATCCCTACTAACACAGTGCATAAATCCATCTATAGTGAAGCCAGCAGCATTTCTATAAATACAAAACTGCCATTGATGCTTTGTCAGTTGGAGGTTTTGTTCTTTAGGCTATACCGCATCCTTATTGTATTAATTTATTTTGTTGTTAAGGCAGCATTTTGTAAATTAAAATTCTTAAAATTGAGAGGACTGTAATATGAGTGGGAGAAGTGTTTCACTAAATAAGGAAGTTTGGGGCGGATTTTCAGTTTTGCACTGTGGCCCTCTCTTCGCTCATGTTTGTCACCATATTTGGAAAGATTTTCTGTCGCTGTGGCCTTGGCCTGGGCAGGATGTGGAGAGAACAAACTGTCAGACTGAAAAAACATATGTTAAATCTCATTATCTTAGAATTGCAAGATCTCACTGAGATGTTGACTTCACTTTCTGATTTTCTTTGTTTAATTGTGAGACTTATTATTTAATTGAGTTAATTGTAACAGAGCACTAAAGTACAGAGCACTAAAATAAAATATTCATAGCAATGTATTTAAATCTAATATGGATTAATTTGTGTATTTATTTATGCACTCTCATATATTTAACTCAGCAGGCGAGAGAAAAAATACATATCTATTACAAATGGAATTGGATCTAGGAATGCCAATACATAGAAGCAGCCATTGATATCTCCCAGGCTGTCTTTTCTGCTTTGACCCAAGATGAGTGGGCGTTCAAATTCACCAAGCATTGACTGTAATAAACTAGTGAACAGGATGCATTGTTTGCAACAAACACAAGAGTTTGAGTTAACCAACTTGATTTATGTGTTGAAGAGAACTGTTGTTACATCACTTTATCCCTATGGCATCTTATATTGTTGTATGGTATAGTATTGTTAGGCCAATAAACCATGTGCAGACTCGAAGTGGAACTGCCTTGATTGCCATTGAAAAGCAAGAGAAGAAAAGATGACGGTCAAGATATTAAAAAAGATTACAAGCCTCGATGTCTTTAGATGAATTACTGTGATACAGACTTATCAGATTTAATTTATCAATAAAACCTTATGAATGTGTGCTTAATGTATAGGTAACTCTTGAGTAAATGAAGGGTTCTGGCTGCTCTGTTGTGGTGCGTAGTGCATTTTCCTGGCATGGATTATGTCCACTCAACCCCTTAGAGGGCAACAATTACAAAGCCATTCTAAGTGATCATCTTCATCCTCTGGTGAAGCATTTCTGTCCTGATGGGAGTGGTCTCTTCCAGGATGACATTGTCCCCATTCACAGGGCACGAGTGATCACTGAATGGTTTGATGAGCATGAAAATTATGTAAACCATATGCCATGGCTGTCCCAATCACCAGATCTCAACCCAATTTAACACTTATGGGAGATTCTAGAATGGCACCTGAGATAGTGTTTTCCAACACCAAATGATGGAATTTTTCATGGAAGAATGGTGGTACATCCCTGCAATAGGGTTCTAGACACTTGTCGAATCTCTGCCAAGGCACATTGACCAATTTTGGATATACTTCAAATGAAAATGAAAACCACAGCTGAAAATACTAAACAGTGGTAATTAAATATATAATGGTAATATGGGACACAATTTACATAATTAATCTAATACTCTCATATTTTTACAAAGATATGCATGAGTACTTTCAAAATTAACTGTTGCAATTAGCATTCTCATATATCAGATGTATTTATGTATATTTTTGCCATTGGAGGCCAACCTGTTTCCTAATCATACATTACTTGGCAGAATTGTTCATGTAAAGCACAGTGGAGTATATGCAGTGCTTAATTTGTAAAATAAGAGATGCCGGGGCTCAACTCCCCCGACCACACCCCCCGTGGAGGAAAAAGGGTACACTTTTCCTACCTCTGTGTCCTGCATTTCTGTCCGTCCCTCTGGTCAAATGGTAACTTTTCAGTGGTGGAACAACAAGGGTTAAAAACAGGAGCGATGATATGGTTGCTGTTTTTAAAGATGCTCTTGTTGATGTGCAGATTAGATTCATTTGTGAGAAACCTCTCTCGCACTCTGCGCTGGAAATTGCTACGGTGTTAACAGCAGTTAAGAGATCCTTCAAGGGCTGTGTAACTTGTTCTCCCGATGTCTCTGTGAACACTATGAAAGCACAAATTGTTTCTCGGCTGTTAAGTCTGTTAAAATACGCGTTGTTGTCGCACTTCAGATATTTATGAGCCCGGGGCTCTGATTCTGAGTAAGACATTTGCTGGGGCGCAAAATCGGATTCTTGGCATTTGCCCCGGCACAAATTAAGCACTGAGAATATGACAATGGGCTGTCGTTGTTTTTTACTGTATTGTTTGCCATTAGCAGCCTTAATGCCATGTTTGGCAGCATGTGGATCGGAATTGGGAGAGACTCACCTGGGGAAAAACAGAGTTCAGAGAGCCCTGAACCGGGAATACTGTCAAAGACAAATGAGAAACCCGGCCTTCAACAATGCAGCAGCAGACCTAACAAAGGCCTCGTTAGAGGCATGGCTATTAAATTGTCATCAGCTGATCGTGTTCTTCTCCTCTCCTTCCTCCTTCTCTTTTGTTTGTACAGCATTATTTAGCAGATCAATTCTTCTTCTCCACCCTTCTCTATATCAGTGACAGTGTGCTGTAAAGTCAGCCAGTGCACTGTTTAATCTTAAGTGTGGGTGTCTGCATGCATGCCCAAGGATCTGTGTGTGTGTGTGTGGGGGGGATGCACTGTATAATTTTCTGCTCACTGTGCGCATTGCATGGGTCACACTCACACACATACACCCCTCTCTCTCTCCCTCTCCCTCAGATGGGGCGTATTGACATGTCCCATCCCACAGTGTGTGGACACACCGGGCCAGTTCTTGACATTGAGTGGTGTCCCCATAATGACAACATCATCGCCAGCGGCTCGGAGGACTGCAGTGTCATGGTGAGTGTTACACATTGTGTTACATGGGGAAAATATAGTAGGACACAAAGGCAAATTATTTAATATTATAGGCAAATACTCCTACACTTAGAATGCCCTTCCAGTGGTCTGTTAAGCCACATGAGCCTCAAGGACTATTTGTGTTGTTTTTCTCTGTATCCCACAATTTTCCAGGAGTTCATCTCGACCGCCTTTTAAGGGGTCAGGGAATAATTTTCCAGTTTCCTACATTGGCTCCAATGGTTTTCTGGTTTTTTGATTCCCTCTGGAAAATGCCAATTGTGAAGCGCTGTGTGACAACCTGTTTGTAAATGGCGCTATACAAAAATAAAGATTGATTGATTGATTGATTGATTTGGCAAATTCACTTTCATTTAAGGTGTTGGACTACTGCACTATGAGATCAAAGCCAGGATACACTCTGCACTGAATACTGAACAAATACCCAGTACCACATGAAAAGTTCAGCTTATCATTGTGCTCATGTTGCACTCATACCAATCACACTGAGTGTCTGTTTTAATGTACAGTAGTGTCCAGTCAGCCAGTATGTGTGCCATATTAACCCCATCTCCCTCTCCCTCTTGCAGATTTGGGAAATCCCAGATGGGGGCTTAACAAAGCCTCTGACTGAGCCGGTGGTGACACTGGAGGGCCACTCCAAACGAGTGGGAATCCTGAGCTGGCATCCCACTGCCCACAATGTACTCCTGAGTGCAGGTACTGCTACAGTGGCACAGTGACATAATTTCATCATAATGAATACAGCATATACTACATTATACTACACTGCACTGATACTCCACTTTTAGTTGAGCTCGCTGTTACAGTGTCAGTACCACCAAACTGTACTGTACACCACTAGTGATGGGAGAGTGAGCATTCATGAACCCCAGAATGGGTGGAGCTATCAAGTATTATCAGTGACTCATTAATTAGAACAAATCATAGTGCGGGGTTTTTGGACAGCAAAGTATTGTTATTGGTTTATATGAGCCAGCATGTCATGAAGTCTCACAGTCCCAACACTAAGTGATACTACAGAGCTGAATGACTGTTCTAATCTGACATGTCAGTCATATCTCTGTTGGTACCAGCACATGCAGCACCGAACTCTGGTACTCTTATTCTCCCGCAGGCTGCGACAATGTGGTCATCCTGTGGAACGTGGCATGCGGGGAGGCAGTGGTGCGGATCGACACCCTGCACTCCGACCTCATCTACAGTGCCTCCTGGAACATGGATGGCTCCAGGCTCCTGACCTCCTGCAAGGACAAGAAGCTCCGCATCCTGGACCCTCGGAAGGGCACTGTCATCTCTGTGAGTTTCTCAGGCCTATGGCAACTTGTATGCCCAGTCCCCTTGGTCCCTTAAAAATAATGAACCACGCATGATAGAATATCATATCAAGGGTACACCCTTAGATGAAACCATTTTAAAACCCTAGCATAAGCATTATGATTCAGGGTTTCACGACTGACATTATGGGTTTTGTTTCTGACAGAAAACAAAATATATGTGTAAATTTGTTTATATATTAAATAAAAATATATTACAGGCTGCATATTGAGGGTATTCAAGTTGCCTACCACACTGATAATAACGTCATATAAATAAATGTCTCTGCAATATTATCATGGGTTATTGTACTACCTGGTACTTATTGGTTGTCCTCTATCATTCCCTCTCTGTTCCTACCTGTGTCTTTAATGGAGGTTAGGGCAGTATAGTCCAGTCATACACTTGTAACACCACTGTTCCAAAAAAAGATTGAATTAACGGAGAAATGCGCTCAAAGCACAAAAATGGGGAAGGCAAACTCAAACGTTTTTGTAAAAAAAAAAACTCAAAAATTATTTAAACTAAACAAAACGTTTCTTCCGCTCTGGGGAGCTAATCCCTTACCCTGAGCTTTCCCCAAATCCTGGCTGGTCAAAAGACTTCACCAGCTTCTTTTGCACACTCCAAAACTTGCAAAACTTTTCTAAAAACTTTTGCAAAACTAATTCCACCCACCACCTGAAGCTGAACCTGGGGAAGACAGAGCTGCTCTTCCTCTCAGCGAAGGGCTCCCCGATGATTGATGCGTCAATCACCGTGGAAGGCTCCATAGTGTCTCCATCCCAGTCTGCCAGGAGTCTTGGAGTGACCCTGGATAACCAGCTGTGCTTCTCGAGCCATATTGCAGCGATCACTCGGACCTGCCGATTCTCCCTCCACAACATCCGGAGGATCCGACCATTCCTCACCCAAGAGACCACTCAACTCCTGGTCCAGGCCCTGGTGATCTCACGTCTGGACTACTGCAATTCCTTGCTGGCAGGCCTTCCAGCCTGTGCCATCAAGCCACTGCAACTAGTCCAGAACACTGCCGCTCGCCTGGTGTTCAACCAGCCGAAGTTCACCCACGTCACCCCTCTACTCTCCTCTCTGCACTGGCTCCCCATCGCAGCACGCATCAGATTCAAGTCACTGGTGCTTGCTTTTCAAGTGGCCAGAGGTACTGCTCCCCCATACCTCCAGTCACTCATCACTCCCTACACCCCTCCCGGACCCCTCCGCTCCGCCTCCTCTGGCAAACTGACTGCCCCATCCCTCCGGGCGCTTGGCAGCCGCTCCTTGCGGTCTCGGCTCTTCTCTGTCCTGATCCCTTGCTGGTGGAAGGTGGATGCGTGAGCTGGACTCTCGCCAACCAATCGCCGGCTGACTCAGAGATTGAGTGGTTGTGTGTGGACGTTGCCGGTTTAAAAATCATAAACGTCTACAAGCCTCCTCATTCGCGATTCACGCCAGCGTCTGTCCCGGTGTTCCCTCACCCCTGTCTTTATGTTGGCGACTTCAATTGTCAAAACCATCGACTTCTCGCACTCCAGCCGCAAGGCATGGAGTATCTTGAACAACCTCACTGGCAGGTCAAGACACTCCCCTCGTCACTGCCCCATTTCTGCAAATAAAATCGCATCACAATTTGTGAAAAATGGGGTATACGAGTATAAAGACCGCGAGTCATCATGACCCGTGGCAAAATAAGTGTCTGACCTCTGGAGGGCCCCAACACCTAGTAGCGACAACATCTCTGGTGAATTTACACCAGAGGAGTTCGCTACTGCCCTCCAGCACATAAAGCCAGGAAAAGCCCCGGGCCCTGACTCCATCTGCCTGGAGCTTATACTCCATGCTGCACCTGCTCTGAAGTCCTGGTTAAGAGCTTTCCTCTCTTCCTGCTTGCGCCAACTGAAGATCCCCAAAATCTGGAGAAGAGCCCTAGTTGTCGCGATCCTGAAGCCGAACAAGCCTGAAGGGGACCCTAAGATCTCTTTGCTCTGCATCACTTTCAAGATCCTTGAGCGTCTTATCTACGCTCGCGTCGAACCGATCGTCGACCCACTGCTCCCCCAGGAGCAGGCCGGGTTCTGACGCGGGAAATCGACCGTTGACCAAATCACTCTGTTGACTCAGGACATCGAGGACAGCTTTTCGCCCAAAAAGAAGGCTGGAGCCGTTTTCGTCAATCTGACGGCTGCCTACGACACTGTATGGCAACGTGGCCTCACCTGCAAGCTGCTCCGCCTGCTGCCGGACAGGCACATGGTCAGAATGATCACGGAGCTTGTCCAAAATCGCAGCTTCACCCTCACCACCAGTAGCGGACAGCGAAGTAGGCTACGATGCCTCAAGAACAGCGTCCCCCAGGGATCGGTCCTGGCCCCCCTCCTCTATAACATCTACACCTATGACTTGCCTGACACGGTCTCGCGGAAGTATGCCTATGCGGATTACCTCGTGTTGGTGTACTCTGCTGGAGACTGGCAGTCATTGGAGGGGACATTAGGCCAGGATATGAAGACACTAGTGGCATACCTACAGAAATGGAGATTGAAGCTCAGCGAGGCAAAGACGGTGTCAGCAGCCTTCCATCTCAACAACAAGGAGGCCAAACATGAGCTCCGAGTATATATCGGCGGAATACCCCTGCCATGTTGTGCTGAGCCAACGTACCTCGGCGTGACACTGGACAGGTCCCTCACGTTTCGCCGACACCTCGCGTCACTGCGCAAGAAGCTAACATCTCGTGTGGCATTGATGAGGCGATTAGTCGGGTCAGGCTGGGGCGCCGGGGCAAGAACATTGTGTACGGCAGCCCTGGCCCTTGTTTACTCGACTAGTGAGTACTGCGCACCAGTATGGTGTCGCAGTGCCCACACCCGCCTCGTTGATACGCCTATCAATGAAGCATTGCGCATTGTGACAGGATGCCTGCGTCCCACTCCTATGGACAACCTCTCCATCCTTGCAGGCATCCAGCCCGCTGGGCTTTGCCGCGCGGGAGCCACAGTATGTCTTGCATGCCGGGCTATGGAGCCAAACCATCTGCTTCATGAAAGGCTCACTCTAACAGCTGAGCCTCCCCGGCGCCTCAAGTCAAGACACCCATTTGTGCCTGCCGCACGGGAACTGCTCCAGCAATGCAGCGACCTTAACATCAGTGCGGCACGGTGGGTGGATTACACCTGGAGCATGGAGTGGGAGAAGAACACCTCTAGACTCCGTGACTTCATCCCAGACATCGGTTTTCCCCCTATCGGGGTGGACCTGCCCCAACTGGCATGGGTGAGGCTTAACCGCCTCCAGACCGGCGTTTTCTGCTCATCGATGCACAGATGGGGCTTGGCCTCCTGCGCGGCATGCGAGTGTGGCGCAGAGGGACAAACTGCAGACCATGTCATCCTGGACTGCCCGATTTATTAGGCACCCAATGGGATCCATAGTCTGACGGCTTTGGACGACGACACGGTGACATGGCTGCTGGAAATGTGCCCCGAAATATAATCCTGGTGAACCCCCCCTAGGCTTGAGGTGGTAAAAGGATAGCCCTTCAGCCTCGAGCCTAGGGAAGCAGAAAAAGAACATACCCAAACAAAGAAGAAGAAGCTGGTGGAACGACCTTCCGCAATCAGTCAGGACCGCGGAATCACTTGCAATCTTCCGCAAGAGACTCAAAACCCACCTCTTCAGACTCCACTACCACTGAACTCTGTCCATCTAGCTAATTTGTCGTCACCCCTGTTTAGTTGTTCTACACCATACAACACTATACTCCAAAAAAAATAAAAAGAATACAGTAACCTTTTCCTTCCCAGTGTTACAGGTATGGTACACAGATGCCTGCAATGATGTCTATTGCTGTATTACTGCACTGATCTCATGCGCTAACTATGATTGTTCCTACCATGTATTAATGCACATCTTGTAAGTCGCTCTGAATAAGAGCGTCTGCTAAATGCTTAAAATGTAAAAATGTTAAATGTAATTGGGGGCAGGTGGTAGTCGTTTGGTCCTGTGAGGTGGGAGTGTGGCCAGCAGATGGCAGCATTTTAACCACTCCCCTTGGCTCTGCCTGCCAGGTTGCCACACACTCTCAGAAAAATGTGTACCTATTAAAGTACAAATGCTTGCCACTGTGGAAGTACCCCTGTAGGGTACTGAATTATACTTTTAGTCAGAAGAACATAATTGTAACCTTAACCATAAATGTTACTTGCAGTGCAAGCCTAATTTTCATAACCAATGTGGCTGCCAAAATGGCTGCCAGTGTGAATAAGGATTTATTACCCTACCTTGATACATATCTGTACCTGGTACCAATGTACAAAACCATATCATGAGGGATCTTATGTGTACCTTTGAAGGTACAATGAACACATTTGTTCCCCCGAGGAACAAAAGTATACCCTAATTGTACCTTTATTTTTGAGAGTGTATGGTGTGTAACATATTGTCTATAAATCCCCTTTCATTTCATCCCTGTCCCCCAACCCCTTGTTAGGAGAAGGAGAAGCCCCATGAAGGCTCCCGGCCTGTCAGGGCCATATTTGTGTCCGATGGTAAGATCCTGACCACAGGATTCAGCCGCATGAGCGAGAGACAGGTGGCACTGTGGGACCCGGTGAGTCCATCCTCCTGTACTATTTTTCACTTGTGGACATCAAAATAATTAACAATCAACAAGTAATTATCCCATTCTGGTTATTTTAAGGTGTCCTAGCCGCTCTGTAGAAGAGCATGTGTGTACTGTATGCTGTAGCCAGCGGTGCTATCAGCTGTGTGAATAAGCACTGTGTAAATTATGTTTCCAGAATAACTTCAAGGATCCCCTCACATTGCAAGAGCTGGACACCAGCAGTGGAGTCCTCTTGCCCTTCTTTGACCCAGATACGGCCATTGTGTACCTCTGTGGCAAGGTAGGGGTGAAGTCATAAATTAAGAAAAGAGACTAATCTTGATCTTGCAAATGTTACATTTTGACCTGTGTTTTGTTTTACACACTTTACATGCATACTCACAGTGCTTGAATATCCTTAACTTAAGAAAACAAATGTGTACAATTTCTATTATCTGTACTTAGATTTAGGTGTGTGATACAATGTGATCTTATCCATGGCAGGGATTAGATCACACACTCAGACATGCACACACAAGCATGCACATATGTACAGGTACACATCAGCACACTCACACCGATTCAAAAGCCTGAAGGTAAGGCAATATGGTTAAGAACAGAATTGGCCATCCATTTTCAAAAATGGAATTTGACCTTTTTAAAAAAGGTAAAGTAAAGGCTCTGTGTGTTGACCTTATTTTTATTACTACTTGTTATGTCCCAGGGCGACAGCAGTATCAGGTATTTTGAGGTGACGGACGAGGCACCCTATGTTCACTACCTATCCATGTACAGCAGCAAGGAGAGCCAGAAAGGAATGGGGTACATGCCCAAGTGGGGCCTGGAAGTCAACAAGTGTGAGATCGCCAGGTATGCTCAGTCTCAGACTTTCAGCAAGCAAACCGGCCATTCTGCACTGCACTGTGTGTATAGCTAGGTGTTATATGTGTTAGGTATGTACAGTTTACACTGGACTGTTGAAGCTCGCCCTGTACATTGTGCGTATCTACTGTCCAATGTGCATCCTCCACTGTGTAACCTGGGATTTGCACTAAATGTGATTTCCCGCTCTCTGTTGCCCCTCAGCCGTCCCCTGGCAGTGTAGAATGAAAATATATCTGTGGGGTTGCTCATCCTCCCTGCAGTACCCTCATTCAATCCCAAGGCCATTTTTCTATGCTGTATGAAGTGGCCGTGACGGCAGAACATTCTCTGAAAATCGATTTTTTCACAAGCGTTCACAGCTCGAGACGAGTTACTCCATCTTCACAGGATACCCTTCTGCCTCTTCCTTTCATCTGATTGGTTGGTGCACTCGCTATTCAGGGCAATCACTACAGTAGTTAAAATATTTTCTTTACAAGAAAAATACTTTATTTCAGTTTTTTTCTCCCAATTTCATGGCCAATTATACCCTGTATTTATTCAGCTATCCCACTCCCCACAAGCCCACTGTCTGCAGCTATGGGACCAGCCACTACTCTGGGACTAGCAGTGACAAGGACGGCGAACCACCTCCTTTGAGACGGAACTTGCCCAGCCATCAACTGTGATTCTGATACATACAGAGAGCTTTCTGTGCATGCGGCGAGCACATGCCGGCTTCCTTCCCCCCTGCCCCTGGAGACGGACAGCCAATCTCTGCCCTCGAACAGGACTCCCAGCCAGAGTTGAGCTGGCACAGCCGGGGATCAAACCCAGGCTGCAGTGGGCAACCTGAACCTAGAACAAATGCCTTTTGTTCTACCACCCGGGGGCCCCAAAATCATTTCAATTGAGCAGTGTCACGTTCATATTGGCTCTTTGCTGTCCCATATTTATCGAAAATGAATGAGTTCTGGTTAGAGCAGAGCAGGAATGACACCTTTGCTGTAAACCAGGTATGGCATGCTACTGTGTGCCTATTCCCTACACTGATGGCTGTCATTCATAATGAAGGGCCTGTAATGAACATCCATTGGGCTTATTTATTTCCCCCTCAGGTTCTACAAGCTGCATGAACGGAAGTGTGAGCCAATCGTCATGACTGTACCTCGCAAGGTGAACAGCACCTCGCCTCCATGATTTGCACCATCAATGCTGTAGAGACAAATTGCAGACACTATTAGTATGGTGTAACCCATGTATACAGATACGGTGTCAGGGTCTTCAACCATGGATATAATCTCTTCTGTTGGAGATCACTCAGTCAATGTGGGATTGCCTTGTACACTCATAAATTAAAATTCAAAAAGCATTATAAATGATCATTATACGTTATACATTAACAATAACATTCTAATCACTGATAATAATGAACAAGTAATAATGGCAAAATAACATCAGCTTAGTTTTCATTTATGAGGTATTTTATTTTCTAATTGAATCCTATAAAACAGAGATTGTGACTGATAGTATCTGTGGAAGTTGGCATCTCAGAATATGTGATACGCTGCCACTTAGTGGTCAGCTATTGGTATAGCATGTCCATCTTGATCATTTTTGTGGGAGGGAACGTTTTTCTTTTTTTGAAATATGATTTTGTGTGTTTTTATGGTACACTCCTGTGTTCACCTCTCCGGACTCAAAGTAACCATATGTTCAGTATTTTCTTGGTCTTTGGTCTTGGTCATATCTTTGACGGTCTTTGTCAATGACGAGGCAATAGCCACACTGCCTGCACTTGGATCTGGCCCTGCTTTTTATCCCTATTCTGAGATATTTGTTTACTCTTTATGGTCTGTTAATAATCATTCATATTTTGTGTTGTGGTTTCATTGTCCAAATGTTTTGGATAAGCGGTCTCACTTTCCATAATTGGCTGTTTTACTCTGAGGTGTTTGTTGTGCGTTAGTCTGAGATTGGTGTGTGCTGTGTATTAGTCTGAGATTGGTGCGTTAGTTTGAGATTGGTTGGTGTATGTTGTGCGTTAGGGGTGTAGTGCCTCGGATGATCTATCTTCAGAGCTTAGCTCTTTGATTTGCAGGGCGTTGTGTTGAAGCATATCCATGCAACTTGATTTGAAATGGATACAGACATTTTTAGATCACTGTAAATGGATTGTAGTGTAATTCTCCCTGTGATGCATAATTTGGTGTTTTTATTCAGAATACTTCCACTGAAGTCATTAAATAGTTATTACCAGTACACTTGCACCGTGTGCACTTGCATCAGCATTGTTTAAGTATCAAAACTGATTTGCACATGCCTCTTTCATCAATAACAGTTGATTGTGTCTTCCATTTGTTAACTACATTTGCATCACCAAAATAGGGGCTGAAGCCTGCATATATGTATCTTGCATTTTTATATTTGTTTGTACATTGTTATGAATTAGTCGGTTTGGACTTCATGTTCATCTATCCCTCCATGTCTATCTTTGCCCTCAGTCTGATCTCTTTCAAGAGGACCTGTACCCTGATACAATTGGTCCAGAACCTTCCGTGGAGGCCTCTGATTGGTTTGCTGGAAAGGAAGGCCAACCAATCCGAATTTCCTTGAAGGACGGATACGTGGCTACCAAAACCAAAGAGTTCAAAGTGCACAAGAGACTGCTGGTTACCGCAACTGCTACCTCCATGAATCGACAGGCTGACAGCACGGTAAGAGGAGAACATACCTTCCAGCTTGCATTTGGTACTGCAGGCTGTATAAGGTTACATTGTTTTGGCCTCACACTTTTTTTCTTTATTTTTTCTCTCTCTCTCTCTCTCTCACACACTCACTCTCGCTGTCACTCTCAGGAAGTACATTCCCTGCAGGAGGAGGTAAAGAAGCTGAAGACTGCAGTGGAAGAGCTGACCGAGAGGGTTAGAAGCCTGGAGAGCAAGAACTGATGCAACAGAGTAGAGAAGAAGAGATAGAAAAGCTTGAAGTTTAGTATTAACTGCACTGCAGAGGATGTAAAGCTTGGCTTCATTAAAATGTTTTTTAATATATGATTAAGATGTTTTGAAATAATTTTTCCAAAGTGTTCCAAGTTTTTAATGGCGTTTCTGAGACAGAAGACATTTGTAATTGTAACATACTGTAGCTCTATTTTGTTTGTTAGGTAGCATACACAGGTACAAACCATGAATTACAAACTGAGAATATCATTTCTTTAGTATTCTCAAAATGTGTGTTGAGTCACTTGATGCTGATGATTTCCTGATAGCTGAAACATGTTCATGAGTTAGTCAGTTGAATGTAAGGGCTGTTCAAATATAATACAATTTGAAATGAAATACGTTGCCTAAAAAATTATACATATTTATTTTGAAATGTTATGGACCTTGGATCAGTAAAAAGTACATACAAATACAATTCAAAGCATTTTATACTGTTAAAAATTAGAACTGGCCAAAAGTTTGCTTTGAAAAAATATGTAAAAATTGAACCATTTATTCCATTTATTTAATGTGAAATGCAATGGGACAGAATTATATGGAGTAAATGACACTTTTAATATTCGTATGCCTAACGTGAAAGCCGTTGTTACCCATCCAACCTCTGGTGCAACCTCTATCTTCCAACTATCTTTCTGCTGCTATGCCACTGTCAAATTATATACAATATCTATCCGCCACTAAAATTAATTAAGTCATTAATTATATTCATATTAATAGTCTCTCTCTCCCCAGTTCTTAAGAGTTATTATTTACAATTATTTTACTCTCTCCTTTAAAATGTCATTTTCATCTCCTTTCTTTGTTCTCCTCTTTCTCCACCCGTTCTCTCAATCTCACTCATCTGTCAGCATTGCAAATCCCTCCATTTTTGTTCCCTGCCTTTCCCCTCTCGCTCCATCTGTCTTCAGTTTGCTCCTCACCTGTATGCTTCACTCCATAACCGCCCCTCTTTCTAACCATGAGTGGGGCGAGTCCCCCCCCCCCCCAAATTCAGTTCATGAATTGAAAAAGCCTCATGGAACATTATAGGCATTTTTCAATTCATGAATTAAATTCCAATTCATTTCCTGAATTGAAATTATATTGACCCCAGCTGTACTCCTATCTCTGCCCCCTCCCTCCTCTAAACATAGTTCTTGTTGGGTGCGGATGCGCCGTTGCTGTAGTACTTGGCGTTGCCACCTGCGCTGCCCGAGCGCACTCGGCTGAAGCAGCAGAGCAGCCCCCCCCCCAGCAGGAGCAGCACGCTCCCGGCCCAGCCCACGAAGATGCAAGCCCCCAGCTCTTTCTTCTGGGGGTTCAGCGGGTTCTTGAACTCGCGGATGACATTGTGGGCTGACCAGGAGACAGGGATGATGAGCAGCACACCGGCTAGTAGTAACCCGATCCCCGCCACCAGGGTGATCTTGGGCATGGCGTCCTCATTCTGCACGCAAGTGGTGAAGTCAGCACCGGCGAAGATTATGAGGATGGAGAGGGAGGAAAGCAGGCAGCTGATAATGGTCATGGCGCGGGCTGCCTGCAGGTCTGCCGACAGGATGAGCAGAGAGTCGTAGGACTTGCACTGCTGTTGGCCTGTGCTCTGGACCACGCAGGACATCCACAAGCCATCCTGAGTCACCTATGCAGAGAGACATGACGCTCATTACTGATTGTGCTTGATTTCACATGTGTTACCAGTGCGTCTTTTTCAATTTCAATATGAAATGTATTGTAACTGAGAATCTTTGGAGAATTACACCAATTTTATTGTCATATTTTCAGTCCCACAAAACATTTTAATAAGGAGACCAGGTAAGTTTACTTCATAAACCTTTATATTTAACTCAATTTCTCCTTCAATTTATAGTGATTAGAGAATGCTTACATTCATAATAAACCCAAGTGATAAAAAGCATGGGGCCAATGAAAAACATCAGCCACACAAAGTCCCACTTGACCACTAATTCTCAATGACACATCCATGTCGTGTAGATATGCTCTGTACCTGTGCAGTGACGATGTTCTGTCCTGTGAATGAGGACTCTTTCCATTTGGGAATAGCACAACACACAATCCCAGCCACCAGCCCCAGCACCCCCAGTGCCACACACACAATCTGAACCC
The DNA here is from genome assembly GCA_029706075.1 of Aldrovandia affinis. Classification (NCBI taxonomy): domain Eukaryota; kingdom Metazoa; phylum Chordata; class Actinopteri; order Notacanthiformes; family Halosauridae; genus Aldrovandia; species Aldrovandia affinis. The sequence goes on along the minus strand of JAINUG010000063.1, from coordinate 3,789,838 downwards.
CTGCAGCACCCATCCTGAAAGAGAGAATGAATGACTAGTATTGCACCTGTACACCACAGTACATTAACACTGCACTACAAGGCAGTGTTATATATCTTGATAATGATGTGCTTTTGCTATAGTTAAATGCAGTTAGACAAGTATTACAATAGGATGTGTGCTCTGTGTGTGCCTGTTTTGTACATATACAAAAAGAGTGTTCTTGTACTGATAAAATATATATATACAGTAAACATTAGAGAAACCTAAATATCATCTGTTGCCAAGGTACCTCAGAATACAGAGAAGGTATAAGAGATGTGTATTCTTTCCCCATTATAAGTATTATAAGTCCATAAATTCAATAGGTCGCCAAGCAAAAACAGATACCTCCTTCTCTCACCTCTACACCTGTCTCACTCTCTTGACTCATTCAGTAAAAGCTTGTGCAATAGTATAGCTCACAGCTACATCTAAAAAACAAAGTCTTACTGAATACCATAGCTCTAAGACATTGGCAAGTCCAGACTAATACAATCTGCTGTCTCCTCCAGCTCAGTGGATTGTGGTCTCCACACCCAAACTCATATACTGTACCACCAGCACTCCTGAATCTACCACACTTACAAGCCTTTTAATAATAGGTTGTACTCTGATGCCCCCCCCACCCACATTAATTTTGTATTGCTGTTTCAATTGCCACAATATTAGACACACATAGAATTGTGTAAGAGTGAAGCACAGGCCTGTTCTATGTTTTTACTCATTCACAATACCCACAAATATGTCTATAGGAGGGTAAGCACAGTGCCCTACAGTACATCATTGATTGACTAACAGTGAGAGGGAAAGAGGAGGCTGATTTGGTGCTGATTAAATGACTCATAGTAATTGGTGCTGTTTCAGTGTATGACGAATCACTGAAAGCTGCCAAACAACAAGAAGACATATTTTCTTTATACAATGTAGTGTAGTCTCTGTATTTGGCATTTCCAAATGTACAATTCCTGTAGTAAAGTGCACAAAACTAAACTGGCTGGCTTTACAACATTGATTGTGGGATAATTTAGTATTTATTCCATATTAAATCCATATTAAAGTGAACAGTCCCAAGATCTACAAATCATCAAAAGGAGTTTGATCATCAGAGCCTGAAACAAGGAAGAGAGCAGAAGAAAATAACAGACAGCAAGAGAGAGTAAATAACTGACAGATGGAGTGAGAGAAAGACACAAAGAAGGGAAAAACATGCAATATAGTTCATAATGTTTAAATTTATGTTCTGCATATTTTAGAATATAATGAAATATATTACATTATAGAAAAGGTAAAAGAATAAAATACCTCAGATTTTCTTCTGTGTATTAACTTTAAAAGTTCAGCAAAGACTTGATTGTATTTTTCTTCTGTGTTTCTCTCCCTTTCTTGTTGGAATAGTCTGTCAGTGATCTGTGTGTGAAGTGGCAGTGTGTGGAGGCTTTGTAGGGGTATGAGAAGTGTGGGGTGGGGCAAAGAGCAGGAATTAAATTGAGGGAAGACTGTGGTTTGGGCCAGACTGAACTAGTCTCTACCTGGAGTTAGCCGAGGCTTAATAGCAAGCTCACATTTCAGGCTGTAGCCCAAGCCTAATACCTGATATATAAAAAAATTATCTAATTATCACACTAATCAACACTGACAATAATGTGTCTAAACAGAATTAAGTATCGTTCAATAATATTAATTCAAAACACTGCATATATTTCAGGACTGGTGAAATATACGGGAAAATATTTAGTGTGGACGGATGTTCATCACTGACCTAAAATGTACGAAAAACAACACATGAGCAGGGATTTCCATTTTTGCATGTCAATAATATTTCCATAGTTTGAGGTTAATGTGGATTGTCATTTTATTATCCACTGGCACATCTCCTTTTTACACCTTTGCGTCATGAAACTATAATCATCACTGCCCCCCACACCCCGAAATTCTAAATCTGACAAATGGGAAGGCCATGAGAAGTATGAGACATATTTTGAAACAGAGATGACGGATGGAATCCCTTTTGAAATTTTAAGAGAGGGACAGAGAAAGAAGTGTTGAGCAACAGTATGAGAAAGAGTCTGGTATTGGGAAATAAAGGGAGCTAAAGAGATGGGAATTGGGAAAGAGAAGACAGAGATGGATTTAACAATGTGGATGGAAACCAAAATATTTACAAAAACAAACACACACACATGGGGAAATCAGATATGTGCCAACTACCACATTTACAGTGGTAAAAATGTACTTTAGAGTAATGGGTACTAATGAATTTTGCATGCTATCTTTTATAAAACTAAACTATTAACTTTATTGTCTGTCTTTTTCATATATACATACACATACATACACAAGCTTCACAGTTTAACTCTATTATCTATCTACTCAACACAGCACAATCTGTAACAAAGACTGGTAATAATGTAGTGGATATAAATGTGAGTAAGTGATCAATTCATGTTTTGTTCTGTTTTTAAAAATCTTTGATTAAATACCATCGAAAGTGCGTTAAAAAAACACCCATTTAGATGTGTCTTTGCTAGTCATGCACAGTCACAGAACATTACAGAACACAATTGCTGTAGTTGCAATGTACCTGAAACGTTTCAACACTAGATGGCAGTAGTTGCTCTACTGCAATAGGGCCTTTGTTTGAACAGAGCTCAGATTTGATGTTCTTTACAAAATAAAATTTTATTTTAGAACATAAGAACATAAGAATACATAATGACGAGAACGGGCCGTTCGGCCCATCTAGGCTCATCATGTCCTAATCTAAAGAGTATCTAGTACTGCATCTAGCCTGGACTTGAATAGCCCAAGTGTTTCAAAGTATAAAAGAGTATCTACTTTAATGTGTTATTGTAAATGCTTACATGCATTTCTTCAATGTGGTTCTATTTACATACTATTTTTAGAGTTCATAGACGCTGCCAATGGCAATATTGAGTCTAACCGGCTACCAAGATATACAATACAACCATTCCACCTTGCTTAAAGCTGTTTCAGAGTTCCAGACATTTTTCAAATCTATGTCAGTATGCTTTAAAGGTGTTTTGGTGGCTTGTGGTGACCCAACGCCCTATTAAGACACTTTATGTTGGCGTTTCCTTTATTTAGGAAGTTACCTGTATGTAGGATAGAGATATTGTCTTGGACTGAAGGATTACCAAAAATTCATCTTCGGTTACAGCATTGCTATTCTGTCGTTAACAAAATAGCTGTTGGACAATTCCATTCCATATTTTAGCCCTCTTTCGTAATTTTTTTTGCCTACATCAGTTTTTTTTTTGACCGCCTGTTTACATCTACTTTTAAAAGTGACCCATATTGGTTTACACTTAAACAACCCGCATGCGTACACGAGGGTTTGGTTACCGATACGGAAGTGAACAACAACCGGCACAGCCATACTGTCTGTAGTCGTATATAAAAAAATTACGTAAATGTAAATGCCAATTTCAGTTTTATATTTTTAAACATTATATTTAAATACGCAGTATGTAGGATTTTTTTATTTAATTCATTTAAAAGGGATAGCACATAGTAATCATCATATCCGTAAAAGGCGTCAATGGGTACATTTCCAGAGTTAGCTCGACAGCTAGTTTTTATGCAGTCCCTTGGCAGGTGAAAGATTGACACAACACAGTTACAGATTCATACAGTACATTTAATTTAAATATAGGAGAGTATAACAAGAGTGTAGGCCACATAAACAGACACTTCCTATTTACAACATTACAAGGTTTAATGAGAATAGCTTTGATTTCCGTTCAGCCAAGACTTAAGTTTGATGCCTGTCGAAATCTCTTCAAAAACGGTTTTGTTGCGATACATCCCCTGTATATTTCTGGTCGTAGGCGTACTCCCGCAGCACGGTCAGCCTGCTAAATAACAACGCACGCACGCAGATCACACGTCTCTCTTTTATTGTAAATAGGCTAGGAAATTATTATGAACTATCTGATTATGAACTTTTTTGTTGCTGCTCTTGTTTATCTGGCCTACACTCTTTTTATACTCTCCTATATTTAAATGTAATGTACTGTATTAATCTATAACTGTCTTGTGTCAATATTTCACCTGCCAGGGGACTACAGATGAAAACTAGCTCTCGAGCTAATTCTGGCATTGTACCCATTGACGCTTTTTGCAGATATGTGGATTACTATGTGCTGTCCCTTTTAAATAAATTAAATACATAAATCCTACATACTGCGTCTTTAAATAGCCTATAATGTTTCAAAATACAAAACTTAAATTGGGATTTAAATTTGCCAGCGCTCGTTACATTTCTATACGACTACATACAATATGGCTGTGTCGGCGTGGTTGTTGTTCACTTCCGTATCGGTAACCAAACTCTCGTGTAGGCATGCGGGTTGTTTCAAGCGTAATCATGTAAGCACAAGTATCTTCTTCTTTCTTCTTCTTTTCATTTGTAATGGCTTATGCGCGTATCACTGCCCCCACAGGTCCAGAAGGTCCTCAGCACTACTAACCACGAAAAAAATAAAATAAATTAAATTACAGTGGAACCTCGGCCCACGAACTTAATTCGTTCGTTGACTCCGTTCGCGAACCGAAATAATTTTTCCCATTGAAATTAATGTAAATCCAATTAATCTGTTCTCCAGCCCCAGAAACACTTTTTTTAAACTTTTTTATGGGTTTATGTGTGGCAAAAATATATAAAGGAATTAAAGATAACCTTAATTATAGAAAAATACATTAATACTAAAATAAAACATAATAATTGTACACTTTACCTTTGTGGTTGATAGTTTCTGGCACAGGTGGATGGTGGAGGAGGAGGATTTAGCCATGTCGTACTGCTTGGCGAGATCGGAAACACGAACACCACTCTCACGTTTAGCTATTATTTCCTTCTTCGTTTCTACTGTAATACCCTTTTAGGCTTCTTAACACCACTATCAGTAGCACTTTTCACTTTCTTGGGAGCCATAATGAGGGCAAATTTAATGGAAATAGCACAAAAAGAACATGTATCAAAGGAGAACACAACGACGAACGATGTAAACAGTGCTGAGTACTAAGCACAACTGACGCTATCCACGACGCGCTATGGCGAGAAGCCCGTGAGTTTGTGTGTTTGTGCGTTCGTGCACCGAGGGCTTGTTCGCGGGCCAAGTGAAAATTTGTTCGGAAAGTGTGTTCGTGGGCCGATTTGTTCGTGAGTAGGGGCGTTCGTGGGCCGAGGTTCCACTGTATATAAACAAAACAAAATACAAATAAAACAAAAAAAACGTCTTACACCCTGGCATGCAGACCAGTGGCATAAAGGAATTTCATGACACCTTGAAACACTTTTGACTTATTCTCATTTGGTCCCAACAGTGATTTAATAGAGAAGGAAGTCACGCCGATGCTCGCCAAATCTCTGTACATGTCCCTGCGCTCCCTTGCATAATTAGTACAGTCTAATATCACGTTTGACTGTTTGGGGTACTTTGCACATACCACATTGTCCACCCTCGTGCTTACCCACTACAAACAATCCAGCCCTCAGACCACAATGGCCCAACCTCAGCCTGGCCAATAATACCCCCCCTCCCACCTGCTCCCGAATGTAGGGCCTCCCTTCCCCACCCCTCTCTGAATGGAATATAAATGTCTCCCCTTTCTGTTTGTGTCCCACTCCTTTTGCCAGATAATCTCCAATCCCTCTGCAATTCTACTCTTCACCCAAGGGGATATAGACCCCCACCTGAGGAAACTCTAGTGTAGCCTTCGTCATCCTATCCGCACATTCATTTTCCACTATCCCCATATGCGCAGGCACCCACACCAGGCCCACCCGGCTCCCTGCCCTATGGACATGATGCAAAAGCACTAGCAAGTCTATTATAACATCAGGACGTGCATCCGAACTCCTGCACTGTATTGCGATCAGAGCTGCAGCGGAGTCTGAGCAGATAACAACGTTTGATGGTTGCACCTGCTCTACCCACTCCAAAGCCCACAAAATAGCCATGAGCTCTGCAGTAAATATCGATATTCCATCTGGTAAACGTACCCCCTGCCCCACTGCCAATTGCAGAATATGAAAAGGGAATCCGACCCTTCCACTCACTGGCGGCCGAGACCCATCTGTATACACCTGGAGGGAAGAACCCCACACCTGCCTCAGATGGGAGTCAGCCACTACATGTGGTGCCAGCTTCGAATTTCCTGCCCTCAATAACTCCATTATTCGAAAATCCACCTCCATTTCGGGTAGAAGCCACCGTGGTACAGGAGGCCAGAATGTCTCAGCCCCAATCTCCACATCAGCTAAACCCACATCCCCTGCCAACCCTAAAGCCTGGACCAGAAATACCCCACTCTGCAACTTCACAGAAGACCTTCCACCACAGTCAGCCAAAATCCCAGAAGACGGACAATCAGTCACCCGACCCTTCAGCCTAGCCCAGTATCTAAGTCCCAACTTTAGCCTACGGAGATGAAGAGGAACCTCCCCCATCTCCACCAACAGTGCCGCTATAGGTGTCGTCCTAAAAGCCCCACAGCATATTCGTAATGTAGCAGCCTGCACAATATCCAGTCTCCTCAAGGAGGACACTGCCGCTGACCCATAAGCCTGACACCCATAATCCATCACAGAGCGGATCATGGCCCGATATATGCACAATAATGCACCCCAATGACTCCCAGCCAAGCATCGCATGAGATTCATAATTTTAGAACATTTGGCCACCATCTTATCAATATGAGTCCCCCATGTCAGTCTCTCATCAAACCACATGCCTAAAAAACTATATAACTGCACTCTCTCTAATGGCATTCCATATAGGGACAGAGCTACAGGCCCCAACTTCCGCCTCCTACCAAAAACAACAAACTTAGTCTTTGCTGTTCAAATCCTGAGGCCCCACAACGCTGAGCACCGCTCCACAACACCCAGAGCATGCTGCAGTTGCTTCACCACATACCTATCATTCTTCCCCCTCTTCCACAGAGCACCATCATCTGCATATAATGAGAACCCACAGCCGGAACCCACCTCCTCAAATAAATAATTGATCATGATATTAAATAATACTGGGCTAATTACACTTCCCTGAGGAATGCCCCAATCTATCCCCACCGAATCCGATAGAGCCCCGTCCACTCTCACCTGAATTGTGCGTTTTAACCAAAAAAAAACAATCCAATTAAACATTCTGCCCCGAAGGCCAAGCCCCCACAACTTGTAGCACAAATATCGGATATACACTATATGGCTAAAAGTCAGTGGACACCTGACCATCACTATGGTTAACGTCATCGCGTTACCGGTAGTTGGCAGTAACTCTTTTTTTTCCCACACCAGATGGCCCCAGAAGTGAGGGGATACTTACTTAAATAAAAAGGTAAATAGGTACATTTGATAAGGGAAGATTGTGAGGACAAAGGTAAATAAACTCCTTTAGCTAGCTAAGGTGGCCTTTCTAATAACCATATACAATTTACATAACCACTGTAGATATAAATCCAAAGCATGAGCAATCTTTAAGTAATGGTTAAATGACAATACATGAATTTATCTGCTATAATAATAAGATGGTGTTATTATAACAATGTTGCAGCAGACTAAAAGCAGTTAGATAATAGCCATTGAAAGATGGCTCTTATAATCATAGATGAAAAATGTACACTGCATTGTGAGGGACTGCCAGAGTTACCCAGATTTATATTACCTCGGTCACATCTGCTAAGCTGGGTGTAATGTAAGCTTTTGGCTGAAACGCACAGTCTCTGACAAGTTTATATCAAAGATATATAAGTATGTTATAGACGTTAAGTATATTAGTGTGTGAATGCATTTCCAAAATAGTCCATGGGTTACAATATTAGCTGAAGAGTTTGTGAACTAAACCAAGTCAGTTCAAGAATGCAAGGAGAAATGTTACATCATTAAAATCAATCAATCAATCAATCAATCATATATACACCGATCAGCCACAACATTAAAACCAGTGACAGGTGAATTGAATAACATTGATCATCTTGTTACAATGGCACCTGTCAAGGGGTGGGATATATTAGGCAGCAAGTGAACAGTCAGTTCTTGAAGTTGATGTATTGGAAGCAGGAAAAATGGGCAAGCGTAAGGATCTGAGCAACTTTGTGATGGCTAGACGACTGAGTCAGAGCATCTCCAAAACAGCAGGTCTTGTGCGGTGTTCCCGGTATGCAGTGGTTGGTACCTACCAAAAGTGGTCCAAGGAAGCACAACCGGTGAACCAGCATCAGGGTCATGGGCACCCAAGGCTCATTGATGCGCGTGGGGAGTGAAGGCTAGCCCGTCTGGTCTGATCCCACAGAAGAGCTACTACAGCACAAATTGCTGAAAAAGTTAAGGCTGGCTATGATAGAAAGGTGTCAGAACACACAGTGCATCGCAGCTTGCTGTGTATGGGGCTGCATAGCCGCAGAAAGCCGCAGAAATCGCAGACCGGTCAGAGTGCCTATGCTGACCCCTGTCCGCCGCCAAAAATGCCTACAATGGGCACGTGAGCTTCAGAACTGGACCATGGAACAATGGAAGAAGGTGGGCTGATCTGATGAATCACGCTTTCTTTTACATAAAGTGGATGGCCAGGTGCGTGTGCGTCGTTCACCTGGGGAAGAGATGGCACCAGGATGCACTATGGGAAGAAAGCAAGCCGGCGGAGGCAGTGTGATGCTCTGGGCAATGTTCTGCTGGGAAACCTTGGGTCCTGGCATTCATGTGGATGTTACTTTGACACGTACCACCTACCTAAACATTGTTGCAGACCAAGTACACCGCTTCATGACAACGGTATTCCCTGATCAAATCAAATCAAATCAAATTTATTTGAGTCAGAGTCAAAGGCCGAGGCAGAGAAGAGAATATGCAGTCAGAAAAAAGCAATGCTATAGCCAGTAGCATTATGTAAGTGCCTGATGGCAGTGACCTCTTTCAGCAGGATAATGCGCCCTGCCACACTGCAAAAGGTGTTGACTTGGCCTCCAAATTCCCCAGATCTCAATCCGATCGAGCATCTGTGGGATGTGCTGGACCAACCAGTCCGATCCATGGAGGCATCACCTCGCAACTTACAGGACTTAAAGGATCTGCTGCTAACGTCTTGGTGCCAGATACCACAGGACACCTTCAGAGGTCTTGTGGAGTCCATGCCTCAACGGGTCAGAGCTGTTTTGGTGGCACGAGGGGGACCTACACACATATTAGGCAGGTGGTTTTAATGTTGTGGCTGATCGGTGTATGTTATACTTCAAATTAATATTTGCATTGTTGAGCAACTGCTTTGCAAATAACATAGTGGAATGCTATTGACTTTCATTAAAATGTTGGGGGCTAACACTTTCTAACATTCATTTTGCCTTGGAGATATTTAACAATTTTAACAATTTATGTATGAAGATTATGGACACACCCTTGTCACACCCACATCAAGCTTAATAATCATACTTGTCACCAAGGTCAAACTTGCACTTTCATCCCCATCTTCACTGATTTCTCTGCACTGAAGTGGTCTTTTGAAGACAGATGAAGAAGCATGAAGAAGCAGATATTTTGGTGCTTCACATTTCCTGGTACATGTCCAGAGGTGCTGAATTTACAATGGAGATGCTGATAAGCTCTTGCTTTTCAGTGAATGGGTTTACTCAGCTCCTCAGGAGGCCTGTGACAGCAGTTACAGCTTTCATTTTGGTTGCACACAGTGTCCCTCTCAGTTGCACTCCAATATTCTGCTTTAATATATCTCTTCACAGCACCAGACTTGAGGTTGAATTGTGGGGTTCCCCCTGGAGTCTAATGGCGCTTTTCTACCGCACCGCAGAGGACAATATGGTAAACAATCCGTAATCCAACGTTTTGTTGCTTTTTTCACTGCCAAGCGAACCGTACCGAATCCAAGTACCCGTGCTGAATTTAGCTACTGCTCTGTTTAGGTACTAGTGAGCCGATCAGGGACCTAAGGATGGAGCTAGCAATATTACAGACCATTGATTGGTGAAGTGCAATCATCATGCTAAATGTCAGACCGGCACAGACACAACCGCCATGTTGTTTTTTCGCTTCGATTATTGGTATTGTTCGGAGAGTATTATATAGAGTTTGGCATTATTGTCAGGTTTGCGCGATTCTACGAGTTAGGTTTGTGTTACCAAAACTTAAATAAACACGTTTTCTTTTAAAGGACAAATAATGTATTGTCATTTGCATTAACGTACTTAGAATATACATTTTCATAGTACAACATTTTTTGGCGTTGAATTTTCTTTAGCTCGTAGCTTGTGCTGGGCATTTTTTTTGCAGCGACAAGCTACATAAAAGCACAAATGTAAACACAAAAATAAATGTATCTAATGTTTTCATCTTTATACAACTGAAGAAATGTAGGCTACAGATGTAAGAAATATGAGGTATATGAGGTGATCTTGGTAAATAGGGTACCAAGGTAATAATAGGGTGTTTGGTTGATCTGGACGGATAGTACCTTAGGTGATGGGCAGCCGAATCATGTAAAGTACTAACCTCTGGTTCCGACAGATCATCCTAGCTCATGTATGGCTCCTCGGAACTGCTAGTGTACGGCAGTGGCCACACCCTGGTTCCTAACCTCGGCTTATTAGCAAAACTACATGAGTGAACCTGTATGGTGGATTCCTGCAGGTGAGGGACGTCTCCCCTTAGTACACGAAGACTGCAATGGCGGAATAGGTGGGCTTGGTTGGTAGACTGAATCACCCGGTTATGATGGCGAAGCAGCAGCAGCCATTCATTCGACTATGTGGCATTCCTTCGGAGCATCTATAGGAGTGCCAATAACCTGCTGCCTTGCGGTGTGTGGCATTGGTTTGCCAAAGGCTAGCAGAGTCAACTGTACCCAAACCTCAGTAGTTCTGGCGTCACACTGAGTATTCAGCCACCTGAAAACATGATGAGTACAACCTACAGCTCCAGGGTTAAAGCCCCTGCATTGAATCTTCCCACTCAGGAGACTATTGACACTCAGTCCAATGACGATGGCGTCCGAAACCCTTCTGGGAGGGCCTCGTCTGATAAAAATAGTCACCTGAAGGGACTTGCTAGACCAAGTACAACCATCTTTAGTCAGCTAAACTGTCGTAGCCTTTCTTCTCTGTCTTCCAGAGAAGAACTTAACAAACACCTTTGTGACTACAATATATCCGTTTCCTGCATACAAGAACACCGTCAAATGCATGGACAAGACGACCCTGACATCTTGTATCTAGTATAGGGTCTTCAACCATTTTTACTTCCTTCGCAATGCGGAACCTACATGGTTCTGCCATTGGGGGTGTAGCGATTACTGTCAAAACATATTTGCTCCCTCTGCTTATTTCCATCTCTAAGATTAACAGTAGAATAATGCTAGCAGTCTTTAAAGGCAATCCAAAGTCATACGTCGTCTCCTGCTATTCTCCAACAAACGTCAGTGACAAACCATCTATTACCCATTTTCTTGAGCATCTTAATGAAACTATCGCCTCCATTCCCCAGCATGCCCTCCTTCTTATTGGTGGTGACTTCAATGCCCATGTAGCAAGGAAGTTTTCCTACCACCCTGCTACTAACTGAAATGGTCAGTTTCTCACTGAATTTGTTAACCAAAATAACCTTCTTATCACCAATACAATGTTTCAGAAATTGTCAAAGAAACTCTGGACTCACTGCTCACCTAATAAGTTCCTATCACAGATCGACTTCATTCTTTGTTGTAAACGATGGCGAAATAGCATCCAAGATTCCCAAGCATATTCCACCTCCGATCCGATCGGTTCCGACCACCGCATTGTCTGTGCTAAGGTTAGGCTCAGTCTTCGTTCTGCAAAACCATCTGCTCGCTTGAAGCTAAATTGGGCCGCCATGACTACTAATTGCATCTGCAATTGAGGACTATATTTCAGATGAGTGGTTCTCTATGGACACTGACGTCCAGTCCTATGGCAACTTCAATGATACATGTGTGAAAATTGGGAAGTCGATCCTTCCGTCTCAAACTAAACTGCCTCCCAACCTTGTTTGCACTAGCCCAGTTAACTTAGCTAGGACCAATGTGCTAGCTTCCACAATCGATGATCTCCCTGCTACTCAGTACAACCTCAGAGCCGTGTATGACAAGCAAGAAGACATTAGAGTCAACAACATACTTAGTACATTGTGCCTGGAAATTTGTTAAACAGCTCTCTGGTAAGCGGTCCAACACTGTATTCATCCAAGGTGAAGATCGAATGGCCTCATGGAAGTCTCATTTTGAAAACCTTCTGAATTCCGATAATAACACCAATGTTCAAGGTACAATTGACCCAATCTTTGAAACCAACTGTAACATTCCCACCGGCAAATTTTCTCAAGCCGAGGTCAATGCAGCTATCGCGCAAATGAAACCTGGCATGGACAGCATCCCTATCGAAGTTTGGAGGCTTCCTAAACTGAAGAAGTGTCTTACACACTTCTGTAATACAACCTTGGAAGGAAATCGCCCGCCTGAATGGGGCATCTCCGGCATTGTGCCAGTTCCGAAAAAAGGTGACCTGACCATCCCAGACAACTATTGGGGAATCAGTCTAACTCAAACAGCTGCAAAAATCTACAACCGTCTTTTGCTGAATCGTATTCGTCCTGAGTTGGAAAAGGTCCTTCGCCCCAACCAAAATGGTTTTCAGCCTCTGAGATCAACTTCTTCACAAATCCTTGCTTTCAGACGAATAATTGAGGAAATTCGAAATCATCAGAAAGAAGCTGCAATAATCTTCATCGACTTCCGCAAAGCATTCGATTCCATCAACAGACCCACGATGTTTAAAATTTTGAATGCTTACAGAATCCCAGAGGAGATTGTAAATGCCATCAAAATTATGTATGAGGATACAAGTGCAGTCGTTCTCACTGAAACTGATTCATTTTTCATCAACACCGGCGTTCTCCAGGGTGATCCACTTGCCCCTTATCTATTCATCATAGTTTTGGACTACGCACTCCGGATAGCAATAAACGACACTGATGGTCTAACTCTGACTAGATATCCTGCTCAACACCTCTCTGACCTAGATTACGCTGATGACATTAGTCTGCTTGCTGACACCCTTCGAGATGCAGAATCTCTCCTCCATAAAGTAGAAACTTGCTGCAAGTCCATTGGTCTCTCTCTTAATGCGAAGAAAACTAAGTACATTCACCTCAATCCCTCCACCGCTGGCGACATCATAGCGCTTGATGGCAGTAAAATCGACAAAGTTGATGACTTCAAATACCTGGGCTCCTACACAAACTCGTCCCACGATGTTGAATGTAGGAAGGCTCAAGCTTGGTCTGCTCTCTACTCATTGAGGAATGTTTGGCAATCTTCAATCCGTAAAAGCTCCAAAATTAACATCTTTAAAACATCCGTGGAGTCCATTCTCCTCTATGGGCATGAGTCTTTGGCCCTCACCAGTCTATCGATGGTACCTACACACAGATGTTGCGTGCTGTCCAGAATGTTTCCTGGCAGGACCACCGTCCAAACTCCGCCCTGTACGGTGCCCTCCCCTCCATCTCAAGTGTCATCAGACAGTGTCGTCTTCGGCTAGCCGGACATATCCTTCGGCACAATGAGCCAGCCAGTCGTGTCCTCCTTTGGACGCCAGACTCTCCCCGCCGTAGAGGTCGACCTAACATCACCCTTAAATCGTCCATCGAACTGGAGACAGGACTGTGCGGATCGTCTCTTCGCAATGCAATGCTTGACAGGGAATGCTGGATGAAGCTCATCAAGTCATCACAGATGTGAATGAATTAATGAATTGGTAAATTGCAATTCATTGGAGGACCAACATCGAATAATAAATATACAATATGATATACACTACCGGTCAAAAGTTTTAGAACACTCCAATTTTGCAGTTTTTACTGAAATTTAAGCAGTTAAGTCCAGTGAATAACCTGAAATGGTACAAAGGTAAGCGGTAAACTGCCAGAGGTTGAAAAAGTTTAGGTTACCAAAAACTGAAAAATAATGTACATTTCAGAGTACATTCAGGGAGCAAGTAATGGGTTAACATGGGTTAACAGTAACTCTGTGCAAGTCGCAGATTCTGGATCCAGCAAAAGAGCCCCAGACCATCACGCTTCCTCCTCCATGTTTGACAGTTGGTGTCACACACTGAGGAACCATCCTTTCTAATCCTACTCGGTAAACAAAGGTACACACAAAAACCTTTCAAAATTTCAAGATTTCAAATTTTGATTCATCGGTCCATAAGACCTCCTTCCAGTCTTCAGTAGTCCACTGGCGGTGCTTCATGGTCCAGGCAAGCCTCCTTTTCTTATTTTGCCATCTTAGCAATGGCTTTCTTACTGCTACTCGACCTGTCAAACCTGCAGCTCTAAGTCTTCTCTTCACAGTTGAAACTGAGACTTCCTTACTTTGACCAGTGTTAAGCTGTGCTTGAAGCTGTTGTCCTGTGAGCCACCTATCACGCAAGCTGTTGACTCTCAGAAACTTGTCTTCTGATTTTGTTGTGCCTTTGGGTCTGCCAGACCTCTTCCTGTCAGAGTTTCCTCCAGTTTCCAAGTGCCTTTTGATGATGTAGGAAACTACTCACTGCCAAATAATTTATATAATTTTTCTAGTTTTTGGTAACCTAAACCTTTTTTTTTTACCTCTGGCAGTTTACTGCTTACCTTTGTACCATTGCAGGTTATTCACTGGAATTGAACTGCTTAAATTTCAGTAAAAACTGGAAAATATGGGTGCTCTTTTTACCGGTAGTGTACATATACAGTGCCCTCCAGAATTATTGCCACCCTTGGTAAAGATGAGCAAAAACGGCTATTGTCTTCGTTGTTCATCAGCTTGATCTGCCACTCAAAACATGAGAGAAATTTAACCTTTAATTGAAGTAAAATTATTCAAAGAAAATAAATCCTTATCAAAAAATCATAATTATTAGTTCTCTTATAAATTCTTATAAATGAAATATTCTAATATTCATAATATTCTAATTTATATATATAAGTTCACCTTTAGGAACTCTTAAGTGGTCATCCATGACTTCTCGTTTCACTGGGGTATAAATGAGGTGACACACAGGCCAAACTCCCTTAGTCATCCATAAACATGGGAAAGATCAGAGAATACACAAATTAAATAAGACAAAAGGTTGTTGACCTTCATAAATCAGGCAATGGCTATAAAAAATTGCTACACTCCTGAAAATACTCATCTCCACTATTAGGGCAATAATTAAGAAGTTTAAAACTGTGATGAACCTGCATGGAAGAGGAAGCAAGTGTATTTTGCCCCCATGCTCAGTGAAAAGGATTTCTCCAAGGATCATAGTTGGAGAATTGCAGAAGTTGGTTGCATCTTGGGGTCATCAAGTCTCCAAAACTACAATTAGACACCCCTTCCATGCCAACAAGCTATTTGGAAAGCCTGCCAGAAGAAAGCCTCTGCTGTCAATAAAACCGCAAACGTAAGTGCCTGGAATTTTGCTAAACGTCACTGGAACTTTGAGCGGAACCAGGCTCTATAGTCAGATAAGACAAAAATATAGCTTTTTTGCAACAAACACCAGAGGTGGGTTTGGCATAAAAAAGGGAATGGTCATACAGAAAATAACCTAATGCCCACTGTGAAGTATGGTGGTGGATCTGTGATTTTGTGGGACTGTTTTACTTCCAAAGGCCCTGGGAACCTTGTTAGGATACATGGCATCATGGACTCTATCAAGTACCAGGACATTTTAGATCTGCCTCTTGGTTGCCTCTGACACCGTATGTGCCTCTGTGCCGTATGACACACCCCGGAGTGGAACAGAACAGCAGGACACAGGGAATGGAGTTATCGGTCTGTGGACCAGATTTTATTGTTCTCCCTCACATGGTCATGGGGAGAGAGAGAGACCGAGCGCAGACAAATAGAATAAATAAGAAAAAGGTCTTCAGCCGTCCCCCTCATGGGTTCCGGCCACAAATAATAAACAAAAACAATAAATTAAATCAAACCGCCTTTCAGAAAAACACTAATCATTAACACAAACAGATGCTCTGCGACCTTTCTGTTCCGTGTTCCAGTGACCTACTAAGAGAGCAGAGCAAATTGTGATTTATTTTATTTTATCCCAGGTTTCGGCACCATAGTGCATGGCTTCATGAAGGGTTGGGAGAGGCGGGGCTTTATCACTACTAACGGGCAACTGATCAAAAAGCATGATCAAGTGATAGAACTCGCGCAGGCAGTGCAGCTACCAGAGGAATTAACAGTAATCAAAAGCAAGGCACACACTAAATTAGCAGACACAATACACACAGGCAATCAGGAGGCAGATACTGCAGCGAAAGAGGCAACACGGAAAGAAGCAGAAAGGGGGGAGTGCCCTTCCCACATCTCTTGTTGAAAGTACACACACTGATATCAGTTTGACCTGCCTCAAAGAGCTGCAGGAGAAGGAGAGAAACAAGTACATGACTTATGGGCATGAAGGGGGGCTGCTTCACAGGCAGCCAGTCACTCCCCAGCATGTGGCAAAGTATTGTCAGAGATGTCAGTGCAGCCATGGCAAGCCACTCAAAGTCCATAAAGCTAAACAACCCAGACCCAGGGCACCCTGGGAAATTATTCTGATTGACTTTACAGGACATTTGGAGAAACAGAGAGGATACTCATATATATTGCCTTGTGATCGTGGACTATTTCACACGGTGGGTGGAAGCATTTCCCACAAAAGACTGTACTACTACCACAGCAGCCAGTGTGCTGGTGCAGGAAATTGTATCCCGGTGCGGGGTGCCGGAACACATTGACTCTGACCAGGGAATGCATTTCACTGGACGAGTAATGAAATAAATGTGTTTGTTACCAGGTGTGAAGCAAAGATTCCATGTCCCTTTTCATCCACAGAGTTCAGGCATGGTGGAGAAAATGAATCACACAATCAAGACACACCTGACAAATGTCCTTCTCAGTGAGCCGAGGCAGTGGCCAGACAAACGTTCAGCTGTCCTGATGGCCTTCAGGGCTACTCGGTGGAAAGGCACTGGCTTCTCCCCTCATGAACTGATGACGGGGAGGTGGTTGGGGGATCAGGCCCAATAGGGCCCATGTCTGATTCTTTGAAAGCATATGTGAGTGACTTAACCAATGCTCTAAAATGTTTAAGGCTCGATGTGCGTGAACAGGCGGCGCAGGAGGAAGTATCACAGAATCCGGTCACTGATGTGTCTGAAGGTGACGTGGTAATGGTGAAACTTCTTCCCAAAAGGTTAGGCCTTAGACCCAGATGGGAGGGACCGTTCCAGGTTCTGTTGACCACAGACACTAGTGCATAGCCCCAAGGGATCACGGGGTACTCATGGAGACACAAGTTTTATCAGAACTGCCTTGGACTGAGTCAATTGTTATGGGGGCTATGTTTTGGTTTATTAAGCTGTGATTTATTTTGTTTGCTTTTGATTGTTTTGAGAACATCCTGAAATGGATTTTGTATCTTGTGTTGAAAAAAAAAAGAAAGACAATGTAGCCTACTAAACAAGATATATGCATATATCCTGCAAGGCGTGGGGTTCTGTAACTTGTCGAATGGACATCACATGGACACCTGATCAATGTCGTGAGCAGCATTTGTGTAGAGCTGGGAGTGCCAGCGCTCTGTCAGTGTATCAGATACAGACTGCTACTAGGAGGGGGCCTGTAGAGTTCAAGAAGGTCAACACTACACATAGCATGGTATGTTGTGGTTATTCACAATGGGATCTGGATCAATGTAGTAACTGTGAACATGTACCACAAATGTGGTATAAGGGTTTGACTGGAACCTTCTGTCCAATGTGGGTCCTCTCTAGAACTGTCGACAGCACTGAAATTGAACCTTTGAATTATGAGTGTATTTCCTTGCACACATGTGGAACACACACTCACTACTTGTCCAACATTGGTTGACCCTCCAGAGGAGGTAATTTTGTTAGCACAAAGACCACTAGATCTGATTGATGATGCATACATGGCATCAACACACATTTGTGAATTTCAGCACTGCCATGGACGTTTTTACCATGTGTAAAACATATCACAATATTACTGATTGGCTATCCAACAAATTAAACGATTTAATTAATAGCCAGGGGGTGACAGCACAGGGGCTCTTACGTCCACCGCGGACTATAGATAAAAGGGGTGTGTCTCTATTCTGGTCATTTGGCCACAATTCAATCCGCAGGTCACAATGAAGGTGAGACGGTTCCACTCTATGGGAAGAGTGGAGGATGGGCGCATGATCCGCATGGGCTAACAGGGGTATTGGAGCGAGGACAAACCTCCCAGGGTTAGTACTTCTGGCTGTTGTTGGGAAACTGTCCACTGGGTTGTGTGCTTGTGCCCTGCCATGAGGCTTTTAGACGGACAAGCACCAGCCATGTGGGATGTACTCTCATTGCGCCAGGCTGAGGGGGTGTGGCAGATGGGGGCAACCCAGTGGTGTGTGGTGACTCCCCAAGCCATATTCATCTATGGGGGTCGTGTGTGTCCCACTGAGCTGACGTTTTGCCTTGAGTGACATCACCATAGGAGGCATGCATATTCCCTCAATATCTGATCAACCCATTATAACACCATGGTGGAGCAATGACTTGGTGACAGAGGGGAATGCAGCGATTCGGAAAATGATAGGGCTCATAAGGCCCTTACTAATACAAATGTCAGGAAAATGTATGTGTGTTACGTCCCTTTACTTTGTATTAGCACTACTTCGTGTTTCCTTTTGGATTTGCCTGCTGCTGTGTTTCCTTGATTTCTCCCCGTTAGTGGGGGTTACGTCACTGCCCTGCTGGGACCTGCTTGAGGACGCACATGGTTTCCAGGGGAACCCTCCAAGCAACGTGACGAGAGAAGATGCAGCTGGACATCACTTGGCTACATCACTGAGCAGACTTTTTAAAAGATGCGGGACAATATATAGAGGTTGCCACCTGAATGCCTTCAGTTCCCTTTACGACATTGTTAATTACAGCTTGGTGATTGCGTTACTCTCATTAATAAATATTGCTATTTGTAATTAACATTTTTGGGAACTCCGAGGAGAAAACCTCCCCTGTCATCTTCGAGGGTCTGGAACCACTAGCTGGCTGCCCGGTGAGACCTTGCAACCAATTTTGTCTTTTAAAGGACTTTCATGTTATAAATAGAGAGAATAATCATTAAATGTATACATATGAATAAATATGTTTAATTTTTCTATACCACTGTTTCACTGGTACTCCTTACGGGTTGTGGCTATTGATTAAGTGGCTTAGTGTTACGTCCGATATTGTACGCCTGGTTATAACAACGCAGGTTGATTTCTATCCGTAACAATGTGTAATCATTAGGCGGATGCAATCATTAGGCCTTAGGCACTAAAAGTAATGTAATCGTGTGAAACGTGTGAAAGGGGGGTTGGTGTAGTTAAAGCAGGTCTAATATTATTACATTACATTACATTACAGGCATTTGGCAGACGCTCTTATCCAGAGTGACGTACAACAAAGTGTTAACCGTAGTCAAGAACAGTTTAGCTGAAAGCCACCCTAGTGGGAAGTACAATTCCTGGGTGCTAGGAGCAATCACATAGTTAAACTAGGACCCTGTAGGTAAATCTGTAGCCACAATTCAGAGGTAGCAGTAAAGCACTCAATGCAGGAAATAATGCCTAAGCCTAATACAATACATAAACAAGTAGACGTGTAAACTAAGCAACTATGTCCCTAAGTTAACAAAAAAAACGGACTACGGGGAGAGGTGCACCCTGAAGAGGTGAGTCTTCAGTCGTCGCTGAAGGTGGCCAGGGTCTCAGCTGTTCTGACTTCCACAGGAAGGTCATTCCACCATCGTGGAGCCAGAACCGACAGGAGACGTGACCGGGAAGCGCAGGTGCGGAGGGGGGGAGGTGCTAGGCGTCCTGAGGTAGCAGAACGGAGAGGTCTGGCAGGTGTGTAGGGTGTAATATCTGTTTAACTAGAGGAGGGACTGATGTGGTGGAGTTGGAAAGCACAAACATTTACTGGGACATGTAATGTGAAATCACCTAGATATGGGACACCAACTACCTCAAGTTTATTTGATTGTCTTTTATTCATTTCTTCTTTTTTACATTTCTGTACACTTATATACTATATACATACACTCTGTCCTGTCCTCTCCCAGGCCCGAGAGAGGCACCAGGGAGTGACATTGGGCCTGGACACATATCTATATTATGGGAACACTGATGTTGAATGTAATCAATGTGGTAGAGGGCTTTGGATAATCTTCACCCGAGGGCTGTGCACATGTGCCACCCTTAACATGAGTTGGGTTTAGGAGGTGGTAGGCCCTTTCGGCTTGCGTGTGTAATTGGTTGAAATCTATGGATGGTCATAGCTTGGGGTGTTAGATGACCAACAGCACCTGAATGAGACATGTATGTAAATGTATTCATCATGCCAGATATTGAAGGGAGGGTACAGCAGGGAGGGGTGGGAAGATTCCACCATGTTTTGCTATAATAATGGGGGTTATGAGATGATGTCTTCAGAGCGTTGTTTGGTTTTGTCCTTGAATGGCTCTCCCTGTGTGCACATTGGTTAATAAAACGTATTTGCTTTACTTGCGATTGCTTCTCCTCATCTCTCTCTACGGGTCCTGGGGAAATCTGAGGGTCTCTTGGGCTACGACCACATCAAGTTTTAAGCACACAGCTTTGATGAGAAAATGCCATACAGGTGTGTGCGCTGGCTGCCCTGCTAGTAGGCGTGGCCGTTAATTGCCCTGATTCCCCTGCCAGGACCGATGCCTTCCACAACATGTTTTTGAGAATTTTTTTTATTTTTTATGTTTTATTATTTTTTTCTTTGAATAATTTTACTTCAAAGGGTTAGATTTCTCTCATTTTGAATGTAAGATCAACAATGAACAACAAAGAATTTTTTCATAGCCTTTATTGCTCATCTTCTCTGTGCGCGGCCCCTAAACATTGGTACATTGAACTGATGTTTATACTGCCAGGTTTTCTCATTAAGTGGATCAAAATTGCAAGCTAGCGAACGCGTGTGACAACTTCACTCATTCGTAACATGTTTTCTTGGCGCACCCTATTGCGGGCTATGGCCAAAAAAGAAATAAGGGCAGCTAAAAGACCCATTGAAATGAAAATTTGCCAAGAGGCAAAAGGTAATCCTAATAGTTTTTTTCCAATATTGCAGTAGAAAAAGGGAAGTTAAAGAAGAGGTTAAGTACATTAAGAATAAGGAAGGAGCTTTGCTTTATAATAATATGGATTTTGCTGATACCCTACACAATTACTTTGTTGAGAGCTTTGCAGTGAAGAGGTTACAAATATGCCTTAATGCATACAAGTACAACCAATGTATAAAATGTTTTCGTGGTCATTGAGATACGAGATTCAGATGTACTTGGAAAATTACAAAAACTTAAGACAAATAAGGCAGCAGGCCCTGATGGCATACATATATCCAAGAATACTCAAGGAACTTGGGGAGGTTATTTATAAACCACTGACAGAAATGTATTATTAGGGACTAATTGCTGATTTAAGCAAAATTCAGAAGTGGGCAGAAACTTAGTAGATGACATTGAATATAACAATATAAAACTATATATATACATATATATATATATATTGGGGGTGTAATGGTACATGTATTTGTACCAAACCGTTCGGTACACGACTTTCGGTTCGGTACCTGCTGTGAACCGAACGAATGCAATCTTGCTTTAACCACTAACGCACGTGTCATGATATCAATCCGCCATCCTTAATATAAGGGTGCTCGGTAAGTGGTCCCGGCGGTTCACAATAAGGTTGGCCAGACTGCTCTGCACCCTGGTGTGAGCTCTCACAGATAACACATAACACATAACAACACATGGTGTCAGAACGTAAAAATGGCGAAAACGCCTCGAAATGGAAGGACTGAAGCCACCTGCTGGACTCGACCTGCAAAATGGTAACTTGTCCGAAAACTGGAGGAGATTTCGACAAAGATTCAGACTTTATATGGTTGCTGCGGGGTATGCTAGCAAAGATGCTAAGGTACAGTCCTCGTTATTCCTCCATGTAGCCGGCGAAGATGCACAAGAATTGTATAATACCTTCGCGTTTGATCATGACGATGATAGGCATAAACTGGATAAAATAATGGAGAAGTTCGATAATTTCTGTAAACCGAAAGCGAACATTGCATACGAGAGATTCATATTTTTCACGTGTGTGCAAGGAGAAATGACAATTAGCCACTACGTCACTGAATTGAAACGCAGAGCTAAGTCGTGTGAGTTCGGAACATTACAAGAGTCCCTCATTCATGACAGAGTAGTTTGTGGAATCACATCAGACGCAATGAGAGAAATACTTTTAAGGGAAGTTGACATTACTCTCGAAAAAGCAATGCAAATGTGCATAGCGTCGGAAACTACAAAAGCTCAACTACAGCAAATGCATGTTGAGGAACGGGATGCGAGCGAGAGCAATGCAACCGTTGATGCTGTGAAACAAAAGCGAACGCACAGAAATGATCAGAAAAGTGCAAACGAAAAAGCAAACGCATTCAATTGCAAACGTTGTGGAACTGAACATACAAACCAGGGAAATTAATGTACGTTGCAGACGCATTGTCACGTGCTTACTTGCCAGACAGGACAACCTGAAAAGGAAAATGACATACAAGTGCACATGTTGATGACAAACTTACCTGTCTCCAGTGTTGATGTAGATGAACTTGAAAGTGAACAAGTGAACATGCTTATGATAAACTTACCTGTCTCTAGTGACAAATTCGAAGACATGAAAAGAAAAACAAGAAATGATGTGATACTGACAAAGTTACAGGAAACAGTGCTGGGTGGCTGGCCTAAGAAAAGGAGCCAGGTTTCAAAGGAGCTTCAGGATTACTGGAATTTCAGAGAGGAGATCTCAGTCAGTGATGGAATCATCTTTAAAGGAGAAAGGATCATACTTCTGGAGGAAATGAGAAAATAAATGCTAAATTGCATTGATGAGAGCCACTCTGGAATTGAGAGCTGCAGACGAAGGGCGAGAGAGTTAGTCTTTTAGCCAGGTATGTCTCAAGACATCACAGTTATGGTGAATGACTGTGTGTAATACATAGACGTTTACAAACAAAAGAGACACTACAGCCACATAGTGCTCCAGAGAGGCCCTGGGAAAAAATCGGTGTGGATTTATTCACATTTGACAGGCAAAAATACTTACTCATTATGGATTATCACTCCAAGTTCATGGAAATTGAATGGCTGCAGAAGGACACACGAAGTGTAACAGTCATTACTCACCTCAAGTCTCAGTTCGCCAGGTATGGTATACCGGACGTTGTCATCAGTGATAACGCATCACAGTTCAGCTCAAGCTAGTTCCAAGCCTTTGCTAAAGAATGGGAGTTCTGCCACTCAACGTCGAGCCCCCATTATCCACAATCCAACGGAATGGCAGAGAGAAGAGTAAAGACTGTGAAGCTCATGCTGAAAAAGGCGAAAGAGGATGGAAGAGATCCATATATCTTGCTGCTGAACCTGAGAAACACTCCAATTGACGACCTTGGAGTATCACCAGCTCAACTACTGCTGGGTAGACGAGCAAGAACAAGACTTCCAACTCCTCCACAGCTGTTGAAGCGCAAGACGGTATCAGGCCCAGTGAAGCGACTGTTGGAAGAAAGACAAAGAAAACAGAAGGAGTATTTCGACCAAGGGTCCAAACCTCTGCCGAAACTTCTGGTTGGTGAAAAGATCCGGATGTGGAATGAAGGAAACTGGAAACCTGCACAGGTAACAGCCCTTGCGGAGCAACCTAGATCTTACGTTGTGAGGACTCCAAATGGAAAGACTTTCAGACAAACAGGACGTTTCTGATGAAAACAAAGGAAAAGGGACAATTTGACGACACAAACGACAACCAGGAAATGAATCAAACGGAGATGCCAGAGAACAGAATCTTTAATGCACCAGAACAAAAAATCAAAGGGCCGAACGACACTGGTCCTGTAGAGTTCCAAAATTCACCTGTCAAAACAGCAAGTGGAAGAATTGTCACTAAGCCACAGAGGCTGATTGAGGAATAATTCCTCTGATGGACCTTTTTCTTTCTTAGGTTAAACTTCTTCTTTTTTTAAGTCTTGTTGCAGAAAGAAAAGAGAGACTTTGTTTATTTCTTTGTTTTGGTCCCTATTGAGAGTTACTTGTCCTTACATTGTCATGTTATTGAAAAAAAAAGGGAGATGTCATGATATCGATCCGCCATCCTTGATATAAGGATGCTCGGTAAGTGGTCCTGGCGGTTCACAATAAAGTTGGCTAAACTACCCTGCGCCCTGGTGTGATCTTTCACAGATAACACATAACAACACAGCACGTGCTGAACTTTTTTTTGTGTGACGGCAATATTGACGGACATTTTTTATTATTTAAGAAAAAAGGTATGTGCCTTACTTTTTAAAGTAAACAATGGCCAATTATCCACAAAGTTCATAATAAATGAAAAGCAATTTTATGTTTTGCCTTTCTTTTCCCCCACGCTGTACCAAAAACATACTGAAAGGTGACTTAAAAACCGAGGTACGTACCGAACCATGATTTTTGTGTACCGTTATACCCCTAATATATATATATTTCAAAGTTGTGTGGGAAATAAAAGACAGGACTATTTTATGGGAGGAGAAATATTAGAATGTCTTCAAATTGAAAAAGATTTGGGACAGCAATTGATCAAAATCTATCAGGGTCTACGCACTATCAGGGTCTAAGCCAGGGTGTCAAACTCATTCCATCGTGGGCCGAGTGTATGCAGGTTTTTGTTGCAACCAGTGCACTACACCAGGTGATTTCACTAATTAGCTTCCTTCTTCAACCAAGGAGGGGAACTAATTGAAATCACCTGGTGTTGTGCACTGGTTGCAACAAAAACCTGCATACACTCGGCCCACAATGGAATGAGTTTGACACCCCTGGTCTAAGCAGTGTGCTGTGGTAGTACAGGCAACAGACCAACAGGCAGAAGTTACAAGGAAAGACTTAAGACACTTAATCTATTAAAGCTAAGCAAAAGGAGACAAGGGGGGATTTAATTGACCCTTCGCTAAACTACGCCCAAAAACGGAAACAGGCCAATCACAGCGCCGTGTTTTACATACTCCGACAGAGGATCAGACAGTATTTGGCTGCCTTCCATTGATTTTCATGCAAAAATTAGAAATTTTCTTCATTTTCAAGCTGGTTTTGCGGATTTTTAGCAAATTATGGTTAAACGTTGTGCCTGGGGCACGTGTAACAGTGACACTCATTACCCAGAGAGGTTTGAAGGAGATAAACGTTTTTTTCCCTTTATAAAACCTAAATCAAATCTTGAAAAGCGTTAGCCAGCTAAGCTAACGTGGCTACGGTCTGGATATACAGCTCCGGGTTGCAATGTTGGTAAAGTTAGACTAAATGTTAGCTTTGTTATTCGTGATCCAGACAGCTTGCTAACATTAAGATGTTACAGTCAAGCTCTAGAAAACCAAGTGGGTAACGTTACCTTGATGTCAAAATGTAATACTATTTTTTCATTACTATTTCAGCACTTTGTCAAATGGGAAGCCCAGTCCCGAGTACCCAAATCTTGTGGAGGACTGGGCTGACACACTGCTGATATTTTTTGCTTTACAGAGGTCCAGGGTATGGAGCTACCTGTGGAGCTAACCAGAGTAATGTCGTTACAGCACACTATAGGCGACTAATGTTACGTCAGTTAGCTAATGCTAGCTAACTTACTCCTGAATGTAGCGATTTAAAGGCCTACTGCTTTTGCTTTTTAATGATTGTAATAGTGAATAGAGACCTACCCAGCTTTACAGGAACAGTGTTGCTCCTTAATGTCGTTGTCCTCTGTCTCAATCGCCCGGTGATGCGGCGGTTCAGTTTTACTCTGATCTGTAGGCTTTCGCTTCTATCTTAATTTTTTTAACGTCATTTTGTTGCTGAGTCAGTGTGATATCTTGAATATAACCTTCAAATGCATATTGTAGACCCTTCTGTCTGCTCCTATCTGAAATCGCTTTTTCTATTTTCCAAAAATTGGACAATATTTCTCCAGGGAGTGCAGTTAGTGACAGTGGGAGCGCCATGCTGGCTCCGAAAGCTTGACGTACATAGCAACAATAACTAAGGGGGGCGTGGTTTAGCGAAGGGTCAATTAAGGTTTTAAAATTCATACAAGGAATTAACAAAGTGCACTACCAAAGAGGTTGAGTTCTGTTTGCAGAACAAGAAGGCACAGGTAGAAATGTGTTATTCTATGATGCTGCGACGAGGTTGTGCAATATGTTGCTCCAGCTTTTACTGATGGAACTATGTATATATGTATGTTCGTTTGTATTTATGTATGATGTGATACGTGTTTATGGTTTTGGTAAAGCAACGACACTGAGTCCAAGGCAAGTTTCCCTATGGGTTAAATAAAAGTATATCTTATCTTAAAGGTAAAACCCTAGCTGATATCATAAAGTATTTTTTTACACAGAGAGTTGTCAATATTTGTAGCAGCTTATCAGGCCATGCACTAGGGGCAGAGACACTGGATATTCTCTAGACCGGAGTAAATTATGAGTGTAGATGGGCCGAATGGAATGGAATACATTCCATATCATTATGTATTCTTCAAATTGTGCATACCACATGTCACCCACATTAGTGGTGCAATGATTCAAGAGGTATTCATACAATATAAAAAAGACTTTTTTTTCTTCTTTTTTTCAATAAATTGGGCACCTTGATAAGGTATTTACACACTAAATGTGCCACCAATATACCAAAGGGTATTTATTTAAATTTTCAGACCTATGTGACATTCTAGTCAGTTTTGTATGATAAGTTATTTATTGGGAAAATATATGCATATTTCAATAGGCAAATATAAACCATGTAATCGCATGTCAAAAGTAAGGTAGTGCATTATATAGCGTAGCATCTTTATCACCTCGCTTCGCTCCTTCGCCCTTTTTTAACTTAGGTGACGTCACCTATACAGCCTGAGGCGGGACATTTATGTGAGATCGACGCAGCTTTTACCCAATGAACATCGATAGTGTAGGTTCAAACTTCAGGTGAGATCCAATAAGCGGGAGGATAAATCTAAAGAGCACATTTTTCCCCGCCCCTTTTTGCGCTCTCTGCCGAACAACATAGCTAGTCCTTTTAAAGTTCCGTAGAGGAACAGAAAATATACACGGTAATTCAAGGGGAAAGGGAATAGAGGAAAGCATTACTGTAATTCTGACCCCAAAACAGAAGATAACAATTGCATTTAAGATAAATCTCGTGGTTTTATTTTT
Source organism: Aldrovandia affinis (assembly GCA_029706075.1). Lineage (NCBI taxonomy): Eukaryota > Metazoa > Chordata > Actinopteri > Notacanthiformes > Halosauridae > Aldrovandia > Aldrovandia affinis. The sequence goes on along the minus strand of JAINUG010000063.1, from coordinate 3,762,468 downwards.
TATTTAAATGATTATTAGCTAGCTATCGATAGTACGAATAAGTTAGCCAGATAGCTAGACTAGCTGACATTAGCTATCGATAGCTAGCTAATAATAATCGCTAGAATTGTTATATCTTTTAAATAGCTAATACTTGCTAGCTAACATTAATAAACGAGCCATATAGTCATTATTTTGGGTGGGGGTTGTGTTTTTGCGTCGACGACTAAAGGGATAGCTAACTACGGAGAGAAAGGCCGCCTGGAAACGACAAAAAATAAAGTAAAATGGCGGAGCCGGACAAATTAAACATTGACTCCATAATACAACGTCTTCTGGAAGGTGAGGAATTACGCCAGTTGTTCCTTTATAAAAACAAAAAAAATGTATTTAGCTAGTAATGCAACTATCGTGTGGATGCTTTGGTGTATAATATTTACCGAGATTGTTGCTCAGCTAACACGTTTGGAACTGAGTGGAGAGAGGAAATGGTAAGCGGGAGAAATTGAGACAGTGTTGGGCAGCTAACGTTATCTAGCTTGGTGTAGAAGACCGGGCATACCCTATATATGTTGTCTAGATAGCCATCTACATAAGCATATTGATCGTTACACCAGCAAATGTATTTTTTTGGTCGTTTTAAAATTGTTTGCTGAGACTAATTAAAGCTTAGAGGAAATGGTCGACGCATTGGCCTGGAGAGCTAGCAAGCTAGTAGTAACGTTAGTATCTGAACGCAAGCTAGCTGACTATATCACTCTGCTAACATTATCTAACTAGCCGGGGATGGTAGCTATCCAGTTTCACTAACGTAATTTATGGGTTTTGAGAACGATCGTAGGAGCTTGCTGGCTAGCAGGCCAACGCTGCATTTGTTTAGCGAGGCCAACAAACGAAGTTGCGTGTTTTGCTAGGTAGCCAAATTGGGAGTAACCAAAGAACCACACTAGCTAGCCATTTAGCGAAAACAAAGACAAAACAAAAAACGATTTGGCCAAATCTACTTTAAACGTTAAACGTTTTCGTTTCATAATTACCAAGTGGCCATAATTACCACCACAAGTGGGTTGAAAGTGTATAAATATGCAGGCGTTAGATCCCTCAGTTAACCTGGCGTGATCGTCGTTAACACACTGTATGTAAGGCCCTTTCATTCCCCATATTTGATCATTCGTTTGGTTCTCTGAATAGATACTACATGACAAGAGCATTAGTGAAATCAGGCAGTGATGTTGGACAATTAGTCCTGGCTTGGTGTTCCAAATAATCCCAAAGCTGTTCGATGGTGTTGAGGTCAGGGCTCTGTGTATGCCAGTCAAGTTCTTCCACACCGATCTCAACAAATCATTTCTGTATGGACCTTGCTTTGTGCACGGGGCATTGTCATGCTGAAACGGGAAAGGGCCTCCTCCCCCAGACTGTTCCCACAAAGTTGGAAGCACACTATCGTCTAGAACAGGGATGTCCAATCTTATCCAAGAAGGGCCAGTGTGGGTGCAGGATTTTGTTGTAGCCCTGCTTCGACTAATGAAGGTCTCGATTGAAGACCACGATTGGTGGATTAGTTGAATCAGGCTTTTTAGTTCTGGGCTAGAACAAAAGCCTGCACCCACACCGGCCCTTCTCGGATAAGATTGGACACCCCTGGTCTAGAATGCCATTGTATGCTGTAGCATTAAGATTTCCCTTCACTGGAACTAAGGGGCCTAACTTGAACCATGAGAAACAGCCCCAGACCGTTATTCCTCCACCACCAAACTTTACAGTTGGCAATGTGCATGCGGGCATCTAGTGTTCCCCTGCCAAACCCAGATTTGTCCATCGGACTGCCAGATAGTGAAGTGTGATTCATCACTCCAGAGAATGCGTTTCTACTACTCCAGAGTCCAATGGCGGTGAGCTTTACACCTCTCCAACCAACGCTTAATATTGCCCATGGTGATCTTAGGCTTCTGTGCGGCTGTTCGGCCATGGAAACCCATTTCATGAAACTCCCGACAAACAGTTATTTTGCTGACGTCGCTTCTAGGGGCAGTTTGGAACTCGGTAGTGAGTGTTGCAGCCGAAGACAGACAATTTTTACGCGCTATGCCCGTGTCCGCATACTTTTGGTCATTTAATGTAGCTAGCTAACAAGGTCTGGCCATTGGCATTGATGGAGGAACTACATTAACGTTACTTGGCTAAGTGGAGGAGGACAAGAGGGATGCTTGTTTATTCTGTTTAATTTTGTAGTAGTGTATGAGGGGTTTAAATTGCACTGGTGGTAGCTAACATTACTCTTGACTATGGCAATGCATCTGAAATGGAGGGGTTTGTTGGCCAGCAGTTAGCTGTGCATTGGGAGAGGAAGCGTCTCGAATTCATACTGTTTCAAGGCGTGTTAGTTTTATTAAACTAACGTTACATAGTTTGTATGACTCTTGTTTTATCATTTACAGGAGAAAGCGTGAGGTGTAAAAAGAGTAATCGTTGTGAGTTCATGAAACAGGTGGACGTATACGTCTTTTGTCTTCTAGCATCATCACCCTGCACAGAGAACATTGCGATACCTGTCTTGAACTTAAAGGGCACCTGACATGCTAGTAACAGCTTTGCAGAAATAAAATGTGCCCATAATGTTTTTGAAATGTGACAACTCCACAAAAAGCATTCCGTGATGTGGAGGCATTTACTAAGGAGAAGGCTAAAATAATTATGGGTGCCAGTATCTTTTTGGAAAAAACAACAACTTATTAAATAATCTTTTCTTTGAGCAATTGTATTGGTGTGAATTATAATATAACCCTTTATTATATAAATTTTTTATAATTTTTTGAGCATGCAATATAGCTCATAACCCATATTGATTTTATACAGCCTTTTTGCAAATGAATAAAACCTAGTAAAAGGAGTTCCAAAAATGGCTAAATTCAAAACTGTACATGTTACATTTTGAATATTGTCTTTGCATTACTTTGTGACCCAGCAGCAATTGACCCTTAAAATCCCAATTGATTAAAATGGTATTGAGGTGTCGGTGTACATTTGTCATTCACAATATAGGTGCTCAATCATGTGATCCAGCTTGGTGAGATATAACAGGGAAGTTTATAGACCTTTTTTGAAAGCTGAATGGCTTGACACGCCATGGGAAAATTGTACCTACATATTATAATTTAGAAGCAAATATTTGTGCTGTCAAAAGTTTGAGGCATGGCCTCATGGCATTTAATCGTTTGTAAAAAAAAAAAATCCCATGTTCAGTAGTACGCTCATGAATTCCAAATAATAAATAGTGCATTAAAAATAAAATGTGTATTAAAGCCCAATGCAAAACATATTCAAGTGGATGTTGTGGGTCTTCCAAGATATTTATTTGCAGATCAGGTAGTCTAGTAAATCTTGCAATGTGGCTTGTTAACAAGCAGAATAAAATTGTTTTGTGGGTAGGCAAACATTACGCATTGTGTCTGGTAAACCACAACACGACCACTATAACCTCAAGGTTGATGCCCCAGAACTCGGGGTCTATTCACAGAAACTGAAATTATAGTCCAGCGCAGTGTCATAAAGAAATTGAGCAGTTTGGCTGGAAATGAAACATAAAATGCATACCATAAAACTAGATGTGGCTGACAAACCCTATGGATATGCCTTCTATTCCTTTAAGATTAGGTCTACAAGTATCTTTAAAGTTGTTTTTTAAAGGATGAAAAATCTCAAGTATCTTCAAGTTACCCTAAGAGGCTTATCTTTTCAAACTAAGTATGCAAAAATGCCATTTTGTGGTACCGGTGAGCATTACAGCACCTAGACACTAAACCATATAATGCCACTGTCATCACAGCTTAGATGACCCACTCTAAGTGGTCAGTCACACTCCAAATGAAGTGGCTTTACTTGCTAAGTTATGTCCTTGTGCTTGCTTTGTTTTCCTGGGACAAGTAAAACAAAAAATGAAGTGATTGAAGATTATATTGAATTCAGCATACAGCACAGGAATTGAATGATTTTCTAGTGTTGAGTATTGATGGTATTTGGTGTGTGCTATCTAGGTGGGAGTCAGAATTCTCAAAGAAAAACACATGATCTGGTTGACTGCTGTAGATTACTGCGGTGGTCCAGTTCAGTAAGTCTCGCTGTTTGACGGTACATTGTTCCGAATCCCCACTTTCATGCCGGACAACCGAGTATACTGTCCATTAAATCATAAAATACCGTTTTTGTTCTTTCCTTTTTTGTGTGCGTGTTAGCATCTCTTGCCTTTGAACTTTTTTCCTGGTAGTCATTCTCTTAGACAGTTCTATATTTGGGCATAAATCTGATTGTGCATGGCTTAGTCCAAGTAACCTTGAACTGACAGGTCTGGCCAAATATTAATAAAAGCTTTCACTGGATGTCTCAAGGAAATAATACCTTGCCTTCTATGTTGATGCAGGCCATTCAATTAATTAATAGTTATTGTGTCCACATGTAAAATGAGCAGTTTTTAGTCCTGGCAGGCTGACACGAATATTAAAATGACAACGTATATTTTGACAACGGTAAAAATGTCTACTTCAACTTAACTTTCCTGGGCTTCCAGGAGATATAATGGACACCAGCTGCAATTCTACACTATGAACTGTGAAACATTTAATTTCATGTAAAGCTTATAATATTTTCATGCGTTTGTCATTTATGAATTGAATGGCTCTGCCATTGACCTTGTGATGCATTTTGCCTTCTGAACTGCTGAGGAGCTTATTCAAACTTGTATCCAGCGTTCGTTGGTTGTTTGAGGCTACAGGTTGTTTGGCTTCCTCTGCCACGTTCAACTCTGGATGGTGTCGAGCAAGATGTGCCCCCATGTTGGTTGTATTACCACAATACTTTTCCATGAGAGCTGGCATACAGCTTTACCCATGTCTATCTCCACTTTCCCTTTTAAATTGTGAGGCCCGAAGTTGTTCCAGATTTTGGATTTAAACTGAGCAGGTGCAGCACGTGTACAGTATCATCCACCATGTTTTCTCTTTCTAAACAGCATCTGTGTAATTGAGAGCCGGGGTTGTTACGTCACTATTTTTCCCGCTGTTTTTTCCCGCCTCGAATAATTAAAAAAAATTAAAATGCAGACTAAATATCGATTCGGGAGGCAGCGTGGCAATATAAAAATCATTAAAAAATAAAAATAAAACTCTCCCCAACTGAATGTTTTCCCCCGCCCAACCCTACGCTATACGCTTAATCCCTGCCTCAGTCACTGAAATAAATTCTGTGAAGCTAACACCACTAGCCATAGTTAAACATGGCTTGGCAGAAGTACAGGCAGCAGAGGGAATATAGGCCCTAATTGCTTCTATTTTGTCATTAAAATAGTTTAAGAAATTGATTGCACTTGTCATTTTGCAAATCCTGCACTGGCATCATTGCTTTTGGGTTCAGAAGTTTGTTGATTGTGTTAAACAAGGCAGTCAACGTTTTTACCTGATGCAATAAAACCAGAGAAGTAGGGCTGACCCCATTTAGTCGACTGGTCGATTGTTTGGTCGATGGGCTGTTGGTCGACCAAGATTTGTTTTGGTCGAGCAGTCGTGCAAAATAAAATAAAAAATAAAAAAAATTCTCCACGCAGCATGAGACACCTAGATTCGCCCCACAGTTCGGAGCGCTTGTCAGTAGAATAATCCATTCTGGACGCTGTGGGTATGGCAGTGACAGTCCTTCACTCTTAACATAGCTAGGCCTATATATGTTCTCTTTAAATTATATTAGGCAGTTACAGTAATAGTAATGGTTGTGAATAATTCTGCAAAACTAATAAAAGTAACATTTTATAATAAATGTGTTTTGCTAATTGTATGGTTTATATATTTATAACTAACATGCGTAACACCCCCTTTCATGTAACCTATATTGCCTCCTTGTTTTAGGCACTCGAATGTGCATTTTACATTTTAAGCATTTAGCAGACGCTCTTATCCAGAGCAACTTACAAGATGTGCATTAATACATGGTAGGAACAATCAGAGATCGCAGTGCAGTATACAGCGATAGACATCATTGCAGGAAGCTGCGTACCATACCTGTAACACTGGGAAGGAAAAGGTTCATAAAATTATTATTATTATTATTTTTATGTATGCGTGCCCCCTCAATTTAATTATAGCCTAAGATTTGCCTACAGTTAAGATTAGTGATATAGGCATACATTAATTACTCATTTCGATATAACCTAAGAACATAATGTCAAAGATAAAATCTGGAGTATGGCAGCATTTCGTTTTAGTCTCAGACGATCCAAAAAAAAGTGGAATGTAAACTTTGCAAGCGCGTTTTCCAAGGCAGGGTTTATCGTTAATAAAACGAGGAGCAGCCTTTTGCCATAACATGAAACGACTGGGGAAGTAGGATGGTCTCTGACTCTAGTAAGTTATTTTCGATAGGCTATAGCCACTTTATGTTCAGCTTTAGGCTACAATTTAAAACATTAGGCTATGTGTGATCATTTGTTTGTTAGCAAAATATATTTTAAATCCCATTGAGACCAACCTGGTTAAATATATAAAACATAGCCTACGCATTAGAATGGGTTGTGGTCAAATAAAAGCATCAGCCTATTATGTGGCCATACCGCAACGGCAGAATCTGCAAGCATGAAGAGGAGGCTTGGAACGGAGAAGTTTTTTTTTCTTTTTTTCTTTCAGGTAATCTTGAACTCCGGCTCCATAAAGTCATTAGCCTATTGTTACTAATTTGTGTCATTCACTTAAAGTTATAAAAACACGAGACAAGCGCAGTGTGCATATAGTTGTATTTATTAAAACAAATAGGGTGTGTCATATAGAAAATTGGTCGACCAAGATTTGTTTTAGTCGGGGACAGCCCTACAGAGAAGTAAGCTTTAACAATAGTTAGCGCTTTTTGATACTGCTTAGTATGTCATTTCCGCATCTCAAAGTCAGTGCAAAGTCTAGATGCTTTCCATTTCTGCTCCAAATGATGTCTTGTAGTTTTAATACATTTCAACTCTATTCTATACCAGTGAGAGCTTTGTTTGTAGAGTTTCGGGTGTGTAGTGGTGCTGCTGTCTGGATGATAATGGAAATAGTGGCATTGTACAGATCAACTACCTTATCAGGTAATGATGAGATGCCATTCAGTACAGAATCTAACCATACCTTTAACTCATACATTTTAACTTAATCCAAAAAACATCTAGGTCAATATTCCACAGGTTGAGCAATAGAAGCAGGTAGCACAGTTTGACTTTAATTTGAATGCTGGAAGCATTATATTTTGTAAACTACATGTTTCACTAAGGCTGTGATGGGGGTGTCTGCCAAGCACCAGAAAATAAGCAAGGATGATGGTGGTGGTATTTATATAATTGATATGATGTAATTCCCTGACCTTTATCTGACAAAGCATATGATTCAAACAAAACGTGCAAGTATACCTAAAATACACTTTATTAATGGAGTAAAGATTTCTACCTGATGAGGCAAACTGCCGCATTATAGTAGGCAGATGGAATTTTATAAAGTGTTGATTGCAGTTTGTAGCCACCCTGAATAAAGTGGCTCAATACATTTCAGGCTGTTTGAATTTGTTGTATGAGGTACATATTTTTATCATTACATCTTTTTATCATTGCAAATGAGGTCATTCTAAAATGGTTTAAATTCATAGCTTAATGATCAGAACTGCCTGATGCAAGTGCCTGGTATTGTGCCAGTAGTCTCTTTAGTGAGTGGAAATGTCCTGACTGTATTTCTAAGATTGCAAATGTATAAATGATGGTGGTGTTTTAATCTGTTTCTTGCATAGATTCTTATTTCTGGACTTATGAATTGTCTGATTTGGGAAGATGTGGCGATCCTATCATCTTGCAACATTGTCATACACAAGAGTTGCTTGGAAAACATATAGAAAATAGATACACCCCTTTAATATTTGTGTTAAATTGTGTTGTGTAGCCTGCACAATTAACTTTTTGGACCAATTCTTTGCAACAAAATGCAGGCAAATAATCAAAATGTAATTTTTAGCCATCAGTAGACCGGCTTAATATTTTTGTTGGGTCTCTACTGTTCCACATACTCTGAATCACAGATGGAATTGCAGAATTGAATTTCTCTATTTAAAGAGAACTGGGTAGTTCTACATCTAATTAGTGTCCATGGACATCCAAGTTATTGCACAGCAACTGGTGTCATGAGTTGAATGGGGAGCACTGTTAAATTGTTTTAACCAATAAATGAGTGCGCTGTGCATGTTTATTTCCATTTATCTGTATTCTGTTGGAAGCATGAATTGACTGCAACTACCTTGCATGGTCTGTGCTTTGTGCTTAACCTCCTTAGTGCTGAAGCAATTAGCATGTTTCACACACAAATGTGTGAAAATGCTCAACGTTCATTTTACGAATGGCTAATGGCTTAACCACAGTGAAAAGAAACAGCTGGAGTGTGTGCCTCCACCAGAGTTTACACCCAGGAGAAGGAAATTATATGACCATAAACTGCAGGTTAGTTGTAGCAATTTCATTTAGCATGTATTACAGAAAGGGCATCTGTATGTTTTGAACGATTGCTTTGTCATTTCAATCCATTATAATGTTGGCAAATGGGGAGACTGGTTAAAACACAACAAATTGTAGGGGGTTGGGGGATGGGAAATGCAGTGGGAAAAGTTGGCCCTTTTGGAAAAATGGGTAGTGGCCCTACCTCATGTTATCTCCCTTTTTAATGAGGTTTAGTAAGTGTTGCTTATTTGCCTCATGGCTAAATTTAGAGTAAGCACTGGCAGGTATTAGCCTGTCCAAATCTGGGTTTAAAAGGACAAACCGCACAATCCTATTTATACCACTTTCACACAGGGACAAAGACCTCTTCTCTAGACTGAATTATGTCTTCTGAGTGATTTAACTTGATTACAACCACAAGTGCAACACCATTTGTAATGTTTTTTTAATCATTGAGCTTCTCAGCAATGTGATTTTGATCGTCACCCACTAATTCAGGTTTAAGTCCAACAGAACACTACTGTTAAAACACTGAATAACTGAAGTAATGAATGAGGCATTGCTTTCACCATTCAAAACCATAATAGCCTGATGTTGAATGGCTTTGTGCAAAATCTGTCACAAACTGAAACTGACTATGTGAAGACCAGGGGCCCAGTTTGGTGCTTTAGATGAGTAAGAACTGTCATGATTGTGAAGACCCCATGTTGGCATTTACAGTCACTGACATGTCCCCCAATATTCAAAACTTTCACCTGTCGTCCCCCCAATAATTTGTAGACAAAACATTCCCTTTCATTGTGACCCCCCAATATTTAATGTGGTTCTGCCCTTGCATGCGTCAAGTTTTGAAACCATCATCGATGGCAAATTGTAAAGTACAAACTTTACAATTTGCTATGAATGATGGTTTCAAAACTCTTGTTGAGTTGTTTGGTTGCTACCACCAGTAGGTTTGTGGCATGAATACTTCCACCACAGTACAATTGCTACGCATGGCCTGAATGTAAAACTAAGGCAGCAAAACCGTCCCGAACATAAACGAATGCAACTGTCACACACGTTGGAACTTCCCCTGTGGAATGTTTGAGAGAACCCATGACTAGAGATGAGCTTCAACAGCCACCCTCTCCAATAGAAATGTCACCAAGCTTCCCGAGAGTTGAATGAGTTTGGTCAGGTAGCAGCAGGGTTCAATTAGAATGGATATTGTAACTCAAATAAAATGTGAAGCAGAATTAACTGCAGCATAATAGACCCTATATTCTTAATTTTAAAAATGTCCTTCGATTGGAGCAAACCCCTCGTACTCGAGAGCTGAAAATTCTAAAAATGACCATCCCTAGGTTTTAGTGAGTCGATTAGATTAACCTTGCTGTCAATTGATTGTTTTCACACAGTTTGTCATATTTTTCTGAACCGAGTTTGCAGGTGGAATTAGTAACTGGTGCTCTTGGTCCACCAGTGATTAGCGTCGCACCCAAGAGTAGTGTTTCGCATGGTTAATCTGTTTAACAAAACGAGTATGATAATAGGCTAATTGTTTGTAACTTTAAATGAAATCTTCCACATTTGTATGCCCCTGGCCTGGTTCCTGGGATAAAGCCACAAGAGCTATATAGTGTTCTGCTGCCTTCACCACATGTATAGGAATATTGGAAACCAAGCACTTTGTGCACTTGTTGGTACATATTTGGTGAAAGGAAGTCACTAGTTGTTTTCCCCAGGATACCCCAGATGCATGTTGAAGTTCTAATCTCTGAAATATCAGAAAGGGTGTGTACCCCTTTGTCATTCCACTGGGGAAAATAAGTTTGATGGCCCCCCAAAAGGAGAAATGCTATTTCAGGTGTACACTCGCATGCGATTCTACAGATTATCATTTAGCGATAAAATTAGAAATAATAGGGTGAAATCTTGCTTTGCGGTTTAAGAGGAATGCTTGACTAGATTGTCTTGGTGCCTGTAAGGGCTTATCAAGTCCTCTTCCATTGAACAGCAGCCCACCTGAACATCTGAGTTCAGCCAAAAATAAAGAGCTCGTAAGTGAAAGATCAGAAATAAAACTTGAAATGTGGAATACCTTAGCCTGAGCTTTTGTTTTTGTAATGTAGAAAATTGTATGAGGCAGTTTTCCTTTCTAGATAAATTTAGTGACTAATTTATGTAATTTATCCCAAATCGGGAACATAGCTACAGTATAGAAGTTAATATATGACAGTATATTCATCTTAATAATGGAAATGCAAGCTTGGAAGGGACTTAAAACACTCCAGATCTGACTCCACCCGATTAGAAATGAGCCAAAATTGTTTGCTGCAGTGTCTTGCAAAGAGGGGAAAATGTCTGAACCCAGGTATTTGAAATGGTGTACCACTGGGATATTTGTCTGTGGTGCAGAATTTCTCATAACATTGCTTAAAGGTAGCAAAGCGGATTTATTGATTTTGTTTGGGTTACGGGTTCTAAGGATTGCGCAAAAAGGGGAGAGAACGCAGCCCTGACCTGAGCCTCTAGAGCAGGGATCTGAAATGCCTGATTCAACTGACCCAGAACTGGAATGCCTGATTCAGCTAATCAAGGTCTTGATTGAAGACCTTGATTAGCCTAGTTGATCAGTTGAATCGGGTGTGATAGTGCTGGTCAGAACAAAAACCTTCCCTGCTCTAGATACAGGAAATTGAGAGGAACATACTCTCCACCGAGTCACCTGAATCATACTTCTAAAACTGTCCCCAAACCCCATGTGTCACACTAAGTAATGCCATTCAAACGTGTTCTCCGCATTCAAAGAGAATACTGCACAAGGGGATTGTATGTCCGTAGCAGCATTGACAATGTCTAGAAGTCTGTTGCTAGACACGATTTTATGAAACCAGTTTGGTCATGGTCAATGAGGTGATTCATGTAGGGTTCGATATGATGAACCAGCACTTTTTTTTGCCAAACTTGCTAACTCGAAGATGAAGATGAAGCCATAACATGTTTATTTTGCAACCTCTGCACATTTTTCTGCAAAGGATGGGATTCCCTGATTTATAGCTACATTAGTGTTCTCCATTTGAAGAATATCTAAAACACTGGTCTGTGCATGTGGCAGATTAAGGCCCTGTGCATTCCCTGGAAACGGTGACAGACAACCCCCCCTCAACCACACGCACAAACTGGCACACAGACATGCAAGCGAACATACACAAACACACATCCACCCACCCACTGAGGATGAACACACAAAAAAAGAGTGCTTCCTCTTCACAGACCTAAAGTAGTTGGCATAGGAGTGGATGTTGACCATTAGCTTCCTTATTTGACAGCCAGTGACAGGAGGCACAACGGGAATGTTGACCCATTGCCACTCAAATATTAAATGATATGCTTCTTGGGCATATGGCAGTAGGTTCCCAATCCCAAGCTATTGAAATGATGCCTGCACTACATTGAAGGTACAAATCATGCAAGTGATTTGATGTCACTGCACGATAGGTAGTGTTGGTAAACACATGGCAACAGAAGTGGCTCTCTTTCTTTGGACTATAGTCTCGTGGTGCCAGTTGATCATTCATAACTGATTGCGAAGCAGTCTGTGTTTTTATACGTAGTAACTTTATGCGTTCATTTGTTTCTAGAGGTCCTTTACTGGTTTTTAAGCATTCATTAATTTGCGGATCCATAAAATGTACTATATCTGGAACTGATCAGCAGTGGCAAGTTGTGCCTGTCAAGCCACTTCTTGGTTGTCGCCATTGCAGTTGCAGAAACTTGTCCCGGTAGGCTTGTTACAGGTGATGGCTATCCTAGCTAATTCTAACCAGCCTGGTTCACCTGTCAAGGAGGAAAGATGCCATCTCGGCATCAGTACTAATACACTTAGCTCTTGCCATCTCGTAAACACCTCCAATGTTTACACGTTTTCTACATCTAAGGACCTTTTTTGTTTTAAATGGGGTTTTTTGCTTTTAGTTACCATCGCTAGCTAGTGTTCTCTTCTTTTTCTTCGAACATAAACTAGATGATTAATAGGAACAACTAGCACCAGAGACCTGTGTGGCTAATGGTTGTATTGTAGTTTGTGTGTTCCAGCGTGTTTGTTTAGGAAGACACCTTGCCACTGAGAGATGTCAAATTGCTTAGTATACCTTTAACCCTTAGGGGTCTTGGGCTATTTTGTCTCGTTGTCGAGGACAAAAGACGGTCGTCAATTTCGTCGTCAGTATCACTCTCGATGTCAGACTCCTTACCAATAATTTCTTCAAGTTCGTCATCCTCGACGTACAAAAGCAAGGTTTGTGGTACATTTAGCATTTACCTCACACGAGGCTCAACTCGCCTTATTTCTCCTCCACAAAAACTCAAAATCGAACTCCAAAAACTAGCTAGGCATTTTTTTCCGTTTCTTAATATGACAAAAACGCAGAAGATATTCAAACAAATGCGACGCCTGCCTCACATACCGTATGCGCTTCTACGCACGTAAATATAATTTTTATATCAAATTAAAATGATAATATCTCCATTTTTACTTGGTCTTTCAACGTCATTCAAAAAACTAGCATGGGGTTTCAAGCCAGCACTTTCGAGTGAAGTTGACGGCAATGCTCAGTGCCTTCGTTTTAAAGCTACGGTGTCTTGAACCAGTTACTGATTTGATCACGCCGGTGTGATCGGCGACTCCTAAGGGTTAATATATGCAACAACAACAAAAAAACAAGAAATAAAGATCTAGTGAATAGAAAATGGTTCGATTATTTTAACTTCGTAAAAGATGACCTGCAAAAACATAATTATTAAATAAAAGTTTCATATGCTTTTCTTGATGGGAAAAATCCCCAAGCCAAAGTTCCTGTGGAAATTCACCTGAAGATTAATGGACTGGAAACTTTCCACCATATTCCCAGTATTTGTATCCCTGTTGCAGAAATTCCTGTGTCATTTTGAAGTTTTTGTATTGTAAGTTCATCAGTGGTGAATATGAGGTGCTCACCTCAATCATGTGCATCTGTGAATCTCCAGTGAAGGGCTCCCGGCCTGGCAAGAATGTGCAGCTGACAGAGAATGAGATCCGTGGCCTTTGCCTCAAGTCCCGGGAAATCTTCCTCAGCCAGCCAATCCTGCTTGAGCTGGAGGCACCACTCAAGATCTGCGGTGAGTCCCATTGAATGAGGGCCCATTAGCTGGCTGTTTGTTACGATCAGTCATACGCAAAGCTCCAGACTGCGACCAAAGCTTATTGCAGTGTGACAAATAAGTCAGTTGGTGGCACGTGCGACCTGGTCTGTATAGAGATTGGATTTGATATCTGTTTGATTACAATGTTAATGCTGTTGTCCCTCACAGGTGATGTTCACGGTCAATACTATGACCTCCTGCGGCTGTTTGAGTATGGTGGATTCCCACCTGAGAGCAACTACCTGTTCCTGGGGGACTATGTGGACAGGGGCAAACAGTCACTGGAGACTATCTGCCTCCTGCTGGCTTACAAGGTCAAATACCCTGAGAATTTCTTCCTGCTTAGGGGCAACCATGAGTGTGCCTCTATCAACCGTATCTACGGCTTCTACGATGAGTGTAAGTGGCACACACACACACACACACACAAATCAACTACATATATGGCTTTGAGTATAAATTAAGGTTTGAGATTGCATGGTTACTACTGTAGAAATAAGACGGTTGTATATCTACCTTACGATTTTACTGTAGTCCTAATGCATTGCCGAGGAACACTGGGTGAGTCACTGTTCAGTAGTGTTTCTGTTTTTTGTATTTGAGGCTTTTCAGTAGGTGTTGATGCCCATCTGGATGTTTCTGTTTGTCTCCTGTGAAATAAGTAATTTTTCCTTTGGCCTCCTGCAGGTAAGAGGCGGTATAACATCAAGCTATGGAAGACTTTCACTGACTGCTTTAACTGTCTGCCTGTGGCTGCCATTGTTGATGAGAAAATCTTCTGTTGCCATGGCGGTAAGTTCAGGGCACCTGCATTGGTTTGCCAACAGTAGTGTTTGGTACGTGTCACCATTTTACAGGAAGCCAGTTACTGTTTGTCTAAACATTTGAAAATAATCTTTTGATGGTGACGGTTTGTGTACTCTGCTTTCTCTGCCCAGGCCTGTCTCCTGACCTGCAGTCGATGGAGCAGGTGCGGAGGGTGATGCGCCCCACAGATGTCCCAGACCAGGGGCTGCTGTGTGACCTGCTGTGGGCCGACCCAGACAAGGACGTCCTGGGCTGGGGCGAGAACGACCGTGGCGTCTCCTTCACATTCGGGGCTGATGTGGTGGCCAAATTCCTACACAAACATGACATGGACCTCATCTGCAGGGCACATCAGGTCAGAAGCGGCTGGACATGCAGGATATGTAGAGGGGAGTGGGTACCATTTAGTTGAGGGTGTCATGCATTCTAGAATGACCACAAAGGAAATATGTTATGACTATATCATATGAATATCTTATGAATATGTTTATGAAATATCAAGGATAAACTATCATTATGACCTACGTCTTCAGGGATAGGTGTGATTCTCTTAATTTTAGAATATAATTAATCAATCAATCCTTTGTCTGTGTTGGAATTATGGATCCATAGCAACCACCTTGCAGTGTATTGAGCTGGCTGTTGTCTTTCAGGTGGTGGAGGATGGGTATGAATTTTTTTGCAAAGCGACAGCTGGTCACACTGTTCTCGGCCCCCAACTACTGCGGCGAGTTTGACAATGCTGGCGCCATGATGAGTGTGGACGAGACCCTCATGTGCTCTTTCCAGGTGGGTGTAGCTCTCCGGCACTCTGTTCTCCCTAAAGGCCAATTTATGCTTTGAGCGTCAAGTGTCGCACAATGTTTTGAGTTTTGAGCATTTATGCTTTCTGCAACTCAGTGGCAGCTTTGTGTTGTCTCTATGGTAACCAGCCTGACCAAACTGACATTTATTTATGTCAACAAAAACGAAGATGGCTAACGTTAACGATGTTACAGTGTATGAGGAACATGAGTTGGATTTGGCGGAGGAAGAGGAGGTTTTGAATCTGCTTTTGCTGAGAGCCAGGAGGAAGAATAAACACAACGAATCTAGGAAGGAGCAGGGGGGAATACTTGCTGGTGCGGCGAATGTCCAAGCTAGCTAATATATAATGCATAACTTGCTAGTAACGTTAACTACATTATAGCTAGATAACAGATAACATTCGCAAGATTTATTTGGTTATGATACCAGTTGCTAGCTAGCTAGATATTGATAGGTGGTTTTGCTTACCTAAAGCTAACATACACATCTTACCTGTCTTGCAACTGTTTCCATTTGTCTGCATTGCAGCTCGTCTGTGTTGAAGTTCCTTTCCATCTCCCCCCATAAGTTGGTCATTTTTATGGCATCCTTATAATCGCTCCTTCAGGAATTATAAATATTAGGATACCTCCAGACCTGCTCCCCTAATAATTCCTTGAAGCCGTCCATTGCAATAACATGAAAACGTAAACAAAGTCAGATGGAAGTAGTATCCTGTATCTCCATGGCAATGGAGTTTACCTCGTCATTCCAACCGATCAGATTAAGCAACATTTTATGACACCTGCGACCTTTCAATTTTCTGGAGGTACGCAACACCCACCTCAACGCTCCTCTGTGACATTTCTGTCATTTTGACATCACTTTTGATACTTGTCGCATAAAGCATAAATTGGCCTCTGAGCCTGTTTCTCTACTCTCTGAATGCCTGTGTTAAAACAATTTTCATAGTTCCACTGCAACAGTTTTGATGGCTGCTCTTGACACATTGTGTTTGTTCCAGAATATGAACGCTGTAGTGCACACAATTTTGGGGCAGGTCAGTAAGTTGGTGACGGAGGCTACAAATCGCAACAAGGAGGGCAAAGACATAGAAGGGAAATACTCACTTGCTGTCTGCATGACGCATGCAATGTCGTGTCAAGGCAGTATAAAGGTTATATTAATCTCTCGCTCTCTCTCAGATCCTCAAGCCTGCAGACAAGAAGCTGTACTACACTGGAGGAGGGGGCATGGGATCTGGACGCCCTGTCACTCCCCCTCGAAATTCAGCTAAGGGTGGAAAGGCCAAGAAATAACAGCCGCTTCACGCCCCCCACCCCACCCCCTCCCCGCTTTCCTCTACCTCCTTTTCTCTTCATCACCAAACAGCAACAAAACAAAACAGTTCCCAGGGTTTAGTCTTTTTTCTCTTAATTCTTGATACTGATAATGCATAACTGTTTTAAAGTGTGAGTGTGTGTGTGTATGAGAGAGGTTTGTAATCTGTCCCCCCTCCAATTCCTGTGCTCTATATCCCTGTCTCTATAAGAAACCACCTTCTTTATTGCAGTGAAATGTATGGATACAAGGGAGCAGAGAGGGGGAGAGAGCTGACTGTATGGGTCCCACAGTAAGAGAATCTGAAGGGGCGGAGAGCAGCTAGTATGCCTGCCTTGTTTATGTAAGGCCCTGTGCTGTTTTACTGTTAAACAGACCTTTGTATATCCTGTATGAGAGGTTGGGGAAAGGGGAGGGGGGATACAGTCATGGAGTCGCACTCATGGAACACACTGTTTTGGTGTCAAATGGCAAGGTTTGGAATGAGTGTGTTGGATAGTAAATGTACAGAAGAGTAAGAGCAAATAGTTGACACTTGAAAATTCATACAAAGAATCGGATATTAAAATGCATTTCAGCTGTGATGCGGAATTCAATGTTTTGTAGATGGATCACAATAACTTTTGAGGCAAACTTATTATTTTTAATTTTTAATTTTTTTTTTTTTTTTTAACCTCTCGTCAGAACTTTGTGTTCAATAAAGAGAAAATGTTATTTAAAACAATTGAACTGCTTACTGTTTGCATTACCACGGTATGCGGATTTGATACAGGTTCGGAATTGTCTACCACAGTTGCTGCTCCTGTTCATATGTCCACATTAGTTCTCCTATTCTAAATTAAGTGTTATTTATGGAATTAAAATTAGTTCAGGGTCTGACCTTAAATTTTATTTGGCTTTAAGGAAATAGTACAGTCTTTCTGTTTCCTGTCATTGTTACCTGACTGAGGGATTCTGCAATCACTCTCTCCCTCTCTCGGTCTGGGCCATTTTTTTCTCGAGCTATTTGTAAATACAATTTGTTCCTCCCTCTCAATGTGGTTTTGATTTACTGTATTCTTTCCTGTTCCCTTCTCACATTTTCATTTTTCTCTGCTTTGGTTTGTTGTCGGCTTCATACGCAGTGGCCACTTCCATCTCTAGGTACAGAGAAAGCAACATGAAAAGGATGCATTTCAGAGTTGTTGTTTTTTTTTTTATACATTTTTGGGCTTTTGATGCGGTCCTGTTGATATTGTCCTTTTGACCTCTTTGTGACCATGAAAACGTAGCACCGTTTCATTGACCAGGTTGAACCAAAAAACCACTGCCTGCTTTGCAATGTGAAAACAATAGATCATGCCCCTTGCTCTGTTCCTTCCTTTAACCCATTAAAGCAACGTGTAATTTACTGTTGCTCATCAGAATTGAAAGTTGTAATTTCTTACCTCCATACTGTCAGTAATACTCCTGCTGTCTTGCGTTTCTGACAAAACCGTATCCTGGAGCAATAGATCATGCTTCATAGTGCACCCTGCTGTCCGTTTAAATGTACTTGCACATGTTTGAGTTGTGTGGTCGTTGCTCCAGGATACCCCGTTAGAAATCTCTTTTGTAACCATTGTGTGAGAAACGAGTTGTCTTGAAAAGGCAGTGGTTCTACATAGCGGGGTCTTAAAGCATTGTAGCATAGCTTATTTGTTATGTTATCATTCACAATGTAATTTTGTCAGAACGGTGGGCAATATGTGCGACTTTCTTGAATTATTACTTTCTAGAAGGTGAGGCTATGAATTTGTAATGCTGCTTTACTGTAATACAATCTATGATGTGTGGGAGCATACATATTTTATAGGCAAGCCTGAAATCTATGTATACAAAACTAACAGGACAGTACAGTATCATAATTTTCATGACAATGTAAGTTTTGGGGATCATTGCAGGTCATATTGCAAGAGCATACTTCTTGAATTCCCTCACTTTCTCCATCCCATTAGGAGTGTTATGTCACATGACATACAGGCAATTAAAGATCCAGTGAGAATGCGAAGGTTTGTTACAACAGTCGTAACAATGAATTTTATTACTATTATTAGACAGTAAGAATCTTCAGTTCCTTCTCTTTTTTTCTTTTTACCTGACAGAGAGAAGTAAGGTAATCTAGACAATGTGAGTTTGTAAATGTTTTCTTTTTTTCAACCAATCAGGGACCTTTTCCCCCATGCACTGTCGCTGGGTAGAATACACGTTTAAACAGAATAATTGCGATAAATGAATCAATAGGTTTAAAAAAATAAAAATAAAAAATAAAAAAAATAAAAAATATGCTATTTTTTATTTTTTATGTAATTTGTTTTCCAACCAATCACAGATCTTGTCTCTCTGTTACCAGGTAGAAAATAAAAATAGTGTATTTGTATATGGGTGCTTTTGTGTCTTGATTTTGATTTGTTGTGTGGTTTAACTAAATTAATGCTATAAATCATTGTTCTTAAAGTGGATCAATGGTGGGATGCATGTAGCTGTACCCCTAAGAGCCATGAGTCAATTCAGTTTGATGAATAAACACTCATAAGTGCATTAAAGCAATTGTGCCAGGAAACGTATTCCAACTCAACAGATTATTGGTGTGACTGGACACATGTTGACAACAATCTGCCCTTAGTTGAATTAATTCACAGAATAAAATATTTCTGGTGCATCATGATTCTTAGAAAGTAACAAGAAGTCCAGAATTCCTGAAGTTTGTATACAATTTTCCCCTGGCCAGTGTTTTAACCTAAAAGACATGTTCCAGAATCTGAAAAGATTTGAAAATTGCTGTTCACCACCGGTCCCCATCTAACCTGATGGAGCTTGTGCAATTTTGTAAATTAGAATGGGCAGAAATTGCTGTGTCCAGATGTGAAAAGCTTGTAGAGACTTACTCAGACTCAACTGTAATTGCAGCTAAAGGTGCTTCTACCAAGTATTAAGTAGAGGGGGTGAATACATATGTAATCAATTATGTTTATTTGTAAGTAAAAAAAAAAAAAAAAAACTTGTAATATTTGATTTTATAAAGAATTTTCTGTTGGTCAGTGGCAAATCCATTTTGATTCCATGAAGTAAAGAAAAATGAGAAATATTTTTTAAGAGGTCTGGAACAATGAATCAGTTTGATTAATCAAGGTCTTGAAGGAAGGCTTGTTCATATTAGGACGGGTAGGATCATTTACCAGCTCTGAAAAATTCAGTTTTGGACCTAGGTTTTTAGGAGTTTCAGAAGATATCTGAGCTTTCTTAAACTGGTTTTATGGAGTTGTGGGTTAGCCAGTTTAGATTTAAATCACCCATGAGCACAAATTCAGTATGTGTTGTAGTAATTCAAAGATATTTCCCACATAATCATATTATAGATATACAGATAATCCACATGCAGAAGGAGATGTATAACAGCAAGGACAGTATGGTCAATCCTCTTCAGCTCTGAATTGTCACAGGAATGTGCAAAGTCAAAATACTATAAATACCCAATGAGCTTGCTAATTGGAACTACTTCACATTAGCTGTCTAGCTACGGCCGCTAGCTTGTGATCCAGGACCCCTGGTTTTGGCCATTGGAATTTTATGGGTGGATAAAGGCTCAGTGATTTTCGGCAAGGCTTATGCCCCTACTCTGAAATAGCCTTGCAGCAATGGTAGCTTTCTCTCTGCTATCACCCTTTAATTTATCCTTTATTCTTATACACCTTTTTCATACATTTTTCCATTATACCTTTATTTACAGTCCCAGAGAATTAGAAAACAATAGCCACTAATCGTATATCATTGTAAAGCACTGCTATCCAATGTCTGGAATAACCTTTGACCCTAACCGATTTTCCAATATTTCAGTTTTTAAAATGGTAACACTGCAGTAAATTGATAATTGTATATCTAGAGAGCCTTTTAAAATGCATTTCAAAGGATATCCCTCCTGTGACATTCGGGGTCAGATTGACCCATTTCAAAGTTGAAAATCAAGGAAAAAATACTTTAAAAAAAAACAAACATTTTTGTATGAAACTTCTTCTGCTTACCTTAATAATCATATTTGTCATCAAGGTCAAACTTGCACTTTCATCCCCATCTTCACTGGTTTCTCTGCACTGAAGTGGTCTTTTGAAGACGGATGAAGTAGCAGATATTTTACATTACATTACATTACAGGCATTTGGCAGACGCTCTTATCCAGAGCGACGTACAACAAAGTGTTAATTTTGGTGCTTCACATTTCCTGGTACATGTCCAGAGGTGCTGAATTTATAATGGAGATGCAATTACAATTGATAAGCTCTTGCTTTTCAGTGAATGGGTTTACTCAGCTCCTCAGGAGGCCTGTGACAGCAGTTACAGCTTCCATTTTGGTTGCACACAGCGTCCCTCTCAGTTGCACTCCAATATTCTGCTTTAATATATCTCTTCACAGCACCAGACTTGAGGCTGAATTGACCCTTCGCTAAACCACGCCCCCCTTAGTTATTGTTGCTAAGTACGTCAAGCTTTCGGAGCCAGCATGGCGCTCGCACTGTCGCTAACTGCACTCCCTGGAGAAATAGAAAATAGAAAAAGCGATTTCAGATAGAAGCAGACAGAAGGGTCTACAATATGCATTTGAAGGTTATATTCAAGATATCACACTGACTCAGCAACAAAATGACGTAAAAAAAATTAAGATAGAAGCGAAAGCCTACAGATCAGAGTAAAAGTGAACCACCGCATCACCGGGCGATTGAGACAGAGGACAACGACATTAAGGAGCAACACTGTTCCTGTAAAGCTGGGTAGGTCTCTATTCACTATTACAATCATTAAAAAGCAAAAGCAGTAGGCCTATATAACGTTACATTCAGTAGTAAGTTAGCTAGCATTAGCTAACTAACGTAACATTAGTCGCCTATAGTGTGCTGTAACGACATTACTGGTTAGCTCCACAGGTAGCTCCATACCTTGGACCTCTGTAAAGCAAAAAATATCAGCAGTGTGTCAGCCCAGTCTTCCACAAGATTTGGGTACTCGGGACTGGGCTTCCCATCGACAAAGTGCTGAAATAGTAATGAAAAAATAGTATTACATTTTGACATCAAGGTAACGTTACCCACTTGGTTTTCTAGAGCTTGACTGTAACATCTTAACGTTAGCAAGCTGTCTGGATCACGAATAACAAAGCTAACATTTAGTCTAACTTTACCAACGTTGCAACCCGGAGCTGTATATCCAGACCGTAGCCACGTTAGCTTAGCTGGCTAACACTTTTCAGGATTTGATTTAGGTTTTATAAAGGGAAAAAAACGTATATCTCCTTCAAACCTCTCTGGGTAACGAGTGTCACTGTTACACGTGCCCCAGGCACAACGTTTAACCATAATTTGCTAAAAATCCGCAAAACCAGCTCGAAAATGAAGAAAATTTCTAATTTTTGCGTGAAAGTCAATGGAAGGCAGCAAAAAACTGTCGGATCCTCTGTCGGAGTATGTAAAACACGGCGCTGTGATTGGCCAGTTTGCGTTTTTGGGCGTGGTTTAGCGAAGGGTCAATTGTGGGGTTCCCCCTGGAGTCTAATGGTGCTTTTCTACCGCACCGCACAGGACAGTATGATAACCAATCCGTGATCCCACGTTTTTTTGCTTTTTTCACTGCCAAGCAAACCATACCGAATCCAAGTACCTGTGCTGAATTTAGCTACTGCTCTGTTTAGGTACTAGTGAGCCGATCAGGAACCTAAGGGTGGAGCTAGCAATATTGCAGACCATTGATTGGTCATGGCAATTGGCAATCGTCATGCTAAATGTCAGACCGGCTCAGACACAACCACCATGTTATTTTTTCGCTTCGATTATTGGTATTGTTCGGAGAGTATTATATAGAGTTTGGCATTATTGTCAGGTTTGCGCGATTCTACGAGTTAGGTTTGTGTTACCAAAACTTAAATAAACACATTTTATATTAAAGGACAAATACTGTATTGTCATTTGCATTAACGTACTTAGAATATACATTTTCATAGTACAACATTTTCTGGCGTTTAATTTTTTTTTACTCGTAGCTCGTGCTGGGCATTTTTTTTGCAGGGACAAGCTACATAAAAGCACAAATGTAAACACAGATAAATATCTAATGTTTTCATCTTTATACAATTGAAGAAATGTAGGCTACAGAAGAAATATGAGGTATATGAGGTGATCTTGGTCAATTGCAATTCATTGGAGGACCAACATCGAATAATAAATATACAATATATACACTACCGTGTATATATAGTTTTACAACACCCCCATTTTCTAGTTCTTACTGAAATGTAAGCAGTTAAGTCCAGTGAATGACCTGAAATGGTACAAAGGTAAGCGGTAAACTGCCAGAGGTTAAAAAAAAAAAAAAAAGGTTTAGGTTACCAAAAACTGAAAAATAATGTACATTTCAGAGTTGTAAAAAAAAAAGGCCCTTTTCAGGGAGCAAGTAATGGGTTAACAGTAACTCTGTGAAAGTCGCCGACTCTGGATCCAGCAAAAAAGCCCCAGACCATCACGCTTCCTCCTCCATGTTTGACAGTTGGTGTCATCCTTTCAGCCTACTAAACGACGTACAAAAACCTTTCAAAATTTCAAGATTTCAAATTTTGATTCATCAGTCCATAAGACCTTCCGGTCTTCAGTAGTCCACTGGCGGTGCTTCATGGCCCAGGCAAGCCTCTATTTCTTATTAGCAATGGCTTTCTTACTGCCACTCGACCTGTCAAACCTGCAGCTCGAAATCTTCTCTTTACAGTTGAAACTGAGACTTCCTTACTTTGACCAGTGCTAAGCTGTGCTTGAAGCTGTTGTCCTGTGAGCCGCCTATCACGCAAGCTGTTGACTCTCAGAAACTTGTCTTCTGATTTTGTTGTGCCTTTGGGTCTGCCAGACCTCTTCCTGTCAGAGTTTCCTCCAGTTTCCAAGTGCCTTTTGATGTAGGAAACTACTCTGGCAGCCTCTGCTTACCTTTGTACCATTTCAGGTTATTCACTGGACTTGAACTGCTTACATTTCAGTAAAAACTGGAAAATGGGGGTGTTCTAAAACTTTTGACCGGTAGTGTACTTTATTTGTCCCCGTGGGGAAACTTGTTATTATATACAGTGGGTTCGGAAAGTATTCAGACCCCCTTAAATTTTTCACTCTTTGTCATATTGCAGCCATTTCCTAAAATCAATTAATTAAAATTTTTCCTCGTTCATGCACACACAGCACCCAATATTTTCAGAAAAACACAGACTTGTAGAAATTTTTGCAGATTTATTACAAAATAAACACTGAAATATCACATGGCCATAAGTATTCAGACCCTTTACTTGTATATTTAACTCAGGTGCTGTCCAATTCTTCTGATCATCCTTGAGATGGGCCTACACCTTCATTGGAGTACAGCTGTGCTTAATTATATTGATTGGACTTGATTTGGAAAGGCACACACCTGTCTATGTAAGGTCCCACAGTTGACAGTGCATGTCAGAGTAAAAACCAAGCCATGAAGTCCTAGGAACTCTCCATAGACCTCCGAGATAGAATTATGTTGAGGCATAGATCTGGGGAAGGGTATAAAAACATTGCTAAAGCATTGAAAGCACCCAGGAGAACAGTGGGCTCCATCATTGTGAAATGGAATAAGTTTGAAACCACCAAAACTCTTCTTAGAGCTGGCCGTCTGGCCAAACTAAGTAACCGGGCAAGAAGGGACATTGTCAGGGAGGTGACCAAGAACCCAATGGCCACTCTAAGAGAGCTTCAGAGTTCCTCTGCAGCAATGGGAGAACCTGGTAGAAGGACAAACATCTCTGCAGCACTCCCATCAATCAGACCTTTATGGTAGCACTTGGCATTCAGGCCAAACATTTCAATTTGTGTCTCATCAGACCGGATAATCTTTTTCCTGATGCTCTTAGAGTCCTTTAAGTACCATTTGGCAAACTCCAGGTGGGCTGTCATATGCCTTTCACTCAGAAGTAGCTTCCGTCTAGCCACTACCATAAAGGTCTGATTGATGGGAGTGCTGCAGAGATGTTTGTTCTTCTACCAGGTTCTCCCATCGCTGCAGAGGAACTCTGAAGCTCTCTTAGAGTGGCCATTGGGTTCTTGGTCACCTCCCTGACCATGTCCCTTCTTGCCCGGTTACTTAGTTTGGCCAGACGGCCAGCTCTAAGAATCAGGAACATTGCAAAAACCTTGCATGCCCAAGTCAACAGTTTTGTTCATCATTAACAAGAAAAAAAACAACTGGTGAACTCAATTATGTCAAAAGACCCAGTAGACCGAGGAATACCACTGTAGTGGATGACCGGAGAACACTCTATGGTGAAGAAAACCCCCCTGACAATGGCCCAACAGATCAAAAACACTCTGTTGGATGCAGGTGTAGATGTGTCAAAGTCTACCATACTTAGAAGACTACCCCAGCAGGACTACAGAGGGTACCCTACAAGATGCAAACCACTGATAAGCCTGAGGAACAGAAAGGCGAGATACAGTTTGCTAAAAAGCACCTAAAAGAGCCCCAAGAGTTCTGGAACAAAGTCTTGTGGACAGATGAGACAAAGATTAACATGTACCAGAGTGATGGAAAGAGGAAAGTGTGGAGAAAAAAAGGAAAGGCCCATAATCCAAAGCATACCACCTCATCCGTAAAACATGGTGGAGGGGGTGTTATGGCTTGGGCCTGTATGGCTACCAGTCGAACGGGCTCACTCTTCTTCATCGATGATGTGACTCGATGATGTGACTGCATGTGAATGTCATTAACTCCCCTCTTTCCTCTGGCTCTGTCCCCTCTTCCCTCAAATGCGCTCATGTTGTCCCCGTCCTCAAAAAACTCTCTCTGAATCCTGCTGTCATCTCAAACTACCGACCTGTCTCTCTCCTCCCATTCCTTTCCAAAACATTAGAGCGGGCTGTCTACAATAAATCTGCTCATCTCTTACAGAACGACCTGCTTGATCCCAACCAATCTGGGTTCAGAGCAGGCCACTCCACAGAGACTGCTCTCCTTGCGGTCACTGAGGCTCTTCACGGGGCTAAGTCCCAATCCCTTAGCTCCGTCCTCCTCCTCGACCTGTCGGCAGCATTCGACACCGTGGACCACCAGATCCTGCTCTCATCTCTCGCCGAGATGGGAATCTCTGGATCTGCGATGACATGGTTTGAGTCCTACCTGGCTGACTGGTCCTACCAGGTGGCCTGGAGAGGATCCCTCTCCTCTCCCCACACCCTCTCTACCGGAGTCCCACAGGGCTCAGTGCTAGGCCCCGTCCTATTCTCTCTGTACACCAAGTCACTTGGCTCTGTTATTTTTGCTCATGGTTTTTCCTATCACTGTTATGCCGATGACACTCAACTCTTTCTCTCCTTCTCTCCATCTGATACCCAGGTCCCGGCACGGATCTCTGCATGCTTGGCTGACATCTCCGCATGGATGTCCACCCACCACCTGAAGCTGAACCTGGGGAAGACAGAGCTGCTCTTCCTCTCAGCGAAGGGCTCCCCGATGATTGATGCGTCAATCACCGTGGAAGGCTCCATAGTGTCTCCGTCCCAGTCTGCCAGGAGCCTTGGAGTGACCCTGGACAACCAGCTGTGCTTCTCGAGTCATATTGCAGCGATCACTCGGACCTGCCGATTCTCCCTCCACAACATCCGGAGGATCCGACCGTTCCTCACCCAAGAGGCCACTCAACTCCTGGTCCAGACCCTGGACTACTGTAATTGCTTGCTAGCAGGCCTTCCGGCCTGTGCCATCAAGCCACTGCAACTAGTCCAGAACGCTGCCGCTCGTCTGGTGTTCAACCAGCCGAAGTTCACCCACATCACCCCTCTACTCTCCTCTCTGCACTGGCTCCCCATCGCAGCACGCATCAGATTCAAGTCACTGGTGCTTGCTTTTCAAGCGGCCAGAGGTACTGCTCCCCCATACCTCCAGTCACTCATCACTCCCTACACCCCTCCCACAGACCCCTCCGCTCCGCCTCCTCTGACAAACTGACTGCCCATCCCTCCAGGCGCCTGGCAGCCGCTCCTCGCAGTCTCGCCTCTTCTCTGTCCTGATCTCTCGCTGGTGGAACGACCTTCCGCAATCGGTCAGGACTGCGGAATCACTTGCAATCTTCCACAAGAGACTCAAAACCCACCTCTTCAGACTCCACTACCACTGAACTCTGTCCATCTAGCTAATTTGTCATCACCACTGTTTACTTGTTCTACACTATTTAAATAAAATTTAAAAACCAAAAAACCACACTAACCTTTTCTTTCCCAGTGTTACAGGTATGATACGCAGACGCCTGCAATGATGTCTATTGATGTATTACTGCACTGATCTTGTGCGCTAACTATGATTGTTCTTACCATGTATTAATGCACATCTTGTAAGTCGCTCTGGATAAGAGCGTCTGCTAAATGCTTAAAATGTCAAATGTAAATGTATTGCAGACAGAAGGAGAACAATGAATTCTGAAGTATTCATATTTATTTTATTTTATTTAAAGATCTGCTCAGATAAAACCAAATTCCTCCAAACTCATTGGACGGCACTTCATGCAACAAGACAATGACCCGAAACATACCCGAGCAACGAAGGGGTTTTTGACGGCCAAAAAGTGGAAAATCCTTGACTGGCCAAGTCAATCACCGGATCTGAATCGAATTTAACATGCATTTTACATGCTGAAGACCAGACTGAAGGCAAAAAGTCCCCGAAACAAGCAGGAACTGAAGATGGCTGCAGTACAGACCTGGCAGAGCATCACCAGGGAAGATACCCAGTGTCTGGTGATGTCTATGCATCGCAGACTTCAAGCAGTCATTGCATGCAAAGGATATGCGACCAAATATTAAAAATTATTACTTTATTCTACATTATGTTAAACTGTTCAATAAATTATGGTGCCTGAAAATGGGGGGGACTATGTACAAAAGGTTCTATAATTTCTAAAGGGTTCATCTGATATGGATTGTATCCTTTCAATCTCAAAGTGCTAGAGTATAGAACCAAAATAACACAAAATGTGTCACTGTCCAATTAATTATGGTGGTCGCTGTATATTAGGGATGTAACGGTATGCGTATTCGTACCGAACCGTTCGGTACAGGACTTTCGATTTGGTATGCGCTGTTAACTGGATGAATGTAATCTTGCTTTAACCACTAATGTATGTGCAAATTGTTTTTTTGTGTGCGGAACTTAATTAAAGTTAACCCCGCGCCCCCAGAAGATATAACTTGTGCAAAGGGCCGGATGTTGTTCGTTTAGCCCACGTATGTCTATGGCATAGATATTAAAACGTTTGGTCTATGGTCTATGGTACACCACTGAACCAGAGATTAACTTTGCACAGCCCAGCTTTGTAGTCAGTACGGCGAATGCAAATGAGCAAAGCAATTACAAACGCCATAGGTGTTTTTATACCAGTGGATTTGCGACCATACTCTTGTCGAGAACACAGGTTTTAAACATGTTGAAATTGATTGAGCCCCGCTACGAAGTTCCCTCTCGTCTGCATTTAAGTACTTTGTTTAGTAAGTTATGGCCAATTAGCCACTGTTTACAAAGTTAATAATAAATTAAAAGTAATTGTATGTTTTGCATTTCTTTTTTCCCCACTGTACCAAAAACGTACCAAACGTACCAAACCGTGACTTCAAAACCGAGGTACGTACCGAACCATGATTTTTGTGTACTGTTACACCCCTAATATATGTATAAATATAGCCAAATATGAAAGATTATATAGCCTAGTGTGAAGTCACTGTATGGTACCTCCTGCACTCGCTGCCCCCAACATAACTCCCAAACGACTAGGCAGAGGTAAGAAAATTGTAGTAGTTATACTTTTGTGAATTTTAGCTGGAATGTTACTAATGTCACCACAGCGGTCACATTCTTTTTTGTCACTTCAGATAACATCTCCTATCTAACTCCTATCTTCACAGTTATGTTGTGCGATGGAAAAATGACACAAGGACTCGATCCGGGAAGGGGATAGTTACGGATTTGGATGGTTACCATGCCGTACTGTACTGTGCAGTGGAAAAGCGACATAAGTGTCTTTGTTGGCAGTGACTTATGAACATAAGAATACATAATTAAGTGCATGTGTTTTTCACTGCTTCCCTCAAGAAGCTGCAGTTCCTTTCTGATCCTTAAGGTGTGGCTGTAGGCACACTATTTCCAGTAATTAGTGGCAATTACTCAAATGAACATGACCAATTCTACAATCAAGTGCCAATCTGGTGCAAGTCTACAAATTGCCGTTTCAGAGAGGGGAGTTTCCATAAAACTAAACATGAAGGCTACAACACCTTTTTTTTGTTTGTTTTACACTAGGCTACAACATCAGATTTTTGCACCTCTACAACAAGTTATGAAAGAGGAAACAACAAATTATCTGACAATGATTAAATTCAACACCAAAATATAATATTTTGTGCTTCCTTAACTGAATTTTGTTCTTTAGTTTTATTTTGCCTTTAGGCTGCCAAAAAACATTTTCCTTTTGCTTTCAATTGTTTTTATAAGTTTGTGCCGTTTAAAAATATCCACCCACTCATTTCAACATATCAGTTTCTTTGGTCCAGGATGGGCATTATATTTCTTACAGAAGTGTCAACAGACATATTTTCACAACTTCAGTTAGTTCTGCTAACTGAACTTAACCTAAAAATCTTCACAGTTCACTTTGTTATTCCCTTATTAATTAGGAATTTAAAAACCTCAATGAAATCCCCTCTTTTCTAAACTTGAATAGATTAAATGTCTTCAGTTTTTCCTCATATTTTTTATATTTCATACCAGGAACCTATTTAGTTGCCCTTTGCATTTAGAAGATATAGAAGAGTACACAGTACTCTAAATGAGGTCTGACAAAGGCATTATATAACATCAATATAACCTCCTTTGATTTATACTCAATAGTTTTTGCTATGTATCCCAGCATCCTGTTGGCCTTTTCACTGCTACAGCACAATGCTTTGACAGACAGACTTTGATCAACTAGAACTCCCAAGTCTTTTTCAAATTGAACACATTCTAATTTTGCTCCTCCCTTAAAATAATCCTGTCTTAAATGATTGAATGTCATCTTTCAGGTTTCTGCCCACTTTTTTTCGATGTTGTTTTATCATCTGCAAATGTTATTATTTTGCTACTAACTTCCCTATCAAGATCATTTATGTAAATAGGAAAAAGGTCCCAGCACTGATCCCTGCTGGACACCACTGCCGAAAGCACCTAGGTCAGATATGATCCCTCCTAAAATTACTCTTTGTATTCTACCTTGTAGCTAATTCCAAACCCACTCTGCGGGGATATAAACTTTTTTTTGTGTAATTCCTACTAAATTCATTTTGACAATGAGCCTCTTGTGTGGTGCCACATATATAATATCATAAACCTCGTTCAAGTCCAAAGACTTTGCAGCTTCCTCAAATAAGTCCAGAAGATTTGTTAGGTAGGACCCCACCCTTCGGCTAAATATAAGGGGATGTGTCCAAGTTGACAAAGTGACTGTTCCCTGACATGTGGACAGAAATACTTCCATTTCTGAAAGCTTCGTACATGTCCGGATGCTCCTTTGGTAGATTGCTCATTTGAGCATTGTAGGCTGAAAGATATCTGGCATAATGCTTTTGTCAGACGCAAAACATAGTATCAATATATGACATCCAAAATACTGACAGCTCTCATTTACATGTCTAAGAACTCATTACAGAGCTTCCTGAGGTCTTCTAAAAGTGGGCTGTGCATCTGAGTATTGAATGTCTCTGGATACTTAATCCAAGACTGACTTAATCACTGGGTTTTTATGCTGGAGGTTGTCTTCCTCCCAAAGTTTGAACTCTGTCCATGCTAGTCTCATCATTGCGCATAAATATACCTGTCTACTCTGATAGCATGATTGTGCATCTTTCCATCAAGGATTCCACTTATTGACCCTTATGCAACCATCCGAGCTTCAGTGCAGATGTCCCGGAGTCCGGAATTGTGAAACCTCTTTCCTATTGTAGTACCCACAGTGGGCTGTTATACTACGCCACCCCTTTAATTACCAGGAGTAAAGGGCATGCTCGGAAGACCATTAAAAGAAAGGGTAGTAAGGCGTGATCCTTGCAAGGGATCTAAAGTACTAAATGTACTAAAAACAGGGGTGCCAATAATTGTGAAACCTTTTTTTCAAAAGAAAGTTATAATTTGAAAAATGTATCCATGGAATCCTTAATAAAGTAAAATATTTTCCACATGTTAGAAAATTACAATATATATCAGTAATGCTATTTGTTTTCTTTGGCTTTTTTGCTCATTTTCATCAAGGGTGCTAATAATTTTGGACCTTACTGTACTTTATTGTCTTATAGTTAATTTGAATATATATTTTTAATTTTTTTATCTTTTTCTCCATTTATTGTTGATGTTATTGATATTATTTTTTACATTTCCCTGTATTTCTGTATTTTCTCCAACAGCAGTTAGACATCATGGATGGCAATAGTTCTCTACCCTGGAGCGAAGTTGACAAAGCGAAAAAGCTTGACTACACTTCTGGCCTTCGTGATTCGGTACCACGTAACCAAAGCACAATGTCAAGATTTACTGTCTTTACTGCAGATGTATTGTCTAGCATGCATGAAAAGGTTTTCTGTACATCTGATAAATGGAAAATGCATTACTACTGCTGCAATGCTGCCTGTGGTGCTTACATCGGTATAATGAGTTTGTCACTAGGTGGGGGGTGTGCCAATGACTGGGCCTGTGAAGGAAGGCCAAAATATTGGTTTATTTAGCTGCTTTACTTAGCTTTACTTTTTGTTAAACAAAATTAAGATTTTTGTTTCAGATTTCTCCCCATTTTTCTCTACATTTAGTATCCAATTGTACCCTATTTTCATGTCAACTATCTCCCCCTCGTATTGTGAGCTTGTTGCCGTAGTCCTGAGACCGACAGTGATAAAGGCGTTGTATCGCCTCCTCTGAGCCGGAACTTGCCTAGCCGTCACCTGTAACTCCGGTACCCATACAGCCACTCTTATACGCAGCAAGCTCATATCGGCTTCCCTCCTCTCTGGGGCGGACAATTGCCGCTCCCAAGTGGCACTCCCAGCCAGAGCCAAACTGGAGTGGCCGGTGGAATCAAACCCCGGTCGCAGTGGGCAACATGAATCCTGATCGGACACTCTTACTGCTACGCCACCCAGGAGGCCCTACTTAGCTTTTTTAAAGGGAGTGATTCCAGTCCGGGTCTGACCTGGGCTGTGTTCGAAATTGCTCACTCGTTCACTATTCCCTATATAGTGTTTACTATATAGTGTACTATGTAGTAAACAACAAACTGTTTTCGGATACTACAACTGAACGTCATTTGCGTTAAAAAAAAGTGCCGGATATTCAGGTGACGCAAGCGGATGCGCCCAGTATCACCCGTAAACAAACCGAGCACTCATGGCAGCTGTTGAAATGTACTGAGGTGGTATCGGGTTTGCATGTTCAGTTTTGAATGTTAAATCACAAATAAATTGTTGAAATTCTAATGATGTGCAAGTGTGGTTTTGTCAACTGTGGTGCTGTCTGCTAGCCACTGCTTTAGCTGCCACACCAATAGCTACCGTTATGGAAGTCGTGAGCCAACTAGCTCGTGTGGAGAAAATAACGTTAGGATAACTCACGAGCTCACGACTAGCACCAACTCCCACAGCGATAATAACGGTAGCTATCGGTGGCTAAAGCAGTTAGCTAACGTTACCATCACCATGATTCCTGTTGCTGTTTTATTGCTGTTGGCTCAACTTTTGTTCTTGAGGCATAAACGGAGGCGAACTCAAACTCGCATTAGGCGTCTAAGACATTTTTCGTTGATTCGCCGACGTTGTCAACCGGTAAATAGACCGACTTCTATTAGCTAACATGTTAGCTAGCTTTAAGGTAAACTACTGGCCCCTACTGGCTTTCTGGTCAGTTGGCTAATGTTCAAGAAGGCTGTAACATATTCAATAATTTCTTCACCTCTTCTCCTTCGGTATGACACGACCGCATTGCATTGTGGTACACGGGAGAAATTGTAGGGTACATTCGCTGTTCACTACAAATCACGGTGAATTGTGGGTATTTTCTCGTTCACTATATAGTGAACGAAATTAACAGTTTAGAATTCGTCGCACACTACAAAATGGCGTACACACTATATAGGCCGTGTCCGAAACCGCTCACTCGTTCTCTATTCCCTATTCCCTATATAGTATATACTATATAGTGTACTATTTAGAGAACGAAAGTAGTGTTTTCGGAGACTACAACTGAACGTCATTTGCGTCAAAAAAAAAAAAAAAGTGCAGGATATTCAGGTGACGCAAGCGGATGTGCTCAGAATCATAAACAAACCGAGCACTCATGGCGGCAGGTTTAAATGTGCTAAAGTTTTGATTTTCAAAGAAGGGCAAAATTTTGTGTAAATGTAAATAAATGTAAGTAACGTTAAGCTAGCTACCTTTTCTGCATTTAACACGTTAATAGCCTGGCTTTTGTACGTAAGTTACCTCAGGAATAGCCTGGCTTTTGTACAAAAGCCAGGCTATTAACGTGTTAAATACAGAAAAGGTAGCTAGCTTAACGTTACTTACATTTATACACAAAATTTGCGGCGGTAGACATTCCGGTCATTTCTGTCGCCGTCGCTGTATTTCTTTCTGTCGCCATTCTTTCCCTTCTCTCCTTCGGCATGACACGACCGCATTGCATTGTGGTAGACGGGATCAATTCTAGGGTAAAGTAGGGTACAGTCGATGTACACTACAAATCACGGTGAATTGTGGGTATTTTCTCGTTCCCTATTTAGTGTACGAAATTCACATTTTAGAATTCGTCGCACTCTACAAAATGGCGTCCACACAAAATAGTGTACTAAATAGGGAATAGGGAGTGGTTTCGGACACGGCCATAGTGTACTATATAGTGAATAGGGAGCGGTTTCGAACACAGCTCCTGTGGTACGTGTCGCTGTTTTATGACATCACTTCACCGTGTGTAGTAAGCGCATTGGTCAACATGGCTGCGCTGACAGGGCTTCGTGCGTGCCTGCCCTCCAGTAAGTAACATAACATTAATTTATGTTTCCCTTTCCAGATGTTAGCAGTTGTTTTGGTGAAGCAATCGTATAGCTAAGCAGAATATGAGTAGTGCTTTCTGAGATTTGGCTATGTAAGCAAAACTGAAGAACAGCGAGACGTATCCGCTTTTTCGTACTTTACCAGTGCTAGCTATCATGCGAGAGATGCTGAGACCTCAATGTAACTTAAAGGTCATTTTTTGTACGTATTGCAATGCACTGTAATAACAGATACAGCCTGTTAGCTATATATTACTAATATATTCGTATTTCTAAGTATTGTATAAATTATGTACAGACTCTGAGGTACTAGATGCTGAATTATTCCGTTTTAGCGAACTAGCCAAAACTATCAGTCTTAAGCCATTGCTATCAAGCTAGCTAGCGATGCAATTGCTACCTGCATTCAGACATATCAGGCGCCACACGTGACATCAAACATGTTTTTACTTTATGCTTTATGAAGAATAATAATTTGATTGGGTTTAAAATGTGATATTGCCACGTGACCCAATAGAAGTGACAGCCTTGTAAGATGGCTAGCTAGCTATACGAATGTACAAACAATGTACAGTACATTAGCCAATGTAGAAACTAAAGTACACAGTGTAGTGCAAAGTACAAGTACTGTTCAATTCATAAGTGAAGATTCCCACACACTGTCTCTGCTTGCAATGACATTTATTAGGTTCAATGTTTCTGATCAAAATGTAGCATCTAATAAATGCCATTGCAAGCATGGACAGTGTGCGGGAATCCTTTTTAAACATAACAAATTTAACATTTTATCATTAAAATCATACATTCACATTCACTACTTGACTCCCTTCTCCATCTCCAGTGCTCCAGCTCTCAACATCAGGTTTGCTGCATTGCTCCTATAAAGTGGTGAGTGTCCACCTCTTGCAATACTTGCTACCACACAGTTGCCACATAAATACAGGCTTCATACTGGGTCCAGGTTATGTGCATGTGCTTTATTAATGGTATCTTTTTTTGTCTCACTCAGTGCTCGGTCCCCCTAAGTAGGAGGGGCTTTGCTACAGAGGCCAAGAAGGTATATACGAGAGACAAACCTCACGTGAACATCGGCACCATTGGCCACGTTGACCATGGCAAGACCACACTCACTGCTGCCATCACCAAGGGTAACTAACATGATATACTCTGTTCCCATCAAGCCCATACTGTCAATGTCCTTATTTTTCCAGTCAGTCACTGTGTGTGTGTGTGTGTGTGTGTGTGTGTGTGTGTGTGTGTGTGTGTGTGTGTGTGTGTGTGCGTGTGTGCGTGTGCGTGTGCGTGTGCGTGTGTTATATGCGTGATATGCACTTCCTCAGTGCTGGCAGAAGCAGGAGGTGCCCGCTATAAGAAGTATGAAGATATTGACAATGCCCCTGAGGAGAAGGCCAGAGGGATCACCATCAACGCCTCACATGTGGAGTATGCCACTGCCAACAGACACTATGGCCACATTGACTGCCCTGGGCATGCCGACTACGTCAAGGTACTGTCAGTACAGACTGAGTGACAGAGACACTCTGCCTCAAGGCAGTGCAGTGACACTAAAGTCAGCAAATAAGATGCACATATCATTTTCCATTTACATATCCTATGCCAATAATACATACATTCAAGAAAAGACACAATACTTTTGTGTACCACACACAGTGCAGTGACTGACCCTCCCTCCCATGTAGAACATGATCATGGGCTTAGACACACATGCATGCATCCACGCACGCACACACGCACACACACACACACACACACACACACACACACACACACACACAGTGTAGTGACTGACCCTCTGCCTCATATAGAATATAATCACAGACATACACACTCGCAGGCAGTGCAGTGACCGACACATCCTCCTCCCCTTGTAGAACATGATCACAGGCACAGCCCAGCTGGACGGCTGTATCTTAGTGGTGGCCGCCACGGACGGGCAGATGCCACAGACGAGGGAACACCTGCTGCTGGCACAGCAGATCGGTGTGGAGCATGTGGTGGTGTTTATCAACAAGGCCGATGCTGTGGACGACCCGGAGATGCTGGATCTAGTGGAGCTGGAAATGAGGGAGGTGCTGACTGAGTTTGGCTACGACGGAGAGAACACCCCCATCATCACCGGGTCGGCTCTCTGTGCCTTGGAGGTAAAAGGGGGAGGGTGGGATGGTGTGAAGTAGTGAGACACAAAGTGCAGGAGGAAGGGCCTTATAGAGAGAGAGAGAGAGAGACAGAAGGTAATGAATGGTGGGTAGGATTGGAGCAAGGTGTTGATGGTGATAGACAGAGAGGGAATATAGTGTATCGTTTCTGAAAATCACTGCAAATTTTGTGCGTACATTGAAATCCATGATCCTGTGTACATGTGTATGTGTAAAACATATGTGATTTATCGGTCACACATATGCATGGTTTCATTGATAAATAGCTGTTCCTCTTTTTTGTTTTGAAAAGTTGATAATGGTAAATGCCTATTGGTTCGTTTTTTATTGGAGGAAATGGAGGAAAAAACGTAAACTCTTGCCAGCTTTCCAAATGGGACTCCTGGCCAGAGCCGGGCTGGTGCTACATGTGCACGGACCCAGGCTGCAGTGGGCAACCTGCACTTAGAACAAGAGCCCTTGCATTATTTCTGATGCAGGATTGTCAGTTCTTTCTGTTAGAATTTCTCAATGCTGTTTGCATATAAAAGAGTAAATATGAACATTGACCTGCAATTATTCCTCTAAAAGTATATTATAGCGAGCAGTACAAGCTATGCATTTTGTGGGCTTATCTTATTTTTTTTGTTGTTATAAATAAAATGCTGCAAAGTGATGTTAGCAGGTTACCATGGGTGACTATACAAGTCCTGATATGGT
The DNA here is from genome assembly GCA_029706075.1 of Aldrovandia affinis. NCBI lineage: Eukaryota > Metazoa > Chordata > Actinopteri > Notacanthiformes > Halosauridae > Aldrovandia > Aldrovandia affinis. The sequence continues at coordinate 3,725,906 of JAINUG010000063.1, read as the reverse complement.
TGATCTTTTTAATTTTGTTTTAATTTTATTTTTGTTGTTGAGGTTTAAGCTAACAGAAAAAGAAAAATTGTAGCCTACAAGTTTCTTATTTCAAATAGACGTTGTTGGCATCTTTATGTGGGTACATATTATTTGATGTTTATATTTCATTACTGTAGTGACTGAAATTCTGTACATTTCATGGCATACCTGGACAACTTTCACGGCACACCAGTTGGGAAGCATTGCATTAGGAGTTCAGGCATTTTTCATAACGAGCAGCACACAACTCTGTATGTACAGTAGGCTCCATTTTTATTGTATATATATTCTTTTATAATAATGCATTGGCACAAACCACAATCAAACAGTTCACAAAAAACATTTTCCCAGAAAAATCTGCAATCACAAATGTTCACACCCCTGTTATCTTACTTTGTGGTTTCTCCCTTGGCCATTATAACAGCAACTAGTCGCCTTCTGTAGTGTCGTCAATTGGATTCAGGTCTGGAGACTGAGATGGCCCCGTCAAGAGATTGATCTTGTGCACTGTCAACCATTTCTTAATTGCTTTGGACGTATGTTTGGGATTGTTGTCTTCTTGGATGGTTGTCTTCTTTCGTCCTCTACCTGGCAGGTTAGCCACTGTTCCAGTGGCTTTCAACTTCCTAATAATTGACACAACAGTGGAAATCGGTAGCTTTAACTTTTTTTGTAGCCATCTCCTGATCTGTAGAAGTCAATAATTTTTGTCTGATGCTTTCAGGGAGTTCTTTGCCTTTTACTATGATGATGGCTGACCACAGTATGTCAAACCTGTGTTCCCTCCTTTTTATACGCTAAGGAAACTAGGGATGTTAATTTTAAGAAACTTCCTTGATCGATTGTCGCCAACGTTAACAAACAATGATTCATCTTTAAAAAAACAAAAAACTGCAAAATGTAGCCTATGACAGAGAATACAAAATGTGCGGTTTTCTTCTTCAATCAAAGCTTTATTCAAGCTTTTGAGTCACGGGCCTATTTTAACATCATAGAACCCCCCCCCTGACAAACGTTCACATTTCAATACTTTGTGAACAAACCTAATGACATTTGAACTGCCACATATTATTATTATTAGTAGTAGTAGTTTAGGTAGGTATATGTTTTACTTTGTTGTGGTTTATTTATATTGATTTATATTTAGGTATGTATACGCAATTTGATACTCGTGTTTATAGGGGTATAGGCCATTACATTATTACATTTACATTTGACATTTTAAGCATTTAGCAGATGCTCTTATCCAGAGCGACTTACAAGATGTGCATAAATACATCATAGGAACAATCATAGTTTGCGCAAGAGATCAGTGCAGTAATACAGCGATAGACATCTGTACCATACCTGTAACACTGGGAAGGAAAAGGTTAGTCATTTAAAAAATATATATATATTCTTTTTTTAATGCAGTAAGCAGGGTTATGTAGTGTTGAGGAAGTAGGCAGTGGTGATGACAATTAGCTAGAATTCAGTGGTAGTGGAGTCTGAAAAGGTGGGTTTTGAGTCTCTTGCGGAAGATCGCATGTGATTCCGCGGTCCTGACCGATTGCGGAAGGTCATTCCATCATAAATTTCATTTATTTGGTTGCATTTTACGTTGGATTTTATTGTTTGTATTTACTTATTCATAGTTAGGTATTTAAATGGAAAGTGAACTCACATTTACATAATCCAGGGAAGTGGTAAATTCATTCTCAATCGCCAACAGCGCAGCGCATTCAGTTTATTTTCCTTCACTGTTGATCTCAGGTACGTTTTAACGTGCTTCAATAAAGAAAGCAACTTTTCTCCTGAGAAATTTGCAATCAGTAATGCCAGATGCATGTGAAGGCATATTTCCACGTTGGGGAATGCATTGCCCAGGCCTAGCTCTCTGAGCTTCTTATACATGCCCATCACTGATTGTTCACCCTTTACCATTGAGTTGAACTGGCAAAACTCCTCTGTAAAGTCATTATCAAGATTGTGTGGGTATATGTTTTTCAGATGTTCTGTGGCTGCACGCACTTCTCGGATGCCCAATGAATGAAATTTTGTAAGGAAACCAAATTTTTCCTCCACTTTTTTGGAGGCGTCTTTGAGAAAGATTTTTTGCACACATTGCAAGGTGCTTACGTTGTGTGTGACTTTCAAAAAGAATACATTGAAATAAAGTTGTAGCTTTTATCTGAAAATATTTAAAATACCTCTGTCTGGGACCCCCTGTAGCAATTAGACAATAGGCACATGCCTAGTTTGCCTATGCCTAGATCCGTCCCTGCTGGCTTGGCAACTTGAAAAAAAAATGATTTAACCAAAAACTCAGAGAAATGGGGAAGTAACATTTGGCGTGCTTAGCTAATTCAAGAGACCACGCTATTGTTGGCTTAGGTAACATTAACAAAAATGTTTTGTCATTGTAAATAGTTTCTTTTGTGAAATATTGCTAGATATATTTGATAAAATCAACAAGGTTTTAACTGTTGTTTCAAAGTAATATTATTACACTCACTAGACTTTGTGCTATTGGATAACTCTGTGCTGTGATATGTAATCGTTCATTTGATATGCTTGATCGATCAAATTCTTAACAGCGATTAATCGATCATCGATTAATCATTAACATCCCTACAGGAAACCATTGTCGGCCACTGTGTAGTTCCATAACCTTCCAATGAACTACAAATTAGTTGTATATTTATGAAGATTTGTTTTTGTTGGATTCAATTTCAAAGAATAGTTACGGGTGTGAATAATTGTGATCCAGATGTTTTCTGGAGAAAAAAATATTAATAAAACAAAATGTGTTTTTCTTAACAATTGTATTTGGTTGTAGGTTTGGAATTTCCTGCATTTTTTAAACATAAAATATACCTTATATAGTTTATTTTATACAATCTCTTTTGTTCATCTTTATCAAGGGTAAAATAAAATAAAGTCTCTTGTATGTCAAACTTGAATAATTATTTAATTGCTTACACCAACACTGCATAATATGTAATTTAGGTTGCAAATGATGAGTTGATCACATCATTAATTAACTTGTCATGCCATTCATTTGATGGGTTTGTCGCAGTACATTATGTACATTATATTACATTATGGTTATCCACTTGTGCAAGTACATTTATTTTATATGATACAGTACATTGTATTCAGTGTATTCTTTCACTGCAATGATTTGTTTTTATAACCTTCTGTATTTAGTAATACATAACCATTGATTGATCATTGTCTGAAATGGTGCCTCGTGTTTACTGATTGATTGCATTTTCCTGCCGCCCGTTGAAACAAACAGCAATGTCCTTTGAATAACTGCTGTTTGCATGTCCAATCTCTTTATTTCATCTATCAAAATATTAAAACGCAATTCTCTGGCTTTCAATATGTTTTTCTGCCACTAGAGGCATGCATGGTGTATGCATGGTCTTAAGCTTGCATATTATGCACTTATCCACGTCCAGCATCAACAGTAGGGAGACAGATCATCTGGTGAGTCTAAAGAATCTGTGCCAGCACCCTCTAACTGTATTGACACTGACTCTGACACTCCTCCTTGCTCTCTCAGAACAAGAAGCCTGAGCTTGGGGTGAATGCTGTGCTGAAGCTCCTAGAAGTGGTGGACTCCTACGTTCCTCTGCCAAAGAGAGAGCTGGATAAGCCCTTTCTACTTCCCATCGAGGGCGTGTACTCCATCCCTGGTGTGCATGTTCTCTGCGTTGGGCCTTAGCAGTCTGCTACACTGCCCTGTCTGTACTGCAGGGGGCTGTTGCGTTGGTCCCAAATTAACCCCCCTCTTTCTTCTTCTGTCAGGCAGGGGGACGGTGGTGACAGGGACATTGGAGAGAGGGATAATCAAGAAGGGTGATGAGTGCGAGTTTGTGGGTCACAATCGCTCCTTCAAGTCTGTGGTGACGGGTCAGTTTAGGTCTTACCCTCTCTCTGTCTCTCTCTCAATATAAGCGTCCTATAGTGTTCACTTTGTAGTCCGCCCCAAGTCATGTGAATGTTCCATCTGTGTGAATGCTTCTCTCTCTCTCTCTCGCTCTGTGTATCAGGTGTTGAGATGTTCCACCAGTCTCTGGAGAGGGCAGAGGCCGGGGACAACCTTGGGGCTCTGGTGAGGGGGCTGAAGAGAGATGAAGTGAGGAGGGGAATGGTCATGAGCAAGCCAGGCTCCATACAGCCACACCAGAAAGTTCAGGCACAGGTCTGTCCCCAGACTCTTACTTTACTCCCAGTATCAATTCATGAGTTGTCAATGCCTGGAACAGCTTGCCAGGTTGGGTCGTAGAGGCAGAAACACTTGGGCTATTCAAGTCTAGGCTAGATTCAGTACTAGATACTCTTTAGACATGACAAGCCTACATGGGCTGAATGGCCCGTTCTCATCATTGTGTATTCTTGCTCTTGTCTGTCTTGTTTGTGTTACTCTGTCTTCCCTGTCTCTCACATGTGCACACTTGTATACTTGTACCATACTCTGTCAATCCCATTTTACAGTCAGCATTAGAAAATTGTGATGTCTATTTGGTCAATATACAAAGTTTATTAACTCTGCTTGACTCTCAGGTGTATATCCTCAGTAAGGAAGAGGGAGGTCGGCATAAGCCCTTTGTCACCAACTTCATGCCTGTGATGTTCTCTCTTACCTGGGATATGGCCTGTAGGGTCGTCCTGCCTCTTGATAAGGTATGTTCCAACCATACCATAAAATGCCTCTGTGTGTGTTCACACTTCTTAAAGAACATTTTTGTCTGTGAATGTTGGGTTGGGTCTCTGGTGTACTTAATTTCTCCTTTTTCATTCTCTCATTTTTCCTCTCTCTGTCCTTTGATAGGAAATGGTAATGCCCGGGGAGGACACGTCTCTCACCCTTAATCTCCGGCAGCCAATGGTTCTAGAGAAGGGTCAGCGGTTTACCCTGAGAGATGGGAACAAGACCATTGGCACTGGCCTGGTCACTGACATACTGACCACAACTGCAGATGACAATGTCAACTGGGGGTGAGGGGAAAAGAGGGCGGAGGAGGGGAGGGAGGTTGGTGGAGTGGAGTGGGATAGAGGGGAAGAGGGGAAGGAAGGAAGGAAGGAAGGAAGGAAGGAGGGAAGGAAGGGGGGCATTCAGTGTCTGACTGCTATCCATGAAATTACAGCCAATAGACTGCTGACAAACAGGCAGACAGACAGATGAGAATATTTGACTCACCATAGAGGGTAGGAGAGACCGCATCAACATATTCTGGAAAATACTGTCTGATCGATGTACGCCAATGAAACAATTCTTTCTGTGAAAAGGCTGAGCTGCAATTTTTTTGTGTAATAAAAATGTATTTAACTCAACCCACTCTGAAATATTCATTAGTTGTCTTCGAAGCATTGCCCTGAGATGCAGTTCACCTGGAAGAGCATGTGATGTCAACATTAGAAAAGGCTTTTCTTGGTTATACACCAATATAAAGTGTCTTCATAGGGTGTTAGGCCACCATGAGCTGCTAGAACAGAATCAATGTGCCATGTGTCTGGAATTTTATTGGGGGATGCAACACCATTCTTCCACAAGAAATTCCATCATTTGGTGTTTTGTTGATAGTGGTGGAAAATCTTGTCTCACGCACTGCTCCAGAATCTTTCATATCTTCCAATCTTCCAGTGTGCAGTTTGGTTGAACTGGTTCCGGTGACTGAGAGGTCCATGGCATATGGTTAGCATCATTTTCATGCTCATCAAACCATTCAGTGACCACTCGTGCCCTGTGGATGGGGCCATTGTCATCCTGGGGTAGACCACTCCCATCAGGATAGAAATGGAGGTGAAGGTGATCACTCACAATGGCTTTGTATTTATTGGCGTTTACCTTGCCCTCTAAGGGGTTAAGTGGACCTAAACCATGCCAGGAAAATACACCCCACACCATAACAGAGCTGCCATAACCCTTCACTGTGAAAAGCGAGCACTCAGGCCTGTAGGTTTATTTTACCATGCCCCACACATGCACTTCGCTTGTTGAGAACAGGGTGAAGGATGACTCATCTGACCATATGACTTTTTTTTCCACTGCTCAGTAGACCACTGCCTGTGTTCTTTGCACCACTTTACTCACAAATGTGCATTTGTATGTGTAATAAAGAGTTTATGCACTGCAACCCGACCATAGTACCCTCTCTGAAATTCTTGACGGACTATTCTTGATGAAACTGCCTGCTCTGCCCTAGATTTATATTTGCAGTCAACTGATTCAGAGTTGCTTGTCTGCTTTCCAACCAATTCATGTACATCACAATCGAGGAGTATGCACTTTTAACATTTTTTATTTATATTTTTGATAAAGAATTTATGTTTCTGGTTTTATCCCATTTTCTCCCAATTTAGTAACCAATTGCACCCTCTCTTTTTCATGTCAATGAAAAATTGTAATGTGAGCTCACTGCCGTAGCCCTGTGACCGGCAGTGACAATGGCGAAGCATTGTCTCCTCCAAGACGGCACTCGCCAAACCTTCGACCGTAACTCCGGTACTCCGGAGCCATTCCTATACGCAGTGAACTCATGTCGGTTTCCCTCCCGCCTCCCTGGGGCAGACAGCCAATTGCTGCCCCTTAGCGGCACTCCTGGCCAGAGCCAACTCTGGCGCGGCTGGTGGAATCGAACCCCGGTCGCAGTGGCCAGCGTCGAACGTTGTAACTGCTAGACCACCTGGGAGGCCCAGAAGTATGCACTTTTGACCACAGTTGGCCCTAGTTGATGATGTCTTTCCCCCAGGTTTCCATGCCAACATCACCTTAGCCACTGTTCTTTGTGAAACATCAGAAAGTTGAGCAGTCTTCATCACTGAAGCTCCTGCCAAACGTGCCCCAAAAATCACCCCTCTTTCAAAGTACTGGGATCTCTCCTTCTAGCCATGGTAGCCACGATGAACAGTTCGGCCCGCCCTGCATTTTCATACATGACCCTAAGCATGATGGGATGTTAATTGCGTAATTAACTCAGGAACCACATCTGTTTGGAAGTGCCTGCTTTCAATATACTTTGTATCTCTTGTTTACTCAAGCATTTCCTTAATTTTGGTTACCTGTACATTTAAACAATAAAAATGTAAACCTGTGAAAATAAAAACAAAATGCATATGAATTTACATTTCAACCTTTTACAGCTTTAGTTTACTTCAGTATGTCAGTCTTTTTTCTTTTTGTTCATCATATCCTTTGTTGCTTTCTTTGCTTCTTGCATCCTTCTCCTTCGTTCTCCCTCTTCTTGGTCTACTCCATTTCACACAGTATTTTGTGTGTGATACCAGTTTCCGATCACTCTTCCCCTCCCCCTCTCCCAATCTGTTTCCCTCTCTTTAGGTTCGGGTTCTGTGATGCTCGCCATCTTCTCATAGGAATCTAAGAGACAAACACATGAACTTAATCCATTGAACAGAACATTTTCTTTCCTTCCATGATTTGAGGCCGTGTTCCTTTTCATTCAGTTTATACGGTCGATTGTATCCTAGAGGTGATCGAGCTGACAAAAGCGCAGTCCAAATTGGAAAAATTGCCATAATCTTAAATGATCATTTATTAAAAATGAAACTTTTAAAGAAATTACAGTGATGTGTATTATTGAGAGTGGAAATGAAATTATGCAGTTCTGATGATGTATTTCAGGGTACTGAAAAGCACATGATAGGCTAAATGCAAAAAAACATTCCTGAAAGCCTACTTCTGGTTGTTGACAGACCACAACCCAGGAGTTTTTACCATTTCAGAGCTTTGATATGTGTTCCCATTTATCAGTTACCAATTATAAACCACATTCAGTAATATTGTGTGTTTGGCTGCATTTCTGCTATCATAACAGTAGTGATGTGAACAATAGAGCTGAGCACATGCTTAGTTGTCTAGAGAAAGTTACAACAAATACCTCTGTTTAGATCGCATACTCGTGAGATGCGAAAAGGAATTGGAAATGTATTTATTTTATTTTATTATATACATTTATTTTTCCTTGAAATTTGTTGAGCATTTGACTTTGTTGCATTATTAAATGTAACTGGATGGCTCCCTCTTCAGGAGAGAAAGGTGAATTGCACAAACTCTCCCGCAATGCCCCACTCACCGTCCTCCTCCTCCGCTTCTTCCTGGGGTGCAGTTGGACTGTGAAGCCTGTTGGGGTTGGTGTGACTATACGGCTGTGAGTATTCTGAACTCTGCATATTCTCATAGGACTCACCATCTGTGGTATCAGGATGTGAAAACTGTTTTCAGACACTCGGCTAGATTCTGCAGTATATTACCCTAATGATAAACACTTATACACACCAGTGTCTGTTAGATTCTGAGGAAGGCACCAATGATTGCAAGGTTTCCCTGTCTCTTTTCCTCTATCAGTTCTATCAGGGTGGATGTAATCTGGAATAACGGAGAGCATATATGTGCATTTCAAGTTTCATTTCCACACACTGACTGAGTTATATGTTTCTCTGCCTATCCACTCTAATACTAATGGGCCAACAGCCACATGCTCTGAGGTTCTTCTTCCCCTCTCATATTCTCACTCTCTCTTTCTCACCTCCTTCCTCTTGTGTGTCGGTGTCTCTCTCTGTATGTCTGCGAGGCTGAGCATACAGAGAAATCTCCATGTTCTCATAGGACTCCCCATCTGATAGAGAGAGGAAGATCTTAACAGACACCACCTGCTCACCAAACAGACAGCCCCCACAGTGGCCCCCACGGTGCATTGAACGCACAAACAGCAGCAACAAACAACATACCAGTATCGGTTAGATTCTGAAGGGGATAGAGGGAGTCAAAATCATTCTGTGTCTCTTCTCTTCCTTCCTCTGTTCCAGACCCCTCTGCATTTGGAATTGCATAATCTAAAACACACAGAGAGGGTGAATGCAACATAAACACTAGCGACTCTGATTCTGGGAAAGACCGGGTCAACACTAACCATCACCATCTTCAGCAGGTACACAGTAGCTGACTCCTTCCTGGTTGAAGTAGATGGCCACTTCCACATTCTCATATGACTGCGTTTCCACAGGGTACACTGCAGTTAAACCACATTAGTTACACACAGGTACAACTCCCTTTAAACACAGCTAATATGTGTGCTACTGATGTGACGGAAGACTTTATTTTGAGGTAAAGGTATGAATAGAATCAGTGGTAGGAATAGCCATAGATTCATCAGTCTACTGTACTAACTGTAATGCAAGCTGCAGTTGAGTGTGGGAGTGAATACTGCATACCCTTGCACAGATCCCCATATTCAGCTGCATTCTCAGTGCTGAATCTATTCAACCTGAAAGAAGATTCAAACATCACCTCATAGCATGACTGATTAGCAGAGCAACAAAGAAGACAAGGGGCTCCAGACAAGCAGTAATCTTGCCAAAATATAATCCATAACAAATCATAGCAAATGTAAGTAACAGACAATCAATGCCAGAGTACAAGTATCAGAGAGCCCTGCCAACCCTGCACCCTGTTATAGCACCAGAGCAGCAAATAAACAGCCAACAGATCTAGGCCCCAGTCACATTGTTAGTGATATAATTTGTGTTTAAGAATCAGTATGCAGAATACAGCATTGGTAGTACAAGTTTCAATGTAGGGGAAGTGGTGTTTGCAATATGATAAATTTGAATGGTGTAGTATAAGGGTTAGGAAACTGGGCTTGTAATGCAAAGGTTGAAGGATCAATTCCCAGGTGGGGCACTGCAGTTGTACCCTTGAGCAAGGTACTTAACCTGAAATTTGTCAGTAAATATCCAGCTGTATAAATGGATTGTATCTAAACTGTGTTAAGTCTCTCTAGATAAGTGTGTCTGCTAAATGCCTGTCATGTAATAAATAGGACGCCATTCCCCCCTTGAATAATTGCCTCATCACAGCCAATTAGCTTGCTATGTGTTCAACTGAAACAGCAAGAGACAGTGGATTTCAACTTAATTACAGGCTACAAAGTCTGGTTGTTCAAATTACAATAGTGAAAGCTGTTGTGACATTTGACTACCTGTGTTCTTTAGGTTTCATTTTGTTGCATCTTTCCTTGTGCAGATTTCTATCTGCAAAGAGTTTGAGAACAAAAGTTTGACTCATTTTTTCTGTAAAGGAATCATATGTCAGGAATCATATTGTATGCCTTTTGAACAGATATTTTCCCTCCAGAATAAAGCACATGTAAATGTAAATATAATATTGTGTCCATTCAGTTAGTGACAGACAGTGGATACACTACTCATCAGCTCACCAACAAGCAGTTTTCGGTTTGGTTAATCTGTCATGCTCTACTGCTCTGACCCTCCCTCAATTCAAGTCTCAATGAGTTCAGCTGTCCTGCTAATTGTCAATAACTCACACTGTATCTGACATGCAACATTCACACAATGTTGCTGTAATGGAGGACTGACATTCATTGCAACACCATCAGACAAATCTACTGTAGCGATCATTTCACCCCAGCATGTACCCTCTCTCCTCCTGTATTTGATGAGGACCAGTGAGAAGAGAAAGAGGCCAAGCAGGCAGGCTGAGCTCGGCACTGTGTATAGGATCCAGTCCAGTCTAGTACCTTCAGAGAGTGAAGGAGACGGTCATTACTCACTAATACATTGACACAGTGGTTCTGTGTGGCTCAGTAGGTAGAGCATGGCGTTGGCAATGCTTAGGTTGTGGGTTCAATTCCCACTGGGACCACATATACTGAAAAATGTATGCATTCACTACTGTAAGTCGTTTTGGATAAAAGCGTCTGCTAAATGGCATATATAATATTAGTATATATATTACATAGACAAAAATACACAATTCAGAGAGAGGAATGTCACACACATACAGACACAGTCTTACTATTCTGTTGTATGCTGGATTCAACTGAAATGTAAGTCATATTCTGGTTATCAGGAGTCATCGTGTCCAGAGCTGATCAAAAAAAGAAAGGGATGGCATACAAAAAGACTGTCCATTTAGTCAAAACTAAGAAGACAAATTGATAACATTTGTTCATTGCTAAATATCCAACAAGCATTTGAGTATGAGCACTACTGTTTGGATCACTCATTTCACTTGTCAAAGTTGTACCATTACATTTCTTGTATTTCATAGTGTTGTATTATTTTGTTGGTGCTGTGCACCTGCATCCTCATTTAGAGTGAAAACTCAGCCCTGAGAGCACCAAACAGCAAGGGGGTGGGGAGGAAGGTAGCAGTAAAACTAGGCAGTATCGGAAATGGTAAAACTGTAGTGCTGTATCCATATGATCTTGCTTTATTTAGTTCTGCTGCCAAGGAAGTCTACATGCTATAGTGCTATAGCCTTCACAAAATTGAATTGCTCAATAAACATTTAAAGGGTCTAATTAAGAATAATTGACAACTTGTTACAATTCAGGGGTTGTAGCTGTGGTTGGAACGAAAACCAGCATACACAGGGGTCCCCCAGGATCGAGTGTGAGAACCCCTTCTCTAGATAGCCAAAAATAGTATACAAAGAGTGTCACTGTAATCAATAAGTCTCCACCTGATCTGGACAATGTAGCATTCTTCAACACGAAAGCTTATTTACTTCACTACTACACAACATGTACTCCATGCTGCTTTCTTTATTGTAGGGATGTACATCATTTACACCCTTCATTTATCCCAGGAAACACAAGCATAAAACATATTGGTTTTCCTTACCTTCATGCTGAATGTTCTGTGTGATGTTTTGAGTGGTAGATGACATAGTTAATTGGCAACAATGTGCACAGAAATAAAAAAGAGGACCGGAGCAAGAATAATGAAAAGAAAATGTATTGCAGAAAAACAGAAAGAAGGAGACAGGTGCAGCTGAGTGACTGACATATATATTGAAAAGGAGAAGTGAGAGACTACTGATGTAGAAAAAGCAGCTTACATCCTGACGATTCACATTTGCATGCTTGACCACCATAAATGGCATCTTAACTAGACACATGTAATAACAGTCTCTCTCTTTTCTCAGTAAGGAACAACATTTATACTGGCACTTTTTCTCTGCAAATGTTTTTCTGTTCTTTACAGTATTTTAGAATTGTTGGCTCATGGAATACAAGTATGTGTTTAATTCATTCCTCTATGTAAATTAAGTCTTATAACAGCCCGATATCTTGAATCAACCTACCAAGGATACTTTTATCCATTGACAAAATAAAATAATTCCAGCTAGAGAAAATTACAGTGGTGGTAATGATGACGTGTCTGGTACAGTAGAGCAGGAATATTCAACTGGCAGCCCTGGGACCAAAGGTGGCCTGTCATTGATTCTCTTGATCCTTTCACAATTGAAAAGAAGAAAAAAATGTCTTATTAAGATCAAAGGTTGTTACTATATCCAAATCTGCATACCTTCCACTAGTGACAGAATAGTAAGTAATAGCTATGCATTAAGAAGACATCTACCTTTTTTTTACACACATATAGAAGGTATATGTGTTTAAGGTTTATTCATACATTACTTTAAAATTGTATGCAGAAATTATTTGGCCTGTGTGCACCATTTCAAAAAATAATCTCATTGTCTCCAAGGTACTACAGTTCCTTTTATGTTGCATCCCGCTCACCCTTTCATGCACAATTTTACTTTGACTGATGGCACACCATCAGTCTGATTTCCAGGAGGGTCAATATTAGTAAGGAGCAATAGGACTAAGAGCATTAAATGTTGCAGTATCAGGTTAGTTGTTTTGTGGTAAGCATCCTGGGAAATTTGCCTATTTTTGAGTCAGATAATTTTTTTTCTGCCAGCTATAGCTCAGGCTTCATACACCCAAACTGGTATTGCATATTCCAATTTATGGTCAAAAACAGTGATTTGAAAGACAATCATAAATTACACAGTTCATTACTTTTTGAAACTCCACCATGGTTGTGGAGACATTTGTGGACACATAAATAGTGTTTAAAAACATTTTAACAGTGTAAAAGTAGCATAGAGTTAAATAAATACTTTTTGTTTATTTTTGTGAATGTGCTTGGGTTTCTCTTCATCATGTATAAATCTCTTGCCTCACACGGCTAACTAGTGTGAGACGAAGGGTTTCTGTGGGTGGATTTAATCAGAGTGCGTGTCTCTTCTTTTCTCACCTTCTCTCCTCCTTCCCTCTGTTCTTGAAGGTCTTGTGGGGATACTGCACTCAGTGGCTTGATCAGAGCTGAAGTTGACCCCCAGACAAGTGTACTAGTGGGCCAGACTCGATCTAGCATCTGGGATGAAGTGGATACCAGTGACTTGGCCAGAAGACTTTGGACGCCATTCAGGACCGGGATGACTGCTGTGGGATGCTGACAATTGGATGCCAAAGGGAAATGTCGAGCTGCCCGGGAGCAGGCTCTGAAAGTGTCCCACTCTGGGCCTTACCCAACATTCAGCAAGGTCTACCCTCTCATCACCTCTCACTCTCTCTCTGACCCTCGCAGCAGGAAGACCAGGCTGATCCCAGGGGATGAGGCATGAAGCAGCTGTGTGGAGCCAAGCTACAACGGCTGAGCCCTACTCACTCCAGAGCTGTCCTCCTACATTTCTTTTTTATGCCTTTACCCCTTTTTCTCTCTATTTGGAATGTCCAATTATATTATACGCTGAACCACGCTCGTTTCAACCTCTGCTGTAAATTCGGGAACGCGTAAATATGCATGTGCTCTCCTCCAAAATATGTGATGTCTTCCACCTCTTCTTTTCACACTACAGTCTACAAGACACTTTGTGCACAGCTCAATACTGACAGACTGTGGGTACCTCATTGACCAGCAGGGTCAATTGAATCCATCCCTCGGCGACGCTACCACCAAGGGGGCTCCTACTCCGCCCCTCTCCCAATCCAAACCCCCAGAACAGAACTAAACAACACCACACGGTCCCAGTCCCAGCCTGATCCACAACAGATCCCTGTACCTTCCACCTCAGAAGAGGAACCCCATAGCACAAGAAACACCAGCTCCCCTCAACCCCAGCCCACAATCCTCTCAGCTACTCAGTCACAACCACAAACACACCACAAATTGCACCCACCTTTCTGTGGACTATTCGCCATGAATCCTGGTGCCCATGGTGCCCATATTTTCCCCTCTCTTCCATCCTCCTTGGTTCCTGTTGTCTTGAGTCTCTGCAGTGTTACCTACAGGCAGAGATGGGCAGTATTTCTGTTACTTGTATTTGAAATACGTATTTCAATTACTTTTGAGTATTTTGTCATTTGTATTTGACAGGGCTGAAAAAATTCAAATGTAATTTGTAATAAGATACTTTAGGGTGGATTTTCAAAATACTCAAAATACTTTATCCATGATTCAAAGAACATAAAAAAAGAACAACAGTACACTTAGACACACTCACACAGTGATTTTTAGACCCGCTCTCTGTCGGTTGGACAAGGCAGTGAATGCATGCACACGTGGATGCATGCGTGTATCTGGTCGCAGGCAGCTATTGAGAATTCGGCACTTCCATCAAGTTCAACTTCAAGTTTGCGGACTGTCCGTCAAGGTAAATATTTTATCTGAACATGTACACATATTGAATTCCATAGGTAAAGACTAAAGATAAAAACAATCATACATGTAGTAGCCCGTGGCTAAAGAAGTGAGTGAGCCAGCAAGCTAGCTAGCTATTAACACTAGAACCGCCATGGCTGACGCCAACTAACTTTTCACGTCACGATTTCTCAAAACGCCACTTAGTGACTCCAGAAACACTAGCTAGCATGTACAATTTATGCTGATTCCATTGATAAATCCGTTTTCTGATCAGTTGCTCGGTTGCTGAGAAAAAACATGTTTTCCAACCCCGTCCGTCACTTTCACGGATAGTGATAGTGCATGCAGATGCAGACGCCAGTTGGCGTCGACTCTGGCGTTTGGGGTCAAATATGCGTGGCGGTTCTAGTGTTAATTAGTGCTACAAGTTGGCTTGGATAGATAACATGAAACAGCTTGACGAGCATATAAGACTGGTTAGCCATGGGTAGCCAGCAAGTGTTAGCTAGATGTATAATTTATGTCTGGCTACATATTGCATGGTACATGGTGGTTAACATTATAATATATCAAGCTAGCTAGCGATGCTCACAAGCTAGTGACACTAGCAAGCTGTCTAGGCTGGTGCATAGCTAGTGGTTAGCAAGTTAGCTTGTCAGTTGGGTTGCTATGGGAAGAGAGAGATTGGGAGCTTGTACACATTTTATATTCATGATAACCTTATCAAGAGATGTCTGACCATCTAATTCTTTGCACTCCCTAACTTAGTTGTTGGTCAGTTGATGAGAGCCACTTAAAACGAAGGCTAGCTTCCCTTGATCAACATTAGCCTAGTAGTTATGCTCTGTTATGCTGTATCACGATGTCAACTGTGATGATGGCATTTCTGTGGTTCAGGGCGTAATATCCTGGTTCAGTTTATACATAGCACAGTCAATGATGCTATCACCATTACTGGCAGATAATATAGTTCCCAGTTATGACAGTAAATGTTGTCCATTTGTAAAAAATATTTTAAATTACATTACATTAAATGTACAATTGAATTTTCTTTAAAAGGCTTATTATGCAAGTATGCTAAGTATATATTTTTCATCTATAGGTGGCCAGGTGGACAACATGTCTCATCAAGAAGATGATGTTCAAGCAGAACCATCAACAAGCACAGATGGAACCAAGCCTGCGATATTAGATGGAGGCTTCAGCATCAGCATGGAGAAGTTCTTCAGCATCATCTCTCAAATACCAAATGGGAAGGTCCAGGCGGAGTGTCAACTGTGCACCAAAAAGAAAGTAGTAATATCTGGAACTCTGGGAGCTACATCAAATTTCAAAACTCACCTGAAGAGACTGCACCCTGAGAGTCTTAATGATTTTGAAAGGCACAAGACAGAGTCTGGTGGTAAGAAGACAAAGACCCCTTATAGCAGACCCGCCTTTTGAACACACAGTAACACAGGGTAAACTAGATTCTCTCATTAGTTTGTATGTAGTGAAGGGAATGCATCCTTTGTCTACAGTTGAACAAACTGAATTCGCTAAACTGATTAATGGATGACAGTGATTTCCAGACGGTATGCAGAGTTTCTGTTGCAGGAAAACAACACCAGGTGATTTCAATGCCAAGAAGGAAGCTAATTTTAAATCACCTGACTGGTTGCAAAAACCTGCATACACTCGCCCACGATGGAATGAGTTTGACACCCTGGATTAGACGGACACTTCAAAAGAAAATAGAAGCAGATTTCAATGCACCACTGCTGACATTTGGTCCACTAGTAAGACTAGCTTCATGGGTGTAACAGCACACTGGATCAAATCCGATTCAACTGAACGTGAATCAGTCGCTCTTGCATGCAGACATTTCCCAAGTCCACACAGCTACAACCGCATTGCTGAGATATTGGAGGAAATCCACTCAGAATTTGGCCTGTCAAATGAAAACATTGTTGCAACGGTAACTGACAATGGGTCCAACTTTGTAAAGGCCTTTAAGGAGTTCAACATATCTGTTGTTGCAGATGAAGACGAGAATGATGAGACAGAAGAGGATGGACTGTCCTTCATAACCATCGATTCTTCAGAAGAAGAAGTGTCTGAAGGAGGTGGAATCATCCTACCACCTCATGTGAGATGTGCCACTCATACTCTCAGCCTAGTGTGTACCACTGATGCAAAGCAGGCGATGAAGGACTCTCCCACCCTCTCCCGCCTGAACAACTCAGCCATGGGAAAGTGCTCAGCTTTGTGGAATGCATCAAAAAGACCAAAGTCAGCAGAGCTCCTATTAGAAGTGACAAAGGAACAGTTGAAAACACCTTGCCCAACACGTTGGAATTCTCTGTATGACAGTTTGAATCAGCTGAGCCATTTAAGAGACAAACCACCTGAAATGATGGCAAAACAACAGCTCCCTGCATTCAAAGAGGTGGAGCTTGACTACCTGGGAGAGTACTGCAAAATCCTGAGACCTATTGCAACAGCCATAGATCGGCTACAGGGTCAGATCTCCTGCTACTATGGTGAACTCATTCCCACCCTTTTTGCTGTGCAATCCAAACTCCACAAGCTACAAGTCTCAGACCTAAGGTACACTTCTCCCCTTTTACAAGCCATCTTGGGGGGCTTTGAGAAAAGGTTCAGTAGTTATCTGGAGTTGAAGATGGATGTGAACGAAGCCATCTTGGCAACAGCGACTCACCCATTCTTCAAAATGCGCTGGCTACCACCACGATTGTCAGGAGAAAAAAAGCGAATTCACCAGCTCATACTCCACTCAGCTGAAGAGCTTGGCCTGGTGGCAGAGAGTGAAACGGCTTCCTCCAACCTCCAGGATGATGAGGAAGAAGACTTCTTTGTTTTCTCAGCTGAAGAAACTGAAGTCTGGGAAAGACCAGAGATCACAAGCCACAGCAAAGCTGAGTTAGAGACCCTTCATTTTCTGGAGGACACCAGAAAGGACCTGCTTTCTCTGGAGCTGTACCCACTGATCAAGCTCCTTTTTGCTCGATTTAACACAACCCTCCCCTCTTCAGCTCCGGTTGAGAGACTGTTCTCATTTGCAGGAATAATATTCCATCCGCACAGGAGGCGGTTAACGCCAGAAATATTTGAAATGTTAGTTGTTCTTAAAGGCAACTAGGCTATTACTAGGCTACATGGTTGGGTCTCAACTGCCATGTTGAATTGGAGATTCAGAGAGCAAGTTTATACTGTACTATTTTCTGTATTTTTCTTTTATATACAAATAGCATCAAAGATAAGAAATTGGTTGTCAATAGCCCAAACAACCAAAATGGAGGGAGTAATGTGGGCAAACTAATTAGGAGATGCTAACTGCTTGAGTTGTAATTCTTAGTTTCACCACTAGTGGAGCCACCCGTATTCATTGAAAACTCCTCCACTATAGAAATTTGGGGAATTTGCCAGTGAATAAACGAACTGCTCTCAGGTTTTTTCGGTAGCACCCCCATCAACAATAATTATTTTCGAAAACTCCATGAAATAGCACCCCCGTCGACAATAAGTATTTTTGCGTAGCACCCCCAATAGTGGCCCAGCCTTTCGTATATTTTTCTGTATTTGGCCCTCAGTGGAAAAAGTTTGGACACCCCTGCTCTAAGTCAACAGCTGGTACCTTCTGGCATGGTTGAAGTTGGGCAGTCAGCTCCACTGGGGACCACCTGTATTTGCTGCATCCTTACCTCCACCACTCCCCTGCCAGTCACCAGTACATCAAGGCCATTGTTTAACACTTCACAGGTCTCAAGTAAGTGTAGTTCTCTGAGTTTTTGATAACAGTGTAGGGTAATAGGGGTGTTACTCACATTACAGACACATACCTGCATTTTGCCCTGATATACGGTTGCCAAGGTGCGGGCCACGAGGAGCCTGTCTGTGGTAGAAAGTGGCTCCACCAGTGCTTCAAAGTTTCTGCCCCCTTGGCTATTTCTGTTGCGGCAGTCCAGCATGACCTCCTGGCAGCCTGGGACTATGACTGGGTGATGGCTGGCCATGGGCATGAACCCTACTCGCCCATTATCTGCAGAGAAAGCCTTCTCCCGCAAATCTGCATTGCTCTCTGCCATAACACTCGTCCTGGACCATTAGTGGCAGGTTGGGTTTTCGACTTGCAGACAGTCTTATCCTGTAACAACCACTCCCAAACTTGTTTTATGACATTCATACCCAACAGGCTTAGCACCTGAAGGCAGGTGTCTTTCACTACAATTATCCCTATGTTAGAGAGTCTACCCCAGCCACCTCAACCTCCATGTCCACATACAGTGGCAATAAAAAGTTTGTGAACCCTTTAGAATTTTCTGCGTTTCTGCATAAATTTGACATCAAATGTGATCAGATCTTCATTTAAGTCCTACAAATAGACAAAGAGAACCCAGTTAACTCTTTCCAGCCCGACCGTTCTAATATCGGAAAACATATTTCCAATGGTTGTAACTTCAATATCTCATTATGGATGGATGGATATTTCAATGGTTGTAACTATTTTTTCACTATTTTTTCATGAAACCACTCGTTTGATAGGTTAGAATGTGTATTTTCATTATATATGATTGGTTTATGACTAGAGGGCGGGAAATAGCTACTTTCTCGAAAAAGAAAACCTCTGCATGGAAAATGGTGATTTGAAGCTGGCGCCAGAGGCATCCACCTGTGCTCCGTGCGATCCATCAGGTTTTTGACAGCTTCGGACAGACATATTGAGGTAAGGAACTGTATACAATACTTTTTAATGCTGGTAATATATTATTTACCTTTAGGATAGTTTTATTATTTTGATAAAACATCTGTGAGATGAACATTTGACGCCAGTGGTGCAAGCTGAGTAACGTTAGACAATGTGATTTGAAGCCAGACCAAGCTTTTCCCTGAGGTGAAATATACATTTTAGTTATTCTTTAACTTTATTAATATTATCGACATATTTCAAGAATATTAATAGATTTTCGTAGTAAATCAGAAATGTAGAAAAGTCCTCCTCAGACAATGTTAGATAAGTAGCTTGCGTTAGCTAACGTTAGCTTGCTAGCAAACGGTTGCATTCAAGGTGCACTCGACGAAAAGGCACTCCACATCACCCAAAAAGAAGTGCTGCAAGGTATTTTTTTATATCTCTAATATCATATTTGATAACTGATAAGAATATTTGTTATTGGGTATCAGAGGTAAAACTAACTAAACAGCTAGCGGTAGATTAGCTGTTTGATAGATAGCTGTGGCAGCTACAGGGAAAAACTTGGTTTGTAATGTTAGCCTAAACAGCAATCCATCTGTACATGCATCCTACTAGCTAGCTACATTTAGGTGTCTGTTTATATATTGTATGTTTTCTTTTTGAAGTTTTTTACTATCATTTTTGATAACTGATATGTGTAATGGGTTGAGATTTCTCCTGTCAGTTTGGCCACGCCTTGTAACCACTGTGAGTGAAAACAGCTGATACTGGTTACTCCAGTAAGATCTCGCCCGTAAGGTTGGCCACGGCCTGTAATCACCGTGAGTGAGAACAGCTGATCTTGGTTATTTAATAGGCTAACAGTTCATTTAAAGGGAGCAGTGTGCAGGCAGTGATAGACTCGCCCCGCTTTCATCCTGATCTCGTGGTAAAGTTTGCAGTAGGAGCAGAGCCAGCAAAAAGTAGCGTTAGCTCTTTCCCCTGCCTTTATATGGCGCAACGGAAGAGTAATTGTGCTCACCGTATCTTGTGGCTTCCAGGTATGCATTCTGTGTCCTGTTGTAGCTTGCTTTTTATTTTAACTGTTGCAGTGGTTAGAGTAAGATCTTAATGCATATTGGTAACCTTATACCTTTCATAATAGGAACAAGGACCCTGACGATGGTCTCCTGTAGCCCCTAGTTCTGCTGTATGAGTGCAGGTAAGGCAGTATGGCTGCCTAACTAGGGGTCTCCTATTGATGTAATTATTGTAAAAGGTTACTAATTGTGTTATTTTTCTTATCAGGAGGAGCTCTGGGTCACTGCTGTTTTTGCCCATCACTTTGTTTGGTTGCCATCTTTTAATACTTGTTGTTTATTTATTTTGGTTTTTAATTGTTTTCTTATAAACCAACTGTTTGGCTGTCGACTTTAGGGGTTGGATATTTCCGGGTTCCTGCCAGTCAACAGGACGGTTGGGTTGCTACAGCCCAGTAGATGGTTGGTCACGGGGTGGAGGCTTCCCCTTCGGGCTTTATATTCACGTGTGATAGTTGCTGTGTTTTTCATGAGTGCTGTGTTCATTTTGTTGAGTATACGCAACAGTGTATTTTTGCATGGTCTATTTGTGGTGGTGAAACCGTTTACGCCTCCCCCCCATTCTCCTCCTATGGATTTCTTTGGCAACCCTCCTCCTACTCTGGTGGTATCCTCAGGGTGGAAACCTCTTAAAGAGAGAGTGTATTGTTTTAATATAGAATATATTTTTGTAATAAAGTAGATCACCTTTTTTTAACTGTAAATAAATGTGTATATAAATTACCCTGTGAACCCCTAAATTAATTGTATTTTCTGGTGAAACTGGAAACTCACGTCTCTGCTCCCTTACACAAGTTCTTGAATAAGAATCTATTGGGTATTCTCTGGGTGCAATTCCCTGAGTGGCGTAATCTGGCTCTTGTAGCCTGGGGCTCACATGTGCCCCGGTCGCATATGCACTTCTCAATATTTGTAATTGGAATCAGAAGTAAAACGAACTAAACAGCCAGCTCGTTAGATTAGCTGGTTAGATAGATATGCTAACTCTAGCTGAGGCAGCTAGAGGGAAAACTTTGATTGCTCTTTTCAAAAGTTTTGGCTAACATTACAACCTGTCTGTAAATGCATCCTACTACCTAGCTACATTTGGGTGTCCGTTTATATATTATGCACTTTTATCGGTTAACTCAGCTACAGGGAAAACTTTGATTGTTCTGCTGGCTAACATTACAACCTGTCTGCCACTGCATCCTACTAACTAGCTACATTTAGGCATCTGTTTATATATTATACGTTTTCTAGAAATGGTAAGCCTTCTGATTGTATGAGATTAAAAATCCATCTGATACTAAGGCTAGCAGAAAGTCTTGAAAACTCAGGCTGGTGAGTTTTGGTTGCTAAATAACACATTGGTCCAGCTAGCTAGTTCAAGTTTAGGACTACAATTGCCATGCATGGTCCAGGGGTACAAAGGTGTAACATAAGGAAAAAATGACAACTTCACAAAGTCACTAATTAATCATCAGGACATTAATCATTTGTAAGCCTTGATTAGGAGAACAAAGGTTTTGGTCAATTTGAGAGTTCGAGCATTTTATATTCACCACGCTAACTTGATGTGTAAACTGATACCACTACAACAATCCACAGCTATCGATGATCAAAATATGTGTTCAGGGTACAAGAAAATGTTACATTTTGGGAGTTATTTAGAAGAAATGAAGAACATTTGGTACCAAAAGAACACTTAGGATATGAGAATGACAGTTCAAGCATTGCTATAGTTAACTCGTATTTTACGTGGTCCTAAGAAAGCTTTTTCCAAAACAACAGTGCAGCATCTCCATGCAAATTTTGAGTGCGTAAATGTGTTCAGGGTTGAGGATTCAATGTAATTTTGGAGTCGCTATTCAAGAGAGAGAGATTCTTACTTCGCAAAGAGTAAGTAAATCTTATGAGAAGACCCCACCCTTTTTTGTGTTTGCCAATTAGTCTAATAAATTATTGTTTTGTTTTGAATACTGCCTCCTCTGTGTTATTTAACTGCCTAAGCTCTCTGCAAAGGTCTGTGAGTGTTGCCCAACCCCTAGGGACACCACAATATCTTTGAGTAATAAAATGTATCTTCACCTTGCACGCAAATTGAATGGTAGTTACAGCGCTTCACCTTTTCCACATTTTGCTATGTTACAGCTTTATTCCAAAATTGATTACATTTAAAAAAATTCAGAATTCTACACACCCCATAATGACAAAGTGAAAAAAGTTTTTTTGAAATTTTTGCAAATGTATTAAAAATAAAAAACGAAAATATCACATGTACATAAGTATTCACGCCGTTTGCTATGACACTCAAAATTGAGCTCAGGTGCATCCTGTTTCCACTGATCACCCTTGAGATGTTTCTAGAACTTCATTGGAGTCCACCTGTGGTAAATTCAATTGATTGGACATGATTTGGAAAGGCACACACCTGTCTATGTAAGGTCCCACAGTTGACAGTGCATGTCAGAGTAAAAACCAAGCCATGAAGTCCTAGGAACTCTCCATAGACCTCCGAGATAGAATTGTGTTGAGGCATAGATCTGGGGAAGGGTATAAAAACATTGCTAAAGCATTGAAAGCACCCAGGAGAACAGTGGGCTCCATCATTGTGAAATGGAATACGTTTGGAACCACCACAACTCTTCTTAGAGCTGGCCGTCTGGCCAAACTAAGTAACCGGGCAAGAAGGGACATGGTCAGGGAGGTGACCAAGAACCCAATGGCCACTCTAAGAGAGCTTCAGAGTTCCTCTGCGGCGATGGGAGAACCTGGTAGAAGGACAAACATCTCCGCAGCACTCCATCAATCAGACCTTTATGGTAGTGGCTAGACGGAAGCTACTTCTGAGTGAAAGGCATATGACAGCCCACCTGGAGTTTGCCAAATGGTACTTAAAGGACTCTTAAGAGCATCAGGAAAAAGATTATCCGGTCTGATGAGACACAAATTGAACTTTTTGGCCTGAATGCCAAGTGCTACCATAAAGGTCTGATTGATGGAGTGCTGCAGAGATGTTTGTCCTTCTACCAGGTTCTCCCATCGCTGCAGAGGAACTCTGAAGCTCTCTTAGAGTGGCCATATACAAGTACATTTCCACAGAAATGTCAGACACCAAGAATGTTTTATTCATTTAAAACAATAGATCAGGTAGGGGGTGACAGCTGGAGGTGCAGCTCTGCTTAACCACAGGTTAGAAAGTTTGACACTGCAACACATAAATACACAATTCACAAAAGGGTCTCAACGTCCTACCAAGTACTTTATTCTGCATTTGTCATTCGGTTAGATAAGTGAGACATCACTACAAAATCCAATGCAATTAATTTCAATAGGGTAAAACAACAAGGGCAGTATAACAGGCTGGCTTCCAATGCTGACCCCAAGAGATCTTTAAAATTCAACTCTTCTTTTATAAACAGTAGATTTGATTTAGATTTACTTTATTACATAGACTAATAGTAATCTTTGTATAAAAATATATACATGTCCTTGATAAACATCCCTTTTAAAAACAGATCTTAATGGCACAATAAAAACTAAAACAGGGAGCTACAATGTCAAGTACAGGTTACATCATACATTACGTCACTGGCGGAGTGAGGGAGAGGACAGGCATGTCTGTCACTATCTGCAATGCATTACTTAAATACGGAGCTTGTTACAATATTCCATAACAAAAGAAAACCAAAAGAACATAATCCAAACAATAATGTTATATTGACTCTTTGAGCTGGCTCTTGTGTCTCCATGGGTACCCTGTGATTCCCTGGAGCCGTGCACCAGTGTCTGTGTTCAGCAGGATCTGGAACAGCTCCTCTCTTCTGGGACCAGGGTCTATCTTTTGGGAAGAAGTTTAACCATTACCATGTCACCTTCAGACACGTCTATGACCGGATCCTGTGACACCTCTTCCTGAACAGCCTGTTTGCGCACTTCAACCCTTAAATGTTTCAGAGCATTGGTTAAGCCAGTCACATATGCTTTCCAAGAATCCGACATCGGCCCTATTGGGCCTGATCCCCCGACCACCCCTCCTGGTAGCCGTATGCACCTCCCCGTCATCAGTTCATGAGGGGAGAAGCAGGTGCCCCTTGAACGAGTGACCCGGAGAGCCATCAGCACCGCTGGAAGCTTGTCCGGCCACCATCCTGACTGACTGAGGAGGGCCTTAGTCAGGTGCATCTTGATCATATGATTCATTTTCTCCACCATACCTGAGCTCTGTGGGTGACAGGGAACATGGAATCTCTGCTTCACACCTAGGTACAAACACATTTCTTTCATTACTCGTCCGGTGAAGTGCATTCCCTGGTCAGAGTCAACGCCTCTACCCACTGTGTGAAATGGTCCACAACAACAAGGCAATCCGAATTTTCTTTAAAGGTCCTGTAAAGTCAATCTGAATCTTCTGGGTCTAGGTTGCTTTCCTTTACGGACTTTGAGTGGCTTCCCTTGGCTGCATTGAACACATTCATGCCCATAATTCATGTTGTTTCTTGTTTTCTTTCTTTCTCCTTCAGCTCTTTGATGCTGGTCATGCTGACATCTGTGTGCGTGTTTTTCACAGACGATATTGAGAGAGCCCCCCTTCCTTTTCGTCCTCAGTTCGTGCAGTGGATTTCACCACAGCATCAGCTTCCTGATGTATGGTGTCTGCAGTTTTAGTATGTGCCTTTACCTTAACTACAGCTAACTCATCTGGTAAGTGTACTGTGTGTGTGAGAGCCATCACGTGATCATGATTTTTAATTGGCTGTCCACTAGTAGTGATAAAGCCCTGTCACTCTCAACCCTTCATGAAGTGATGCACTACCCCCCAAGCATAACGACTGTCAGTAAATATATTGGCAGATCAATTGCTTCCTCATTCGCATGCATGTGTGAGAGCTACCAGCTCCTCCACCTGGGCACTCTTATTGGCCAGAAGTGATCTCGCTTCCGTGTCCACCGTAACCATCTCAGAATCTTTCACCACTACTGTCCATCCCGTGCACAGTTTCCCATCTATGTACATGCGAGACCCATCAACAAACAAAGGCTGGGGCCTGATAACGGCTCCTTCTGAAAAACAGGGCCGTCCCCGTCCTCACCATCCAACTCATGATGTGATGTGGTTCTCCTTCCGTACTGAGCAACTCTGCTGGGTTGATAGGTGGGGCCATGCACGACCGTCACTCCCTGTGGTAACTCACCTCTGTGCCAGTCCAACTGACTATCTCTCCTGCACCTGGCCCCATTCTGCGACCTGTAAGGGAGGGGCCCCTCCCCTCACGAAGGCTACAATGGGGTCAGATAAGTGAGAGAAGTCTGGAACAAAGTTCTTGCAATAGTTCATCAATCCTAATTCATAAAGATACATTTTCTTTATCACCTTATTCAAAGCCGTGTAATCAATAGTCAATCTCTAGTGATCCATTAGGTTTGGGCACTGGCCAAACAGGGGAGTTTGTAGAGATGCAGCACGTCTCACAATTCCCTGGCTTTCTAGCTGTTTCACTATTTCTCTGAACATGCCAATGTCCCGGCACATCTCACAGGCTCATCCTGCACCAAGCCACAATTTTAAACATCAATCACTGCTCCCAATTCAGTCAGTATATCATGACCCAATATGTGTTCCTTCATAATGTCACACACCCAAAAGCTTGCTTTAATTTGTACATCACCAAAATCGATGAGTTGTGGGGTACTGCGTGTTGCACCCTATTTACTAACCAGCTGCATTGGACAGCTGCACGGACATGCATCAGCCCAGTGATCCCTCCTATCCACAGCAGAAACACTTTCCACTCCTCCTAGAGCCCCCTTCTTTGGAGTTCTAAGATTAATCCAGTGACCTTCCTCTCTTCCTAGAGCACCCTCCTTCAGAGTTCTGAGTTTGTCCTTGTTTCTACATCCCTTAAACACCAGACACACTTTCCACTCCTCCTAGAGCCTGCTCCTTTGGAGTTTTGAATTTTCCCTTTCCTTACTTTGTACAATTATACAGTCAAAGTATTTCTTGAACTACTACTGTGTCAAAATATGCGTCAGCAGCAAATACTCTACGAACCTTAAGCTGTTACTGAGGACGATAATTACATTACTGTGTACAGCTGTATTCTGTCTTCTATATTAAGCCTATCTTTAACACCAGTCCAACATCTCTGAGAGACACAGCACACTGACTGCGCCCCGCAAGGAGTATGTTTTTCTGTTAAATATCTATGACCTGTGCTCCCCCCTACTCTAAAATGTCTTTCTACCACTATCTCATGTGGAATTTGTGGAGTTATAGTTATTCCTTTGTACCTTTGTAAGTAGAAAAATAAATGCAGGCTGGAGTCTTTTTTTCCCGTGTTTAAAATATGTAGTTTTTAAAAATAAAGCAGAGGACTTACTGGGTTTGCCCCCCCAAGTACAGATCGACAATGACCAATGATGGAAAGAGCATGGTGGCACTTTATACACTGTGGGTCTTTCATACCCTTCTTTAGCCCAACAAGCACACATGCTGCTAATCACATCAAAAAAAAGTCATTGTTTTGAACAGGATGAACATTAAAACCACCTGCCTAATATTGTGTAGGTCCCCCTCGTGCCACCAAAACAGCTCTGACCCATTGAGGCATGGACTCCACAAGACCTCTGAAGGTGTCCTGTGGTATCTGGCACCAAGACGTTAGCAGCAGATCCTTTAAGTCCTGTAAGTTGCGAGGTGATGCCTCCATGGATCGGACTTGTTGGTCCAGCACATCCCACACATGCTCGATCGGATTGAGATCTGGGGAATTTGGAGGCTAAGTCAACACCTTGAACTCTTTGTTATGTTCCTCAAACCATTCCTGAACAATTTTTGCAGTGTGGCAGGGTGCATTATCCTGCTGAAAGAGGCCACTGCCATCAGGGAATACCGTTGCCATGAAGGGGTGTACTTGGTCCCAAGGTTTCCAAGCAGAACATTGCCCAGAGCCTCAGCCGGCTTGCCTTCTTCCCATAGTGCATCCTGGTGCCATCTCTTCCCCAGGTAAACAACGCACATACACCCGGCCATCCACATGATGTAAAAGAAAACGTGATTCATCAGACCAGCCCACCTTCTTCCATTGCTCCATTGTCCAGTTCTGACGCTCACGTACCCATTGTAGGTGCTTTCAGCGGTGGACAGAGGTCAGCATGGGCACTCTGACTGGTCTGCGTCTATGCAGTGCAATGCACAGTGTGTTCTGACACCTTTCTATGATAGCCAGCATGAACTTTTTCAGCAATTTGTGCTACAGTAGCTCTTCTGTGGGATCGGACCAGACGGGCTAGCCTTTGCTCCCCACGTGCATCAATGAGACTTGGGTGCCCATGACCCTGTCGCCAGTTCACCGGTTGTCCTTCCTTGGACCACTTTTGGTAGGTACTAACCACTGCATACCGGGAACACCGCACAAGACCTGGGGCCTCGTTTATAAAACGTTCTTACGCACAGATTTGATCTTAGAACGTGCGTACGCTCAAATCCACGCCAAAGTTCAGATTTATAAAAACGGTCTTTGACGTGGAAAAGTACTCAGCTCCACGTCAGGTTTCAACTTGGCGTACGCATGTTTCCTTGTGGCAATGTTGGAGTACTGCATATATTCGCGGTCTTGTCTCTTCTCTGTCCTGACCCCTCGCTGGTGGAACGACCTTCCGCAATCGGTCAGGACCGCGGAATCACTTGCAATCTTCTGCAAGAGACTCAAAACCCACCTTTTCAGACTCCACTACCACTGAATTCTGTACATCTAGCTAATTGTCATCACCACTGCCTACTTGCTCAACACTATATTATAAAATAAAATAAATTACTAACCTTTTCCTTCTCAGTGTTACAGGTATGGTATGCAGCTGTCTGCAATGATGTCTATTGCTGTATTACTGCACTGATCTCTTGCGCGAACTATGATTGTTCCTACCATGTATTAATGTACATATTGTAAGTCGCTCTGGATAAGAGCATCTGCTAAATGCTTAAAATGTAAATGTAATGTAAAATGTATTCGGAAATCTAACAGCACCAACATGTCGTCTGCTGCCTAATTGTTTCCTCATTATTATAATTATTATTAGTAGTAGTAGTAGTATTACCAGATTGAACACATTGCTTAGGCTATACGTAATGGTTTGCACAATAAAGTTATTAATAAATTAAAACAACATAAGCTAGGCTACTTGTGGAAAAAAAAAAAAACACACATTGGTTTTCCAAAACTACCCCAATTAGCATAATTGACACATCCTTGAAATGTATATTATGGAACACACGTGTAAAACATTTTGGTCAATCTATAGGCTATAAAATGTCCAATAATGCAATGTTTTGCAAGAGGAAGAATGGCAGCATTGTCACTTCTCGAAGATATCGCCATCCGCGCAATAAGAAGGGAACGAGTTATTCGAGATTTTGACCTCAGTTTTAATCAGACCACTTTTTCTTTACGTCCTTCAGGGACTGTTAGTAGTACCCTGGTCCCTCCACCTCTGTTTCAATTATACACTCCTACAAATGTTCTGAGGAAATTGGTAGGGTGTTGCCCTTCCTTAGGTACAGACTAAAGAATTGTATTCATGTCTGCCATAACGCAATACCCCACCACCTCACTAATTAGCCTTAACCTGATGTCATGGTTGGGGAAAACAACATGAACTCTAACACACATAGAACATTGGTGGAATCTTCCCATCCCTATGCCCTCCCCTGCCATGCTCTTCCAGCTGAATACATTTAGATGCATTCTCATTGATGGCTCAAGTGTATAGATCAGTGGAAACAAACAGAACAGAACAAAGACCAAAATCAACTTTTGGTGTCCCTTAATATGTGTGTTTGAGCTTATATGTCCCACCTATGCCCCAATAAATGTTTGTGGCCTTCAGCTCCACCACTTCAGTGATCATAGCATAAACATTTTCCCCCACCATGATAACCGAGTTGGTGGTATATCATGATATTTTATATTAAATAATTCCACTGGTTTAATATGCGTTGAACTAAAAGTTGCGTAAGCACTCCAAGGTTTTATTGACTTGTGTTTTACAAGGTTGCTACGGCAGTGTGTGTCACTAGCTTGAGATTCAGCAGCTCACTTCATGCATTCTATTTCGTGAGGATCCGTTTCTATTTCGCGGGGTTCAAGGCAATAATTGTCATTGGAAGAAAGTTCAGACAGTGAACGATGTTGCACTCTGAGGTGGGTGAACAGGTTGATTACAGTTTTTCCCACTTATCTAGAACAAAATGTTACTCTAGAATTTGTTCTCCCGCTGTGACCACTATTTATCAATCTGTCGGTCACCCCGAATACAGCTCAGTGGTCACTAGTCATAGTAGGTAGCTTGCTAGTTAGCTACAGACTTGCTACTCGAAACCAGCATTTCACTGAAGCCTTTAGTATTCCACATGACCGCTCAATTTGCAAATGCACTTAAGAGCTACCTATTTAACGTTAGACTGGTCGAGCAATTTTATTAGAGCAATAAGGAACGGCAGTGCTAGCATTTTCCGCTAAGAGACTGAGGCATGTCTCTGGACCCAGTGGAGGATTCATTCATTCATTCATTCATTCATTATCTAACCGCTTATTCCTGGTCAGGGTTGCGGGGCGGCTGGAGGGTCTCCTCTTTGTGGCCTCCAGGTGGAGCTTGGAGACATGCCTCAGTCTCTGAGGAGGAAAATGCTGGCACTGTCATACTGGGTTTCTCTCCAGGGCCATGACAGGGGGCATAACACTAGGTCTGTCCTGGAGGATTGTTATGAGTACTTGACTAAGCCAGGTGATGGGTTTTGTTGGGACAGTAGCTGTTTGGGAAGAGGAGCTGGAGCTGGTGGATAGGGAGTTTAGCCCAACGGCAATCCAATCTATTCAATTCAATTGACAGAGTGTGTGATGTCATGGCTCAGAGCAACGCATATGAACAAAGCTCCTGGGCCTGACGGCATATGTGGGCGGACCCTGACTCCACAGTCATCCCTATCCCAAAAAAGGAGAGACCTAGGTCTCTAAATGACCATTGCATTGACTCCATTTGTCATGAAGGTTTTTGAAAAAATAATAAAATCACACATTCTCTCCTCTACTGAAACAAAACTGGACTCCCTGCAGTTTGCCTACAGTGCAGGGAGAGAGGTAGGTGATGCAAAAATCTACAATACACAAACATCTGGAGAAGCCCATAAACCATGTCAGGCTCCTATTTGCTGTTTTCTCCTAAACTTTTAACAGTATGCATATTTTAGCTGAGAAACTTTTATCCCGTTTTAACCTCAACAATCATCTTATCCCCTGGATTTTTAACAAATGGTAAATGGCAACTTCTCAAACATCCTGCACACAAGCACTGGGTCCCCTCAAAAATGCATGCCAAGTCTGCTGCTCTTCATTCTCTACACAGATGATTGCAGAAGCTTACACCCGGACCACTTTTTGGTAAAGTTTGCAGATGACACTGTTCTACTCTCACTTCTTTCATCTCAAGACCAAGGGCATAGACCTGCTCTGGATGAGTTCGTAGAATGGTGTGACAACTTGTTCTTGGAGATGAATGTTGCCAAAACCAAGGATATGATAATTAGTTATATGTTAATCTTCAAAGGCATACCTGAACTCAAGTCTTCCTGCTTTACAGAAACTATAACACGTGTAACATCATACATAAATACAAACAAACATACATACATACTTACTAGGGCTGGGACTTTAATTAATTTCTTAATTAATTACAGAAAAAATAACGCAAAAAAATTTACGCATTTTAATCGCACCACTGACACCACGGAACGTTTCTCAATGCTAAACATGTTGCTTCCTGCTTCAGGCTAACGTTAGTCCTAGAAAGCAGAGTACCCACACTACCAGATGACGGGGTTCAGAGCCAAGATGAGTAAGACCACGTCTAACAAAGTAACCAACTCACTGGCTCACTGGATTGCCGTGGACTGTAGAATGGTCGAAGATAAGGGCTAAAAAGGTGCTAAGATTGCATGACAATTTATGAACTGCCATAGAAAGACAATTTCGAAAAAATCCAGCAGCTTCTTCCAAAGGTCCTTTGCACTATCATATTCAAAATTGCTGCACTTTGTTAAAAATTGCACTGGTCTGTGTAGTAGCTAAAATAAACAAGATTTTGCTGCTTAAACGTATGTATATGTCTATTCATTGATTCACAGCAAAATCCATTTGAATTGAAAAATTTTGCTTCTCGTGTCAAATATTGATACAAAAATAATTAATTTCATTAATTAATTACAAAGCCTAATTAATTAGATTAATTTTTTTAATCACCACTAATTTTATGGTACCATCAGTAAAAGTAGGAGCAACATACTGCACAACCCCATTGCAGCATCATAAAACTTAATAAAACTATATACAAATAATAATACATTTTATTTATATAGCACTTTTCATTATACAAAGAAAATTGTTTTACATAGTATTACATGAGTTGTTTGGATAAAGACGTATAATGCATTCAAGACATTTTTAAAAACAAATGACACTACCGGTCAAAAGTTTTAGAACACCCCAATTTTCCAGTTTTTACTGAATTTTAAGCAGTTCAAGTTCAGTGAATAGCCTGAAATGGTACAAAGGTAAGCAGTAAACTGACAGAGGTTAAAAAAAAAGTTTCAGAGTTATAAAAAAAGGCCCTTTTC
The DNA here is from genome assembly GCA_029706075.1 of Aldrovandia affinis. Lineage (NCBI taxonomy): Eukaryota > Metazoa > Chordata > Actinopteri > Notacanthiformes > Halosauridae > Aldrovandia > Aldrovandia affinis. The sequence continues at coordinate 3,693,988 of JAINUG010000063.1, read as the reverse complement.
AGGGAACAAGTAGTGGGTTAACGTGGGTTAACAGTCACTGTGTGCAAGTCACCGACTCTCGATCCAGCAAGAGCCCCAGACCATCACGATTTCTCCTCCATGTTTGACAGTTGGTGTCACACACTGAGGAACCATTCTTTCGCCTACTCGACAGTCTACAAAAACCTTTCAAGATTTAAAATTTTGATTTCTTCCAGTCTTCAGTCCACTGGCAGTGCTTCATGGCCCAGGCAAGCCTCTTTTTTCTATTTTGCCATCTTAGCAATGGCTTTCTACTGCCACTCGACCTGTCAAACCTGCAGCTCGAAGTCTTCTCTTCACAGTTGAAACTGTGAATTCCTTACTTCGACCAGTGTTAAGCTGTGCTTGAAGCTGTTGTCCTGTGAGCTGCCTATAACACAAGTTGTTGACTCTCAGAAACTTGTCTTCTGATTTTGTTGTGGCTTTGGGTCTGTCAGACCTCTTCCTGTCAGAGTTCCCTCCAGTTTCCAAGTGCCTTTTGATGGTGTAGGAAACTACTCACTGCCAAAAAATGTACATTATTTTTCAGTTTTTGGTAACCTAAACTTTTTTTTTTTTACCTCTGGCAGTTTACCATTTCAGGTTATTCACTGGACTTAAATTTATTTCAGTAAAAACTGGAAAATGGGGGTGTTCTAAAACTTTTGACCGGTAGTGTATATTGTTTTGGTCTGATCTTGGGCTGTTTCTATTAGACATGTTCAACACTGCTATCCTCCAATTATCTTTTGGAAGAGATGTGAATACAGCAATAATATCTTTATTGCTAAAAAAGGGAAAGACCATACTCTTTGTTCAAGTTATCATCCCATATCCTTACTAAATGCAGACCTCAAACTGTTTGCCTGTCACCTAGAAAATTTATTTTTTGCCTGTCTGTCAATTTTACTCCACAATGGCAAAACCGGTTTTGTCAAAATGTGCCTGTCTTCAGACAACATGCATCACCTTTTATATATTTTACATGCTGCCTCTGCACCTGCAGCAGGACAGTCATGCTCTTTGCTATCTGTAGGTGCAGAGAAAGCTTTGACCACTTTGAATAGTCTTATCTGTGGTCAGTCCTAGATCATGTGGGATTGAGTCCAAATTTGATAAAAATGGTCAAAATGCCCTATAGCAATCCATCTGCAGCTATCATAACTGGGACCACCATATCCCACCCATTCAGAATTTCTGCCATGCTATTTGTGCTATCGTTAGAACCCTTGGCACAAGCAATACATCAATACCTAACACATAGGAAATGCTTCCTGATGAAAATAACATCAAGTCACAACTGTTCACTTTGTTTTTTAAACACCATGGGTACTTTCCTGCACATGGTGTGCCCTGAAGTTAAAACATTTTGGGAGAAGGTTTCTAGATTACTTTCTAATATCTGTGGGAGATCTCCAGTGCGGAGGGGAATCTCGCATGCTCTGGAGTTACTATGTTGCTCAATGATGACAGCTCATTAGATTTGTCATGTTACAAAATAAGCACATGGTTTGCAGGTACCACAGCTGCTAAGAAAATGATGTTTCGCAGATGGAAATCACCTCAAGCCCTCTCAACAGTGAATAAACATTCTGTTGAGGCCTGGGAAAACTCATTAAATATAATAAGAAAAAACCATCCATCCATCCATCCATTGTCTAAGCCGCTTATTCCTGGTGAGGGTCGCGGGGGGGGTGCTGGAGCCTATCCCAGCATGCGTTCCGGGCGAGAGGCAGGAATACACCCTGGACAGGTCGCCAATCCATCGCAGGGCACACACACCATTCACTCACACACTCATACCTACGGGCAATTTAGACTCTCCAATTAGCCTAACGTGCATGTCTTTGGACTGTGGGAAGAAACCGGAGTACCCGGAGGAAACCCACGCGGACACGGGGAGAACATGCAAACTCCGCACAGAAAGGCCCCCGGCCTGGATTCGAACCCGAGACCTTCTTGCTGTGAGGCGACAGTGCTATCCACTGCACCACCGTGCCGCCTAAGAAAAAACCTTTTCTGATATATGTTGGAATACATATGAGAGTTTGCACATCTAACCCCCCTTTTTGTGTATCTTCCCCCTTGATGTGTTTAAGACAATGGTGCCATTTGGGTGCCCCAGTCCTTCCCCCCCAGTTTAGCTCCCCTCTCCTTCCCCAGGTGTAATCTCCTGTCTTTGAAACCTCATCTTGTTTGACACATGAGAGTTTGCACTCAATCTAACCCCCCTTTTTGTGTGTCTTCCCCCCTGGTGTGTCTAAGACAATGGTGCCATTTGGGTGCCCCAGTCCTTCCCCCCCAGTTTAGCTCCCCTCTCCTTCCCCAGGTGTAATCTCCTGTCTTTGAAACCTCATCTTGTTTGAGTGTGAGATGTGATTGGCTATCAAGAAGGAAGGGTGTGGGAAATCCATTACAAAGTATAAAGCATTCTGTTTACATCTTTGTTTTTTTGTCAATCTGTACTTGAAGGGACAAACCCAGTACGTTCTCGACTCTATTAAAAATATACATTTTGAAACACGGAAACAAAGACTTCAGCCTGCATTCATTTTTCTACTAACAAAGGTACGAAGGAACAACTTTAACTCTTTTTAAAGGAAATTCCACATCAATATACAGTGCATCCGGAAAGTATTCACAGCGCTTCACTTTTTCCACATTTTGTTCTGTTACAGCCTTATTCCAAAATGGATTAAATTCTTTTTTTTCCCTCAGAATTCTACACACAATACCCCATAATGACAAAGTGAAAAGTTTTTTAGAAATTTTTGCAAATGTATTAAAAATAAAAAACGAACATGTATCACATGTACATAAATATTCACGCCGTTTGCTATGACACTCAAAATTGAGCTCAGGTGCATCCTGTTTCCACTGATCATCCTTGAGATGTTTCTAGAACTTCATTGGTCCCAGTCCACCTGTGGTAAATTCAATTGATTGGACATGATTTGGAAAGGCACACACCTGTCTGCTGCTTGAAAGTGTAAGGTCCCAAAAACCTTAGTTGACAGTGCATGTCATTATTTATTCAACAAAAGAGTTTGAAAAAAGTATGTGAACCAAGCCATGAAGTCCTAGGAACTGTTTTTTTCCATTTTGGAATGAGGCTGTAACAGAACAAAATGTGGAAAAAGTGAGTTTTGCTGGTAGGGTCATTGTCTTGTTACAGAACCCATTTTCAACCCAGAATACTTTAATTTGTTGATAGGCATGAGAATTCATGTTTCCCTGATGCACTGTACATTTCCACCACCATATATTCTTTTCTTGGTATATATTTTCTCCAAACATAGTGGTTTTGATTGTGATCATTCTATCTTGGACTCATATGGACTTCCAGAAGGCCTCTGGTTTGTCCAAGTGTTCTAAAGTAGTACTATTATGCCCATCATCAAGAACATTATGCCATTTTATTTTCTTATTTCTATTCTAGGAGGAAAGGAGGGGGAGACTAATGAAAATCTCCTTTCCTCTCGGAGAAAACAAGAAAGGTTTTCTTGTCCTTCCTTTACATGGTTTTTGATGTCCAGTCATCAATGTCTTATAAACATAAACCTGACATTTCATATATAGAAAACTGGTGATGATAAAATAAGAAAATCATGGTAAAACAACAGAAAACTCTAAACTGCTCAGACTGGATCTGATGCTTGTGTGTATTTATTTTTATTTGTTAAACATTGTTAAAAAATGTCAAATGATTTCTGAAATGGAAAAGAATTGACAGAAACTGAAATGAATATAGATTTATATACTCTGATCAAAAGAAAACTCAAAAATGGTCTCAAAAAGGTGTTATTTTGCAAAAGTTCAGATGGGAGATCATGGATCGGAGTCTGTCCTGAAGGCAAAAATCCTTCCTGTGAATGTATTGTGACTTGGATACAGTACATGTTGCAAGGTAAGGACACATATAAATCCAGTCAGCCTCCTAATAAGACATCTAAAGACCAAAGACGTTATTATACTCTTGGGGGCAGTGTTTCCTTAAACCACAATAAGCCACCTGTATTCCTTCTCTCTGACATACAGTATTTCATTTTTCACAAATGATGCAGATGCTGAGCAATGAAGCATGACAATTGTATATCATTCCCAAAATGAGATCTATCTAAGAGAGGTCTATCTCAGTGTTGTTTTTCTTTCAGAAACATTTTTTTTAACTTTACTGAAACAGAAAGCTAGTTACAGATAGAGGAACAATACAATATTTTCTAAATCTCTTAGATTTAATAAAAATGTATAATGTGGTTATATTAAAATATGGTTGTACTAAAATCTTAAATATAAATTAGCCTATGTGACTTCCAATCTGCTCCTAAAATCAACATACAGTACATGTTCAGCAGAAATTAAACAGAAGCCTAATAAAATAATTTTAAAAAGAGAAAGAAAGTTGGAATGGAAGTTAAGTGAGTTAAACAGACTAACATTGGAAGTGTATTGCATCAGACTGGAGTGGCTCTTTTACAGGGTAATTGTTATTCTGCTTAAAATGGGCAACTCATATTATTTGGGGTTCTGAAGTTTTGGTACAAAAAGCTGAAATTAAAAATCATAAACATGAGGGTCCTTATGCCATGATGGGGAAACTGGATTAAAGTGAGTGCCGTTTTGATTGTTGCCCTTTGAATGTAATTTCAGCTATTTAGAATGAATTTGACACATTTAAATGCCACTATATTAGACCTTGTGTTTAAGGAAATCAGTTGTATTTTTCACATGATGTGCGGGTCTATGTGACCTGAAGGTATATTATCTCAACTAGACTGTTTAAGAACATTATGTTTTCACGAACATTTCAGCAACATTGCACTTAGTATCGCAGGTAAGTAGCACTATTATTGTAAAACGTTATAGTTATGTAGTTAATCACGTTGTGATTCTCACAAAATAGAGCCCGCGACGAAAATTGACCAGATAAAATGTGAAAGAGTAACGTTTTTTGGTAATGACACAGAAAGGCGCATGTATTCTCTGAAATTACGAAGCTTTCGGTAGGAATAGGCGAAAGGAAACCAGCGGTGCTCCAGGACAGAACGTGTTTAGAGTGCGCACGTGTACACGTGAAGGAGATTGATATTCTGGTTTCGAGTGGAATTTCGCCAAAACACTTGCTTGGTCAATGTTTAAAAACTTTTTGGAAAATGGGCACGAGTTTGTCAACTTTCGGGAAATTACTTGCCGAAATATTACTCGTTAGTGCCACAATGTGGACATTAAATGAACTGAATTTGGAAGCAAGCTTTCGAGGATATCTTGGCATGCTTTTAAAATAATTTGCATAGTCGGTAACAAATGCACTCACATCGCTGAAATCCACTCCAAAGTCCTCTAGGCAGTTTTTGATGCCTCTGTAACTGAGGCGTAACTGTCCTGCTAGTTTAAAATGCACGTAATTTGTGATTATCCACTTTTTCTAATAGAATATTTGAGTTTAAGAACGCATCTGTCAAATCTTGAATAACATCCAGCCGCCGTTCAAGGCTGCCTTTTCCCCTTCTGACAGATGATTCCCCCTCGGTGTTAGACATTAACTGTTTGTAAATGTCGGTCTGTTGTTATTTTTGCGGGTTTATTGTTAAATTGCAAGTATTAAATTAAATCTGTCTGTGTGCACTGGACCATGTGGATACTGTCCCACTCATTTCCGACATTCTTTTCGTATTTGACGTTCCATCCACGTTTATCTTTCCTTTCTGTCACCTTCACTGTATTAGGTAAACTCATTACTTTTATAACGTCACAATTAATTATTGTGTAATTAGTCACGTTACTGTTTTCTTTTTGTACGTTTTCAGCTGTTTTTAGTGGGGTATTGGCAGTGGCGGCGCCAGGTGGGGCTTGCCGGGGCTGTAGCCCTGTCAGGAATTTGCAGAGCACAGCCGCAGCCCCCCCAAGCAGTTCCTTACAATTTTAAATTTGCATTAAACACTTTCAATCAAAATAACTACCAGCCGACAATTATTTGATAATTCCGTAGTAGAAGCCCTGTGCGTGTGTGTGCTAAACTTAATTGAACTTTTACACGTTATTGGCAAGTTCGACAAAACTGTTGCGCAAAGAATATCAGACAATCCCAGAAATGCGAAGTATAGGCTACTCACCATGACATACAGAACGAGTTCATTGAAATTATGGTAAATATGGTTAGGGGGCAATTAAGTAGTGGAATAGAGGAAGCTGGACTGTTTGCATTGATAGTCGACGAAAGTAAGGACGTCAGCAAAAAACAACAGGTGTCTGTGGTGGCATGCGATTTGCACAATGATGTTGCACTGAATGCCTATATTTCACTCCAGCCAATGGATTAGACGCTGATTCGCTTTTAAAAACAATCAAATTGGCACTTAATAAATGCAACATTGGCCACAGTACGTGCGTTGCTCAATGCTATGACGGCGCAGCCGTTATGTCAGGCCGTTATGTCAGGCTGTCATAACGGTGTAGCAGATAAATTCAGAAAATATGTCCCGCACTGTATATCCATTGCCACGCTCATCGTCCAAATCTTGTTTTGGTGGACTGCGTTAAAAACATACAACCGGCAGCAGAGTTATTTGAATCAGTGCAGGTGCTGTACACATTTTTTTCGGGCTCCGTCCCTCATTATCGTTTCCTAAAAAACTAAAAAGTAATCGAGCCAACACAAGCTCCCGTTGATTTTGCAATGAGTGAGATGGTCTAAGCAGTGTTTATCTGTCAGGTTGTGGCAATGTTTTCCTGGCTATTGGTATTGAGGGTCTAGGTCATTGTATTAATTTTTGAGTGTGTGAGATGGCAGTACATAAGCTAAATCAATGCATAGCATGCTTGTTTTTATTAGCTGTGCTTGTAATATCTGACTAGATGGTTTAAACATTATTTTAAGTAATAATGTAGCCTTCATAGTCGTGGTCTGCGCGCCCGTGACCTGCATGGGTGTCTACATTTCATGAGCACCCTCATGAGCACCCTCACAACCATAAAGCACCCCCAACCAACATTTTCTGGTGCCGCCCCTGGGTATTGGACCACTCTTCAAGAAGGAAAGCCTCCAGTTCTTTGAGAGATGAAGGCGGTGGAAATATACTCTGCCCTCTACATTTCAGAACTTCTCAAATAGGTTAAATGATGGTTAGATCTGGTGACTGAGACAGCCATGGTATATGGCTTAAATCATTTTTATGCTCATCAAACCATCCAGTGATCATGTCTTGTGGATGGGGACTTGTCATCTTGGAAGAAATCACTCCCATCAGGATGGAAATTCTTCACAATAGGATGAAGGTGATCACTCAGAATGCCTTAGTCAAAATGTGTTGTGTCCAAGGTCACCCCAAGGTTCTTTGCAGTTGCGGCAGAGGGTACAGTGTAGTTGTCGATAGTGATAGAGAGGTCTTGGAGTGGGAAAGCCTTCCCAGGGAGGAAGAGAAGATCTGTCTTGTTTAGTCTGAGCTTGAAGTGGTGGGCAGACATCCAAGCAGAAATGTCTGCCAAACACACATAGTTGGTGTCTTAGTAAATGCTCTCTCATCAGTGTTTGAATCTCACAGGGCTGCAATAAATTCCTGGTGCAAACTTTCTGAATGGCTCAAAGTTGTAAATTCATTTTTCAATACTCTCTTTTTCAAGATTAGCAAAATGTTGGAAAAAAGGTTACTGCAAGATAATTTGTCTTAATGTTTTTTTAAATCCTTACTATCAAGGCCATTTCCTAATTTTAAGGTAATCACTCTCATAATAAGATTATTATTAAGGAATTAAGGTTTGCAAAGATATCTATTTGTAGTGATACAGACACTTTAAAAAGTAGTTTTGTTGTAGTAGTGTAGTTTTACTGGTGTAGATTCTAGTCAAGTGTTTAGTACTGCAATGAGCATTGCATTTCCTTGAGTAAAATGTAGACCTTGGAATCTGTCCCTTAAACTCAGATTTAAAGAGGCCTTACTGGCACGATAGCAGTGCTCTGGCCTTGCCAAATGAGTTAGAACAAGAATGTAAATGTAATGCAATTATAACCTTACAAATGAAACCCAAATATAGTCTGTATTAATGCCAGGACCCCTCTCTGCAAACACCTCCTCTTTAATAGAAACAATAAGGAGTACTCATTGTATGGAACACATATGCACACGCATACACACACTCACAAGACCATGCCCATGCACACATACACACAGAGACCTTTGCATATTCTATGGTTTAATTCTCTACAAAGCCATGCTTGCACTCTCCCTGTCTCTCATTCTTGCACATGCTGACAACAGATTGATCTTGACAGACTCTTTCTCTCACTGTAACTCAATAGGAGGCAACTGGGAGCTGTAATTATTATTAGAAAAATAGTTAAAATGCCCTGAGCAAGATTGTGTTCACATTGTGTGTGCATAAACAGAGACAAACACATTCATTTTAATCTCTCCCCAAGCTGCTTCTTGTACCATGGCCTTCTTTAATGCGGTACATTTGAAGAGAGCCACCAATGTCTCTCCCACAGTGGACCAGTGGTGGCACTTCATAATCTGTGTGAAGTCCTAAGAGATCTGTCAGCCTATTAGTCTAGCCCGTAGTTGCAGTTCATGCTATAGTAGACCTATTATTATTTTAGCTGTGCAGAGTAATCAATGAGCCTGGTAAGGTGTGCATTAAAGTTGTGACTAGTAAGGAGCATTAAATACTCTGTACAATGATCAGCAAGAACCAACCCTCACCCCACCTCAACCAGTCATTGTCAATAGACAATTATGCATATGTCAGGGTATGTATGCATCCTCGCCTCTGTCTGTGTCCTTCTATCCTTCTCTCTTCCCCCCTCTCTCTTTGGCTGTACAGGCACCTGTCACAGACTCCCTCAGTATGTGTTACCATTCTAAATATACTGGAACACTCTTAACCCCCACCCCCCTTCTCCCTCATTCCATCCCTCCAACTTGTTCCTCTTTTAGTGTATACACCGCCTTAGTTCACTTATTCACCTTAGCTCTTCAATAATAATGACCTCAGTTGTGTTCACGTTATGATATCATATCAGTAGTGCTATTATAAACACATGTAAAATCATTAAGTCTTTCATAACATGTAAGTGATATCACCATCATTCCATATATCATACCCTTCCTCTACCTGTTTATACATCTTTTACCAAAGTGCATAGATACAAGCAGACAATACCATTTTCAAACAGATACTATTGGGAATGGTATTGTTATTAGAATCAGTTATACAGTACTAACAACATCGTGCAGATAGAGTATTTATCTTCATAACATCCATAATGCCGATTGTGAAATAAAGGCATGGAGCAGGTTTACTTACTGCTTACTTTACTTACTATATCATAACAATACTGCAGATTTACATTGAAACATCTAGGCCAAAACAGCATCTTCCTGCTTTATTACCATCATACAGGCAACAATAGCTATAATGGTGGAGATGATGATATTGACAACAATGATCATAACAAAAGATTTGGATAATTAGCTGGGACTTCCCTGCTAAGGCAAAAACACAAGGGGGTCGCTTGGCAACCAAGCCTCTGGCTGGGCCTTGTAAGGCTAGGGGCTGTCGTGGGGCGAGAGGTCGGCCGCTGCACTGTGTGGGTTAAAAATAACCGGAGAGGGGGGCAGCCGTAGAGACAGAAGGAGTAAGAGAGGGAGAGAGAAAGTGGTAACGCCACAGAGGGGGGAAAAGTAACACTTGCTTATCCTTCGTTCTTCTCCGGGATATCCTTTTCCCCGCCTCTCCCTCTCTCCCTGGCCCTATCCCTCAGTCTCCTCACATCTCTTTTTACAAAAATACCCAAGGACAACCCTCACTATTAATAGCAGGTGTTGTCAACTGGAACCAGAGAAGTCATCGCTTATGTAGTGCTAACAATTTTTCTGCCACACTTCGCCTAGCTGGTTTTCTTCCATATATATTTCCATACCAATCTCTCTCTCTCTCTAATTCTCTGTATATATTTATTTTATTCACTTATATGCTCTGTATTCCTATCTTATATGTTTTTCATTTTTTTCTGCTTTTAGATTTTTCTTCTGTCTTATGACAAGGCTCTTGCACATTATGTTAACAGTTAACATTTTGGAAAGTTCATATTATTCTCAACTAGTATAGAATAATAATTGGAATTGTAGAATTGCATATAGGATGCAGCATAATTAGATGCAGAAATCCCCAGGTGTAACATGATACTCTGGGTATTTATGATCATACTGTGTTCACAAATATGTGCTAATGTGTATGTTTCACAATATTTCATCCTACCACACAACCACTGTCCCTCTGATGTTAAAAACACCAGAGTAGTCCATGGCTATTATTTTGCAATTATTTAGCAAAAATGCTGTAATTAGTTGAGTTTGATCTTTTACAAGCATTACATTACATTACAGGCATTTGGCAGACGCTCTTATCCAGATCGACGTACAACAAAGTGTTAATGAAAAGTGGAGGGCTAGCTGCATCACATCGATGCCGAAACCCAGGATCGAACCAGGGACCTTTAGATCTTCAGTCTAACACTCTCCCAACTGAGCTATTTTGGCAGTGACAAATAATGTGCATGTCCTGCAAAGATCATATTGGACACAGACCTTTAATATAATTTTTACTTTTTTTTACTAGGCTATAGTAACCTTGTTGCCTTTGGCCATGTTCCTACTAATCCTAAAGAAAAAGACACCCATCCTTCTCTCTGCACAGTGTGTGTCACTGTGTCTTGGCTCTTTAAAAGGAGTGGAAGGGTCAGAATAGAGGTAGTACTGGCTTTGGGCCACAGGAATTGGGGACAGTCCTGAGAGCTTAACACCATTCTTGCACAACACCTGTTGCACACCTGCCCAGCACACAGTCTCTCTCTCTCTCTCTCTCTCTCTCTCTCTCTCTCTCTCTCTCTCTCTCCTCTCTCCCTCTCTCTCTCTCTCCCTCTCTCTCTCTAACACACACACACACACTCAATAAAATATCATATATGTGAACACGTGCATTTGTAAGTTTGCATACATACACACACACACGCATGTGTAGACTGTGATATGTGTGCATTTACATCTTGCACTTAACTGACACAACTAATACTCTTACATGCACCACACAAACACACTACAGGATGTAGGTATGTGATGTACTGTTTATTTTAATTACTAATAAATAATGTCTTAATGTACCTGCTCTGACTGATTCCATTCCATTCTCTCTCTCTCTCTCTCTCTCTCTCTCTCTCTCTCTCTCTCTCTCTCTCTCTCTCTCTCTCTCTCTCTCTCTCTCTCTCTCTCTCTCTCTCTCTCTCTCTCTCTCTCTCTCTCTCTCTTCCCCACTATATTTAACCCTCAGTTACCATCTTTTCGTCTTGGTGTCCCTCTCCCTCCATCTCTCTTTTCAATCGTTTGTCTTCCTGTCATCAACACTCTTCCTCCAAGCCGTTCTGACCATCACATTGCTGTCCTTTTACACACCTAATAAGGTAGAGCCAGTGGGAAGAGAAAAGAAGAAGACAGAGGATTAAAAATATCAATCTTCAATCTTAAACTGTCTGTATAGCGTGTTACATTGCATTGCCACATTGCACCTTTTTTATTTATTAACATGGAATACATTATTTTCACAATTGGTGCATACTAGAATCAATATATTGTTGTAAGAACCATTCGTCGTCATGGATAAGGAAGTTTGACAGCTCACCGTTGTCTGGTTTGAGTGACTGTTTCCCTCCTGCAGAAATAACACCAAACGCAACTCATTATGAACAGATTTATAGTCTACATTTCTTGCAATAAGAAAAAATGATTTACAGTACAAAGACAGTACAGTAAGCAGTGCAAAGACTTGTGTTATTGCATTTCAGTTAGTACATTTCACAAGATCTACTATGGTAATGAGTTTGTAGCACAGGACAAATCATGGATGTGTATTCTAATTTAGATTTTAATGGCGCTGTTAAATACTGAATTAGATTTTGATTTTTAAAACCATTTTTCTCACAGAGGCGTTTGAGGTGAAAATGTTTGGTGCGATAATTGAGGCATTTCCTCTTTAGTGAAATGTATAAGGAAAGGGTCATTATTCTTCTGTTTTCCATGTATTTTGATTGAACATAATAACTGAACATTGTTAATTTTCATTAACCCCCTTTAAGTAAGGAGTCTCACCTTTTGTCTTCTTTAGGTTCTAGCAAGTGTTCACATTTCTGGTGGCCTGCAGGTGGAAGTAAATGGTATATAATATATAATAATCTGTTTCTAAACATAGCACCAACATATAGTTAATCCTCCTACAGATGATCAGATGATAAATGTTGTAATGGTATGACAAATAAGAGAGAGAGAGAGAGAGAGAGAGAGAGAGAGAGAGAGAGAGAGAGAGAGAGAGAGAGAGAGAGAGAGAGAGAGAGAGAGAGAGAGAGAGAGACAGACACACACACAAGATAAATGACAGTGCAATTTGTGAGGTGAGGGTCAGGGAGAGGGGAAGAGGGAGGGATTAGAGATTGAGATCAGGGTCTTACTGGAGGTGTAGGGAAATGGAGTAATCGGGTGGAGAAACAAATAAATGTTAATAGAACCAACACATGATCTTACTGAACACCACAGTGACAGTGCTTACTTGCTTATTGGTAAATGTATTTATTGTTTCTGTAGCACATTTAAAATCAGGAATTCTGGGACTCAACCCTGCTGTGTGCACACTCAAGGTAAAGAGAGAGATAGATTAAGGGAACAGTGAATGGTGTGAATGACAGAAGCCCAGTGCCTGCTGGTCAGTGTAGGAGCAGTAGAGAGAGACATTGGGAGCCAGGGCAACCGAGACCCCTGCCAACCCCCCTCCAATTGCGTAACTGTTTGAACTGCAGAGGCAGGTTGAAGGCAAGCCTCCCAAAAATAAACACAAAAATCTCATAATTGTGCTGGACCCAGTTGCACTGCGTCACTGTTTACTATTTATAACACGACTGCTAATGCTGGGCACAACTGCTTATTCTAATATTACAGGGACTACTACTCAGACCGCTACTACTAATAATATTAATGTCTACTTTTGTTACTACTGCTACTACTATTACCATGATTATAATGTCACTGCCAATACTGAAACCAAGATCATTAATGAAACTCTTGGCAGCATTGCTAGTGATGATGTCAGTTACTTAAATAATGCAAGTCATTGAATGAATGAGCAGTATAGATTAGGTTGCGCTATATAGCAATATAGATTATGCTGAGGAGCAAAGTGATCATCAGGCCTGATCTGAGGGGTGCCTGGTTTGGCCTGCTGTGGCTCAGGGCTGCTGTGCGATGGTACTCTCAGCCCTCATGAGAGTGTGGCTGCCTGGGCAGTCCGGGGGGTGTTGAGTCCTTGAGTGGGTTTATCAGTCTCCCTAAGGAGCCAATGTGGAGACAGATAAGGGCTGAGAGGGACAGAGTGAACAGTGACAGTGCGCGCACGGTCCGGGAGTGACTGGGTGATGCTCTGCGTTAACGCTACATATAGAGAGTGATGGCTTAGGGCTTATGGCAGCCTCGGGGGCAAATACGTGGACTGCGCAGTGCGGTACTTTAACACTGTGCTGAGGGCAAGGGACACGCAGGCAGAGAGTGTAACTCTATCCCTCAGGGATATTGAGTTAAATGTCAATGAGCCGCCCTGAGGTAGACACTGACAGGCCGACCCTTCTGACCCTCAAAGGTCAGAGGTCAGTACACAGGACAACAGCTGAGAGAGAAGGGGAGGCGGAAAGAGGTGGGGAGGAGTTACGGACTGAAAGTCAGAGGTAGACATAAATGGAGGCGGGTGGGGAGGGAGAGAGGCAAGGAAGGATGCACAGCAAAGTGGTAGTAAACGAAGGACTGGAAGAACATGAACAAGAAAGAGGAGAGAAGGCATCGAAAATGTATATTCATGTCTATCAAATGTTTAACAATAGTAAAAATATATCCCATTTTAATCATAGGAAATAGTCATCACTGCCCAGCACAGGGTTGCCATCTGTGTGTGCTACTATTTCCATTAGTGTCCATTTCTGATTCATGTTTCATGTTCATTTTATTGTGAAATCATTTTATAAGAAATTGTAGCTGCTATTTTGTATTGACCATCACAGTGATGCAGTCCAGGAGATCCTCGGTCCTGACTTGATGACATCATATATGTCTGTCAGCTACTAGTTATTGTGGTACAGCAGGAAATCTATTTTCAGGTGAACACTGCTGAGCTATAATGAAACAGAAAGCAGATGCAAAGAAAGCTTTGAGGACAGAGGCCTGTTATATCCTAGATCTGTGTTGTCCTGTGGCCTGCAGGCCTCCCTGTGTGTGCAATTAAACCACAAGGACATGCCCTCTGGACCCTGCACCAGGGGCATAAGGCTCTGTTGTCATACCCTTGCATACATTGCTCCAAAGGCCTTGCAGTACCATGGAATTTCCCCTCAAGATCATTCCCGCTTTCTGTGGAGACAGAACCAGGAAAGAGCCTCCATTGGGTCATTGGTGATCCAGCTCTAACAGACTGGGAACTGCACTTCTTGATATCTGAGGCAAATCACTCATCACAGGAGATTAACTGGGGGCACGAGCTAACTCTTTTGAGCAGGAAGGAAGTACAAGAGATGGTAGTCATTTTATATTTGTTCCCAAACTTTATTCAAAGACACTTTGAGAATATAAGTTTTAGACTTGTCTGCAACAGGTATTAAATGATAGAATCCAGGGTAGCAGAACAAAAAAACCTTTTAGGTGTTTGTATCAATCACAAGTATATGGAAAAGGAAACCATATGTTATATAAAACATGATGAATTTAGTTATGTGATTTTACTGGATGGTTTATATTTCCCCTAAACATTGAAGGGAATAGCAAGCTGCAAACATAGGCACATTGTTGCATGTCTCTATTCTCCACTCTAACAACCATACACATTTGCTGAAAACTCCCATGACCTGTTTTAATATTCCTGAGGATATGAATCAAGCTGTCTTTTAATTTGTTATTTGTCCCTTGAAGCGGCTATGTCTGTGTTCAGAACCATTATACATTTTTATTTTTTGGAACTTTATTTTGATAGCAGTATGTGCCCCATGCCCCATGCCCACAGTCCCACTATTTTCTGACCACACTGTGTTATGTGCCTATCACCTTTTTAAACGGGTGATTATAGATTTTATACTCAAAATTCACCCCTCGCCACCTCCAAAGGTACAGAGTGTCCTGTGATACAGTGATACTGTACATCCTCTCTCCGATTCTCATTGTCACTCTGCTCTTTCCTGCCATCCAGCAGTCTCAGATTTTGCCCAGGGTGCTAAAGGGGGCTTAAGCAAACCCTCCACTCACATACCAGCCCCCCCCCCCAAAGCCTTATTCCCCCCTCACTTGTACCCTCTCTCTTGCTTAATCTCTCTCTTTCAGTGCAGTGCTAACACACTTGAGTGTTCACTGAGTGTGCACAGATTATGGCTCTCAACTTTCTCTCTCTGTGTTGTTAACAATTCAGAATAGTGACGAGTTCCTCAGTAAGGACTTACATTTACATTTACATTTTAGGCATTTAGCAGACTAAATGCCTAACTAGCAGACTTGCTGTAGTAACTAATTTGATCTGTGTCAGTGAATGTTCTGCAGATCACAGTAGACTCTGTGCATTCATATTATCCCTATTTGTCACTTAGCATCCACCAGTCTCATGATCTGATGTACTCTAAGTCAGCATGGATAAGAGTGACTACTGTCATCTACAAAATTACATACTATGCATCATTTGTAAACCTGTTTGTATTGTCCTCACAACCTAGTCTTCACAGAATAAAGTGCCATAAAAACTGATCCCCCTCTTTCTTTGGCTCATTATAAGTTCTCTCTTGCATTGAGTGACGGAACAATGTGTTCACTCCCTCTCTCCCCTTCCCCCTCTTCTCTCTCTCTCACTCTTTTTCCTCCTCGTTCCACTCCCTCCCTTCCCCTTCCTCTCTCTATCCCTCTCAGTCTCAGAGTCTTGCTGCACATTCTTGTATAATGTCATGCCCAGTCCCTCCTATGTTAAGCCTTAAATAGTTTATCCCCCTTTTTATTGTTGACATGTTGCAGTGTTCAGTCTCTCATTGCACAGGTATTGTATTAACCCAATGTCAATGGAAATGTGTTGTAATGTCTAAACAGAATGTGCAATGTGTGGACATTTCCTGATCTGGGATTAATACAGTAGGATTAATGCAATGTCTTTTTTTACAGTTACTATGTTATGCTACTAGATCTCTCTTTGAATATACTTTGATGTTCAATCTGCATATACCTTCTGCATGAACACTTCCTCTCTCTTAAGTGTAGTCATGCCCATTGACTCTTACCAACCAAATTGTACCAAGCCTCTCCTACCTTCTTCTTTCTCCAACTTCTTCCTCCGCTGAGCGACACTTGAGCCATCACTCAATGCCCCCATTGCTCATTCCATCTCTCTGTCTCCCCCTCTTCCCCCCCCCTCCCATTCTACTGACCATGCATGTTCCAAAAACAGACCTCATTTTCATTTGATGCAACCCCCTTTGCAGTTGTTGCCCAACTCCTCTGACCTACTGCTCAGCTCTCCACCCAGGCTCCACCCCACATGCCCATTTCTGACATTATCGGCCAATGAAGAGTGAACTCAGGGCGTGTCGCCACCAATGGCCTACCTTGTGGCTGTATAAAACTCTATTGAAATTAGTGCCAGTTCGCACTTTCTGTCAGTCCAGCACTCCTGTAGGAGGGGAAAGAGAGCAGTGAGAGGGGAGAGAGAAAGAGAGAGGGGGCTGTATTTTTTGTCCCAATCCCACACTTTTTTAGAAAGTGGTGGGCAGAAGTTGGTGACTTTAATCACTGAAAACAACCAAACGGACAGACGAGTATAAGTATTCCTTCCTTTCTTTCTTTGCCGTGAAGTCTCCCCCATTCCAAAAGGATGGAGAACGCACACACGAAAGAGCCGGCTGAGTGCCTGAATTATTTCGGGGTGAATGAAGTCACCGGCCTCACCCCCGATCAGTTCCAGAAGAACCTGGCCAAGTTTGGCCACAACGGTGAGAGAGGGATGGAAGGATGGAGGGATGG
This sequence comes from Aldrovandia affinis, assembly GCA_029706075.1. NCBI lineage: Eukaryota > Metazoa > Chordata > Actinopteri > Notacanthiformes > Halosauridae > Aldrovandia > Aldrovandia affinis. The sequence goes on along the minus strand of JAINUG010000063.1, from coordinate 3,676,919 downwards.
AGGGGGAGTGGTAATGTAACCTAAACCACAGACAGTGTAGGGGTGTGAGAAGGCACAAGGATTGGGTTGTGGTGTTATGTACTGTTACTGGATGACCTGGAAGAGAGAGCTGAGAATTAAGAAGTGAAGCTTAGGAGATTAATGGCTGAAGCAAATCAGTGTCAATAAGGAATGAGATGCAAAAGCAGGATGCTGCAGGTGGCTTTGATATTTGGATAGCTGGAGAGGCCATTGAAGCAGATGGTGAGAAGTGTGTGTTTGGGGGGGTAGTGGTGGTGGGGGGGCGAGGTGTGAAAATCAGGGATGAGGGAAAGTGTTACTGAAAGAGAGAGAATGAAAAAAGGAAAACATGCCAGAGAAAAACAAATGATCGTATGAGCAGAGAACCACAGGGTTGAAGATGTGGATCTTTGGGAGAGAGAAAGAGAGTGTGAAGCTGGTGCATTCTGGGGTTGAACAAGAGATAGGATCCTGAAGGCTATTGTTGAATGCCTCGTTGACAGACAGAAATGGAGAGAGAGAGAGAGAGAGAGAGAGAGAGAGAGAGAGAGAGAGAGAGAGAGAGAGAGAGAGAGAGAGAGAGAGAGAGAGAGAGAGAGAGAGAGAGAGAGAGAGAGAGAGAGAGAAGAGGGGAAACAAAGAGTAAAGGAGGTAAATGACTGGGAGGGATGGAGAAGCTTGGACAATTAGTAAAGACTGATTTTATGGATGTCTACCATGGTCAAATAATGTAGTAATTTCATGTTTTCATGTCCAGTGCTGTGCTTGAGATAAGTAATGGAAAAATATTGGTGTACAAAATGTATGGGTTTTGCCATAGTCTGTGTGTATAGAGCCTTTTCCATCATTGTTCCACTTGATTTAGGGCTGTGCAACAGTTTACTGCTGTGCAATGGTGTATGGATGAGGGGGGAAAGAGTGGGAGAGAAACTTGTGTAGATGAAAAAGCAGAGCCTGGAGGAAGCTAAAGGTTGAAATTATCATCTGATTATGGAGGAAGGTCAATTAAAAGAATGTGCTTATGAGTGTTCTATAATATATATGTATTCTATGATAGAAATGTCAACATGAGACAGCAAAATGCAATGAAGAGAGGAGTTGGATATGTGGTGAATAGAAATGGATGGATCTGTAGACCGTCTCTTAAAATGAATGAGAAACAACATTGAAAATGAATGAATGAATAATTAACATTAGTGTTTGACTGGTTTGAGAAGTTGGTAGGCCACCATGAACCATGAGCCACAGCAGTTTACTACAGATACAGTGCATATAGTTTTGTCTTGTCTTTTCAAACAAACACACTTGTCTTGCACTGTAAAGCAATGTGATTACCTGATGTGCAATGCATTATTGAATATTACAACACACACTTTCACAGGGAGAAAATTCAGTTCTTATAGGCTTGTTTGGAGTGCTAACATACATTGTTTGTTAGTCAGTAATACAATATGGTTTTTATATGATTTTAATTTTTAGGAGTCTTACAAATAAAGCACAGTAATGGCTTCTGATTCTGTCCTGTATGTAAAAAATAGGCGTAAATGTAAAAATCTGCACCATGAGTGTAACATGGAATTTAAAACGTGAATGTTGGCAATGTTTTTGTGCTCTTTATTCCTCATGGGTAGACTAGACTGGGCAAATGCAAACAACAACATTACAGTAAAACCTGGCTTTGCAATCATACATCTATTTACATATTAATTTGCTGGACCAAAATTAATACAATTACTGTGTAGCAGATCCCTGACCTCACATTTCTTTACAATCTAGCCGTATGAAGTATGGTTTCATACACAAGAGCATGATAGCAATATTACTACTGTCAGTTTAATCAATTGTGAGCATTGTTCAGTGCTGTGAAATGGATTTGTCATTGTGCTGATCTTCTGTTCTCTTCCTTTCTCTCTCTCGCCAATCCATGCATGTCTAACAGAGCTCCCCGCTGAGGAGGGTAAGTAATCACTCTTCCTCCTTGAGCAAACACACGTGTACTCTCTGAGATTCTTCATCCTATGTGCCACTCAGATCCTTCTAGTCTGTGCAGTCAGTGGTCTTAGTCTTTCCTCCTGTCTGCTTTTTCACTAACATTATTTACACATACATGCTACACCACACTTAATGTTTGTCATGTAGAAGAAGCTGAGATGAGCCTTTTGTCATTGAGGTCTAATGGTTGCTCTAGGTTTTCCTCTAACATGCCATGATCGAGCTATGGTGATGTAATCAACCTGGATCTGAATGTGTGCCATCAAGGATTCGGGCCAGAGAACTCTGCACCACTATACACACACAAACACACATACAAGAACCCACATGCACACACAAGCACTCAAGCTTGTATACACAGGCACACACACACACACACACACACACACACACACATACACATACACTTGCACACCAAGGGCGTAACCAAATATTAAATATTGGGGAGGGACATAATGAAAGGGAATGTTTTATATCTACAAATTATTGGGGGGCACAGATATGACTGTTTTTATTATTTAATATATATTGTTTTTATTATTATTTATTAACATCTCATTACACATACACATACAAACACACAAACATACACTAAAGCATTTATGCACATTCACACACATACACGTATGCTTGCAGGCACACACACAAGCACATATGTGTACACATACAGACAAACACAGGCATGCAGCCACATGTATGTGTACAAACACAGGCGTACATGAATGCAGGCATGCATGTATTACGAGTGCTTTATCTCTCTCTCTCTTTCTCTCTATCTTCCTTTGCACCTTAGGGAAGACCATCTGGGAATTGGTTGCTGAGCAGTTTGAGGATCTGTTGGTCAGAATTCTGCTCCTGGCTGCCTGCATCTCTTTTGTGAGTAGTAATATGACTGCTGTGATTATCAGCATCATTATGAGTCTTATTATCAAATCGTAAACACAGCATGTGGCCTACAGGGCGGTCCAATTCACACTCCATGCAGTTCTGTCCTGTAGAGAGTTGGTTTTCAATCCTTAAGGCATTCAAGGAATTTCTTCCTCCAGTGAGCTCTGAAATGTCTTGATAGAACTTGGGAGACCCATTTGTTAATTAAGAAGAATCTATTACATAGATCTATCACAATAGGCAGAACTACTTAGCAGACTAATACAGGGTTAAAATCCAACATACTTTTGGCTTAAAAATAGGCGTAAATGTAAAAAACTGCATCTGCAGAATCCGGTAGTCTGTAAACATGACTCTGCTACACTGCATCCAATAGCCTAAGTGTCTTGTGATGTTTGGATCCACCCTGAACTGCCAGCTGCTTCTCTAAACCCCACCTGTCACCCGTGCCTCCAGGAACACGAGGCTCTCACCGTTGACTTATGAGAGGCTGTCACGGCGACTCGCATAGTGAGGAGTCCAGTGGCATTTCAGAGCCGGTGTTGTGTTCTAGAGGCACAGACTACACGCTGCCCATGACACATTTGTTGACTTGGAAGCGGACGGCTGCCCCGTCATGGGAGCTGGTTGGCAGGAAGTGGGCACCCAATCCTCATCCGTGGGCTGATACACAAGACGCAAGTGTCTCTTCCTACGCGCGGTATCCCTGATCACGTCAGAGCTAAGAAACACAGCCCCAGGGCCAACCCCTACGGCGGAGGATATGGTTTCATTACTGTTGGCAGTTAAACTCAGTTTGTCTTATTTTTATTTGACACATATGGTAGTCCCAGTTCATTTAGCAGGTTGCCCGTCATCGTCCCTCCATCGCTCCCTTGCTCTGTCACATCCTCTGCCCTCTTCCATCTTATTGGCTTGCATCTCCCTTCTCTCTTACTCAGTGTATTATCTAAGATGTGTGAATATTGCTCTGTAGACCTTTGACTGCAAGGAAATCGGCACCATTCATTTGCCTTTCTAATCGTAATGTGCTGCAGTAGTGTAAACATAATCATTCATTTTGCAGAGTTTGTCTTTGCACTATACTATAACCAGTACTCCTCTTCTCCAACACTGAAGGGCTTCGCTCTCAAACACCCTACTCCTCTATTTCACAATGGGAATAGTTCATTAAACATTACCGCTATCTTCAACTTACCAACTGCTGTGAGCAGTGACATATTGCATCTTCAGCTGATTTAAGAGTTACTCATATAAACAAAACACAATTAGTTTCTGTTTTGCTGATTTTCGACTCAAAAGCAGATGGAAAATGTAAGATGACAGAGGGCCCAAATGTACTCATGTTACATTTTACATTTTTGCCATTTAGCAGACGTTCTTATCCAGAGTGACTTACAAGATGTGCATATATACATGTTACATACTCCTCTGGTCTGCCCTATCTCCCACTGCTGGTGACAGTGTGTTGCTGCAGCAATGTCCAGTTCTGACACAGTGCACATTAACCTCTCTGTCCCCATTCCCTTCTCTCTCTCCCTCTTAAAATTTGTTTTGGAGAAGAGAAAGGGGGGTGGGGGGCTGGACATAGGATATTAATTCCCCCCCCCCTCCCCTTTCTGTCCCAGGACAGCTGCCATTATGGCCTTAGAAGGAAAGAACTGGGGAGAGGGAAAGGGAGAGGGCGAGAGGGGGAGAGAGTTTATTTTAAGAAAGTCTCAAGCCGGACCGAGAAACTGTATCCTTCGGAAAAGGTCAGGGATGGAAGGAACAAGGGACTTCCACTGAAAGAGGGGGAGTGGATAGGGCCTGGGATGGCCAGGTAGTGTAATAGTAACATTGAGCAACAATAATGTGTAATATAATGGTACCATCAGTTATATTTAATTTATGGATGAGGATTATAAGGATTATGAAAGCACAACCATGGTACCAGTCTTGTGTCTTTAAGGGTATGGTGTTATTGAGCTGTTTTTGTACTCTTTGAGATGAGCAATCAAAGTACTAAACTGAGATAGGGGCATTGTTGTTGAAAGAGAGAGAAGCAGGAAGAGAGGGGAAGAGGGATGAGGGATGGAATGAGTGTGATTATCTTTTATTTCTTTTATTATCTTCACATATGTCTTTATCATCTCTTTTGGACTTTAGTGTAGAAATAATCTGTGTTTCTGCTTCAAAGGACAAGCACTGAGTGTGTGTATGTGTAAACATTGTCACCTTCTTAAATAGAACAGTAATCAACAGTGCATGACTGCACTTCATCTCTCTCTCTCTCTCTCTCTCTCTCTCTCACCCCCCACACACACACGAGAGTTAACTCTTCCACATGTATCTTGGAATACTGGAACGTTTAACTTGTAAACATTGCATTGTAAGCTTGGCTTGTCAAAATGATTATTTGAATGAAGTAATTAAGGTAGTCATCCATGTTGTACATACATTTTAACACATATTGTTAACACAAACTCAAACTCAAACTCAAACTCAAACTCAAACTCAAACTCAAATTCAAATTCAAATTCAAACTGTGTCTGCTAAAGCGTACAGCAATATACAATAATAAACATTAACACAGATTTTCCCTCTCTCTCTCCCTGCACCTTTAGGTTCTGGCCTGGTTTGAGGAAGGCGAGGAGACTGTCACCGCTTTCGTGGAGCCCTTTGTTATCCTCCTTATCCTTATCGCTAATGCTGTGGTGGGAGTTTGGCAGGTTAGTGGAACATCCCACAGTAATCATGTTCCAATTACAGCTCTCTAGAGCAACCAACAATAGAGGCAGGAGGCTTTGCAGGTGAGGGGAACAGCCATGCTGTAATAGAGTAACCATGGTATTGCAGGTGGTATTGAAAGCAGTGCTTAATTTGTGCCGGAGCTAAGAATCCGATTTTGCGCCCTGGCAAATGTCTTACTCAGAATCAGAGCCCCGGGCTCATAAATATCTAAAATACAGACAACAACGCGCATTTTAAACTGGTATTAAACAACGTTACGTCCAGTGAACATTACAAATGTTAATAGAATGCAGAAATGCAGAAATGCAGTGACACAGAGGTAGGAAAAGTTTACCCTTTTTCCTCCGTGGGGGTGTGTGTGGTTGGGGGAGGCGAGTTGAGCCCCGGCATCTCTTATTTTACAAATTAAGCACTGATTAAAAGCAACCAGTGCTGGAGTGCTCATTTTACATAGGGGTCATAAAGGTCTGAGCTAAAGCAGAGCAGCATATTTGCATTACATTAGGGAGCCAAAGTATATGTATGGCAGAGTACTCATATTACAGTACAGGACCACTGTAAAATATAAGGAATTAGTCATGTTAAAAAGGGCCCATATGAAAATTGTGGCGCAACAGTCATGTTGAAATTACATCACATATTAACATTGGAAAGAAATGTTAAAATTGAGGTCCATATTAAAATTCAGGTGAAATAGACTTACAGTTGGAATACGGTTACGTATTAAGTGCAAAAAAGAGTACATGTTAACATTGTTGTGAAATAGTTATGTTAAAATATAATCCATATTACAATTACAATGGAATGAATAGTCATATTAAAATAGAGGTCCACATTAAAAAGCAGTTAAATACTCATGTTACAACAGGACTACATAATAAAAATGTATTTGTCACCTTGATATTATGTCTGCAGATTCCCATACAAAGTTGTATAGGGAAGGGACAAAAGTGTTTACCAAGTAAGGCTACGAACTTAAATCATTTTGTTTTTGTGCACCCAGGAGCGCAATGCAGAGGATGCCATCGAGGCTCTGAAGGAGTATGAGCCTGAGATGGGGAAGGTTTACCGTTCTGACAGAAAGAGTGTCCAGAGGATCAAGGCCAGAGAGATCGTGCCTGGAGATATTGTGGAGGTTTCCGGTAAGATAGGCACATAAGTCAATTCTAAATACATATGCGTATGTGAATCTGAGAGATGACTTTACACCAGGAGACCATGGTTGTTGCTCAGAAAGCACTTCCTGCAAGGCCAGATCACTTCCTGTTTACTCACTGCTAGGCAGACAAACTGATATGATATTTAAAAAATAGAAAAGACAGAGGGGTGGGGGTTACATATTTGAGAGAGTGAGAATTCTAGTTAGGATGAAAAATTGAGGATCACACCAGGAGACCATGGTTGTTTAAAAAAACACTTCCTGCAAGCTCAGATCACTTCTTGTTTACTGAGGGCCAGGCAGACAAACTGAGACAAATCTTTTACATTATTGTAAATAGAGACAGAGGGAGAAAAATGGGGGGGATTACATCTTTGGAAGAGTGATAATTATTGTAGAGAAAAAAAGGGAGGGGAGACTGTGACGAGTGTCCCTGAGAGAGGGTGAGACAGAGAAGCTGTTTGTCCATACAAGGGGGTGAGAGGGAGGGAGAGGTTAGACAGAGAGTGGTTGAGAAGGTTGAGAAAACCTGCTGAGGGAAGGAAAAAGAAAGCTTGAGTATAAATACACGCCAGCACCTGTCCTATCTCTCTCTCTTGCTCTCTATCTCTTTCTCTCTGTCTCTCATTCTCTCTCCCTTTCTTTCTCTCTCTCTCTTTCTCTCACCCTCATATATCTGCATACACCTGTTGCCCTCCATAGCAATGCATTTCCCCCCCAGTCAGTCAGTGATACTGTGTCAGCTTTCAGTGTGAATGTTAAGTCTACGTGAACAGACTTCCTCAGTGTTCAATTATTTATTGTGCTAGTAAATCACAGAAGAATCTGATTATTAAAAAGCTATTCTGTATTCCAAGCCCAACAATCTGGACACAGAGCCTACACTTTACACAACTGCTACCCCTTAACCCTTCTTTTTGTCTGTCCTTTGAAATATTTAGATATATCTTGTAAGTCATTAGTGAACTTTTTCTTTTCTAAACACAAGCATGCTTCAAACAACAAGTGCTTTATTTTGCAAAAGGTTCCTGGAATGTAACTTCCAACAGATCACCTGACAGCTCAATCAAACCTAATTTATGAGACCATTTGGAAATAAAAGCAGCAGCAAAGTTGTGTGCCCAGGACCAGGATATGGGAAAACTGCATTACACCATCCTGCTGGTGCTCAGAGTAAATGTCAGTGACCCTGTGCATATTCTGTATCAGCCACTAAGCTATTGTATTGTCCGCTCAGTCCCTTTTCCTGGTATACCCAGTATGAGCCTCCTCCCTCTACCTGTGTTTCTCCCAGTTGGTGACAAAGTCCCTGCTGACATCAGACTCACAGCTATCCGTTCCACAACCCTGCGTGTTGACCAGTCCATCCTTACTGGTGAGTCTCTCTGTGACTTGTCTCTGCCTCATTTTTCTGTGTCTCTTTTTCTTCTTTTCATCCTTTATTCTTCTTTCTTCTCATTGGACTCACTCTCTTTCTTCTGTTATGTCTGCATGCAATGTCAGGCAATACTGCACTGCTTTAGAATAGTTTCTGTACACATATAAATTTACCTGGCTAATATCACATCACTACTTAACATTCCCACCTTGTTTTAAATGTATATATATATTTATATATATATATTCGTAATATATTTTTAATCCCCTACTTTTTTATTTTTCTCCCAATTTGGAATGGCCAATTTTATTTGTAGGCCCACCCCACACCTGCAGCAACCTCTATCAATTCAGGATAATGCAGACTAGCCTGTCATTGCACCTAGGGACAGTACTACTTAGGTTCTAGATTGACCAGGAGAGGCACTCTTGCATGATGAGGTGGGGAGTACCCTGCCAACCTGAACCCTTCACTTCCAGAGTGATGTTACAGCCAAATATTTATTGCCCTGTAGGGCTGCTGGCCACAGCATTTTCCTATATTTTCAGTTTTAGATATTAACTGGGTTAATCTGGATTAATACATAGTTAAATTGTAACATTTAGTGTATATCAGCGATGTTCTGGTAATAAGTGTCAAGCCACAGTCAGTGGGTGTGCGCGCACACTGTGTGTTCACCTCTTGCCCTCTATGTGCTGCTCTCAGGTGAGTCTGTGAGTGTGATCAAGCACACCGAAGCTGTCCCTGACCCCAGGGCTGTCAACCAGGACAAGAAGAACATGCTTTTCTCTGTGAGTGTCCCTCCATCCCTCCCTCCATCCCTCCCTTCCTCTATCCCTCCATTTCTTATTGAATCACTCTTCCACAAAGACTCCTGGCTGTGTTAACCACCTTCACAACATAATATATCTTTAGTTCTCTCCATTGCATCTCTTTATCACTCTGCTTGTGATCATATTCTTAGTGTTGGTGTGTCCAGGGCTTTGATGCCCAGTCGGTCAGTGCGCCCAGGATGCAGTAACTCCTCCCTCCCCTCAGGGCACCAACATTGCCGCGGGCAAGGCCATTGGCGTGGCTGTGGCAACTGGCGTCTCCACTGAGATTGGTAAGATCCGTGACCAGATGGCCGCGACTGAGCAGGAGAAGACCCCCCTGCAGCAGAAGCTGGATGAGTTTGGCGAGCAGCTGTCCAAGGTCATCTCCCTCATCTGTGTGGCTGTGTGGATGATCAACATCGGCCACTTCAACGACCCTGTCCATGGTGGTTCCTGGATCCGCGGAGCCGTGTACTATTTCAAGATTGCCGTGGCCCTGGCCGTGGCTGCCATCCCTGAGGGTACGGTACTGTGCCAGGGGACACGGGGGGGTGAAGTGAATCCCGGGATGGAGGGCGGCAGTAGTGATGGGATGCTGTTCAGTCTCTGTTGTTTTGGAACCTGCTGTCAACTGGGTGATCTCTCAGTCTCTCTCTGGTATAAATGTGTTCATCCCTCTGTCTCTCATCCTGCAGGTCTGCCTGCTGTCATCACCACTTGCCTGGCCCTGGGCACCCGTCGTATGGCCAAGAAGAATGCCATTGTTAGAAGCCTGCCCTCTGTGGAGACCCTCGGCTGCACTTCCGTCATCTGCTCTGACAAAACTGGCACCCTTACCACCAACCAGATGTGTGTAACCAAGGTGAGAGAGGGCCAGGGGACATGATAAGTGTGGGACAAGATCTGAGGTGCTGTAAATGCAGGATTGGCTTGAATGAATGAATGAATGAATGAATGAATGAATGAATGAATGAAGGGACTAAACTTTAAAGCTTATCAAAATGAATATTTGAATGAAGTGAGTTATTACTGTTAAAAATAAAATATTTAAAAATATTATATTATATTATATATAAAATATTTAAAAATAAATATTGTGTATAATCAGTCACAATTCATTGTTTGTGAAATCTGTCATTGAGAGGGAAGTGTACTAAACTCTCTCTCTACTTTTTTTTTTTCCCCTCTCTTTGAAGATGTTCATCATTGAGAACGTGGAGGGGGATAGCATTGCACTGGACGAGTTCAGCATCTCTGGCTCAAAGTACACCCCCGAGGGAGAAGTGTGAGTGCAAGACCTACTTCTTCTGTTTATTTGTGTGTGAGTGTGTGTATATGTATGTGTGTACGGGTGTATATGTGTGTGCGTGTGTTTGTGTGTGTGTGTGCGTGTGCGGGTGTGTGCATGGCTATGTGTGTGTGGGTGAGTGTGTGTGTGCGCAGGTGTGTGTGTGTGCGTGTGTGTGTGCACGGGTGTGTGTGTGTGCGCGGATGTGTGTGTGTGTGTGTGTGTGTGTGCGCGTGGATGTGTGCCTCTGTGCGGGTGTGTTTGTGTGTGTGTATGAGGTAGAGATACCATTTCACAGGAGTGTAATGATCAGTATTTCTCTCTCACACAGCTCTAAGGGTGGTTCTCTGATTAAGTGTGGTCAGTATGATGGTCTGGTTGAGCTGTCCACTATCTGTGCTCTGTGCAACGACTCTTCCCTGGACTTCAATGAGGTTAGTCTCTCTGTATCCATAATTATTTTTCTGTACCTGTGTCTTTATTGGTCTCCCCATTTTTCTCTCTCCCTTTCACTCTCCCTCTCTCTGTCTCATACATAATATTTTCTAATGCAGATTGTTGTGGAATTGGGAAACTGATTCTCCTCAGCAAATTTAAGTTTTCCTTTAAATTTAATTTAAGTCAGTTTTCCTTTAAAATACTAATACGTATCATCTTAGGTTAAAGTGCACTGGGTTTACTTTAAATCAGCCAATGAATAAACAAACCTTTTCCTCCCAGTTTATCTGGCGTTACTGCAAAACCATGGACCAACATCAGTGACTCGCCCTTTCAATAATTTTCAGTGAGATAAAAGTGATCACATGATAGCCACTGGTCACTTCAATTGCTGGTTGACAGGGAAAAGTACAGGTAACTGCCAAAATAAAAATAAACCCCATCAGATTACAAATGATTGTGATCACATGATCAAATGAAGGTGATTACTCAGAATGGCTTTGTATTTATTGCCATTTATCCTGCCCTCTGAAGGGTTGAGTGGACCTAAACCATGCCAGGAAAATGCACCCCACACCAGAACCCTTCACTGTGGGAAACAAGCACTCAGGCCTGTAGGGACTTTTGGTGTGCGCAACATATGCATTTATCCACTTGTTGAGAATAGGTGTAATAAGGTGTTTATTCACTGCAAACCTGACAATAGTATCCCTCTCTGTGAAGTTATTGTTTGATTTTTCTTGACTAAAACTTTTCTTGCCTGCTCATGCCATAGATTGATATTTACAGTCAATTATTGTCCAGAGTTGCTTGTCTGTTTTGCCTTGCATCTCGAACCAATGCAAGGACATTCATGGTCGAGCAGTATGCGCTTTCAACCACAGTTTCCCCTAGTTGATTATGTTTTTCCCTAAGCCTTCCATCCCAACATCACCTTAGCAACTGTTCCTAAACTGTTCCAGTTTAGCAGTCTTCGTAATGAAGCTCCTGCTAAATGTGCTCCAACAATCGCCCCTCTTTCAAACTCACTGAGATATCTTCTTCTAGCTATGGTAGCCAAAATAATGTGCAACTGTACCCAACCCCTAACATGACCCTAAGCATGATGGGATATTAATTGCTTAATTAACTCAGGAAACACACCTGTATGGAAGCACCTGCTTTCGATATACTTTGTATCCCTCATTTACTCAAGTGCTTCATTTATTTGAGCAGTTACCTGTATATGTGAACAGTATATTACATTTCCCCTATGGCGATCAATAAAGTAATTTGGTATTTAATAGACTGTTATTATCTACTATGCTCTCTAGAGCAACCAGGTGCAGGTGCAATCCCCAACCACCTGCTCTGGCCCCAGGTCGCTCTTCCTGCTGGCTCTTCTCTTACTCTCTGGATCTCTGTCCTCCTCTTTTCCTCAGTCTAAAGGCATCTATGAGAAGGTGGGCGAGGCCACTGAGACTGCTCTGTGCTGTCTGGTGGAGAAGATGAATGTATTCAACACAGAGGTGCGCGGTCTGTCCAAGATTGAGAGAGCAAACACCTGCTGCTCAGTGAGTACCTCCCAGCTCTCCCATCCATACCTCCATCTAAAGCATTCACCTCAGACTACCTTTCAGCACATGGTCATTTCTTTAGGTCAATCAAATGGTTTTGATGAAACCTGCTATTCTATGCTGTTTGTGTGTTAGTGTGTCTCAATGCAGAATATGTTCAGTCTGTAATGTAGTAAAATACCAACTATACACTGACACTACATTCACTTATATAACAGTACACTGCTATTTAGTTTAGAGTGTTGCCCTATTTTAGTCTGTACTGCAGTACATTATGTCGTGCAATTGTACAGCAATGTCAGTGTGCCATAGTGTTCTATAACATACTGTACAGCACCTGTGTGATACCAACCTCTCTTTGCCAATCACAGGTTATCAAGCAGCTGATGAAGAAGGAATTCACCCTGGAGTTCTCTCGAGACAGGAAGTCCATGTCTGTCTACTGCTCCCCCGCCAAGGCATCCAAGGCTCCTGTTGGCAACAAGATGTTCATCAAGGTAACCATCAACAGTTGTACATGAACAAAGTTACTGTCTATCTACATATCTCCCAGTCGTTTGCAGTTAGCTTTAGGGCCAGTGTCTGTGTGTGTGTGTGTAAGTCTCCCTGTAAGTTGTTCAGGAATCTGGCCTTACTTACTGACTTGCTTACTTTATTGGGGTTACAGTTTACATTTACAAACGGAAATTCATTGGCATTGCAGTGTTGGTACCTTATGAAGAAGGAAAATGGAAAAGGAAAATGTTAAGCAAAACACATGATGGAGACATTAAATAAACAAGACGAAATGGCCTAACCAACCCTCTCCTGACAGGGTGCCCCAGAAGGTGTGATTGACAGATGTGCCTACGTGCGCGTTGGCACCACCCGCGTGCCCCTAACCGGCCCCGTCAAGGACAAGATCCTGGCTGTCATCAAGGAGTGGGGTACTGGCAGAGACACTCTGCGGTGCCTGGCTCTGGCCACCCGCGACAACCCTCTGAAACCAGAAGAGATGAACCTGGAGGACTCCACCAAGTTTGCTGATTATGAGGTGAGAGAAAGCCATGGAAAGAAATGAACAGAGAGAGAGTGAGGTGGGGAAGAAGGATCAAAGTGGAAAGGAAGAGGAAAGGAGAGGGTTTGATGAGGAGATACAAACAGGGAGAGAGGGAACAGAAAAGATATGTAGTGGGTCAAAGATGGAGTGAGACAGAGATGAAGGGAAACAGAGTGTATACACCACCATCAGGGGAGGAGCCAGGGCTGAGGTGCGGGGATTGCCCCCCAATAGCTTGTACATATCATGCAAAAATGCATAAGAAAAGCATGTGCATACTTGTTTTGCAACCAACACATCTTTCGATTTTGTGAAAATAAGGGAGAGAGAGTGCATCATTTGTAGAATGATAGAACAGGGGGGAAAGAACAAAAATGTGCACTGGACAGGTATGAAGAGAGCTTTACTTCACTCAGCATATGGTCCTCTATGGTCAGTGTGTAACACTGTCCTGTTCTGTCTCCTGCTGTCCATCCCCAGACTGACCTGACCTTCGTTGGCTGTGTTGGTATGCTGGATCCCCCCCGCAAGGAAGTTACAGGCTCCATCGAACTGTGCAGGGCTGCTGGCATCCGTGTTATCATGATCACAGGTCAGTTTCCCTCTGTCTAATTTAAACATGTTTTATTGGCATGGCCACACATCGGCATAGTATTGCCAAAGCAATCGTTTAAATAAAATGAAAATCAAAAATGACAATATCATCTTAAGAGATACTTACACTTAAAATAAACAATAATAGCAATAATAATAACCATTTCAATCTTTGAGTGGTGTGCTATTACTGTCCCTCAGGCTATGGCATGTTGTCACGAACTGGGCATGCAGGGAGAGGTGTGTTGCGGCCCTCTCCCAAAAAATATTTATTTTCTCCCTTTAACATAATTGTAGAAAGCTAGGAATTATGTTTTTAAATTTAGTCATAAATTGTATTCTGATTTTCAAACACTTATCACAATATAGGAGGAAGTGTACCTCTACCTCACCTCTCATACAGTGATATTTGTTGTTCTTTAGTTAACCATATTTTGTGTGTCTGCCTTTTTCAATGGCTAGACTGTGGTCACTGAGCCTGTACGAATGTAAGGATGTAAGATTGTAAGGATCTGTCACTCATTTGTATATCTGACAATGAAAATATACTTGGCCAATCTATAGTCTCTTTTTAGGGCCATATAGCTTTTTAATTTGCGTTGCATTTTTGTTTCTATGTGCCAATGTTGCACATAGTTTAGTTTATGTTAGTTGTTACAGGGTTATTTCATTTCAGAACCAGCTGGCTGGGGGTTCTTTTATGGGCTTGGAGTGTTTTAAATTGAAACATATCATGGATAATTTTTTGGACATTTATTAACAATGGAAATTGGCCTAATTCTGCCTTGTATGCATTGGTTGGTGCTTTTCTTTGTATTTTTAATATGTTTGGACAGAATTCTGCATGTAAGGTTTCTGCAGGATGCTTGTTCCATCTTGTGTAGTCATGTTGATTGAATGGACCCCATACTCTACTTCCATATAATACAATAGGCTAGATAATTCAGTCAAAGATTTTGGACTAGATTTTAATGGGAATAACTATTTTGTATAATTTTATTTCATAGAAAGCTCTATGGGCATTCGCTTTTAATGCATTCAATCCCAGACCAAAGTTCATGATATTTGGCAACATCTACTGAAGCCCCTGTTCTGTGGATGATAGCAGCATCGAGTCATCTACATAGAGCATACATTTTAATTCAGTGTTATTTAGGGTGAGGCCAGAGGCTGCAGATTGTTCCAGTAATACTGCTTCTAACACATTGATATAAATAATGAGCAATGTTCTTTGGTTCTTTTGTTACAAAGTTTTGTCAAAAAATATAGATATAGATTGGATTATGTCATACACTTTACCCATACACCATTTTTAAGATCTAGTCTAGTTCAGTATAGGCTCTCCCATCCCCTCCTATCTCTTTCTCTCTTTCCAACATTCTTGCTATGTTCCTCAGTTCTCTGTTTGTGTGTGTGTGTGTGTGTGTGTGTGTGTGTGTGTGTGTGTGTGTGTGTGTGTGTGTGTGTGTGTGTGTGTGTGTGTGTGTGTGTGTGTGTGTGTGTGTGTGTGTGTGTGTTCCAAGCCGTACTTGATTCTCTGTTAACTCTGCTTTCCTCTCAGGTGACAACAAGGGCACAGCTGTGGCTATCTGCCGTCGTATTGGCATCTTCTCAGAGGAAGAGGATGTGACTGGCCGTGCCTTCACTGGCCGTGAGTTTGATGACCTGCCCTTAGCAGAGCAGAGGGAGGCTGTGCGCAAGGCCTGCTGCTATGCCCGCGTGGAGCCATCCCACAAGAGCAAGATTGTGGAGTTCCTGCAGGGCTTTGATGAGATCACTGCCATGGTGAGGACAAATGTCTGCATCAGCCTTTTACAAACACATAGATGCACAGTGAAACAGAAACACACACAATCACAAATGCACACATACACACACACAGACACACACACACACAGAAAATAGAAACACTCACAATCACACACATGCACATACATATGCACACACCACAGACTAGAACACAAACACAAATACACTAGCACATACAGAAACAGAAATGCTCTCAATCACACTAGCACATTAACATACAACTACACCAGATTATAAATGCACAAAGAATCAAATTTAGGAATATGGGTGCTGACATGCAGATGATATAAAATGTAATGCTACCTCTAAGGCTGTGTATCCAAATGATAAAGGGCTCTAGTTTGGGGAGGATGGTAGCGAAAACGAACCTGGATGGTAGTCTAATTACTCGTTTTTGCCATCACAAACTTAATATTTCTTGCCCCTGCCCAGTTTGGTATTTCGTGGTTGACAATAAAGGCGTTTGCTTCAACATGGGTCTGGCAGAGCAATGGAGGGTGTGTCAATAAAAACATGAGGGGCGTGAAACATGAGTTTCATTTGAAATAATTAATTTATGTTATTAATGGGCACATATGGACAGATAGGGCAAATAAGTAGCGTGACCAGATGTCCCGCATTGTGTGTGACAGTCCCAAATTGTAATAAATAAATAAATAAATACATTGTGCTTTGACAACTAAACTAGAGCCCTAAGCTTCCAGTATCGTGGGGCCCATTCACTCACTTCCCTCCCACCCACCCTTCTGCTCTCTCTCTCTGTCCAGACCGGTGATGGTGTGAATGATGCCCCCGCCTTGAAGAAAGCGGAGATTGGCATTGCTATGGGCTCTGGCACAGCCGTTGCCAAGTCTGCTTCTGAGATGGTCCTAGCTGATGACAACTTCTCTTCCATTGTGGCTGCTGTTGAAGAGGGCAGAGCCATCTACAACAACATGAAACAGTTTATCCGCTACCTCATCTCCTCCAACGTTGGGGAGGTTGTCTGGTGAGCACCCGTCCATCTATCTGACAAAAACAGTCTCTAGTTCACTTCATGAATTGAAAAATCCTCATAGAACATGGGCATTTTTCAATTCATGAATTGAGTGAATTGGACTGTAATGTGTCGGTGAGTAGTGACGGTATACTAACCCCTCTCTTCCCCCCTCCTATTCTTGCAGTATTTTCCTGACCGCTGCCCTGGGTCTGCCCGAGGCCCTGATCCCCGTGCAGCTGCTGTGGGTGAACCTAGTCACAGACGGTCTGCCCGCCACCGCCCTGGGCTTCAACCCTCCTGACCTCGACATCATGGGCAAGGCTCCCCGCTCCCCCAAGGAGCCCCTAATCTCCGGCTGGCTCTTCTTCAGATATATGGCTATTGGAGGTGGGTACCTCTCAGCTGTGCCATCAGTTTGCCATAACATCCGTAGCGAGAGGGCATCCAGTCCAGGGGCCTTATTTATAAAAAGTTGCGTAGAAACCATCCTACATTTGATCTAAGATCATTTCTGAAATGTGCGTAAGTGTGATTCAGAGAAACTGAACGTACGCACAAAAAAACGTGCGTACGCCACTCCCCAGATGTGAAATCTCTAAATCACAAATTATCTTGAAATTGTGCGTAGCTGAATGGTTTTAGATCTCCGCCTTGTAAACGCCCCCTAATTAATATCATTAGCATATAAAGGAGCTCGACTCAAAACACAAATCCTCTACTTGATAATGGTGAGCTGCAAGACATTTTTTTTTAGCGAGGCCGAAATCGAGGTCCTGTTGGCGGAGGTGCAGATGCGTGTAGGGACGCTGTTTGGGAGCCTTTCCAGTGGCTTTACCAGTAGAACCAAGTACGGGGCCTGGCAGTCTGTAGCCCCAGCTGTGAACGAGGTGCGGGGGCAGCAAAGGTCCCTGAAGGACGTAAGGAAAAATTGATTTAAAACTGAGGTCAAAATCTCTAATAACTCGTTCCCTTTTTATTGCGCTTTTGGCGATATCTTAGAGAAATGACAGTGCTGCCATTCTTCCTCTTGCAAACCACTGCATTATTGGACATTTTATAGCCTATAGATTGACCTAAATGTTTTACACGCGTGGAACCATAATATGTATTAAATACATTTTAAGGATGTGTCAATTATGCTAATAGGGGTAGTTTTGGAAAACCAATGTGTGTTTTTGTTTTGTTTTCCACAAGTAGCCTAGCTTATGTTGTTTTAATTTATTAATAAATGTATTGTGCAAACCATTATGTATAGCCTACTACTACTACTACTACTACTACTAATAATAATAATAATTAGGCAGCAGACGACATGTTGGCGCTGTTAGATTTCCAAATACATTTTACATTACATTTACATTTTAAGCATTTAGCAGACGCTCTTATCCAGAGTGACTTACAATATGTACATTAATACATGGTAGGAACAATCATAGTACGCGCAAGAGATCAGTGCAGTAATACAGCAATAGACTATTGCAGGCAGCTGCATACCATACCTGTAACACTGGGAAGGAAAAGGTTAGTCAATTATTTTTTTTAATGGAGTAAGCAGGGGTATATAGTGTTGAGCAAGTAGGCAGTGGTGATGACAATTAGCTAGATGTACAGAATTCAGTGGTAGTGGAGTCTGAAAAGGTAGGTTTTGAGTCTCTTGCGGAAGATTGCAAGTGATTCGGCGGTCCTGCCCGATTGCGGAAGGTAGTTCCACCAGCGAGGGGTCAGGACAGAGAAGAGACGAGATCGCGAATACCTGCAGTACTCCAACATTGCCACAAGGAAACGTGCGTACGCCAAGTTGAAACCTGATGTGGAGCTGAGTACTTTTCCACATCAAAGACCGTTTTTATAAATCTGAACCTTGGCGTGGATTGGAGCGTACGCACATTCTAAGATCAAATCTGTGTGTAAGTACGTTTTATAAATAAGGCCCCAGCTCTGATGCCCCCATCCCTCCGTCCCCGTCCCCAGGTTATGTGGGTGCTGCCACTGTCGCTGCTGCCGGCTGGTGGTTCCTGTATGCTGACGATGGTCCGATGGTGACCTATCACCAACTGGTGAGCCTCAGCCTGACCTCTCACTCACTCACTGTACAGCGCATGTCTCCACCCATGACTCATTCACCAGTGCTTAGTACAGTATAATCACCCAAGAACCTCAGCAAGGGTGGTAAACAAGGGTGGTAAAAGTATTGTGTACATGTAAAATATACATAGAAGGTATTTGCAATCCTCATTAGAGTGAGAAAGTCAAAAAAGACATCTGGTTGAACTAAATGTGTGGTCATAATAGTGGGACCCACCAATGCAGACTGACAGTGGAATCCCCTGATCTCTGATGTTCTGTACACCTGTGTGTACATTGATCACCTTCCAGTGCTTAGTTCCTATGCCTTTTCTCTGTGTCCCTCCTTCAGTCTCACTTCATGCAGTGCCACGATGAGAATGAAGATTTCACTGGCATTGATTGCGAAGTGTTTGAGGCTGCCCCACCAATGACCATGGCCCTGTCTGTGCTGGTCACCATCGAGATGTGCAACGCCCTTAACAGGTCAGACTGTAGCTTAGACTCCATGCAGCTTTATTTCCTGACCATCACATACTGCAGATGCAATACAATTATGGCATCATAATAATTCTTCCGGAGAGCTTTGATCCCCATTCCACTTATAATGCATGCCTGGTACCCTCCTATCCCTCCCACAGTGCTGCATCGGTCCTAATCCAGGCACAGTGAGTGTTAACTTGCACCCCATCTCTCCCCTCAGCTTGTCTGAGAACCAGTCTCTTGTACGCATGCCTCCCTGGAGCAACTGCTGGCTGGTGGGAGCCATGGCACTCTCCATGTCCCTCCACTTCATGATTATCTACGTCGACCCCCTACCCGTGAGTTCACCCACTTTCCACCCCTCGCTCTCTCCACATCCTTCCTTCAATCTCACTTCTCTGCCCAGCTGTGTCTCTCTCTCAAAACCCGTTTCTCCTTTCTTCTCTTGTTCTGTATATAGCTATTCATCCATAGATTTGATGTTATAGTCCTTGCTAATATCCTGCTAATGACAAATAAGTGAAATTATCCTTCTATGCAACTAAGATTGTTGGTGTGTTTTTTTAATTTAGGAAATAATACAGGTTTCTAAAACATGTTTTTCAAAAACCATCAGTATGTACAGATAGCTGTGCTAGTCAAATCTCAGAAAAGACTCTGATTGTATTGCAAATATTGCCTGGATCGGTGTATCGACCCTTTCTTGGTGTTTGTATTTGCATACTGTCGTGTCCATCTATTGAGTGTTTCACCTGTGTTAACCTTCTTTTCCCTCTTCCCTAGATGATCTTTAAGCTGACGCATCTGAACGTCACTCAGTGGATGGTTGTACTGAAGCTGTCTTTACCAGTCATCCTGATTGATGAGGTGCTGAAGTTCGTCGCCCGCAACTACGTGGAGGGTAAGAGTGAATACCCTAGACACCTGCACTCACCTGAGTACACAGCAACACACACACCCACACACACAATCACCAAGCCAGCACTGACATAGTAATATATAGAAGTAATACACTTGTAGACTTTATATGTATCTAGATCTAGTATACATGGTTTGTATGGGATTATATGGCTCTAAATTGTGTTCAGTTTACATTATGGGCTATAACCCTGTGTCCACCAGAAGTGACAAAAGCAAACAAAGTCGGAAGGTCGGAAGTCATTTATTTTCAATGGGGGCTGGCGATGGTAGCCAGGGGCTGGGTTTCCGAACTTTATAATGCATCCTTGTTTGTATACAGGGACATTACAAAAATAACAACGCATGGTGCAAAATAGTGGGGGTGACTGATTAATCATGTGCAATTACGTGAAAAGTTCATTGCTGGGAGCAGGGCTGGACTGGCTATATAGTCTACCGGGCAAATGCCCGGTGGGCCGGTCTAGTTTTGGGCCGGTAGAATCATTTTATATATATTATACCACGGACCGGGTGTTCCGAGGGGCGCAATAAATTTTTCGCGCATATAAACGAACTCGCGCAGCACCCCCGCCCCGTCGACAGATTTATTCGCGCAGCACCCCCGGTCGACAGAAAATGCGGCGCTCGCACCGGGTGCCGGGCCGGTCTGAGCGCGAAATGGCAGGGCCGATTTTTTCTCCCAGTCCAGCCCTGGCTGGGAGCTAGATAGAAAGGTCATGGTAAAGGTAAAGTTAGCTGGTCCGTGTGATGTGAGTGCCAACGTGCTGTTCACATCGAATTATTTCCTCTACTGTCAATGTCTTGATAGTACTTGCTTTGCGTTCTATGGGCTCATCTCAGTTGACTCTACTACAAATTTGAACGCCCACACAAGTGACTGTTGGCTAGTGATCAAAGCGACGTCTAGCAAAAAATATTTTCTGGTGGATCCCTACAGTTACAGAAGAGACCAACTTCTTTTCAGGTGTGAAACACACACACACACACACACACACACACACCACACACAAATACACCAAGATCATTCTGCTTTTGACACCTGGACTTCACATGTATCTGTTTCATTATTCCCTTTTGTGAGAGTAACTATTTTCTAATCTTTAATTCCAATTCCTTATTTATAATATGCTGGTATTCCCTGATGATGCCCAGCTAACCCTTTATGGCTTGGGTCTGTGGAAGGAGGAGGTCCACTGCAAGTAGACTAGAGTGTAGAGAGGATGGAATGGTATATGCCAAACTCCATTTGGATACATTCTCTAACTATTGGGGCATAATTAAGGTTCCCCTCCCATGTCATAAATAAGAACATAGTGGATAATTAAAATGTTTAGCCCTTTATTCATACAAAAAGTGTGGACTTCAGGTGAACAGACACTTGTTATAAATTGTTTCCCAATTTTCCATATAATATTCATATATCCAGCTTATTTTTGCTTATTATGTATGTAAAAACATTTCCTTTTTAATTGCATTGATTGATGATTTTGGGATGACCACCCTGTTAAGTGCAACTCTCTTTCTTCCTTTTCTCGCTTCCTGTCCAACTTCCCTGAATCTCTGTTCTTTGAAAATCTTTTTATTCACCTTTTCCTATCTATTTGTAACTTCCCTCCCTTCTCCTCCTA
This sequence comes from Aldrovandia affinis, assembly GCA_029706075.1. Classification (NCBI taxonomy): domain Eukaryota; kingdom Metazoa; phylum Chordata; class Actinopteri; order Notacanthiformes; family Halosauridae; genus Aldrovandia; species Aldrovandia affinis. The sequence goes on along the minus strand of JAINUG010000063.1, from coordinate 3,655,155 downwards.
CACTACCTCTTCACTTTTTTCTTTCTCAGTACTTCACTCCTCTTGGGCACTCATTCCCACTTACTCCCTCTCCCTCATTTTCCTATTTTTCCCTCATTCTCCCCCTCCCACATCTCCTCTCCCTCTCACTCACTATTTTATTCCATTCCAGCCTAATCCAGTTTCCCTTCCTCCATTTCCCGTAACAAAGCAAGGTATCCCACAATTCAGTCTGTCTCTTCCCATTCCTTGCCTGCTGTGTGTTACTGTAACTGTGTATAAATGTGGACATCACTGTGTGGCACTGAGTTGACTGTCTCTGGACTGTGTGCATTTAGTGGCTGTACTTTCTGTTATCTCTCTTCGTCTGTCTGTCTCTCTCACTGATATGAACCATTATCAGACTTTGGTGTCCCATATGGTTCTGTTAGTTTGTCACTGTTATATTGCATCATGCTCTATGTTTTTATTGCACTCTGATCCACTCTGAATCAGACAGGTTGATATTTATGTTCAATGTCAATTAAATAATACACATATAGTGGAGTCACGTAGTGTGAGGCGTGATTGCAGAAATGTGTTAAATGTTCTGGATGGGTATTTTTAATTGTTTCAAGATTATTACATTGGATATTGAATGAGGGTGGCTAACAATATTATGATAATAGTAAAATCCTAATAATACAGACAACTTTAATAATAACACTAACCGTATAACACATTGCAGTGATAATAGTAATATTCATATGGAGAAAATCTGTAGTAGTTATGACTTTTGGTGTAGTAGTATGTTATAACTGTAACTGCTGATGCCACTTACACCAAACCTAACAGCTTTCAGAACTCTGTGTCCAGGTCTAATTGTGTCCCTCTTCATCCCGGTACAGAGAAAGATGAGAATCTAGTGGCGAAGAAATGGGACTGAGTGAAAGAGGAGGAGGAGGAAGAAGAACAGATGAATGATTGAGGCCCTCCACAGAACCAGAGCCTAGACAGTTACTAGAAGAGCAGGGAAAAAATGACTTGAACATCAAGATCAAACACAAAATCCAACTAAAGAGACAAAAACTTCAACAGCAACAAAAAAAGACAAAAACAAACAAAAAAATACTTCTGTATATGAAATGAGATGAAGTTAATATATAGGTCAATCTTATAAACACAATATTCTAATGCTTACAATTTTATTCTTAAAAAGTAAAACTATATGTTAAAGAGAATTCATGTGTGGCTTGTTTTTTTTGTTTTGTTTTTTCCTTTTTTGATGATTTGGGCTTTCTTGATCTGTTCTAGTTTATTTATTTAGATGTGTTTGTGGTCTCGCAATCTCTCTCTGTCATTCTTCCTGCACACTGTATTTCCCTTTTTTCTGTGAACATTTTGTCAGTTTCAGGTTTTCTGTTTGTGTCATTCTGATGCTGCTGTTCCAACCATCTGCTTTCCCTCTTGTCTCTATCTCATGCATTGTCTCTTGTTTTCTTACACTTAATCGAAACCCCTGTTTGTAAAGACACCACTTTGACATAAAGGCAGCTTGTTTGCAGTCTTTTTGAAAAGCAGCCAGTTTTTTGCAGACACTAACGGGGAGTTGTAAACAGTTAAATCTGTTGTTCTGTGTCTTGACACTAGTTTTTCAACTAGTTTTAAGCTATTAAAAATATATAATTCATATCTTAATATTTTAAAAGCAATGGGGCAAATGGGGCCATAAATGACTGAATGCGGCATCCTCCTTAAGCAACATGTACATTGTTGAAGCCACAATAATAAAATAGCAAGGGTATACAATCTAGTACCTTTGCCTTAACAGCATCACAGCTACTGCACAGCACAAACCATTAGAACTGACAACCAATATGGGAATTGTGTGTGAACTTTATTTTTTATATATACATTGAGTTTAAAAAGTATTCTCCCCCATTTTATTTTCTTACTTCATGGAATCAAAATTGATTTAATTGGGATTTCTTGCCACTGATCAACATAAAATACTCAATATCTAAAATAAAATAATGTCAAATAAAATAAAAACGTGAAAGCTTTTCATTAAATAATTACATGAGAAACAGACAGTAATTGATTACATAAGTATTCACCCACCTTGACTTAATACTTGGTAGAAGCACATTTAGCTACAATTACAGCTGAGTCTAATTGAATAAGTCTCTTCCAGCTTTGCACATCTGATGGTGAACAGCAATTTTCAAATCTTTCCACAGATTCTCATGGGATTGAGGTCTAGGTATTGACTGGACCACTCCAAAACATTTTTGTTTTTAAATCTCTCCAATGTGGCTTTTGCTGCATACTTTGGTCATTATCCTGCTGGATTATAAATCTTCCCAGGTCTCTTGCAGAGTGTACCAGGTTTTCCTCCAAGATTAGTCTATATCTTGCACCATCCATTTTGCCCTCTATTTTGAAAGGTTTTCCTGTCCCTGAAGCAGAGAAGCATCCCCATAGCATTAGGCTCCCACAACCATGTTTCACAGTAGGGATAGTGTTCTTGGGATGATACACAGTGTTAGGCTTGAGCAAAACATCACGCCTAACGTTCATGCCATAAAGTTAAACCTTAGTCTCATCAGACCATATAATGTTCCTCCACTTGGTTTGAGAGTCGCTCACATGCCTCCTGACAAACTCTAGGTGAGATTTCTTCAACGATGTCTTTCTTTTTGCCACCCTCCCATAAAGCACCGATTTGTGAATCGCCCGGGCTATTGTTATGCCATGGACAATTTTTCCCATCTCTGCCATGGAAGACTAACTCTGTCAGAGTTGCCATAGGCCTCTTGGTGGCCTCCCTAATAAGTGCCCTTCCCACACAGATGCTCAGTTTAGGAGCAGTTTAATTCACAGTTGTGCTACATTCTCTCCATGTCTTTATGATGAACTTACTGGTGCTCCAGGGGATATTCAAAGTCTTTGGACTTGTGAACCTCACAAAGCTGATATTTATGGCTACCATTTGGAAATCGCTTGTAACCAAGGCCAATGTGCAACAACGCATAACCTGGTGCAATGAGCACAAAACCTGGACTTCTGAACAGTGAAAGAAAGTAATATGGTCTGATGAGTCGTCTTTTTACTCTTTTTCCTACATCTGGATGGGTTTATGTTTGGATAAATCCAAAGGAAGCCTTCAACCCACATTGCCTGTTCCCAACTGTTAAACATGGTGGTGGATCCGTTATGGTATGGGCAGCCATCTTGTGGGAGCCATTGGGTCTGATTTATTACTTCCCATGGTAGAAATACAGCCACGGTACTTTAGGTGACCAGGTGCATCCTATGGTAGAAACCATACACACTGCTAAATGGATTCAAGACTGGGTTCATGAACCCCAAGATGAAGTCAAACACCTTTCATGACCTTCCTAATCGCCAATCTAAACATCATTGAACCTTTATGGGAAGTTTTTTCTTTCCTTCTTGAAGAATGGTCGAATATCCCACTAGACAGTTTAAAATTTGTATATCCAAGGTCCGTTTCAGTGTCCGTCCCCCCCCCGGTTACCAAACCAAGTTCCTTTATTTTGGCAGTTACTTGTGTATACATACATGGAAATGGCAATATAAAGTCAATTCATACGGGCCAGTACAGCCTGTATGCATCAAAGAGACAGGCATTCAACATGTTGCAAGCCCAGTTCCCTAACTATTATACTATACTCTATGCATACTCTATATATACTATACAAATTTGACACCTTTTCAGGAGAGAAATGTTAAATGTTTTAACATGGGGTGAAGATGATCACTCAGTACCATTAAATAACAATTGCCATTGACCTTGCCTTCAAAAGGTATGAGTGCACCCTAGAGTGGGCTATGATTGGAGTGGGAGAGGATGCCCTATTGAGGCTGGCTGGAAAACCTGCACAAGGGTTTTGTTGTTTTTATTTATTTTATTTTTGTTATTTTGGGGGGAGCTAGGGCTGACAGAAGTGGCGCAGCCTGATTCTACCTCCCCTGTGTGGTTTTCTTTTTTTGTGTGTTTCTTTGATGTTGTGTGTTGTGTGGCTGTGGGTGTGAGTGAGGGCCCCAATTGTCGGTTTCTGGGGATGAAGGGGGCGGCGGGAGCTACGGGAGTGGTTGGGCAGGGCGGTTGCCAACAAGTGGGGGGTATTGATGTGTGGGTACCCCTCCCTCAAAGTGTGTGTGTGGAACAGAGGAGTGTGCTGTGTGGAGTGCAGTGTGCCTTTGTAGGTCGCTGTCTTGTGGTGAAAGTGGGGTGGAGCTTACCTGCCCTGCATTTATGGTTCACGGGCCCCGTCGCTACAGTGGGGTAGAGGAAACCAAGTGGATTGAGGTCAAGGTAGGAATACTGTCTGTCATGCTTTTAATTAATTTTATTAATAAATATTGTACCTTTTTTTAACTTGCCTGTCTGCCTGCTCTTAGGGTCGTTCTGGGGATGGAATCCTGAAATAAAAAGGATAGGGAATCTTAGTGGAGGGTGGCTGGGGTTTGTCCCGCACCTAACACCAACATAACCACCATTAACTTTCACTGTTGGAAAGCACTCAGAGTTCTTTAGGCTGGCATCACAAATGCACATGTCCATTGTCAAGAACAGGGTGAAGGAAGGTGATCACGAGATGGCAGGTTATATACACCCATAACCAAGCATGGCTCCATTTAATTTGCTGTATAAGCAAATTATCCTGGCACATTTTGAATAATAATTACAAGTAAGGGTTACTGAATACCTCAACTTTCATCTGATGTTGCATTCTGTAAGGGTCAGAGCTGTAAATACAAAGAAATACAAAACTAATAAGCCTACTCAGGACCCATTACCAAACATGGCCACTTCTTCACATATGAAAGAATGCAAATATAGCACTACAGAGCTGATGGTTGCGATTCATGAATGGAACCCAGTCATATCTGTAAATATTGAAGATCTGAAATCCACTCTGACAGGGCACGACCACTCTCCTGGGTGAAAGACAAAATTAGATGGAAACAGGTCTTACCAAGATGGATAGCAGAGTGGGGAGATGGAGGCACAGCTCCATAACCATCCAAAGAAAATCAGCATGCTAAAGACGTAGTTGGCTGACCTAACTGGAAGAAAGATTGAACTGCAGATTAGTTAGCGTACAAGAAAACTTGGAAGGACGCTGACTGTTTTTTGTATCATTTCTATCGGACCTGCTCAAGCCTGAGAATTTCCCCAATGGCATAGAGCTTCAACGGGCTGACAGAAACCTCACACACAAGCCATGCTCACACAAGCTTCCCAGGGTAGTGGTGATGCAGCACCAGGACAAACAAAAGGTTTCACAACAAATTATTTTTTGATCAGATTTCACAACAAATGGGCAACATTAAAAAAACATCCTTCGCATTGTCCTGTATTACACACGAGGTTCAGCAAAAGAGGAGGCTTTTTGATGATATGCAGAAGGAACAAAGGAACAAATACATTAAATATGTGAAATATGGCACAAAGGGAAATATCAGAGCTTTACAGACCCAGCAGAGGCTTGCAAATCCACATAGGGGGTCGATAATATGGATCAGTGGCAGGAGGAGCAGTGAAAATGGGACAATAATTGGGTTAGCCCTCTAACTGTAAGGGTACACTTGGGCTTTATTTTGAGGACTATGTGTGGCCATAGGATTATGTTTTGATTAAGCATATGTTGGCTGTACATGTAGCTAAGTTAGCTAACTTGCAAATGGGAGTATGGAAGTTACATACATGGCCGTATCTACCATTGAGGGCACCGAAGTCGTGTATTGTAGTTGGAGTCTGAGTTGTATTTTCTTTACATACCGAATAAAAGTGGTGAACTACTGTAAACTATAAAATGACTACTGTACATAGCAAAGATTTTGAACAAAACCAAGATTACCGCTTGCTCGCCTGATCACCATCATTACTTCTATATGTGTGTGTGATGGTGAAGTGGACCTGTCCTGAGCAGGCGGATCTCATTGTTACTACAAAATCTTTGCTCAGCAAACATGATGCAGTGACCATCCCGACAGCTGGAATTAAAACTCAGACTGCTGATCTGAAGCCAAGCGAAACATGATGTAGGTGTAGATATCTCTCAAATTATAAAAGAGTTGACTGCTTGTATTGTAACCAGATGAATGCTATTCATATAGAGATCATCTATCGATATCTACTTTGTGTGTAGTTTTGTGTAGTCACTAGCCAAACATAGCTGTCTCTGTCTAGCTGACTGTTACACAAACCACTTTTCAGGCCATGTCCAAACTAATGCGGATACATTTAAAAATGCAGTTTTCGTGGCCTCCCACGTGGTCTAGCGGTAAGAGTGTTTGATGCTAGTCACGGTGAGCGGGGTTCGATTCCACCGGTCGCGCCACTTTTGGCTCTGGCCGGGAGTGCTAATTGACCCTTCGCTAAACCACGCCCCAAAAACGCAAACTGGCCAATCACAGCGCCGTGTTTTACATACTCCGACAGAGGGTCCGACATGCCCTCCATTGACTTTAACGCAAAAATTAGAATTTTTCTTCATTTTTGAGCTGGTTTTGCGGATTTTTAGCAAATTATGGTTAAACATTGTGCCTGGGGCACGTGTAACAGTGACACTCGTTACCCAGAGAGGTTTGAAGGAGATATACGTTTTTTTCCCTTTACAAAACCTAAATCAAATCCTGAAAAGTGTAGGCTGTGGATAAAGCTATGTGGATGTCCTCATGCCCAGTTGAACACCTCCAAGATCAACAAGCACAGCTTTGTCTGCTCCAAGGTAAGTAATTACTCTTATCAACCATAAAATAATGTTATGCTGTTGTTATCAGATGTTAGCTGGTTAACCTAAATTATCGTAAGGTTTGTAGCTATCCGTGGCGCTAGCAAGCTTAGCCAGTGATGCTAACGTGGCTACGGTCTGGATATACAGCTCCGGTTTGCAACGTTGGTAAAGTTAGACTAAATGTTAGCTTTGTTATTCGTGATCCAGCCAGCTTGCTAACGTTAAGATGTTACTATCATTACTATTTCAGCACTTTGTCAATGGGCGCAGAAACCTGTGGAGCTAACCAGAGTAATGTCGTTACAGCACAGGCTACTAATGTTAGCTAATGCTAGCTAACTTACTACTGAATGTAACGTTATATAGGCCTACTGCTTTTGCTTTTTAATGATTGTAATAGTGAATAAAGTGAATAAAGACCTACCCAGCTTTACAGGAACAGTGTTGCTCCTTAATGTCGTTGTCCTCTGTCTCAATCGCCAGGTGATTCACTTTTACTTTGTGATCTGTAGGCTATCCCTTCTATCCTAATTTTTTTTTGCGTAATTTTTTTTGCATAGTAATTGTGATATCCTGGATATAACCTTCGAAAACATACTGTAGGCTCTTCTGTCTGGTTCTATCGGAAATCTCTTTGTCTATTTTCCAAAAATTGGATAACATTTCTCCAGGGAGAGCAGTTAGCGACAGCGGTAGCGCCATGCTGGCTCCGAAAGCTTGACGGACTTAGCAACAATAACTAAGGGGGGCGTGGTTTAGCGAAGGGTCAATTGGCAATTGGCTGTCCGCCCCTGGGGGGCAGGATAAAAGCCGAAGAAAAGACTCTCTGCATATATGAGTGGTCGTGTGTATGTGGCTTCGGCTTAGGTGGGCACTGGCTTGAAGGAAAAAATATATTATAAAAAATGCTTTTTTTCGTTTCAAAATGTTTTCCGTCCACACTAACGTTTTCACAATGTTTTTTTAATGGGCATGTGCAGGAAACCTGAGGCAGCAGTTTACGCCAGAAATGCAAAAGGTATTCTTATGCTCATGCCAGTGTTTATTTGGGGATTGGAGTTTAAGGTCATTCATGTTTGCAATGAGTCCAATTTGAACAAAACATGTGTCTCCGTTCACATGTTATTCTTGTTTATACAAAAATTGTCCCAGAAAAAACATATTTAAAAACGTGAATATGAAGGCCTTGTCTTTTTTCCCCCAACGTTCTGTATTTGTGGACTTGACTTAGTCATCATTCAACTTCAAAAAGAACACTACCTTTTTAACATAACTATAAATCTAATGATTGAAAATAAACGACAACATAAGAAAAGATGTCGTTGTCTTGTCACTTTTAAAATGGAAAAAAAGTGTTCAACTTATAGTTTCACCTTCACATTTAATGTAACACTTAATAGTTGGCCAGGCTAGGAAATAGACAGAGTGTAAGCTTCCTGCCCTTCTGAATTTAAAAAATGTTCTGCTACAATGTTTAGACATTAATATGATCATATTTCATTGATCAATAAATTTTGTACAGTACATTTCTCACTTCTCCTGTTTGTAACGCCATTGTCCTCACGGAGATCTGTTGCAGCTGTGAATATAAAGTGCTTGTATAAAGTGCTCTTACATGAGAATTCTGCTTGTACATTATACAAAGCCATATTTAACATGATATTGTCTATGTTTAAAACGCCTATGTTTTACGTCAGCGTTTTAGAAAACCTCAGTTTTCCCAGTCTATACTACAGCGCGAAACCGGCTTTTTCAAATGTATCCATTTGGAAGAGCATCTTCAAAAAGTCCGTTTTCGGTGATGAAAATACCATCTTAGTGTGGACGGAAGGCCGAAGCGGAGAAAAAAAGATGCATTTTCAAATGTATCCGCATTAGTGTAGACATGGCCTTGGCCTTGGCCTCAGACTACAGTGGTGATAGGCTAATTTAGGCTAACGTAGCATACATTGACAGTGGTGATAGGTGATAGCATAGATATAAATACGTAGATGCCTCATTCACTCTGTTCAGATACGTCTGCGCGGCCAAAGTGAAGAGTTAGATACAATGGTAGACTGATTACATAAAATATATCTTTGTGACATTTCTCGTGACGAACCCCCCAAGAGGGGCTAGGTCTCACGACCTCGATGTAATTCTCGATTCCTGGATACAGCCCTGGTTACATATAATAATAATAATATATGCCATTTAGCAGACGCTTTTATGCAAAGCGACTTACAGTAGTGAATACATACATTTTCAGTATATGTGGCCCCAGTGGGGATTGAACCCACAACCTAAGCGTTGCCAACACTGTGCTCTACCAACTGAGCCACAGAGAACCACCACATATGCAACTGTGGTTCTACTTCCTACCTTTCAGACTGTCAGTACAGTTGAAAGTATGGACATTATCGCTTCCGCTCTGCGCAGGCTAAGTAATTATAACAAAAATGTCAGTGACGTGACAGGGTGTGCTAACATGCCCCTGTAGTTGGTATAAAACCATACCTCAGATTATGCTCCGTCTCTTTTATCTTCTTGCTGAAGTCAACTACTGTAGTCCACTACTCCGCTGCATCTATTTCCGGACTACTATCTTCAGAGATCTTGGGTAGGGTAAGCACTCTGTGTGTGTTGTGTGTACTGTTGCTTGCAGATTGTGTCCTGTGGGTCAGAGTGTGAATTCACCCTTCAAAGCTTTGACAGTTTTCCCCTACTCTATCCCGGTCTTGTTACTAAGATTGCAGACTTTCTGTCTTGTGCTAAACTAGCCCACCAGCTAAGTGTTATCCTCTGGAGTCTTTGTCTCCACATGCAGGTCTTTAGTATAGTAACTTAGTTGTAAGTAGCTGACCACCCTGCAAATAGACATTAGCCACTTGGTGCTGAATACAGCCCTCTACCCTTACTGTGTGTTGTGGTAGCTAGCTATATCAACTTCAGCCACTGCCCAGCTTTAGAGCACTATTGCTTGCAACAGAGAACATTGCCATCTTATCAGACATGCCCATCTAGCCCTCTTGTGGAACTGAGTTACTGGTGTAGAACGGACATGATTTATGCCTCCCCTGCCTGGGTGTTGAACATCTCAGGGAAGCCCTCATGAACCACTGCATGCACTGCGCCATCCTGCCCATTGGAGAAAGGCGAACACGCTTGGACTGTTGAAGTTGAATGTTGGCTTCGCTTAGGCGACATGTTGGCGTCAGCCGTGGTACACCAGGACATCGCCAAAGGAGGTGTTGCTCATGGATGGGACACCACTGGAAAGACGACTAAAAATAAAGACCTCTCCCATGAGATGGATTCGCTGTCCTATGAAATTGAGCAGCTGAAAGTGCTTTTGCTCTTCCTTCATCCCCTCCAGTCTGGAATGCAGTGCACAGAATGAAGTGCTCTCCAATCGGGCATCCAATCGGTGCTTCCCAGAGCATCCAGTGTTACGGGGGAAATCCAGTGTATACGAGGATACAGCAGGACCCTGTCTGCCATGCGTGATGCAGACCAGCACGGGCTATACCACATGTCTACGGTGCATCAGTACATCATGTCACTGATACTTTCCCCACACAAGACATTGAGAGATAACGTTCCCTGCCTCAGACCCCAGTATCGGGTCACGGATGACCTGCTTTCCTGGGCCATGCCACAGCAGCCACAACAACACGCAGCAGTCTCTCTCGCTTCTCATGCTATCTAAACGTCTGTACCTGAACAACACTGCCCTTCAGGCATTTGTCCTTGGAAATGGGCAGGCTGATGTCTACCCGAGTGGCTGGTTGGCTCAGGCCCCTATGTCTGACGGCTATATATGGACCGTGAGGCAGCTCCCAGTGATTCCTGGTCAGCTTCTTGGCACTGCAGCCAAACAGGCCCTCAAACAGAGGTTGTAAATTAGGCAAGCTGTACGGCCCGCAGCTCATGCCCCAGTGCCCCCCTCTCATTGGGGAAGGAGATCTGACATGCGTGAACCTCGCCATCCTCTCCAGGCTCCCCCAATCTCGGGATAGCCCAGGTCTCCCTGGCCCTCCCCGTCCAGCTGTGGTGCCCCCCAATGGCCCCGTGCAGCAATGCCACCTCCCCCCCAGCCTCCACAGGGCCCTGCCTATAACCAGCACCCCGCGGAGGCCACAAAGAAATGCAGTAACCAAAACTGAATGGTTGGGGCCAGCCATCCGGCAAAAGCCCACCTTTCTCAGGGGTCAGTGTAACCTCAGTCACAGACCCACAAGCTTGTGTCCCCAGGCAGGAGAGTCTGTCTCTCCTGGACAAGGAGAGATCTATGTCCTGGAGTGGCCCAGTCAAAGCAGACCTCAATCCCATTGAGAATCTGTGGAAAGATTTGAAAATTGCTGTTCGCCACCGGTCCCAATCCAACTTGATGGAATTCGAGCAATTTTATAAAGAAGAATGTGTGAGGGCACCCAGGTGGCGGAACGGTAAAGTCACTCGCCCGGAGTGCAGGTTGCCCACTGCGGCCGTGGATCGATTCCCCGATCAGCCAGTCCGGTTCTGGCTGGGAGCACCACTAGGGGGTGGCAATTGACTGTCCGCCCCAGAGAGGAGGGAGGAAAGCCGTCACAAGTTCCATCTCAAAATACTTAATAGAGGATTGAATTGGCTACTAAATTGGGAGAAAAAAAGGCAAAAAATCTGAGACAAATTAAAAAAATGGGTGAAAATTGCAGTGTCCAAATGTGCAAAGCTGGTAGACACTTACCCAAATAGACTATTTTAGTCTGTAATTGCAGCCAAAGGTGCTTCTACCAAGTATTAAGTCAATTGTGTTTTTTTATTTGTAATTAAGAAAAATCTTTAGTTTTTATTTGACATTATAATGTATTTTGTGTTTATCAATGGCAAGAAATCACAATTAAATCAATTTTGATTCCATTAAGTAAATATAAACTGCACATATGGTAATAATATAATATAATATAATAATATACACTACCGTTCAAAAGTTTGGGGTCACCTGCTGGAAACTATTTTTATCTCATAATTGACAATGCTTTACACCGTATACATTTCTGTAAATACTTTAAAATGACAAAAAAACACATGTAACAATGAACAAAATGAACATCAAAGAAATGTTCAAGAAAATTATATTGAAAATTGAATCTTGGATTCCTCAAAATAGTCACCCTTTGGCGTGAGAATAGCCTCACAAAGAGTGGCCATTCGGTTAATAAGTTTTAGCAGGAAATCACCCGACATGTTTTCCCAGCTATCCTGCAGCAATTCCCAGAGAAACTTGTGGGTTGCTTTGCTTTGACTCTTCCTTTCCAGTTTGTCCCATACAAGTTCTATGGGATTGAGGTCTGGACACTGGGCAGGCCAGGTCTTTAGTTTGAGTTGTTGTTCACATTCCTCCTTCACCAGATAGTTCTTGCACAACTTCAAGGTGTGTTTCGGGTCGTTATCTTGCTGAAGAATGAAGGAGTGCCCGATTAGCCATAGTCCAGATGGAAGGTGACCCCAAACTTTTGAACGGTAGTGTATGCCATTTAGCAGACGCTTTTGTCCAAAGCGACTTACAGTAGTGAATGCATACATTTTTCAGTATATGTGGCCCCAGTGGTAACTCGGTCAATGCACGTCTTTCATGTACTAGTCATAATTACAGTGTACATTTCTGTCTTCTATCATTTGTAAAACAGAAAGGACCACAACCAAAGACAGTGTACAAGAATTAAATGAATTATGTCAATATTTTTAATGTACACAAGGAGCATATGCAAAATTCACATAGTCACCCTTTATCAAACACAATAAAAGAAAGTCATACATTAGTTATACAAAGACATACATTAAAGCAAATGTACTAGAACCACCCATAATGACTTCACCGTAAAAAGACATTTGGAACAGTATGGAAATCAAGGCTGGGTTCAATTCCTTTTCTTCCAAAAAAAAGTGAGTCAATTTCATGTTCATCCCATTTCAAATGAAAATCAATTGATCCGTATCTTAAATTACTCTTAAAAGAAAAACTCAAGTCTACCACTGAAATAACAGGACCCAGCCCTGTTTAAAACTTCAGTATTCCTGAGATCATATCCTATGGTAAGGTATGGAATGCTGGTTCTTGATCTCCCCACCCATCCTCACTTTAAAGTGGAGCCAGCTCAGTTCCACACTGCACATTTAACAGGAGTCATTTTTTTAGGTGCTGTAGGTGGTGAAAGTAGATTTTTTGCCATCTACTCTAAAGTAAGACATTTGAGACCTTATTTTCAGTAGAGATATTCAGACATAGGAGGACCTCCCATGCCACACCATGTCACACCTGAACCCCACAGACAGCACAGTGCACAGGAATCTCAAACAAGGGCCCATATTCATAAGTTTCTTAGAGTAGGATCACTGATCTAGGAGCATGCTTCCCCATGTCAATATTCTAACCATATCCATGAGCTATAGGCCAAACTGATCCTAGATCGGCACCATAAATGAATACGAGGCCAAGACACAGTGTGATAGTGCAGGGAGTGTTTTAGTGGTATTGATCACAGCAGTGTTTAGGTCAGTTTATTCAGCTCCTGAATTAATCTCTTCAGCCAGAACCAATCATGTTCTTGTTATGTTCATAGTTTGAAGAAAAAAAGAATCCCATAACTCACTGACCTGGACTTGCTAAAGGGATGGCAGAGAAGATTTAAATATCAATATTGGTCCTGTAGTGGAGTCCTATAAATGGATATCCAAAAAACAAAAAACAAATATTTTTCCCCCCTAGAATTACAGATTCTATGTGGATTTAATGTGTATACTGACAGCCTTGTAATACAGCATTAGCTCTAGTAACAGAGTAGTGGGACACAACGGAAGTGTGCTGTGAGAGTAGCTCTAATATAGCCGTGTACTGTATATACCAGGAGTAACAGACTTGGTGTAAGTTCAACTTCAGGATCATATTAGAATGCCAAATATAGATTACAGCAGCAGGGATTATTCAATCACATCCATCAGAAATAGGATAGTTGTAAGTGACAATTTTAAATGGCAGGGACATGAGCAGCTGCTGCACTTCCAGTGTTAGACTTCAAAGTGCAGGAGTCCCCTGCCATTCACAGAGGATAAGTGCAATGTAAAGATTGCAATGTAATAATATCATAATCATGTAATTAATATGGACATGTAAATACTAGTACAATAAAGGAATTAATATGTATACCTATGAAGTAATGGGTCAGAAATAGGAAGTACTGTCTGACACCAATACTCTGAAAATGGCTCGGTCTCCCATAGTTACATTAGAGCATTACTACAACTGAAAAGATGAACATAGCACCCTGAACGCTGATTAATTATCATTTATCATCATAAAAGCAGCCAAGCTGGAAAAATGAGAACATTTCACTGGAACAGTATGTGTATGCTTATACGTGTGTGTGCACGTGTGTTTGTGCATGGGTGCGTGTATCTAGATTACCGGGGGGAATGCCGCTAGTGTGCGTGCTGCTTTATGCCTCTTAATAAAACGTCTGAAACACTATCACAGTTTTCCCAGCATAATGTACAAAAGGCTTTTGTCCAGTTCTGCATATTTACCCACTTGCCCTTTCAGAGGGGTATAGAGGAGTACGGCATGACTTGACGTGTATGGCAAAACAGGGGCTTCCCAGGAGGTCAACACTAACAGTGGCATGCTTCTTGCCTTTGAATCCCTAGAATTGAATTGTTTATCTAAATGACTCATAGTGTCAGTAGTGACACACCCACTCCAACATTGTGTGGGTCTGATTCTCCGATCACACTGTGTAGTATCTGCACTGACTGTGTCGTATTTTAAATCTTCCTTGCATGGGAAGTCCGCTGAGGGAAGCAGTTGGCAACATGCTCACATTCTGAGTTGCTTGGCACATCATGACCTCTCCTTCACTCAGGCAGACGGCGATAGATTTTCAGCAATCAGACAGTCCTGTCTTCACCTCAGACTCGTCACCTTCTAAATTTAGCCCTTCTTAGCGGCGACCCCTGCTCCAAATTAAATGATCAGTTCCTGAAGAACAACTCCTGGTGCCACTGAAATAACATGGCACTTGGCCTCTGGCAAAGGATACTTGTCATCCGGAAACTGAATCTGCCGCCTGAGCATGGAGTGATGTAGCAGATTTTGGAACTAAGACAAGGTGACTCTGTGTGGGGGTTCGGGCACAACCCTCTTGTGGAGTAAAGACAAATCTTAAGCCAAGCCAGGTATTAGGCCTTTCCCCACAAAACCCCCTGCTAATCACCCCATTCACCTGACAATATAAGACAGCAGCAAAAAAAGTTGATTTCATCAGGATGGCCTCTACAGCAGTGGTCCCAAATTTTCCAAACCCACAACCCACTTTAGCAAATACATTTTCTGTGACCCACCTCTTCTTAAAAACTAGTTCAAATATGAAATGAATGTTATTAATATACACTACTGGTCAAAAGTTTTAGAACACCCCCATTTTCCTCGTACTGAAATGGTACGTGGGTAAGCGGTAAACTGCCAGAGGTTAAAAACAAAAGTTTAGGTTACCAAAACTGACAAATAATGTACATTTTTTTGTAGTGAGTAGTTTCCTACACCATCAAAAGGCACTTGGAAACTGGAGGAAACTCTGACAGGAAGAGGTCTGGCAGACCCAAAGCCACAACAAAATCAGAAGACAACTTTCTGAGAGTCAACAGCTTGCGTGATAGGCGGCTCACAGGACAACAGCTTCAAGCACAGCTTATTAACACTGGTCAAAGTAAGGAAGTCTCAGTTTCAACTGTGAAGAAAAGACTTCCAGCTGCAGGTTTGACAGGTCAAGTGGCAGTAAGAAAGCCATTGCTAAGATGGCAAAATAAGAAAAAGAAGCTTGCCGGGGCCATGAAGCACCGCCAGTGGACTACTGAAGACTGGAAGAAGGTCTTATGGACTGATTAATCAAAATTTGAAATCTTCGGTTCATCACGCAGTGTTTTTGTAGGCTGTCGAGTAGGCAAAAGGATGGTTCCTCAGTGTGTGAGATCAACTGTCAAAATGGAGGAGGAAGTGTGATGGTCTGGGGCTCTTTTGCTGGATCCAGAGTCCGCGACTTGCACAGAGTGACTGTTAACCCACGTTAACCCATTACTTGTTCCCTGAAAAGGGCCTTTTTTATAACTCTGAAATGTACATTCTTTTTCAGTTTTTGGTAACCTTAACTTTAAAAAAAAAATGTTAATACCTCTGGCAGTTTACCGCTTACCGTTGTACCATTTCAGGTTATTCACTGGACTTGAACTGCTTAAATTTCAGTAAAAACTGGAAAATGGGGGTGTTCTAAAACTTTTGACCGGTAGTGTATGTCAAAACAACTACATGCATACTGTAACAAGT
The DNA here is from genome assembly GCA_029706075.1 of Aldrovandia affinis. Lineage (NCBI taxonomy): Eukaryota > Metazoa > Chordata > Actinopteri > Notacanthiformes > Halosauridae > Aldrovandia > Aldrovandia affinis. Next base: position 3,639,090 of record JAINUG010000063.1, on the reverse strand, counting down.
GCAATGTTTAAGTTGACTGATGTGAATGTGAATGGAATGTATATAATGGAATGTATATAATATATATTATTATATATATAATATACATCTATCTCGTGACCCTCTTCAGCCCCTCTCATGACCCACCAGTGGGTCCCGATCCACAATTTGAGAATCACTGCTCTACAAAGATACAATGCACCAGCTTCACTGATACAAACTGAGATCTGTTGGACCTGGGAGGGACCAGTCTGTTCTTTGGAGAGCCATAACCTTTTAATTTACAGGTCTTCCACTGTATCACCCAACAGCGGAATGTAAATTGTTGGTTTTTCCTTATTCACAAAAAATTGGGTCAACTAATAGTCGTTCAGTGTAAGAGCAGATTTGGTCACTAGGGCCCTATCCACAATAGGAATGTTATAACTTAACAAAACTGAGTTCCTTTGGTGGTGGGTTTGAAGTTTTAACTGTGTTCGTGAAATGGTCTATAGACCTGCAGAATCCTCCAGAGCACTCAGCAGGTAATGCAAACAAAAATTCTGCTAGCTTGCTCATATTTAGATCCAACCACATAACACTAGCTTGATTCTAACAAATAATCCGCTGACTAGGTATTCTGCTGCCTTGTGTGACAGTATTTACTTCCTTTTTAACATACACTTCCTGCTTAATATTTTATAGGTTTGCTTCATGGTGGAACATTGTGGGATAATTTTTTAATGTCGCATTCTAGAACAGATACGGCAATAGGAAAAGCCCCGATTTTTGGCAGTATGTTTACACCAGTAATGCCAAGGTTTTGGTAAAACAATGTTGAACTTCATTGTATAGTGTACAGTGTATAGGCCTAAATTATACCAAAAAGACATTTTAAACATGTCTTTATACTTTTTCCCATGTATGAAATTAAGTACAATAAATTCTGTATCAGTGGTCAGTGTTATCCTTCATTGTTATGATCTTCTAGACTTAAATTAAACTAAGAATGATAATAAAAATGGGTCAGTGTCAGTTTTTCTGCTGCAAACAAAATCCCTTTGACCGTTTAAACATGTTCTTTTATGATGCTCCATGATGGTGGGGACTCTGATTGGCTCACATGGTTTCTGTGGGCTTCGTGTGGTCATCAATTAACCCCTCCCCAAGGATTTCCTTTACTTGATCCAGGGATTCAGCCTGGCGGATTAGCTCCAACTTTACCTGAAAGAGACAAAAAGGCCAGCGTAAGAAAATGCAAAGAGACAACATGCAAGATATGAGTGTATTAAAAACAGGCACTACACAACAAAGATACAGGACTATATTACATCACTGGCAAAGGAGAACTCTATGGTGTCATTTTTAAAATTTGTTTATTTGTCAGGGACATAGCAAAAGCATAATTTCCAACACCTGTCCCCAATAAACTACAGGGAAAAAAGTTAACAAGTAAATAAATAAATAGTAGGTTAATACACACATGAGGGACACAAAGGGGTATTTCTCAGATGCTTATTCTCCATAATCAGTGGCCAATAACCTGATTTAAATAGTTGGTTTAGGCCTAGATTGGGGGAATCTACTGCTGTGTACCTGCAGCGACTGCGACAGCTGCACAAAGTCCCTCTGCACGGTCTGGCTGGTATCCAGCTGACTGTGCAGACTGATGACCTGACTGCGCAGCTCCAGACACTGCTGGTGAAGAGCAACCTGAGGGAGAGACCAAGAGAAGCATGTGGGTTAATTAAATACCCACACAGGGATGGTAGAGGTTTCATGAGCCCCATAATTGGATCTACAACGAGGTGCCAATCATAAACCCAATCAAAAGATTTTTAACAAAATGGGTTCAAATCACTGAGAGCATATTATAGCTCTGACAATGTCTGGTTTCATGAAGCCTCATTCTCCCATCATTACTGGAAGTTACAGTATTTTACCATAGCTCTGAAAGAGAGGGAGGGTTAATACAGAACATTCCCTCTAACTGGACACTCCTGCAAATCAGCAGAGGGCGACACGGAAACCAACCTTGTCACTGCTTTGAGTCTTACTGTCTCGCTGCAGATGAGCCAACGCCACCCGCAGGCCTGATAGTTCGGTGCGACAGGCCTGTAATTCATTTTGCAGCTACAGGGAGAAGAGAGAATAAACTAAATGTACACCCACTGCATATATATACACATATATATAAACACCACTGTACACTAACTTAGTCAATATGGTCTGTTCTGAACACGGATATTGAACAAAATAGTGGGGCACAGATAATCCCTGAGTTGGTTTGAACCACATTTAACCTTCATCTCTTAATCCCACGCTGACACAATTTTACACAAAGGATTAAAAATATACATTTTTTTTTTTTTACCTTTTCGTTGTAGCACTGAATTCGGTCGGTCTCTGTCTTCAGGCTGGACAACTGAACTAAGGGCATGGGAAGAGTGATTTAATTACGTAAGACAATTTCATTAAATTATGCCCTAATAACATTTACATAATAATTTAGAGTTTTCATCTTTAAATATTTTGTTCAAATTGAACTCACCCTCTAATACTTCTGTAGTTGGAGAAGAGATGGGGGAGACCAGAAAAAAGAGAAAGGTGGGGAAATGATTGGTGCCTTTTAAAGACATTAACTGACTAAATAACAATCCACTTCAATTTTTTAAAATTAACTGCAGAGACCAAATACTACAGTGCATTAAAACTGACAAAGAGGGATAAGTGCTGGTCACACAGAAATGAGGCAGAGAGAGTCAGAGGAATAGACACACCACTCTCCTCAGTCCGGGTCTCCAGCTGTTCCTTCAAGTTGACAATCTCAATGCGTAATCTCTCTTCACAGTGCGCCCCCTGCAGACACAATATTGCATTTTATACAGTGTGACTCGCTACTTGAGTCCTTTTTTCAATATATCATTCTCTACAATAAATCTTAGCTGGAACAGGTTTTATATCAAAAGCCTACACACACATACAGGAGGAGGCAATGCACCTGTAGAGTTGGGGTAATGCCTGTCAGTCGGTCTTCCCCTCCCTCTTCCTGCATCGCTCCTCCCCTGAGCCTGGACAGCTCACTGCACATCTTCTTCTGGGAGAGAGAGAGATCTGCCTAGAGAATAAAAAAAAAAGAGACCAAACTGCAGGGATTGACATTAAGCAACCTGAGCCACTTCTTCGGATAACTGAAGAAGATTTCATGCTTGTCCAGAGCTTTAAGTAACTTGTCCAAATTAATTAATTAATTTGACCTTTATTAAAGCAACTTTGAAACACAGGTTGACCACGAGTTAATTCAACTCAACAAAGGCAGAGCAGAAAAGAATACAGCATATTGGCTTTTGCCTGGTTTTAATGGATTGCACTTGTAATACAATAATAGAAAACAATTATAGTATTTTAAGGGATAGCCAACATGTTTTTTGCCATGCCTAACAAACCTCCTGGACGTCTTTGAGGAAGCTACAAAGTTTTTTGACTTGAACCAGGTAGGGTCGTATCTGACCTAGGTGCTGTGGGCAGTGGAGTCCCGCAGGGATCGGGGCTGGGACCTCTATACTTCCTTACTTACAGTACATAAATTATATTGATAGGGATATAAGTAGCAAAATAGTTACATTTGCAGATGATACAAAACACCTTTGAATCAACTAAAGTAATCCAAGATGATTTACACAAAATCCAGAAATGGGCAGAAACATTCAATATTGACATTCAATATTGCTAAATGTAAAGGTATGCATGTGGGAAACAAAAATATAAGACAGGAGTGTGTTATGGGAGGATAAAAAATTGAATGTATTCAATTTAAAAAAGACTTAGGAGTTGTAGTTGATCAAAGTCTATCCGCATCCAAGCAGTGTATGGTAGCAGTGAAAAAGGCCAACAGGATGCTGGGATAAATAGCAAAAATATAAATCAAAGGAGGCTATATTGATGTTATATACTGGCTTTGTCAGACCTCACTTGGAGTGCTGTGTGCAGTTCTTGGCACCACACTACAAGAAAGATAGAACCTCTTGACAAAATACAAAGAAGGGCAACAAAATTGGTACCTGGTATGAAGGGTTAACGTTACGAGGAAAGACTTAAGACGCTAATCTATCCAAGCATATATCCAGAAGAGTAAAGTGCTAGTGAATGTGCATGTGAAGCATTCTTCTTATTAAAGTGCACAATTACTGAACAAACCGATCAATTCCAGGATTACATTTTTTTTTCTCCTGGTATTTGCCTGGATTTGGGGGGCTTCAAAAAAGATATGCACAGCTATTGTTGTAAGGAAGAAGCTGTTTGTATCGTGTTGCTCTGATCTTGGATCTTTTTTTAGCGGTGCATGGAATGTTGTTAGCTAATGTTCGCGAACACAAAGTTTGAATGTATTTGTTAAGCACTAGCATTTGCAGGACTCTAAACAAGCTTTTTTTCCTTTCCCTCTTGGAATTATCCCTCAGATAAGCCAATTTAACACTGTGTCAATGTCAATTAAACCCGGTAGTTTAACTTTACAATCCTACAGTGAGTCTGTACACAAGCATTCAGGTTGAATGGAAGCTAAGTTAATACCCTCCCAAAAGAGCCAAACGTCCTCAGAAACTTTTGTTTTTGTACCTAGATAGCTAGTTAAGATGCTCCAAATCCAAAGACAGGAACTATGAACCCTGCCAAAAGTCTAATAAATTCAAATTCACACAGGACTAGTACTATGAGAGGACGTCAGAGTTCACCAAAAACAGTATAATGTGATAGCTAGCTTACATGCTAACTGCCAACTCATATATTACTTGTCCAAGACAATCGGACAAGCCTTCAAGTATTTGAGTGCCAAATACAGAGTTAATACTGACCTGTTCTGACTCTGAGAAACAGAGAGACAGGAAATCCTTCCCATTGTTCAGTCCACCCTGCTCTTAGATTGGTAAAGTAAGCTGTCACTCACCAGGCGACTCTGCACAGCAGTCTGTGATTGGCTGAGAGACTTCTGCAGATCCTGGAGCAGGGCCTCTGAGGTTTGAACCTGAGACTGCAGGACTGAGACCTGTGTTGGAGTGAAGCACAGAGAGGAGAAAGAGTAATTGAGAGACAGAGTGGTGAGGATGGGAGGGGGTGAATGAGTCTTGGAAAAACAGGTGAACAGAGAGGTGAGTAATATGGACCTGTCTCTGAGTGTCAGCAGTGTGAGTGACCAGCTCTTTCTCCAGGTCAGCCCTCTCATCTTGCAGCTGAGCCAGTTCTCCCTGCAGCTCTGACACCTGAGGTGAGCACAGCAGGTAAGATGTAATCAAGCAGGCATCTGAGCATATGCAGGAACATTACACTGCAACAGACACAGCCAAAGTCAAAGTCAATCAACCAAACAAGTTTATTTATATAGCACATTTTGTACAAATAAATGCAATTCAAAGTGCTTTACAACAATAAACAAGAACAATGCATAGATAAAAGAGAAAATGCTGTAAAATAACAGACAATGAATTAAAAATATTTATAGAGACAATAAAAGAGGTTAAAAAAATCAATTTAGAATAAATAAAACAAAATAAAATAAAAATCAATTAATAAGTAATGGTAGTGCAATAGGACCCGGTAAGTGGCCCTTATTATCAATTTAAGATAAATAAAACTGTCTGGTCTTAAATAAAAATACAGTAAAATGCAGTACAAATGTAATTGTAATTGTTTCAGTCAAAGGCCCGTGAAAAGAGCAGAGTTTTCAGTCCAGATTTAAATAACATAATAGTAGAAGCATGTCTAAGGTCATAAGGTAGTTGGTTCCAGCTATGGGTAGCGTAAAAACTAAAGGCTGCCTCGCTATTTTTTGTTTTGACCTGAGGCACAATGAGCTGATCCGAACCCAGAGATCGAAGTGATCTGTTTGGTTCATACAGCCTGAGCATTTCCAAGATATATTTTGGTCCTAAGCCGTTGAGTGATTTATAAACTATTAGCATCACTTTGAAATATATTCTATAGCGGACTGGGAGCCAGTGTAACAATTTAAGGATTGGAGTGATGTGTGCACTTCTTTTAGTCCTTGTAAGAAGCCTGGCAGCAGCATTCTGAATGAGTAGGAGCCGTTTAATTGATTTTTTTTTTTTTGGAGAGACCGGTAAAGAGAGCATTACAGTAATCAACCCTACTTGAAATGAAGCCATGAATAAGGGTTTCAGATTCAGATTCAGATTCCTTTATTTGTTACATCTGTGATACTAGGTACACCAGAGTAAAAATCTTGGGCCTGGCCCCTCAACTTCGCAGCATCAGAAATACACACAGAAAAACCACACATTGTAACAAAATAGTAATACCCGGTATTAGTTTAGACATAAAGCCTCTGACTCTTGCTATGTTCTTAAGATGATAAAAGGCGGATTTGGTTATCAACTTGACATGGTTATCAAAGTTGAGATCCGAGTCGATGAGTACACCGAGGTTTCTGGCCTGCGTGGTTGTTTGTAACCCAAGAGAGTTAAGGTGGAAAACTATTTTTTGTCTTGGTTCTTTACTCCTGAAAACAATAATTTCGGTTTTGTCTTTGTTCAGCTGGAGAAAGTTTTGACAAACTAGAACATCTGTAGTGATCATACATCAACAGGGAGGGAAATACCACTGCTAATGTGTAGCCTTTTAAATAATTAAAATGAAATAAAGGTGTCCTCCGAAGAGGGGCATTTTTCCTTTTTATGGGAAAAAAGAATAAATAAAAATGACTCAGTAGAGCCTACAATAGAGACTCAGGTGAGTGCGGTGGTGGTGTATTACCTGCATGTTCAGGGCATCCCAGTCAGAGTATGTGATCAGCCGGTGTCCAGGCGGGGGGAGGTAGATGGCCTCGGGCACGAGCGTGCCTGTAGACAGGAGCGAGGCCGTGTCCTCTTGAGGGGGTGGGCGGCGGGGCAGCAAAGGGGTGTCCATGGAGAAGGAAGAAAGAGAGGAGGTGTCGCAGTGCTGGGAGAAGTACCCTTCTATTAACAAGCTCCCTCCTTCACTCTCTGCTCCCTCACTCTCTGCTCCTTCCCCCCGCACCTCGAATTCTCCTCTTTCGCCCGAGTCACAGTCTTGCTTCTCTCCCTGTCCACCCGTGTCTTTGTCAGTCTGTCTCCCACTCTGGTTGCTGGCTGGACTGGTCTCCCTTTTTCCTTGCCCCTCCTTCAGGGTGGGCTCTCTATCACTCTTTCCTTTGTTTATGCTGCCCTGTGAGGAGTGAGAGAATAAGGGAGGAAGAAAAAGAAGGGTGAAGTACAGTAACATAGACTAACTACAGAACATTAACAGGGACATGGGTAGAGGGCCACAGACAGACCTTGTTGTCAATGGGTGCACCAGCTCCACCCCTCTTCCAGTGAGCACGCTCTGACTGAAGTGCTGAAATCCTCACTTCATACTGAGAGACCGTCTCTGAGGGACAGCAAACATAATATATAATATAGATATCAAAAGCCAGGGAGAGAGAGATCAATGTAGTGTAGATGTAACAGACAGGCAGGTAAATGCTGTACAGGTGTAAAACTGGCAGGGTACTGTAGTGTAAATGTAACAGACAGAAAGGTAAATAAAGCGCTGGTGTAACTGTGTAAATGTAACAGACAGACAGGTAAATAAATTGCAGGTGTAACTCTGGCGGGGTAATGCAGTGTAAATGTTACAGAGGGAGGGAGATTAATGTAGCATAGAGGAGACATTGGAGATTTGTTAATGCAGCTCAGATTTATGAGAAATTAGATCAATACAGCACTTAGATGTAACAAAAGGACAGGATTTAAAACAGCAGTGTGTAAGGAATAAAGGGGCTAATGAGTGAAGCTATATATAATAGTAAGAGTGAAGTGTATGTACAAACAGTGGTTCATTCATATCAATGTGAAAGAAAGAAAGAAAGAAAAACAGGGGTTTGAGGGATGGATAGGTGTTTGCAGTGCAGTGAACAAAAGAGAAAGGCTTATACAGTAAACAAGGGACAGGATTAATCAGGGACTGAAAGGAAGAGTTTCATGTAGTATAGATAGACCAGATATCTGTTGGAGGTAAGAAGCCAATTACAGGGCTGTAAACTTCCAGAGGGTATATCAAATCCCCTCCCTGAGCCACTGAACACAGATGATGGAGGAAGTGTTTTATGTAAGGGGCTTGTCAGGGGCATAACACTGCCGGCAGAAGAGAATGTTCAGCCTCCATCTCCTCTTCCCTCCCTTACCTCTCAAAGCCTCCTGCAGGGACTGGATCTCCTGATCGCATTGCTTCTGCAGCTCTCCCAGTTCTTCCTGTTTGCTCATCTCACATATCGTCGCCACACCCTGCCAGTGCTCCAACTGCGCTCGGCAATCGGCTAGCTGGGCCTGCAGGTTGGCTACCAATTGCGTTGGTGAAAAACGAGATTAGCAAATCGCTAGACTAATAAGCAAACATGAAAAAACTGAACGCACAGCATTTCAAATGTAAATAGTTTTTGACTTTAAATAAGTAACGTATACCTGGAATGTTGGGTCTTATCCGATGTAAGTAACGTTAGTAGCTGCAACATTAGCTAACTAAGTGGATTTTTGATGACTATTTCATTTATTTACTTAACGAATGACAACGGTGTTCTAGCTAACTACATTTCGATAGCGAAACACAAGCAGTCGTCTATTTCCACTATTTCCACAGTCGTCATTGGGTACATGTTATATTGATTGTAAGTTATTTTACCATTTTCTTCAGAAGAATTTTGATCTGGTTGCGTTGGCTGCTCCATGGTTCAAAAATCATTCCTTTTTCATCAGGTTTAACGAAACAATAATGTTATTCTTCCCCACTCATCCGTTTCAATATACTATAAAGAAACGGGTGAGCAAAGGCAGACAATTATACACTACTCATTTGATTAGTATAGCTTTTGTAAAAAGTTCAGGAAACAACTTTCCCCGGTCTAAACCTACGGAAATTACGTAATTATCCTTCCTGAACTCTCAACATTGGAATATATAATGTACGTAGAGAACGTTCCCTGTTTCCTGAATGAAAATCCAACGTACGCATACTTCCGTACGTTGCAAGAAAATCGCTCATGGGAGAAATTTGCCGTAAACACTGGCACAGGACCAGCTAGCTCTACCCAAATCCTAACCTTAACCATTAGGAAGAAAAACACAAAACTTACTTAACACCAGCGTTCACTAACTACACTTCCACCGACAACAAGAAAATCTGACTGGGCTGATTTGCGATTTGTTTATTTACAGATCGGATGGCGTTCACGAGTTTTTAAACATGCTGTTAAATGCTGTGTGGATTATACACAGATTCACGTATGTATTTATGGCAGGTGTGGGGAAAAGTGGTATCTGTTACTACTTTCATGCCAGCTTCTACTCTGAATTATTTAATTAGCCCAATAATTTACGGGATCTTAGATTTTATCTACATTTCTTGATAAACCCATGGACAAACTCACGACAGCTGAACAATCTATGAGTGCACTGGTGTTGGTGTATACAGCTAATAAACTAGGCCTAATTGAGCCGTCTTAATTAATTGAAAAAAAACTTGCATAACATCTGCCCTCGGGGGATCGGAGTTGATTTATGAGCTGATTTATAACTAATTGATCTATGAACTATGAACCCACCAGTGCATAGGAGATTATGCAGCGTCTGGTTGAACCGTTCGCACTGTCCATTCCCCTCCGGACGATATGGAGTCGTGCAGCTCTTGTAGATCACGTACAGTTGACGGGGAGGTGCATTTTGAATTTTGAAATACTGTGATCAGCCATCATCATAGTGAAAGGCAAATAACTCCCTGAAAGCATCAGACAAAAGGTTATTGACCTCTACAGACCAGGAGATAGCTACAGGAAAATCACTAAAAAGTTAAAGATACCGTTTTCCTTTGTTGTGTCAATTATTAGGAAGTTTAAGACCACTGGAACAGTGGCTAACCTGCCAGGTAGAGGATGCAAGTCTATGCCCCAACATGTAGTGAGACGGATGGTTTGAGAGACAAAAGGAAGTCCAGGGGGCACAGTTCAAGATCTCCAAAACAAACCTGGCATTTTGGGGTTACAAGGTGTCTAAAACTACCATTCAATGACGCCTACATGACAATGACCTTTATGGCAGAGTTGCCAGAAGGAAGTCTCTTTTGAAGATAATTCACTGAAAAGGATATCTTGAATTCGCCAAACTACATCTGAACTACAATTGTAGCCGTGTCTTGTGGTCAGATGAAACAAAAATCGAGCTTTTTGGACATGCACATCAGCATTATGTTTGGCGTCCAAAGAATGCAAGTAATGTTGGAAAAAACCTAATGTCTACAGTGAAACGTGGTGGATCTTTAATGCTTAGGGGTTGTTTTATATCCACAGACCCTGGGCCCCTTATTAAAATAGATGGAACCATGAACTCCAGCATGTACCATTACATTTTGTCCAAAAACATTATTCCCTCTGTCAAAAAGCTACACCTTGGCCACAAATTGACCTTCCAACAAGACAACGATCCAAACATATGTCCATAGCAACTAAGAAATGGTTGACAGAGCACAAGATCAATGTCCTGACATGGCCATCTCAGTCTCCAGACTTGAATCCAATTGAACATTTGTGGTTTGAACTCAAAAAAGCAGTCTACAAACATCAACCAAAGAATCGGAAGGAACTAGAACAATTATGCATGGAGGAATGGTTGAGGATCCCCCAAGAAGTTCCATAACCTCGTACGACACTACAGAAGGCTACTACTTGCTGTTACAATGGTCAAGGGAGGAACCACAAAGTACTGATAACAGGGGTGTGAATATTTCTTGATTTTTCTGGGAAAAACATCATTTGTGCACTGTGGTTTGTGCCAATGCATTATTATTAAAAAATTTGGTGAGCGTAAAATAAAGCTCATTACTTATATAGTTTATTTTATGCAATCTCTTTTCTTCATCTTTATCAAGGGTATGAATAAAAACAGTCTACTGTATGAGCTGGAAATTATGGGTCAGGGAGAAAATATTTATGGGCACCAGAAATAAGCAGACGTCAACATGGTAGCAATATTCTTTGCCTGAGCATATTATGTCTTTCCAGATATCAGCTCAACCAACATCTCTGTATAAAACCAAGCTGTCTTCCCCAGTCCCTATCGATGTTTGTTGTCACCATGATTTTAATCATGATGATAATTTCAGCAGATACATTGAAAATATATCTTGTGGTAGTAACCCAAAACAAAAATATAAAAAGGGGTCTGAACCTGGCTTGCGCAGGGCTTTTCCCCAAATTGTAAATTCATCAGGCATTAGCTAAAGAGGGGGGTAGCCCTCTTTAGACCCCCCTCCAAACACTTAAAACGTGACCTGTTGATGGCTTGGGCTCAGTTTTTTGCAGTTTAGAGGAGTAGCAATTCAAGGGTGTTTCTACATATTCCTCATTCTTGGGAGATCTAGGTCCAAGCTCACACCTCGGCTGCTTGTGTTTGCATTTGGAGAGAAACTTGGTTTGGTATAATTTTCTTCCATTTCATATTTTTTGTGATTGCTACATGTAAATGTATGTCTAAGATTTTGTCTTTGTTGAGGTAGTTGAACATACTTATGTGGATTGGACATAGGAAATTTAGACAAATTTAAAAATATATATACATATTCAAATGTATTATATAAATCTATGTATAAATCTACATTTCCAGTAAAGGTAGTGCATACCTAAGAATATATACTTTGTTGACAGTATAATTATTCTAACGTGATTGCCTTTACAATCAAGTATGCATAGTAAATCGCACCAGATTGATCGTTTTCAATATTTTCTCATACATTCTCAATATTTTCACATGCAATTTAGTTAGCCAGGAAATTGACTTCTTAAAATATAAAACACCAGTTCAAAGCAATTAATAACATGTGAATTTTATTGCCATTATACAATCTAGGAGTAAAGTCAAGTTTAGGTAAGAAATAAAGTAGTCACATGTAATATCACAACCTGTGAAAAAAGTGTCATCAAGATTTAGACAATGCCATCAAACAGGCAGTGTTGTGTGATGATTAAAAAAACACCAGTCCACAGTAACAGTACAGTACAATGGTTCTCAGTAAAAATAAGTGCACGGCTCAATAGTCATTTGGTGGATTAAGGAGGGACATGGAAGAAGCAATGTAGGGAGATGTTTTTAAGACCAATGTCTCACTGAAAGGTCTACAACTTTACAACAATTCAATACTCCAGGTATTCTCATAGACTTACAAGAATGCACTATCAATATTAGTAAGCAATGTGCCTTGTTTTTTATTTGGAAGTAAACTAATCACCTTCTCAAATTACATAACCTTGACATAAGAAAAACACATGCCTGTAAAATAAGTGGTCCTCTCTAGTGCAGGAATGTATAGTGGTTATTCTAGTGCTGTGTCCTAGGTCCTGTCTAGTCTCTTCATCCCTCATTGTATTTAGTCCATATCGTGATCGCCAACACTCTGGCGGAGGTATTCTTCATACAGCTTCTTCTACAGTGGAGTGAAAACAGAAGCAGACAGACACTCGTACTACAGTACATTCAAGAGCAGACAGACACATTGTCAAACCTGACACTACAGTACATTCCAGGGTTCCCACTCAAATCAAATTGACAGTTTCCATGACATTTCCATGACAAATGTAAGGTTTTCAATTACTCTTTTTTTTTTGCGACTGATGCAAAAATGGGATTTACTTTCATAACTTAACATGTTTTGTTGCCAGTGCAAATACATATCTCATTGTGTGTGTGTGTGTGTGTGAGAGAGAGAGCGAAAACAGCCATGGCAGGTGGCAACAATGGTGGGAGGGGAACAGATATTTTGTGGTAACGTTATCGGAAAAGAAGAAGAAAATGTTACATGAAATCAGGTATTTCCATGACAGAGCTTTTTCATCAATTTCCATGACTCCATGACAGAGCTTTTTCAATGATTTTCATGGGTTTTCCATGACACGTGGGAACCCTGACATTAAAGAGCAGACAGACACATTGACAAACCTGACACTACAGAACATTCCCACAACAATCTGGGATGGAAATAACACTGCTAATGCATTGATGTTTGAGCTGGTCCATGGTTTGCTAGAAGCAGGTTAGAGCACTGAAACCGCCTGCGGGTGATATGCTAACCTGCTTATGGCAAGAATTAGAATGGCTCAAACTCACATGCATTAGGAGTGCTATTTTCATATCTGCCACAATGAAATAAGAGTTATAGTATGTGATCAGCCTATCTGACCAATTGCAGGAAATGAGCACTTCTACTGGACTTTACCTTCTTATTTTTCACCACTTCCTGCACGTACTCCAGTTTCTCCTGAAGCTGCCTCTTCTGTCGGCCAGAGAGAACAGGCCGAGTGCTGGAGGAGAACGAAGGTGGTACACATGATTACCAGTGACATCACATGGCACATAAAGCTGGTGGGTTGAAGGTTAGGTACAGGGGTAGCCAATCCTGGTCCAGAAGAGCCACAAGGAGGGTCTGTCTCACGAAGCAGGATTAGTGGGTTAGCGTGCTAACTTTGGGCTTAAGCCTGGGTTTTCGGTCTCACGACTGTGGCTCACTTTTAACCGGGTTGTATCATCATGGTAACTTATGCTGCGGAGTAGGTTAAGTTCAGGCTAACGGATCCAATGCTATAAAAAAGACCCCCCCATCACCAATCAGCGCTGTTGAAAATGGCCTCACCAATCCTAGAGAATTGCATAATCATTTAAAAATATATAACAGAGATACAGATTCTCCGCGGAGGGAATATTGTATCTTTGCAAGCTTCTAGAGCCGCATGTCACAAATGCCACTCGTCAAAGCCATGTGTTCACTTTGCAGCAAACTTATGTATTGCCCTACGTTTTCTAGCTACTGGTACATATACGTATTCCAGAGAAAAATATTGTTTAACAAACAAACAATATTTTTTCCCCCATAAAAGATATGCAAATTATTCACACCCGTTTTCAGTACTTTGTACACCCTACCCTCAAGGATAACAAGGAATAAGGAACAAGGAGTCATCTTCCGTTGTGTATTATGAGATTGGTGAACATAATGGGAGAGGGATCTTTGACCATTCCTCCACACAGAATCTTTCAAGATACATTAAATTAAATTCAAACCACAAATTTTATATTGGGTTCAAGCCGGCAGACTGAAATAGCCGTTGCAAAACAGTAATTTTGTGGTCAGTTAACCATTTCTTGGTTGATTTTGAGTTATATGGTCATGGTCTTACTGAAAGATCCATTTGGGTCCAAGTTTCAGCTTCCTGGCAGAGGGAACCAGGTTTTTGGCTAAAATGTCTTTGTACTTGCTGGAGTCCATCCTTCTACTGCCCTTAACAAGAGCCCTAGGACCAGTAGATTAAAAACAAACGTATAACACCACTATATTTCACTATGTTGTTATGATGTTCTTTTCAACATAAGCTTCCTTCTTCCGGCACCAAAGAAGAAGCACTGGTGTGCACGACAAAAAAAAACGACATTTTGATCTCATCTAACCATGACGCGTCAGAGTGGACTTGGCCAAAACTTGCTTTGTAGATCTCCAACTGTGGCCCTTGGATTTTTCTTTGCCTACCAAATCATCTGCTTTACTGTGTGAGCAAGATTCACTTGCATCCTCTGCCAGGCAGGTTTACAACTTTTCCAGTGGTTTTAAACTTCTTAATTATTGACCTAATAGTGGCAAGTAGCATCTTTAGTTTCTTATTTATTTGTTTGTAACCATCTCCTGACTTGTGATGGTCAACAAACCCTGTCTTGTTTCTTCTGAGAGTTATTTGCCTTTCCCCATGGTGATGGATGACAAGAGGAGTTTACATATGTTACCCCATCCTTCCACGAGAAAATCAGTGACCACTCATGTCCTCTGAATTGTGTCATTGTCATCCTAGAAGAGACCACTCCCATCAGGACAGAAATGCTTCATGAATCATGCGTGATGAAGGTGATCACTCGGAATGACTTTGTATTTATTGGCATTTATCTCACCCTCTAAGGGTTTGAGTGGACCTGCCATAACCCTTCACCATGGGAAACAAAGCACTCAGGCCTGTAGGTTTATTTTGGTGTGCACCACATATGCACTCATCTGCTTGTTGAGAACAGGGTGAAGGACGACTCATCTGACCATATGACGTTTTTCCACTGCGCACTTCCACTGCCTGTGTTCTTTGCACCACTTTCTGTACAAATGTGTATTTTTAGGTGTAGGTTTATGCACTGCAACCCAACCATTGTATGCCTCTCTGTGAATTTCTTGACGGACTGTTCTTAATGATACTGCCTGCTCATGCCCTAGATCAATATTTGCAGTCAACGGATTCAAAGTTGCTTGTCTGTTTTGCTTGCATCTCAAACCAACGCACAGACATCATGGTCAAGGAAACTACTACTGCTAACCTTTTCCTTCCCAGTGTTACAGGTATGGTACGCAGCTGCCTACAATGTCTATCGCTGTATTACTGCACTGATCTCTTGTGCGAGCTATGATTGTTCCTACCATGTATTTATGCACATCTTGTAAGTCGCTCTGGATAAGAGCGTCTGCTAAATGCTTAAAATGTAAATGTAAATGTAAGGAGTATGCACTTTTGACCAAAGTTGCCTCTAGTTGTTGATGTCTTTCCCTCAGACTTCCATGCAAAGATCACCTTAGCCCCTGTTCCGTGTGAAACATCAGCAAGTTGAGCAGTCTTCCTCACTGAAGCAGCTGCCGAACTGCCCCTAAAATCACCCCTCTTTCAAAGTCACTGAGATCTCTTCTACCAGCCATGATAGCCAAAATAAAGGGCAACTGGGCATGCCCAGAATTTTTATACATGACCCTGAGCATGCTAGGATTTTGATTGCTTAATTAACTCAGGAACCACACCTGTGTGGAAGCACCTGCTTTTAATATACTTTGTATCCCTCATTTATTAAAATGTCCTTTATTTTGGCAGTTAACTATATACAGTATATACACTATATGGGCAAAAGTCAGTGGATACCCCTACTAATTATTGAGTTCAGGTGTTTCAGCCACACCCATTGCCAACAGGTGCATAAAATCCAGCACATAGCCATGCAATCTCCACAGACAAACATTTAGAATTCAGAATGGTTCGTAAAGAGCTCAGTGACTTTAAACGCGGCACTGTCATAGGATGCCACAAGTCAGTTCGTGAAATTTCTGCCCTACTAGATGTGCCCCGGCCAACTGTAAATGCTATTATTGTGAAGTGGAAGCGCCTAGGAGCAACAACAGCTCGGCCACGAAGTGGTAGACCACGCAAACACACAGAGCGGGGCCGACGAGTGCTGAAGCGCATAGCCCGTAAAAATCGCTTATCATCTGCTGCATCACTCACTACAGAGTACCAGACTGCCTCTGGAAGCACCATCAGCATGAGAACTGTGTGTCGGGAGCTTCATGGAATGGGTTTCCATGGCGGAGCAGCTGCACACAAGCCTCACATCACCATGCGCAATGCCAAGTGTAGGCTGGAGTGGTCTAAAGCACGCTGCAACTGGACTCTGGAGCAGTGGAAACATGTTTTTTGGAGTGATGAATCAAGCTTCACTATCTGGCAGTCTGATGGACGAATCTGGGTTTGGCGGATGCCAGGAGAACGCTACCTTCCGGAATGCATAGTGTCTACTGTAATGTTTGGTGGAGGAGGGATAATGGTCTGGGGCTGTTTCTCAGGGTTTGGGATAGGCCCCTTAGTTCCAGTGAAGGGTATTCTTAATGCTACAGGACACCAAGACATCTTAGCCAATTGGGCGCTTCCAACTTTGTGGCAACAGTTTGGGGAAGGCCCTTTGCTGTTCCAGCATGACTGTGCCCCTGTGCACAAAGCGAGGTCCATAAAGACATGGTTAGACGAGTTTGGTGTGGAGGAACTCGATTGGCCTGCACAGAGCCCTGACCTCAACCCCATTGAACACCTTTGGGAGGAATTAGAACGCTGATTGCGAGCCAGGCCTTCTCGTCCAACATCAGTGCCTGACCTCACAGATGCTCTTTTGGCTGAATGGTCACAAATTCCCACATACACACTCCAAAATCTTGTGGAAAGCCTTCCCAGAAGAGTGGCAGCTGTCATAGCCGCAAAGGGGGGTCCAACTCCATATTAATGTCCATAGTTTTAGAATGGGATGTCCAACAAGCTCATATAGGTGTCATGGTCAGGTGTCCACTGACTTTTGGCCATATAGTGTATATATATATATATATAGCAGTAGCGATTCATTGGCTTGACAGAGGCTGAAACCGACATTTAAACCAATGAGTAACCTGCTTCTCTGCTTACCTTAACTTGCGTCCGTTTACATTCTTTATTATCAATTGAGCAATTAATTTGTTTAATAATCAATACCAATTGGTATAACTTCCCAATTGTATTTCGTGATAGAATTTTTCATTACATTACTAAATTGTGTAGCATTTCCTTACATCTACAGATTATCTGAATTTGTGGATAAATGCACTCTGTTCTCCGTGCCAGAATTCAATATTGACTTTGTAAATATTCGTTAATCTGATCTGTGCAGACTACACAGTGTTGCTCATGAATGTTTTTTAAGCTTTATAGCGTGTTCCTCAAAGCTAGTGCGCTATACAGTTAATGCAGGTATTTAAGTTAAAAGCGTAGCCTATTCTCTGAATTGATTCTTACTCAATTAAGCCCCTTATTGTTATTTACGTTCTCTAACGTGAAGACAGAAAACGCTACAATGTGAGACACAATTAAGAGGAAGCTGATTATTCAATGAATTGGCATGCTTGTTAATTAAGCAACATAAATGAAAACGAGTTGAAACCAATGGTTGGTTTAAAGGTAAGATTTCTCCTCCATTACCCAGCTCACCAGCTGCCACTGATAGATACATCTATCTACAATGTAATTATTTTCTTACCGGAAAGACAGACGGGCCAGGAGGAGGAGGATGAAGGAGAGAAAGACGAGACCCCCACAGCAGTACAGCTGCTGCTGAATGGGTATAGAATCAAACAGCCTCACCACAGGTGCCTGGAGGAGAGAGAAGGGAGAGGCAAAGCACTGTACGGTTAACATGCATCCACACAAACCAGCCTCTTAGAGACATAAGCTTTCCTACAGCAGTGGTTCCCAAACTTTGACCCCATAACCCACATAATAAGCGAATACATTTTCTAACACATACCTTATTAAAATGTAACCCAACATGTTAAAAAAATGTGTCCTGTCAAAACAGCTGCATGCACCAACTAGTGAAATGCATGCAACAAATGCAATGTGTAATTTGGTGTGAATGTCAATGAAAAGTGCATTATATACACCAAAGTTGTTTTCTCATGCGTCGTGACCGACACTCTGGGAACCACTGTCCTAGATGACCGCAGGGCTCCTGGACTTACCAGGTACAGGGACAGCGCCTCTGTGCTGTCCTCACCCAGTGTCAGCTCCAGCACCTCCCTGGACAGGCTTCCCAGGATCAGGAGAGCCAGCAGCAGCAGGGGCACACAGAACCCCAGCAGTCCCAGCAGACAGCCTTTGCACCGGGCACGCCAATTATCCACACTGCTCTGCCTGTGATGGAGGAGCATTCATTGAGAATGAACACTGACTGGACTGAGCCATTAAGAAACAAACTGAGGTACAGCAAAGTCCAGTATAAATGTAACTGACCTGAGTAGAGATGTAAATACCTAATGCCCACACCCCTCTATAGCTGCAACTGGGAACATGCAATATAGTTCACAAATAAATGCAGCCAAGCTGAGATGTTCTACAAGTGAATTAAAACAGTATGGTTATATATCCTTATATATACACAGTGTCCTCCAGAATTATTGACTGTGGTATAAATGAGGTGACATACAGGCCAAACTCCCTTAGTCATCCATCAACATCGGGAAGATCAGAGAATACACAAATGAACTGAGATGGCAAAAAAAAAAAAGAAATAAAGAAAGGTGGTTGACCTTCATAAATCAGGCAATGGCTATACAAAAATAGCTACATGCCACTATTAGGGCAAATACCCATCTCCACTATTAGGTGAGGTGGATGGTTCTTGAAAACATAATGAAGAAGTTTAAAACAACTGGAGCTGTGATTAACCTGCCTGGAAGAGGATGCAAGTGAGACAAAAATATTTTTGCCAACAAACACCAGAGGTGGGTTTGGCGTAAAAGAGGAATGGACAAAATAACCTAATCCCCACTGTGAAGCATGGTGGTGGATCTGTGATTTTGTGGAGCTGTTTTACTTCCAAAGGCCCTAGGAACCTTGTTAGGATACATAGCATCATGGACTAGGAGATTTTAGATCAAAATCTGGCTGCCTTTGTCAGGAGGCTAAAATTGGGCTGTGGCTGGATCCAAATCCACACAAAATTGGTTCACTGACCACAGATATCAAGCTCTTGCAAAGGCCATCCCAGTCCCCTGACCTAAACTACATTGAAATCCTGTGGGGTGAGCTGAAGAGGAGAGACCACAAGCAAGGACCAAGGACTCGATTTGGAGAGATTCTGTATGGAGGAATGGTCTCAGATCCCTTGCTATGTGTTCTCCCACCTCATCAAATATTATAGGAGAAGACTGTGCTGTTATCTTATCAAGGGGAGGGAGTTTTTTTGTGTTTTTTAGAAAAACATGTATTTTTTTGATAAGGATTTTACTTCAATTAAAGGTTAGATTTCTCTCATATTTTGAGTGTAAGATCAAGCTGATGAACAACAAAGACATTTCATAGTCTTTTTCGCTCATCTTCACCAAGAGTGCAAATAATTCTGGAGGGCACTGTATATACATCCTTGTCAATGTGTTAATGCTTTCCTTGTTTACATACATGGGCGAATGTGAAGACAACAACTCAATTAAACTATTTCCATCCCTTACCTAACAATGTAATATATAAGGATTTTAACACTAATGTTTAAGGATTTATCCAAAGCTACAGGTAACTGCCTAAATAAAGGAAACACAACAGTCTTAATAGGGCATTGGGCCGCCACAAGCGGCTGGTACAGCTTCAGTGTGCCTTGGCACCACTCCAAAATCTCCCGTAAGTGTTCAATTGGGTTGAGATCTGGTGACTGAGACAGCCATGGCATATGGTTTACATCGTTTTCATGCTCATCAAACCATTATCAACCTGGAAGAGGCCACTCCCATCAGGATAGAAATGCTTCAGGATAAGATTATCATAATCACTCAAAATGGCTTTGTATTTATTGCCGTTTTCCTTGCCATCTAAGGGGTTGACTGGACCTAAACCATGCCAGGAAAATACACCCTACACCACAACAGAGCCACTAGAACCCTTCATTTACTCAATGTTTCCTTTATTTTGGCAGTTACTTATATTCGTCACTATATGTAGGTAGGCGATGGTTCCTTATCCCTGGCCAAGGTGCGTCAGCACTAGCTAGCCATATGTTCACATAGTAACTAGTTAAATATAAACTAAGTTTGAATTCACACAATGCAAAATTAAAACAGGATGCAATGCGAGTTATACAATAAGTTCCGGGCTAAAATTTAAGGAGGTGCAGTTAGCAGTCAAGTATGATGCACCAACCTGCGTGAAGCAAACAATGATGGCATTGACCATATTTTTCATTGCCAGCATGTCATTATAGGACAGATAATTTGAACAGTGTTGAATCTGGTACAGTACCTGTCAGTGTGGAGTTTGTCAGTGATGGCTTCAGTGATAAGCTCACAGTCTTTCTCAAGAGAGTTGAGGGTGTTCTGTACAGTCTGGTTGATGGTCTTCTCTATGGTCCTACACACCTCTTCAATCTGATTTACACAACGACTGGGCTATACAGAACCAAAAAAGATGGATTTCAGATATTGCACCCATTGGTGCAAAATGAGTTTCTCAAAAAACAAAATACATATTCTAAAACTTTTTACATGTTTTAAAAAATGAATGTTATATAATGGTGGTCTGATTAATAATATATATCTTTAGGTTATTAAAAATGAGTCATCATCCTACCTTGTTAGGATTGGGGATATATATAGTTGGCATGTCAAATCCACACTTGTTGAGTCCTGGTCTCTTGCACAGTTCCTGGACAATCTGCATCATCACCCTCTGGAAAACAACACAAAGTACTGTTAAAATACACCTGTAGTGGTTCTATGAGGGGAGAAAACTCCAGTTTTGTTTTCACATTTGTACTGACCATAAAAACATAATATACAAATATACAGTATAATAACAAGAACAGGCCCATCTAGGGTCGTCATTACCTAGTATAAAAAAATATCCAGTACCGCATCAAGCCTGAACTGGAATACCCCAAGTGTTTCTGCCTCCAATACTTGACCTGGCAATCTGTTTCACATACAAACAACTAAAAGCTTAGCAAAAGGAGAGCATTTAATTGTGGTTTTTAAATTCATAAAAGGGATTAACAAAGTGAACTACCAAAGATTGTTTAAGTTGAGTTCAGTTAACCAAACAAGAGAGCACAGGTGGAAACGAGTTAAAGTGAACACAGAAGCGGCCATATCCCTTCTTCAAAATTCATCTCCAATAATTAACTTTGCACCCTGAAAAACGAACCAGACTTCACTGCACCCATGAACAGTTGCGCAAGGAAACCTTGGACTCGCTGAAGACGCCGTGACCGGACTTCCCACTTTCTCTTCCGAACCCAAAACACATCAAACCCCGCTGATTACGGAGCAAAACACAGTAAGGCTGTAGCATCTGGGCATAGCAGTTAGCAACAAACTGTTGGTTCTGTACAAACTGTTGTAAAACATATCATAGTTCATATCTCTGTACCATAGATTTTACCAATGTTTTTGTAGCTATCATAGCTGCTCATTCACTGCCTGCTTTAGTAGTAGAATACACCACACCTAGACCCAGGTCTTGCATGTAATCTTATCTACTAACCCGGTATTCTGATCTCAACATACGCAATCAAATTCTGGTGTGCGCAAGTATCGCCATCCTTTATTTTACCTTGGTTACAACCTAGGTTTAAAATTCCCTCCATCTTGTCTCTGTCTCGATACCCATGTGCTTAAAGTGTGCAGGCACATGTGCGTGACCCACGCACACATTCGAGAACACACATGCATGCACGGCCACGTGCCTCATCAAGCTTGCACTCAAACACGCCCCACACACACATGCGCACACACACACAGATGCATACACAGTTGTTGTTCATTAATATATTGAATTGTGCTTTGGAATTTTCATACATACTATTTTTCTACAAGGTTGTCTGTCTTAATGTTGCACTTGTACTTAATTGAGCCAACCTCTTCGAATTAGAACTCCTTGATGCCTTCAACCCATTAGTTAGACCATCAATATTATTAATTTGGTATTAACTAAAGGTATAACGTTGTGATCTGATTAAGATTAATTAACTATTAATATTGTAATTTAATTGAAATTATTAATTGAAATTCCAATTTGATAGTTAAGTATATTTTATGAGACTGATATATGAAACCTAATGAGACACATTATAAGAATACTTGTATTTTTGGCTGCTACCATGTTAGGAATGAACAAGCCTTCCATTGTGGCGTCAACCATATTAGAATTTCTAGTGGGATAGCACCCTACAACTACCCTAAGCATACTCTGGCCCAACACAGCTGTACCCCTTCGGTTCAGGTGTATCCGATCACACTTGTACAGGTCACCCGTCTTAAAAGAAGTCCCAACTTGTACCCCTCTTTCATACACCAGGTTTGTAGCCAAGTGATACATTTCCATATAAAATGTTGCTTCCCTTTACTAGCACGTGGTACCAGCAGAATTCCTGAGAGGCTCAACCCAACCTGCCCAAGTCATTGGCTCCAATATGGACCATGACCACTGGATTCCCCCCCCCGCTCTGGCCAGGAGCTTGTCCACGTGTTACAGGAGGACTCCTACCTGGGTGCCAGGCAGCCAACATACCACCCAAGACTCCTTTTCATGTGAACACACTATACAGTCTACACCTCTAATAATTGAGTCCCCCACTATGACTACCTCCCTTTTCTTGGTGGGTGTGGCCACCAGGGTGTCCTGGGGCCCATCAGTCCTGCCAATCTCACAGCCCCTTTAATGAATCTTCCTTTCTGCCTTAACGAGGCTCTATATTATTCAGCACATTTTAGATGGAGCTGCCCTTGCAGACAGCACAGTGGTCTCAATCTCAACCAGGCAGAACTCTGCCACCACCCTGTTGGCCTTCTGTTTGACCATTCATGCTTCTCCAGTAATGACTGAGTTTTTGATTCACTTCCCTTTAATATGGTGATGGTAACAATTAGTGATGCTCGTACACGCTCGTACATCGTTACCTGTCTGTCGGACTCACTCCCAGCCTCGTCTGCCTTGCTCAGGTAGAACCGCAGTTTGTCGCCCTGGCAGTCATTCAGCATTTCCACTATGTTCAGGGTGCGCTTACACAGTGCCTGGCCCATGGGGTCAAAGAAGACCAGCACCAAATCGCACAGCTTACCTGTGGAAAGGGAAAGAGGGTTCATATTGCAGCGATCACTCGGACCTGCCGTTTCTCCCTCCACAACATCCGGAGGATCCGACCGTTCCTCATCCATGAGGCCACTCAACTCCTGGTCCAGGCCCTGGTGATCTCACGTCTGGACTACTGCACTTCGCCTCTTCTCTGTCCTGATCCCTCGCTGGTGGAACGACCTTCCGCAATCGGTCAGGACCGCGGAATCACTTGCAATCTTCCGCAAGAGACTCAAAACCCACCTCTTCAGACTCCACTACCACTGAACACTGTCCATCTAGCCAATCTGTCGTCACCACTGTTTACTTGTTCTACACTATTTTTTTTTTTTTAAGAAAAATAATTTAAATTTTTTAATTTATTTATTTATTTTAAAACATAAATGTGTATAAACAGACTACAATTTAGTTGAAGTGAGAAATGGGGTGTTAAACTTGTTGCTAGCTTGCTGCAGACAAGTCACTGAACGAATATGTGCTGAACGAATGCAAGCTACATGTAGGTCCTATGAGTTGTTTGCGAACGAAAGACTAACCAGAAGAGCACGCAAGGAATCGGTGACTGAATCAGTGAACGAATCATTAGAATGACCTGAATCATAGTATTTGAGTCCCTGAAAGCAATTGAAATTCCCACCGGTAGTCTCTGCCTACTGTCCAAGCAAGCGTAATCAACTGCAATGGTACAAATCAGAGTACAGAGAGGGTGTATATAGTGACAGTGTAAATGTGAGTAATTAACCCACCGAGCCACAGTATTGCCTGATCCACATCAAAGGGGTACTTCATATCTCCATCCACCAGGCCAGGCGAATCCACAAAAGTCACCAGGCTGAAGCGCTTTTGCCTGGAGGTGCAGATCTCTGTGCTGAGATACTCCGACACTCCTGGGAGAGGGACAGAGGTAGAAGGAGTGGGAGAGATCTCAATGTAGGGGATACATGCACTACATTGATATCACAGACAGAAAATCTGTGTGTAAATTCTACTAACCGGCTTATTTTTTGTTTAAAGCAAAATGGCCAGTGGTAAAATAACTTGCGGCTTTCTGACCTTTGAATTCTTGAAGAGGTTTGAAGTGAGGGTACAGGTGTAGCGTTGCGTTCCCCTATAGAATAACATACAGAGGAGGGAAAAAGGTATTGAGAATCCTTCTATGTATGAACATATGCAATTGTGTGAATATATAACATTTAAATAATTATATACAAATGCAGATATGCATATAAACAAAACCATTTACAAATACATGCATACAAACTCATAAATACACCACTGGAGTGAGTCATATTGCAATGAATGTATACCACTGCACTAAACTGTACTTTAAATACCTTTCATAAGCTGTGTTTTGTTTAAACTGGGCCAAAGCAGTCAAAGAGGAAAGTCTACACATAATATTAGTCAGACCTCACCGTGAGAGATTCTCTCTTGCGCCCACTAGTGACGAAACTGAAACCTTGCGTTTCAATGGCCACGCCAGTACGCTGTATGTGCTCCTCCACATACCTACACAAAGAAAGAGAGTGTCACACTAAACACATGGAACATCACAAACACAGTACAATAATAACTACATGAGAGTAATATAGTAATACTACATCACAAGCTGAATTGCAGTGCATCAACACACAGATAGGAAGACAAACGTACACACTGGGACTATCTAACTTCAATAAAACTGTCAGAATGGAGCATAAAAGAAATATGCAAATATGCACCAATACAGTTCAAGGGTGCATGCACAAGGACTTGCTTGTACACACATTAGGGTGCATCAGAATACACATTTCCAGCATATTGATCTGTCTGGGTGCTAAAAGTGTTTCATTTCATGTTGTTACAACACATGCAAAATATTGTTGCAATCCGTGGTGATCTAGAGGTGCAATGGCACATCAGCTTTTACGACTGAAGGGGGTTACCAGCACCCTTTGAA
Source organism: Aldrovandia affinis (assembly GCA_029706075.1). Classification (NCBI taxonomy): domain Eukaryota; kingdom Metazoa; phylum Chordata; class Actinopteri; order Notacanthiformes; family Halosauridae; genus Aldrovandia; species Aldrovandia affinis. The sequence goes on along the minus strand of JAINUG010000063.1, from coordinate 3,613,711 downwards.
GGGAGCCAAATTGGTTCATTTTGTCTCGTTCTCTGGTGCAATCACTTTGTGCTTTGGTATCAACGTTTTGTGCTTAGTATCTTTGATTGTGCTTTGGTAAATTTGCACAACAAAGGTCTATTATCCAGTCGCATGGCGTGTAATCCGTGTATGCCAAGGTGGGTAGCCATACTTCATACTACATTTTCTCCTAGTTTCCACGGTTTACTTTCCATTAGTATGTCAACTGGGGTCTTAGACTCTTAGCGTTGAATGGTAATATCATGCTTTTTGTTATAAAATGACAACAACAGCGGCCCACTGCCGCGCTACGTTCCTGGCGACGTCGTTCCTGGGCAAGTTGCGTGCTGAACTCACTGTGTGCGCTGCGGGAGTGCTCGATTACAAGTCTGGGTGCACCCAGTGCAGCGCAGACTGCAGTGACCATTCAACGGCCAGGAGCGCGACAAGGCGCGATGGATGGCCAAGCTGCTCTACACACTCAAGCTGACCTTGATGGAGCAGCACATTGCGGTTCTTCCCCTGTCCAGCATCACCACGCGGCAGCAGGTGCTGAAGATTCGGGCGTTTGCCGACTTCATCACACATATGTAAGTGGTGGCTGACCTGCCACACAGCCAAATGCCGCCTAGAATGACCTCACACTCTACCACCACCTGTAGGCATACAAGTCCGTTGACATGGATCAGCCTATTATGTGGCCATACGTGACAAGCGCAACTGCAGAATCTGCAAGGGCGACTGTTGGTCGAACCAAGATTTTACTCATTTGTCACTTAAGAACGGACAGCCAGTGTGCTAATAAAAAACAAATGTTGGGTTTAAAAAGTCGGGGACAGCCCTATATGTAAAAATATTTTTTACCAATTAATAAAGGAGCTCTTGCCAGCAGAGTGATTTCCCATCAACATGACAGTGATCTTCTTTCTGGGTGGCAGAAGAGTTACCCCCACAGTCTGAGCCATAGAGATCAATCCTGGGCACAAAGAGAGAGGCACAAATACTCATGGTCGACCACAAAGCCTACTTTTAGTAAAAAGCTTTCGTAAAAACCGGGACAAAAAGAGGGGCATAGCTAGTTACATCAACGGAATAGTTCTAATGTTGCTAGCATTCTAACCCAAGTCTGCAATGACTTGAAAGCACAGTAGTAGCTAAAGTATTAACTTGATAGTTGCATTTTACGGTACTGCACAGTAATGCTATTGTAATGGCTAGAATACACTACACTGATCAGATTATGCTTTGGATGCTAACTAGTCATTTGTTATCCATCTTCTAGCAAGTAGCAAGATAACTACTTTAGCTAACTAGCTAGCCTTTAGCTAAAAGGTCTTAAGAGATGTTTGTTATACTGGATACCTATGTACCCTGTATATTATAGCAATTCATCAAAAATAAGACAATACAACAAACAAATATTCCATCCCGGACTCACCACTGTCGGTATCGATGTATATTTGATGGCAGTCTCGCAAGATGCGCTCGTCGCAGGAGACGCTGGGCGATAACGAGTCGGCATTTGCGGCACTTCGACTCTTTATTTTCCCAGACATTGTGGAGTATTTCAATGAAATCACACAAACCGAGAAGTAGCGTGTTTTACATTCAAATGGAATTGTTCTATTTCCCGGAAATCCCCCGATTAAGTAAATTAATTTGGACAAAATCCTCCTCTTCAGTAGCCGAAATTTAAATCGCCCCGGTCCGATCGAAAACGTCGGCCACGTCAACAGAGTCAATAGGTAATTGCTGAGGCTTTCGGGAAATGTAGTTCTTATAACAAATCACGGGTTATTACGCCCCTCATTTAATACACATAATGTCGTTATTTTGTTATTATTTCGTAGTAATTATTTAACAGGAAATAATAGAAATAGGAAATCCAATGTAATGCGTGACCTCAGTATACAGAATATAGTTTTTTTTTGATACAAACAAACAAATAATAAACACAATTTTAAACATACTGGGTCAATTGCAGTGTAACCTTAGCAGGAATTCAATCTCAGGTTCAAACCATTAGGCCACTACAGAACTGGAACAGATGCTACTCAGTGAGATAAGGTGCAGGTGTTCCAGTTGCAATGCAGTTCCATGGTCTAATGCAGGGTTCTCAAATCTGGCCCATGAATCCAAACTCAGTCCTGGTTTTCCTTTCTCCTAGGTAGTTAAGTGAACAATTCATTAAAATGAGTGTTTTCACACCTGAACCCCAGGTAAAGGAAGAGTGGAAAACAGCAGTACTTTGTAATTTGAGGAACCCAGGGGCCTGTCTCACGAAGCAGGATTAGTGGGTTAGCAAGCTAACTTTGGGTTTAAGCCTGGGTTTTTGGTCTCACGACTGTGGCTCACTTTTAACCGGGTTACATCGCCATGGTAACTTATTCTATGAACCTAACCGGAGTATGTTAAATTCAGGCGAATCCTATAAAAATCCCACCCCTTCACCAATCAGCTCCCTGGAAAATGACCTCACCAATCTTAGAGAATTGCATAATTGTTTTTTTAAATATCAGAGATACAATATTCCCCCCCGTGGAGAATCCGTATCTTTGCAAGCTTCTAGAGCCCCATGTCACAAATGCCAGTCGTCGAAGCCATGCAATCACTGTGCAGCTGTATGTATGTATTGCCCTACATTTTCTAGCGACTGTATGTATTGCCTTACATTTTCTAGCCACCGGTACATATACGTATTCCATTGGTGATGCGGACAGCCTGAGCAAACATACAGTTAATATAGTTGTATGTATATTGTTATCAATAATGAATAAAATGTACTGTTGCATATTAAGTGCGGTGTAATTTTCTCATATGATTCCCGAGTGATTGGTGCAATAAATTGCAATCACATTACCATCACCCGCAGCCCTGGGTGAGCCATAGTCGTGAAACCAAAAACCCAGGGTTAAGCCCAAAGTTAGCTTGCAAACCCACCAATCCTGCTTCGTGAAACAATACTCTGGATTTCTCCATGTTGCATGCGATTGGCTGTGTTACAAATGCCACTCCTTTTGTGTGCACGTGCTCATAGCTCGATCGGAAAAACCAGGGTTGAGAGTGAGTTGATAAACACTGTCGTGAGACAGGTTTGCCATAATTTCCTTTGTTAGGCTTTGTATAGCCAGCTAACACAAAGAATCCCTGACTATGTTGAACTTCCTTTGTGAGACAGGCCTGAGGTTTAGTGGTTTAAACACAAGGTTTATACTCCTGCTAAGTACACTGCAATTGACCCACCTTGCCTAATCTCTGCTCTAAACTAGTGTAGTTGACTATTGTAGAAGACAGCTGTATACTGAATTATGCCATTCTGTTTTGAGGTTCAAGTCACAGCTGTATCTATCTCACACCTTACTTTTTTTATTTTTTTATTTTGTTTCTGATTTTGTCCCATTTTCTTCCAATTTGGTAGCCAATTAGACCCGCTATTTTTGATGTCAATCCCCCCCCTAGTAAGTAGTCCTGCGACCGGTAGTGACGAAGGCGAAGTAACGCCTCCAACGAGACAGCACTCGCCAAGCCGTCGACCGTAACCCAGTACTACAGGGCCACTTCTATTGCTACAATAGGAGAGGAAGATGATTGGCAGTGTGTCCTATGGTTAAGAAACTGGGTGTGTAATCAAAAGGCTGCAGGTTCAAATAGCAGTGGAATACAACCATTATAACCTTGAATACGGTAGTTCAACTGAAATGATTCAGCAAACAGCCAGCTGTATAAAATGATAATATAGTATGTAGAAATGTAAGGTATTTATGTTGCCTTGGACATGGGCATCTGCCAAGTTTATTATAATAATAATGATAATAATAATATCCCTCCTGTGGTTATCTTTATGGGCTTTGACTGGAAAGTTATTCAGACGGTTGTACTATCAAACCATGAAAAGTACAAAGAAAAGGTAGTTAGGTAATTAGCCTCCCATTTAAATACTAGCATGTCCCTTTGCACCTTGTGCAACCTAGAGCAAACCACTCCACTGAGACAGAACTTCTCTATAAAACTAAAGCAAATCATTTATCCTGCCATCTACATATATTAAAGGGGGAATCAACATTGTGTCTGAACTCAAATATTTTGGTATTACCTTGGACTCAAATCTAACATTAAAAAAACATGTAAAAGAAATGGCAAATACAATCAAGTAATACCTAATTATTAGTCATTACTAAGACACTGCCTTTCAACTGATGCAGCCAAGGTTAGTATGCATACTAAAATGTGTTTCACATGGTATATTGCATAACAAGTTGGTCTCAAACTGAAACTACAATAAAGCCAGATACTAATGCAAAATACTCACTAAATTTAACTTATTGAGTTTGGATAACTTTAGGTTTTATTCTGATGTATATCTCATGTTCAGAATTGTTCAAAGCTTGTCCCCTGCCCCCTCGCCTTGTGTCCAGATGTACTACAAAATTTGATCAATCAGCATTTTCTATGAACACCTCTAAACATTGGAATTCAGTACCAACTGATATTATGAGATGCAGTAGTTTTCATAATCTCACCTCAAAAGTCATAACATGGTGTGAAAAGATGAAGGGCATAAATCCCCTGGACCATATAAGGACTTCCACTCAGTAATCAGGCACAGCTGAAAGCAATTTGCCAATTAGTGAGCCAGGAATATAATTCTTAACTCAGTTGGGTATGAAGTACCTGTAAGGAAAAGTGTTCTATTTGGTTGGCTGGAGGATGAGCGCTCATTGGTGTTGACCCTGTGCAGGAGGGATGACAAGAAACCGGTAAATCGACTTTGGAACTGTTTAATGGACTGCGATTTGGTTGCATGTTGTAGATTGGGTGTGCCACTAAAGTTAGTTGGGCCTGCACAGGGTAAGTTTGTTTTCTCTCCCTGCATTGTCAAATTTCCCTGAATACATTTTATTGCAACTTTCTGCAGTCAATTTATCATACAAGGCTGTGGGTACTGTCCACACCCTACTACTTGCCACAATGGGTTGAAACAAAAATAGGAATAGGAATAACCTTTATTTGTCATGTTACACAAGGTAATTGGAATTTGTCTTTTTGCATATCTCTCCTAGACACACAATCACACCCACACTGACCACTATACATGTGTATTCCATCAGCAGTCCAAGTGACAGGGTCAGCCATAGTACAGCACCCCTGGAACAGTTTATGGCACAGGTGTCAAACTCATTCCATCGAGGGCCGAGTGTATGCAGGTTTTTGTTGCAACCAATGCACTACACCAGGTGATTTCACTAATTAGCTCACTTCTTCAACTAAGGAGGGAACCTAATTGAAATCACCTGGTGTAATGCACTGGTTACAACAGAAACCTGCACACATTCGGCCCTCGATGACATGAGTTTGACACCCCTGGTTTATGGGTTCAGTGCCTTGCCCAGGAAGTGAACTAGCCTACCTCTGGTTTCCATTTTATTGTTTTGTTTTTTGGTTGCCCTTTCTGGGATTTGAACAAGAAACCCTCCGCTTGCCAGCCCATGTTGCTAACCACTGAGCCACTGAGCCACTGAGCCACTGCCTTAACCTTAATATCTGTGGTTGCTGTCAAGTTGATGATTTACAACTGTTCATTGCTCAATTGTATAGAGTTGATGCACTTCAATATACATGTGTTGTGTTTGATAGATTTTTCTGTTTCTTTAAGGACAGATTTTGGAAATTGGCCTTTGGCTATAAACACTGATACCAGGAGGGAGGAGTAGAGGGTTGCACTTCTTTGGCTGCTGTCAATAGTAGGAAGTGGGTTTTCTTTCTTGCCCTCAATTGTGGTTGACTTCGCTGTATATTGTTTTGATTTTCCCAGAAAGGGATAATAAAATGGCTGTTGACCCACTGGAACACTGTCCACCCACTCAAGGTGGCCACACCTGACACCTTGCTACATCATGATGGAATACATCTGATGCTTGTTAACATTGTGCCAATGTTTTTTGCCATTCCAAATTTATTTTTATTATTTATTGTCACCAGAGAAGAAGCATTGACAGATCAACAGGGATTAGTGTTGTACATCTTCTGGAGTCTTGTAGAATCTGCTACTGAGGCCTACACAGTAGTAGTTATTCTGTACAATACCCAAAGTCCAATGCTGGAAAGCCATCCAGATTGCCACAAGTCAATTATAACATAAGAATGCATAATGACGAGAATGGGCCGTTCAGCCCATCTAGGCTTGTCATGTCCTAATCTAAAGAATATCTAGCCTGGACTTGAATAGCCCAAGTGTTTTTGCCTCTACTACCTGACCTGGCAAGCTGTTCCAGGCATTGACAACTCTGTGTAAAGAACCTTTTTTGGAATTTGCCTAATTTCCACCTGTGGCCTCTTGTTCTGCTGACCCCATTTATCTTTAAAAAACTTTGGTATTTCACTTTGTTAATCCCTTTTAGGAATTTAAAACCCTCAATCAAATCCCCCCTAAGTCTCTGTTTGCTAATCTTAAATAGATTGAGTGCCTTAAGTCTATCCTCAAAACTTTTACCTTTCATACTGAAATCTGGCTTTCATCAGTTTAGTTGCCCTTCTTTGAACTTTTTCAAGAGCTTCTATATCTTTCTTGTAGTGCGGTGCCCAGAACTGCACACAGAATTCTAAGTGAGGTCTGACAATGCCATTATATAACATTAATATAACCTCTTTTGATTTATACTCAATACTTTTTGCTATGTATCCCAGCATCCTGTTGGCCTTTTTCACTGCTGTAGCACACTGCTTTGATGCAGATAGGCTTTGATCAACTGTAAGTCTTTTTCAAATTTAACACCTATTAACTTTTCTCCTCCCATGAAATACTCCTGTCTAATGTTTTTATTTCCCACCTGCAAAACTTTACATTTAGCAATATTGAATGTCATCTGCCACGTATCTGCCTATTCTTGGATTTTGTTTAAATTATCTTTGATTACTTTAGTAGATTCCAAACTGTTTGCTAAACCCCCAAGTTTACTTTCCTCTGCAAATGTAACAATTTTGCTACTAACGTCCATATCAAGATCATTTATGTAAATAAGGAAGAGCGGAGGTCCCAGCACCGATCCCTGCAGGACACCACTGCCCACAGCACCGAGGTCAGATACGGCCCCACCTACTGTTACTCTTTGTATTCGCCCTTGCAGCCAATTACAGTATGAACCCACTCTGAAACAACTCCTGCAATTCTTACTGAATTCGTTTTAGCAATGAGCCTCTCATGTGGTACCTTGTCAAATGCTTTCTGAAAGTCCAAATATATAATATCATAAGCCTGGTTCAGGTCAACACACTTTGTGGCCTCTTCAAAAAAGTCCATGTATATATTTAAGGATGTACAGACCCTGCTTTCAACTTGGAGGGTGGGCATTACAAGTATCTGGTCCTGCCGTAGGTTTGGTTCTTGTTAATTTGACAGCAGTTTCCCCTCTCCACTGTTGCCCCTGGCTAGCTTGCTGGGGATATCCAAATTACTGAGCTTGGAAATCCATTCCAAATTGTTCTGGACTACCTGAAATGCCCTGCTACTGAATAATCAAATTGGACAAAAACAATGAATTTTGCATATTGCTATAGCCAGGGCCCTACCCTTTCAATTATATTTTTTATAGCCTGAAATTCTGTTGAAATCTGTCCCTTCAGCCACTTATAACACAAGATAATTGGCTGTTATACTCAATCAATTCAATAGAGGCCAATCATGAGTTTAAAAGCCAATAAATTATGACATTAACAAAATGGATTAGACTAGATAATGCTGACGAATGGAAGAAGAAGCCTCAGTTTTCTTGAACAAACATATTCGGCATTGTACACAGATGGATATCATTTTTGGTAATTACAATTTTGTAATTTAAAGATTTCACACCCTAATGTCAATCCTTGACAGAGGACCACGCTTCCATGACAATGTTAAAGGCAAGTATAATGCACTGAACTTCTCTTTTCACAATAATTGAGAACATGCATCATTCATATTGTCTCATTATAGTTAACTTGCAGTTCAATCAGAACTATTAAAAAACATTGTAAGTTTGTAAGGTTTAAACATTAATTGTACAATAACATTTTAATATTTTAGTTATTCCTTAAATTGAGAATCTACATTTCAGCATGTACACAATCATTACCTATTCAGTGCATATTGTAAAAAGAAAAAATCACAGTTAAATCACGTTAATGGTAAACAATATATTGACACAATCTGCAGAATTTAGTATTTTTTTCTCAGATAGATAGAAAAATAGATAAAACCAAGTGTTGATACTTATTTAATTTTCCACCTTTGTTTTCCCGCCAAGAATATTGATATCAATTCCTGAACGTGATGTCATTGTAGGAATAGGCAGTTTTTTAAAATGAGAAATATTACAAATTAACAGGGTGGAATGTGATTTCAGGGACATGCAGAACATCCTAAATAAAATAATAATAAATACACTAATCATGAAATAACATTTATGATAAGAGAGAATTGAACTAAGACTATAAAATAATTGTATTATTTCTAATTTGATAATTTGATATTTCTTGTCAAATATATTTTTTATGGTAAAGAAGACCTAAACTTATAATTAAAACCCTTTGGAATCCACATTTTACACATTTTACAGAACTTATGAAGAGATATTTCCTGGGGACAGAAAAGGCACCGGATAGTAGGAATGATCCATATATACAGGTGTGTATATATATATATATTGCGGTCGCATTCTTTTTTGTCACTTCAGATAACTCCTATCTTCACGGCTGTGCGATGGAAAAACCACACAGGGACTCGACCCGTGAAGGGGATAGTTGCGGTTATGGATGGTTACCATGGCCGTGGAACAGTATCGTTCTGTGTGGTGGAAAAATGGCATTAATTGACTTGTCACAATAGCAACATGCAGGTTGACAGATGCCTGTTTGTATTCCCTCAGGTGCCACATGCTGAAAATGTTGCAATTTAAATACAAAAACTGGACTAATAGACTAGTAAACAAACCAATAAGGCAACACCCACCATATCCAGCAATAACCCCCAAAACACAGATTTTGTTTGGAGGTTTTTCTTTCCTATTTTGCTTTTCCTTTGTGTCTTAAAATAACCTACATCTGTCCCTGTCTTGTGATTGCATTTTATCTATGATTTAAAGATGTTGTTTTTGTACCCGTCATTGTAAAAATATCCTGTTTGTGTATTTGAATGTCTTTTTTGTTTTTGTAAGTTGGAATGACAACTTTTTAAAAGAAATGGTGTTGTTAAAAAACAAACAAAGAAACCTTTAATAAAGCTGGTAGGGTGCTTATGGAAAAGCAAATCTTCCTGAGTCTTCATTCAGCATGCACCGCTACAATACAATGGCGTTGTAACTTGTATCTGTGGGGGCTTGGAATAAGTAGGCTAAAATTGCTCTGGTCAGTGGCAGTGTAAATATTTTCCAAGGAACATCCTCACCATGTCCTCACAATTAGGTTAGTTGCTGGATATTTCAAACACCCATTTCAAAGTTGAAAGGAGACCGATTAACTTAACATTGCATCTAAGCAAACAAAAAATACTGTCACCTCATTGCACTTTAGCAATATGGAATATGTATAGCCTACAGCCAGTTTGGTCTACAATAAAGGCGTTGGCATCAACATGGGCTGGGCAAGTGCAATGGAGGTTGTGTTAATATAAATGTTTGGCGTGTGCAAGTTCCAGGGGTGATAATTCCTTGGCACTTCCGTCCAGCCAGACTACCTCTTAACTCAAACCCAGGCATTATGTGCTAGTTTGGTGATGTTACTGCGCACATATGAGCAGATAAGGCAGATAAGTAGGGTGACCAGATGTCCCACATTGTGCAGGACCATCCTGCATTGAAATAAAATAATAACCTAAGGGATATGAACCCCACTCAACAATATCACCCCATGTAAATAAAAATTGTTTCAGATTTCGCTCGCTTCATTATTTTGATTATTACCAGTTGATTATTATTACTGGTACATTAAATACATTAAATGTGGATATGTGTCTAAACCCTCACCACACCCACAGGTAATTTATTCTTCTTAAACCAACCTCTTTGCTTGCAAACTGGTGTGCTACCATCTCTTGTCATGAAACTACCAGAGTGGTAGTTTCACCCACAAGTTGAATGTTGATGCTGTGCCTCCCCTTTCTGTTGACAAACTCCCACTCCCTCTCATGAGGTGCTTGTATATGTGTTGAGTGCAGTTTATCACCCCAATAGTAAAAAAAAAAAACTTGCGCTTGGTCTGGGAAATCTGGCTATCATTGGAAATTAAATAAATTGATCGACCAGGCTGGCCAATGCCATAGATACAGCTTTTTCCACATCACTCACACTTTTTGTGGACTCCCATATTGTCACCAACAACTTCATAGAAAGTTCCAGATGCATAGAAACGCAGAGCAATGAGGACCTGTTCTTCCACAGTCGGAGCATGACTCCTTAGGGCTCTGCGTTGCAGTTGTGGTCTGACAAGATTTGCACTGTACCTAATATCAGTAAGTCCAAAGCGAAACCAGTTCTTCAGAGGTGTATTGCTCAAGTGGTTTGGAACGCTCAACGTACACCCTTTGGTGGTATCCTCTCCTTCCAAAATGGTAGTGGTGATGGACAATACCTGCCATGTCACTGTCTCTCTGTAAGTCTCCTGAGAGAGACTGACTAAGGAGTCTGTGTAATTGGTCACTTCAATACACACCTGTTAAGGTATTATTGCAGTGCAGAAACATCCATTAGTTGATGTGCTCGGGCTTATGGTCAATTAAATCATTCATGCCCAAGGCCTATAAAGACTCTATGTTGACTACACCAAAGAGGTGGAATCATGGACTCAAAAGGGCCCAATTTTACTGTTGCAGAAACCCATGCACTGCTGGAGGGTGTTAGGTGCCATTATGCCTCAATAGTTTGTAGTTTTAATACTACATCTACTCAGGGTGGAGCAGTGATATCACCCAGAATGTGAATGCCACGGGAGCTGGCCAGATGAGGACCATGGAACAAGTGAATTTGAGATGAAAGAATCTGAAGGCCAAGGCAACAAAAGACCGTGCCAAAGCAAAAAACCTCTTAAAAGCACAGCTTCAAAATGCTGGTCTCTCAACAAACGGAGAGGAAATTAAATGCTATTTATGATTTAAAATGCTGTACTTAAAATGATTATTCAGTTATGCATAAATAAAAGCACCTAGTGATCCCATGCTGTCTGTTCTACTTGTGTTGTTATTTACATAGCCAGTAAATGGTGATATGTAGTTCCATTTAAAGCACTGGTAATCCGGATTTGGTACTCTTGAAAAGTTTGTATCTGGATCAGGATGATCCAATCCAATGTTGTTTTGAAAAACCACCACAGAAGCAAGCCAAATGACCTGATCCTGGATAGCAAAACATGGGATTTCCAAATCCGGATCATTCTGATCCAGATTAAACATTTTCAACAACTGGACCCTGGATAAGAAAGCTATTGTTTTTCCACCTATGTAAGTGTAACCCCTGTCCAATTGTGTATATGTACACGTATGTAAGAAAAGCTCAGGTTATTGTGAAAAGCCATGTAAAATAGAACTTGTTTAAGAATTACAGTTAATTTGAAAACAGCCATATTTCCACAGAACGTGATGTCGTGGAATAAGAAAACTATGAGTGTGTATTCATCACTTCTGTCAATCCAGTGTTTTATAAGTGTATGTCGGATATTCTTTGCTGATAAGAAAATCAAAGGTTGTTTAGCCATTTAAAAAAATATATATATATATTTATTTCTGATTTTTTCCAGTTTTTCTCCCAATTTGGTTGCCAATTAAACCCTCTATTTATTTCAATTCCCCACCCACACGAGTCCGTCGCCCGTCCTCTGGGAGCGAGACACACATTCCTGGGCGATTGTTCCCGCCTCTTCTGAGATGGGAATTCTTCCACGGACGCCTTAACCTTCTCCTCGACGGACTCGTGCCGACTCTCCCTCCCCCCTCCCCCGGAGGCGGACAGACAAATGCTGCCTCCGATTGGGCTGACGACCAGGGTCGGTCTGGTAGAGACGCGGGTTTCCATCCGCGTCCCTGACGGGCAGCGCACACCACTCCGAAGCGTGGTGCGTTACACCACTACGCCATCCGCCAGCCCACGCCATTTTTAAAGCTAACTGCATATACAGTACCAGTCAAAAGTTTAGACACACCTTCCATCTGGACTACAGCTAAGCGGGCACTCCTTCATTCTTGAGCAAGATAACAACTCGAAACACACCATGAAGTTGTGCTAGAACTATCTGGTGAAGGGGGAACATGAAGGACAACTCAAACTAATGACCTGGCCTGCCCAGTGTCCAGAACTCAATCCCATAGAACTTGTATGGGAATAACTGGACAGAAAAGTTGTCTCTGGGAATTGTTGCAGGAGAGCTGGGAAGACATGTCGGGTGATTTCCTGCTGAAATGTAATAACCAAATGGCCTGTGTTTGTGAGGCTGTTATCACGGTGAAGGGTGGCTATTTTGAGGAATCCAAGATTATATTTTCAATTAAGATTTCTTGAACTTTGTTTTGATGTTCATTTTTCTTATTGGTACATGTATTTTTTGTCATTTTCATGTATTTACAGAAACGTATACGATGTAAAACATTGTCAATTATGAGATAACCCTAGTTTCCAGCAGGTGTGTCCAAACTTTTGACTGGTACTGTATGTTAGCACATACATATACGAGAACCTGATGAGCAAACCTGTGGGATTTTCACTTTAGGAAGGTGGCTCTGGTGACAGATGGATGTAGAAAGTGGCCATCTGCCATTACTGTCTGTCTTTAACACCCATGTCATTCCTGAAAGAGACAGAGTGTAAAGACATCACCATAACGCAGTAGTGCATTATATAACGCCAGCACCCTTTTAGATACACACTTTTTTAGAGTTCACACTACAGTACTGTACATTGTTAGAGAAACATATAGTATAGGTAGCACAACAGTTTGACTGCAAGGCAAACAAGGCAATCCTTGTTAAAGGCTGTCAATCCTTATATTCTGTTGCTCATGATGATAATATTATCAGGTCTGTCTCACCATCTCTGGGTTGTGTGTTATGCCTCAATCAAAGGATACAGTACTAACAATACACCTTGCTCCCCCTCCTCACATCAAGTCATTTGATACAAGTGACTCAAGTGAGGCCTCTAACCTGCCAGCCTCTAGTCAAATTAAGTTAGCATATTAGCTTTTGGTCAGTTGCCTTTAAGAAAAGCACATTTCCTGCTGTATACTCAAACATGTCTACTCACATCAACTCACAATAACTGGTTCATGGCATTTCTCATTATGAGTGATTCTAATTTTATTTGGTGACATATGGGCATTATATTGCATTTTTAATAAATTAAAATGTTTTTTAACCTCTATTAGTTTAAAATCAAATGGTCAACTCATATTTGGCAACAGTACCCATAATAAATTGAACCATTCATTTACATTGAGCTTTGTAGGATTTCAAAATAGCTGTCCAGCTAGTCTACATTACCGTTATTCCTGTGCCTCCCATTTCGATTCATAGCTAAAGACCTTGCTAGATGGTCTAATAAGGATATAAAAGATAACTATATGGATAAAGTGAAGTGAAGACAAAACCAAAGATGGGTACAGGACAATGCAAGTTAGCTTGCTGACATGCTACAATGAGCATACTACAGTAGGCTCCTTTTTTATTCACACCCTTGATAAAGATGAACAAAATAAATCATATAAAATAAACTATATAACTCTATATTTTATGCCAAAAAAAAATCAGATAATTCCAACCCCACATTACTAATACAATTGTTCAGAACAGCTCATTTTGTTTTATTAATAATATTTATTATTTTTATTTTTATTTTTATGGATCACAATTATTATTATTATTATAAAATGTTAAAAGATACCGCTTTCCACTCTTGTGTCAATTATTAGGAAGTTTAAGGCCACTGGAAGGTAGAGGACGCAAGTCTATCTTGTCCCCAAGATGTAGTGAGACGGATGGATCGAGAGGCAAAAAGAAGTCCAAGGGGCACAGTTCAAGATCTACAAAACAACCTGGCATCTTGGGTTAAAGCTAAAGCTACCATTCGATGATGCCTACATGACAATGGCCTTATGGCAGAGATGCAAGAAGGAAGCCTGTTTTGAAGACAATTCACCGAAAAAGGTGTCTTGAATTCGTCAAACTACATCTGAAACACAAATTGGAACCGTGTCTTGTGGCCGAATTTAGCTTTTTGGACATGCACATCAGCATTATGTTTGGCACCCAAAGAATACAAGTAATGTTGAAAAGCACATGCCAACGGTGAAACATGGTGGTGGATCTTTAATGCGTTGGGGTTGTTTTGCATCCACAGGCCCTGGGGCCCTTATTAAAATAGATGGAATGGTTGAGGATCCCCCCCAAGAAGTTCCATAACCTCGTAAGACACTACAGAAGGCTACTACTTGCCAAGGGAGTTATAATGGTTATGATGGCCAAGGGAGGAACCACAAAGTACTGATAACAGGGGTGTGTTGTGATTCTTGATTTTTCTGAGAAAAAAATAATAATTTGTGACCCGTTCGATTATGGTTCGTGCCAATGCATTATTATTAAAGAATATAATTTCCAGATTTTTTGCATAAAATAAACCTCGTTACTTATATCGTTTATTTTATACAATCGCTTTATCTTTATCAAGGGTATTCATAAAAAATGGAGCCTACTGTACCTAGAAGTAATTGACTTGCAAGACGCCAACATGATTGTCAAATTAGGGGAAGTGTTATGTGTTTATATTAATACAAAACCCTCATTATCTTAGGTTCAGATTACTTCCATGATCAGTCCACACCATTGTTTCCTCCGTCAATAAAGTTTTTTCCCCCCATTCAAATCCCCCCTCCTCTCCACTTTCCCCTTTCCCTCTGCCTGTCTTCTCTCCCACTACATTATATCGCGAGAGACGGAGACTGGAACAGGAGGCTGAGAAATATTCATATTTTTTCCACGAACAACAATAATAAAATAATAACGTTAATAACAATACGGTTAAATAAACGGTAGAAACTAAATTGTAAAGGAGGTAGAGGGAAGGCGAGGACAAACACAAGATGGGGAAATAAAAATATATGAATCCTAAACCAAAATTATATTATTAGCTAGCAAGCTAATAGCAAGATAGCTAGCCAGTTACTATTAGCTAGCTAATAATATTAATAGCTAGCAGGCTAGCCAGTGACAACATCAGTTATATTCTTGCTACTGCTAGCTAGTTACACAGCAGAAGGGGTATCTCGCTAGATAGAGGCGTTCAGAAAAGGAGGGTGAGCATAACATTAGCTAGCTACAACTGTTTTAACGTGACGTTGTCTTATTCTAGCTAGCTAACAGGTTCAAATAATTTGCTAGCTACATAGCTAGCGTTAGGTAGCTAGCTGTGGTTTGTTTCATTAACGAGCTCGCAATTATGATGTAGTCCGACCTGCTAGCTAGCTAGCTAAAAAGCTAGCTCACGTAACAAGTGACATAATACTGTAAATAATTTTATATTCAAAGAAACCCGTGCTCTAAGTTATGATACTAAGACCAAACTATATCTTCTCTTTCTGACTATCGTCTCTGTATTCCTCTTTTCTTCTCTCCTAGGTCGGTTTTCCCCCTAAAGCAGCGGCCTCGAGTTGTCAACGGAGCCGACAATGGTAAGTGAATTCCTGGGTAGTCGAATTACCGATTTCTGGCTAACCCTATAAAACCATAACGTATACAGCTATTAGTATATTCACAGTAACACAATTTTCAAAAACAAACGGTTTTGAAAATTCGTGTTGTATAACGGTAATTTATTAAGAATAATTAGCTGTACATTTCTCCTTGTTGCGTACCTAGCTAGCTAACGTTAGCTAAGCCCTTGCTGTTTCTGAGGCAGCTAGCTAGCAAGCAACCTAGTGAGATTAAATTTTTTTCAAAGGCATTGCTTGCTAATGCTGATAACTAACAAGTGATTAAGTTGTGCATAAGCCGTTGTGCTATTGTGTGAGGGCTGTCTACAAAACGTTAGCTAATATAGCTAGTGTCTTGACGTTTTCAGTAGGCTCTAATTTTCAACAGTTTAAATTGAAAATGATCTAGTTCTATACAAATATATAATTACTGCTAATATAAAGTAAATTAGTTGATTAACTACATAGATTAGCTAACGGTACTGTTAATTGCTGAAAAGAGATGCAATAAATGTGTGGACAATTTTTTTTGTATGTTTGTATTCTTGTTTAGCTATGTATTTAAACGGTACTTGATTTTATTATTTTACCATATTTATTTATATTTCATATCCTTGCATATGAAAAAGATTTTGTCTGCCAGATGCCAGCAATGATCGTACTGTATTATCTTACCATGACTGCAACTAATAAACTGCCACTAAGAAAAAGAGATTTCGCATATGATACATTCCGCATTTTTATAATGATAAGGTCATACAGTGATGTGTATTTGTAATGTTATTGTATTTAAGGGGTGCATCTATGTCCTACACAATTATTAATTTATCTATTTTCTGTTGCAGGTTTTATATTTGTTCTCCTGGAAGCCCAGATTTCCTTAAAGACAAGGATCCCAGTGAACAAGTGTCAACCAATCCACGCCTTTCCCCCTTTCCCTGCACTTCTTTACCCTTCCCCCTTCCTCTCCTCCTTTATTTTATCCATTGCATTGTCTTGCATGTATTGTAGTGAAAATACAGTTAGACTTTTGTCTATGTGTATGGTTGTGACAAGAGTTTGATTTGGAGGTCACTAGATTTGTAGACCACAACAGAATAATTATTTGCTCTATGTAAATTCCTCCAATGAATATTATTTACATCCTCCCTTTCCTCCCAAGCTGTAGTAATCACTTGAGGCTTAATTAAACTTAAGTGATTCATCAACCCTCAGTTAAAAAAATGAACGGCTCCCTCTTAACTCCTCCCAGCCCACGTGCATCCAATTCTTCCCCTCTTCCCCCCTCTCCATCTCCATCTCCTTCCCCTCCTTCACCCTCTCTCTTGCCCCTATCTGCCCGGCCACCCCCTCTGCCCCCTCCGCCCCCCCCTCCTCAACCCCACACCTCCTCTCTCTCCGATACTCCCACCCCATCCCCTTCCCCATCACTCAGCTGGACTGATTTCTGTGAGCTGCATGCGCGGGTGGCGGCTGGGGATTTTGCCCGCCATTTTCGCGCGTTCCTTTTGGAGAATCCACACTACTCTCCGGACTCTGCTGCTGCTTTCTGCCGCCGTTTCACAGACCGGTTCGTCCGTCACTTTGAAAACGAGCTTGAAGTAAGTGCCATGGGAAAAGAGGCAGGGAGCTGGGTCCCTAATTCTGATGCCACCTCTCTGGAAGAAGAGTCCTCACCTCCCCTGGCCTCAGAGACAACCACTTCCTGCCCGGCAACTCACTTGCGAGCGACAGCCAAACCCCTCTCTGCTCGGGGTGTAAATGAGGGCCGTGGTGGAGAACGATTCCCGCCGTCGTTTCAGGACACCTACGCTCAAACTCAAATCCTTCCCCCATCCTCATCCTCCTCCTGCTCATCCTCCATGGGTGGGAACAATGGGAAACGGGAGGAGGCCAGTATGATGGCAAAGCAGTGTCCTGGGAATGCCCCTGGGAGCCGAGACAGGGAAGAAGAGGAGAATTGGATGGGAGCAATAGTTGGGGAAGGAGGGGAAGTTGAGGAGGGAGAGACAGGGACAGAGGTTTGTCTGGACAATTCAGATGCCTGCTCAACACCAAAAAACTTCCCTTCTACTACACCTCCAACCTCAGCCACTAAGGGGAATGGTACGCCCACGGGGAGTAATCCTAAAAACAAACTGAAAAAGAGGTTCTCTCTGCGGAATGTGGGGCGGAGCGTGAGGGGCAGTGTAAGGGGGATCCTGCACTGGCGCAGCTCCTCCAGCGAGTCCCCGCAGAACTGCAACCCCACAAACTCTGTTTCACTTACCTCCAGCTACAGCTACACCATGGGTGTGCAGGATGGCAAGAGGAACTTAAATGCTCAGCCCCAGACCCCCACCTCCCTCCCTGTCTCCCTCTCCCTCCCACTCTCTCTTCCCCACTCTTCCTCCTCCTCCCTGCCTCCGTCCTCCTCAAGCAGTGCCACCTCCCTCTCCCTCTCTGAAGCGAGGGATCGTCGGAGGAGTAACGGAGAAGGAGGAGGAGGGGTCGAGAAAGAGAAATGGAGCCATCGTCTGGAAAAACTGCGGCTCTCTCGCTCCCCGCCCCCCCTCCTCCCTCCTCCCTCCTCCCTATCCCCATCTGCGTCACTCCCTCCCAGCAATGCAAGCGGTCCAAGGAAGCCTGGAAAACTGGTACGGGAGGGAGGGGTGACCGTCAGCTCCTCCTCTGATGAGTTCTCTGGGACCCATAGTTTTTCAGGCTTCTCTTTTGGACTCTACCACCTTCATCACAGTGCTGACAACAACAATGCTGCTACTAATACGGTACAAACAGGTGTTGCTCTGCCTCCGGCCACAGGGGGTGCTATGGGTTGGCGGGGCGGGCGCTGGCAGAAATGCCGCCTGGTCCTGAGGGCAAGAGAAAAGGAGGGAGTGGAAAGAGGAGTGGAATACTTCTTGGAGTTTTTCATCCCCCCCAAGGTTAGTGTGGAGAAGGGCTTTAGACATTGTGCTTTAAATTATTTACTTTTCTTCTGTTCTTAGTCTCTGGAACTTGCTGCACGTTTATAATTACAACGACATGCTGTCCATTTCTCAAGCCTGCCTCTGTGTCAATCTAAATCAATAAATCTTTGTCTGCATCTATTGTAAGTGTCTCAGTATCATCTAATCAGTGCTTTCTGAATTTGCCTTTTTTCTTTTTGCTTCCTCTGTTCCTGTCTGCTCACACTTCCCCCTCTCATCATTATCTTTATCTACATCTCTGCCTCCCACATTCAAATAAACTCTACCCCTCTCACAGTCCTCCAAGCCTAGGCTGACTATCCCATGCTGCTCTATTCTGGATGTGAGGAGCACTACAGCCCTTGAAGTGCCAGACAAGGAGAATACTTTTCTACTGCAGGTATACTGCATGCTCTTTTCGCCTTCATATTGGATTTAGGCACTGTGCTGTGTTGTACTATAGTACTGTAGTAGCATACACAGAAGTCATGCTCTCAGTGCCTGTGTCAATGTGCTAGAAGGTTCAGTCAGTCAGCGTATATTGACTACACTCTCACCCCTTCAGGTGGAAGGGCCAGTGCAGTATGTGATCGAGACCAGAGACGCAGTACAGATGAGAGCCTGGCTGAGCGACATCAGGAATGGCATATGCCTGAGGTGAGAGAGATTTGAAGGACTAGTCCAGGACACCCAGGGTCTTTACACGCATTGTAACCTTTAACATTCTATCTCAGTGAGCAGGAGGACATTGAGGGGGTGTGTGGAGGGATTCAGACGGAAATCGGCGGGACCCCAGAGTTCAGTGACCGCCTGTCTCAAGGTCAGTGGTCACAGTGCCTCCTTTGGGAGTACTTGATCACTTGTGTACTGTGTGTTTCCTCAGACCTTTATGCCGAGAATGCCTTTTATGCCTTTAAAACCGAGAATGCGACCCTTCAGGAATTAAGATAATGTATGAACTCCATATATATACATACACATACAGTGCCCCTTTAAAGTCTACACCCCGTCTCAAAAGTTTCACCTTTTGTTGCCTTACAGCCTGAAATTAAACCATATTAAAGACTTTTTCCTCCTTTATTTGCACCTTCTACCCTACAACTTCCAAGTGAAGAAAAATTCTGAACATTAATTAAACATTAAAAAAAATAGAATAACTTTGTCTACAACCCGCTTATCATACCAATTGTAAACTAGCTCAGGGGTAACCAATCACCTTCCAGATTACACACCAAACTAATTGGCCTCCACCTGTGTCCAATTGTTGTGATTTTGATTACTTCAGAATAAAATCAGCTGTTCCTAGAGGGTAGTGCATTTCAGAGTAAAGAATCAACCATGAGCAACAATGAGCTTTCAAAATAACTATCTAAATATCTCTTGGAGCATGGTCAAGACCGTAATTAAGAAGTGGAAGGTGCACCACCAGGACCTTGCCTAGATCAGGCCGGCTCTCTGTTTAAGTTGGATGACCGAGCAAGAAGAAGACTCATCAGAGAGGCCACCAACAGGACAATGGCAATTATGGAGGAGCTACAGGACTTTCAGCATGACAACGGCCCAACGCACACAGTTAAAGCAACAGTGGAGTGGCTAAAAAAACAAAGGTGAATGTCCTTGAGTGGCCTAGTCAGCTCTGACCTAAATCCTATTGAAAACCTGTTGAATGACTTCAATCCCCATGCAATCTGACTGAGCTTGAACAGTTCTAGGTAGAGACATCCAATCTAGGTAGAGACATCCAAAAAAAACTCATGGCTGTAATTCAAGCAAAGGGTGCTTCTACCAAGTACCACCTCAGCGGGGTGTAGACTTATCAATCCAAGTTATTCTATTATATATATAAACATTTTTTTAATTAATGTTCAGAATTATTTTTTTTAAATCACTTGGAATTTGTGTAAGTTGGTAAAATGTGTAAGTGAAGGTGGAAAAAGTTTGATTTAATGTTTTAATTTTAGACTAAGGCAATAAGGGGTGACATTTTTGAGACAGGGTGTACACTTTAAGGGGCACTGTATATATAGTATACACACAAGAAGGCTGAAATGAATCCACAATTATATAATAGTAATGAGGTAAATATACAGTGGGTTTAAAAATATACACATTTTTATTTTCTTCATGGAAGCAAAATTGATTTTATTAGGATTTCTTGCCACTGATCAACACCGAATACTCTAGTGTCAAATAAAAAAAACTCAAGTTGTTTATTTACATATAAAAACAGACAATAATTGATTGCATAAATATTCACCCTTTTTCTAGGACACACCTAAATATACTGGTGCAATCAATTGTCTTCAGAGGTGCACAGTTAAGGTGTTTAAAGTGATTTCAAATTAAATACATGTCTGTCAGAGGTCCCACAGTTGGTTAGTGCATTTCCAAACAACAGCTTCATCATGAAGAACATTCAAAGCAAGTTTGAGAAAATGTTTTCAGAAGCACCACTCAGGGGAAAGATATAAAATGATTTCAAAGACTTTGAATATCCCCTGGAGCACCGTCAAGTCCATCATAAAGAAATGGAGAGAATATGGCAAAACTGAATTTGCCTAGAACAGGCCATCCTCCGAAACTGCGAGTAGGACAGGCCACCAAAAGGCCTATAGCAGCTCTGATGGAGTTACGGTCTTCCATGGCTGTATGATCTCCCAGAAACTGTCCATGAGACAACAATAGCCTGGGCGATTCACAAATCTGCGCTTTATAGGGGGGTGGCAAAAAGAAAGCCATTGTTGAAGAAAACTTGCATGAAATTGTGCCTAGAGTTTGCCAGAAGGCATGTGGGAGACTCAAACCAAGTGCAGGAAGATTCTATGGTCAATAAATCAAAAAATATATAAATATCAATATCCTGGAGTCGCTAAGTCAAAGCCCAGACCTCAATCCCATTGAGAATCTGTGGAAAGATTTGAAAATAGCTGTTCACCACTGGTACCCATCCAACCTAATGGAGCTCGAGCAATTTTATAAAGAAGAATGGGCGAAAATGGCAATTTCCAGATGTGCAAAACTGGTAGAGACTTACCTTCGACTCACTGCTGTAATTGCCGGTAAAGGTGCTTCTACCAAGTATTAAGTCAAGGGGGGTGAATACTTGTTTTATTATTGTCTCTTTTTTTGTAATTAATAAGAAAAAGGTTTAGAATTTTTATTTATTTGACATAATTTGACATGAGTATTTTGTGTTGATCAATGGCAAGAAATCCCAATTAAGACCATTTTGATTTCATGAAGTAAGAAAATAAAATGTGAAAAATGACAAAGGGGATGAATAATTTTTATACCCGCTATATATTTACCTCATTACTATTATATAATTGTGGCTTAATTTCAGCCTTCTTAAAGATATTAAACATGACCTTTTGGGGGTAGTCATGTCATCTGCTGGAGTTAGGATTTGAATACAGTGTTGATTATGGGAATAGGGTCTTGCCACTTACTGTAGGAGAGGCGGGGGGGTCATAATGACTTTCAATGGCATCACATACAGATTGTTTTCCTCACTGAACACTAGACAAGAGACATCGTAATTGTTACAACATTGTCAGGGAAATGTAGACAATGATCATTTTTGAAAGATATAGTGAGCCCTCCTAGTGTGCACCTACAAAAGTTTAAAGATACATATTCCTGTAAGTGCTGTAATGTTGGGTTATAATGTTGTATACGTTGTTTTACAGTGTGTTATGGGGGGGTTGGTGGTTCCTCTCCCCTACTAGAGCCCCTCCCCCCTGAGCTGCCCCCCCGCGCCCCTCTTGATGAATCAGAGAACCGACTTTTAGGCGGTGGTGGGGCTAGCCTGGGCACTCCATTTGCAGAGACCCCTGATGCCACAGGTACAGGTATTGGCAACCACAGACAGCATGGGCTATGAGCATGCCTTTCAGTTTGTTACAACATCTGTATGTATAAAATGTTAACTGCAGCTCCAACTCCATATATACAGAGAATATTGCTGGTGATCAGATAAATAGATCATCATTTGCTAATCAACCAATGGCCAGTTACTACTTGCAAATCATGATCTTGTGTAAGTGGGGCCCCAATTGGAGGTGGTGTTACAAGCCAACTCCATTGTTGACCTATAAATAGTGTTGGCTAAAGCTGGCCAGAGCCAATGAGATTGCAGGAAACCAATCTCACAAACTAACCTCCATTTCCAGATGTTGTAGAGATGGAGTGTCTCGGGTCGAGACTAGCTTCCAAGCAGTTGAAGTACTCAGGCTTAGCAAATGGTTGTCTTTACACTGTCCTCATTTAGCAAGTGGTTGTCTTTACACTGCTTACAGTTGTAGAACTTGGACCTAGCATACGGTTGTCTTTACAGCGCTCACACCTTTCTCCTGTGCCCATCTCAGGGTCCTTCCTGTTCTCGGACGTGGGAGTGTCCATATCAGAGGCCATGGAGCACCCGCTTAGCGAGTGTCAGTGGTTCCATGGCACACTGTCTCGGCTGAAGGCGGCTCAGCTGGTCCTGGCGGGCGGCACGGCCAGCCATGGTGTGTTCCTGGTACGGCAGAGCGAGACTCGCAGGGGCGAGTATGTCCTGACCTTCAACTTCCAGGGCAAGGCCAAGGTAAAGGTCTTTTTGATCATGGGTTGTTCTTTGCTTTGCTGATGCCTGCATTTTTAGGACTCTGCTAAGGGAAGAATTGCATGTATTTTTTTATCTGAAGGGTATCCTTTTTCCCTTGTGTTCTTATATGTGACAGCTTTCATCTGTCCCTGAACATGGATGGATTTTGTTATATTGTATTTTTCACCCCCAGCTCCGTCCAGTTATTTATGGATTGTACAGCACAGATGAGCTGAAATAGGGTGTAAGGTTGAGCGCAGGATACTAATCTCTTGTGTGTTCTGTTCCCCTCCCCTAGCACCTGCGGCTTTCCCTGAACGAGGACGGTCAGTGTCGGGTCCAGCACCTTTGGTTCCAGTCCATCTTCGACATGCTGGAACATTTCCGTGTTCACCCCATCCCTCTGGAGTCGGGGGGGGCTTCTGACGTCACCCTCATTAGCTTTGTGGGGGCCACCGCAGTGCGCCAGCCAGGTAAAGAGGGGGAGACTACCGCAGCTCTACCATGGTAAAATATGATACAGCATTTCTGCTGTGAGTGCCTGTGACCTATGGAGTGTCCCTACTGAGTGAACACGCAATTGGCGTGCAGTCAGAGAGAATGAGAGGGAGACAGGTTCGATTGTGCAGTAAGCATTCCTTGGCTTGCTAGGAACAGTTCAGTTTAGGTAAACTGACCACAGTACATGAGCACTGTTTACTGACCAACATGTATGTAGTACGCTGTGAGGGTACACAGTGTGAGCGTGTGCTGCCATTCCATGTAATGTTTGATGAGTGTGCTCAAGTCATATTGACGCGCGCGCGTGTGTGTGCGTGCACATACACACATTTTGTGCTTGTGTGTGTGTGTGTGTGTGTGTGTGTGTGTGTGTGTGTGTGTGTGCACCACAAAATAATGCTGCCACAGCATGCAGTCTATCACTGGTGTCAGATCCCTTCATTTAATCATCAGGCATCATGCATGTGCTCTTAATTTAAAGGGTTTCCATGACACTTCTACTCATATAAATACTGCATGTATGTGTCTGTCTGTCTGTGGTCTCTGATTTAGCGTGTGTAAAGAGTCCTTTCATTAAAAGGAAACTTCAGTTCTGCTTCTGTTCTCCATGGCTACCACCCGACTTCCACTACTTATGTTGTCTGTTCTCCAGCTATCTGGCGTTTTCTTAAACAGCCTGTGTATGATATCTCCTTTCTACAGGCGCTGTGCTAATCCCAAGATTTCTGTAGTAATCTGTTTTCAGTTTGAGGGAACCACTCTTTTACATCTTTCTCTTACACTGAATATGTCTACCCATTCACTCACCTTACACAGGATTGGTTCCAGTGGAATCCCTTTCTCGGTGTGGTTTAGCATGGCTTAGCATGTACTTCACTGTCTCAACGAACATGGCCCCTCCCCTTTCACCCTGCATGGCAGCTGCTCACTCAAGACAGACTCTCCCCTGTTATTGCCTGTCAGTGAGATGGCTCACAAGCTGGCTTCCTTTCCTTTTCCCCTCCCCCCTACCCCGCCTTCATGCGTACCAGAGCTCTGATTGGCTGTCTTTGTTGTTTGTCGTTGGGTCATCTTCGCAGGCCGAGACAGGGCAGGCAGCCGGCCCACAGTCTGTGATGCCATCACCCCGCGCCACCCTGACTCTCCATCAACACCCATCTCTGACTGTGTGTAAGTGAGACCAGACACAACAGAGAGCAAGTGTCAGGAAGGGAGAGCCGCACATCAATAGAAAGTGTATGGGAATAGGAGGGATGGGAAAATATATGAGTTTGGTTTTGAAATGGAAGTATTATGGGATGTAGAGTTGTGTATGGTGAAAATAGATGGAGACCATTGAGCTTGTGAGTCCTGCATGGTGAGGGTATACAGATGGTGAGAGGGGTGGAGAGAATAGGGAATAGGTGACAAGAAATGTGTGAAGGACAGAGACGGTGGTAAGCAGAGAGTGAATGAGAGGGAGAGAGGAGTGATGTGATCTTTCAGCACAGTGCGAGTGGAGAGATAGACCATCAATTCACCATAGTGCACTTTTGTCTATTTTTTGTTTAATTTCTCAACTAGTCTTAATAATATATTTTAATACTGAACAGCAACAATAATATGTGGGTTTCTCATAGAATAACATTAACTACTATTTCCTTTGGTGTGTTGTAGAGCCTATGGTTCAGGTTTACATGTTCATAGCAAAGACCACAATAGTATCTTTTTAAGATAAAGATAAGAGCATAAAGAGCCTTGTGTCCACTAGTCAAAGTTTAGCTACACCTCAGTGTGGTTTCCTCCAGAAACACTCAGTTTCCTCAAGTACACCTGTATGGGGGCTTAAAAAACCAATGACGAATAATGGGGAGAGCGCATTAAAACTAAAACAAAGGAAAATAATTTTTTTATCAGGAGAAATGGATCTGCATTCTTTTATGTTAATTTCAAGGAAACGTTTGCCAGAGTTCATTTTATTTTGACCTTAACACATGACCGCCTTTTATTCTTCGGATTTTAGTTTATCCAGCCAAACCAGATCAATAAAAATTGACATTTGTTTTGAGTACCACGGAGATGAGCCACCTCTGTTCAGTAAATATTTTAATGTTTACGTTACATTATTCATTTACTTGCCAGACACCTTTATCCGGGGCATCTGGCTTTACTTCTTGCATATTATCCATTATTATTATTTGTATTTAAACAGTTTGGGTTAACTACCTTGTTCAAGGGTACCCCCTCTGGAAATTGAACCGGCAACCTTCTTGTGAGAAGCCTGTTTTCTTTAACCATTACGCCACACTGCCACCCATAATAATGAACAATCAAATGTTTTACAGTAGCTTGACGGTAACATTGAAAATATCACATGTACAAGTACACCTATTTCTACTGTTCTTTTAGAATGTTAAATGTGATTCCATCAGTTCATAAACCTCATACAGTAGCTTCGGATCAGTGAGCAGTGTGTACATTTTATCCTGTTAATTTCAATGAATATTTTAAGAAATTGTGTACATATACATTATTTTAAGTCACTGACTGTTTTAATTTATTTTTTTATATTTTAAGACTTGATTTTTAATTAAATCTAAATAAGATTCATACATTGATATTCAAATTCGTATACATTTATCCTTCCTATTTTCCCCTTGATGACTGGTTTAAAGTAGTCAATGTTCAACTATTTAAGAAAATGTTTTCCCATATGCTGCATCTTCTTAATTTAAAAAAGCAGTTTTGACTTAGTCAGTCTTGCTTTTTGTTGTTGTTGTTGTTGTTGTTGTTGTTGTTGTTGTTGTTTTAGTGGAGGTGTTCATAAGAAATATACAAAAAATGTGTTGGTTACTGTGGCTCCATTCTACTCTTCTGTCACCAGCTACTCATCATGCTGTTGCCCAAGTCCAGATATGAGCTGTCCCACAACTGCCCACTTTGTGTACAAGTTAATTGGTTAAATATTCTCTGAGTACGCTCGCACACTAAAACAAATTTATTTAGCATATCACTGATAACTGGCGTAACACTAAACCAAAAGGTCTCAAACCACTTTAATGAAAACCACCGTGAGAGGTTAAGGTGGACAGATCCAAAAAACGTTGAGGGCATAATGAGTAATAGTTGGCTGTTTGATGCTAATAAAAGATTTAAAAAAGTTTTCAGAATTAATTCACAGCGTAAGAAACACTAAAAAGTCTGTTGAGAAAAAGATCGCCATCTTAACCTAAACCTGAATGGCCCATTATAATTCATGGCCCATATGTGGTTATGGTTTGCTAACGGAAACAAGGCATTGGTATTGCACTGACTTTTTCAACACGCAGTGTGTTTCCCGTAGATTCTGTAGATTTATCACTCACTACATCCAAACTAATTAATTTTATTATTCCCTCTTGCTTTCTTCCCTTCTCCTCCTCCTGTTTTCTGCTCTCTCCCTCCCTCTCTCGATACCTCTGCCCCCTCTCCTGATTTTTTTCCCTCTTCACCTTGCTTTCCTCACCTTTTTTGTTTTTTACCTTTTACTACACTCTTTCTCTCTTTCTGTTCTCCTCGCAGACTTGACCAGCAGACCCCTTAGCCCCCCTCAGCCTCCCCCTCCCCCTCTCCCCCCTGGCCGCCCACCGCCCCCCACCCCACCGCAGGAACGAGAGAGCGAGGCTGAGGTAGGCGGAGGAGGATCGGCAGGGGCAGGAGTGGAGGATTGTGAGGAGAGAGAGAGGGAACGGGAGCGAGAGATGCCTCTCCGCCAACTGGAGGGAGTGGAGAGTGAAGAAAGAGAGGGAGGGAGGGCAAGAGCCATTGACAACCAGTACTCCTTCTTTTGAGAGGGAGGCCGTGAAAGGGAGCTAAGAGGAGGCCATCGATAGCCAGTATTTTTTGTAAGACAGAGGAAGTGAAGAAAATACTAACACTATTAAAAATGTGTATCCTAAAGATACAGCGAGGGAGAGAGAGAGGAGGGGAGGGGGGGTTAGAAGACATTAAAATGGAATATTAAAGAAAGTTACACATGGTTAGGAAGGGGAAAGAGAGACAAGTAATAGCACTAATTATTTGGATATTTTTTTTCTTTTATATGTTAATTTGTACAGAGGGACATTCTAAACACCCTGACCGGAAACGACAGTTCATTAATACTGCACTGAGAGACTAGGTGAACACAGTATATATACATACTGACTTTACAGCATGCCAGAATACACTGACATAGAGAAAAATAGAAAGACAAAAATAAGGGGAACATATGTACCTCTATCTCTCTCTTTCGCTGTGCTGTTGAACCAGAATGGGTATGTGGTAGTGAGAAGGAAAGCTGATTGGGAGGAGATCAGAAGAGGGAGAGAGAATGTCTTTCAGAAGAGATAGTTTATTAATAATAATAATAATAATAATAATGATGTTTTGAATAATAGTATTAATTATATTTTTGTTCTAAAATGCCTTTATTTTATGTGTTTACTCTATGTATCCCTGACACCTTTTCTCCATATGTTTAAAAGTTAACTTTTGTTTGTGCCTTTCTCTCTGTTAACCTCACTTAATCTATTCCACGTGCTTGTGCCTTTGTCTTCTGAACTCTGTATATCCCTCACATTCTGTCACTCATTCTTATTTTGTGCCTCTTTCTCTGTATCACTGTCTACCATTCAGTTTGTGCCTCTGTGTCCTGTGCCTCGCTTTTAGTTTGTGCTTGTGTCTACTCTCTCTGTGCCTGTCTTTCATCTCTTGTTGAAATCTATTTGTGCCTTTCTCTCTCTCTGTGTTGGGACCGTGTGTTGAGGTGGACAGTTGTCCTCTGTGTGTGATTAGAGCTTCAGGTACTACATTGACTTCTAATGATAATGATAATATGATATAATATAATTATACTGAAACAAACTGCCTCTGTGTGATATGTTCATGATATGTGTGCCTGTGTACTGCGTGTGTGTGCTCCTAGTTGATAAATATGGGTTCAGGAAGAAATGCTTGGATGGCTTCATCAGCATCATCATCTGCTTTCAGTCTCATAAGACTGGCCAACACTAGAACTGCACATCTGCCACTGTTTAAAAAAAAAAAGTTATACTACTAACAGTATATTGCGAATAAAGCATCTCTGACTGGCCAGCAGTTTAACAGAGTCGAAGTTGCGCAATCGCACGGGGCTAATGCTTTCTGGATAGCTAACTAGCTGCCTACGAACGTACGGTCGCACGTACATGCCCCCATCACCCCCTCCGCGGTTCAGTCGCACGTTGATCGAGAGCGAAGCTAGCTAGTAATCCGGAGACGTGGTGACGGTATTTTTATTGTACCGTAACCCGAAAATACCTTTTTCTTTTGACAATAA
Source organism: Aldrovandia affinis (assembly GCA_029706075.1). Lineage (NCBI taxonomy): Eukaryota > Metazoa > Chordata > Actinopteri > Notacanthiformes > Halosauridae > Aldrovandia > Aldrovandia affinis. The sequence goes on along the minus strand of JAINUG010000063.1, from coordinate 3,584,661 downwards.
TAGTAATGGAATAAGCGGAAATCTAGGTTTTTGGAAGCATATGAGGACCACCAATTGGATTAAAGGACTTTAAAAACGTGCCAGCAAAATAGAATAGTGGGCAACAATATTAGCAAGCTAGCTAGCAAGTTGTATGCCTGTCCGCCGAGTCGTCGGTTTATATTTTAATCAGTAAGTCTGGGAATCTAATATATTTTTATAAAGTTGGCTAGCACAATTATTTGCCTATGTCAGCTGTATATGTATAAGCAGTTCATTGCTAGTTGCACTATCCGAGCTACAGTTTCAGTTGCTAGCTCGATAGCTAGAAAACGTAGCTAAGGACTCGGGTGTTTTACTCGGTGGTTAGTGAATAATTCGGCCCATGTTGAAACCGCAACAGCCCGGCTCCGGCGGTCGGAAAACTTCTAATGGGACCTCAGGGCCTGTCAATATGTCTTCCGTGCCCTCCGGGATCAACACCAACAGAGCTTCTGCTGGAAGGTAAATAATAACCCGTGTGTGTTCCCCGGGAAAGTCGGGGGATTTCATAGCCTGTGGAGGCCTACCGGTCAAAGCCGGGGAAGTAAGTAGGCGTGTCATGCAGTCGGAAAAGGTTTTGATAGGATGACCAATTGCAACCGACATAGTCTAAGATAGACAAACCAGTTTCAACCAATACGAGATCCTTGTTCACAATTGACGTAATGGTTTCGAATAGGTGATATGGCGAAGGCGGGACACGAAATTTTGATGGAAAGAGTTTCCAGGGCTCAGTGGGAGGGACGATTGAGATGATGGAAAGCGCCTTTGACCAATAATGCATCAGAGGAGGGTGTTCAGGGATTATGAGTATTTTTGTTGTTGTTGTACGAAGCCTTAGTGCTGGAATCGTGCTTTTTATAGTGTGAGAAGCTGGGCAAATTCTGATCGAAACTTCAAAATTTCGGAATAACGGGGATGCATATAATTAAAAAGTAACGTTACCTCACAGTTCTTTTTTTATTCTCGCATGTTGATTAGATTGAGTCTTGTTTGATGTGGGTGTCTTAAGCAGCTAACGCAATTAGCTAGCTAGCAAGCTATGTTGGATGAGATTGTAACGTTAGCTACCAGCCGTTGTTTGGATTTTGCGAGGTGGATAGTTAGCTAACGTTTGCTGGCTTGCTAAATATAATAACGTAACACTCAGACTTTATGTAACGTAACTTACTATATTAAAAAGAAGACTATTGGATAAGTCGTAGGTAAGATATGCTTTAGCTTCACTTCCGTGGCAAGTAATACCGCGAATAGCTATCGCTGGCTATCAAGCCATGTGATTAGCTTGCCAAATAGCGTCTAAATAAAAAAACTAAACTGGCGAATATGTTTCCTCTCATTCTTATTAGCATGGCTTGTATCATTTACCTTAAGTAATATCTAGCAAGCTGTCTTTATGCTAACAGTTACGGTGATTGCTTTCTCAGGTCAATAAAAGGTATTTTTAATGTATGTATAAACTTATCTAAGGAGCAAGCTATATCCTCAAAGGTTATAGCATTACTGTTTTAATACTTTATAATGTTCTAGGTAATGTGTTTCGCTGTGTCTGTTGTAGCTAATGCATTATAACAAACGATACACATTTATCAGAGTATGAGTAGATCATAAGATCAGCTCATTCAATTTAATTAATATGTTTGTTAATTATTTTTCTCCTGATATCTCTGTTTTGATTTTTTCAAGGAGCCGAAACTCAGTCAAGCCTCCATCCCAGTCTTCTCCAGTGAGTCTCTTTTTAAGGCCATTTTTAGTTGGATTGGTTACTGCTAAAAAAAAGTCTGATGTATATTAATAGTGTTCGTATTACCCCAACGGTTCATGTATTACCAAACGGTTCATGAACAATATTAATTGAGTGAAAATGTCATATCCGGTCCAAGTATTCTTTTAAATTTATAATGCTTTGATCAACATTTATTGATTTATACTGTTGATTTTGAGTAAACAGTTATTGAATAGAGGTTGGCTCCTATTTGTGCTCCTATTTGAGCACACAGGTAAATGTATATTCTAAATGATGTGGTTTATTTGAGTGATGTGTACTGATGTAAGTATAACTAGAAAATAAATATATAAAATATATACAGGGTGTAGACAAAATAATGGAAACACTCAATGAAAAATAACTTGTATATTGAAGTAACTAAATCAAAATGAAAAAGAACTCAATGCATGTGATTCAAATGAATGCCAATACTAATTACCAATATGTTTCAGCTATAAAATACTTTAATATATGAGTTTCGAAAGCAACATGTGAGATCAAACAGATTTTAAGAGGTTACATTTTGGTTAGTGGCCTATTTGCAGGTGTGCCAGTCACAGAAATTACAATTATTTATTGTTTCAAGGGGAACAGTGTCAAATCATGACGACATACACCAAACAAGGAAACGCTGCATCAGAAAAGAAGAACAGTGGTCACAAGTGTAAGCTCACTAACAGGCATAGATGGGACACTTAACAGGATGGTTTCTAAAAACTGCAAAACAACAGCCTCAAAAATGACCACAGAACTGAATCTACACCTCTGTGACCCATTCTCAACAAAAACTGTATGTCGTCCCCTTCATCAAACTGATATTTATGGTAGGGCTGCCAATTGGAAGCTGCTTGTAATGAAGGCCAATTCCTCAAAATGCATAACCTGGTGTAATGAGCACAAAACCTGGACTTTGACAAAGTAATATAGTCTGATGAGTCTTCTTTCACTCTTTTTCCAACATCTGGACGTGTTTATGTTTGGAGAAAGCCTAAGGAAACCTTCAACCCATATTGCCTGTTCCCAACTGTTAAACACGTCGGTGGATCTGTTATGGTATTGGCAGCCACTTTATGGGAATCATTGGGTCAGATTATTAAGGCCTCTACATGCTTCTGCATAAACAACGGGACTGCAACGCAACTGCGACGCAACATTCCTCTGCAACATGTTGCAGAGCACTTGGTAATACATACTTCTGCGCAACCTACGCAACATGGTGTCCTTACCCTTCCTGAAGCTGGTTCATTTTATACCGTGTTGAACAAATTATGCTAGCTGTCTATATCGTTAGCTACTGTTAGCGAGCTTTATTTGGCCGCGATACCAGGTTGCTAGCTAGCTAGCTAGATAGATATCGATAGTTTTGCTTAGCTAACATTGCCATAGATATATGCAGTTGTTGTTGTATATATCGTTGTATGCAGCTGCCAACAACGATGTCTATCACTGTATTACTTCACTGATCTCTTGTGCGAACTATTATTGTTCTTACCATGTATTAATGCGCATCTAGTAAATTTCTCTGGATAAGAGCGTCTGCTATATGCTTAAAAAAATGTATATGCACCCTGCTCTTTCTTTGTTTTGTTAGTTGAATATTCTGCGCATTAAAGTGTTGTAGTGACATGTTACTTTTATATGTTATCTAAAGCACAACACAGAACATCTGGATATTTGCAACCATAAATATATCATTTAGAATGGCGTGAAGACCACAGTCGATCGTTCCTTATTTGCAGAATCTCCCGAGTTTAATGTACTGTCAGTACAATAGACTTTAAAACCTTAAGGAAGTACGCCTGCCATGAAAGCAGCTTGTGTGCGAGCAACTCACCTTTATAGCATTCAAATAATAGAGTACATTGACGTGGAACAAAGGAACCAGCAGACGACTCTTGAAAAGAATGTTAATGTATTAAGGGAAATGAAGGATGGTCTTTTCACAAAATTTTAAAAATCGCTGCTTTTATCTTTCTCCCCTAATCTGGATGTCGCTCTGGATAAAAGCGTCTGCTAAATGCTTAAAATGTAAAATGTAAAAAAATTATGTAATAGCTCGATGAACTATGACCATGACAGCTCCGCCTCCATTCGCTAACCAACCAATCAATGCTGTGCAACATCTACGGGACATGTTGCGAGTTCGATTTTTGTGCTAGGTACGCAACATCCTCTGCAACATCAACGCACGTTGTAGAGGATGTTGCGTTGCAGTTGCGTGAGCATGTATAGGCCTTTACTCTGCTTGGTAGAACTATGGCCAAAGAATATGAAGCCATTTCAGATGACAAGGTGTACCCTATGGTGTTTCCTCAAGATGTTCCCATATTCCAAGACTATAACGCCCCCATACATCTGCATCTTCAAGCTTGGTTTAATGAACAACATGATGAATTCACACACCTTCCATGGCCTTCCCAATCACCAGACCTAAACATAATTGAACCTTAATGGGGAGTTCTGTACCGTAGAGTGCAGGATACATTTCCACCACGTTCTTCTCTGGAGGCTTTGTTCCTTGAAGAATGGTCCAATAACCCACTAGAAATTGTTCAAAACATGTATAACAGCATTCCAAAAGGATTTAAGCTGTTCTGAAAGCACAATGCCTTATTAGTTAAGAAATGTTCATATAGTGTTGGGTGTTTTGTCTACTCATTATTTTGTCTACCCCCTGTATGTCTAGCCAATACATAAGCATACATTTAATTGAGTCAAGTTGTCACACACTTTGTCTGAATCTGCATGGAGCCATCACATGATTTTTCTCAAATGCTTTTCAGTATAAAGCATTCACATGACACCTGCATTGTTTGGTAGGTGTTATTCAATCATTTACCCACAACACTACTGACATCAGTCAGACCTGTAACACAATAATTGTTTCAAAGACATGCTTCTGTGCAGGAATTTCACTAAATATTATTGCAGCAATATTTAAGTTGAGTTAATTGAATTGTGGTGTGGAGCATAGGCATCATGAATGTGTGAACTAAGACTGAAACATGAACTCTTCTCTGTGATGTCTCCCCCAGGTGTTTGAAGGCGTTTACAACAATGCCAGAATGCTGCACTTCCTTACAGCCGTGGTGGTGAGCCTCTGTGTCAATTTCACCCATATAAGATTGAATTAGTGAAATGTGTCATAAAGTGTAGCTCAACATGAAGCTGTTCTCTGTTGCATATCAGCCTCTGGAAACAGAGGCTGATATGCGTGGAGAGTGCACAGTGCAGCCAAAATTGTAAAGTAAATGTAGAAAGCGAATGCTTAGCATCAGGAATGCTGCTGTAAATGCTTGTGTTTGATGCCTTTCTGCCAGCGGTGTATAGGCAGCGCCTCTTATCCTGTCTGATTAATGCACAGTTAATGGACACAGGCACGTATAGTGGGGTCCAAAAGTCTGAGTCCACTACCAAGATCTGTTTGTTTTCATCATTCATCAAAAAATAACATTTACTCAGGAAGACAATTTCACCTCTTAACTACTTCACTAAGCTATGCTGACATAATTGCAAACAGCTGCAAAAACCTTTGTAGAGGAAGTGTCCTTTTTAAAGATTAAATCACCGGCAGTAGCAAAGAGAACATATAGAGGACCATATTAATCACGTCAATATCTGGTATTAATTCTTACAAGATCAAAACAACACACTATCAGTAGTGTCCATGTATTACAACTTAAATGAAAAATAAGGTGTCACAACATTTTGAGGAAATTAATGGCAATGGTGAGCAAACGAAATATTATAGATATTCAATTTCATACCATCCTTTCTCAAACAAACATTTTGTATTATTTGTATCAGTGTTTTATGACATTGAAAAACAAATAACACATGAGTAAAACCTTAGTTTTCGATAAACGATGAAAACAAACAGATCTTGGTAGTGGACTCAGACTTTTGGACCCCAATGATGGTTACCCGGTATTATTACTTTAAGTTAATTAAGTGTCTATTACCCACAGACATTATTAACTTAACAGTGTGTTTAATGCTACACTATTAATTCAATGTTATATTTCTGACAGTCCTATTATGCCAGACAGCCTTCTTTTCCATGTATCTGATTTAAGCTTATAAAGAAAATAAACTGTTGTAAGCCCAAATATAATACATTTGCAAGCCAGTGCAGTAAATATTGTGTTTTTTTACTTTGGCAGGCACACAGATTCATGGCTTGTCTGTAAAATTATTGTGAATTTAGATTATAATTGACATCCATTCTTCTCCTCTCTTGCTTCAGCTCACTAAAACATGATTTTGGCTACACATTTGCAAAGGGCTATAATACATAGTTACCCAGTGGTGAATCCACATCAACAGTAGCTTGTATAAAGAAATCCTGTGGAAACTCTGCTTTACATATATGGTTTGTTCGAACAGCATGATGACCACTGTTGCTCTCTAGGCCAGTACATTGTACAGTAGAACATACTGCGGTCCAGTGGCAACAGAATAACGGTATCCCTTCCTTACGCTCTTTCCATGCAGGGCTCCACCTGTGATATCAGGGTGAAAAATGGCAGTGTGTATGAGGGCATCTTCAAGACCCTCAGCTCAAGGGTAATTTATACATCTGGGTCTCTAAGCCTAGAAGTCCTGCTCATTTTTTTCTTTTCCAAGATACATTAATGTACCTGATAGCTTTAGTGTGTACCCTGTGGTGGTGTAACATTTGTTAGTGTACTTGATGGTGTTAGTTTTACCTGTGTTAATGTACCTAATGGTGTTATTATACCTGTGTTAATGTACTTGATTGTGTTATACCTGTATTAGTGGACCTAATGGTGTTACTATACCTGTCTTGGTGTACTTGATGGTGTTAGTATTCCTGTGTTAGTGGACCGAATGGTGTGAGTATACTTGTGTTAGTGTACCTAATGGTGTTAGTATACCTGTTAGTGTACTTTATGGTGTTCATATACCTGTGTTAGTGAACCTGATGGTGTTAGTATACCTGTTGGTGTACTTTATGGTGTTCATATACCTGTGTTAGTGAACCTGATGGTGTTAGTATACCTGTTGGTGTACTTTATGGTGTTAGTATACCAGTGTTAGTGTACTTGATGGTGTTCATATACCTATGTTAGTGAACCTGATGGCGTTAGTATACCTGTGTTAGTGTACTTGATAATGTTAGTATACCTGTTAGGGTACTTGGTGTTAGTATACCTGTGTTAGTGTACTTGATGGTGTTAGTATACCTGTTAGGGTACTTGATGGTGTTAGTATACCAGTGTTAGTGGACCTAATGGTGTTCGTATACCTGCGTTAGTGTAACTGTTGGTGTTACTGTACCTTTGTTAGTGTACTTGATGGTTTTCATATACCTGTTTTAGTTTACTTGATGGGGTTTGTTCTATGGGGTTGTTCTGTGTAGTGTTTTCTGTATGAGCTCCTGTTCCTATTCCGTCAGTGTGAGCTGGCCGTGGACGCAGTGCACCAGCGGAGTGAGGAGGGGGGCAGCGGGGTAGGGAGCTTGTCAGCCCTCCCCAGGAGAGAGGAGATAACTGACACCATGATCTTTAGCCCTTCTGACCTGGTCACTATGACCTGCAGGGACGTGGACCTTAACTACGCCACACGAGGTGGGTGGGGGAGGGAGCGAGCCAGCTGCCTGAACTGTGTGTGCGTGCGTGCGCTTGTTTCAGAGAGATGGTGGAGGGGATAGAATTGTTGTGGAACAGAATATTACTTATGGAACCTCAAATGATGCAAAACTGTTAATGAGTGGGTGTGTGCACACATTCATGGCGTGGATTAACAGATGTGTTGTCTCTTTGTGAAGACACTTTCACAGACACAGCGATCAGCTCAACACGGGTGAATGGGGAGCACAGGGAGAAGGTGCTGCAGAAGTGGGACGGGGGAGATAGCAACGGGGAGAGCTATGACCTGGAGACAGACGCTGTGAGTCACAGCCTCCCTCTCAACACCTTAATTCTGCCTCCCATGATCATTTTCTGTTCATTCTCAGTTGTTGATCTCTTTCTGTCTCAGTCCAATGGTTGGGATGCCAACGACATGTTCAAGTTTAATGAGGAGAACTACGGCATCAAGTCAACATATGACTCCAGCCTCTCTATGTACACGTGAGTTTTCCCCTGTCATGAGTGTATCATTCTGTACAGTAGTAGGGTTTGGCTCTCTGGCACTTAATACCTCATCCTCCTCCAGTGTCCCCCTAGAGAAGGGCAGCTCAGAGGGCTTCCGGCAGCGGGAGGCAAGGGCCACCCGCCTCGCCAGCGAAATTGAGTCCAGCCCACAGTACCGGCACAGAGTGTCCTTGGAGAACGAGGAAGGGAAGACTGAGGAGGAGAAGTACAGCATTGTGGTTCGAGAGCGGGATGGAGTAGAGAGGGAGAGGGGCAGGGAGAGCCCTAGAGAGAGGGAGAGGGAGCGCGGCAGAGACAGCTCCAGCAGCACTGGGAGCAGGTAAGTGTGGTCCGGTGGGCTTTTTTCCTCCCGCTGGGTGTGGGTGTGGGTGGATGTTTGTGTGGGGTGGGTGTGTGGGGGGTGTCTTGTTTTTCTTGTCATCTTGTCATCTCTATATCACAGTGTTCGTGTTCTTGAATTGTGGAAATTAATCTCGCTGTCTGTTTACCCCAGGGAGGGCAAATACATTCCTTTACCCCAGCGAGCCAGAGAAATGGGGGTGTCGGTGAGCAGCATCAGAGGCGACAGAGAGAGAGGAGGAGGAGGAGGCGGGGGTGGAAGTACCTCAGCCCCTCCCCCCAACCGAATGGGTGGACCCCACTCGAACAGACCCATCCCTCCAAATTCCTCCCCAAGGCCTCCTCTACCCACATCCAGTAGCCAGTCCACTCCCTCCACTGAAAGACACAGTCCCCTCTCCAACAGGGGTGGTTACTCTCCCCACCACCCCCAGACCAGCCCCGGCACGGCCAGTGCATACACTCCCCCCGCCCAGGCTCGACCCGCCGGCAGCCCCCCCACCCACTCTTTCCCCCTCCCACAGTCGCTCTCTGACACCGTCAGGTCCGTCAACGGAGGTGAGCAGCTCGTTCCGTGGCATTTATGGGGGGGGGTCTCTGCTTCTGCAATGGTTTTGTGAACTCTCCAGTCCAATGTCGATTGTGTAAGGGGGGCTTCCCTCTGTCTTTCAGTGTCATCCAGAACTTCCCCGAAATCCCAGAGACCCATGCAGACCAACAGACCCCTGCGCACGACCAACTCCCACAGCAGCCCCGCAGGTACCCTGTCCTGACTACACCACTGCCGACACACAAATGTACCTTTGACGTCTGTGCTCGTCAGTTTGTATGCTCAGGGTGAATGTCACATTGAAGAAGTCTGCAGGCACTGTGTATGCTTGCCTTGTCCAAATGTTAAAATCTGCTGTATCGAGTCCTTGTTTATCTCTACACCAGGCTCACGTTCTTTGAAACCTGGAGTGTCTTCTCAAGATCCCCCCGTCACTGCTCCATGTCTAGATACCACATCGGTCACTGTGGTAATCCCCAAACCCTCTGGCCCGGCCCCTCTCTTCCCTATAGATGGTAAGAATTATTCGCTCTCTCTTTCTATTGTTCTCTTTTCTTTTCCTGTTTCTCAGCTTTGTTCTCCAGGGACGCATTTGAGTATTAAACCAACCGTTCAGTTTGTGGAAAAGACATCCAGACTGCCTGTTTGGAACTTCTTTCCATTCCCAGCTATTTGAGTAGCTCTCAGACGTTTACAGGGCATTTCAGCACCAGCTGCTTGATATACAGAGTGTTGTGAAACCTGATCGTCTGAGTGCGCCGAGAGTGCTCCATAGGGGAACGACAAACCAGAGCACACTCTGATTACTCACAAATTGAATTGACCAGTGTACCCATGGCTTCTTCCCTTCACATTCTGACATGATCTCTGTTAATCTTCTCCATATTATGCCATTCTCCTTTGGCTTTTCCTTTTAATGTTATGTTGTATGTGCAGTTTGTGTTCAAATGTCCCTCTCTCCTCCTGTAGTGAATGAGATCCTTAACTCCACAGCAAAGGAGAGGTCAGTGGAGAGTCCGGGCAGCCCCCAAGACGGCAAGAGCAGTAAAGGTCTCTCTCCCACACTCTCATTCTCTCTCTCTGGCTGTATGGTTGTACATGAGATTGTATTGAGATTTAACTTATGTATTTGATCTCTCACAGCTCCCTCGATTCAGCAAAGGTCACAGATTGAAGAGCTTCGGAAATTTGGCAAAGAATTCAGGGTGAGTCCCATCCACCATCTCTGTGTCAGTGTTTGGTTCTCAGACACAGAGAAGGTGACATCATGGACATCCCACCAACTGAAATCCTTCCCTTCCCCAGACAACGCTACGGTCAATTATTCCTGAGGGGTATACCTTGGTGTCCATCCACACACTAAAACAGAACAGTGCCACCCAGTCCCTTAAACATCTTTTTAAATGTTATTTTTACATTCATTTCCGATTTTTCCTGTTTTGGCGAGCTCATGCGGCCTTCTCTCCCCCTGGGTGGCAGACAGCCAAACGCTGCCCCCGAACGTGCAACCCAGGCTGCAGTGTGCGACCTGCATTTAAAACAAGTGCATTTACCACTTGGGGCCACACTTTTAAAACATATTTTTATATAAATTAAAACTGTGCCTGGTAGGGGTGGCGGATGGCGTAGCGGTCTAACGCGCCACACTTTGGTGTGGTGTGCGCTGCCTGTCAGGGACGCGGTTCGAAACCCGCGTCTACCAGACAGACCGGCCCTGGTCATCAGCCCCGATCGGAGGCGGCATTTGGCTGTCCGCTTCCGGGGGAGGGTGAGCTGGCACAAGTCCGTCGAGGAGAAGGTAATAGGCGTCCGTGGAAGAATTTCCGTCTCGGAAGAGGCGGGAACAATTGGCCAGGAATGTGTGTCTCGCTCCCGGGCGGCAGATTTGTGGGGGTGGGGAATTGAATTGAAATAAATAGAGGGTATAATTGGCAACCAAATTGGGAGAAAAATGGGAAAAAATTAGAAAAAAACCAAACAAACTGTGCCTGTTGGTGGCCATGGCAACTCGGCTGCGGTTTTTCGGTTCCTGTTCAGCAGCACCATTTTCATTAAAGGCATAATGTAGCAATGTGCAACTGTGCATAGTTTTTCCGCCCTACAGAAAGACAGTAGAGCCAGAATTCCAGTTTTAGTTCCTCTTGCCTAATTTTATTCAACAACCACAACTAGTCTTGAAATTGACACCTTGAGTATGTTGAGTATAAGTTAAGTGGACTTTGGTCGAATTAACATTGTCCAGTTTTTCCTCAATGGTTGCAATGACCTGATGTACCCTATTTAACATAGGCCGATATTCTAGTCTGATAAGTGTTCATGAGTTTTGATATGTTTCAGTGCCACATGTTTAGAATGTTCCAGAACATTTTGAATAGTGTGAAGAGAGATCAGTTTTTCAGGGGGTAATACCTGCACCTCCCATTGTCCCCTTCAGCTCCAGCCCAGTCCCGGTGCCTCCAGCAGTCCCAGCGCTACAGTGGCCACACTCGCCGAAACGGCGCCGAAAAGTCCAACCCCGCCCTCTGCCACAGAACCTACTCCAGCCCCTGAGACCAATCAGAGCCTGGCCCAGAGCCCCCCTCAAGACCCGCCCCCAGAGGAACGGGGGAGAGAGAAGGAGGGGGAGGGCATGGGCACCAGCACCACAGCTCTGCTTGCATTGCAGACGGCAGCGGCAGATAGGCAGTCTCCAGCCACACCCCAACCTGCCAGGACTCCGGGCAGTGAGGAATCCAGACTTGAGACAGCGGAGAGAGCAGAGGGCATCACTGAGTGAGTAGGGAACTTGGACGATGGGTGGCGGGGAGTGAAGACACTGGTGTATAGGGGAACAAGTGGAGAGCTGCCTCATGGCCTGCAGAAAGAATGTGACCCTTAGCCATGGGACTTACAGTTGGAATTGCTGTTTGAGACTGACAATGGCCTTTTCTGTGTCTCTTTGGCTCTCAGTCAAGTGAAGAAGTCCACCCTGAACCCCAATGCTAAGGAGTTCAACCCCAACAAGGCTGCCCTGGCACTGGTGAGTTTACATCCACCACAGTCCATAAAAAACATTACATTTAAACAACTGGATATAAACTGAAGCAATTCAGGACAAGAGCCTTGATGTTCTGTACAACAGCAGTGACACACCTAGGAATTGAACCTGAAACCATTGTGTTACAGGTTCAGCTCCAACCACTATACCACTCTGCAACCGAAAGAATGCCACGTTAGCTGTTCTGTGCCAGATGGAATGATATTGTTTGCTACTACCTCCTGTGTCTCTCCAGACGAAGCCAACCTCAGCCCCCACACCACCCCGCCCAACCCCACCCAGCCCCTCTGTGGTGCTGCAGCCTCCTCCTGGACAGGGGGCCATCTACAACCCTCCCTACCTCTCCTACGTCTCTCAGATACAGATCCAAGGCCACTCTGTGCAGGTAGAGCGAGAAAGGCGCGTGTGTGTGTGTGTGTGTGAGAGAGAGAGAGAGTCTTCTTAGCAACCATACATTTAGATTATGAGGAGCCACAGCAGGTGGTTTTATAGTTATGTCCTAAACAATTTATATAGAAACGTAGCTTCGCTGAAATTCTGAAAATTGGTAAAATATGTAGTTTATATTCAAAAGCTAGTTTCACATTATCACACTTTAAACATAGGCTTTATTATTAATAATAATTATAATATTAATTATGTTATGCATTTTAGTATCATTTAATTTCTTATTAAGTTATTATTAAATTAAGAAATTATTCAATATTATTCATGCATCCATTGTTTTTCTTGGTCAAAAATGTAGGATTTTTATTAGGATTATCAGAAAGTTTCTTTATTTTTGTCTTATTTGGTCCTTTATTACAGATGACTTTATAAGATATATTTTATTTGCCTGTGATATCTGTACATCCATGTACATTCTGCACTGTGCATTTGTCACACATGAATTAATGCATGACTGTAATTAAATTAAATTTGTATCTCGTATTTTATTTATGCCCTTTTGTCCTTTAGTGTTTAGCTGTATCTCATGCTATGGTTTATGTCTGGTGAGATGAAGAGTGTACGCTCTCTTCCACCAGGCCCCTCAGATGTACCAGTACACCATGTCCACAGTCAGCCAAGGAAAATACCCCAGAGCCAAAGGTGAAAGGCACCCTTCCCTCTGTACCACTTTCTGTGTATTTACTTCAGTGTCAGTGGTAGTGTTAATTTACAGTTGTGTAGTTGTTTGTACTCAGGTGAAACCAATGTATTTTTCACCTTGTGAGATCCTATAGTAAGGACTCTTTATTTGCCTTTATCCGATACCTAATGGACTTCCACTCATTTGGGGCTTAGCCAAGCTAGGCATTAGGACACGGGATGTGAAGGAGCATGCTGTAAAAGCCATCTGGATTCAATTTATGTTCAATCTCCTTTTCTCCCTCTCAGGTTCAGTGGTCGCCCCTCGCTCTGACCACAGTTCCACAGCTCCTATGCTCCAAGCAGCTGCATCGGCAGCAGGCCCTCCCCTTGTAGCTTCTCCCTATCCTCAGTCCTACCTGCAGTACAGCCCACAGCAGTACAGCCAGCAGGTTATACAGGCCATGGCACACTACCCAGGACAAGTAAGGCGTTGTACCAAAGTATAGTGTATCACTGCCACTGCAGCCAGGATGAGAATACTGTACTGACTCTCTCTCTCCCTTTCAGCCAGTGTACTCAATACTGCAGGGTGGGGCCCGCATGTTGGGGTCTGGTGGACACCCGCAGACGTTAGCCCCTCCGGGCCCCCAGTATCAGGCTCAGGGAGAGGGGCCTCCGGGGCCACAGCAGGGAATGTATGGTGAGTCCCGTCTAACGTGGATAATGCTGAAATGTGCTGACTGTGGATATGATCTTAGGAAAGACTAGAATTTCCAACAGCCACTCACAGTTATAGACATTTGCATTGAAAAAAGCTGAGTCACATTCTTTGTTTCTCCTTCTATCACAGACTTAGCCTCTGAACATGTTCTAATGGTGTGTACTGGTGACAGGTGAGCTAACCACTGTCCCTCTCAGCTCCGCAGTCCTTCTCTCATCATTCGGGCTCCATGCACCAACCCCAGCCTTCCAGCACCCCTACAGGCAACCAGCCGCCCCAGCACCCCTCTCAGAGCCCGGGCCAGGTAATATACTCGGACACATGGGGGGGAAAAAAATAAATAAATCAGTCTAACTGCAGTGTGCTTTGCACCTGCATACATTTTCATTCTACAGATGTTGTGAAAGTAAATTAAAGTCAAGTTAAGCCATACTCATGGAAATACGCTTATACAAAATTAAGGAACAAACAAGTGGCTTGATTGAATCCGGACGAAACACAGACAGTCCCGATTTGCTGTTCCAATTTGTTAAATTCATAGTTAAAATGAAGGAAGCAAGGAAAATTGCTAAACACTTTTTTCTATCTCCCCCCCAGTCTGGCCAGTCTGGCCCCCAGCCCCAATCTCTTTATCACTCGGGCCCTCTCTCTGCCCCAACTCCCCCGAACATCCCCCCTGGACACACCTCCCCGCAGGGCTCCTACCCTCTGCAGGGCTACAGTCTGCATGGACACCAGCCCATTACCCACACCTACCCCTCACTGGGGCAGCTGACCCAGGTAAGCCCCTTGGACTCTCTGTCAGTCTGCCACAGACCATGTGCCCAGACACTGTGGCATTAACCTCTCCTCTCACCCGCTTTCCTCTCCCTCTCCATCTTCCTCTTCCATTGCCTCACCTACCCTCCCTTACTCCTTCTCTCCCTCCCATCAGGCTCATGTGTCCGGGGCTCTATCAGGCCCTCACCACTCCGGCACCCACGGCCCCCCACAGGTGATGCTACTGCATGCCCCTCCCCCACAGCAGGGGCCTGG